>OY756939.1:2500-1322500 GCA_963580275.1 Crataegus laevigata
CCTCAACCCTCAACCCTCAACCCTCAACCCTCAACCCTCAACCCTCAACCCTAAACCCTCAACCCTCAACCCTCAACCCTAAACCCTAAACCCTAAACCCTAAACCCTAAACCCTAAACCCTAAACCCTAAACCCTAAACCCTAAACCCTAAACCCTAAACCCTAAACCCTAACCCCTAAACCCTAAACCCTAAACCCTAAACCCTAACCCCTAAACCCGTAACCCTAAACCCTAAATCCTAAATCCTAAACCCTAAACCCTAAACCCTAAACCTTAAACCCTAAACTGATAAGTCGATAATATGCTATTTATTTTACCCTATTATTAGTATAATTTATTGGTGATACTTTGTTCTATATTTTAATTGTAGGACATGCCAATTTATGTTGGTCATAAAGTAGTAAAACGAAGGAATTTTGGAGTAATTCCAATTGAAGTAGATTCTTGAGTCTTCCAAGATGGTTGTGTCAAAATTGAAAAAATTTAATTCTAAGCCGTTTGACCGTGGTGAAGAAAAGAAGGCATAGTACTCAACATTTCATATTGACGTTTCTAGACATTTTGGGTATTTTAAAGGTCAAGATGGCATATTTTGATGAAGGTTACTTTTGAGAACGTCGAGAAACGAATATATTTAGAAAATTACAAGATCAAACAATTCCATCAAATTGAGTATGATTATATGTGGGATAACATCTACTATACCAGGAATATCAATGAAACCGATTATTGAAATTGCTCAAGATACCATTTTTTAGCTTCTAGAATCTATTTCTTAGTTCAAGATCCCTCTTTCTAACTAGAATCAAAAAATTTATAGATCGTTTAGCCCCATTCATCTTCGACGCAAGAGCACTCGATTAGTGAGCTATTACACCCACTTTCAAGGGTGAATGCTTATAGGCAAACCTCTTGGTTGTCTATGCACCCTACCTCCTTTATCAAGATTGCCCATTTTAATTTCATGGTTTCTTTGAATTTGAAAGTTCTCACTTGGTAGGTTTCCATACCAAGGCTCAATCCAATTAAATCTTAATATAATTCGAAAAAAAAAACAAGAGGAGCAAATCCAAGAAAATATAAATATGTATTTTTGGATTAAACAAAGGGATTCGCAAATAAAAGAGCTAATTCGACAACAAGTCCATAAATAGAAAAATAGTGTATCAAATTAATATAATCCGATTGTGGATAAATGGATCCATTTATATCTCCGCCCATAGCTTTTATTTCATTCAAATAATGGGTTCTTGTATTTTATGACACACCCCGATCCGGAAACCGAGGCGTGCCGGCCGTCACGTGTGAGTGACGTAGCCAAAGACGTCAACGGAAGCAAATTTGGCATTGAAGTGCAGCAGTGAAAGTTAAGTTGATAATATACATATGATACAGAGCCGATCCTAGGTGCAGTCAGATTTAAACAACATTATAACTACGAAAGAAATCCTACATAAGTGGTGGTCTGTCAGAACTGCCTTGATGCCTCGCTAACCGTCCACGATGTTGCTACCTAGTACCTGGAGGGGCGCAAAACATAAAAGGTGAGTGGGCAAAAACAAAGTTTTCCAAAACCATTTCATAAGATCCATAAATAACCCCTCGCTGTAAATCAGTATAATTTTCCCAGAAAATAGTACGTATATAAACTTATATACGAAAACATCGTCTACATATCAAAACTCATCATCAAGCTTAAGATTAGGCCATGTCAATATATCAATTCCGAGAATCATTATCATCAGGCAAGTAATATAAAACTAGGATGTCCCTAGTGTCCTATCAGCCGGAGTCACCTCTAATGACCTGTACGGCTGAATCTATAGCTCATCAAACATACTCAATCCCTATCAATCATCATCATCCTGCACACGAGTCGGAACCACCTATTGTGGTCTGTACGACAGGCTAGGTGTATAATATTACGCCCTGTGCTACGATCACGTGAAGGCTGTGCGACGAATCGCGGGTCACCAACGAGTCGGAACCACCTATTGTGGTCTGTACGACAGGCTAGGCACCTGCCTTGGATCCAAGGTGAGCGTACGGTGCGTGAGGTGAACGATCACGTGAAGGCTAGGCCCTACTCTGGCGGAGCACAAACACCCGAGGTGCAGGTGATTAGCTAAATCACAATCTATCATTATCTCAAACATTACCACAGTACTTACCTGGCCGTCCTCGGCGTCAGCGCACAACATATGCAATCACAATCATATTTATATACTATATTAGGCATACGACATGGCATTCTAATTATAAAATCCAATCAATTCGTAAATCAATCAATTTGCGTTCTGGGAAAAACGTCATTTATATATATATTGGAAACAAAAGCCCACTCACTGATATGTCGACGGGTCGTATCCCCCGAGCCTAGAGTGACTACGCTCGTCCGCTAGATACGTCTCACCTATACGTGAATTAATCGCAAAACCGTCATTAACAGCACATAAACGACCTATGTAAATAACTTTTCATATGAATGTCAATTTTGGTATTTGAATATACCAACGCGACCTACACGACGTCACGAGCGTCGTGATACTTTTAAAATAATTTTTGGAAGTGGCACGCGCCCCCACGCCCCGGGAATTGCACGGACAGACGCGCCCCCACGCGCGTCACGTGCTGCGCACGCGCGCCTGAACCCTAACAGCGTCAGGAATATTCTGTTGGAATATTCCGTTAACTTCTAACGGTTTCCGTTAGACTTAACTGACGGCGTGAGGAATATTCCGTCAACTTTGACGGAATATTCCGTCACCCCCCTACCTCAGGTCGCCGGCCGGACTGGTTTTTCCGGCGACCGGATTCCGACGACCGTCGCCGGTGCCGGAAACTGGGAAATTTTCCAAGTCTCCGTTCTAACTCATTTTTGATCCAAAATTCATGAAATTTATACCAAAATGCTCCAATTTCAACGTACAACACATTTATACCTTCAAATTCCTCGAAAAACTTCTAGAAATTCCACGGGGAATTTCTCCAAAATCGGCAAATCTCGAAACTAGTGATCCCGACGTCCAAAACTTGCAACCGAGGTACTCCGAGGTTCGTGGGACAGTTCTAAGATGATTGGTGATCTTGTTTTCACCTAAAACACAACCAAAACAAAGATGATGAACAGTTCCTCGAGTTTAGGTCACGGGTTTGGTATGTTTTCGAAGGTTTCCAAACCTAAAACTAACATAATATTGCTCAGGGAGTCTCAGAGATTAGGAATAGGTTTACCTTGAGTTTGATATGCGTCGAGATGGCTTGTGTGTGTGTATGTCCGTACCACAAAGTCGAGAGAGAGTGAGAGTTTGAGAGAGAGAGATAAGGAAGAAACAGAAATGGGTTGTGCACGTGTGTGCGTGCATGTATAGGTACAGATGTCAAAACCAGCCCAAACTTTTTAGGCTTAATATCTGGGACACCCAAAGCCCAATTTCGTGCCCAAAACACACCCGTTCACGCGTAAGTAAGGGCAAAATCGTCATTTCACGTCGCGAATATAAAAGCTCGGGACGGGATGTCACATTTTATGTGATACAAGATGTCTTTTTTTCTTTTATATTAAGATTAAACTTAATAAAAATCTATATATACTATAGAATTAATGGATGACATAAGAGACAAGGCCCTCATTCCTAATAGTAAGCTATATAGTTAGTAGTGTGTTATATCTGTTTATTTGCTTAAGTTCGAAATAGTGTCAAAAGCCTGCTCGTTTTGTCTTATAAATGCTTAAAACATTACAAATACATTCCAAACAGAAAAACTGGGTACTTTTGACACCAAAAAAGCTTCCGATCTTTTGAATAGGGTTAAGAACGCATCAATTTGGAGAACTTGGCTAGGCATTGACAATTTGTATTTTTATTTTAAGGTGTTTTCTATCATTTTTCTATTTTAATAAAATTCATTTTTTTATGATTGTGCGTAATTAATTTCTTTTGCTAGGGCGAGACCACGAGCCTTATCATGAATATGTATTCTTTATTTAATTCCTTATGATATTATACATGCATAATTTGATTTATTAATCACTGTGTTTAAGCTGTCTTTATGTCTTAATGCTTAGCTATCATTAGAATGTTTAGATAAGTAATAGAATGCGATTCGGTCGGAATATCACTGGAGGGTTGCGTATTGCTTCTTCAGGTTAATAACTGTAATTTCACTTAGGCGAATATCACACTTTTAGGGGTTGCATAGTTTTTCAAATGGCTTTCACAAAACTTAATGAATCTTACATGTTTCCATTTGATTTGAATATTACAGACAAATTACATGTTAGATATACGTTCCTACTTGAATATCACACTGAGAATATGCATTAGAAAAACCTAAAATTGCTTGTGTAATTCATAAGTAGTTGGTAAAATTATATAGAATTGTTAAGATGGCGGCGAAATTCTAGTGCTTAAATTGATTTTCAAAACTGTTTTCTTTTATTTTCTTTACTCTGTTGATTTCTTTAATTAGTTTATTTTAAATTCGTTTTTATTATTTAAATTCCAAAATAAACTTTTTCCAAATCTTTGTTTTAAATTAGTATTCCTCTTCACTTGTAAGTGAGAGGTCTTAGGTTCAATTCTCGCCAAAGGCAAATTTGAACCACATTATTGCTAGCCCATTATGAGTTTAAGCCTACACTCTCTCCCTTAGTATAGATAATATTGTTTGTTCACAAAAAAAAAAGTTAATTAAAAATTAGTTTAAATACAATTTATTCATTCAATCCCTATGGGAACGACCTTGCATGAGCATTCTTACTACAACTACCTTATTCTCTTGCAAGTATTTTTAAGTGTTTTTATCACTACTTTTGCAGGTGGTAAAATCATATCAAGAACCTTATTTGCACTAGTGGATTGGACGTAGTGGAGAGTCCTTGGTTTTTTGACCCAGAGGTGGGTTTTTTTGATCAAAACTTCTTGTGTTCTTTATTACTTAAACTTTTCCACATATCTTATTTATTAGTATACGTTACATGCATCATATGTGTTGTTATTTGATACGTGTTTGCGACTAAGTTTACACTGCATATTATGAGTAATGAACTAGATTGTTATTGAGTAGGTTAACTTGTAATAAACTAAGTTTGAGTGATAGATTTGTGTTTAGTTATCCAATGAACTTGTACTTAGTTTACTAATGTATTTGATTAGTCAATCCGATATACTTTAATTCATAATTGTTTTGTCATTATTGTGCGTGATGAACGGATATGTGAACGTTTTCAAGTTTGGAAATTGTTGTTGTGAGACAGATTTGGGTAGACTCTGACTAGTTGGACGTACTAGTCAATTAAGTTTTGTTCTTACAACTGTACCGGTAATTGACAAGTATGTAACTAGTTGACTAGCTTATCTGACTAGTCTATTGTCCAAAGTTAAATTTTATTTGTAAAATATTCCACCTAGTACTAATTTCAATGTAAGTTTTGTATTCAACTCTGTCTTCGTTTGTATAAAATTTTGTGATGAAAATGACTTTAGATTTTAAGTTTGTTTATAGATTTTTAGAGAGAGTTTATCCATACTTGGCACCGTGTTGTTATTTGTTAAATTATATAACCAAGGTATAAAATATCGATGATATCGGAAATATCGGTAGTTCGGAAACACGGAAATATCGACGGAAATATCGGGATAATATCGATATCGATAAAAATCCAATGGAAACCACGGAAATTGTAAGAAAAAGTTGGAAATTTTTATTGAAACTTTGCAGGATGTTTATTTAGTCAATTATATATTAGTTTATCACAAAAAATTGGAAGAAAATGCATTGCATGATGGATTTAACTGATTTAAGTTGATTATATAGCGAGCTGGCAAACATTGTGAGTGTAGAAAATATGTAAGGGCCTGTTTGGTAGTGTACTTGAATCCAACTTTTTAAACTCAAAAACAGTTTTCAAGTTTTAGGTTTTAAAAACTTGTTTGGTATGACTATTTTTAAAAACTGAACCCAAGACTAACTAAAAAATATAGTCTAATCCTTAAAAACATAAAAAGTGAGTTTTTAGAGTTTTTAAACTTAAACTCACTCATTTCTTTTCTCTCCCTCCTCATCTCTCACTCCAAATATATATCTCTCTTTTCTTCTTTCTTTCTCCTTTTTTTTTAATACTTTTTTCGTCTCTACTCCAATCCAATCAAGTTTAAGTCGTAAGATTTAAAATTTTTAAATCGCAAACCAATCAAGTTTTTGAGTCTTAAAGAAAATTGTTTTCAAGAAATGTTCTTAAGAAATGTTTTGAGAAATGATAAAAAATTTCAAATAAGATACCAAACAGGCCCTAAATATTTTAGCATATTTTCACAAGAACATAAGTGATATGGTGGTCAAGGTGTTGAAGGAGTAAAATGGGAGGGGTTCGAATCTCCTTGGTGTTTTAAAAAGGGAACGGGCCAAAGGCCCCAAATTAAAATGGCCCAAGGCATTTTAAACAATTTAAATCAAAACATAAAAGGAAAAAGAAATGGGTTGGGGCTGCCCAGGTTTTGGGCTTGGCAGGAACGGCCCAAAGGGCCTAAGGTTGATGTGTCGCCGGACCCAAGGAAGAAGAAGGCCGGAGTTCGGCCGGAATTCTACCCTAACTTTGAACGTCCATAACTTCTTCGTTACTCAACCAAATTAAGTGATCCAAACATGAAAGTTGTAGTACTCGACAAGATGAAGAGATTGATACCCTTCACGCCGGCCAAATCGCCATGGGTTGGCCGGAAAACGCCTCGAAAGGGGCGGTGCTCGTCGGAAAACCCTAACTTTGAACGTCCATAACTTCTTCGTTACTCAACCAAATTAAGTGATCCAAACATGAAAGTTGTAGTACTCGACGAGATGAAGAGATTGATACCCTGCACGCCAGCTAAATCGCCGTGGGTTAGCCGGAAAACGCCTCGAAAGGGGCGGTGCTCGTCGGAAAACCCTAACTTTGAATATATACATAACTTCTTCGTTACTCAACCAAATTAAGTGATCCAAACATGAAAGTTGTATTACTCGACGGGATGAAGAGATTGATACTCTGCATGCCGGCCAAATCGCCATGGGTTGGCCGGAAAACGCCTCGAAAAGGGCGGTGATCGTTGGAAAACCCTAACTTTGGACGTCCATAACTTCTTCGTTACTCAACCAAATTAAGTGATCCAAACATCAAATTTGTAGTACTCGACGAAATGAAGAGATTGATACCCTGCATGCTGGCCAAATCACCGTGGTTTGGCCGAAAAACGCCTCGAAAGGGGCGGTGCTCGTCGAAAAACTGGGTTTGGGGCCGAAGGTTTGGGCAATTTTCAAAGCTTTGTAACTTCTTCGTTTCTTAACCAAATTGAGTGATTCAAAAGCTAAAATGTAGTTAGGAATGTGTAGAAGAGGTTCATACCAAGTTAGGACTGAGTGGTGGCCGAATTTGACCGAAAAATGACCTGAAAAATGGCCAAATGACCACGGTTTATAGCCGAAAACTGGGTTAGATTCAAACGAGTATAACTTCTTCAATACTCAACGAATGGTACCTTGCACGACTTCTAACTCGTCGTGGTTTGGCCGGAAACTGCCTCTCCGTCCGACCTCGTCAATTACTTCCTTGTCCCACATCGCCCAAGTCTTAAAACACAAAGCTTGTGTAGAAATATAAAATGGACCAGAGGCCAAACTATTGTTACTCCTATCAAGAATATCGTGATAATATTCAAAATATCGCGATATTTTCAGAAATATCGTGATATTATTGATAATATCGTGATATTTCAACGAAAACCATTTGGATAGCAATTAAAATAGCGCTGGGTGAAAAAAAACGAAATTATTGGCGATATTTTGCCGATAATTTCGATATTTTAGACTTTGGATATAACTGAAGTGAAATCAAATAAGCGGTGCAAAAGTAGGAAGTGTCAATGTTGAAGTAAAAAAATTTAGGGAATGAAATGTCTAAAAACCCACGTTTAGACTTTTGCTCTGCAACTAAGGGTGCAAGTTAAAATAGAATCTTTGTTGAAGGGGAATTTCTGATTATGACATCAAATTTTCCGAATACAAAGAAAAAGTGAATGGAAATGAGAATGCATTTAGGGTGCGTTTTTGTTACACTGAATTATTTCAGACTAGATTAATTTTAAGAATTAAACTAAATTGGCTTGGTTTAGACTAAACAGTATAAGAAGTGTTTAATATTGCGTTGAACTAACAAGTCACAGATGGCTGCTGCCATTTCCTTGGGAGCACTGACAAAGTTACACATGCAAATTGTTACCAACCCACAATTAATCCCTAATTTGAGCCATTCACAATATTAAGGACCCACAAGAGCTTCGTTTCTCTTGGTTCTTCTTGGCCATCATCTTCTTCGTCTACTTCTTCATTGAAATTCAACGTAAACCGCAGCGTTGACAAAGAATTTGCTGCTTCTGGCATTTACCAGCAAGGAAATTAAAGTTCTTTATTTGCAGGACGATGGGGATTAGCTACAACTGTTTTTTATTTGGTGACTAGAGAAAGGAGCTGTTGCTGCTCACATACGAAGGAGAGTACATGATTTGGTGACTGGGTCCACACAAGTCCAACATAAGTTAGTCCTTGCTCGCACCAAACACGAACTAATAAATCCTAATTGAGCTAGTCCGGCCTAGTGAAGCTTCAAGAATTCTTTTCGATAAATTTTTTTTCCAAGTGTTCATAACTGATTCTGATGAAATTTTTTGAAATACTTGTATTGCAAAATTAATTGAATTTACACATAAGCACATATCAAATATTCTGGAATACTTGTAGCAGATATGGATTTACAAATTATGTTTCAAAACTTTCGAAATTACTCCGTTAGTAAAAATTCTAAAAATTTTGAATTTTAAAATTGAGATCCAATTCAAAAAATTTAAAAGGAAAATTAAAAACTTGGTTTACAATCCAATCCATCTGAAAATCACCCCTATTTGAAACTCTCTCTCTCTCTTCTTCCCTTCGCATTCACCTCAATTTCCTAGAGAGAATGGAAATTTGCTTCAACAAGTGCCACAACAACCACCAGATCTAAGCCTCACCACTAAATCTAACTTTCTATTTTTTTTCTCCGAGTTTGACCATCGCGAACTACCATATTTAAGCCTCATTACCGAGTCGAACCTAATCCACCCACAATACAAGACTCTACATAGATCTCTCTCTTTGTGCAACTATCACTCTGCTACAGAGTCGAGTTTTATTTCAAAAATTTCTAGTTTGATCTGAATCCATCTTTCCTTCATAGACCTTCTACTTGAAAGATATCAACAACATCCAAAACCGTATGTGGTTATATATTACTACTAATACCATATCAACAATATGAACATAGTGACAATACAATTTCTACACTATCTCAACAGTACCAATATCCTAGTATGAGCTATATAAACAAGAATGTTTTAGACATTTATATTCTCCCCTGTTGTTCATGTCTTTCTATTTCAACAACCAAGTTTGAAAATCCTTCCATCGTAGAGACATTTTTTACATCACGGCGCTCTACACGCGACGTCTAGAGTCATTTTTTCTTTTTACATTCGCTCACGCATAAAGACATAATACATAACGAAGTAAATATATTTATTCATGTTAATTGTTTTCCTCTTTCGCATGCAAAAGACTGTCCTAATGATCATGTGTTTGGGTGAGAGGGACATCAAAATTCCAAAGAATTAAGGTCAAATTAGTAAGGAAAGAACTGCAAACTATTAAAGAAGAAAATAACTGCACTTCGTAGGCATTATAAAGGTTTGTGAATGAAGGTATCAGTCATTCATAACTCATATGCCTTTTGTAATAATTATGTAGGGAATCTAATCTAACATTTCTAGTCCATTCAAGACTAACTTGACCTCATTAATCCCTTGAAATAAGCCTAATCACTAAAAGGGTGTCAAATACGAATACAAAAATGAACTCAAATTATTTTCGAAGTCACCATGTAGAAAGAGACTTGGTTCTCATGGAAGACAACAATAAATTTGGCAATGATATCATATTACTTGGAAATCATCAACTAATTTAATTCATGTTCTTATAATAGCTGATTGAATCTGAAAGCAAATCTTTCTCCTAGTATTTAAGGCTTGCTCCTCACTCCACATCCTCCAGTACTGCTGACCTTGCATCCTTTGGTACAGGTAAACATTTGTTCTAGTGAAATAATGTACTTGCAAGGATTGATATTTTTATCTAGTAAAATAAAAATTAATAGAGAAGGGAATAGGAGATCACGTCATACTTCAGAAATAGTCTTCAACTTGACCTATTCTAACTTGAGCAATAATCTTGAGAGTACTCAAGCTTGGGCAAAGGGAAATCAGCTACTTGTTGAACGACCTATCAAAATTAGTTATAAATATGTAATCAATTGGTCCAAGAAAATTGACGAAGGCATATAAACAGAGAAAAATCGTTGAATTTTATATTACATGCAATGAACAGAGAAACAATTTGATATAAGAATCTGATAAGAATCTCATTCTACAAAACTTCAATTCGAGCCTAAACAAATGAAAGCAAAAAAATTCTCAAGATACATACTTTCATCCAAATCATCCACCGTCATTAACAAAACAACAACCTATATCTAACTATTTGACATTAGCTTATGGAAAGTTAATAACTTTTCGCAACATTACAAAACCGAAAATTGTAGTACCTTTCAGATATGGGAATCACTGATTTCTTCCATCTTTCTTCTTCATACGCATCCAACACCATTGCAAACTCTCTAATTATTCTCTTATCCTCACTTTCTACAATCTAAACTCAAGTAAATCCCAGTGCTGAAAAAACATGCCAAAATAACATAAAAAATAGTTAGTAAAAAAGCTTCCACTGCAATGTATTGCCAATTAAATTTTAGGGGTCTTTTGATATGGTTCCAATTTTATAAGTCTCTTTTGATATGGGTCCAAAATTGGACCTAAATCAAAAGTAAGTACACAATTTTAGGCTACAAAAATTGGAGCTAAATCAAAAGTAACTAAAAATTGGACTCATATCAAAAGAGGCTTATAAAATTGGACCTATTTCAAATTTCTCTTAAATTTTACCAATTGGGTAAATATATACGGGGTTCTAAGTTTTAACTGTCAAGAAAGCGTGAGGTCTGAAATGGAATTAACGGAAGTTACACCATTTGAGGGAAAATGTTTAGTATGGAACGTGGTGCAGTTTTCTCCAGCCTTTTCTCACGTTTGAATTTTTTTTTATTTTTGTCATTTTTTTTGTTTTATTTACACAAATGCCCATGGAACATTTAGATTCATAATTTACTTCCGTTTTAATTTTTTTGTTTCCAGGGCTTTTGTGCCCAGTACTTTTTTATGAAACCTTAAGACACCAAAATTTACTTCTAGGGATGATTTATGATTTGTTGCGTTGTGTTGTGTTGTGCTGGGGTTTCCTTGTATTCAACTGTAAATTGGGAAATTGCGGCTAGGTACTGGAGCTCACGGTGTTTCTGGTGGTTGCTCACGGGGCAATACTCCAGCCCTAGCCAATAGCCCTAGGTAAAAAGCTCTGCTCTGCTCTTTTTCGCTATTTAGTTGCAACTTAGAAAATGATTATATATAGAGCATTCATACGATAAGAGTTGGTGGTGAGATCTGAGAATTCTATTTCTGAATTTGATTTCTTTTCCCTTTCATCATTCGGGCTTTTGTTCCTTCCTTGTTTCTTAATGATAATAGGCGGCTAAATAGCTTAAATAATTTCTCAGATTGGAGGGAATTTTGAAGTGAGGGAGGATTCTCAGTTGTCAGGAATTGGACTCCGCTGCTGTCGTTTTTTATTTTTTATTTTTTTATTTTTTTTTTAATCTGTCAGACTTATGGGTTAGAGTAGCTTTGAGGGACGTTTGGAAGCAAGATGATCCATCAGTTCATTAATTTTGTCATTCGCCCTCCCAGGTATGCGTCTCATCTCATGAATCATGATGCTTCTTGCTCTGAGTTTCATTGACCAAAATCATATCTTCTGCAATTAACATATTTCAAAATGGTATCTTGAACTTCATATTGGTGATTTTTTTTTTCTTTCCCTTTTGAGGCTTGCTCATTTCTACGCATCTGCAATGTTGATAAACAGGGCAGAGTATAACCCAGATCAATATCTTTGGGAAAAGGATTTCACGCTTGCAGGCAGAGCATACAAACGACAAGACTTGGAGGCAAGTATGGGCACCAGTTACCGCTTATCAGAACATTCTAGTTTTCGCGTGGCAGCAATGTTAGTTTACATGTATTAAATTCTTGCAGCTTACGAATGCTAGGGGCCATACCTTGCGTTGTAGTCATTATCTGCCTTCACCTTTCCCTGAAGATGTTTCTCTTCCATGTGTTATATACTGCCATGGAAACAGGTACATAATGATTATTTGAGAGTTTTTTCTTTTCCTTTTTAACAAAGTAAATATGTATGTGATTATATATGCACTTGGGTTTCTTTTCTGGGTTCCACCTGTACATTGTGGTTATAAACAGATTCTTGAATGTCATACATTATTTTCACTTTTCCGGCACAGCTTTCTGGTTTGTTTTAAATAATTGTACATAAGTGTTAACGGTGCTTTATAGATAAAGAGGTAGAACTTACTCTGTGGTAATGGGAAACAATGCAGTGGGTGTAGGGCAGATGCAAATGAAGCTGCCGTAATGCTTCTTCCATCAAATATCACTGTGTTTACTCTTGATTTTTCGGGTTCAGGATTATCTGATGGTGATTATGTCAGCCTTGGTTGGCATGAGGTATGGTGTAACTTTCATTGTTATTTTATGCTTACTTTTCTCACTTTGTGCAGTTTTGTAATTTTATTCTTTCTGTGTCAGAGAGATGACCTCAAGATTGTGGTTTCATATTTAAGAAGCAAAAAGCAAAACTCGTGTATAGGTCTTTGGGGGCGATCTATGGGTGCAGTCACATGGTACATCATCTTTATCATTTGTTGACTCGTCATTAGACTAACTTGTATTGTTGACTCGGATATGGAAGGGTCTACTGAGATCTTTTAACTTGTTACTACATTGTTATATGCTCTCTACCAAAAAAAAAAAGATGGTTATATTCTTCTTCGAGCATAAAGAAATACTTCTGCATTTTGCATGTACTCAAGCATATTTTTGAAACTCCTGATGTAATTAACCTCATATGTCTATTGCAGCCTACTTTATGGAGCAGAAGACCCTTCCATAGCCGGAATGGTGTTGGATAGTGCCTTTTCAAGCTTGTATGTTCTAATGATGGAACTAGTTGATGTATACAAGATTCGGCTTCCTAAATTTACAGTACAATCTCTCTCTCTCTCTCTCTCTCTCTCCACACACACACACACACACACACACACACACACACACACACATTTCTGTCAGCATCCACAAAAAACTATGGATAAATTTGTCATGTGCAAAACCTATAAACAAATGCTTCTGAAAAAATAAATTTTCAGCTGGATCATAAAATCTTGTAGTTGGGCTGAAAATGACACGGCTAGGACTAGTAATTGACATAATTGGTAAAAGAGAAATATAGTTTTGACTCTTGATACCACTAAATAAGTTAAGAACCGGACAAGGTCGTTGCAAACCCAAACCGTATAGGATTGTGATGTACAAATTATACAAACCTACCTGCCAACCTACCTACGTAAAGTCACATACGCCTGCACACCCCACGCCTATTCACACAGATGGGAAAAATGATCTCTTGCCAAGGTGTAGCATGTCAACTGCACATCCCAAGCACAAGCTTACAAAATAACATTCAAGACTTTTGAACGAGAGAAACTACTCTCTTTATATATAATTTGGTTAGAGTATGGAGCTAAAATAAGGGGTAATCCATGGGCTGAGATTTTTTAAGACCTCGTGGTAGAGAAGGTGGAAAAGGGATCGAAGATATCGAAATACTAGATTTTAGCTGTATTTTGGGTGGAAGGGTCAGAAGATGAACAAGAAGGTTTTTGAAAATTATAGAGGTGAGGGTGTGGAGGCTTTATGGGCTAAAGTAAATATTTTGTAATTCACTTTAGCCTTTTTCTAAATTCTGTTTCCCAAAGGCATTGAGACATTGTCAAGGATGGTGCTGTGAGGGTTCTGGCAGACATTCACAATAATGTGGTGGTTAACACAACGACGACAGACCAGTATTTGTTTAATTCCGAAGAAGAGTGATTCTTTGAAGATTGGAGCCTACAGATCCATTAGCCTTGTTACTTGCATGTACAATATTATTGCCAAAGTTCCAGCTTTAAGAATTAAGGAAGTGCTCCATGTCTTTCTCTCTAAAGCTTAAGGGCTTTTTTTCAAGGATATGCAGATTCTTGATACTATTCTGGTCCCGAATGAAGTAGTAGAAGAGACTAGATTGAAGAAAAAAGGATTGGTTTTGGAGATCGACTTTGAGAAAGCTTACGACCATGTCGACGGAGATGAAATGTTTCAGACATAGATGGCGGACATGGATTTATAGGTTTATTAGGTCAGCTAAGTTATTAATTTTGAGTAACTAGAGTTTATTGTCAAGGGAATCCTTTATCCCCTTTTCTTTTCAACTTAATGGCGGTTGCCCTTAGCTGATTAATTGAGTGTGTGAAATGTTCAGATTAGTTGAAAATATTTGTGAGGGAAGGGATGAAGCAGAGGTTACTCATTTGCAATTTGCAGATGACACTATTTTCTTTTTCCCAGGGAACTGTTTAGTTTGGAAGAATCTTGCATCTGTTATTTGAGGTTCTTATGGGCAGTCAGGCTTAAAGATGAATAAGGCAAAAAGCTCTCTTTTCAACATTAATGTCGACACCTCTTTTGTGGAGATTTTGGCTAACTCTTGGATGCACAATCGGTGCTTGGACAACTAAATACTTGCGTCTTCGTTTAGGCAGGAATCCTAGGGTCATCTCATTCTCAACCTGGTGGTTGAAAAAAAATTTGAGAAGAGGCTTCAAACCTGGAACAGTTTTTCTTTTTAGGGGAGGCCATCTGACCAAATCCATGCTGTTTTGGGAAATTTTCCAATCTATTATCTATCCTTATTTAAGATTCCCATAGGAGTGGCTTCATGGAGGGAGAAGTTGATAAGAGTTTTCATTTGGACATGTGTGGGAGGCAGCTTCAAAGAGTAGGGTTGGTGGAGGTCTGGGAGTTGGGAATCTGATGGCCAGGAATATAGCCCTCCTAGGTAAGTGGCTGTGGAGATTTCAATATACTTGGAAGAATTATGGCATCATGTGATTAAAAGAAGGCTTTTTACCCAAATGGTCCTGAGATTAGCATAGCTCCTCACTTTTATCCCTGCCAATGAAAATCGATCGAAGTGGTCCCTAAGCTTGTTCACCGTAAATCATTTTGGTCCTTCTGTGAAAAATTTGTCCATATTCTCGTTAAGTGGAGGGGTTGGTTTGACAAAAATACCGTAAAAAAGGTGGTCACGTGGTGGTTCACATGTCAATTTAACAAGGATATTGATAGATTTTTCATGAAAGACCAAAATGATTTACGTTGGACAAAACTCATGGACCACTTTGATCGATTTTGATTGTTAGGGACCAAAGCGAGGAGTCATGCCAATCTTAGGGACCATTTTGGCTAAAAAGCCTTAAAAGAACATATGGGATTTCAAACAATGGATAGGTCTCCAACATTAAATATGGTGGAACATGTCATAGTCCATGGAAGGACATCTCTCATGGATGCAATTTTTCATTGTGAACTGTCGTTTTGTTGTGGAAATGGTGCTAGAATCAAGTTATGGGAAGATGCGTGGTTGGGGACCTCTTTACTAGAATCTTGGTTTCCAAGGCTTCACAACTTGTTTACTTATCACAATATGGTTATTTCTTGCATTTTAAACCCTGCTAATGGCTGGAGGAACTGGGATTTTGAGTTTAGAAGGAATTTGAATGTGAGGGAGGAGGCAGAGTCTTCATCCCTTTTGTGCTTGACTCTGCTTCTTTTCAACCCTCTATGAGGGATATAAGGAAATGGACCTTGGAAACCAATGGGAATTATTTGTGCAAATCCTACTAAGGTCTCGTCACTAATCAGGACATGAAAAGCTATTTTCCTCCTTACCGGCCAATCAGGAAATCTAGTGTTTTGTTGACTTGGCTTGTTGCCCTTGCTAAGGTCAATACTTGTGATATGGTTCAAAGAGGACGACCTTATTTCAGTTTGTTGTCTCGACGGTCTGTCTTGTGTAAGTCTGATTTGGAATCTGCCGGTCATACTTTTCTTCACTGTCTGGTTTCCTTGGGCTAATGGTTGAAGCTGCTCAGGAAGATGGGTATAACTTGGGTAATTCCAAGGTCTTGCTTTTCTGTTAGCCAAACTCAGGTTCTGGTTTAGAAGGGTAAGAAGGTTATGTAGGGTTGGTTCACGCGGTGGCAAAGCTATGGGACACAGTTCAGTTTTTGTCTGCCCTTTGGGCCTCGGTTTCCCTTGAGTTCAGGGTGGTTTGCTGGACCACTTTCTTTGTTGTACTCTTTCTTCTTTGTATTAATATCGTCTATTTATGAAAATAATTAAAATTATCCCCTGAAATTGCCAATATCATTATCATTTTGAAGAAATTATTAGCATTTGCATGGTTGATAAAGCATTAATTATATTCATTCTGGTTTTACATGTTATTTCTTGAGTCTTAACCCCTCCTTCATTTTAACCTTGGTTTCTTTATCTCTTCCTTTTAACCAGGTTAAGATGGCAGTACAATATATGCGTCGGATAATTGAGAAGAAGGCAAAGTTTGATATCATGGATCTTAATTGCTTGCAGGTCTTTCTATATAATAGTTTTGTTAACATTGGACGAGTTATCATTAGCCACATTCCCAGCTATCTGCGGGGTCCACTCTGTTGTCTAATCCAATAAGTTTGGACCGTCTATTTTTT
This sequence comes from Crataegus laevigata, assembly GCA_963580275.1. NCBI lineage: Eukaryota > Viridiplantae > Streptophyta > Magnoliopsida > Rosales > Rosaceae > Crataegus > Crataegus laevigata. The sequence continues at coordinate 19,402 of OY756939.1, forward strand.
ACATTGCCTTTTAAAGACCATCCTTGCAAAAAAAACCAATCATAAAAACTTTAGAAATCCAATCATAATTAAATAAGTAGATGAACAGACCCAAATGCATTTATTTATTTTTCCATTCCTTTGTTGTTAGTAAACAATTGAATGGGAATCACACGCATCCCTTTCAAATCCTTTATTGTTAGTAAATAATTTCCGAAGTTGGCTGGTCTTTTGCATGGATTATTCTTAAAAAGGCCTAAGAAATGGAGTGTTTGGATCATTGAACCACATTACAGGGTGGGCACTAGCAGTGTATCCCTTGTTTTAGCCAAGGGGATCATAAAATGTGTCGTTTCTTGATGAGTTAGACACATGCTGAACCAATACTTGTTATTTTTAAACTTTCCTGCAGCCAGTTGATCATTTATATGCATATTAATCATATAATTGTGTGTATATAACCTACCACTACATATATATATATATTTTTTTTTTCTTTTCTGAAAAGAATTTAATCTACCACTATATATTGAATTCGGCCATCTGTGTAACACTGGCAGGTTGCACCCAAAACATTCATTCCTGCTTTATTTGGACATGCTAAGGCTGACAAATTCATCCAAACCCATCATTCTGACATCATCTACAAGTCTTATGCGGTATTGTCTCGTTGAAGGATCTTACACTTCCCTCAAAGTAATATGTTGCACTTGATGAGAAATAAATACATCTTTGATTCTTTGCAGGGGGACAAAAATATTATACATTTCGATGGTGATCACAACTCTTCTCGGCCACAGTTTTATTATGATTCAGTTTCCATTTTCTTCTATAATGTTCTTCATCCCCCACAAACGTCTTGTCATTCATGTAAGCTTGAGAAGTATTATGATTTGGGGGATTTGAAGATTGGTGCTGGTTTGGATGAGGTATTTCTGTTTCATATGATATATTGTGGAAAACCTTATTGTGTTACCATTGGTCATTAATTTTATTATGATTACTGCTAGTATTGTACAAGGTGACTCTCCCACCAATGTACCTATGCTTTTAAGAATCCGTGTCAATGCACTGTAGCTCAATCGATACTTTGTAACCAAAGCGCTTTTCTGCCGAAATCAAAGTGAGAGGATGAAAGTTAGAGCTTGTGGCAGTCATGCATCATTTTTATATCATAGTCACTACCACTACCATCATCATCATCATCACGCACAAGATCATGATACATTTAAATGCCGAAAAAACAAATGCATACACATGTACAATCGCCATCCTCATCATCATGGGTCATAAATGATAAGGTTCACTGAAAATTCTTCTACGCACTCGAGGGCTGGCTTCCCAGTTATAATTCAATGGTATCATGTGCTTAAGGCAGGTGATGCACAATAATATTTTAACAATGATCAGTTGTCAGCATTTTATTATAGCTCATATAATTAACAAAGCCATTTACATTGACTATCTGGGATTGTGCAATAGATGTCTACTTTGTGCTCCACTACCATAGAATGTTACATAATTTCCTGCACTAAAATGAATGTTCCCGCCCCTTGATTTTGTAGGGTTTGTTATATGAAATAATTACTGGAGTTAATTCTGCGGGTACTGACGCGGCAAGTTCATCTTCTGTTCCTCCTGTCATGTCAACCACAAAATGTGTTGGCGAGCTTCTTTCTGAAATTGCACCAGTGACTGCTGCTGTTGTATGTATTTCTTTTCTTTTACGTTTTTTTTGCCTTTTGTCTCTCCATATTCTCCATTCTGTTGAGTCAGTCTGTAACATACTTATTGAGAATGCAGGATTCTGTGCATGATAAAGCTGACACACTTAACAGTCACGAACCATCACATTTAGAGGTGATGTAAATTTTTAGATTTTTTTTTTCCCATCTTTTCAATTGAGGTCAGGCATCAGAGTATAAAACCATGGATTGGCAATGGTTTTCAGTTAGCTTGGTAATGCAGATGATAGTTTCTTGTTCCAATGGAGTGTTGTATGTTAGTGCATTGATGAAGTGCTTTTAAGTCAAGAAGAATTCAGTATACGTGTTAATAAATGATAGATCATCTTATATGACTTTTCGACTTGTCTGTTTCACAGATTATAATTCTAAAATACTGCAGTTATGGTTTTACAGGAGCAGCCCAATGATGAGAATGTAGAATGTTGTTCATATACAAGCTCAAACAGGGAGAGTTGGGGCAGATGCTCTTCATTAGGAGGCAGTGATGAAGAATCTTCTGCTGATTGCACAGCTGCTGACAGCAGTCATCAGGTCTCTCATTCTCACACAACACCCATCCTATGAATGCGTTCGTATTTCATATTCCTGTAAAGACTTTTGTTTTCTTCACACACCACTTATAATTTTTATTTAATGTTTGCTTCCGTTCTGTGGGACTTGTCAGCGTGAATTAAGGTGGTAATGTCATGTTGTAGACTCATCCTATGGGTTTAGTTTACTGAAGAAAGGGAAATATTCTATTTTTGGGTACATTGGTCACTTAAAAAATGGGTAACTGTTATGTTTTTGGTACATTTATATCGACTGGAACTTAATAATCCATAACATACTATTGCACATTCTTCACGTATGCATGCGCACTGCATAGAGTATTTAAAATATATTTCCAAGTTTTGTGTTTCATGATTTTAAGTTGTCCCTTTTGATTGTAGAAGAACCTTAAGGTGTTTGCGATGCCTCGTGGATGCATAAAAAAAAAATCAACAGAGCTAAGAAAAGAGGAAAAGAAAAAGAAGAAAGTTCCCATTGCTCCAAAGAAGCCCAAGGGTGAGAAATTTGAGAAGTTAGAGGCCCTTGGCAAACGACTACGTCTTTGCATCCAAAAGCGAGTAAAAAAATTTTAGATGTCCCACTTAGTGACTGCTGTAGTATAAAAATGTTTGTAGCTGCAAATGTTTTACCGTATGTTTATGTATTCTTCAACCTTGTATAGGTTGTTAAATCCCATTTACTTTTTCTTGTTTAAAATCATTGATTGGTGCTGTTCTTATTTCTCTGTCATGGCCCTGTTCTAATTTCTGCATGTCATTTTCGTGTCACATAAGGGTTTCATGAAGATGAATCTAGATCCTCGCCGGATTTTTTTATGAGGATCTGTGAATCATATTTATTCATCTCAAATTGTGCGGTAAAAAATTATTGTAAATATTTTTATTTAAAATTAAATACAAACAGTATTTGACAAAAACTAACTGCACGATGTGCGATGAACAGACATGGTTGATGGATTCTTAGGGTCCTCACCAAAAGAATTCGGAGAGGATCCTGTTGGCATGAAGATCTCCCGGTACAGGGTTCCTGATGTCCTCCGTCTTCCTCTCATGTGTCAATGATTGATTCATATAATAACTTTTTGTTTTTTTAAATCCCGGTGAAGTATTGGGCGTTAAACGAACATGAGTTTTGCAAGATTTTTTTTTGGTCAAATAAGGTTGTCTGTCTGTATTTATAGAAGCTTGGGGTTGGTATAAAATTGTTTTATGGTACTCATAAATCAAGCATAGGAACTGGCCGGAGGACAGGTAACAGATTTACCACCGACGTGGTGTCCCAGTACAGTAATTCAATACAATGCGGAGAGAAACTGTTGGCCCATAGGAGTACTAACATGAACAGGTTCGCCGCTGCTACCCCACGACAGTTTCTCACGCCAGATTCTGAACTCCCGCAACTCCTACACTGACGCCTCCAATCCTCCAAAGCAACTTCCCATATTACCCACAAAGGAGAGTTACTTTTAGACCAACTAATTCAAAATTTACTAACACCCTCCACTATTTTCACCTGCTTCTCTTTGGATTTTGTTTTCTTGTATTTACTCACATCGCCATACCAGTCTGTATTTTACATATTGCGTTCATTTGGTTCAAAATTGTCTTGTTTGGGGTTTGCCAGGCATTGTAATTAATATTTAGTATATTTAGGTATATACCCAATCCGTCGCAGTACTATACATGTTGAGGCCGACTCTTGGGAAGTTCAAAACATTTTAGTGCTCGACTGTCTACAAAAGCACTTTTAGCAGAAGTACTTTTTATAGAGGCAATCCCAACCAAAGCCCTTAGTTCTGGTTGCGATATTTGAATTTAAGCAACTAATGTCGGCTAAGAATATCAAAAGAAGAGGGAAATTAGAAAAAGCATACAAAGAACACCCATCTAGCCACACACAAGAAGCTGTGCAGTCAATAGTACTCATATTGCAGTAGAATTACTAATTCCAACTTCACTCGATCTAAATAAGGCACAGAATTCATAGGTGTGCTAGAAGCTTGAACCTGATTAATGCAGCACACCTGTAATTAGTAACATTCTTTCGCTTGATTAGAGTTGAGACATATCTCCCGAGGAAACTCAGAGGGAAACTGAAAATTCAACAGTACTGAGCTACACGTCACTGCCTGCAACTTTTTCCAATTGATTTTCATTCCGGAATGAAATCCCGGATGAGGGATGAAACCGCTCCCTAATCAGGAAAGCTGTATGTCCTTGCTGGTAAGAAGAGTTTAAGCTCGACTCTAGTATCTGGTGTGTAAGCACCACTTCAGGATCAGAGAATGCTTCACCTATGTTAACTCGTCGCTTCTTTGTCAACCTCTCTGTTTTTGTACTCTCAGCTGGAGAACCAACATGACAAACTGAATCTGGAGTTAAGGGTTCACGACGAGATGAGAAAGATTCATCAATTGAAATGCTCTTGGCTGGCGCACATTCCTTGGTGGCCTTGTCTTGGAGGGGGCACTCTGAGGTCGGGGCAGGAGTTGCCGGGTCAGTCTTGTTGTAAGATTCTGGGCAATTGTCACTTGACCAACGGACTAGGTGCCCAGAGCCAGGTGCTTCTGAAAGAACTCCACTAAGTCGTTGTTGCTCTTCAATAATTTTCTTCAAGTATTTACCTTGGGCTTCTATCCGTAATTGTAGCTGTCTCTGTACCTGTTGAGCATTCATGAGTTCAGCTTATCAAACCATGCTGGCCCAAACGAACAAGACCTTTCCCCCTTCCCCCTTTATCCTCTATGCATATGCAGCAAAATTTCTCGTATGGTAGTTGGGTAGGAGGTGGTTTTTAACTGATCTCTTTGCTATCCAAGTTCTTGGTCATTCAATCTTCCTAAGGATTTTTGACACTATCAACATCATTTTTTGAGGGTATACATTGCTTTAAGATAGGTGAACCAGAAATAGCTAATTTGAACTCTGAGTGGCAACCGTGAATGAAAAGTATATACTTTAAGCGATATAATGCTTTGTAGCAAAGAAAAGATAAAACCATTTGCAAAATCTTTTCTTTTTTTTCTCAAATTCTTCATTTCATAGACAATTTTCCATAACTTATATGCTGTTGATAATTGTAAAACCTGGTGACAATACATTAATTTGATTGGAATCTATATTCTGTATAAAAAAACATGCCTCTAATTGCTCATGTAATCGCTTCTGCACCTCCATCTGCAGCTTGAGTGCTTCTGTGATTTGCATTCCACTGTAAACAGAAACGGTACATACTTCCTCACATCAATCAGCCAAACTGATAAGTCAATTTACACAAACTGATGGTTTCACATGCAATAACAAATCAGTAATATTTTATTTTGTATGGCCCATGTGCACTTATAAACAGTGAACTAGATATGAATTCTTCAATTTTAAAGTTTGACTACAGGTTCCTTTAGAATACAGGGTACCAATTGACATGTCCCATATCTTAACTAATAACAGAAAGAAATACTGAGTATAATAGGCAGTTCTACTTACGATGAACCATCCAAATTGGAAGGCACATCCCCAGGTTCTTTCTTGTCAGCTTTTTTCCCTTGCATTAACATTTGAAGAGAATCACAATAAGGGTCCAAAAATTAATACATCTTTGACCTGAATTCACAAATTATTAACATGAAAGGAATCAAGTTCACCTACCATCAGATGGGGAGTCTGGTAGGTATTTTGCAAGTCGATATTTCTAAGTACATCACACAAGTGGTATTAGAGGAAACACCATTGAGAAAGAAATGTATCCTCACCCCTTCTCACACCCGGCCAAAAATAAAAAGAAAATACCAGGAAAGTTGAGCATTGGACAGAACAGATTTTTACATACCTGTAAATGGCTTTTTACATGGTATATGGTTAAACCTTGTACACCCATCACTCTCAAAACACCTTTGGGCGTAGCACCTAGAAAAAGATTAAAAGGAAATAACATAAGAGTAAATAAACAACATCACTACAGAAATGGACAGATATCTCCATTGGAACTCAGAAATATGCATGTAACCTAGATCTTTGGTCATGCAAAAAATCATCTTCTGATCTCAACTAAGTTCTCAAACATATTGCATACGCCACATATGTAATATCAAGTATGATTTAAACCTGGGACCAATTTTTATCCAAAGAATCATATATGACATAACTGGAAGGTCATTATGGGTTTATGTGTTTGAATTCACTGATGAATTGTGAGCTGAAAAAAACTATCAGCAAACCAAAAGCTGTTCTTCCCTCAGTTAAATGGAAAAACAACCTGAATTTTTCTATGGTTTCACACAACAGGAGATTGCTCAGTAGCCCAGGACAAGAACACCTATTAGATATAAATGTGTCAAGTATGAGAAATAGTAAATTCCATCTTAGTTGACGAAACTATGGAAAAACACATATAAAATCAAGTCAAGATTTCGTCCACGTAATCACAAAACAGGGTCAAAAATTTCTTTCACAGATATCACCTTCGACTTATATACAGTTTAAATCCCACGTATCAGCAGATAAATGCGACAACCAACAGAAAAAGCAAATTCCAGTCGACCAGATAAAATTGAGGGTGACTCACGATCTGGGCCACCAAGCTGTGCCACGGCATCAACAAAGCGTTCATGAAGCTCGTGCGTCCAACGCAATCGCTGTTTTGAGGCGAGGTTAGGGTTGTTGAGACTGTTTCCTCCACTGACGGCATCCATTGCGTTGATGACACTGTCAAACTGTTAACCATGAACAACAAAATTGTTGGGGACTAAGCCTGAACTATGAACATCCGTTAGTTGATACATTTGCCATTTATTTACCTGAAAACAAATGAAAAAGTTCATAATGCATAAAGTAAATCATCAAAGAAAGAATATGTCATGACTCATACCAATTAAAATCTTATCTAACATATCGATCAGATGAGAGAAATAATTTCATGCCAAATAAGTAGCTTGAAATTCTTGAAATGAATCATCATTTACTAAAGTGCTGTGAATTATATGTTCTTTTATGGTAAATAGGAGATAAATAGTAAAACTTGAATATCATCATGCAAAAAGGGAAGCATGGGAACCAGATTGTGGGGCTATCTATCCTTCTCTCATGAGTATTAAGTACTGAAATTGAAAAATTTTAGTCTTTCGAAAGGCTGCAAGTTAAGGAGTATAACTTGAAAAGGCAAAAAGCAGAAGACGTTGCTACTGTAGTGTGCAGATTTGCGAGTAAATGAAAACAAGTTGTCAACATTCAAACACAAGTATGCATACATCCGTGAATCTACCAAATAGTAACTGCCCGCCCCGGCGCCACCACCCCCAAAAAAAGAACACAATAAACAAACAATTAATTGGTAAGGAGGACCAAGGCTGCGTCACAATTCCATTTCCAACACGTCACCGAAATTAGGGATTCATAAAACAAGTAAGCTGCTAAATATTATTATGAATTTAGATTTGAGACAAGGAAAGTATGCTTATATTCAATTCATTCATATGTGTTTGTTTGTTTAGGAGAAATGGAGAATTGGAGAAAGAAGAAGAGAAGCGAAGAGACTTACCCAACTCGGACGACGGATCTAGCCTCCTCCTCAGTCATATTCCAATTTCCCAACTTTGATCTCTTCTGTCCTCTGCTCTGCGTGGGAGCGGTAATAGTAATTCAGAAGAGTTCAGAACAAGGGAGGAGGTCTGAGTTTCGGAGAAAATGGCTCTCTCTATTTCTCACACAGAGACAGATAGATGGTCTCTGGTTTTCTGGTCTCCGGTCTTTGGTCTGAAGAGAGAGAGGCAGCACCAAGAAAGTATAAAACAGCTGAAAAAAGATTGAGAATTTGGACCACTACCCAAGAACCAAAGAAAGTAACAAAACCAACCCCCTCTAACTTCTCCATTTTTCTTTTATCATTTGCGGAGCTTTGAGAATTTGTAAAGTAAATAGTTACGTACTTGATAAATCATAACTTTAAAAGTATTTAATTAATGTGTGAAAAATAGTCTCATAATATTTGGCGCAAAATTGTTTTAGTTATGAAATAATGACAAAAATGTAGGGAGTATGATGATAGTTATCATTGTGATAATGGTGATGGTGGTGATGATGATGTGGCATTGAGGGGTTGGTGATGGCGGCGAAGACGATGATGGCAATGATAGTTGTAGTGGTGAAGAAGTCGGTTGTGCAGGAGATAGCGGTGGCAATGATATGGGGGAAATGCAAATGATGTCATTTAAAAAAAAACAATGAGTTTATCATATGAATTAAAATATTTATTAAAGTCTATATTATGCTTTTAATGAAAACAACTTCAAAAAGCAATTTAAATGCTGGTTTTAAAAGTTATGGTCTTTTTCATTGCTTGATTCTAAAGTAAAATAATTTTTTAGAGAAAATAAAGAGTAATTATCACTTATTTGGAACACAATACTAATACTATCTTATGTGTCAATTAAGTAATTATCATAGTGAGAAGTCTTAGATTTGATTTTCGTTAGAGTCGAATTTAAACTATATTATTACTAGCCTCATACGGTAGGTAATATCATTTGTCCAAAAAATGTCAAAATTTTTATTCAATTAAAATATTAAAAATAGTAAAATGCAAAAAAAGAAAAAAAAAAAAGAAAAACGTGAAAACATGAAACTTCTCCCATTGCTTCCCTTCTTCCTCTCTGCTTTTCCATTTCTCTCGATTGTTTAAGCCCAATTTCCAGATTATGTTAAGTTTATGAAATCTTCAACGTTCTCCAAGGGCAATTCAACTACACGATTCACCTCCTCTACAGTCTACACAGTCCACACCCTCCATGCTCTTATATCTCAGAAAAAAAGTGAATAAATTTCTATTTGTGATTACAATTTCGATTGATTTACAATTGAGTTTGCCATTCTTTAATTTCACCCTTATTCCACCATTAAAATTAAGGGTAACAATGGTTAATGATCCAAGGAAAACTACACGCCAATTAAAATCAAATTATCAACAAAGCAAGGATTTCCAAGGCAATGGAAGGAGGAGGAAGAGGCAATGATGGACTCTAAAACCTAAAAATTAGGGTTTGATTTATTTTTCAAGCTATTTTATTAATAAAATCAGAGTTTTTATTGAGTAGTGATATTCACCTTTACCTTTATTAGTTTTTATCTCTTATATTTTTCAATTTATTCGATCCGACGGTTAAAAATAGAGAAGAGTGTGGATTGCCCCACTCTTTTTATTTTAATTGGTGTAATTATTCACCTCAAATGCCACAAAATATTTCTTTTATTGATATGATTATTGTGACAGCCCGTCCCAAATTCATAATTCCCGTAAATGTGAAATGACTTATATACCCTTGAGTGACGGGTGTGTATTGTTTATTGGTTATGTTCCGGCCAATTGTTTGACACCCTAAATTATAGGGACCTATGAGGAACTATAGATTTATGTGATATTATTGGTGGATGATTGTAGACCACACAACACTCTTCCTTTCTCCATCCCGTGTCTCTCTCATTTCAAACTCTCTCTATCTCTCAGTCACTTCCTCTCTCTTTTCTCTCGAAAACTCTCTCTCTCTCTCTCTCTCTCTCTCTCTCTCTCTCTCTCTCTCTCGTCTCTCACGTACGGACGATCACCAAAGGCACCAAAACTTCACAGATCGACACAACCAAGAACACCATTCGACTCATGAGGTCCTTGCGAGCACAGTGACACCCATTTCAGGTACGAACTCCATCGTTTTCACGTCGAAATCACAAGCACCGATTTTGGCATTGTTCATGAACCTCGAACCTTGGAGACCATCGTTTGCACGATTTGGACGTCGGGATAGCCCTGCACTAAGTTGACAGGTTTTTGAGATTTTTCCCGATGAGATTTCAGACGTTTTTCGAGGTATTTTGAAGGTATAGACTTCTTCCTCTCTTAAATTTAAGCATGTAGGAAGAAAAATGATTTAAAATGGTGAACAAATGAAGTAGTTATAGCAATTTGAAAATAACCCAGAAACCGGCGACTTTTTCCGTTGCCGGCGAAACCAGTCTGGTGAGCCCAGGAAGGAGATGATGCGCGTGAGGCGCGTGGGTCCGTGGCCTCCCAGGCGCGTGACCCTTCCTAATTTTTTTCTAAAAATTTGTCGACGTCCGTGACGTCGTGTAGGTCGCGTTGGTATATTCGTACGCCAAAATTGAGCTATGTATGAGAAGTTATTTCCATAGTTGCGTATATGTGCTTAAATAACGTATTTTCAGTAAATTCTCATATAGGTGAGACTTATCCCGAGGACGAGCGTAGCTAGGCTAGACGTGGGGGCTACGACCCGACGACCTATCAGTGAGTGGGCAACTATTTTTCCGTATATACCTATATATTACTATTTTTCCTAGAAATTGAAAATGAACGTTTATGTGATTTGAAATGCCATGCAAAGTATTCATTTATTTTAAATGCTGCATTAGTGATTGCATATGTGTATGATGGTGCTGCGGACGCACAGGTAAGTATCAGGTAAGTTTAGATAATTGTTATAATGAGAATGAGAACGAATGATGTGATATGATATGATTAGAGCTCATATACCTGCACATTGATATTAGTGCTTCCACCCAGAGATAGGGGCACGGTCTTTCACGTGTTGTTCACCTCCCGCACCGCATGCTCGCCTTGGATCCAAGTTAGGTACACAGTCCTGTCGTATAGACCACTATAAGTGGGTTCGACTCGTAGGTGACCCGCGAATTCTTCGCACAGTCTTCATGTGATTGTAGCAGTAGAGCATACTTATATATATTCAGTGATGATGAGTAGACCACTAGTGGTGATATTGATATATGTGCAGGATTGATATATATGATGTGATGAGTTGATTATGAGCTATATGTGCAGCCAAGGCTGAGTTTATTATCGATATTGATTATGAGATATTTATACAGCCGAGGGCCGAGATGATTACCTAACATTTGATCACATCTACAGAGTTATGATTGAGATATTAGTTATGATACTTTGGCATGGCATACATACACTTTTTCAGCATGATTTTGAGAATTATACATATATGAGTATATACTTTGATTCTGGGAATATATACAGGTTTTACGGAGAGGGGTTATACTTTTGAGAAAAGAATGGTTTTGAAAAGAATTGTTTTGCTGACCCACTCAGTTTTGTTTTCGCCCTTCTAGGTACTAGGTAGCTAGAGTATCGTTGGTGGCTAGCGATGATCGTTCGGCAGTTCTGACAGACTTCTTCTTATGTAGGGCACCCTTTGGGGTCTTTTGAATTTATTATTTCATGCTTGACTGCATTTTGACTTAGTACGCTCTGGTTCTGTATAAGTACTTAAATCTCACTCTAGCACTATCTCATTTAGGCTACTAGTGGATTGGTTTTAATTAGTTCGTATTCTTATATTGATTCTTGCTTCCGCACTATGCACATGGCTACATCACGCCCACGTGACGGCCAACATGCCTCACTTTCGGGTCGGGTGTGTCAATTATCCATCTCAATTAATTGCCACAACATGTGGTATAAATTTAGTATATTTAGGTAGTAAGAATAACAATTATAGTTTATTTTTTTAACAAATGATATTATGACATATCTAAGTAATAAGAATAACATTAGTTATCCTGAGTCAAACAAGACCATTTGAGAAAGTGCTAAAAAAACAGTAAAAATCAAATATTGAAAGGAAACTCAGAAATAAGACACCTAATTGTACCGCCAACTCTACTAGATTGTTTGCACATAAGTACAAACAAGACAACTCACATGTAATTAATAAATGATTGAATTTTTTCTTTATGCAAGGATTCAAAGACAACAGGAACTCTCGGTCTTATGTCTTGACAAACATCTATCAAAGGATCCATTCCCAAGCCTCTAAACTGCAAACTAGAAATAATAGTCCAGTAACAGTGTTCATGCTACATAACCGGCCTTTGAGTTTCCTGTCTAATTCCCTCGACAGAATCTGCTTGATAATGTTACGTCCCTTGTCCAAACAACAACCTTTTTCTTTTTCTTTTTCGGCAATTTTGTCATCTTTATTTGCCTAATTTTGGGAGCTACACGTGTATTTGGAGTTTACTCTTATCTTCCTATTACTAAACTCAAATGATTCCCATTTGCCCGCCTTTGGTTGTTCTAAATAATTTAATTGTTATAAGTACAAGGATTTTACTATTGGCATGGCTTCCTTAAAATTAAAAGTTAGAGGTCTCAGATTCGAAATTCGTTGCTAATGTAAAAACTAGATTTTTAGTTCGGAAAAAGTTGAAATGCTTCTATAAGTCTTCATGTGTTTTTTTTTTACTACATAATAAAGAAGAGCGCTGCTCTCTCGCAACCATACACATCAAAAATGGTAATTACCATTTTGTCTCTTTGTTATAATCAAGGCAAGCAAGCTTTTCATGTCATGAAAATTTTAAAATCTAATGGTATTTACTATTTCGTCTTTATGATACAATCCATGGACCAAAATGCCGATAATATCGGTGATATATCGCCGATAATATCGCCGATATTATCGGAATTTCTCATTGCCGATATTATTTTAAGTTTCCAAATGGTTTTCGTCCTAATATCGCAATATTATCGATAATATCACGATATTATGGAAATATCGCGAAATATCGGAAATTTCGTAATCGGGGAAGAACGCCGGACGATTCAAATCGCTGGGAGGAGAGTCGGGGAAGAACGCCGGAGTCCTTGAGCGACTCGGAGTCGCTGGGCGGATTCAAATCGCTGGGCGGAGTCCTTGAGCGATGAAGGATTCAAATCACCAGGTAACCGTCGTCGTCGAACTCGGGACTGAGTCCTTGAGCGATTCAAATCACCAGTTGACCCGGTGGTCGGGACTCGGGACTAAGAGAAAGGATCGAGAGGGGAGATCTGTGCGTGTGGAAGAGGGGAGAGGGGAGATCTGTGTGTCTCAGACAGAGAAGAGTCTCAGAAGACTCATAGTCACAGAAGAGGAGAAAAGGTTCGAGTCTTCGAGAGAGAGAGGTTCGAGGCTTACCTAACCATAACCCATGAAGAACTTGCCGGAGGTTCTTGGGGTTTCGTCAAGTTGCGCAGCGACGGGAGAGAGAGAAAGAGAGAGAGAGAGACGACGACGTGTAGAAGGTGAAGACGATGCCGTCGACGGAGTACCACGAAGGGTGTGCGTGGGTGCTCTCGGGTGTGGGTCAAAGGGTGAAAGAGTGAGGGTCTTCGAGAGAGGGAGAGTGAGTGCAGAGAAGAAAGAAGGAGAAAGAGGTCACGGGGTGGGGAGAGAGAGATACGTGAGGGTGCTAGGGTGCTGCCATGTTGCAGCTTGAGAGAATTTGGAAATCAAGATGAATGGTCCAGATTTGGTTAAGATAAGGGACTAAAACGATAATTTCATAATTATTTGGGGAACCACGAAAATATATAAAAATTTGGGGTTGGGGTGTTACAGTGTGTCTGTGCGTGTGTGTGTGTAGAAGTGGGGTGCACTTTGAAGTGTGTGTGTAGAAGTGGGGTGTGTGTGTGTGTTATCCGAGAGAAGAAAAAAAAATCCAAACCTACTTTCAAAATATCCAGGCTATGTGTCAGTATGTGTGTGTTATCTAAGAGAAAAAAAAAATGCTATATGTAAAGTGTAAAATATTGTACTAATTCATTATATATAATGATTGTGGTGTCTTTAAACTTTTTTCATTAATTACTACATATTTTTTACACTCACAATGTTTGCCAGCTCGCTATATAATCAACTTCAATCAGTTAAATCCATCATGCAATGCATTTCCTTCCAATTTTTTGTGATAAACTAATAGATAATTGACTAAATAAACATCTTGCAAAGTTTCAATTAAAATTTCCAAGTTTTTCTTACAATTTCCATGGTTTTCATGTAATTTTTATCGATATCGATATTTTACCGATATTTCCATCGATATTTCCGTGTTTTCGGACTACCGATATTACCGATATTTAATACATTGATACAATCAAGGCAATGTAGCTTTTCATCTCATGAAAATTTTAGAATCTAGCCGTTTCAAAACCGGGCCGACTTGTTTTTTTATTTTTTTTATTTTTTGGTACAGAGTTATTTAGCTGAGAATTATAGTATTGATTTCGAACTGTAATATACTTATAGCTTTAATCATTGAATTGAAATTCTTATTTTTTTAATATAAAAGGCATCACAACAAGGTATAAAATATCGGTAGTCCAGAAACACGGAAATATCGATGGAAATATCGGGATAATATCGATATCGATAAAAATAATATGGAAACCACAGAAATTGTAAGAAAAAGTTGGAAATTTTTATTGAAACTTTGCAGAATGTTTATTTAGTCAATTATCTATTAGTTTATCACAAAAAATTGGAAGGAAATGCATTGCATGATGGATTTAATTGATTTAAGTTGATTATATAGCGAGCTGGCAAACATTGTGAGTGTAGAAAATATGTAGTAATTAATGAAAGAAGTTTAAACACACCATAATCATTTATATATAATGAATTAGTACAATATTTTACACTTTATACATTACTCTGTGTGTAATATAAAAAAAAATTGAAAAGAAAAAAAATATAATATGAAAGAGAGAATTTAGAGAAAAATGTGAGAGAGAAGGCAAAAGAGAAAAAAACGTGGGGGTTTTTGTTTTTATTTTTATTTTTAAAATTAGGAACATGCTTTGATAACATGTAAGTGAAGAAATAAAAGAAATAGTAAAATTCTTGTTACGTGAAATTATCTTAATTCTTATATTTTTCTTTAATATTTTAATAAATTAGAGAAAAAAAAAATATTATTTCACTATTGTTTAGGTGAGAAAAAAGTTTCTATAGTCAAATTATTTCAGTATTATTTCGAATAGAATTTTTAATCAATCTAGTTGTACAATTTTCTATTAAAAATTTATTTTTATTTTTTCTTTTCACATGGTGCAGCACACAATTCCAAATTTTTTTTATTATTATTATTTCTTCTTCTTCTTTTTTTGTTTTTTTTTGGCAAAAAATTTTTCTTCTTGTTTTCAGATGGTGCCAACGCACCAATCCAAAACCCTTCTTTTTCTTCCCTTCATTTCCATCCGTGTCCTCCCCCACCACCCCCCATTCCCTTCATTTCCATCCGTGTCCTCCCCCACCGCCCCCCCAACGCACCCCCCTCGCCTCTCTTCCAAAAGCCCTTTTAGACCGCCAAGAAGGCACCCAACGCTCGCCGCCAAGAAGGACCCTCATTCTCCGTCACCAATCTCAACCCCTCCTCCATCGGCGGCGGACTCGCTTTCCTCATTTCTCCCGACGACTCTGCCCTTGGCGACGTGGGCGGGTTCCTCGGCCTACAGTCGGGTCCCGATACCGGGTCGGATTTCGTCGCCTTCGAGTTAGACACACTCATGGACGTGGAGCGATCTGGGTTCCGTCGACATCGATCTCAAGAGCGGCCATCTGGTGAACTCGTGGATCGAGTACGACAGCTCTAGTGGGGTCATCAACGTCTCGGTTTCGTACTCGAATCTGAAACCGAAAGACCCGGTTGTATCATTCTCTCTCAATCTGGGCCAGTACGTAAGCGATTTTATGTACGTTGGGTTTTCCGGGTCGACCCAAGGAAGCACGGAGATTCACAACGTCGAGTGGTGGAGCTTCAGCTCGTCGTTCGATTCTCCTGTTTCGCCATCCGGGTCTCCGCCGCCGCCGACCACCACTCTGATGAATCCAACTGCCAGTTCAGAAAGATGAGAAAGCCGTCAACGCCGCCGCCAAGAAGGATGAGAAAGCCGTCAACGCCACTCTCCGCCTCTCCGTCTACTCCATCGGCGTCGCCTTCAAGCAAGGACGCGATAATAGCGATAATTTCGATATTATCGCTATTATCGATAATATCGCGATAATATCGATAATATTGCGATATTTTGACGAAAATCAATTGGATAGGTGTAGAAATATCGGGCTCTCACAAAAATGATAATATCGCCGATATTATCGATATTTTATACTATGATCACACCCCACATTAATGATAGACTAGTCATTTTATTCATGCATTTTTGGTAGCCCATGAGGCGACAGTGTTTGGCCCTAGAGTTAAACAGAACGCCAAAGTAGAGTTGATAGCCCTAAAATCTGTACTCGTTTTCCACTAAACCAACTCTTTAGGGTTGAAAGTTCATTGAAATTGGAATATGAAACTAACTTAGAGCACCTGTCAATGACGCTAATTTTAAGAATTTTTTTTTATAAAGAATAAATACGTGAAGTTTCTTGATTTATTTCTTAGAGCTGCTATGTGCATTTTTTGTGCTTAGTTTTGACGATAATTCTCACATATTTGTTCGAATGACCAATGCCCCACACATAATATTAAATTCAAATATGTTGTGGCCTATATTTTCTAGAGAGGTGCGGCAAAGAGAAGAAGAGAGATTGGAGAATAGTCTTGAGGAATTGTGTTATTATTCCCCAGTCCTTGTGCCTTTATTTATAATAATTAAGAGGAGAGAAACTTGCTCTCCAAGTAATACAAAGTCTATTAGGAAAGATCTTCTAGATCCCAAAGGATTCCTACTCTATCTCTACTTAGGATTTACACAATCACATATTGATAAGAACATATGTCACAACACTCCCCCTTGAGTGTGCAAATACTCAAGTAGATGGCGCATCAGATCTTCAGGCAAATGTAGAAGCAGTTGATGAAGTTGTCTCCTCTATTCGGCACAAGTAGCGAATGCGAGTCTCAAAATGAATAGAAGAATGCATGGGTGGTAAAACTCACAAAACCTCGCTATGGCAAAACCCAAGGTGGGAGAAAAACCCATAGGCTAAGGAGAAAAGTGAGAAGTTGCATTAAGTCAAAACTATACGTCTTCTAGACGCAAGTAGAAGAGCTCACAAGGGTATGATCAGCCCAGGATGGGTGCCTCGTTAAAACCTAGTTAGGTAGCAAAAACCCAGTGGGAAAAATGCTCCTAATCGTAGGGAAAAATAGTACATTAAGATCAAGTGAGTATACTTCTGGATACTCCCCCTGAGTTTGACAAAACTTCCAAATGAAACTACAAGCATTACAAATGAGAAAGTTACGCATACCAATTCCTTGGACAAACTTCTGGAAGGTAGACTTCGGTAGTGACTCCGTGTAGATGTCGGCAAGGTTGTCTAGGATTAGACTGCTTGACTTCAATCTTCTGACGCTCATGTTGATGTAGACACAATATGCTTGGTGTTGACTTGTTGGATGTATCATGATCTGGTTGATACATACAGCGTTATCTTCATGGATCGTTGTTGGGACTCAACGATGGATGAAAATCGCAGGGATTTTGAATATGCTCAACAAGAGTTTTCGACTACATTTCTCACGTGATGAGACATAATGAGTCTTGGAACGATTCAAAGGTTTCGCAACAAAAGGTCTATTTGGTCGACCTCCAAGATATTGCGGTGTTCCTTAATGGTAAAGACATAACCATGCGGGAACATACCTTGTGCGGTCAGACAAACAGTCTGATTCAGCAAATCCCACAAGGTAGGCATCATTCCGAAGATCAAGGGGGTGTGATCTATTCTGAGATGCATAGGGATAGATAAGCCCAAATCCGTAGTAATGGAAAAACGTCTTTAACACCAAGTTTGGTGGTAGCGTGTTAGGCGCAATGCTGCTTTATGCCAAAAGATTATCAGCATATAAGATGTCTGACCTAGTGCATTTGAGCTAAGTACAACAAACGCCAATGGTACTTAGATATGGCTGCCTTACGTTCCAATATGGAACCTTATGCTTCATACCCTCCGTAAAGGTCTCATTTGCATCTAGCATACAGACGATCAAGGTATACTTAGACATAACACCTTATGGGTCTAGTTCGAATGGTGGACCAGAATACCATCAAAACTAGCTCGAAGCTTCAGGTCGAGAAAATGTCAAGTTCTCCCAAGATCATTCATCTTATAGTCCGACATACGAGTTAATTTGCTCAACTCTAGCAATTTTGGATTTTGTACACGCAAAGGCATATATCCCTAACTGATCAAATATTCACTTAGACGGGTATACCACATCCGCCCGGATAGTTCTGCATCCGTAAAGTGAAGTCCTCTTGAGAACCGAGAGCGTGTTCTTGTGGTCTAGAACTATTTGAATCAGTACATGTAAGTCCTTTGGAAACTCCATGTAGGTTCATATCACGATCCCAGAGATACTACAATCACGTTTGTAATGCTGCAATCAATCACATGGCGTATGAGAGAAACCTTGCGCCAAGGCCTCATATTGCACTATTTCATTCATCTCATTCGTCATAGATTGATTCTTTTAGTTGACCAATCAATTCTACGTCGACATTAATCAACGGGATGCGGTTCGTTATCGTCGCTTTTCATTTATGTCGGTACAATATAAATGAAACATCATCTATGATAATCTCATTCCAATTCCATATCTCATCCAAACTAGTATACTGGACCAAGAACTTCAGGTCTCGGGAGTAATCCGGATTTAATCTCATGAGATGAAAAGGTTTGAGACAGCGATCGAGGGGCGGATTCGTTCGTGCCACGTTCCTTCACTTTTGGGAAGGTGAATCCTCGAACCGAGTGATCTACCATGCTTCTGGCATAAGATAGATTGATTGGCTAGCCGCCAATGTACAAGGGTCGGCCACAATTGTGGCGTTCCTACTTTCAGGACAAAAGTCCAAAGTACATTTGGTACACATCTTTGCAGGCACATTTGCAGCTGGTACATGTGATCTCGTCACTTTTACTAGATAAGAGGAAGTGTCTGGTTAAACTCTGATGATCTAGATTAGGATCGATATGAGACATAGTGGGGACGTCCACAATAATTCGCGTCGTTCTTTACGAACGGTGACGTTCATATCTCCCCCTAACGACGGGAAGACTGTTTCATAAAAGTGACAATCCGCAAAATGAGCGGTAAAAATATCGCCTGGCAAAGGTTATTAGTAACGAGTATTAGAAGGAGAATCATGACCGACATAGATTTCCATCCTTCCCTGAGGACCCCTTTGTTATTGTGTATGTAAGGGCGGCGCAAATGACACATAGACCGCACAACCAAAGACGCGCAGATGCGATATGTCGGGTTCGTATCTGGTAACCAACTGACACGCGCTTTATAAGGTTGGGTCGTGACGGGCCTCAGGCAGACCAACATGGTTGCTTGCAATATTGCATGGCCCCAAGCAGAGGTCGGGAACTTTGGTACGTATGACCAGTCGACCACGCAATCATTTGAAGACATTTAATGAATGCTTCTGCTGGGTCGTTCTGGGTATGAACATGGGACTGGATGTTCAACTTCAAAAACCCAACCGACATGCAATATCCATCGAGATTTGAAGTGTTCAATGTAAATTTCGATGTAAATTCTCCAACTTATCCAATCAAATAAATTTGATCGGATAATCAAGGTGGTGAACCCTGAGCTTGTTAATCTGAGCTACCGGTGTGGAGAATGCAACTTGTGGACAACAGCCACACGTGTGACCAACGTGTAGAAGCATCAACCAATATTATAAAGTATATAAATGGTCCGTAAGATGGTTGAATCAGTCCACAAATGTCCTTTTTGAATCCTTTGTAAAAAGATGGAGGGTGCTAAGGTATAATACGTTTCTAGGTATGATTTCTTTACTTCTGGTAAAAGGATGCCTAAATGGCGCATCACAAATCATCCTAGATATCCCAAACGTACATCCATAGCGAAAATTCCTTAGGAATCGCGGGCTTCTGGCCGGCCACAAAGTGGCTTGAATGGGTGTAATCCACTCGTTAAGCGTTCCATCTTCTCTAGAATATGCATTTAACTATATTCGTAGGAAGTGCAAAATGGTGATATGCCAAGGAATTTTACTCCATTTTTCTACATTGGTTTCAATATAGTAATAATACTCTCGAATATCCTTAAAGCTCAAAAAGGCGTTCTGCCGGAACGAAGTGAGTATAAGGCTTCCCTTTATGGTAAAATTAATACCATTGGACAATATAGGGCAGTGCCATGCCCCACAATCAGGTTGGATAAGCCTGAAAGGTTGTCAGGGGATGATTAGGTATGAAGTTAGCATAGACCAAACAACTAACTTTCCCACAAAACATACCTAAGCATGAGTTAATTGTAGTCACATGTGGTAATCTTTGTTAATTAACTCTTGTATTCGAGAATAATAGTGACATCTAAACATCAATCTTAAATCCGAGAACAAAATAAATTATTCATAAAATAAACCAAAAAGACAAGGGGGTTTGGCCAATAGGCCTTCCATGTCAAATTTCGCTCTTCCAAATGTGTTAGGTGGAGCAAAATTAGTCTCATTGATTGACTACGGGAATGGTACTTTTCAACAACATTGGTAGAAGCACTGAAAAGTGCATAACCAATGATCTATACCGTCAAAGCAGAGTTAGATTCTGCAGGGTTGAGGTTCGGGAATACTATCCCGTATTCGAGAAGTTTTAGGTGCCAGGGATCATGCTTCGGGCGTGATACTACCTTTTGGCAGGCCTGATTCTACCATATGTTTGGAAAATACATTCGAAAATTGGATTGTGAGAGAGGGACGGACCCAAATTTGGGTTCGGTAGGCCTCTGCCGAAGCAGAGCATTAGTGTTCGGTGCATCATTGCAGAAGCAAGGTATCACCATTTTCTCACAGGTGTGGTAGTAATCAAATCCGAGAATTAGGTAAACTTCTGTTTTCTATACTGCTACTTCAGGAGCAAATTAGATATAGAAGGACGAGAAAATTTTTCTTCTAGTCAAAATTCAATCGAATATAAATTTCAGAATTGTACCTATTCATGGACGTAAAGGTTTCAATCATGTTTTGCTTCAGGTAAAAAAGTTATCTTTGCATGATTGGAACTGTCCATAGCGAGTCAAAGAGCCATGAAGTCCTCATTAGTGAGGTACTTCCACTTGATATGCTTCAGGCATAAGTCTTCGAATGAAGAATTGGCTACAATGATTTCTCAACTAGTCATAGTCAAGTGGGGTGTCACGTCTTGTATCCACATAAAGTAGTTTCTTATTCGAAACTTCCAAATTATTGAAATTGAACTTGTTACGGTTCGATAATACGTTGAATGGAGGAAACAAGAATGTGATTGGTGTTTTAGGAAATAAAATTTCCATAAACAATAAATTTAGAACATTCAGGTTCTAAGACATGGTTTGGTTTAAACGGATTTAAGCATGGAGAACTTCAGGTCTCAACATGAGTGTTGTGCATTAAGAAACTTCAGGTTCATATGGCACTTTTCCGAAATTTCGGGTTCGGAAGTATGAATTTTAAGTTCATAATACCTGCAGGCAAACACAAATATATATGCAAGCAAATATGCAACAAGTATGTGCAAAAATATAACTTTAGGTTTACAATTATAATTGAATTAATTTATTTGGACTTCGGGCCAAAATAAAGTGTGGGTGAAAAAATAAACCCTATAAGACCTAAAATAATTAGGCAAATAAAATTTCAGGACCCAAAAAAAATAAAAAATAAGCCACGGGGGTTTTAAAAAAAAGGTCCATTAGACATATGCCCAAAATTGGGGTGGGGTATTGAGTGGGGCTGCAGGCCCTCAGAAAAACAAATACCGTTTTTTTTCTTTTTTCTCGGGCTAGGCCATAATAGGCGAGCCCAGAAATTGTTTTTTTTTTTTTTTTAATTCTTTGTGGGCCGAGAAGAGGGGGCGCAGCGCTGGGCCGCAAAAGGCGAGCCCAAAGGAGGAAAATATGGCTGCGGGGCGAGGAACGAGTGAAGCCCACTGGCCAGAAGCTTCTTGCTTTGCGGCCCTGGTGGCGTCCGGCCTTGCATGATGCAAGGGCATGGGTTCGGAGAGAACCTAATTTTTCCGATTTCCCCCTTTTTTTTTTAATTCAAATATAATTATAATTATATGCATATTCAATTCAACATATATTTCAATGAATCACATATTTACTTTGATGCATATGCAAAATAATATTTTCAATGCATGTACATATGTAAGATTCAATTCATGGCAAATATTAAATTCACATAATTTAAACAATTATGGTTATGAGGCATACACAATTTATGTAGAATCTAAAATACGTTAAACATAAAGTTGGGTCATGCATCATGGTGAATGTTCATGCTATCAGGGCTTGCGAAATATCGAGTTAAAAGCCGTTGTTTTGAAAGAACCTGATTGCGTGATGATATGGATGAACTGGTTTGATGCAGAAAATTTCGGCTTTCATCTTCAGGCTTGTATCACGTTCAACATAAGAAGAAAAATAAATTGAATCAATAAAAGTATATGAATTCAATAAAATCAAAATTTAATCAATTAAAATAATTGAAACGTAATACTCCCCTGATGAAGACGAATAAATTCTCTTTAATTCTTCTAAGCACAGCGTGAAGAGCGTGCTGATAACGTGTTGTGGCCTATATTTTCTAGAGAGGTGCGGCAAAGAGAAGAAGAGAGATTAGAGAATAGTCTTGAGGAATTGTGTTGTTATTCCCCAGTCCTTGTGCCTTTATTTATAATAATTAGGAGGAGAGAAACTTGCTCTCCAAGTAATACAAAGTCTATTAGGAAAGATCTTCTAGATCCCAAAGGATTCCTACTCTATCTCTACTTAGGATTTACACAATCACATATTGATAAAAACATATGTCACAACAAAATACTAATTTAATGAATTTTCTAGTTATATTTAATTGGGTTTTTATCACAAATAGTCTATGAAATTTACCCTTACCATCAAGATGGTATTTGAAATTGAAAATCAATCAATGTAGTCCCTGAAAATAGGTGTCGCAAATCAATGTGGTCCTTGTGTTAAAAATTTCGTTAAGTGCTGATGCGTCATATAAATAGGCTCCAGAAGATTTATGGGGTTTTATCACAAATAAACCTTGAAATTGACTCACACCATCAAGATGGTCCCTAAAATTGACCTACACCATCAAGATAGTCCCTAAAATTGAAAATCGATGAATATAGTCCTTGAAAATAGCAAATTAACATGATTCTTCCACTACAATTCTGTAAAAAAAAAAATTTGTTGTGTACTGATGTGGGTTTAATAGTTAATTAAAAGGTTGTCTAAATACCTTTTTGCACAATAATTTTTTTTTTGTAGAGTTATTTAGTTGAGAATTATAGTATTGATTTCGAACTATAATATACTTACAGCTTTAATCGTTGAATTAAAAATATTATTTTTTAATATAAAAGGCATCACACCCCATATTGATGATAGACCAGTCATTTTATTCATGCATTTTTGGCAGCCTATGAGGCGACATTGATTGGCCCTGGAGTTAAACAGTACGCCAAAGTAGAGTTGATGGCCCCAAAATCTTTACTCGCTTTCCACTAAACCAACTCCTTAGGGTTGAAAGTTCATTGAAATTGGAATATGAGACTAACTTAGAGCACCTGTCAATTACGCTAATTTCAATAAATTTTTTATAAAGAATAAATACGTGAAGTGTCTCGATTTATTTCTTAGAGTTGTTATGTGCGTTTTTTGTGCTTAGTTTTGACAATAATTCTCACATATTTGTCCGAAGGACCAATGCCCCACATAATATTAAATTCAAATAATAATTTAATGAATTTTCTAGTTATATTTAATTAAGTTTTTATCACAAATAGTTTTTTAAATTTACTCTTACCATTAAGATAGTTCTTGAAATTGAAAATCAATCAATGTAGCCTCTCAAAATAGGTGTTGCAAATCAATGTGATCATTCCGTTACAATTCTGTTAAAAATTCCGTTAAGTGCTGATGTGCCATATAAATGGGCTCTACAAGATTTACGGGTTTTTATCACAAATGAACCTTGAAATTGACTCACACAATCAAGATGGTCCCTAAAATTGACCTACACCATCAAGATGGTCCCTAAAAATGAAAATCGATGAATATAGTCTTTGAAAATAAATGTCGCAAATCAATATGATTCTTCGGCTACAATTCTGTAAAAAAAAATTGTTATGTACTGATGTGGGTTTAATAATTAATTAAAAAGGTTGTCTAAATACCTTTTTGCACAATAGAAATTTTTTTCTTATAGTAGGACTTACTCCGAAAAGAGATCTCTTCCATAAATTCTCAAAGGCACAAGGCTTAACCAAGGCCTAAGAGGGGGTTTGAAAATAGTTTTCAACCAACAATAGACACACATCAGTTATAATCTCATAATCTTAAGGCAGAACTCGCCATTCTTTGAGTCACCAGATGACTAGGGAAGTGCTGAACAAGCTCTCCAAGATTAACGTTGTGAGAATGTTGATCGCGTAAATGTTAATGGTGATGTCTTAGAAGTCGTTGCCAATCAGCCAAGTCATCACCAAAAGTGATCTCGATCAAAATCAATTTGGTGAAGAGTGTCCGAGTGTGTAAAGATGGGTGTATTGAGATCTCTATTAGAGAATAGATAGCGAATGAGGTAAAGGAATGTGGACTAGGATTGAAGGTGAATGCTAGACTAGTTTTTGGGGTTCACAACTTTTTATCAACTATTAAATTATTAAACTTATTTATAATTTTTTAATTTAATTAGACTTGTGTGATCCATTTATGTATCACATCAACACATAACAAATTTTTGGCAGAATTGTGACAGAAAGACTACTTTGATTTGGCACACTTACTTGTTGGACTATATTAATCGATTTTCAATTTCAGAGACCATTTTGATGTCAATTTTAGGGATCATTTTGATGTTGCGAGTCAATTTCAAGTATCATTTGTGAAAGAAAAAAAGACTTATGAGACCCATTTATGTGCCACATCATTAATAAAAAATTTAACAGAATTGTGACAGAATGACCACATAAAAATTTTAAAAAAACATTATTTGAAAGATATTGTATTTAAGAATGCACAAGTGGTGATAATATCGTTTGTCAAAAATAACAATAAAAATATTTTTAAAAAAGAATGCACAAATGGTAGATTACCGTGGTGATTAAGATCTTCCTCTTCAACCTACTCTGTAACAGGGTCAAATTCTCCCTCCACTTGTAGTCTAGATTTGATGAGTAATATCATTTGTAATTAAAATAGGAACAATAATAATCCGGTAACAAAAGCTAGCATTCACTTGTTGGACAACAAAACATGCAAACATTCATTTCTTCATTTAACATTTATTGAATCTAGCAAGTTTTCTTATTCAATCCAACCCTGACACTAAACGAGGCGCTACACCACAGAATTCTCAAGTCTCAACCACAAGCATTCATAATTTAGTTTCTTTCACCCGAAACAAATATTTTGCAAATTATATTTGCGACGCAATTCGTTGTGCATTATATTTAAGCCACTAGTATGTTGAATTTACAGTTTGGGGGTCGAAACAACTAGTTTTCACTTTCATTTCCAGCCAACCAAATGCGCAAGAAAATATTGTAACGCAGAGTAAACAAAAGGACGTCACTGTGGTCATGCTCAAATTCAGCCCCACATGCCATACCTAGCAATACCATGAGGAGGATCAATTGGGGCTACACTAATCTCTTGGGTTCTCACCTTGACTTCGCCCCAAATTAAAGATCCCTTGCCGGTGTCAAAGCTCAACATTCTTTTTTTTCCGCCACCTGGAGATCCTTCCAAGGTCAGTCCTCCAGGACTCTCATGTGACGTGAGGCAGCTTTCAGTTGAGCAATCAGCTCTCTGGGTATGGATAGAAATTGGCAGCTCTTCATCTAGACCATGAACCCCAACTGCATCTGTGGATTGCGACGAGTAGAAGCCAAGCATGTCAAGGGAAGTACCTTTTAGGTTCTTATTCCCCGATTCATGGCATTTATGGCCATCTGTATCAGTAACCGAACCTCCAATGAATTGATCAGCGAGCATCTTACAAGCTCTCTCAAGCATGGCCATATATCTTCGCTCCGCATCTTGGCGAATCTGCAAGTGCTTCTCAGCCTACAATAACAATGGCAACAAGTTCTTACTTCCTGGTAGATGCTAATTTTGGCATTTAAACTGTCATGAATTATATCATGAGCAATACTATACCAAAAGCAACGCCACAAGATAGCCAAATAAATTGCAAAAATAACTTTATACATTGCAATTGTGCCTTCCATCTTGAAAGCAAAGCCAAAGGTTATGAACTTATGGTAATCAGGTCCACTTCAAAACACACATTCTTAACTATCCTCCTCACATAAAAATTAATAATAATAATAATAATAATAATAATTTAAAAAAAAAAAAGAGTCTACAAAATGGGAAAATAGAAACAAGCACAAGCATTTCACCTACATTACCTCAACCTGCACATGTAATTTACTTTGCACTTCCATCTGTGCTCGCAATGCCTCCTTAACTTCATAACCCCTGAAGATGATAATTTGGCAAAACCAAACATTTAAGTAAAATGATCTATTAAGCATCAAAAGGTTTTGAGAAAAAAGTTGAAAACTCTTACTCATTCAAATCAGAAGTTGGCAAATTTGGTGATGAATTGCTGGTAGCAGGGCTTTCTAGAAGGTAGGAAGCTGACAATCCTCATAATGATTGGCAAAACAAGTCAGACACAAAATTTAAGATTCCACTCACAAAATACGTCTTTTAGAGGGATTTAAAATAGGCAGCCATAAAGTATGGTTATCTAAGAGGTAGCAAGGGTGGGAAGAAAGAGCGAGCACTTATTGTCGGGGAATAAATTGGTTGTACTACATCCTTAAGAGTTTTAAGTTTTTGGGAACACAGGTAAACCAACAAAAAAAAGGTCCCGTAGTTGAAGATTGCGGGTTCAAGTATTGCTAGTGTAAACTCCCAAATTAATAACTGAATTGAGTTTTCTGTGTTGAGCTCTCTTGTATTACAATGAGGCTGCATGTAAAAAATTTGTCAGGGCATAAAAGAATTGTTGTCTCACAATACCAATGTATTAAAAGCGTGAGGCGTGGGCGAGGCGTCTGAGGGGAAGCCCTAGGCGTGAGGCGAAGCCTCACGGGACCTAAATTTTTTAATATATACACTAAGCATACACATATATTATATTAAAAAGAGAAAGATTATTAATCAATAATCACCTGAGCACACACATATATTATAAATATATATATACACACATATATATACATATATTATATTATATATGTATAAAATAGAGGATGAAAAGCACAATGAGCACACATATAATAATGCACGTAGACAGCACACACATCCATTATATAAAATCCTACCCAAAATTTGGGTTTGGGAATAAAAAAAAATAAAAAAAAAAACCCACTGGGCGGCGCCTAGGCGGCTGAGGCGGTGCCTAGCAGCTCCGGCGAAGCCTTTCGCCCACTCCAGCAAAACTGAGGCGTTTGTCATGGCGCCCAGCCTCAAGGGTGCCCTAGGCGCGCCCCGAGGCGAGTTTTTAAAACATTGCACAATACATAAGTGGAAACTTAGTTGGCTTATCAATGTTCTTGGTTGTAAGGATAAGTTTGCTACAAGTTTTGTCCTTGGTTGTAAGGATACTTGGTTGTAAGGATAAGTTTGCTACAAGTTTTGAGGGAAGTTAAAGTTTTGTCAAGGGCCCATATGTCCACCTCCCTTATTTCATACCGTAAAGAACCTATTCCATTGCGAAAAAAACCCAACAAAACTTTAGGGAACTAGACTAGCACCAAATGTGAAAGGGCTCAAAGAGAGAGTTATAAGAAAACTTACCATCCTTGGATATGTCGGCAATATCCTTGCCTGATTGCTTACCTAGTCTGTATTTCTGCAATGCAGCAAGAAACAATAAGTTGGTACAAGTGTTTGAACTTTGGTAACACCGTGATAATTGATTTAAGTCCAACAAGAAACCTGCAGGTGACTCTTCAAATGAAAAAGTGTGAGGCCCTTGACATTCATTGTCCGCATAATGGCCT
The DNA here is from genome assembly GCA_963580275.1 of Crataegus laevigata. Lineage (NCBI taxonomy): Eukaryota > Viridiplantae > Streptophyta > Magnoliopsida > Rosales > Rosaceae > Crataegus > Crataegus laevigata. The sequence continues at coordinate 47,539 of OY756939.1, forward strand.
TTGGCGTGGCTTCTGCAAATAAATTGAAGCTCTCATCATAATCCTAAACGGGTTGAAGATTCAAGGACGCGAGAGATTGGCAACGGCTAGCAGCTAACTTAGAATTTAGAAAGTAAAGCAGCTCTGATGTGCTCCATCTGATTCTAATTTGTGACTGAATTATACATACAAACATACATACATACACACACAGATGTAGCAGGCTACCAGCTCAAGCCTCAAATTCAATCTTTATTAATTGCTAGTTGAAACAAGCTTCAATTCAATTCAATGTTGTAATATTATAGGCAGCGCCGCACAGCACAGGCAGAGAAGGATAGGTGAAAGAAAGGGATCTGAGTTCATCAATCAAAACCCTATCAAATGATAATAACAATAAATAAGTTCAAAGAAAAGTGGGAAACGGAGGACTGACTGGAGGAACCGCCGAGCTGAGTCACGGCATCGACAAATCGTTCGTGAAGGTCAGCCGTCCAGCGAAGACGGGGTTTGGGGTCGGAAGTTAAGACGAGGCAAGGATCTCCTCCTCCTCTGTGACTGTGACCTTGCATTTGCATATCTTCCTCACCAACCATGCCTCCTCCTTCGTGCATCAGTACCGGAAACATCTTCCTCCCTATCCCTCTCCCTCTCTCCAAATCCTCTCTCAAAACCCAATCTCCACAACCAGAGTTGTTTTTCTACCCTCTAGCTGGGACCTGGGTGTTGGTTATGGAAATGGGGAATTTTGTGGATGGTGAAAGATAAAAAGGAGAGGCAAAGGTGAAAAGATGACCGCCGTACTACTTACTGCGGCTACAGTTTCACGCCTTTTAGAAATTTGTCCGTTTCTGCACTATTTCCTTTCAAATCGTCTTCCGCATAAAGAGTGTGCTATTGTCTAATAAGTGTACTGTCTCGTATTTAAAAATTTATTTAAGAAAAGATTGTGACATGGTATATTAGTGATATGAGAAAATCTATCATTATGTTACTTTAGGTTTAGGTGTCTCTTGTAAACAAACAAGCATGCATCCGTGCAGCTTGCGAAGTAAATTAGTAATTAGTGTTGTCCAAGTCCAGTTGTTGATAGAAATAAAATGAGACATTTGATTTGTAAGTTTGAATATAATGAAGTATTAGTGTGGTTCCTTCCTAGCAAAGTGAAGCATACAATACTACGCCCATCCATCGACACCTAGTGTGAAATGTCAAGAATGGATTAATTGATTCAAAGCCTGTAGGCATGCAAATGCTTGGCCCATCTTCTAGCCATGTAAGCGTCATGGTAGTCCCAACTTTCTACACTACTAGTACTTGTACTAGACCTCCCGCCGATGATTGCACCACTCGTCCCTGATGCAGCACCACAAGCAACTCCTCCCCGTCCTCCTCTAACCGTTGCATTACTACTACTACTCTTACCAACATCATCTCCTAGTCCTACCTTCGCCACTGTTTCCCCTGTTGTCATCTCATCACCCTCCTCAATGTAGCTATATCCCACACAAATATGTTCACACATGCCCAAGTCCACCAAGATTTTCTTTTCTTCACCTCCTCTTAGCTCTCCTATTCTCACGATCCGACTGCTTCTGCTGGCATCCTCCCCTATTCTCATCCTCAACTCAATTTCTCTAATCATGCCGCCTAGGATTCTTCTTAGCAACTCTTCAAACTCATGAATGATATACCCATTCGAAGTGCCAAATCCAAATCCTACATGGAAGCGATGGACTGGAATCGGCACATCCATGTCCATTGCAGCATGGTAGGATCGCATTGGGCTGTCAGACAGATGCAGGATGCCACACTCTGGGTTCTTGTATGCACGGTCTTCAAGTATCTTTATCCCCTTCTTGATCCCTTCCACGGGATCTGCTTGCCCCATGTAGAACAGACGATCAATAACCTGTTGGGCTGTTCGCTTTCCATAAGATGTCATGCGTCTCAAAGGGAAGACGCGAGCAGCAGCTGATGAGTAGGTAACAATAGCCAAACGATCGATTGGTCTAAGGGAAAAAACCACCAATGCCATGCACTGCTTGAGAAGCCTCAAGTGCGGCCCATTGGGGCTAGCAACCAACACCAAGTCTGTTGCTCGTTGGTTTGCTAATTTCACTGAAAGGTACGCTCTGTCTGAGAAGGCACACATAGTATAAGACTTCGGTCTGGTTGGTGATTGTAACAATGATGAGGAGCTACAGCTTAGGTGATGTGGGGGCGGATGGTATGAATATGGAGTAGACCAACTAGGGGGTGCACTATGTGCGATGGGTATCAAAGAGAATTGGAGACGGGGGAAACTAGGGACGTGATCAGGCTCAATTGGGTCGTCATCATCATAGTGAGCAGAGCGCAAGAATGAGCGCCTGTGGATGCGGAAAGTGGCAATAGAGTCATCCAGGATTTGGAAGATGGGGTCAGCTCGGTTGCAATAAGACAGGGAACCCCAAGGTGGGTTCAGATTGCGGGGCAGCTGGGTCCAATGGGCACGGCAAATGGGGCAGGTAACACTACCATGGCGAACATTGGAGGAGATGCAGGAAAAGTGAAAAGCATGGGAGCACTGGGCCGTGAATATAGCCTGCCCTGGGCTGCTCCCCTTGCTATGGTAACTCAGAGGGTCTAGACATATTGCGCACAAACTCTGCCATAAGAATCAACAAATAAAAAGGTAAGGAGACAGATCTGGAACTAAGAAAACATGATTCCCTGACGAGCTCAAAATGATTGGAACTGCATTCTAGCCAGTCTAGTTCTGGATATTAATACAAAATTAGAATAATTGTTACTCGTGCATTGAAGAAACCAGTAGTTCTAATATTATATTGATATTTTAGGGAGGGAGGCGGAACTCGTCATAAATCCGACTCAATCCTCAAAAAATAGCCATCTGGTCAAAAGTTATGTAATAAGATGATAATATCACTGTATTAAGAGTAAGATATAATGATCTGGTGCAACAATCAAGTGCTGCTACTTATTGGTCTTTTTTTTTTTTTTGGCAACCTACTTGTTTGTTCTTTTAACTTACAAAAAGCATTTTGGCAAGAGGCTTACAACGAAAGCTGTTCATTCGTATCATTACTAAAACTCACAACAATTATTATGCTTAGAGTGGATTCAATCTTTGGATCGGTTATTTTGAAGATTATGCACCAAAAGTTTACCACAAAACTAGTGTAAACTCAATGAAAAATGGATTGACATGAAACTCTAAATTTGTAAGATTATCATCATTGATGAGGCAGGGTGCAACTTTCACCTTAGCAGAAGGCACTTTGCTATAATTGATTGTCATTTCCGTTTCTTTTGCAACTTCTTCTTCTTCTTCTTCTTTTGCTGCTTCTGTTGCTGGTTGGACATTCGTTGGGTTTGTTGGAGACACTGAAGAACCTGAGATCTGTGAAAACAAAGAAAACACAAGTGATTCTTAAAACAGGGTAATATACAATGGCAGAAGAAAACCCGAGTAAACTAAATGATAAAAACAAGGGGGAAAAAAGAGGGGTGGATTTGCATAATAAATAGTTGAATTGGGGTGGGAGGGGGAAGTAAGAGTTACAGTGGGAGTGGTAGTGTTGGTATGATCGGAGACGATGGTCTTTCTGCGAGAGAAGGAACCACCACATGCATTTGCAGCAGCCACCGCCATTTTCTTTGCTGCTTTTCTCAGTTTTGATGATGCCCCTCCTCCTCCTCCTCCCCCCATCCCTCTCTCTCTCTCTCTCTCTCTCTCTCTCTCTCTCTCTCGTAATGACAGAGAAGTCAGCCTATGGGTAATGGGTGGGTGGTATCCTCTTGATTCCTCTTTCTTGTTGTTGAGATTCCCTTCCTACAAAGTTCAACAACCTGACTGACCTGGACCTGCACGGCTGCACCTGCTTGTTGAAATTGAAAGAGCAGAGCAGACCAAGAGCAAACAGACAAGGCTTTCTGCACGCTTGAGCAAAATTCGTCCCACCTCTCGTCCAAGCTCCACTACAAAATACAAACTACTCCATCCAATTCAAATTCTAATCCTAATGGTTGATGTTCCCGTTTCTCCCATCATAAAATTAAATTATTTCAATTTATCCCACTCGGCCGGTCCTTGCTCAACCTCCTTAACCCACCCATCTATATATTATATATTTATACATAATATATATATATATATATATATATATATATATATGCGCTTTATAATGATGTACTACCACTTTACCAATTAGATACTCCCTTAAACGACCTTTATCATTTCTTCCCTGTTCTTTTCTACAAAGCCTATTTCTCTTTATCTTTTCTTTTCTTTTCTCTCGCCGGTTTATGCTTTTGTGGCACAGTGGCACTGCTTGGTGTGTAAAATTAAATTGCGATATATAACTTATTAGGAATAAATGAAAGAAATTGTATCTAATATTTAATCTGAAGGTAGAAGATGAAATTCCCATTATTATTAGCTTGAATAACAATTCATAGCATTGTGTCAAATTTTCTATGAGACAGTAAGTCAACGATTCTCTACTCACTATATCAATATTGAATTGAATATCAGAATGTGCGACGAACAAAATTACAAAATAATAAAAATTTTATTAAACAAATGAGAATGCTGAAACAGCTACAAAACTTTAAAAGACTACATTGTGAATAACTTATTCCTCAAACTAAATTACAAGCTCTATTTATAGAGCAATAAACCTAAGAAACCCTAATGCGTTAACGCCAAAAATACCCTACTACAAAATCAAATTAAATCTCTAATTAATTTCCTAAATAAACCTAATAAATTCCAACAACTCTCATCAAACTCATGGCGGTACACGTCATGAGATTGCCAACAAGCAAATGTGGATGCAAGACTCCAAATTCCAATGCTAGTGCCATTGTCAATGCTAATTTATTGTTCCTCAATTTGTATCTTAACACGTGCACAACATGAATATGACATGTACAAGGTTTTATTGCAAAATACCTTTAAGATGTAATTCCATGTAGAACCACTCAAAATAAATCAGTTTTAGACTTTTAGCATTAACTAATTTCCGACGGTGGATTTTTGTACCTTTCAACCACTCAACATAAATCAATTTTTGTACCTTTCAACACGTGCAACCGATTTCACATTAATCATTCCAGCTTAGAAGTAAGGCATAGTAGTACACTCGTTAATTCACACAAGGCAAGGTAAAGACTCCAATTTGGGCCTAGTCAAACAACCCGTTTTAATATTATGTCAAAATTGTTGAGAGACGAGTGAATGGCCTCACTACTTGTCAGACTGATAATTTATTCTGACTTGCATATTGTGGCATGTGTGAGAGTATCATCACAAAGTATTTGGGTGCAATTAAAGAAAAAAAAATAAGGAAAAGCAAATTAAAGAGAAAAAGATAGGAGAGAGAGAAAAGGAGAAAAAGACATCGGACGGACCACAATTTTTGTAAAAAGAGGAGAAAGAGACCGTTGGTCTGGATTTGAATTTCAAAGCTTGGTAAAAAAGAACAAGTATGATGGCACGCGGCTACACCAAAAGTAACTGGATGGATTGGAATGGACTGGAGTTGGACTGAACAGAAAAAAGGAAATGGATGGGGTTGGCGCCAAAAATGTTTATCTTCCTCTTCTAGTTGCATCTGCACACTGCATTCCATATTCCATATTCTATATTCAAAGCTATTTTGCTTTAATTTGGAAAATGACTAATTGAGTCAGTCAGTCAGTCAGAACTTGAGACTTGAGAGGGAGGGGAAGGGAAGAGGGAATCTCTTCCTTTTTTGTGAGAGACATGCCAAATTACAAATGCCCCCCCCCCCCCAAATGGCCCATTGGAAAGCCTTCTCTTCCTCTTCTTTCTTGCACATGAAAAGAAGCAAAAGGCCAATTTAAAGGTTGCTGTTGTCCTCCTCATCCTCGTCTCAGTGTCCTCACCAGCTTCTCTATTAATAAAAGGTCATTTTGGTTTCGGTTTCTAATTAACTTAATTGTTAAATAAAAATCTTATTTGTTTGAATATTTTGATCGAGATCCTTAGCCTCATTTAAGAGATTTAACTCATGCATTTATGCGTTTAATGTCCCACAAATTATGAAATTTAAACAAAATCAAATAATATTTTTAAATATAATAAATACTTAAAAATCAATTTTAGAGTAATATTGTTATTCACAAATATTATAGCAAAAAAATAATGTACCCCATAATTATTAACATATTTTAAAAAATAACTATTGATGTCACATCCTGGCCCGGGGTCCACCACATCCCGGGCCCGACCTCTGCCGTAGCACGATATTGTCCGCTTTGGGCCTCAACCACGCCCTCACGGTTTTGTTTCTGGGAACTCACACGAGAACTTCCCAGTGGGTCACCCATCATGGGAGTGCTCTCGCGCGCTACTCGCATAATTTCAGAGTTCCGATGAACTCCGAAGCCAGTGAGCTCTCAAAAGGCCTCGTGCTAAGTAGAGATGAAAATATACATATAAGGATCACTCCCCCTGGCGATATGGGATCTAACAATCCACCCCTCTTAGGGGCCCGACGTTCTCGTCGATACACCACGGCCAGGATTTGGCTCTAATACCAAATTGTCACATCTCGACCTGGGGTCCACCACATCTCGAGCCCGACCTTTGCCGTAGCACGATATTGTTTGCTTTGGGCCCCGACCACACCTCACGGTTTTGTTTCTAGGAACTCACACGATAACTTCCCAACGGGTCACCCATCATGGGAGTGCTCTCGCGCGCTACTCACATAACTTTGGAGTTCTGATAAACTCCGAAGCCAGTGAGCTCCCAAAAGGCCTCGTGCTAAGTAGAGATGGAAATATACATATAAGGATCACTCCCCTGGGCGATATGGGATCTAACAATTGATATATTTTAAAACATAAAATAAATACATATAATTAGCATGGGTGCATTTAGCAAAATTAAAAATGGGGTACAAAATAATATGGGTACAAATACAAATAAGAGTTTAAAAATATGAGCACAAAAAGGAATTAATATATGGGTACAAATTAAAACTATAAAGAAAATTGGTACAAATTAAAAATGGGTACAAATTAAAAATAAAAATATGTTGTAAACATTCCTAGTTTAGGTGTGATTGTGTAAATCCTAGATTAGATTTTATTCTAGTTATCCTTTCTTATTGTATCTTGTATTCCTTGGGCAAGAAGGAAAGTCTCTTATCTCCTTTTACTATAAATAAAGGCACAATATAGGAGGGATAACAACACACACATATTCCCCTACAATTCTACAAACACATCTCTCTCCCTTCTCCTTGTCGGCGGCCACCCTAAATATTGTCAGATAAAATAGGTTACAACAAGTTATCAGCACGCTCCTACCGATGCGCTTAGGAATCTGACGTCCAAGAATTTTTCTGCATCAAACCAGTTCATCCATATCATCATGCAATCAAGTTCTTTCAAAACAACGGTTTTTATCTCGATATTTTTGCAGCCCTGGTAGCATGAACATTCACCATGATGTATGGCCCAACTTTATGTTTTACGTATTTTAGATTCTATATAAATTGTGTATGCATCATAATCATAATTGTTGAAATTATGTGAATTTGATATTTGCCATGAATTGAATCAAACATATGTACATGCATTGAAAATATTGTTTTGCATATGCATCAAATTGAATATGTTTTTAAATTGAATTATATATAGAAAGAAAAAAAATTCAAATTTGGGAACCTAGGGTTCTTTCAAACTCGTGACCACCATCTTGTAGATGGGGTCTCCACACCAAGCCAAGAGCTTAGAGCTCTCCTCATCTCTAGAAAACCCACAGAACCAAAAGCTCCGAGACCCAACCAACCAGAACACGGCCACCAGTAGTGGCGGCCCTCCGGCGATCCTTCCCAGCAAGTACTGGGGCGTATTTTTTTTTTTCTTTTTTCGATTTTGACCCAAGCCTATTAGGGCTTGGATGCACACAGTCCCAACACCAGCCTTTTGGGCTTTGGTGTTCTGTTCAAAACCCACTGGAGAGCAATTGCAAACTGGGCTCCTAGATTGCAGCCCATACACTGAAACCCGGCCCAAGCATACACCAACCTGAAGGCTATGGTGTTTCATATGCTGCGATGCACTGGATCACTGCCCCTGCACTGGCCAATTTGGATCCCGCCCATAATTTTGGGCCTGTTACTCAAACCTATTCCCTCGCCGATTGTCTTAGGCCGAAGGAAGAAAACAAAAAAATTTGGCTCACCTGAAACGGCTCGCGAGAAAAAAAAAGATTTTTTTTTAGGTCTGCCTGCAATAGCCTAGCTCTTTCCCCGTGGGCATGTAGCCCCACCCGAGTCTCCTAACCCAATTATGGGGCCTAGGACACATGGACTATAATTGCTCAAGCCACTCGTAGGCTTTGGCCTATATTTTTAGGCCCCGAGCTTTAATTATTTAATATTTTAAAATAATTTGGGTTTTATATTTTTTCACCCACACTTCAATTTGGCTCAAAGCCCAAATAAATTAATTCAATTATAATTGTTAACCTAAAAAAATTTATTTTTGCCTATTTGTTTGCGTATATATGTGTGTTTGACTGCAGGAATATAGGAACCTGAAGTTCATAATTATTTTAAAACCCGAAGTTTCTTATAAATATGTCTTGTTTGAAAATCTGAAGTTTTCACTTAAAAAACATCACCTATGAAAACCCAAAGTTTTTTCATGCAAAAATAAACCAATACATATCTATTAGAACCAGTATGTTCTACTCCTATGTGAATGGATTGATTTTTTTTTTCTCCATTACACTAACCACATCTTGTCCATCTATTTTGTCATAGGAACATGTCAAATTTGAACAAACTCGACTTCACCGCTTTGGAAGTCTCTGGAAAACTACCTCAAGTGGGTTTAAGATGTAAAGCTCCACCTCACTGCAAAGAACTTGCGTCCTGCTATTGAAGAAGCAATAGACGAGCAAGTTGGCAAAGTTGAAAAAGCCACTGTTATGATCATCATCCGAAGACATATCCATGACGCTCTACAAATTGAGTATCTTGCTGAGGAGGAATCACGTGCATTATGGGTCGCTTTGGCTGATCGTTTTGATCACCAAAAGGACATATTCTTGCTTGAAGTAAGACACGACTGGCAGCACTTACGCTTCCAAGACTTTAAGTTTGTGAATGAGTATAATTCTGAAGTTTGTCGAATCCAATCACTTCTCAAGTTTTGCAATGAAACTTTGACCGAAGAGGATCTCATGGAAATGACTTATTCGACCTTATCTACTTCTAATATTGTCCTGCAGCAACAATATAAAGCTCAAAAGTTCACTAATTTCTAGGATTTGATCTCTATTTTACTTCTTGTTGAAAAGCAGAACCAGCTGTTGATGAAGAATCATCAAGCTCGATCTACTGGGCTACTATTGTGCCTGAAGCACATTATAGCACTAACCAGCCCCCAAAACGCCAAAATAGGCGTGGTAGGGGTAGCCAGAAGCTATCCCACCAAGGTCAACAGAGTCAAGGCCCATCCAAGACAGGAAACAAAGCCTCGAAGCGCCCAAACCTCGCTCCCAAGGCCCCAAACTTCAAGAATGAAGGCAAAGCACCTGAAACCATGGATGCAGATATGTGTTATCGATATGGTTCAAAGAACTATTGGTCTCGTGTTTGCCGTGCTCCCAAGAAGGTTGTAGATGAATATCATTCTCGTCGTAAAAAATTTGAATCAAACTTCATGCAAGTGGACAAATCGGTGATTACAAAGATGGAGGTTTCTGACTTTCAAGAGGATACTACCCCTATGGAAGATTAGAATCTTAGACATAGACTTATTTTTTAGTTGAAATAAGACAATTGGGGGGTGAATTCCACTAAGTGGCCGAACCCCTCCCTTGTTTTTGGTTGATTTTTGAACAATTTTTCTTTATGTTTGGATTATTGATTGGTGATTTGTTTTTTTATATTAAGTTTTAATTAATTACCAACCTTGAATAAATGAAATTATTTTGAATTGATATTTGTTTTAAGAACTTTTATGCATGTGACTGATTCAAATTAATTTTTCATTCTAGTTATGACTAGTGGGAAAGTTAGTTGTCTGGCAAATAGTGCAACCATGCACACCGTTTTATGTGAACACATCTATTTCACTAACTTCATACCTAAGAATGCACCTCTGACAACCCTCTCAAGCCCATCCAACCTATTAGAAGGATACGGTAAGACACGTATAATGTTGTCCAATGGTACAATCTTGACCATTGATGAGGCATTTTATTCCCCACGTTCTGGAAGAATGTTACTAAGTTTCAAGGATATTAGAGATAAAAATTACCACGATGAAACTCACGTAGAAAAAGGAGTTGAATTTTTGTGCATAACTTTCTGCAAATATGGCCAGAAGCGTATTCTAGAGAAGATGGAGCGTATCCCAAGTGGTCTGTGTACTACGGCCATATGCCCCATATACTGTCACTATGTGGCCGGCCTTACTACTAGGACATCACATGAAATTACACTTTGGCATGACCGTTTGCGACATCCTGGACGAATAGCGATGCACCGTATCCTCAAATCACCACACGGGCATCCACTGACCCGAAGTTGAGGTTCGATCCAAGGAATCGCAAGTAAAACATATTTTATGGAAAAGTTTATTACTAAGCCTTCTTATGACAAGATTCGTTTGAATCCTCCCATTTTTCTACAACGGATTTAGAGATATATTTGTGGACCGATTCACTCTTCTTGTGGACCATTTAGATATTTTATGGTTTTGGTGGGAAGCTTCGAAAGATGAAGACGGCAAACGAAGAATGGCATGATGATGATGATTATTATTATTACTATTATTAACTGGCATTCTCTGTGTCTTTCAGTTAGTCGTTGATCGGTTCATGAAAATGAAAATGAACAAAAACATGGTCGGCATTTCTTCGGGATGAGGATGAGATGATTAATTTCACAAGTTCGCTAATTTGATATGTTAATTTTCTTTGTTATCTCTCAAAGGAAATCGAGGTCTGCTCCTAAAATAACTTTTTATTTTTTATTTTTTACAACTAGATTAAATTATTAAATGTTATAAGAGAGAAGAAATCAAATACACGTCATAATGCATAAACATTGTTGTTTTCTGTCATTAATCTGCCAAAAATAGGCCCCTACCTACCAAGTGCCAAGTTATGGGGTTTGGGCTATGAAGATAGTTGAGGTTCAACAATAAAACTAATTCGCTATAAGGAGAGTAGTCCAACCTTTATAAACCCTTGCAAGATTTCTCATTTCACCAATGTGAGACTCTTTTACCTTTACATTCTCACTTGCCCCTCACGTGTGGCGAATTTTCAAGCCAAACACGTGAATAACACGAATTAAGTGACGTGAAACACGTGTGACCGTTGAGCTTTACACGTGGGCCAACATTCTCTGACACTATGAAGAAAGTTGAAGTTCCACCATAAAACCAATATACAATATGAGAAGTAGCTTAACTTACTTATAAACCCATGCAAAGTCCATTTGGCTTCACAATAGGACAACTTGCTTTGATACTATGAAAAAAATTGAGGTTCCCTCATAAAATCAATTGACAATGTGGGGAGTAGCCCAACCTCTTTTAAGTCCATGTAAAGTCTCTCATTTCATCGATATAGATACATTCTCAACATCTTGACTTACATGCATTTTTCTTTTTTCTGATTTTATTTTGAACAGGGACAGTCCAACAGTTCAATCCATGGTGTTATTTTGATTAGAAATAGTGCAGTCCACTCCACTCAAATGTTTATTAGCACTACGATAACAGTACAAAATCCAATATGCCTACAGTAGCCAATTTTCTTCTCACAAAAGAGTCAAAACCAATGGTAAAGATCGAATGGAATCAAACTGATAGGGAAACTTGTTTATTTCGTGTGGGATGGAATGAGAAATTTGTTGGGTGTGGGGGGGTAGAGCCAGAGGTAGTAGCCAGGAGGGACCAGGATGTTCACGGTCGATCCACCACAACAGACCATGTGATCACTCATGATCACTATTCTGTTATGTCTTATTATTTCAACACAGTATGTCACTCCACCACGATGAATCGATCGATCCAATCCATTTATCGATCCCTTCATCCATCTATCCATCTATTCATCAATCCCTCAATTATTAGTAAAAAGATAGCCACTAAACCAACCACTCACCTCTCTTTAATTAACATTAACATGTTATGTACACGTTACTTGCCACACCATTCGAAAAACAATTCGGAAAAACAAATATTGTTTTAGAAAAAATTAGTAACATATGCATTATTTTAAACTTTTTTAGATTAAACATTTGTTACTTTTCAACTTTAGATTAAAGTGTTTTTTGCAGATATATTCTTAATTTAAGTGTTTTTCAAATTCATTCTTATGTCAAAAATGCAATCAATAATATTAATTTATTTATTACTACTATTATGGAAACCCACCCTTCCTAAATTTAAGAATTCAATTATATATCTAAATTATTTGTAACTTTTTTTTAAGTACGTCGATATTTTTACACTAAGGGAGGGGGAGTTCGGCAAAGCCACATAATGTGCAACCTAATTTAGTATCGAATTCATCATTTACGAGATTCGAACCTAAGACCTCTCACTTTCAAGTGAAGCGGAATACTACCAGACCATAATACTGAGTAGCAAAAATAAAAAAAATTATTTGTAACCTTTTTTTTTAACAAATGATATTATCTATAATATTAAAAAGCCAGAAGGAGAGTTTGATGTCTCAAGACTTCACCAAAAAAATTTGGACTAAAAAGCTCCCCAAACAAAAAATAAATAAAACTAACAGGAAAAATACATATAAAAACCCCAAGGGTAATTCTGTCAGAAACAGAAATGAATAATTGTCTAAGAAAACAGGGTTAAAAACGTAATAATATGAACAACTGCTGCTTCACATTCACTCATCTATTGCACGTTCAGAGCTGCAGTTGCAACGGTTTACAGAATGGAGACGTTCTCGATCCCCACAGAGCATACAAAAGAGAAAATTGAATGATTTTGTCATACTCAAATTTGTCTTCCGTACAAACCCCCCTCCTCCATGCTTTTTCTCTATGATTTCTTCATTTGAAACCAGCAATCCGGAAAATAAATGTTAGGATTCACACAAATCGGTGAGGATTTCCCGACTCTTTATTCAATTTATGTTTGTTTTTAAATCTAAAAACCCACAAAACTCCAAAAATCCCTAACCTTCAAGGACGGTCTGGTAGGCATTGTCTCTGATACTCTCTCTCTCTGATTTTCTGTGTTTTCCTTGGTTTTGTGGGACTTAATGTGTTTATGGTGCCATTTTTATTGTAGTCAATTTTGGGTTTTGTAGAATGAGATAGAACAACAGAAACTCGAAGAAGAACAACGAAAACTCGAAGACAAAGAGGCAGAGGAGGGGGTCAGTGAAGAGAAGGGAAGCAAAAAGAAAAAAAAAGCATTGAGTTATTTTTTATTGTTCTCTTTTTAAAAAAGCAATTTTTTGGATTTTCTTTAATTAGTGTTTGGTTGCTAGGAAAACTAGGTTAGTGACAGCACTCCTTTTTGCATTTGTACGTGTTTACAGTCATTAGATGAAGCTCAATTTATTTATGTTTTGGTAATTTCATAGTAGAAATGCCAGAACTTGATACTGTACTTAGTTCCGCTTCCGGGAATTAGTTTCGATAGTTTGAATGTGTAAGTGGAGTGAATTAAGGCTGTTGTAATCTATTTGTGTGTTTAATTAGTAATCCAGTGAATTAAGGTTGCTGTAATCTATGAAAAGAATCACCACGTTCAGGGAAGGATGTTGCTTTGATTAGTGATTCCCCTCATTGGGTTTTCATTTCTATTCGGCTTTGTAGTAAATGCAATTCCAATTCCTAAAGCTCAAAGAGATGGTCGACAAAGGTACATTTACAGCTATATGTCATGTTCCTTTTGATTTTGAGTATGCGATTGGGCTTTTGTCTTTCTTCCATTTCAATCATCAGCCTTCCTTTCAATTTTCATGGAAAAAATAAGGGGTGTGCTTTCCACACACCCCTTTTTACTTCTCACACACCCCTATTACTTTCTGTCCGTTAGATCTTCTTCAATTCATCCGATCCGACGGCCGAAATTCAAAAAGGTGTGAGAGAAGTAAAAAGGGGTGTGTGGATATCACACCCCAAAAAATAATTTGATTTTTAATGGAAGTTTGTAGGGTTTATGCTTCGATTTATATTGATGGAAATAAATTTGCTGCGAAGAAGACCTCTCTTACTCTCTGAAACCCTAAACAGAACGAAACGATAATTCTCCGCGCCTTCTCCTTTTCCAGTGAAGAGTTTCAATACATACTTTTCCTACGTTTTTCTCATTGAATTGACTTTCAAGTGTAATTATTTAAATGGGATTGACACATTTACCAGAAATATGAAATTCGAAAAATTTCAACAATGGGACTGTGTGGCACAATAGCCAGTATTATTTAAATGCGTTAATCTCTTGAATGCTTCTTTTTTACTTTTTCGTCCATTTTCAGTTTTAAAATTGTATTATTTGTTCCCTATATATTGACATTTTGTATTTTGCTTGCAGCTTAAGTCATTAGGATTCTCATACGACTGGGATCGTGAATAATATAGATGGACCCAATAGATCTTCCTTCAGTGATTAAAGAGAGGATTGCCATATCAGGTATGAATAAGATATTGTCGGTGGTAGTTTCTATCATTTTCGCCAATGCACATATCTGATACTCTACTTTGTTACATTCAGGCTGAAGTGCCAGTTAATTGGTGCCCTCTCTTGGTACTGTATTGGCAAATGAAGAGTGATAAGATGGTTTGAGTGACCGTGGGCGTCAGAAAGGTATATATTGGTTTGGTGCATTTCATTTTACCAACCATCTAAGATAAAAAAAATTAAAAAAAAAAGAAAAAAGAAACTTCTTGGCTTAATTCCAATGTTCGGATGGTTTTATAATTTTACAATGTCAATTTGTAGTGTCATTGCTTATTACCAAGCAGCGACTGCAGAGATTATCACTTCCCTCCCTAACTTTTTATTGATCTTTGTCCACTTTGTCTAATTATTGAAATGCCTTAATCTCTTGAATGCTTCTTCTTTGCTTTTTCGTCTATTTTCAAGTTTTAACACATTTTGTGATTGTGAAACAGGTATTGGATTGATTTTAGGAAGTGTGATTTTTTGTTAACGTTGATCAGATTCGAACCTTTGTGTCGATCGAAGTCATTGCTGCTGGGTTAGCTGATGTATGATTGCTAGCTTTTTCTCTTGGTGCAATACAAAATGTTTTGAGTTGTTATATGGACTTAAAATTTAGTAAGTACTTGCCGAAAGTCATGGGATTTTGAAATATCGATGTCTTGCTTGCGTATAAACTTACAAATTTCTTTTTAGCTTAAACATCTAAGAACCAAGGTAGTCTTTTTTACCGCCTCACTACGTACAATGTGTTCATGATTTACACAACATAGTTGTTATCCACATGTGTGAGGATCTGTGCGTGCAACCTCATTGGTTAGGCAAGCCTTGACGTTTCCCTGTTTGGGGCAGTGTTTAATCCATTGCCAGTGGTACTCCACTTTGTGATACCATGGATGATCAAGAAAGTAAATATAAGAGTTTGATTGCATAATTACTCAGAAAAAAAAGTTTATGTTTTTTTAATTATTTTGAAGTGAAATCAGTGATCTTCTACTAGTCCACTTCAATGTTGTCCCTGTTTACATGGGACGACGCAACTCTTTATCATCGTGATCTTATGGATTGATATGCTTACGTATATGTATACATATGTTCTGATTCTTGTTAAACTTTGTATTATTTTTGTGTTTGTGGGTAGGTAGCTTTGAAAACATTCATATTTATCCATAGGACCTTAAGGGAGTGATCCTACTTTAAGAGAACTAAATTTCTCTCAAATCTTAGAGAGGACAAATTCTGCAGCTTTCTAATTTCAAGACGATTCCAGCCCCATTGGTGAATTCAAATGCCTTAATCACTTGATTATATTTATTATTAAGGGGATGCCTTAATTATATTTATGGTTGTGAATAGTATTATAATAATTAGAATTGTTGAATTGCTGTGACATGGTTATATTTAAGTTATTTGCTCATCATTGCTCCACCGGTGTTAGTACTCGCCCAGGCCAGGGCCAAGCTTCACATGTTGTACAGGTTGCAATAGGGGTGGGTTCAATTTAAATCGGTTTGGTTTTTTGCCAAAACCGAAACCGAACCGAAATTTCAGTTCGGTTCATTTTTTTTTCAGTTTTTTTTTTGGTTTTTTCGGTTCGGTTTTTTCAGTTCAGTTTCGGTTTTTTTTCACATCACTGTTGGGTTAAAAAAAAAGTATACATAGGGTTAATCCTTGTTTGGTTCTTGAGAAATTGGGTTTAAAAAGTAATGATATTTTAAATTCTTTTTTTCTCAGTATTATTTATTTAATTATTTGTTTTGGATATTTTTTTTTTTTTTTAAGCAAACAAACAAAGTATACATAGGGTTAATCCTTGTTTGGTTCCTTAGAAAATATCAAGGAAAGTCCTCAAACTTTTGAGCAGAATAGATCACTCAAATATTACATGATTATTAATAAAGGGCAAACAAAGCAGTAAAACCCAAATCACAAACAACTATCAAATCCAATGGTATGTTTAGTTTTCTAAAAGAATGCAGTGAAAGTTTCAGTCTTTTACAAATCACTCATAATTTCAATTCAAACAATAAAAACACAAACAAAGAAGAACATGATTGATCAAGAGACAAATGGAAAGCAACTAGTTTAGTGATGAAACAAACAAACCATAAAAAATTAGAAGTAAAATTGGAGTTTGAGAAAAATGAGAAAATAGTAGTAAGTATTTGGCAACACATTGGGCTTACAAATTGGGTTTAAAAAATAATACCCAAAACAAATAATTAAATAAATATTAATTTGGTTCGGTTCGGTTTGGTTCAGTTTCTAGACCTCTAAAACCGAACCGAACCGAACCAAAAGAATTCGGTTCGGTTCAGTTTTTTCAATTCGGTTCGGTTTTTTCGTTCGGTTAGGTTTTTTCGGTTTCGGTTCGGTTTGGTTTTCGGTTTTTTTCGGTTTTCAGTTTTTTAAACCCACCCCTAGGTTGCAATAGGCAACTCCGACTCATACGTAATGCGCCTAGCGCTAGTCTTCACGTGATTGTAGTACTAGAGCGTATATCATTATTACACCTAGTCTTGTTCATGTCAGAATATCTCTGTATGAACTCGTGTGTTAGAATCTGTCGATGAGCATTCGATGTGATATGTTTATTTATGCGAAAATATGTGATTACGGACATCATGTACTCATTTATGAAAGTTAGTGACGTATAGCATCCTTGAAATATTGCTAGTTTTGGTAAGTATTTTTATACTATACGTAGTATGTATATTTTACGAAAGTTAGTGACGTATAGCATCCTTGAAATATTGCTGGTTTTGGTAAGCATTTTTATACTATAAAGTATGTATGTATATTTTGGAAACTATACTTATTTTATGGCGAGGGGTTATTATGTTTTTGAAAAGGTTTTTATAAAGCTTTATTTTCAGGCTCACTCACCCTTGTTTTTCGCTCTTCCAGGTTTAACAACTGAACTTTCGTATCGACGAGGATTATTGACAAATATGGTATTAGAGACTACCTCCGATGGTATAATTCTCAATCCACTCTACTATACTTTATTTATGCTCTAACATCACATGTGATATGGGTTCATTCTCGCTCACCAGCGCACTCTATACTTAGGCACTTTTAGGTTTAAATTTATTCACATTTTCCCCTTTACTATACTTTATGGCTTTGTAACCTTTCAGGTGTCGGCCAACACAGCTTGATTCGGAGTCCTAGTGGACACTCCGGGTTGGGGTGTGTCAGAAATGTGCCCATACCAAATTGAAACAGACCGATATGTTTTATAATTACACATTACTTGCCGTTAGCTATTTACATAGCAAAATTATGATAGTATAAACGTACTAGTAGCTCGGTACGTATGTAATTAAAAAAACATATTAAAATACTAATTTGTACACAAATTTAGATGATCTAAAGTAACAGTAATGTAACAATACCGTACCAGCAATGTACCAAAATATTGGTACACTATTTTGTAATTTATTTAGGCAAGCAAATACACACACACACACACACACACACACATATATATATATATATATATATATCATGTATGTGTACATTGATACGTCTAAAATATCACCATTAAGAGTACATTTAATACACACACACACATATATATATACATACATATATATATATCATGTATGTGTACATTGATACGTTTAAAATATCACCGTTAAGAGTACATTTGCACACATAATTCAACCTTATTTTTTCCTATTATAGAAATTTTTTTTTTCTTTTGAAATATATTGAATTAATGAGACACAAATTAATAATATCTACTTTTAGAAGATTTTAGGAATTTGTTATATATTGAATATAATTAATAAATTAATTATAATAACAATTTGTGTAATTTAGAATTAATTTGTAAATTAATTAAAATTGTATAAAAGTAGTTTGATCAAATCTCTAAAACCTTAGGGGTACGTTTGTTGCATCGAATTATCTCGGACTAGACTAACTTCAAGGACTAAGCTAGAATCGCTTAGACTAGACTAAATTGGATTAACTTAATAAAGCGTTTGGTGTAGTGTCTAACTAAGAAGCTGGATAATAACAAATTCTAATATTATATTATTTAATCTATATTTATAAATATTTTATTATTATCCCATTTTTTTCTCCATCTTTTCCTACCATTTCCGTCCTACTTTCTCCCTATTTTCTCCCTTCTTCGTAGCACCCTCTTCCTTTGCGTTTCCTCCCATACCTCTCGACTCCCCGTCTCTCTCTCTCATTTCCGGTCCAACTCCTTCTCAATTTCAGTCTATATTTCTCTCTCCTTCATCCCTCTCTAGCTATGCATTGTTTGAACGGAACCTCACAGCTCCATTTTTCTCAACGAGTTATAGGTTTCCCAACGCATTTTCTGGTTATACGTCGTTGAATTAGATGAAGTTAGAACTGCAAAAAACTCTTCACCATCCCTGGACCAGATCTGAGCTTTGCATGCTCAAATCTATCATCGATTCAAAGAAACCCAAACAGATTGAGACTTCCAGGCCATTTTCCAGCCACATTCGACCACTTTTTGGCCTCGATTAAGAAGAATCGTAATCGCGTCACTCCTAGCTTCAATTTGGTATATTTTATTTGAAGTTAATTGGGAAACAAATCTTAACGATAGTCAAATCGAAAAGTTAACGATTGATCTAGGTGATCGGAGATGACGAAGAGTCATCGGGAATGGTCATTGAATATGACGAAGACGAAAGAGATGATAGTCTTAATTAGTCTCATGGTTTTCGGGGGGCTTCGCTAAGACTGGCTAGCCCTTGATTTAGTATAGGCAAGTGATAGTCTCATTAAATCTTGTCCAGTCTAATGAACTTTAGTGAGGGTAAACAAACGCCCCCTATGTCACAGTCTCGGCTTCGCCGTAACACGATATTGTTCGCTTTGGGCCACGCCCATATGGTGTTTCTGGGAACTCACATAAGAACTTCCCAGTGGGTCACCCATCCTAGGAATGTTTTCGCTCGAACTCACTTAACTTTGGAGTTCCGATGAAATCTAAAGCCAATGAGTTCCCAAAAGGCCTCGTGTTATAGTGAGGGGAGTATGTACATATAAGACATATCACTCCTTCTTCGTTGGTCGATGTGGGATCTCACAATCCAATCTTTTTAGGAGCCTGACATCCTCGTCGGCACACTCGCACCGAACAGCAGAGTGGCTATGATACCATTTTGTCACATCCCAGACCGGCTCCGCCTTAGCACGATATTGTTCACTTTAGGCCACGCTCTCACGGTTTTGTTTCTGAGAACTCATACGAGAACTTCCCAGTGGGTCACCCATCCTAGGAATGCTCTCGCCGAAACTCACTTAACTTCGGAGTTCCGATGGAATCCAAAGCCAGTGAGTTCCCAAAAGGCCTCGTGCTATAGGTAGATGAACATGTACATATAAGGCACATCACCCCCTCTCCGTTGGTCGATGTGGGATCTCACAATTTAGTTGTAATAAAAATCGTTTGAAAATGTTATAACCCCTCACTGTAAAACCTCGTATAGTTTCCAGAAAATAATACTACGTATATATGTGAAAACCCATGCACAAGGCCAATAAAAACTAAAGTATGCCATGTTAAGATGTTAAGCAATAAAATACGTAAGCCAAGTGATACGAATCAATGTAAAATAATATGTCAGCTGAAGTCACCTAATGTGACCTGTACGGTTGAACCTATAGGTCATCAACTAATGCATGCACACGAGTCGGAACCATCTATTGTGGTCTGTACGACAGGCTGGGTGTAAATAAGTAAACTTAAGTACTACGATCATGTGAAAGTTGTGCGATAAATCGCGGGTCACCTACGAGTCGGAACCACCTATTGTGGTCTGTATGATAGGCTGGCACCAGACTTTGATCCAAGGTAAGCGTGCGGTGCGGGAGGTGAACAATCACGTGAAGGTTGTGTCCTGGCCTCGGGTGGGAGCACTAACACCGGGGTGTAGGATAATGAGCTCTAAATGCATAAATGCACAATCATACACAATGCAACCAATACCGTCATAGTGTACTCACCTGAAGCTTACCTAGGCCTCCACATCATCATGTAATGTTATGCATAGCTATACTAATGCATATACTAAAATGTAATGTAAATATGACATGGCATTTAAAACGTAACTTTATTTAAAACAGTTTCTAAGAAACGTAAAGCATATATATGTATATATAAAAAATTAAAAAAAAAACAAAAGCCTACTCACCCTTGTTATTCGCCCTCTAGGTTTTAGTTGTTGGACATTCGTATCAACGAGGATTCTTGGCGAGTCTCAGTATAGGTGGCTACCTCTGAGGGTATAATCTTTACCCACTCTACTATACTTTACTTATGCTCTGACGTCACGTGTGAAGTAGGTTCATTCCCGTTCACCAGCGCACTCTTATATTTAGGCATTCTCATATTTAAATTTATTCACATTTTCCACATCACTACACTTTATGGCTTCGTCACATTTCAGGTGTCGGCCAACACAGTTCGATTCAAAGTCATAATGGACATTTCCGGGTTGGGGTGTGTCAGTTTGGTATCAGAGGACGAGGACGTCGAACTCCTAGGGGGGTGGATTGTGAGATCCCACATCGACCAACAGAGAGGGGGTGATGTGTCTTATATGTACATGCTCCCCTATCTATAGCACGAGGCCTTTTGGGAACTCGCTGGCTTCGGATTCCATCGAAACTCCGAAGTTAAGTGAGTTCGGGTGAGAGCATTCCTAGGATGGATGATTCGCTAGGAAGTTCTCGTGTGAGTTCCTAGAAAAAAAAACCGTGAGGGCATGGCCCAAAGCGGACAATATCGTGCTACAGTATAGCCGAGACTGGGATGTGACACCCTAGATGTTTAGTCCAAATAATTCAAACCCAAGCATCAAGATGAAAATGCCCATAATTTTTATTTATTGTAATGGATGACAATAAATAAAGTCCTATTAAAGGAATATGCAATAAGCTTCTTAGACCATCTCTAACTCTTGGGTTAAAACCTAAAATTTCTAACCCAAAAAAAATTTAAGTTTTAACCCATAAACATTTTGTTGCTATAACTTTTTTGGTTTAAATGTTTAGCCCGAGATTATTAAAGAATAAATTTGGGACAATTTTTTCTTAAGGAAACTTTTTGAAAAAAAAAATAAAAATTATGTAGCCTACCCAATTTAATTTTATAAACATTTTAAACTACAAATATTTAGATTCCGATAAAAATTGAAATCTTTAAACCGACACCATGAAACTCGTAAAACACTATGAAAGAATATAAAACACATGAAATAAATTTTTTTACAGTTATTTTAGCAATTGGATTCAAATTTGTACTGTTATATCTTCTTTTTTTTATTTATTAAATTTGATCATATTAAATCTTAACTGTTGGATTCAATGTGTCACATCCCGACCCGAGGTCCACCACATCCCGGGCCCGACCTCCGCCGTAGCACGATATTATTCGCTTTGGGCCCCAACCACGCCTTCACGGTTTTGTTTTTGGGAACTCACACGAAAACTCCCCAGTGGGTCACCCTTCATGGAGTTGGCATTAGAATCTTCTTCTTTTTTTAGACTATTAAAATAAAAAATTTGAGTCTGACTCTAAGAGTTAGAGTAAGTCTTATAATAAGAATAAAATTCATATGAATATTTGTTCAAAAAAAAAATCATAAGAATATCAGCAATGCGATATGCAAACAAGTTTCCCTGCTCGATCTACTTGATAGATTCTCTCTCTCTCTCTCTCTCTCTCTCTCTCTCTCTCTCTCTCTCTATATATATATGCACTATGCGGCAGCACAACCACACAGAAAAAGAACAGAAAAAAAAAAACTGCTATTAATATGGTGATGCTGATTCCTGAAAAGATGAATAATTTACAAGTACATGTGACTTCTCCATACGTGTATTCGTACACAACATGAAATACATAGTTAGGAACAAATGAAACCGATAAGGGGAAAAGAAAAATCAAAATGCATACAGAAAGAATATAACCTTAAAGCTGTTCCATTAGAACCAAAAATAAATAAACAATCCTACCAAGAAAGAAAGGCAAACCCGTGGCATTTTATAGCAAATTGCCCAAAACACTTCAAATTTACCACAAGAGCCATTCTATGGATTGATGTTGCACTCTCGCATGTACGTTTGATCATAGTCAACAAATCTTGCCCAGTAATTTCGGTATTTCGGTATGCCTATCTCAAGCCACGGTTTCATGTTGCCATTGTAGTGTATTACAGCTGCTCTATCAATTTCCTTCTGGTTAACACTAGGGTTATAACCAAGGCCCAGCACGTGCCAGGAGCGGTCCAGTGGGTATGTGCGTTTCCAAAACGTTATGAGACCAGGTGGTAGCGTTCCCAACTTCCACAGTTGTCTATCATGATTCTGTGCACAAAAACTTCGTTCAGACCAGGAAACAATTTAATTTTTAAGTCACTAAAGTATAGCTATCATCATAGAATGCTGGAAGGGGCCAACAAGCAAGACGTCTTAGAGGTATGAAAATATTGGTCTAATTAAAGCTAATCCACTCTCTAGAGCTCCAAATCTCTGTGTGAATAGAGATGCTATCCTAACAGTTTACACGACCATCCGTCAATTGATGGCTATGGGAATCAGCTAGTTTCCAGTCAAGATTCAAAAAATTTATTGCACATTAATATTAAAATGCCAACAAAAGTTAAATAGTCAAGTCAATCATTTCATACTTCCAAGGAAGAAATAAAATCTGAAACCATTTTTCTTACCAGCTTCTGCCATCCGTGGTACACTTCTGTGATGTTTTGCTTCTTCCATTCCTCCAAATCAAATATATTCATACCATATGCCCATCCACAAGCATGGGCATCAAAATTCTTTGAGATTAGAGGATTTGAAAAGTTAAGATACCGATCATAGCGATGAAAGCTTTCTCCACAAGTCTCCACAGCACCATTAACATTGCCCTTCAAGTCAAGGGACCATAGTGCAGTAAGATCCTTCTTTACAACTACGTCATCATCCAAGAATAGAACTTTGTTGAGCTTCGGGAAGGTCTGTGGAAGGTAAAAGCGGAGATGGTTCAGGATAGACAAGTACTTTGGGTTTCGGAACTTCAAATTTGAATCAGAATTGGTCCGATGAGTCCTAAAGTAATAATCTATCATGGATGCAGAACCCAACTGCTTCATAACTGGACTGTAGCTTGTATTCAACCATGAAAATTCTTCAGTGTTTTGAACCTGAATAGTGGCCTGGCCCGGTGGATTTATCAAAAACCACATTCTCATAGCAGCATAATTGAGCCTGTCAGTGACAATGTGGAAAACATGGTTTGCAGGGTCCTGTCAATGTTCCAAGCAGGGTAGTCAGGTAAAGATGTCAACCAAAAGAATAGGTCCTGACATGGACAATAGATTCTTGAATGGTACACTAAGGTTCTTTTTACTTAACCGTTCTTTATAATTTTCGTTTACTTGCAACCGGGACAACAGAAAAAACATGAGAATCTCTCTACATCACCTTAGCATGGGTCACAGTTGAGTTTACAACAACCGCTGCAGCCAATACATTGTCCGAGAATAATGCATAATGGTACATCCGGGAATCTTCTAATTTCTCTTGATTGGGAAACTTCTGCTGAGAAGAATTTAAGGTATAGTACTCAGTGGTAAGGCGCAATGGAAGACAGTGAAGTCCCTTTGGAAGTGTTTTTGCTGTTAATTGCGTCAAGAACACAGCCTGCTTCTTGTGCACCCGGAGTTGCTCTTCCATTGAATGGAGCATAGCCCGAAGCTTTTTCACCATAGCAGCGCAGTCGTCTTGAATCTGCTTTCCTTTGGTCAATGTCTGTTCCATTGCCTTCAACTTGTCGTAGGTGCTGTATTAGTAGCAATAATTGTTACGGAATAAATTAAACAAAACAAAGAAAAGGGAGTTTCAGGTGGAAATAGAAATATAGAAAGATAAAATGTTACATTTTAAACAGGGAACTAATAAGGATATCAACAAATATATTCATGTACAAAAAGGAACGACAAACTTGGGTCAGGTAGTAGTGCTACTTTCTTTTAAGAGAAGACATACTTCCTTGGGAGATCAGAATCCTTGCTTGCATCCCCAAGTGCTTTTTGAACTTCTTTTACCCGCAACCGAATCTCCCTTGTGAAATGGGGGTTGTTTCTTGTGGCTGGAAGAGATAGGTAAACCTTTGCCCTGATAAGCTGGTCTTTAAGATGTCTTACCCGGACATTTGGGATAGCCGTTTCATCATTTTGTTTTGCACTCACAGTTTTTGTGGGTCTTCTTCGATCAACCTTGCTGAAGGTTTGAGTGGATTGTTGCTCAGGTTTTGTTTCCTAAAAGAAGAAGCAGAGCCACGAAAGAAGAGAGAAACAAGAAGCATGAATCAATCTCTTATCTAATTCTGAGAAGGAAGGAAATTCTAAAACAAGTTAGTACAAAAAATGGATTCTATTTATTGCATAAACATTCACATTTGGCAATTAGAAGTCTGAAAAAGGACAAGCATTTCTAATAGTGAGCCAGGAATAGCATTGGTCTAAAGGGAAATGGAAGAATCGATACCCTAGTCGGAGAGGCATCATCAATCTTTTGCTCAGAAGCTCCTACTTTGGCATCGGACTCGGACAGAAACTGATTTCCTTGCTCAAGTGTTTGAGTGACCTGTCTGATCGGGTCATATGTTTGAGACAGATCCGGGTCAGTGGTGGTAGATAACATTCTAGCTGATACATGCTCCGTGGAGTTGACTAACCGCCCATCTAAGAAGTAAATGGAGATCCTCTAATTAAAAAGAAGAAATCACAGAAATAAAAAAGGGGGCAGGCAGGCACTCAGTTGAGGAGTAAAATAAATGATGATAACCTTGATGTGGATGAGAGTGATTGGGGTGGGCGGAGGTCCCCTTTGCCCCTGGTAACGAATCAGTGGAGTTGTCGGAATATACGTCTCCTACTGGTTCTTTAAGCCTTGTGGTTGTGGATGACTCCTATGCTCAAGAAACAAAAAGCACAAATAAAGATCTGAAAGTTGAGTCCTTCATTTGTGCGAATGTGTGAATGTGTGTGGTGCTAGAAAAGGAAGAAGGGAAAGTAATTAGAGATAAACCTGAGGAAGCAGATTTAGACGGGCAGTAGTACGAGCCGCATTTGCTGGCTGTGAAGAAATTTCAAAAATTCAAAGACATTAACTCAACCAACAAGAAAGAGGTCATCGAGAAGGAAAACAAAAAGGAAACAACTTACAAAGGCCGTAACCTCTTCAACGAAATCGTCGTCTCCAGCTACAGAGAAAAGAAAAGGAGCAGCATTGGGATTTAGGGATTATGTAATTTTAAAAAGAAAAAAGGGATTAGAAGAAGAAGAAGTTGTTAGATGACAGACTTACAGGAGGAGGAGGAAGAGGCCTGGATGGAGATGGAGGCAAGGCGATCAGTGTAAAGAATAATGGGAGCAATAACCGTGACAAACAACAGGACAATCACCACATTCCTCACCATCATCTTTTCTTTTCTAAAAATAAAAAAGAAATGGAAGTCACCGACACGACACCCAGAGGCACTCAAGCACTCGCAGTTGGGAGATTTTTGGGGCAAACAGCTGTCGCAGCTCTTCTTAATGCAGAGGTGGTAGTGGTTTCTCCGTCTCCTCTGGTGGTGGATTGAATAGTAGATTTGATTATCCTTCCTTCGACTCCGATCCCTCTCTCGCCGATCTTCCTCAAAAAGTACAGGTAATGAAATAAAAGAAATTAAAATAAATTTAAGTCGTCGTCGTCTAAGTTCTAACACAAACAAATAACAAGCAGAGAGCAAATGATAAACGGACGGACAGTCACTCGACTCGCTCTCTTTCCACTCCTACAACTTACAACTCACAACAACAAAATGGAGAGATATGAAATGAGAAGTGCAGACAGAAGCCCCACTAATTACAAATATAGAATAAATACCACTTGGTTTTGTAATATTACACATTCACTATGAGATCTTGTACGCTTTTGCGTTTTTGGCCAAGCTAGCAAAGAATAATCAATAATCCCAGCGCGCGAGCAGGCCGCGACAACGACTCAACAACACGTGAGATACTGCCACGTACGTCAACACCAAGACACCCGTGATTGCAGCTGGACGCTGTTTTTCCCTTTATTTATTTATTGATTGATTTGTTTAATGAGATACACTCCTACCTTGATTTAACAAAACAAAAAAACTCTTATATTAGAATGAGAGATTTTTCAGTGTGACCGGTAGACGGGGTGGTACATCATGTGTCACTATATAAATTGTGAGATATGTGTGTTAAAAGGTTAATAACTTTAAAAAGTAAAAATTTTCACCACTTCTATTAAAACACGTGGTGTACCACTTGTGTTCCTGTCACAATTAAAATTTTCTCTACTAGAAGAGTGAAACTGAAATTGAACACAGCAAAGGAAACAAGGAGAAATTATTAGATAAGACAGTACCACCACGTGGCAATGGAACTAACCAATAACTACCTAACACATGACAGTATATTAAATGTTTCAAAAGGAGGATCCATTTCCACCAAATCCACTAAGTTTGAGATTTGGACCGTTGAAATTTGATTCGACGACTATAGTTATTAGCTTTGAAGCAATCCACCGTCCTATTAGCTTTGTACTTCACGGTATAAACTCATTTACATCCCACAAGTTTCTTGCCAGCTGGCAAGTCTGTGATCTCCCAGGTAGCATTCTTCTTCAAAAACTTCAACTCTTTAGCTAAAGCCTTTTGCACACTGTTAGGAATAGATACAGTATGGTGATATGTACTTTGCCGATCTAGAGTCTTCACTTCAAGGGGAGAATTAGACAGAAGTTCAAACTCTTGATTATACTATTTTAGATATAGATAATGTGAATTATTTGGATTTAAGTGGTGATGTCTTGGAAATAAGTGGTGATCATTCACACAAAAACAATGATGTGAATGAATTGGAACTAAGTGGTAATGTCTTGGAGACAAGTGGGGATCATTCACATGGAAAAAATGTTGAAAACTTTGAAAAAGATGACTCGACATCACCAGATAACTCACTGCCAGTTCCCTTACCACCGATAGTTCTATGTCGCCAACTATCTCACAGTCGATCTTGAGTCCCAATAACCATAATCAATCGTCTTCGATCCCGGATACACCACCACCACCATGTCGTCTCCCTGATCACGTCAACCGAGGTATTCCTAAACTTACTTATAAAGCTGACCCTAAATGGAAAACTAGGTATCCAATGAGTAAGCTCAACACTGAGTTTAATGTGTTATACCCGTTAAGTAATTATGTGTCTACCAATTACCTGTCAGAATCGAATAAGTCATTTGTGCATTAATTATCTACTGTATCTATTCCTAACAGTGTGCAAAAGGCTTTAGCTAATCCAATTTGGAATGCAATAATGAATAAAGAGTTGAAGTTTTTGAAGAAGAATGCTACCTAGAATATCACAGACTTGCCAGCTGGCAAGAAACTTGTGGGGTGTAAATGGTTTATACCGTGAAGTACAAAGCTAATAGGATGGTGGATCACTTCAAAGCAAGACTAGTAGCAAAAGGATACACTAAAAAAATATGGAATTGACTATACAGATACATTTGCCCTTGTGGCCAAGATCAATACAGTTGTGTTTTGTTATCCATTGCTGCAAATCTTAATTGGCCATTACAGCAGTTTAATGTGAAGAATGCCTTCTTGCATGGGGATTTGATAGAAGAGATTTACATAGAACTCTCACCAGGGAGTAACGTTCCAGATATGCATAGACAAAAAATGTGTAAGCTTTGAAAATCATTGTATGGGTTGAAGCAGTCTTCAAGAGCATGGTTTACTAGATTTACCAAGTTTATGAAAGAATTTGGATATAAACAAAACAACTGCGATCACACAATGTTCTTGAAACGTTGGAATGGAAAGCTTACAACACTTATTGTATATGTAGATGACATGGTAGTTACCGGTAATGATTCGGATGAGCGTGCAGCCTTGCAGAAATATTTAAGTACAGAATTCGAGATGAATGATCTTGGGTCTCTGAAATATTTTCTAGGGATTGAGGTATCAAGGAGCAAGTCAGGAATCATCCTGTCACAAAGAAAGTATATTATTGACCAGTTAAAAGAAACTGCCATTTCAACAAACCTGTGATTACTTCATTGGCAGAATGAATGAAGTTGAGCATTGATTAAAACTAAGTACTGGTAAATAAAGGGAGGTATCAACGGTTAGTGTGAAGATTAATGTATTTGACACATACTAGACCAAACCTTGCTTACATCTTGAGTGTTGTTAGTTAATACATGCATGATTCAGGAAAACAGCACATGAATGCAGTTATGAAGATATTGAGTTATTTGAAAGGAACTCTATGGAAATAGATTTTGTTTAAGAAGAATGGTCATTTTTGTATTGAAGGTTATACGGATGCTGACTGGGCCAGTTCGAGTGATGATAAACGCTCAACATCAGGTTGCTTCACATTTGTTGGTGGAAATCTGGTTACTTGAAGAAGCAAGAAGCATAGAGTAGTAGCAAGGTCGAGTGAAGAATACGGAAGTATGGCCCTTGGTATTTATGAGATTTTATGGCTTAAACTACTACAAGATTTGGGTGTTAAACATAGTCAACTGATGAAGTTGTTTTGTGATAATAAGGTTGCTCGCGATATTACTCATAATCCAGTGAAACATGATAGAACTAAACATGTGGAGGTTGACAGGTTCTTTATTAAAGAAAAACTATAAGGTAAAACAATTAAAGTGCCTCCAATCAGAACGAAAGATCAAATAGCTGACATTCTCACCAAAGCAGTTTCTAGTGAAAGGTTTTCCAAGTTTCTAGACAAATTGGGCATGTGTAACATATATGCACCAGCTTGAGGGGGAGTGTTGACTTGTATAGTTTCCTATAATTTAGGATTTCCTAGTTTAGGATGGATTTTGTGTAATCTGGGAGAAATCTCTTTCTAATATTCTGTAATTATTCTTCCCTATTTGATTGGGCTTAGGATTTATATTATACCTCTTCCTGAGAATAATAAGCATATCATTCAAAGTATTATCTTCTCATTGCTGCAACTAGGCTTCAAGATAAGCTTGGGATTAAACTTTTCCTTTCTTTTAACATAATTCTTGCTCCTGAAATCTTAAGACCCCAAATTCTTATTCCCCAATAATTTTACAGGAAATCCACTACCATTGTCACTTTCTTGACTACCATATCGATCAAAACCAGCTGAAACTCCTGTATTCGAACCTCAAACAAGATTTTTGACCCAAAACCCACCTCCGAATCCGAAACCTTTTGAGTTGTCTTTTCTGGGTCACTCAATTTTTGTTCAGAATCAGCTAAATACCTGTAACTTTCATCAATTCTGACCTTGAAACCCACCTCCATATTCAACACCGATACAGATTTCTGGATCTGGGTTAGACCCGAAAACCAAAGGAAAGTCACATTCCAAGTCAATCATAGGCTGAAACAGATCAAAAGAGAAGAAAAACTGAATTGGACCTGGATGAGCGGAAGCGTACTCTTTCTCAGTCTGAAAGCGCTTCTGGAGCTTCTCCGTCTTGTGACGGCACAGTATGGCGGAGCAAAAAATAAGGAGAAACCCCTAACAGCGTAGAGAGAGACTGTACCTAAACGTCAAATTTTTATTTAACATTACTCTATGGTGAACTTGTTAATGGGTAGTGGGTATTATCAACTGTCAATGTCACGTGATTGTACCATTTAATAATCTCTCAAAAAGAAATGATCACAACAAATTCACAATCCAAAACCACAACGAACAATCCAAAATTGCAACAAATCCATCCATTTTAATTCGAAATATATGCATATATGTGACGACACATCCCAAATATATATATTTTTTAATCCCGAGTGTGTAAAATGACAAAAATGCCCTCGAGACTTAGTGACCTGGATGTACATAAATAGTTTTAAATTATTTTTCTAGCTGTCATGATTAAATTGTATGCAACGCCACGAGCGCATTGACGAGAATTAGGACCGAATCAAGTTCGTAATGAAAAAGTTACGAACGTTAGAATACAATTGGGCCAAAATGGGAAACAAAACCTAAACCAATCATAATTGTTCCTGCTTTCTTGGACCCAATTAATTATTTGGGTTATTTTTATTTTATTTGGACCCATTTGTTTAGGCCTAAAACCCATGGCCCAATCGGGGCCTGAAATCCCTTTTCTTTAGCCAACCCGTGACCAATTGCACACACGCACACACACACACACACACACGTGCAAATATGCACCATCTCCCTCATCTTCCTGAGCCTTCTATCGTTCGTACAACAACCACCCTCAACTCCCAAACTCACCAAAACTCCACAGATCAAATCATCCAAAACGATCATCGTATTCTTCGTGACCTCACGAGTCGAGTGGTACCATTTAACCGTGGGAATGACGACGAAATCGTGGAGAACCAGAGCTCTGGCAAGGAGTCAAATTTGCTCTGAGTTCAACTTAATAGAAACCATAGACTAGTTTTAGGGAAGTTTAGACGTCGAAATAAGCATGATCGTAGAACCTCAGTTTTGGCTGATTGTTCCAAACCATTTTTAGACCATTTGCCGTCGATTTTAGGACCTTAAAAATTGTTCTCCTTGTTGAGAGCTTCAAATCTATATAGAGTTTGTGAAATTTGGTTAAGTTTTGAAGAAGATATAAAGATTTTAAAATTTCCCAGTTATCGGCAAGTATAGACGGCGGATTCCAGGGAGGGTTACCGGAGAAGACAGAGAATATTTCGTTAACTTTGACAGAATATTCCTAACGGCGTTAGGTAACTTTAACATAATATTCTATTCTTTAATGAAATATTTCCGTAATGGCGTTAGGGTTCCGTCCAACGTGCTAGACACGTGCCTGCGCGTAGCTGGCGTGTGTGGCTTTGCCTTGGCCGACGCATGAGACATCGAAATTTTTTTCTAAAAACATGAGGGTGTTCGTGGTGATGAGTAGGTCACGTTGGTATATTCAAACACCCCAATTGAGCAACATACGAGAAGTTATTACACAGTTTGGTTTATGTACTTCCGAATTAACGTTAAATCAGTTGTTTCACCTATAGGTGAGACATTTTCGGAGGACGAGCATAGCCAAGCAAGACTTACGACCATGCTACATACCAGTGAGTAGGCTTTTGGTTTTCTATATATACGTATATATGCTTTACATTTTCCTAGAAATTGTTTTAAATGGATTTACATTTTTAAATGCCATGTCAATTGCATCACATTTTAGTATATGCATTAGCATAGATATGCATGATATTGCATGACACAGCGAACGCACAGGTAAGCTTCAGGTGAATATATATTGATGATAGAGATTTCAGTGTGTATGGTTGTGATTAGATACATTTAGTGCTCATTATCATGCACCTCGGTGTTAGTGCTCCGCCCGAGGCCAAGGCCTAGCCTTCACGTGATTGTTCACCTCCCGCACCACGCGCTTACCTTAAATCCAAGGCAGGTGCCAGCCTGTCGTACAAACCACATTAGGTGGTTCCGACTCGTAGGTGACTTACGATATTTCGCACAGCCTTCACGTGATCGTATCACTTGAGCGTACATAATTTACACCCAGCCTGTCATACAAACCACGTTAGGTGGTTCCGACTCGTGTGCAAGAATTGGTAAAAGAGTTATAGGTTCAGCCGTACAGGTCACGTTAGGTGACTCTAGCTGACATATCATTTTTACATTGATTCGCATCACCTGGCTTGCATATTTCATTCCTAAGATACTTGACATGGCATCTACTTGGTTTCCACTGTTCTCGAGCATGATTCCTATATACGTATTATTATTGTTTTCTGAGAAGTTATATTGGTTTTACGGTGAGGGGTTATTATATTTGAAAGGAGAAATGTGTTTTCAAAACTTTGTTTTTGCCCACTCACGTTTCCTGTTTTGCGCCCCTCAAAGTTCAAGCTAAACATTCGTTTTGGTGGCTCACGAAGACTCCACGACGATTCTGACAGCCTTGCAATAAATGTAGGAACTTTCTTTCATGTTCTATATAATTAATACTTAGCATGTTGGACTGTACCTAAGTTACTTATGCTCTGAACATCTGTATCACTACTTTGCACACTACCATGCACTCATATACTACTTTAGTATAACTTAGTTAGTTTTAGTTTTTATTTACCCACATTTTCATATCACTATCACTTCCGCACTGTGCAAATGGCTACGTCACCCTCACGTGACGACCAGCATGCCTTGATTCAGGTCGAGATGTGTCAATATATGTATATTCCATTAAGCACGTCAACAGCACTCGACAACATATATACATATTATGCACATCATTTCAATTTTCCTTACATAATTAATGAATACATTATTAGAATAAAAAAAATCACATGACATCACCCTCCAAAGACAAGAACTAGAGACTAGAGTTGCCCCTTGAGTGTCGGCACAACGAATATAACTAATAAGAGCAACTCCACCGGTGTGGATAGCCCAATGGACCGGCAAGGATTTAATCCAAATGCATCCCTATTCCTGCTCCAGCCCATGCGAGCGATTGGATGGAGGGGGCCCGAGTAAGAAGCCCGGCTCGAATTGGTGGCTAAAGAGCTTGCGACCTGTGTGATGCATGGCTGACGTTAGGGTGACGTCAGCCACGATATATAAAAAAATTCGTTAGGCGCGTGTCATTGACAACTTTTCAGTCCGTGGGGCCCACAACGCAAATTTCTGAAATGTTACCATTGGTGGGGCACATGCCGAGACATCGTCCGTTGGATTTTAACGAATACTTTTTTTGGACTGTTGGATTTCAAACGGTAAAAAAAAATTCAAACCTCCGCAATATCAGCCGTTGGATTTAAGATTAACGGTCCACGTTTTTCGCCGTTATAAATTAAAAAAAAATTCACATTAATTTTTTTTTTGAAATGTTACCATTGTGCCATATGACACAATCTGAAGGGTTGGATTTCAAATTTTTTTTAGTCCAACGGCAAAAATTAATTAACTTAATAAAAAGTATTAAACATTAATTAAAATTTTCGATTTTTTTAATAATTAAAAAATAAATGATTTTACTTTTCTATAAATACCTTCTCATTATCTTCTACCTTACACCACAATTTCATATTTTCTCAAATACATTCAACCACATCCCAATCTTTCTCTCAAAGTTTCAATCTAATTGGTTTCCAACAAAATAACTAATGATTCAGGTACGAATTGGACGCTTATTGAAGATGTTGCGTTGTGTTTTAGCTAGGTTGAAGTTACTCATGATCGGATTACGGGTAATGAGATGCAATTGCAATAAATGTGGAGTCTTATTCATACCAAATTTCTTGAGAAAATTGGTGGGCAAAGAACCAAAGAATCGATGTCCAGTCGTTGGAGAATACTCAACCAATCATTTAGTCTTTGGAGAGACGCCTTGGCACAAACTAGTAGTAATCCTTGAAATGGGGAAAATTTAGCGGATCAGGTAACAATATATTATTTATTTGTTTGTACTATACCCAAATTTACATTAGCTACTTTGATTATAATTATTTCTTCTCCTGCATTGTGTAGACACTTTAAGCACAAGCTTGCCAAAACTAAAAAGAAAAATAAATCATTCACCCAGTGGGAATGTTGGAATATTGTCAAAGATTATCCTAAATTCAGTGCTGTGCCTATCAGTCCAAAAGTTTGTCATGAACAGCACCCCTTTACACTCTACGTCCAATCATGTCTCGCATGTTCATGAAACCGACACAGAAGAAGTGCAGGAAATGCCCTCTAAACAAGGGTTGAGGTCAAACCATTATCCAATTAGGCCTCAAGGTAAGAAGGCTTCAAAGAGAATAAGGAGTGCTTCCAAGAATGATTATGCAAAATATATGGAAGAACTTGCTCGCCAAGGTGAATTGACTTTGGCACGGAAAATGGCTAAATTTGAGGCTAATAAGGCTAGAGATGAGGCAAAAGTTGCAGCTATTCAGAGATTATTTCAAGCTAATGAGAGGGAAAGAGAGCTACTTAGGCAAGAAAGGGAAGAGCTTAAAGAAGAAAGAAGGGCTTAATAAGATCATGACATTATGAAAGAGCCTATAAAGGCGATGCCTCTGAATTCTAAATATTTTTGGAATTCAAATAAAGCAAACGTGGTACGAAGGAGGCGTGCAAGAGAAGCGATATATCGTTGAATGAGCCTTTCATTGTAACGTCCATCCTTTTGTAATGGCTCATGTTGCAGGGGTTCTTCGGTGGAGTAATGAGCACAATATATTTGTGTTCTGGAATTGTTCATCGTGTCTAGCTCATATTCATCAACGGCATCACAATCGTACTCATCTTCCACAATCATGTTGTGAAGAATGATGCACGTCATCAGGATGGATCGAAGCGACTCTAAATCAAACATTCTGGCAGCACCCCTGACAATCACCCAACAAGCTTAGAGGATACCAAAATAACAGTCCACATCATTCCTACACCCCTCTTGACAGCTTGCAAAATATTTTTCTTTTGTACTTCGCAGACGTGGCATTGTTTTGACAAACGATGACCATTTTAGGTAAATGTCGTCTGCTAGGTAGTATGACCCGTGGTACTTATGTTTGTTAACCCAGTACGTGACTCATGGTGTTTTTCCTTGCAAGGCATCGTTGAACATTAGGGATTGGGTAAGGACATTGAGGTCATATTGAGCTTTTGGAACACCGAAAAAAGCATGCCAAATTCATGTATCCCACCGCCTCCAAAATGATACTTTTTGCTCCTTTTCTGTCCCCACAAGCTCATCGCCATGCACTTGGATACTTTTTCCAAGTCCAGTGCATACAATCGATGCTTCTAATCATCCCATGAAAACCTTGCATCTCGCCATTCTTCAAAAACCTTAGCAAGTCCATCTCAGTAGGTATCCGGAGATATTATGTGGTGTAGATAGATTCGATGACAGAACAAAACTTTATCAGGGACTCAAGAATGGTTGATTTCCCCATTCTCGCTATCTTATCCACTTGGTTTGCAGATGCTCCATATGCAAGTATCTGCAAGGCAACAGTAATTTTTTGCTCAGGAAAGAGACCCATAACACCAAAAGCATCATTCTTTTGCACAAATTAAGAATCATGGTTGCAAACACCAATCATGATTTTGTTGAGCAAATGTCGTTCCATTCTAAAACGACGTCTAATGTACATATTAGGGAACACTACTACAATATTAGCTTTAGGTGTCGGACGATCCTGGCGGTTAATAATCCATTCTGACGGATAAAAGATATCCGCCATAAAATTTATTTACTGTCGGATTAAAGTTACTTTCTGTCGGATATATCCGACAGAAATTCCTGGCGGATTTTTCCTGGCAGATTTAACCCTCAGTAGTTTTGAATTCTTTTTTTTATAAATATTTTTAACATATTCTGGTGGTTTTTAAGTTAATGGTGGAGGTCATAACCAACAGAAATTGACTATTTTATTATTTTAGTTTCTGGCGGTTATTATTTTATTATTCTGACGGTTATAACCGACAGAAATTGACTATTATATTATTTTAAAATGTTATATTGATTAAAAATAAATTAATTAATTAACAAATGGTTTAAATATATTTTTTTTCACTCACGGTCCCATTATCTAATCTCTGAATGTTTTTTTTTTTTTTGCGACTTTTTACACATGCTATCTCGGAGTATATACAAACATATTTGACGGTTGGATCGTTGAAACTAGTTTCGTAGAATGCATATCCTATCAAATTGATAGATTTAACAAACACTTAAGAGTTAATGTTATACTTCCATTAGGTATAAAAAATTATCCACTAGTGTAAATATTTTAAATTGAAGATCGACTTTGTTCAATGCATTCTTATAGGGTCGAGGAGTGTAGCTGTAAAAAAATCATCAAAATCGAAGCTAAAATAATCATTAAATTGTGATTTTTCGTTTGTAACCGTCGAAAACTTTTGTTTTGTTACCTAATCTTTGAATGTTTGTTTTTTGTGATTTTTAGGTATGCGATCTTGGAGTATATACAAACATATTTGACAGTTAGATCGTTGAAACTAGTTTCGTAGAATGCATATCCTATCAAATTGATAGATTTAACAAACACTTAAGAGTTAATGTTATACTTCCATTAAGTATAAAAAATTATCCACTAGTGTAATTGAAGATCAAATTCGTTCAATGCATTCTTATAGGGTCGAGGAGTGTAGCTGTAAAAAATCATCAAAATCGGAGCTAAAATAACCGTTAAATTATGATTTTTCGTTTATAACCGTCAAACTTTTTTGTTCTGTTACCTAATCTCTGAATTTTTTTTTTTGCGACTTTTTACACATGCTATCTCGGAGTATATACAAACATATTTGACGGTTGGATCGTTGAAACTAGTTTTGTAGAATGCATATCCTATCAAATTGATAGATTTAACAAACACTTAAGAGTTAATGTTATACTTCCATTAAGTATAAAAAATTATCCACGAGTGTAAATATTTTAAATTGAAGATCGAATTTGTTCAATGCATTCTTATAGGATCGAGGAGTGTAGCTGTAAAAAATCATCAAAATCGGAGCTAAAATAATCATTAAATTGTGATTTTTCGTTTATAACCGTCGAAAACTTTTGTTTTGTTACCTAATCTCTGAATATTTGTTTTTTGTGATCTTTTAGGTATGCAATCTTGAAGTATATACAAACATATTTGACGGTTGGATTGTTAAAACTAGTTTCATAGAATGCATATCCTATCACATTCATAGATTTAACAAACACTTAAGAGTTAATGTTATACTTCCATTAAGTATAAAATAAGATTTATCCACTAGTGTAAATATTTTAAATTGAAGATCAAATTCATTCATTGCATTCTTATAGGATCGAGGAGTGTAGTTGCAAAAAATCATCAAAATCGGAGCTAAAATAACCATTCAATTGTGATTTTTCGTTTATAACTATCGAAAACTTTTGTTCCGTTACCCAATCTCTGAATGTTTGTTTTTTACGATTTTTTACATATGTGATCTTGGAGTGTGTACAAACAAGTTTGACGGTTAGATTGTTGAAAAACGTTTCATAGAATGCGTATCACATCAAAACGGTAGATTAAACCAACACTTAATATTATACTTCTATCAAGTATAAAATAAGATTTTGTGGTATTCATTAGTGTAAATATTTTAAATTGAAGATCGAATTCATTCAATGCATTCTTCTAGGGTCGAGGAGTGTAGCTGTAAAAAAATCATCAAAATCGGAGCTAAAGTAACCGTTAAATTGTGAATTTTTGTTTATAATCGTCGAAAACTTTTGTTCCATTACGTAATCTCTAAATGTTTGTTTTTTACGATTTTTACATATGCGATCTTGTTGACGGTTAGATCATTGAACTACTTTAGTAGAATGCATATCTCTGTTAAATTTGCCTAAATTTTGAAGTGGGAAAAGTAATTTGTGCTAAATTTTTATTTATGTTTTTCAATTATTGATTAGACAATATTTAGTTTGTGTGATGACATTTTCATTGTACAATTCTCTTTTTATTTCTTTATGGCATATTTTACATGGATTAGTATCTATTAAACCAAAAATGTAAAAATTATCAATTAAACCAAACAATTTTTTTATTTAATTTTTAAAACATATTCTATTTAAATAAATATTACTTATTTATTTATTAAACCAAGCAATTATTATTTTATTTTTTTAAATCGTAACAAATTTTTTGGGGGGAATTTAAAATTTTCAGAGAGAATTTTGGCGGGATATTTACAGCCATTTTGTTTCTGTCGGTTATAACCGACATTAATGAAAAGTTTCTGTCGGTTTTTAAAAAAAAAAAAATGTTTCTGTCGGTTTTAACCGACAGTAATGAAATTTTTCAAAATAAAACCACTCCGTCTCTTCCTTGCGCTGGTGCTTCTCCCTTCCTCATTTTCTCCTCTCCTCATTTCCTTCTCTTTCTATTCTCTCCTCATTTACTTCCAGTTCGAATATGGTGAAGAAGAAGGTAACACTCTCTCTTTCTCTGTGTGTGTGTCTCTCTCTCCCCCCTCTGTCTCTCTCTCTGACTTGAAGAATTTTGTGTTGTTTATTTCAGTGGGTTGGATGTTATTGGTGGTGGTGCTACGAGCGGATGTCATCGCTCAGAACTGTTAGCACAGCATTATGGTGTTGATGTTGCAACCCAGATGTGGAGGTGGAGCATAAGAACAGAAGGAGAAGCAGATGAGGTACAGACCGAGATAACCCAGAAAAGGTTTGCATGGTTTTGCTGGGTTTAGAGTTAGATCAGTGATGCAAGCATGGAGTGGTTTGATGGTAAGCTTGCATGTCTGTGTTGTTGTTGTTGTTGGGTTGCTGAAATTAGAGTTGTGAGTGTGAAGATGGTGACGATGGAGTTTATGCATATATTTTTTTATTATTATTAATATATGTTCTGTCGGTTTTATCCGACAAGATTTCTTTTATTTATTCTTATTAATAACCCTCTGTCGGTTATAGCCGACAGAATTTCTGGCGATTTTTGCACTTTCTGTCGGTTTTATCTGACAGAATTTCTGGCGGTTTTTGTACTGTTTGTTGGTTTTAACCGACAAGATTTCTGTCGGTTTTAGAGTATTTTATGTCGAAAAATTCATTTCCTGACGCAGGCAATGCCCTCGCTTATTATATCCGTCACTGCATCCATTTTCTGTCGGATTTTGCTTAAAATCTGACAGTAATATACACTTTTTGTCGATTTTTGAACTGCCAGTTATAGATAATTTTGTAGTAGTGGAATGCACTGTAACAGGAAAAATAATCATCCAAGAGATTCTTATCTTGTCATTGCCTGCTTCTATCAATGTTTGTGGAACAGTTGGGCTTGGAGATTTGAGCCACGGCTTGGATGACTCGACAGGAATGTGAGGCTCTTTGGCTTCTTGCTTCGTCATCTCTCCTTCTACGTTCCTCGTCCTCTT
The DNA here is from genome assembly GCA_963580275.1 of Crataegus laevigata. Taxonomy (NCBI): domain Eukaryota; kingdom Viridiplantae; phylum Streptophyta; class Magnoliopsida; order Rosales; family Rosaceae; genus Crataegus; species Crataegus laevigata. The sequence continues at coordinate 87,204 of OY756939.1, forward strand.
CCTCTTGCATCTCATTTTAGGCCACCTGGAGATTGAACATTTCTTCCCCTTGCTTAAACAATTTTTTCCCTTGCTCATCGATTTCCCACAACATCCCTGAAGAAGACATTTTAAGAAGGAAGCATAAACTATGAATAATGATAGAGATTTTTATTTTGGTGTGTGATTTCTTAGGATGGATGGTGAGTTATATGGAGGAAAAAGAAAGGATTAGGTTGTAGATAATGTCACATGACATGCCATCATTCATTAAAAATCTGATCAAAATCTATCATCAAAGATTGTAAACAGATGTGACACGTGACTCCACGTGATTGGTTAAAAATCTTATCAGCAATATATCCTTAACGATTCTGAAAAGGTAACGACACATGGCACAACGGCATTGGATAAAAATCTTATCGAAATCTATCACCAAAAATTATCTTTCCAGATAATGACATGTGGTGCAACGAGAACGATTAAAAATATTATCTGAAATTACAAATAAAATTATTTTGTATTATTTTATAAAATAAAAAATACTAATATTTTATTACCTATTGTCATGGCTATTCAGTTTAGGGGTGGAGATGCAAAAGGCAGTTATTGTTCACTGGGGGATTTAATAGTAAGTTGCCCTAGAGGGCCTTTGCAACGCTGGAGTTGCTCTCAGTTGTTGCTGGTCCTGGGCCATTCCCTATTTTCCTCCGTTTACTTTATTGTTGGAGCATTTCCACCCCGTTTAAGTTGTCCCACCTATTGGTTGATTAAAAGGAAAACTAACGAAAAGTCCCTGAATAATGACAGTTTTAATGAAAAGTCCTTTTTGAAGGTATAATGAATAGTGACAGTTAAAGGTAAAAAAGTGGTTTTTCGTTAAAAGTAAACAGTGCCAGGGGTGTTTTATTAAAGCTCCCTTGATTAAATCCCTCAATCTCTCTCAAATATGCTCTAACTCTATGTCAATCAGTAGGGTTATAGACCAATTGAGCGAGATTAGCTTGAGGTCTCACTCGAGCCTATCTGACATCAGTCACGTTTATATATATATATATATATATATATATATATATATATATATATATTACATTACATGCGTGCATGGGCGCGAATCGTCTAATAAGAATTCAGGCGACACGCTCGTGCTGCAACACATTATTAATTTGGGTTGTTGCATTTTTCAAATTCGACGGTCCTTTTCAATCCTTTTTTTTTAACTAAAAAAAAATGTAAACGACTTTTTCTCTAAGTGGTACAACCTGGACTCATGGATTGCAAAAGAAAAAATTATCCAGCGATCTATATTAATTATGTTATTAAAATAGTTTAAAAATTATAAAAAATGCAAAAAAAAAATTAAAACTAAGAGAATATGAATCGTGGCTTGACCGTGATGGGATTGTAATTTCAAATGTAACAAGTAGCTTGACGGGATTGTTTAATTTAAACATAATATGATTTTTTTTCCTTCTAATAAACATAATTTCAAAATGTAGTAGCCAGGGCAATTCATGTAAGGATGGAAATAAACTCGGACAATTAATGCTCACTAAGACATTAGCAAAAGCCCGGGCTATTATCACCCTAAAGGGTGGTGTTGCTCTTAAGGTAGGTATAGATGAAGAGAGTGTAGGCAATGCATTACACTCCTCTTTTTTCTTATCAAAACTAAACTAATTACTATTTTGCAAAGGAGAGTTCACCCGGAGCCACTCATATCCCTCGTATAATAATATGTTTATTAGTTGATTTGGCCTTGAAACTACTATTTTATCTCTTGAAATTAGTTTTGTCTCACTTTACTTTTGAAATTGCCAATTTTGTCTCACTTAGTCTTAGTTTTATCCATTTTCGTCTATTCCGTTAAATAGATGTTAAATTAAAGAGTAGTATGAACATTTCATTTTGACACGGGCAAAGATAAGATAAGTGAAAGAGACGGAAAGGCATTTAAGCTTGCGAATCTAGTCCTTGAGCTCAGTTGACGATTAATCTTCTTGGCGACATTGACATTCATCGTAAACTTAGAGAAGAGCAACTAGTTTATTGCAAGTTTAGGTCAAATTTTTAATTAGCAGGCAAGTTGGAGGCAAAGACGGGTTAAAAACGAAATGTCCATACTACACTTTAATTTTAATGTTTGTTGGACGAAGTAGACAAAACTGGGTTGAATTGAGACCTTATGGTATGAAAATGACAATTTCAAGGGGCAAAATGAGACAAAACTAATTTCAAAAGTTAAAATGAGACTAAATGATAGTTTCAGGAGTAAATGAATTAATAAAGTATAGTAATATTCTGATTCTTTTCTTACAACACCCCCAACTAACTCTCCTTAGTTCCCTTCTAGCTAGCTGGCTACTACCTAGAGGTTTGTAATTTTTGTGAGAAAATTGTAGAAATGATTCCTTAACTTCAACACAATTGGAGCAATGGTCCTTAAACTAAATATCTATGACAATTAGTCTTTAATTCATCAAAATGTGCAGCTATAATCATTTTCATTAACTCTATCAGAATTCATCAAAATGAGTCTTATTGGAATGATCATTACTACAATTGGATTAAAGTTGAGAGACCATATCTCCAATTAAGTTAAAGTTGAGAGACAATTTCTCAAATTGGATAAAAGTTGAGAGATCGTTGCTACAATTTTTCTCATTTGGTTTTTTATATTTCGACGAACGTTCTAAAGAAGTTGATGGATCGTTGCTACAATTTTTCTCAAATTGGATAAAAGTTGGTGATTCATTTTGATGAACATTCCAAAGGAGTTGACGAAAATGACCAAACTGCATGTTTTGACGAGTTAAGAAACCAATAATTACAAACTTTTAGAAGACCCATTACTCTAATTAGTTAAAAGTTGAGATATTGCTACAATTTCCTCTATTTTTTTAGGTTTGAAGCGGCGGCAAATTGGCAATCATCCGGGTCTCTCTCTGTTCATCTCTCAATTTTTGCTGATAAGATCAAGGGAGTGGGGCCGATTATGTACATGCACAATTATTGTCTTCTTTTCTTTGTTGGAGATCTTGACAAGACACAGTAATGTACTGGCTTAATAATCTTCCAATGAATACCACAACTAAACCTAACCCACGAGTGTCTGAAGTAACCAAAAAAAAAAAAAAAACACCTAAACCTAAATCTACGGCATCCATGGTTGATGATGTACAGCCGAGATAAATTGAGGAGGCAGATTTTTTACCCTCACTCTTTAGGGTGCGTTTGGTACGCGGGACGGGACGGGACGACGCGTTCCGTCTCGCGTTTGGTACGCCTAAAATGAGTGGGACGAGGCGTTCCACGGGACAAGTTTTGGATGATTTTTGGTTCCACCCCCCCCATGGAACGAGGTTGTTCCACGTCTGTGGGACATAAATTTTTAACACTTTAGGACAACAATGCCCCTTGTTTTTTTTCAAAATTTACAACATCCGTCCCGTCCCGTCTGCGTACCAAACGCAACTCTCCATCATTTTTTATTTGTGTGGTCATAGTTAAATCACGTTAATATTTTATATTGATTTTTTTATAGAGATAAAAGACAAAAAACAATAGTAATATAAAATATTAACGTAGCTTAACCGTGACTGCATAAATAGGAGGGGATGGAAGTGTATGAGAAGTGGGAAAGCAGAGAATTTGCCTCCAATTGAGAAATCCTCAAGAGCTTCTACATTAAACATTGTGCATTTTCTTACATTTTGTTTCATTGGAGTTGGAAGGGGTGAAGAAAACAAAAAAAAAATTGTCTTTATTGATACAGTCATTATGCTAATTGGAGGAGAATTCTCTCTCCTCCTAATCTCTCTTCCCTTAGCTCTTCTTCTATTTGAACGGTTACGGTTTAGCTACATCAATATTTTATATTGATTTTTTTTATAGAGACAATAAGACAAAAAATAATATGTGAGAGGATGGGAGGGAAGGGGATGGGAATATAAGGGTAGAGAATCATATTGAAACAATAAGACAAAAAATAATATGTGAGAGGAGGGAGGGAAGGGGAGGGAAGGGGATGAGAATATGAGGGTAAAGAATCATACTCCATGCTAATTAGTAGTCATACATTACATAACATATAGGGTGAACTACCAATTTAGTCTCTAAATTATCATCTCAGTGAAAATTAGGTCTCAAAACTATTTTTTTTTAGAAAAATAAATTCTTGAATTATAAAAATATGCCAATTACATATCTAATATTATATTTGAAAATGCTATATTAAACTTTCCATAAATTTAAGTCACATTAATTGCATATGATACACATTAAATTGTAGAATGATATTTTTCATAAAAAAATGGTGTACGGAGTTAACTTTGGAGAGTAAATTAGTAATTTTTCATACAAAATAATTAAATTAACTTAAGAAGATAAATTAGACGTTAAATCGCAACCTATATGAAATGTTAAAAGCTTATAGGCAAGAAAATAATAATATTATATTCTAAAATGTGTCAAGTGACTTAGTTTACGAAAAATTGGATAAAATAGCTTTGAATAGAATATGAATGAAATTAATAATTTTTAATGAATTTAGGGACTTATTTTACCGAAAAATAGTTTAAGGACCTAATTTTTACTATGGTGATAATTTAAAGACTAAATTAGCACTTTAATCTTCCAACCTGAAAAGCATTCAAAATATGACGATTAATTCCAAAAATAATAAAATGTAGTCTAAAATTTCAAAGTCTCCATGTTTTATTATTCTCAATTGGTCTGGATAAAAAACCAGAGCAATAAGGCTAAGGCTACATACATGAATTGGACAAAAAATTACAACCAGAAAAAGGAAAAGAAGAAGGAGAGGAAGACGAAGAAGAGAATGAACATCAGAAGGGACGAGCATTTACATTGGCATTACCAGTGAAGTCCCATCTGGGCCTCTGGCGCTACACATGGCACCCCTGACTTGTTTGCTGTTGGCTTCTTAGACACCCAACAAGTTTATGCAGTGACTATTGATCGATGCAAACTTAATTAGTTGGGCTTCTTGAAGAGGCTGATTGGGCAGAGCTCCAATTGCAATCTGCCCCGGCCTCAGTCTCCGATCCATCGTCTTGATCAAGATCGCCGCACATCTTCCTCAATCTTGTCCTTTGGAGAGTCTAGGCGTGGTAACTTTTTCTTAAACTAAATACAATTTAATGACAAAAGCTTCACTTAAATGAAAAAGATAAAAATTTAATATAATAAAGATAAAAATAAAAGAGAACAAGCCTACCGTTTGGTATGCAGACGGGACGGGACGGGACGGAACGGAATGGGACGGGATGGGACGGGACAAGATGGGATGGAACAGAGAGGGAGCAAAGATGCTCTCGGATGGAAACGAGGAGGAAGAAGAAGGAGATGGAGAAGTTATAATTTTGTGTTCCACGGATGTAAAACGAGTTGTTCCAGGGGGTGAGGCGGAACAAAAATTCACCCAAAACTCGTCTCGTGGAACAACTCGTTCCACCCGTTTTAGGCACACCAAACGTGGAAGTGAACATTGTCACTATTACTATTTCTCCTTGCTAATGAAAAATAACCTATATATATGTATATATCAATATCAGATATATAGAGGACTATTAGGGCACGTTTGTTTGACAGGATTAAGAGGGCTTGGACTCGACTAGACTATAGTCCTTTGTTTGGTGTGCATCCGGATTAGCTTTAATGAGCTTAACTCGGACTCGCTAGGATTAAGGAGCTCCTTAGCCGTTCTTAACGAGCAACCCCAAAATCGGGCGGACTTGTAAGCCAGAGCAAACCGAGAGATTTTCGCATCTTTCCTTCGTCCTCCTTCGTCCTCATCTTTGCGTCTTCCATTCGTCCTCTGCGTCTTCCCTCAACATCGTCCTTGCCGTGCTCCCTCATCATCGTCCTCATTCCGATCTCTGCATCTGCTCGCCCTCATCTGCCTCGAATTCACTGGTAAACTTCAATTCTTCTTAATTTAGTCGATTTGTGTTGCAGATGGTAATTTTACTGAGCTTTATTTGATTTTGTTGTTTTGGGTTTGAGAAATTTTCAAACGTAGACCTCTGCACTTGAACAAATTAGGGTTTAGATACTTAGGTGAAATTGAGATTAGAAATTAGGGTTTTCATAAGATGAGATGGAACTTGGAAATTTAGGATGTGTGTGTAATCTGTGTGTGTGTGTGTGTGTGTGTCTCTGTGTGTGTGTGTAATCTCTATGTGTGTGTGTGTGTGTGTGTGTGTGTGTAATGTGTAATCTGTGTGTGTGTGTGTGTCTGTGTAGTGTGTGTGTGTGCGTGTGTGTAATGTGTGTGTGTGTGTGTGTGTGTGTAATCTGTGTGTGTGTGTAATGTGTGTGTGTGTGTGTGTGTAATTTGTGTGTGTGTGTGTCTGTGTAATGTGTGTGCGTGTGTGTGTGTGTAATGTGTGTGTGTATGTGTAATGTGTGTGTGTGTGTCTGTGTAACGTGTGTGTGTAATGTGTGTGTGTGTGTGTGTGTGTATGTGTGTAATCTGTGTGTCTGTAATGTGTAATGTGTGTGTGTCTGTGTAATGTGTCTATGTGTGTGTATGTCTGTGTAACGTGTGTGTGTGTGTGTCTGTGTAATGTGTGTGTGTAATGTGTGTGTGTGTGTCTGTATAACGTGTGTGTGTTTGTGTAACGTGTGTGTTTGTGTAATGTGTCTGTGTAATATGTTTGAGTGAACATGGACAAAAGCATAGCCTTTTGTACCGTGTGGGGTTGATGCTAAACTGCATATTTTGTGGTTGTTGGTTGCAGAGAAGATGAGCATAAACTGAAAGGACTCAAAACCCTCGAGTGTAGAAGAAGGTATAATTCCTAATTATTAGTTTGGATAATTCTCAATTATGTGATCAGTTGTATCTTTTATACTTCATATTTGGTGTACGGATATTAAGAAATTACACTTGATACAGTTTTTGTGTTGTATGTTTTGGCTCTGAATTGTCTTGTGGATTTGTGTTTTACCCTCCAAAGATTGTTGTCCAAACAGTATTGTGATAACTTTGGCATGCATGAACCTTATTTAAAGTGGCTCTGATTATATTTCTTACTTTATGTCCTCTTAGTTGGGGCAACATTGGTTGAACTTGACACGCCTATATTTGTGCAATTTCATTAACTTGATTATGAAGAACAACACATATAAACAAAAACCAAAGTATGAGTGCTTATAAACAAAAACCAAAGTATCAGTACAATTTCATTAACGCCTATATGTGAGTCCGTCACACATTTAAAAAGAAAAGGAAAATTAAATTGAGGATCTTATGTGGTGCCTTTTGAAATGTAAATTATGGAAGATATTATGTGGAGCCTTTTGTAAATTATGGAGGATATAATATGTCTCAATTCTATTACCAAGTACTAAAAATAAAACAAATGTCCTCTTTTTTTTTAAGATTCATAATATACATGGCAAAAATATGCTCCAATTAACCCATATCATGAGATTTGTAGCATTACTCTATCATATTACACAATGGCAAAAATTTGGGCGTTGGGCACAAGTAATTGGAACTATCAAAATAGAACAATAATGTAATCCTAGTCTAAGCAAAAACAATTCTGGTGAACAGTACAGTTTTCATTATCCTACTTCTTAATTCGACACTGCACCAAACGCTTCACTAAGTTAGTCCAACTTAGTCTAGTCCATGCCAGTCCAGCTTAGTCCATGCAGCTAGTCCAGTCTAAGACAGTCCGCTGCAACAAACGCACCCTTAATACAATGAAGGAAACTCATGGGTGAGCTAACAAGTGCAATGCTCCTCTTCTGATTTGGTTTCAGGTTTAATGCTTACACAATACGTATGAAAGTACTCACAAAAAATGTGAGAGTTAATTAGCTTCCCGAACTGCAAGTGGTCTTCTATCACAATGATAGAAAAAAATGTTGTCTTTACATTACGACGTGGGTTCGAATCTCATTGGCCCCCTTTAGCATCTAATCTAACAAATATATCATTTGTCAAAAAAAAAAAAACAAAAAACAAAACTATTGTTTGGCCAAAATATTTAGCTTCCTGAACTTACTCTTTGAAAATTTTGTCCTTTTGTTCCTTTTCTTTCAATGTGTAGGATAGGTCATTGAGCTCATATGCAAGTGTACATCTTAGATTCATTCCTAACTAGACTTACATGTCATTTGACTTCCATATGTCACAATCTAATGGTATCTTGGTTTAGGTTTGAATTTGTACAAGACATTTTCTTATACCAAAGAATGTAGCCGTTTGTTTTCACCATCTTTACACAGAAATGGAGTAGTGAATGCTTCCGTTCATCTTCTCCATTGTTTATGGTTTTCAAACATATACTAACATGGAGTAGTGTAAGGTACCGTTTGGTACGTGGGATGGGATGGAACGGAACGGGACGAGTCGTTCCATCCCACGTTTGATGCGCCTAAAGCGGGTGGAACGAGCTGTTCCACGGAACGAGTTTTGGGTGAATTTTCATTCTGCCTCACCCCCTGGAACAACTTGTTCCACATCCGTGGAACACAATAGAAAGATATAGATCTCTTCTATCTGGCCATATCTAAATATGGAAGGAATTGGTTTGCGCTGCTCCATCTCCTTCTTCTTCCTCCTCGTTTCCATCCGAGGGCATCTTTGCTCCCTCTCTGTTCCGTCCCTTCGTGTTCCGTCTCATCCTATCCCGTCCCGTCTGCATACCAAATGGTACCTAAATTACAGTTTTGGTATGCATTAAAGAAATGGGCCATAGCACAAAATGGGAGAAGGCCCAATTGTAAAGAATAATTTGGGGGTTGGGGGGTGATGTTGGTGGAGGAGGAAATGACAGCGAGGACGGAGAGCGGTAGTATACAACAAGAGAAGGGAAGAGCAGACGCACTGCTTCGCTGTAAACTGTTATAGCTTTTGATTTGGTTTGACCTCTCTCTCTCTCTCCTGTTTTGTTTCGGTGGTTTTCTTTTCTTCCCCCACTCCTACTCCCTTTCCCTTGTGGATTCCGTTCCGTGTACAAATTAAAAATAAAATTCTCTATAAATTAAACAACAGACAGACAGACAGACAAACCTTATTTTTGGAATTAGAATTTATAGAGAATGTCTTACGCGTATTTGTTCAAGTACATTATCATCGGCGATACTGGTACTCCTTCAATTATTCTTTTATTTATTTGATTTGATTTGTGCATTAATCGAATTTAATTTAATTATTCTTCTGTCCATGTCCTCGTTTTGATGAATTGCAATTTGATTTGTGTTGTGATGTGCTGCAGGAGTTGGAAAATCATGCCTTCTTCTTCAGTTCACCGACAAGAGGTTTCAGCCAGTGCACGATTTAACTATTGGCGTTGAGTTTGGAGCCAGGATGATCACCATCGACAACAAACCTATCAAACTCCAAATCTGGGACACGGTTTCTTTCTTTCTTACAAATTCATTCATTCATTCATTTTAATTAATTTTTTTTTTTATGGAATTGACATAATAATTCAATTCAATTGTTAAGCTTTTCGATTTACGATTTTCCGTGCATGCGAATAAATTTACATTATATTTATATATTTTTAGGCTGGCCAAGAGTCTTTCAGATCCATAACACGGTCCTACTATAGAGGGGCAGCTGGTGCCTTGCTTGTCTATGACATCACCAGGTATTCTTTCAATTCTATTCTCATCCTCAACATAATAATTTTGGACTCTTTGTTGCACTATCGCCATGCGGCATCTCTATCTTTGGACGACGGACTATGGACTATGGACACCACTTTGTCATATTCAATTTTGCTTTATGGTTTTTCGAGTAAGATATAACCCCGTCTGCTGTGATTCCCTATAAGTTTCTCAGAGTGTATTGTTCACTGTAAATAAATTGTTTTCGGAGAAGTTATTTCCATCACAATTCACATGGAAAATCACTCCTCAGTCCTCATACTTCTATTATCCAGTTAGGTTAGGCTTAAAATGCTCTTGCTGTGTTTTGCCTATTGCATTAGACAGTAAAAGCTCAGGCGAGATCCCTGTAATCTACTGGATTCATATGCTAGTGTAGATGAAGAGCATTTAGCACCTTACTATGCCATGTTAAGGCACTGACAATGACGATAATTCCTTCTTTTACTCTTAGGAGGGAAACTTTTAATCACTTGGCTAGCTGGTTGGAGGATGCGAGGCAACATGCAAATGCAAACATGACAATTATGCTCATTGGTAATAAGTGCGATCTAGCTCACAGACGGGCTGTGAGCACAGAGGAAGGGGAGCAGTTTGCAAAGGAGCACGGCTTGATCTTCATGGAGGCGTCTGCTAAAACTGCTCAGAATGTTGAGGAGGTGACAAATTATTGGCTTTTTGATGGCCATTGTTTTTGAAGAAAACTGTGATATCTTCATCATGTTTTTTTTTTTTTTTTTTTCTTTCCCCCCTTTCCTTTATTAATAATAGTTACATTTTCCAATCCATTCAGGCATTTATAAAAACTGCTGCAACCATATACAAAAAGATTCAAGATGGAGTGTTTGATGTATCAAATGAGGTTAGCTTTCTCTCGTTATGAATTATTCCTTACATGTCCTCCTTCTCTATTACTTGATATTTATTGTAGAAAATTTCTGCGGTATGGTTATGTTCTCATTCGACATGACACAGGACCGAGCACAATGGCGTTCTAGGATTCATATAGCCAACCCCACTTAGTGGGAAAAGGCTTTGTTGTTGTTGTTGTTGTATGGTTATGTTCTCATTAGTGCTTTCTGTTTGGTAGGGAGGATAAAAGTGTGTTTTTGATATCGCAGAGTACTTTGTGAATGCCAAGTAATGATTGACTATATGGTTTCATGGAGCCATTATGTGAATGCATTTTATATTGGTGGGTTGCATAATAATTTTCTTCTGTGACTGCAAATTACAGTTGCTTAAATTTATAGTAACCTGAAAATGTAATGGGTAAGCTCATATTTGCAATATATAAAGACGGGGCTGGGTCTTGCCTCATGCTCTTTTTGTTGACTCTTTGAAAAAATAAAATGATATCGCGATAACATAAGAAATGAACAAAAGCACTTCTTGTGAATGCTCAGAGACAAATTGAACAGTTTGTTATATTGAATGAAAGAGAACTGTGTATGAGCTTATTCCCGATTCTTGGTCTTGTTTGCAGTCTTATGGCATAAAAGTTGGATATGGTGGAATTCCAGGACCATCAGGAGGCAGAGATGGTGCTTCCTCTCAAGCTGGAGGCTGTTGTGGTTGAAAGTTTGACCTCATGTGCCATGTTGAAAGCAGTTTATATGGCGTTTGTTATTCCCGATTCTTGGTCTTGTTTGCAGTCTTATGGCATAAAAGTTGGATATGGTGGAATTCCAGGACCATCAGGAGGCAGAGATGGTGCTTCCTCTCAAGCTGGAGGCTGTTGTAGTTGAAAGTTTGACCTCATGTGCCATGTTGAAAGCAGTTTATATGGCGTTTGTTTACATTCTCAGTTTTTATTTTTATTTTTAAGTTTTTGTGGTTAAATAGGAAGGTTATGGATCCTTTCTTTATATAAACGAAATTGAAATACGTGCATAATTCTTGGTCATGTTCTAATTTGATTGTAAATTAGTCATTTAAAGTTAGCTTTGTTGAATGAAAGTGCAGATTGTTAATAGACAGGGACTCGTTGTTATATATTGGTGTTTAGTTTCAAAAATTGTTATATATTGGTGTTGATATGGCGTTTCTATATGTTCCTTGGGAAAACCGATGGTTGCTACCTTCGATTTGAAATTTCCCAGTAGATTTACAGGATTGTCTTTCAAAATAACTGAGTCCTGGAGTCGATACCTAGTACCTAATTACCTATAGTCTATAGAGAGGACATTTGAGTCTTAGGAAAACTTCGAATAACATAGGATTATCAATGTATGCGTGGTCGTGAGCTTCTCCCATAGTTTCGGTCCCTTCATTATTCCATGTGAGTAGATGTATGTAGACATTACCACTCACACAAAAGTCCTTTTTGTGTAAGTGCTTTTGCATATGGAGGCGTTTCTCGTCTGCCAGGGAAAATCTAAGCCTGATGGTTGCGCTAAAATCACATCTATACTTTTAGTACTTGTTCATACAGTATTTCTTCCAGCCATTCTGTTAGAGCATAAATAAATAAAAAAACACCCGCCGACATATTCTACAGCCAGCCACGTCACAATCTTGAAATTGGAATGATTATACACAGGAACCCTGGTATTATTTTTTATATTTTTTTCCACAAAAATACAAATTCACATATATTGTTCAATCTATTTCACCGTGACTAAAAAGATTGTCTAAGATTTCAAAATTTGAATCTGTCTAAACTAAAATACCTAAATCTGAATCAATAAAATAGAATAATTTTCCAACAATTAGTTGTGGTGGGAACTGTTATTATCAAAAAATTATCTTCTTCACCTTTGAATTTAAATTCCTCGTCGTCTTCGGAGTTCACTGTGCAAGCTTTGGGCCTTAAACTCGAGTAAGCTCCAAAGCTACCACCTCATCGTCCCTTGATGTGTATTTCACTGCTAGAGTTATGAATAAAGCACTCAACTGCTTCAACAGCTCTTTAAAAAAAAAAAAAAATCTGCTTCAACAGCTCCACCCGAATTGTACATGTTCAATAATCCAACCGCTGCAAATTCAATGTTTTGCTTGTAAACCTGTGGAAGTGGAAATCACGCACAAATTTATTTTTAAGAGTAATCAGTGTACTGTGTTACTACATGTACATTACATAATTTAATCTCGATTATCAAGAAACGCGTTCAGAAGTCAACTTTAATAGGAGATACAGTAAAAACATCACAATGGAAGACTCTTAATGTTATGCTAAATGACTTGTCCTTTGGTAACCGAGACAAATGCCCTAAAATTGTATGAAACATGTAGGGGTGATTCGGTATGGGATCCCATACCGAAACCCTTGTCCCGATTCCCAAACCAAAATTTTCGGGAATCCCAATTTCAATACCGATCCCAAACCAAATTTTCGGGAATCCCGAAATAGTTTCGGGATTTCGGGACAAATCGGAAATCCCGAAATGGTTGTGGGCTTTTGGACAAAAAGCCAAAATTGGGCCACGCCCAAAATTTGTCCAAAATCTGTAGGATTAAATACACACAATGTTTGCCAAAATTGGGCCACGCCCAGAATCTGTAGGATTAAATGAATGTCCAATTATGTAGTCAATTCAACAGCTCATATGTATCTGCCTATTTAATTTCTACTACACATGCATGAATAAAAATAAATTAAGTATCAAATTCAAAAGCAAAAATATTAGTTACAAGCCAAGGTTTTAAAATAAATAACGTAACAAACTCAAAAGTAAAAAAATTAGTGAGAGTCGAGACGACAGTATGGTGTGGTGGTAGGCCGGCCAGAATTTGACAGAGATGATGAGATGAGGGCTCGGTGAAGGAGGAGGTGGAGGGCTGCGCTGTTTTGTTTGATGGAAACAAACAAATGATGAAATGAATTTGGGATCTGACCTAAAAACAAATCAACGGCACAGATTAAATCCAAAATAATCAATGGTTGAAATAATTCTCTTATAATTAAAAAATAATATATATATAATTTTTTTTCGGTTCGGTATGGGAATACTGAAAATTGGAAATGGAATACCGAATCCCATACCGAAAATTTCGGTTTGGTTTGGGATTACATCCCGAAAATTTCGGAAATTTTGGTTTGGGATCGGAATTTTTTTGGTTTGGTTTGGGATTTTTGGGATTTTTTTCCAGCCCTAGAAACATGTATCATAATACATTGAATTTAACATTGGGTGCCGGCGAGATGAATTAATTGGTGTGGCAAAGGGCGAGATGTATCATGTATAATACTACCTTTTGCGAAGGAATAGACTGCACAATCTCCTGTCCACAGCTTGCCAGAAACCTCGTCGAAATACTCAATATCGGCAGGGGACACCTTCACAGATAGTTCAGCACTAACTTCTACCGGAACATGTTCTCGACAAGGCCAGTTCCCTGCTCCTTGGCAATTGAAAATGCCTAAAGCTCCATTCCATTAGTTCAATTCCATATCTTTAGAAGGCTATGTATACATATCTTTAGAAGGCTATGTATAACATCAACAATCAGAGAGGAGAAGATTATTACTTGTTAGAAAAGGAATATCATGTATTATTTTGAACAACTTAACAAGGTAATCGGGAGGGACATCACATACCTCTTCCCGTCTGCAAAGGGGTCAACAAACAAACAATCCCGTGATGGCCTCCTGGGGAATCTAGCTCGCAGAATTAATTTAATATGGTTCAAATTCGTCTTTAGCAAATATCAGATCTAAGACTTCGGAATATCATTAGATCGTAGTACTAAGTGGCACCGTGAATTGATTTTAAAGAATTTTAAAAACTATATTGAGAGAATTGGAGGAATTTTGTAGTGTGTTTTAGGCATTCACAATCACAAATTTCATCTTCCCCATCCCTCCCTTTCTATAACTCAATTAAACCCCATCAAACTCCATAGATATATAAATTCATTATAATCTCTTAAAATTTCAGTTGGGTGTAGAGATAAGAAGCCTCTATAAAGCTCACACGAGCTCAATTAGCTCTTAAATTTTTTATTGAACCCAACTTTGTTATCTCTGTGCCCAACTAGAAAAATTTATCTAGCAAGCTTTCAAATTTAGCCTTGAATAAAATAAAAAAAGGAAAATTAAATATTATAACCTCAAACACAAACAACAAGAATGTACTCTCCCTACACCTTTTTATTTCATCCGGTGAACTCAACCCTGTCGGCAACACTTCTCCGATGTCATCAACACTTCTCCAAATTGAGTTATTTTCATAAGCACTTGTTAGGTGGTGTTGTTTTATTCTTCATTTAAATCTCTGTTTTTTCTTTAATGGCTAAAAATTTCTATTTTCAATTTGGTTTAATGTTCAACCAGATGGGTTGGAGTGAAAATGCACATATCCCTTGCAGCTGTGAGGTTTGCTTTGCTTTTTTATTCATTGAATCCAATGTGTGTAATTTATTAATTTAGTCGTACTACCCAGAAGGTTGAGTTGGCTTAACTTGGACCAAGCTCCAAGTCACGTGTTTAAAATTAGTTATTTATCACAACGGGATGCTAACTTGGTGGTTTCAAGCCCATTTAATATAAATATACAAAGCTGTTGCAGTCCTATTAGATTATGAATGTGATCAAGTAAATCCAATCATATTTAGGATATCCTTATGAAATTTTATCATATCTCTTATACTAGATATTATCTCATTAAAGTTGTAATCTTATTGGGATAATGAATTTATCTTCCTTATTATTATAAATAAAGACATAATGAGATGGAATAACACACCTCTCACAATTACACATCTCTCTATTCCCTCTCTATGCCGCACCCCCATCTCTTTATGTCTTCTATAATTGTTCAATAAATTATGCCTACAATAAAAACTACTTTTTGTACTATTAGTGATTAGAATTAATCTATGTCTTGTGCCATGTCACTTATTGAGGCTATTTCTTCTTCTTTTTTCTTCTCCTTTTTCTTAAACCATTCTCTTCCTTTATCATCGTCTTGGCTTCTTTTTCCACAGTAAAAAGATGCTTGTACCCTTCCTATTCACTTGTTGATCATCATTGCATCTTATGGCTTTGCTCGTTGCCCATGCGTCCATCATCGTTGAAGATGCCTCTTCTCAACTCTTCTACTTCATTCCACTTCTCTCATCCATAAAATTAATCGCTACTTCTCAAACTCTCTCTCTGTCTCGCACCGCCACCACTAGGCGCTGCAGCCGCTCAAAGGCTGGGTCTCCAAAGGCGTCGTTTTGCAAAACCCTATCTACTCAAGGCAAGTAATTTCATCCAATTTGGAATTTAAGTCTATTTACTTTTTTAAGTTGATTTGGGGTTACTGAAATCAGTTATGGAAAATCTGCCATCGTCTGAGAAAACTCAAGATTCCAGTACTAGTTGCAAAGCTTCTTGTGAGTTAAAGTTTTAAAATTTTGTTTGATTTTTTTTTAATAGTTTTTATCGTTTTTGTTATCTCTGTTGCTGTTTTGGATTTTTATTTTATTTTATGATTTTTATGCGATGTTTATGTGTAGCCATTCGAATTAGTGTTTCTATGTTGACTGCAATGTCTTAAAAGGCGAAGTCGTAGGCGAGGCGTTCAATGGATAGCCTCGCCTAGCCATGAGGTGTGAGGTAAAGCCTCACGAGACCTAAAATTATATATATATATATATATATATATATATATATATAAAATACAATACTTGTAAAACAAATTAATCAACAATCAAACAAGTAGCCAAACTACTAACAACCAAATTAAAATTAGAATACTAAAAAATTTACTTGAATTTTGAAACAAATTGTGGTGGTGTGGAGAATTTTGAAGCAAATTGAGGTATGAGAATGGAGTAAAATTGAAATATAAGTTAGGATTGAGAATTTAGGGTTTAAGGGATTGGGTTAAATAGAGAGAATCGGTACTGGGTACTGGGTGGGGAAGAAGGAAGGGACCTCCTGTGATTGGTTACTTGATGCTTATATATACGAACCAAATGTTCCTATAAAAAAATTTAAAAAATAGACTTGGTCAAAACGACGTCGTTTTGGGCCAATTCATTAAAAAAATTATAATTAAAAGGCTTGGCCAAAACATTGTCGTTTTGGGCCAAGTCTTTATAAAAAATTTTAAAAAAAAAACCTTCTTTTGCCTCGCACGGTCGTCTTCTTCATGAAGATGCCGCTGCAACCCAAAACCAGATTTTCAGAAAACTTCAAATTTCAAGCAAGATTTGGGTCGTTAAAGGGTACTGGGAACGCTCAGTCAAAAGCCTCAGGCACGCCCCGACAAAGCCTAGGCGAGTTTCCGCCCAATCCCAGAAAACAGAGGCGAAATTACTACCGCCCGCCTCCAAGGCCACCTAGGCGCGCCCCAAGGTGAATTTTTTAAAACACTGGTTGATTGTAGTGATAATCTTATATTTTGATTAGGCAGCTTTAAGAATTTGCTAAATAGAGTTGTAAGCAATCTGATTTGAATGTTGATAGCATTCGTTTTGTTTTAGAACTCAAAGCCATCAACAACTTATTGGGCCTTGCAGTTGGATTAAAGCAAAAGAAAAGTGTGAACATGATTGTAAAGAAGATACAATTGTTTCTTAACCCGTTGTTTAGTTTCTTCTATCTTTGAATTCATTGGATTTAATTTCTCGTTGTTATTCAATTTCGTAGTTCTTATCAAGTGCTTCTCCACCAATTCACCTAGACGATTGCCACCACCAATTCACCTAAATCCGATGAATCGCGCCGCGCCACCAATAGATAAGCATTTTATCCTACTCTAGATTTCAAATATTTATTTTTAGGTCTGTACATGTGTGTGTGACAATTCATTTAAATGTTATACCTAATCCTTAACAATTAGGAGCATAAAAAGGAAATTAAGTGAGGGTTTTTTTTGGGGTGTGATATCCACACACCCCATTTTACTTCTCACACACCCTTCTAATTTTCAGCCGTCAGATCGGATGAATTGAAGAAGATCAACAGACAGAAATTAACAAAGGGTGTGTGAGAAGTAATTTGGAGTGTGAGAATAGCACACCCCTTTTTTTTTTTCTTCAAATGGGTTGATACTTTTGGCCTGAAAGTATTAAATGCCTTCTAGGGAATCTTGAACACAGTTTGGGCGAGTGATAGTTGTCTAATGCTTGGAAGGCAGCTATCGAAAATTTAAATTATCTTTTTGAGTTTTCTTTTCTTCTAATTACATATAATTGATATTGTCATGTAGTTATTTGTTTGTGCTTTGTTTTGGTATACGAATCTCTTCTCAAAATTTTCGCTTCGTTTTATATAATGCATAGAAAGAAAGGGGAATGTCCGAACTAGAGAAAGGTGCAATTAAGGCTGTTCAAGATCTTTATGACGTTGTGAACCATAACATCCTTTCTATGGACCTGAGGTCAGTTAAACATGTGTTATATGCGTATGGGTAGAGTTTCCATTGCTTGATTTTCCTCTACTTATATCACTTAATTGGCTACTAATTATAGGAAAAATTAAGTGACATGAAAATTGTTGTCAAATGCAAGGACAGAAGGTCGTGTATTTGCAAAGTTGAAGTGGACCAAGGACCGAGTTGGTATGTTCGAGTAGATTACCTGATCTCCTTAGTTGGTTTTAGGTTTAATGCTTAGTAGTATGTTGTGCTTCTGCTGCTTTTTAGTCATCGAAGATATGCAGGGAGCGCAAGTGAAAAGATTGTATTCACTGTGTTGACGCATTATTGAACGAGAGACCCAAAAGGAAGGATGGATTCATTCTGAGTGTCTGCCAGCTTTCACTTCTTAATTTTGTTTGCTCTTTGAAATTTGAATGCATGAGTTTTTATTTTATTTTATTGGGATTAGTTTAACTGATATAGGTTTTGGTAATCATCTGTTATTTTCTGATTTGGTTATAGTATGCGAATCATTGCTTCTTTAGAAAAAATAAAAGAAGGTGAGCAATTTCAGAAAACATGCGATTATCATTTTCTACAGATCATGGCATGCCCTTCCATTATTTTTTGGTGGTTGTAAAATTATGACCTGACATGGACGTGGATTTTGACAAGATTTTTTTATTTATTTTTTATTTGTAGTATCATGTTATTATTGCTTACGTATAAATGCGAGTATTTTACATCTATCTAATGCCTTTAATTTTAATCTTCTCATTTTCAATGTTCACTAATGCCTTTAATTGCCCTCAGTTTTACATTTCAGTGATGACACAAAAGCTCAATAGAAAACGTATTAGCTTTTGACTCAAATTTCGACGATGCTCCTATCATCTCTCCGAAAACCAAAGAAACCCCAAGCAATTATGGATTCATTTTTACGTGTCCCAAAATATAGTATGTATATCTTCATCTCAAATTTATTCATCTCACAAACGTTCATATCAAGTTCGTAATTTTTCATTGTTCGAAATTCCACACTACTATGTTTAATAACATTTTTATTTTCCTCTATTTACTTTTTTATTAGTAATGTTGCAGCAAAGGAAATATCAGACACAACTCTTACTCCAAAGGCTCCAACCAAAAATGTATCAGATTCCCCAAGCATTTCTGAAACCATATTTATGGCTGCAAAACAGAGTATGTATTCCCTTTCATTGTTCTATATTTTTTGAATTTGTATGTAAATAGGACAATTTCATAAATTTTTGTATATAAATATTATATAGGGTAAATTACAAAAAATTACCTCAACTATTGGCGTCACGACACTTTCATACCTCATTTTTTAAAGTTGACAATGTCATACCTCATCTTACGAATTTGTGCCAATGTTATACCTTCCGTTAATTGGCCGTGAATTTTTCAGTTAAATGCTGATGTGGCTTGATCTGGGACCCACTTTTTATTAAAAAATTATTAAAAACTAAAAAAAATCATATAATATTTTTTAAATATTAAAATAGAGTAAATGACAAAAAACTACCTCAAGTATTGGTGTTACGACACTTTCATACCTCATCTTTTAAAGTTGACAATGTCATACCTCATCTTACGAATTTGTGCTAATGTTATACCTTCCGTTAATTGGCCGTGAATTTTTCAGTTAAATGCTGATGTTGATTGATCCGGGACCCACTTTTTATTAAAAAATGATTAAAAACTAAAAAAAATCATATAATATTTTTTAAATATTAAAATAATAAAGAAAAGTTATATAAAAAAAAATTGATCGTCCCGTTCCCCCCTTTCTTTCTTCTCTCTCTTCTCCCCCATTTCTTCTTCCCCTTTCTGGAAACCCAGAAAACAGAAGAACAAAAAAAAAAAAAAAACTAATTCGTCCCGTCCCCCCCCTTTCTTTCTTCTCTTTTCTCCCCCATTTCTTCTTCCCCTTTCTAGAAACCCAGAAAACAGAAGAACAAAAAAAAAAGAAAAAAAAAACAAATGCATTTTGTCTTCCCCCCTCCCCACCTCCTCCACCCCCTCTTCTCCCCGCACCCACACTCTTCCCTCCACACCCATTCCCCCCTTTCTCCGCGCCCAGTTCTCCATTCTCGGAATCGGGGATCTGGGTGTTTTTTTTGTGTTCT
This sequence comes from Crataegus laevigata, assembly GCA_963580275.1. Classification (NCBI taxonomy): domain Eukaryota; kingdom Viridiplantae; phylum Streptophyta; class Magnoliopsida; order Rosales; family Rosaceae; genus Crataegus; species Crataegus laevigata. The sequence continues at coordinate 107,284 of OY756939.1, forward strand.
TTTTTCTCGGTTGCAGAAGGGGGAAGAAGAGGGGGTGAGAGGGGGGGGAGGGGGGAAGACAAAATGCATTTGTTTTTTTTTTTTTTTTTTTTTGTTCTTCTGTTTTATGGGTTTCTAGAAAGGGGAAGAAGAAATGGGGGAGAAGAGAGAGAAGAAAGAAAGGGGGAGAACGGGATGAATCAGTTTGTTTTTTATTTTTTTTTACTTTTCTTTATTATTTTAATATTTAAAAAATATTATATGATTTTTTTTAGTTTTTAATAATTTTTTATTAATTTTTTAATAAAAAGTGGGTCCCGGATCAAGCCACATCAGCATTTAACTGAAAAATTCACGGCCAATTAACGGAAGGTATAACATTGGCACAAATTCGTAAGATGAGGTATGAAAGTGTCGTGACACCAATACTTGAGGTAGTTTTTTGTCATTTACTCTATTTTAATATTTAAAAAATATTATATGATTTTTTTTAGTTTTTATTAATTTTTTAATAAAAAATGGGCCCCGGATCAACCCACGTCAGCATTTAACTGAAAAATTCACGGTCAATTAACGGAAGGTATAACATTGGCACAAATTCGTAAGATGAGGTATGACATTGTCAACTTTAAAAGATGAGGTATGAAAGTGTCGTGATACCAATACTTGAGGTAGTTTTTTGTCATTTACTCTATTATATACATATGCATCAAGCATCCTCTTTTGTATGTAAATAGAATTATCTACTAAATGTTTTGCACGTAAAATAGTATGTACATATAACTCAAGTATTTTTGTAAGTAAATAGTGCTATACACAAAATTCTATATAGTTTTTAATACCGCAGCATCGCGCGGACATCTCGTACTAGTTACAACTAAAATTTGAATATTATATTTAACTGATTTGATTATAATAAAACAGAACTTGCAACAAAAATTATAAATTTACAGATTCAGCATATCATAAACTGCAATGAAGAGAAAGTATACATAATTTGAGTCATCAAGCAAGTTAAATAACTTGCTTAGCTCAACTGTAGTGAATGGGTTCGTCCCGTGAAAAATAAATATGATGGGTAGTTGAAGTTGAAGGGGAAAAGTCAAATTTTTCTAAAAAGAACAATTGTTGTTAACCATCACTATCGTGTCTTCTTGCATATGTGCAATATAAAGATAGCAAAGCGCACATGCATCAGGCGTATTTCTGGTATGTATGTGCCTTGAAACAATTTGACTAATTTGTCTGACTCTCAAGGCTAAAGCACAACCATTATTGGCCTATACATGTGCAAAACTAAATGGTCAATGGAAAAGATAGGGTCTAGAGATTAGGGTTAGCTTTCCATACAAGTTCCTTCTCAATGACGCGGTTGCACCTGCACTGCAGGAAAATTTCCCGAAATAACCAAGTGGGAGTGGGGTAGTCATAAGTCATGACACGGTGTCAATGAGTCTGCGAGGTAGACTCATAACAGTTTTTTTAATTTAACACAAGTTTATCTTCACAGCTTGCTACTGCGGGCATACTATTCTATTAATTCTAGCTATAAAAATACACACATGTAATATGAAAGTCCCCAATGGTGTTGGCTTTGATATTAAATACCTTTGGCAGTGTGGTCTTGGCTCTTGCAGATCGCCGACGATCGGCATAAATTTGGGCAAAGACTCGAAGGAAATGAAGGTATATATGTTATGTCGTTGTCATCGTCATTGTCTTCGTCACCAGTTAATTTAAAGTAGAGTTTCTTCTTATAATAAATTGCATTTCTAGGTATATACACATAAATTATAACTCAGCGGCCTTCCCTCCCCCAATTATACATACCCAACCGATTTGTTTTTGTTTTAACAGCGTAAGGTTGTGATAAAATAAAAGTACCTATGAATTGCCGGAAATGTCAAACAAAAGCGCTCAAAATTGCTGCCAAAGTAGATGGTGCGTATGTTTGCTTGCTAGCTAGTTTATTAATTTGGTACTTTGGCATCTCATAGACTCAAATGTCGTATTTGATAACTAATATGGAACGACTCTCGCTGTTGTATGTATGTGTATATATATATAGGTTTGAGTAAATGACAAAAAACTATCTCAACTATTGGTGTCACGACACTTTCATACCTAATATTTTTAAAATGACAATGTCATACCTCATCTTACGAATTTGTGCTAATGTCATACCTCTGTCAATTTTTCGGGATCCACTTACTAATCCAACTGGATTAAAAAATTATTAAATATATTTTTAATAATTAAAAAATAAAAAAATAATTTTTTTATATTAAATCTCTCTCTCTCTCTCTCCCCCTCTCTCTCTCTCTCGCCTCTCTCTTCTCTGCATCCCCAAAACCCATTCCCACCCAACATCCCCCCACCCCTTCCCACCCCCCAACCTTCCTCACCACTCTCTCTCTCTCTCTTCTCTACCCTTACTTCCCCCTCCCATCTTCCCCAAACCCGATCCACCCCTTCTCTCCTCTTCATCGTTGACTCCATCCACCAACGACCATCACCTTATTCCCCATTCTAACTGACGACATCGAAGTCGCCGATCTCCAGCACACCAACCTCACCCCTCGCCGATCTCTGCCACCTCCTTCTGCTCCAGTAGCCCAGCACCATCTTCAAGCCCAGCAAAACGCAGCAGCAATCTCGCGCCTACCACCGCTGCCGAGTCTCTTGTGAATACAACTTGGGTTTTTTTTTTGGGCAAAATTGAATGGTTTTTCTTTGTTTGGTTGCTCAGAAAATGTGGGAGAAAGGAAATGAATTTTTTTGATATTCTGAAGGTTCCATTTTCTTAGAGAGAGAGAGGAAAGAGAGAGGGTGGTGGAGGAAGGTTGGGGGGTGGGACGGGTGGGAAGGGGTCGGGGGGTGGGGGGTGTCGGGTGGGAAAGGGTTTTGGGGATGCAGAGAAGAGAGAGAGGCGAGAAAGAGAGAGAGAGGCGAGAGAGAGAGAGAGAGAGAGATTTAAAAAAAAAAAATTCATTTTTAATTATTAAAAATATATTTAATAATTTTTTAATCCAGTTGAATTAGTAAGTGGATCCCGCAAGTAGCCACGTCAGCACTTAACAGAAAAATTGACAGAGGTATGACATTGGCACAAATTCGTAAGATGAGGTATGACATTGTCATTTTAAAACTATTAGGTATGAAAGTGTCGTGACACCAATAGTTGAGGTAGTTTTTTGTAATTTACCCTATAGGTTTTGTGTGTGTTGTATGATCCGGCAGCCCTTCACTTTCGTTCACTGATCATATTAATTAAATGCAGTTTTACTACATTAGATGAAGAACATCGGGTTTGATATGATATCAAATTGTAAAATTAATTAACTAAAGTTATATTAGTTTATTGTGATGAATAGTATTATTATTGGCATGGGATGCATGCAATATGCAGGTGTGAGGTCTGTGGCGTTGGGAGAGGAAAAAGACAGAGTGGTGGTGATTGGGGAGGGAGTGGACGCCATTAAGTTGGCCAAGAGCTTAAGGACGAAATTCAAGGCCGCCGCCATTATCACCGCCGCAGAGATCAAGTGAATAAGTGATCATCCAGGAGACTACCTAGTACGTCCTAGCTCGCTACTAATTAATTAAGATAGCTGATGATGAATTAGTATCCATACACATTATAAAATACTTGTTAATTTAATTTAATTAAGTACTTCAGATATGTGGGGTGGCATTAAGATGTATTTTATATGCGATTGAGATTTTATATATTAAACTTATGTTTAACCATATATCATGATTGAAATGTAGTTTATATGCGATTGAGAATCGGAGATGTATTTGGTCGATGTGTTCTTAATTGAAGTTTAAAAGAGGAAATGATGAGTAGTGAGTTATATAAACCACGATGCGAAACATGCGGTGTACCATTGTATTTCGAGTAACACAAAAAATTTCTCCAAAAGCTTTAAGTTGGTTAAATAATTATTTCAATCTTAAGCTGTGTGTAATAGGTGGGTTAAAGTTTAAAATTTAAACTTTAAACCCACCCAATTGCTTTCCAACTATTGGGCTTTAAATAACCCATGTGGGAAAATCTGGGCCATATTCCTCCCAAGTTTTAAGCCTAGGTTAAAGATATGGACCCGCATTATGTGTAGACATGCTGAACAAATGAGGAAGCGCAGCTAAATTTTACACCGGAAGCTCAACACGCGACAAAGTTGCACTCACTGGGTCCCAGCGGCTGAAATCTATATAGATGGGGCGTCCTCAGACAATAAAAAATTAAGAAGCTCATGAATTTATCAAACAAAACACATATATTAATTTATAAGGTTTTCATACAACATATTATAATATATTTTGACACATTTTTATCTTTTAAAAGTTTTGTATGACAACTTCATTATCAATACCATCAAATATCTATCTCTATAAAAATAATCATATTATCATTCATCTCTTAATCTCCATTCAATTTCTTAATCAATTCTTTGTAGATTTCATATCCGAAAATGTTGTATCATGTGGGATTGCTATATGCATTGCATTTTTTCCATACACACACAACAACCACAAAAACCTATTGGGGCATCTGCCCCCTCTGTGTGACATCTCACATCGCCTAGGGGAATGATCCTTAAATGTATATTCTCATCCCTACGTAGCACGAGTCCTTTTGGGAGTTCACTGGCTTCGGATTATGTAGGAACTCCGAAGTTAAGCAAGAAGGGGGCTAGAGCAATCCCAGGATGGGTGAACTCCTGGGAAGTTGCTCGTGAGTTCCCAGAAACAAAACCGTGAGGGCGTGATCGGGGCCCAAAGCAGACAATATCATGCTATGGTGGTAGAGCGGGCCTGGGAAGTGATCCGCCCCGGACCGGGATGTGACACTCTGGGCCCAAGGTGGCTCCGTCCATGACCCTAATGAGTAATGGCTCCTTCAGCCATGAACGGGCCATTGGTTGATCTAACTGTTTAGATTCAACTTATTTTTGTTTTTATATTACATTAAATTGAATGAATATGAGCAAATGTACTAGTAAAAAAAAGTTTGAAGGCACAAAATTAAATCCAACGCTAAAACAAATACAGACTATATTTAACTCAAATATCACCCAAAAACTCTGTAAAGGGTGGTGCTATCCATGCACTATTTATAACTTTCACACACCCTCTTAATTTTGAGCGTCGGATAGAATGAGCTGAAGAAAATTTAATGACAGAAATTAATCGGGAGTGTGTGAGAAGTAAACATGTATAGGATGTGCTTAGGAATGTGATAGGTTGTGTGATTTTTTTTATTATTAATCTAAATTCTAATATATTTTTTTTGTTAAAATGTTCATAAAAGTAAATTAGAATATATATATATATATATATATATAATTTTTTTTAAAGCTAAGGTGAAAATATATAGACATCATTCTATAATATCAAATTTAAAATTTATCAAAATTCTGAGTTATAACTTAAAATTCTCTTGAATAAAATTTTAAATTTTAACCCCAATCATTGCACATAGTCTCATAGTCTCGTAGTATCATCAATTATCCTTCATTTTTCAATATTCTTTATATCACTATTTCTTGCATGCACTCTCTTTCCATCTTTAGAACAAGAATGGTACTAGGATCCACCCTAACAATTTTCTTAACATAAAAAGTAAAAAGAAAGATTAAAAAAATGAAACAATTTTAAAACAAGCTCTTTAAAGGGCGTTAATCAAAAGAATTTTTATGAGTCTTTACAAATCCCGTAAACGTAATGTATCATTTGATCTGTACTAAAATGAATAAGGCTGGAAAAAATTCTCAAAATTTCCGAACCATACCAAAAAAATCTCAATACCAAACCAAAAAAAATTCCAAATCAAAAATTCCAAAAATTTTGGTACCAATCCCAAACCGATCCCGAACCATTCGGAATCCCAAACCGATATATATATATATATATATAATTTAATCAGCCAACCTGCCGTTCCTCTGTCCAATAACCTTTCTTCACCACCTTTTTCATTTTTTATTCTTTCTTTGTCCCATCGTTTGCCATCTTTCACTAACCTTTCTTCTTTATTTTATTTCTTGAAAGTTGAAACCATCATTGTTTATTCTTTATTTTATTTCTTGAAACTAGTAACCCTCTCTCTTTTCTTCCATGACTCCCTCAAATGCAGAAGCAATAACCCTCTATCTCTTCTTGAAACTAATAACCCTCTCTCGCTCCTTCCACACCCCCATCTCTATCGCTGCAAGCCTGCAAAGCAGAGTAGCCCTCTGATGGAGATTTCGGTTGGCAAGACATGGAAAAGCTCTCGGTACCTGGTTCTATTTGATGCACTTCACAAAGCCCTTCGACTCCCGAAAACAGCAAAGACAAGCCCAGGAATGAAAGGGATGGAGATGGGGGTGGGGAGGTCGACGAATCTGACGTGAGGTGTGGCCGTGTAGGCTGGTAGGGAAGATGAGAGGTCGATGAATCCCGAAGTATACCAAAATCTCGAAAAAAATTCGGGAATACCAAAATTTTGGTTTGGTTTTGGTTTCCAAAACCCTGTCCCGTAAAAAATCGGTTTGGAATTTGGGATCCCATTTTTGGTTTGGAATCCCATACCGAACCAGCCCTAAAAATGAATGTACAATTTTTTATTTCAAGGTATATTTTACTAAAATCATCTCCAACCGAAGAGTCCAGAAGGCTAAAGGTCTGAAAATAACTCGAAAATCGTTTCTAATCGAGAGTTAAGCCAAAGGGCTCGTGGATCCCATAGGACAAAAAAGGCTAAAGGGCCAACCGGTTGACCCAATCTAGCCAGCCAGTCCTGACTTGGGCTAGATTTTTCAATATTAATACTTTTTCTGTCGGATGTACACGACAGTATTGTCCTCCTTTTTTTTTTTGGGCCATTTTTTTTAATTTTTTTTTTCTAATAAATACCTAAGTCATTCCTACATCATTTCTCACATAATTTTCATTGTTGTAATTTTTAAGTTTAAGTTGTTGTTTTTAAATTTAAATAATAAATTATATTTGGCCTTCAGTTGGAGATTGTTTTTTGTCACAGGGCTATGTTTGGCCTATGACCCTCTGTCCCCTCAGTTAGAGATGATAAGAAGTATAGTTTTGTACTATTTATTAAAATATTAATTTTTTGAACGACCAGATGACTAAAACAAGTCATCTGACCAGCTTTCGGTTAAAGATGGCCTAACAAACAAATTTTTGTATTTTAATTAAAGTGCAGTAATAACGATATGCAGTTGTGTTTCAGATCTTTTGAAACTTAATTTGTCAAACCAAATTCGTTGAGTGAATCAAACCTTGTAAATGTAAATATCGTGATCATGTTTTTTTTTTTGACGAATCGTGATCATGTAATTGACAATTGACAATTGACAACGCGGAGTGGGTACGTGTCTACTGTCTTGCAAGAGGGGGCGCCACGTGCAGTTTTGTTTTTGTCTGATCAGATCAGATCAGATGTTGAACTGTAGAGGACCTCGTCAGCGGAGTGTTGCATGCTCTTATTATATATATCATTCAGGGAGATGATTCATTCTTCATTTGAGATATCTGCGGAAAACTTGAGGCTGCCTATTATATATATCATTCAGGGAGATGATTCATTCTTCATTTTTCGTTTGAGATATTTGCGGAAAACTTGAGGCTGATATATTTGGTTATAATTATAAACTAGCCAGGAAATAGGTAAGACGATGGCCGTGGCGCAGACAGACCCAGCAGCAGCAACTAGAAGACATGATGACGATGAAGATCGGGTGATGATATACTTGCCCTTCTCTAATCGTGTGAAGCTCCAGAAACTACCCCTCCTAACTGATCATCTCTCGCTCGGATCAGATTCAGACCTAGTTCAAAGTAACCTCATCAACACCAACCCACTAGAACACAACCCCTTCTTCTCCCAGTCCGATTGTTTCTACATAGCCCCATCTGATGTCGTCCTCCGCCACATCATCTACGACTACAAACACCCTCAACCGAAAGCTGCAGCAGCAGGTGGAGGTGGCGGTGAAGAAGAAAAACAAGGCTACTCTAGTACTACTACTAGTGCCTTGGCATACCACCGCGCCGGCCCACGACGCCAAATCTTGTTCGATGTGTCCAAGATCAAGGCGGCTATTGTGACCTGCGGTGGCCTCTGCCCGGGTCTCAACACCGTCGTCCGAGAGCTTGTTCTTGGCCTCTGGGATCTCTACGGGGTCCGTCACATTTTTGGTATCAAGGCTGGCTACCGTGGCTTTTACTCTACGGAACCCCTCCCACTCAACCCCAAGCTTGTTCACAACTGGCACAAGAACGGCGGCACCCATCTCCAGACCTCCAGAGGCGGTTTTGATCTTCAAAAGATTGTCGATGCCATCCAACATCGCGGCTATAATCAGGTTGTCTTTCATGTCAATCAATTTGAATTAATTCCTTTACTATTTGAGTTATATATTCCTCCAGCACGCAACCCCGACCCTCTTTAATTTATTTCTAAATTAAACGAAAATTGTGTGGTGACTATCTACTACCTAACCTAGCTACACATGTAAAAGTGACTTTGTTCAATGCCCAGGTGATGCTAGATGTATTTGGAACAGAAATGTTCCCTTAGTTATTAGGTTACCAAAGAATTCATGAGCACCCATTTTAAGATTTGATATCAAAACGGAGAATAAATGGATGGTCAACCATTTTCCGATTTGGTATCAAATGGGGATTATAAATAGATGTGTTTTAATCTCAAACATTCATATCAAATTCAATACTAGGCATGGGTATTATGAATTTTTGGCTCGAGAGGACGGGGCGTATTTGTATGCCACTACACAAAAACTAAGCATTTGTTATAACAGGTTTAAAACCATGTTTGTAGAGAATGTAGCAACTTTTAGCCCAAACACAGCTATAAGCAAGGTTTAAAATATCCATAATATTCCGATATTTCTATCGAAATTTCTATGTTTTTGGACTACCGATATTTCAGATGTCATCGAGGATTCGAACCCCTCCTATTTTACTCCTTCAACACCTTGACCACCATATCACTTATGTTTTTGTGAAAATATGCTAAAATATTTACATATTTTCTACAATCACAATGTTTGCCAGCTCGCTATATAATCAACTTAAAACAGTTAAATCCATCATGTAATGCATTTCCTTCCAATTTTTTGTGATGAACTAATAGATAATTGACTAAATAAACATCTTGCAAAGTTTCAATAAAAATTTCCAAGTTTTTCTTACAATTTCCGTGGTTTTTATTCAATTTTTATCGATATCAATAATATTCCGATATTTTCATCGAAATTTCCGTGTTTTTGGATTATTGATATTTCTGATATCATCGATATTTAATACCTTGGCTATAAGTCATGTCTTAAAGTGTCACAAAACACAGCTAAGTGATTGTCTAATAATTTCTTAGCTTGATACGATGATAAGTGATGACTAAAAGTGTCGCAAAACTTAATTTTTTGTTTTGTGTCTTTCTGTCAGAATTATCAAAACCATGACTTGTGTTCTAATAAACTCAGTTGCCACATATATATTTATATTTATATTTGAAGGTACAGAGTACCCTCGCTTTTATATATGTGTACCAACTACCAACAAAACATGATTGTAATGGTAAATGGTTATGTTATGAAGAGCTAGTTGAGTTATTAATTTTATCTGCTCTGATAATCTCCATAGATAACTAATATATGTATATTATCAAACAGTTGTACATCATAGGTGGAGATGGCACGATGCGCGGGGCTGTTGAAATATATCATGAGATATGTCAGCGCAAACGGAATATTGCGGTTACTGGAATTCCAAAAACTGTGGACAATGATGTAGGTATCATTGACAGGTCTTTTGGGTTCCAGACAGCGGTAGAAATGGCGCAGCAGGCAATCAGCGCAGCTCATGTGGAGGCGGAAAGTGCAGTGAATGGAATAGGGTTGGTGAAGTTAATGGGTCGAAGTACAGGGCATATTGCTCTACATGCAACACTGAGCAGCCGTGACGTGGACTGCTGCCTAATTCCTGAAACTCCATTTTACCTGGAAGGAAAAGGAGGGCTATTTGAATTCCTTGAGCAGCGATTGAGGGAGAATGGACACGCAGTGTTAGTAGTGGCTGAGGGAGCCGGACAAGATCAAATGATTGAGGCTAATAACAATAATCATCATGCTGATAATAATAAGGATGAATCAGGGAACCCAGTGTTCCTTGACGTTGGGCAGTGGTTGAAGTCGGAGCTAAACAAGTGGTGGAAGAGGGAGCACCCAAATGAGCTCTTCACTGTCAAGTACATAGATCCAACATACATGATACGCGCGGTCGCTGCAAATTCAACAGATAACTTGTACTGCACACTGGTAGCGCACTCAGCAATCCACGGAGTCATGGCAGGGTATTCTGGATTTGTGTCTGGCCCCATCAACGGAAACTATGCTTACATTCCACTGGAAGAGGTTGCCAAGGCTAAAAATGAAGTCGACACGAGAGACCACAAATGGGCCTGGGTTAGATCGGTCACCAACCAGCCTGATTTTCATATATACAGCAACGACGACAAGGCCTGACTATTAAAATCAACCATGCATGCACTACAAAACAGTAATCATAAATACTTCTCTCTTCTGCGTCTTCTGTGTATTGATGATTGATCAGGCTTTAATTTGATCTCTAGCTAGTTTGTTGTTTCCAAATAATTAACCTCCACTAGGTGCCACCTTCTGAATAAAGGGTAAATTCCTAACCGCATTTTAAAAATTGTAATAGTTATGCAGTAGTCATATTGTAGGACAATTCGGAGATTTTATTTACTTCTATCAATTTCAAATTTTTTGATTTGCTTTTTTTTTCTTGCTTAAAAATTCATAATAAATATACTCAGGGCTCAAAATATGATTATACTGCATCCAAATGTTCTACTTCTATAACATTTTCTTTAGTGGCGGATTCGGAAAAAATTATTCAGAGGTTACATGTAGAAATTCACAAGCATTTTTTAGACAAGTAATAACTTTAAATTAAATAATAGAATCTCAGACATGTGATAATTTTAATTAAGTCATAGTTCTATCATTCAAAACTTAAAAGATAAATAACAGTACAATTATAACTGTGCATTACGAGTTTTTATATTTTAAAGACGCTGCTTTATAGCTTTATTATTAATGAAAAAGATAACATTTCATTTAATATAAATTACGACGCTGACACTCAATATCCTCCATTTTGTGAGGTAATGGACTTTTATTCACAACATCATAGTGAAAAGAAAAAAAACTCTCTCCACTGAGCAGTAGCAACTGTAAAAACAAAATAATAATAAATAAATCTAATATTCATAAAAGAAATTTAAATTCAATTATTCGGTTATGCAATAAATTTCATAATATTCAAATTTTATTATTCATAAAATAAATTATTTAATAAGTTATGAAACTTACATTGAAATTTGAAAGATTAAATTTAGGTGGTCATCGGACTGATCGCCAAAGTGAGGTGGTAGAAATTTTGGCGTTAGCAAGTGAGTTTGGTGGGATTGGGGGTTAGAGAATTAGAATTGAAAATTTGGAATTGAGTTTTGGGGATTTGGGGGGTTTGCTGAGTCTTTTATTTTTCAAAGTTTTAGCTTATCTTTTTTGTTTAGTTGTTGCATTTTTATTTTACTTTTTATAAAGTGACTTTGTCTAAAACGACGTCGTATTGGCTAGGTTATATTTAAAAAAATAATATAATAAGAAGACCGACTCTTCTTTGAGACATTTTATCAAACAATTAAAAGGCTTGTATGAAGACCAATTTCAACCTTCAAAAATACATTATCTAAATTATCCATGAATATTCACTGGAATGCAAGGGTTAGCTGACCCTCCTTGCATGTAAGTGAGTCTGCCTCTGTTTAGCAGCCGCCAAAAATTTCTTGCGAATCCTCAACGGGGTGTGCTATCCACACACTCCTTTTTACTTTTTACACACCCTTATTACTTTCTGTCCGTTAGATCTTCTTCAATTCATCCGATCCGACTGCCGAAATCCAAAAAAGTGTGAAAAAAGTAAAAAGAGGTGTGGATATTACACCCCATCGTCAAATAGTCAGATGTCGCATTTTTCTTATAAAAATCAATTTCACGAATTTATACAAAACGTTATTTTTAAAAAAGATTTTCGTGCAAGTTCCGCTACATTGTAGAATATTTGGGAGATTTTTAGACCCCCATTATCACTTCCAAGCTACATTAGCATTTTTCATTTACTTATCTATTTTTAAGTTTATAAATTCATAAAGATACTTCGAGGACTGAAAAATAATACGAAAATTGTCACATCTCAAACTGGCTCCACCGTAACGTGATATTGTCCACTTTGGGTCCAGCTTGCACGATTTTGTTTTTAAGAACTCACACGAGAACTTTCTAATGGGTCATCCTTCCTGGGAATGCTTTCGCCCGAACTTGCTTAACTTCTGAGTTCTAATGGAATTCGAAGTTAATGAATTCCCAAAAGGCCTTGTGCTATATGGACGTGGACATGTACATATAAGGCACATCACCCCCTTTCCGTTGGTTGATGTGGGATGTTACAATCCACCCCCTTAGGGGTCCGACGTCCTCGTCGGCACACTCGCACCACACGGCAGAGTGGCTCTGATACCATTCTGTCACATCTCAGACCGGCTCGTTTTATTTATGGGAACTCACACGAGAACTTCCCAGTAGGTTACTCATCCTGGGAATGCTCTCGCCCGAACTCGCTTAACTTCAGAGTTCTGATGAAATCCGAAGTCAGTGAGTTTCCAAAAGGCCTTGTGCTATATGGAGTTGGGCATGTACATATAAGGCACATCACCCCCTCTATGTTGGTCGATGTGGGATTTTACAAAAACTAATAAAAAGGGTTTGAAAACTTTGAATTTTAACTAAAAGGACAAAAATATATTGTGAGTAAATAGTACTATGAGTAACTTTTTAAAGTAAAAATATCTTTAACATTAAAAGCGAATAGTACCAAACATATTTTGTTAAGACTCCCAAAAACAATGGTAATATATTTTGAGTGATCCATTTATTAACTCAAGTAATTTCAAACGTGCTTAAAGCGACCTTATAAGATCTAAAAGGTGGGCAATATATTTCAAACAGAGTGTCTCACTTATTTTAGGTTTCATCATCAATCAATTATTTTAAAAATGTACTATTTAGTTCTTTGTCATATCTTTTTCTTCACATGTCATACTAGGCATTTCACAGTAGTTTGAGTAAGTATGATATTTATATATACAAATCAGACAACATGAGTTTGATACTATAATTAACACTGCTAGTATGCTACACTAGTGTGAGTTCAAGATATTAATACCACACTCATGAGTTTAGTATACCACATTCATGAGTTTAATATATTGAATATATGAGTTCAATGTATTTGTATTATACTTAAAAAAATTGACTCACTGTAAAAGTGTGATTTCTATATGAGTCCAAATTGGTATCACACTCACTTTTTTTAGTCTCTAACGATAGCATTAGAGCATCTCTAAAGAAGATGTTAAAATGTCCCAAATAAATCACCACTAATAGTCAGAGAATGAGGCAACAGTTTCTTTTTAATGATTATTAAATGTATTTTGTTATTTTTATTATTGTTTTAGTTTTAAATTCATATAATTATTTAATGTAATAAAATAATAGTTTTACTTAGTATATTACATGAAGAGCAAAACCTTAAAAGATGTCAAATAACACACGGATTGTCAAATGCATCGGAAAAATAAGCATGGATTGTCAAATTTAAGTTTAATATCTCGTTTGAGCTGCTCTTAAGCATATCTATTAGTGGTTAGCTGTATTTGACACTTAGATCATCTCTAAAGAAAATCAAATTATAACAGTCAAATTGTAATTGATGTCTGATGGAGCAATTTGAAATCTTATGTCAAAATGTGAAATGTTATTATTATTTTTTATTAAAATAGAGTTTTAAATGATTATAATTATATTAAAAAAACGTTGCAACAAAATTTTTATTAGTTGAAATGTTGATGGAATAAGGAATCAACTATTAAAATAAATTAAAAATAAATTTAACATTGATGTCAAATTTGATTCCTAATTACAAAGCCTTCAAATTTAATCAGCAAATTACTTTGATTAGAATATAAAATATGCATGGCATTCCAATTAGAATTTTGATGTCTCCTTTGCTGGTGGCACACTGACCGCCGACTAACGGAGGGTATCTAGGTAATTTCAAAAAGTGCATCATCATCGGCATTGATATTTATGTATATTCATGGCAGCTTCAACTTTACTCTTATTTGTGATTTGTTGCACTCCCACTCTCTTCCTCACCTACAAGACAACACTCTCATCAGGTATTCAGTTAATGAACCCGGTGGGGAATGAATGAATGAATTGCCTGATTGATAAGTGCTGGGGGTTTGACCAGGTTATAAATTAATCTGACAAAATGTTAGAAGCCAGGTGGAGATGGAGGTGGGCATTTGCAGCAGCTCTGCTTTCTCTAGTGGTGGTTTGGAGGGCGGAGTCAGCCATAGGAGTGAACTGGGGGAGCGTGTCCTTCCACAAACTCAAGCCTTCCGTGGTGGTGGATCTCTTGAAAGACAACAAGATATCAAAGGTGAAGCTTTTCGATGCCGACCCAGATTCTCTTCGGGCTCTCATGGGCAGCGGCATCCAGGTCATGGTTGGCATCCCCAATGAGATGCTGGCAGCCTTGAGCTCTTCCACCGACGCCTCTGATTTGTGGGTTCGCCAGAATGTGTCCAGATATATGGTTAAAAATGGTGCCGATATCAGGTGAGGCTGATGCCCCTCCTCCTCCTCCTCCTCTTCTTCTTCTCCCGTATTCTTCTTTCATTGTGCGTATACTGCAATTGTTACTGAGAAACGGTAGGAGAATAAAAGGAAACATCTTTATAGTTGTGTAGCTTTCACTGTTGATAAATGGGAAGTGATATGTTTTTGCCACCCACCATCCCTTGATATTAATTGGTATTGATTTTCCAGCATGGTTTGTTCATTTTTAATCATGACCTTATATCATATTACATTCTCTTCCTTGTGAAGTGATGTGCTGACTGTGCTATGCTGCCCTGTGAGTTATAGGCCAGAAGAGATTGTAACAAAGCTGCTGCTTTATCTCTAATTTCCAACAAGATAGTAGATACTGGCCTGTTAGTTTATTTATTTATTCATATTTTCCAAAGTTTTCCAACAAGATATATCATCTGAGATTAGAGATAAACCAGTTTGTTGCCAAAACTTTGCTTCTTTTCACTTGATCATCATGCTAGCCAATGAATCAAATCTTCCCTCTGCGTCTGTTTATATATTAAGTTGTTTGCTTTCTCATCCATGTAGAAACTTGTTTCCTTGTGATCCATGACAGGTATATTGCAGTAGGAAATGAGCCCTTCCTTACAAGTTACTCGGGCCAGTTTCAGTCCTATGTCATGCCTGCACTGCTCAATCTACAACAATCCTTGACTAAAGTGAATCTTGCAAGCTACCTCAAGTTAGTTGTCCCTTGCAATGCCGATGCTTATGAGTCCTCCCTTCCTTCTCAAGGGGCATTTCGACCTGAACTCACTCAAATTATGACTCAACTTGTTTCGTTTCTCAACTCAAATGGTTCTCCTTTTGTAGTCAATATCTACCCATTTCTAAGTCTCTATGGAAGCTCAGATTTTCCTCAAGACTACGCATTCTTCGAGGGGACTAGCCATCCTGTTACAGATGGGTCGAATGTTTACTCCAATGCATTTGACGGAAACTTTGACACGCTAGTCGCTGCCCTCAGCAAGCTTGGATATGGTGAGATGCCCATAATTATTGGGGAGGTGGGTTGGCCCACAGACGGAGCCATCAATGCAAATCTCACTGCTGCGAGGGTATTCAACCAAGGTCTCATAAATCATGTCCTAAGTAACAGAGGAACCCCTCTAAGACCTGGTGCCCCTCCCGTGGATGTATATATTTTCAGTCTGCATGATGAAGGGGCAAAGAGCACACTTCCAGGAAACTTTGAAAGGCACTGGGGGATCTTTTCCTTTGATGGCCAGGCTAAATATCCGTTGAACCTCGGTTTGGGCGGCAGAGGATTAAAAAATGTAAGGAATGTTGAGTATCTCCCGTCTAGGTGGTGTGTGGCAAAGCCATCTGGAGATTTGTCTGACGTGACGAACCACATGAAACTCGCCTGTAGTGTTGCAGATTGCACCACACTCACCTATGGGGGGTCATGCAACGGAATTGGAGCAAAGGGAAACATCTCGTATGCGTTCAACAGTTACTATCAGCTGCAAATGCAGAATGAACGGAGCTGTGATTTTGACGGGCTTGGTATGGTCACTTTCCGAGACCCTTCGGTTGGTGAGTGCAGGTTTCTTGTTGGCGTTACTGATACTTCGTCCAGATCTAGATCTAGATCTAGTACTAGTTCTAGTTCTGGTCATCAACTGTACCGGAGGTGGATCATAGTGGGGATGCTGATTGCATGCGGGGTTTGGGTTTTTGCAATGTGAAAACAGGTTTCACAAGTCGGTTTTTCAGGTCCCCTCTTCTGAAGCAGCTTGTTACAATTAAGACTAAGCGTAGGTGATTAAATACTAGTGTAGATTATTCGCATCACTCTGAGTCTCTGACTCATGGGTGTCTAATTCAGGTATTATCATCGTGTAAGACATTTGTATTGAATTATCGTTGCTTAATTTTTAGTAAAGAAAATAAAGTTGAATATAATAATCATGTTATTGTAATCTTACATGGGAATGTCACTTTTTTTTCCGCATTACATTACATGCACCCTGCTCAATCAATCCTAGTGACAGCAATCAAACAGCGGCCACATCCAATGCCATTGACAAATTGAGACACTGCATTGGAGATGAAGATGATGGCTGATTAATTAATCAAGGCGGCCAGATTTTGAACATGTAAGCAGTGCAATCTCCGAGGTGGAAGGGGGCGTCGGAAAGGATGCCGTGGGCTCTCTTGTTGTGGTAGCCGGGATACTAGTCATTGCACAACGGCGCAAATTGGGCGAGAAGCAAGTCAATCAGTTTCGAGTCTTGAGAAATGATGAATATACCATTTTTAACCTCTTATACTCCCCTGTTTAATCATGGTTGTTAACTTCGTTTGATTTATTCAATCGAATGGTTAAAAATGTTAAAAAGAAAATGATGCATGAGTACCTTTAAAAAAAGTGTGAAAATCATTTTCCTTTATTATAAGCTCAAGGCAACCCCATCCAAGCTGTTTTGAGTAACATTCATCGTACTTTCCATTGCGAGATGCACCAAAGGAAACCCCTCTTTAATTTATAAAACGTTATCATTTTCTTCATAACTTTCTTCTTCCATAAGAAAACAGTCACAAAAACCATCCCCCTTGCGCATAAAATGAATAAATTTAAGTACGATGCACCAATTGCTTCTTTTTTGTTTTTTCCTTTCCTTATATTTTCTTCATTCCGTCAGGAAATCAGGCAACGATCTCTCTCAACTTGTATTCATATAAAACTCAGTCAATTCTCCAGTGAACTTCATATTCATCAAGCACAAAATAGAAGAAAACTACTGCTGAGAACCGAATCTAAGGAGAGGCTATGAAAGGGATTTCTGTAGCATCTCAAATTCCATCAAGGTCATATACAAAATCCAACGACCATTAACAAGTACGATATCAAGGATGATTGTAGGTCCTGGTGTGCTGCCATGAAAAGTCCACAAAGCAAAATCCCTCCATATTAGTGCCATTTGCATCTAGCAATCTGTACCAGTTTACATAATACCCAACTAATCATTCCGCATACAAGGCAGGAAGACACGGCTATTTAAGCTTAAGATGAAAAATTAATATATCTTACTAGGGATTCTCAGGTAAAGAGTGTTCTTATGTTGCCCTTTTAAACCTAGTCAGCTCACTTAAAACATCTTTTAGTGGTTGGCTGAGCGTGCTTCTCTTAGCCTGGAAGGAAAACATATATGTACATAAACTAGCAGCTTGAAGTGATTTGGAAAGCTAAGATAGTATAGAATTAGTCAAGGCAAAGTTGGCAACCACAAATAGCTTCGGGAAAGCATTCTTGAAACACAAATACAGATAAACAGTCTGGTAGGCAGAAAACCAAGAAGTCAATTTTCAGTAGCTTAACAGTTCCATTGGCAACCTAATAGTTCCAACACTATAAAACGCAGCCAAAAAGAAACTCGCATTTGTGGAAATGAAAAATTCAAAGAGATCAGCAAAAGGGGATTTAAGAGTCCCAGCCCTCATGGATCTTAACAGTTCCACTGGGAACCTAATTGTTCCAACACTATAAAATGCAGCCAGACAGAAATTTGCATTCGTGGAAATGAAAAAAATCAAAGAGATCAGCAAAAGGGGATTTAAGAGTCCCCATGGATCAGAAAATAATATCATTTGCATAAGAGAAATTGGAGCATTGGTCCCAAAATTTAGTCAAATGGCAGCTTTGGTTCACGAATTAAAAATCCGAGAGTGTTGATCCATGAACTTATCACAATGTGGAGCAATGGTCCTTTTGGGTAATCCCGTTAGAACTTCCATCGTTTATTTCCCCCTTTAAACCTTTTATGTTGGATGAAAGTTCAAACGGAGTTCCCCAAAAGGACCATCGCTCCACGGTGTGAGAAGTTCAAGGGCCAATACTCACAGATTTTAGTTTAGGGACCAAAACTCCAATTGGGAAAAAGTCCAAGGATCAATGCTCCAATATTCTCTTTCCACAATGGCGTGTTTACTTACATGGAATGGGAATGGAATTATTCCCAATCTTGACTTCCCGGTGTTTACTAAAACATGGTTTTTAGAACTATTCCAATTCCAAAATTCCCGTGTGTTAGTAACATACATGGAATAAAAAAGAGTATGGGTCCCACCATACAATCTATAATCCAATGCCTGAAAAATCAGAATCAGATCGATTGGGAGGGGCCAGTTGACCCCATACCCATCCATTCTTTCCTTTCCCTGATTCATGACTTTCTCCATTCAAAGTGAGTAACATGCAAATAGATTGGAGATTATCAATTTTAGAATAGCAATTAATCCAAGGAGTGAATACCACATATTCCTCTGACAAAATCCAAAACAGAATTGAGTTATCCCTGACTAGAACTAAAATTGAAATAGAAAAGAAAATCTTGTATGTTTAAACTACAATTTCTAACTAGATCCTTCATTTTTGCCCAAAACAGAAAAATGCATAGGTTTAATTATGAACAATATCATACCTTCAAGGATGGTACTAAAGCAAAAACTTCATCGGTGGTTTCTGGACAAACATTGGCAATCACACATATCTGTGGCAAAAAATTAAAATCAGAGACCAGTCCTTAAATTTTAAGAACTAATACCGAAGGTTGAGATTGTAACCTCTCCATCTTTGACACCATATTTTTTTAGAGTCCTGATATTCAAGTTAAGGGTTCAAACACAGAGAAAGTATTTATATACGCACACATATAAACATCAAGGAACAAATCGAGCATACTCAAACATGCATAGTTGCATACACACACACCCACCCACGCGGAGCACATCAAGGATACTCAAGAACGTGTCTCCCAGATTGGGGATGTGTATAACGGCTGGTGCTGTTGGCGTACTGCAGTCCCTTGTCGAATGATCTGAAAACAAAACCATTTAGGACTCTTCATATACAGAAAATTAATATCAACTGCTATAATAAATCATTTTCTCAATCACCATTCTTTCTTTCAGATGATAGAACTTGATTCTTACACAGGGATTTTAATAGTAGGATCTTTAGACAACATGACCATCTGCTCCTGGATGCCTTGTAATACATCGGCAGCCTCACAATCCATCATACATTTGACACTCTTCGGAAGTTCTGCATGAAACAACAAAACTGACAATATTATAGTGCTTAACTAAAAAGATTATTTTAAATTTCTGAGCTTCACTCTTATCTTAAGTATTTGATATACAAAATATCAAACACATGACACTTAGTGCTGAGATGCTAAAGTAGTCACTGTATATTTTTAGTAAGTAAACATCGCATGTTTATAACAGAAAAAATGCTCATATGGCCAATAAAAGTGCTCACCCTGCTCAATTTTGAGCTCCAGTGGCTGTGGTTCTTTCTTTTTAGCATTTGCGACTGTGTCTCCTTTTCCCCCCTTGCCCCAGTCAGCTTAAAAATCACAGTTTGCAAAGGAAAGAGAGAAATAAAATGAAATTCAGATCATTGACTTCAGATATACAAGAGATGAAACTGGAAATTCAGAATAATTCGGAATTTCAAATAATATTAAACCTTTCCCTGAAGCAGCAGCTGGGCGATAAAATTTTGACGAAAAGTTTGATTTGGGTTCCCGGGAACCTATACATGCATGAGTCATGACACACAAGACCCAGTGACTATAATATGAGACTAAGTTAAATAGGAAGAAATAGAGATTAGAGAAACCGTACCTTCAGAATCGAACTGAACTCGTCTTCCCTTCTTGGACTTTGTCGAGCTATCATCCTTACCTACACAAACAGATGGGATGCGATTATCTCATTTCTTTTACAAACAAAAAACGCCCAAATACAAAAATGTCCAACAAAGTCAAGAAAAAGCAGACCGTCCTTTGAGCTAGGAGGGGTAGATTTCAGCGAAGGTTTAGGCAAAGAAAACCCCTTTCCTCCTTTCTCCGACATCTCCACCACTGGATGTTGCAAATTAACACCCTTTTCACACTACCGTAGTATTCACTCTGTAAAATTAAAACCTCACAGTGTTAAAAATTAAAAATTAAATGAAGAGCAAGAGAGAGAGAAAGAAACCTAATCCAATCCAACCAAAAAGGCCCCACATTTCAAACAGAATCCCTGGAAGTGTACCACCAGGGACGGAGGGAGGAAGGGAGGCGCGAGCAAAGGAAGTCACCGGCGGGAAGGGGAAGACCCGGAAGTGGCTTCAGAAGTGCTAAAACTCTTTAACCCGGGGGTTTGAATTGTTGACTGATTTGTCTTCTTCGCTGGCTAAACGTTACCAAATGGCGGACTTGGCCTGTACTAGACTTTTGCTCAGGAGAATCCTCTTATTGGGCTCACGACAGGATTCAAGTCATGGTATCTTTAGCCTTATAGTCTTACAAAAATTAATAGACAATGTCATTTTTGTTGTGGCCTATATTTTATAGAGAGGTGCGGCAAAGAGAAAAAGAGAGATTGGTGAATAGTCTTGAGGAATTGTGTCGTTAATTCCCCAGTCCTTGTGCCTTTATTTATAGTAATTAGGAGGAGAGAAACTTGCTCTCCAAGTAATACAAAGTCTATTAGGAAAGATCTTCTAAATCCCAAAGGATTCCTACTTTATCTCTACTTAGAATTTACACAATCACATATTGATAAGAACATATGTCACAACACTCCTCCTTGAGTGTGCAAATACTCAAGTAGATGGCGCATCAGATCTTCAGGCAAATGTAGAAGCAGTTAGTGAAGTCGTCTCGTCTAGTTGGCACAAGTAGTGAATGCAAGTCTCAAAACAAACGGAAGAATGCATAGGTAGTAAAACTCACAAAACCTCGTTATGGCAAAACCCAAGGTGGGAGAAAAACCCATAGGCTAAGGAGAAAAGTGAGAAGTTGCATTAAGTCAAAACTATATGTCTTCTGGACGCAAGTAGAAGAGCTCACAAGGGTATGATCAGCTCAGGATGGGTGCCTCGTTAAAACCTAGTTAGGTAGCAAAAACCCAGTGGGAAAAATGCTCCTAATCGTAGGGAAAAAGAGTACATTAAGATCAAGTGAGTATACTTCTGGATACTCCCCTTGAGTTTGACAAAACTTCCAAATGAAACTACAGGCATTACAAATGACAAAGTTACGCATACCAATTCATCAGACAAGCTTCTAGAAGGGTAGACTTCGGCAGTGACTCTGTGTAGATGTCGGCAAGGTTGTCTGGGATTGGACTGCTTGACTTCAATCTTCTGATGCTCATGCTGATGTAGACACAATATGCTTGGTGTTGACTTGTTGGATGTATCATGATCTGGTTGATACATACAGCGTTATCTTCATGGATCGTTGTTGGGACTCAACGATGGATGAAAATCGCAGGGATTTTGAATATGCTCAACAAGAGTTTCGACTACATCTCTCACGTGATGAGACATAGTGAGTCTTGGAATGATTCAAAGGTTTCACAACAGAATGTCTATCTGGCTGACCTCCAAGATATTGCGGTGTTCCTTAATGGTAAAGACATAACCATACGGGAATGTACCTCGTGCGGTCAGATAAACGGTCTGATTCAGCGAATCCCACAAGGTAGGCATCATTCCGAAGATCAAGGGGGTGTGATCTATTATGAGATGCATAGGGATAGATAAGCCCAAATCCGTAGTAATGGAAACACGTCTTTAACACCAAGTTTGGTGGTAGCGTGTTAGGCGCAGTGCTGCTTTATGCCAAAAAATTATCAGCACATAAGATGTCTGACCTAGTGCATTTGAGCTAAGTACAACAAACGCCAATGGTACGTAGATATGGCTGCCTCACGTTCCAATATGGAATCTTATGCTCCATACCCTCCGTAAAGGTCTCATTTGCATCTAACATACAGACGATCAGGGTATACTTAGACATAACACATTCTGGGTCTAGTTCGAGTGGTGGACCAGAATACCATCAAAACTAGCTCAAAACTTCAGGTCGAGGAAATGTCAAGTTCTCCCCAGATCATTCATCTTATAGTCCGACATGCGAGTTAATTTTCTCAACTCTAGCAATTTTGGATTTTGTACACACAGGGGCATATATCCCTAACTGATCAAATATTCACTTAGACGGGTATACCACATCCGCCTGGATAGTTCTGCATTCGTAAAGTGAAGACCTCATCAGAAACGAGAGGGTGTTCTTGTGGTCTAGAACTATTTGAATCAGTACATGTAAGTCATTTGGAAACTCCATGTAGGTTCATATCACGATCCCAGAGATACTACAACCACGTTTGTAATGCTGCAATCAATCACATGGCGTATGAGAGAAACCTTGCGCCAAGGCGTCATATTGCACTATTTCATTCATCTCATTCGTTATAGATTGATTCTTTTAGTTGACCAATCAGTTCTACGTCGACATTAATCAATGGAACGCGGTTCGTTATCGTCGCTTTTCATTTATATCAGTAGTTACCATATAAATGAAACATCATCTATGATAATCTCATTCCAATTCCATATCTCATCCAAACTAGTATACAGGACCAAGAACTTCAGGTTTCGGGAGTAATCTGGATTTAATCTCATGAGATGAAAAATGTTTGAGACAACGATCGAGGGGCGGATTCGTTCGTGCCACGTTCCTCCACTTTTGGGGAGGTGAATCCTCGAACCGAGTGATCTACCATGCTTCTGGGATAAGATAGATTGATTGGCTAGCTGCCAATGTACGAGGGTTGGCCACAATTGTGGCGTTCCTACTTTCAGGACAAAGGTCCGAAGTACATTTGGTACACATCTTTGCAGGCACATTTGCAGCTGGTACATGTGATCTCGTCACTTTTACTAGATCAGAGGAAGTGTCTGGTTAAACTCTTATGATCTAGATTGGGATCGATATGAGACATAGTGGGGACGTCCATGATAATTTGCGTCGTTCTTTACGAACGGTGACGTTCATATCTCCCCCTAACGACAGGAAGACTATCTCATAAAAGTGACAATCCGCAAAATAAGCGGTAAAGAGATCGCCTGGCAAAGGTTATTAGTAACGAATATTAGAAGGAGAATCATAACCGACATAGATGTCCATCCTTCCTTGAGGACCCCTTTGTTCTTGTGTATGTAAGGGCGGCACAAATGGCACATAAACTGCATAACCAAAGACGCGCAGATGTGATATGTTGGGTTCGTATCTGGTAACCAACTAACATGCGCTTTATAAGGTTGGGTCGTGACGGGCCTCAGGCGGACCAACATAGTTGCTTGCAATATTGCATGGCCCCAAGCAGAGGACGGGAACTTTGGTACGTATGACCAGTCGACCACGCAATCATTTGAAGGCGTTTAATGAATGCTTCTGCTGGGTCGTTCTGGGTATGAACATGGGACTGGATGTTCAACTTCAAAAACCTAACCGACATGCAATATCCATCGAGATTTAAAGTGTTCGATGTAAATT
The DNA here is from genome assembly GCA_963580275.1 of Crataegus laevigata. Lineage (NCBI taxonomy): Eukaryota > Viridiplantae > Streptophyta > Magnoliopsida > Rosales > Rosaceae > Crataegus > Crataegus laevigata. The sequence continues at coordinate 131,438 of OY756939.1, forward strand.
TCGATGTAAATTCTCCAACTTATCCAATCAAATAAATTTGATCAGATAATCAAGGTGGTGAACCTTGAGCTTGTTAATCTGAGCTACCAGTGTGGAGAATGCAACTTGTGGACAACAGCCACACGTGTGACCAACGTGTAGCAGCATCAACCAATATTATAAAATATATAAATGGTCCGTAAGATGGTTGAATCAGTCCACAAATGTCCCTTTTGAATCCTTTGTAAAAAGATGGAGGGTGCTAAGGTATAATACATTTCCAGGTATGATTTCTTTACTTCTGGTAAAAGAATGCCCTAAACGGCGCATCACAAATCATCCTAGATATCCCAAACGTACATCCATAGCAAAAATTCCTTAGGAATCGCGGGCTTCTGGCTAGCTACATAGTGGCTTGAATGGGTGTAATCCACTCGTTAAACGTTCCATCTTCTCTAGAATATGCATTTAACTATATTCGTAGGAAGTGCAAAATGGTGATATGCCAAGGAATTTTACTCCATTTTTCTACATTGGTTTCAATATGGTAATAATACTCTCGAATATCCTTAAAGCTCAAAAAGGCGTTCTTCCGGAACGAAGTGAGTATAAGACTTCCCTTTATGGTAAAATTAATACCATTGGACAATATAGGGCAGTGCCATGCCCCACAATCAGGTTAGATAAGCCTGAAAATGTTGTCAGGGGATGATTAGGTATGAAGTAGTATTGAACCAGACAACTAACTTCCCCACAAAACATACCTAAGCATGAGTTAATTGTAGTCACATGTGGTAATCTTCGTTAATTAACTCTTGTATTCGAGAATAATAGTGACATCCAAACACCAATCTTAAATCCGAGAACAAAATAAATTATTCATAAAATAAACCAAAAAGACAAGGGGGTTCGGCCAATAGGCCTTCCATGTCAAATTTTGCTCTTCCAAATGTGTTAGATGGAGCAAAATTAGTCTCATTGATTGACTACGGGAATGGTACTTTTCAACAACATTGGTAGAAGCACTGAAAAGTGCATAACCAATTATCTATTCCGTCAAAACGGAGTTAGATTCTGCAGGGTTGAGGTTCGGGAATACTATCCCTTATTCTTGAAGTTTTAGGTGCCATGGATCATGCTTCGGGCGTGATACTACCTTTTGGCAGGCCTGATTCTACCATATGTTTAGAAAATACATTCGAAAATTGGATTGTGAGAGAGGGACGGACCCAAATTTGGGTTCGGTAGGCCTCTGCCGAAACAGAACATTAGTGTTCGGTGCATCCCTGCAGAAGCAAGGTATCACCATTTTCTCACAGGTGTGGTAGTAATCAAATCCGAGAATTTGGTAAACTTCTATTTTCTATACTGCTACTTCAGGAGCAAATTAGATATAGAAGGACAAGAAATTTTTTTCTTCCAATCAAAATTCAATTGGATATAAACTTCAGAATTGTACCTATTCATGGACGTAAAGGTTTCAATCATGTTTTGCTTCAGGCAAAAATTTATCTTTGCATGATTGGGACTGTCCATAGCGAGTCAAAGAGCCATGAAGTCCTCATTAGTGAGGTACTTCCACTTGATATGCTTCAGGCATAAGTCTTCGAATGAAGAACTGGCTACAATGATTTCTCAACTAGTCATAGTCAAGCGGGGTGTCACGTCTTGTATCCACATAAAGTAATTTCTTATTCGAAACTTCCAAATTAGTGAAATCGAACTTGTTACGGTTCGACAATACGCTGAATGGGAGGAAACAAGAATGTGGTTGGTGTTTTAGGAAATAAAATTTCCATAAACATCAAAGTTAGAACATTTAGGTTCTAAGACATGGTTTGGTTTAAATGGATTTAAGCATGGAGAACTTCAGCTCTCAACAGGAGTGTTGCTCATTAAGAAACTTCAGGTTTCTATGGCACGTTTTCGAAACTTCGGGTTCGAAAGTATAAACTTTAAGTTCATAAGACCTGCAATCAAACGCAATATATATGCAAACAAATATACAACAAGTATATGCAAAAATATAACTTTAGGTTTATTATTATAATTGAATTAATTTATTTGGACTTCGGGCCAAATTAAAATGTGGGTGAAAAATATAAAAATCCATTGGGCCTAAAAATAATTAGGCAAATAAAATTCGGGGCCCAAAATAAAAAACTAAGCCACGGGTGACTTAAAAAAAAAAAATTGGTCCGTACTACCTAGGCCCAAGAATTGGGCTAAGGTGTCTCAGTTGAGCTGCAGGCTCACAAGGAGATATGGGCAAAGGGAATGGGCTACTGCGTGCAACCCAAAAAAAATTTCTCTTTGTTTTCAACACGGGCTGCTTCAGGCAAGCCCAAAAAAAACCAAAACAGAAATTGTTTTGTTTTTTCTTTCTACAGGCCAAGAAACAGGTAGGCCAAAACAGAGGGTTTGGGTCACTTCAAGTGAGCCCAAGGTGGAAAAAACCGGGCCGAGATACAGAGCCCTATAGGGCTTGGGTTTGGGAACCAAACACCCCAGCGTGTACTGGGGGCGTGTCGCCAAAGAAGAACACCGGGTTTTGGTCTACGGCTTCGCATCAGGTGGCGTTCCAAGGTCGGGCAAGCCATGGTTCGTTGAAGAACCAGGTGTTTGTCGACGGAGAAGAGATCTCGACGTTGAGGGAAGAAAAAAAACCAAATGAATCCAATTAAATTCGAGTGAAAACCCATGAAATTCTTCTGGAATTTCTAGAAATCGTTGGTGAAAATGATGGGTTTTGTCCAATTGGCATGACTACAGGTCGTGTTTTGTCGGAAAAATCGACGTCGGAGACCAGGGCTGCAGGCCGTAGGTCAGGACGGTGGTGCATTAGACGCACCGTTTCGGTTGAAGGCTTGCGTAGGGCAGGCAAGGAGCTGATGGCTCCTAGTTTTTTGGCTCGGCGTAAGCTGCCAGCTTGGCAGCACATGGGAGACAATAAGAGCCCAAAAAGGCTCAACTTTGTGTGCATGGGGTAGCCCATCTTCAGGATGGTGTAGGGCAAGACACGGGTTCAAAGAACCCTAACTTTCCCGATCGCAAATTTTTTTCTTTTTTTTTCAATTCAATTATATGCATATATAATTCAATGAATCACATATTTACGTTGAAGCATATGCAAAATAATATTTTCAATGCATGTACATATGTAAGATTCAATTCATGGAAAATATCAAATTCACATAATTTCAGCAATTATGGTTATGAGGCACACACAATTTATGTAGAATCTAAAATACATTAAACATAAAGTTGGGTCATGCATCATGGTGAAAGTTCAGGCTATTAGGGCTGCAAAATATTGAGTTAAATGCCGTTGTTTTAAATAACCTGATTGCGTGATGATATGAATGAACTGGTTTGATGCAGAAAATTTCAGCTTTCATCTTCAAGCTTGTATCACGTTCAACATAATAAAAAAAATAAATTGAATCAATAAAAAGTATATGAATTCAATAAAATTAAAATTTAATCAATTAAAATAATTGAAACGTAATACTCCCCTGATGAAGACGAATAAATTCTCTTTAACACAGCATGAAAAGCGTGCTGATAACATGTTGTGGCCTATATTTTATAGAGAGGTACGACAAAGAGAAGAAGAGAGATTGGTGAATAGTCTTGAGGAATTGTGTCGTTAATTCCCCAGTCCTTGTGCCTTTATTTATAGTAATTAGGAGAAGAGAAACTTGCTCTCCAAGTAATACAAAGTCTATTAGGAAAGATCTTCTAGATCCCAAAGGATTCCTATTTTATCTCTACTTAGGATTTACACAATCACATATTGATAAGAACATATGTCACAACATCATTTCATATTTTATACAATTTTTAATTGAGGGAACCAAAAGATCATAGGCCAAACTTAATCCTTTAATAAAAAATTATCTTCAACCGAGAGAGTCATAGGCCAAATATAATTTATTATTTTAATTGAATTAATATGATTACTTAAATTAAACTATCATATTAAATTTTAAAACTACAACTTTAACTTAAAGACTACAACTTCAATTTAAATACTACAACAAATTAAATTTAAAAACTACAACTTAAATATTAAGGAATACAACAACTTCAATTTAAAGACTATAATCATCATCTTCATCTACTATTGTAGGAGTATAGACGAATGTAAATAACTCTTGTCGGGCCATAATTTTCTTATTTTTCCTATCAAAATATGTCTTATTCATTGGAGTGTAATTCGAAGTGTTCTTTTGCATGTTCCTATCATCCATCTCTTCTTGTATTTGTTTTGCCCGTTCTTCGGGCCTACAATTCCTTTCTTCTACGGCAAGGGCATTTTGCTCCACCATTAATCGTAATGAGGCCGCCATTTCATGTTGAAAGGCTAAATCATCCTTTGCCTTGCCATTTTCCTTCAATTTTGGACCTTGTTTCGTCTCGTAGCCCTAGGTATGGAAGATTCACCCAGAGAAGTATTTTCTACTATGTTTCTTGAATGATAGGAGATCCTTGTTCATCCACAACTGCATTTGAGGAAACATTTTCGAACACTGACACAATACCAAATCTTTCTTGAGGTGGATCTTGAAATAACACCCCCCCATTTACAAATTTCCCAACAACCACGATGACTAAAGGGTTTCGAGTTGTCCTCCATATACAATTCATCTACTTGGCGTACCTACAAAATATAATTACAAAAATTAAAGGAAATTAATTTATGAAATTAAATGTAATATAATTAAATATTTAAAATAACTTATGAAAACACTTACTTTGTCGTAGTAATTAGCTCCGCTTTCTTGTCTACTTTCGGCCCTTGCCACTGCTTGATGCCATTTATTCAAACTTGGATGAAGATGTTTTTTCCATCTTGAAGGACAACTCTCATGGTTTCGGGAATTCAGTGGAGTAGTGCATTCGTAGAACTCATATTGCTTTTTGGACGTACAAGTCCAAACACCTTCACTTGTTTGAGAACTCTTCTTGATACTATCTTTTGAGACCCATCTATAAGCCTTGCAAAGAGCTTGATCTTCTTTTCGGGTCCAAGCCCTTCCTTTCATTGCAGATGTGGCCATTTGAAAAGTATTGAAAAAAAATTGAAGGAAAGATTATTGGAAGAGGTAAGAGAACATAATGTGAAGAATTGAAATAAAATGGTATGAAATGGTGAAAATTAAGTGGGAAATGGTGTATGAATGATTTAAGTATTTATAGGAAAAAATTAGATTTTTTTAAAAATTTGTCAGAATTTTTTTTTTTCAAATGCAACGTTAACCTAGCGTCAGCAAGCCGTTGCTACTTGGCATCATGCTGACGCTAGGTTACTGTTGGAATTCAAATGTTGGGGTGGGACAGGGGCTGGCTGGATGAGGCCAACATGCTAGCCTGATTTCACATTTTTTGCTCTGTGGGGGCTCACAAGCCCTTTGGCCTAGCCCTTAGTTGGAGACTGCTTTCGTGTTATTTTGAGCTATTTTTAACCCTATGACTATTTGGTCGGGTCAGTTGGAGATGACCTTATTACCTGGTTTTCACCCTATATTGTGTCCTTAGTAAAAGCCAAACGTGTGCAGTGTATCGATTATTATGCCAATCGAATTGCTAACCGTGCCATACTGATTTTGTGCCAAAGGTAATGGTACGGTATTGTATCGTATCGAAATTTTATGATACGATATTGGTAATTGATACCATTACTAACGTATTACCATCCCGTATCGGAAATATAATATAATATATAATTTATAAATTATATATAATATATATTTATAGTATTCCAATATTTTGAAAATAAAACCCTACTTATATTAGCATTGTTGTTGGTGACTTTGATATCTTGAGTTGGTGAAAATCAAACACAAAAGAGTTCCTAATTCTTTCACAAATAGTCAAGGAAATTTTTGCAATCCCCACTTCTACTGTTGCTAGTGAAAATGCATTTAACCTAGGGAGGAGGGTTGTGGATCCTTTTAGGGCATCATTGACTCCTAAAATGATAGAGGCACTAGTGTGTACTAGTGATTAACTTAGGGTGAATGAAGTAAACTTCTACAAAGAGCCAACGGAAGATATGTTTCAATTTTACAAGAAAATGGAAGAAGTGGAAACAAGTAAAATATGCTTTAATTTTTTTAGTAAATTTGTTATTAAATGGTTTTCAACTTTAATTCTTCTTACTACTAATATGTTTTCTTTGTTTGTAATGTAAGCTTGACACAAGCTCAATCTTGTACGAGTTCAATGTCTCCTCTAGAAGTTTTGACATCTCAAACTTGAAGAATTGATCAATTAATTTTACTTTTTTAATTTTAGTTCCAATTTTCATTTGGTTTGAAACTTTAACTTCTATTTGGATTGTTAACTTCCTTTTGTTTTGGTTTGTAACTTTTATTTGGATTGTAAGCTTAATTTTCATCATGAATCTTGATGCATCATTTGAATTATTGTGTGTGTGAATTGTGAATGATGAATAATAGATGAATTTAGGCTACAATGTATGAGATAAAGGTACCAAAAAAAAAGTTTTGCCTTTGAATTGGGTTATAAAAAAATTAAATTACATTTTGTCCCAAAACAAAGTGACAATTACCATTGTCATACAATGCCAACCGAACTATTTGGCAATATTTAACTTCTGTATACCAAAAGTTTGGTATGGTAATGGTAATATATTTTTCTAAACCGAAAGTTTGGTACAGTAATTGGTACAAGAGTTTCGATACGATTACAGCACCGAACCCGCCCCTCTTCAAACAAGACAACTATCATTTCACTCCTATTTATTTTATTTTAAGCCCTTCTTGTAATTCTGGAGAGAAATTTTTTTTCCGGCAAACGGCTCAATACAACAAGGATAATAATGTAATTAGTTGAAAACTTTAAAAAAAATTAATTAATTCTATTATAACACTTAGTGTACCGTGCTATGTTTTCAGCACAATAAAAAATTTCTTGTAATCCTGATGGCGTTGACACTAACATTTCAACTGAAATAAAAGCATGTATACTGACAAAAAAAAGAAAGAAAATTAAAATCATTCAATATTATCTATGCTAAGACGGGACGGAAGTTGGTTAAATCCCACAATGGACTAGCTATAAGAATTTAGTTTGAACCCGTCTTTCTTGAGAATCAAATCTTAGACTTTTCCCTTACAAATTTTGAAAAATACCGGTAGACCGTACTGGTTGGTAAAACTATCCAGATATTAGTGCCGTGGCAAGAAATTCCCACCTTTAAGTTTAAGAGTATGACACAAATGGTGGAGAGTACTCATCATAAGATAACATTGTTCAGAACTGAAACATTTTCTCCAATTCCAGAGGAATAAGGAACAAACAAAATGAAAAATTTAATTACAAGAAGTTAGAAGTGCAATGGGAACGAGAATGATTGATGTTCGTGTACGTTTTTGCTACCTATCTTTGCCTTTGTCACGGCCATGGTCCGGCCTACTTCCCCTTTGGATCATCTTCTTAGCGTCCAACTTGCTCCCTGCTCCTGCAGATCCAGATGCTTCTTCTCTTAGGATTTCCCTTCTGGTATTATGTCCTTGATGATCTACTTGTTGCGTTTCTGATCTGACACCCTTTCTTTCGTTTTCCACTGCTAACTTTCCGTCTGATCTTTTGTTTTGCATTTGCAGCAGCGCATAATCTCTCTCTTCAGTGGTACTACTACTGAATTTATCATGAACATTTGCTGCTCCAAATTTTACCTTATCATGACTATGACTGTCTGATTCTCTGCTAGTTGGCACTGTTTGTTTCCCTGGCTCCTGGGACTGGGAGGGTGTAACTGGCAGAGGTTTATGTTTACAACGATTAGGAGTTGCTGCTGCTGCCTTGGAGTTGGAATCTCTGTCTCTTTCTTGTTCAAAGAAGAGGACTTGCACAACAATCCTCAATGGTAGCCGCTCATTTTTCACAGCATGAGCACGTACCTCGGGCGACAACTTCTGGCAGTCTAAAATGCGGCACAGGCGCTTCTTGTCTGCCTTGCTCAGATCCCCATGCTCCTGCTTATTAGTCAATCAGCAATGAATTAGTCAATCAGCGTTTAGTAATTAACTATACTTATGGATTCTAAATGGCTATGACATTCACTTCTTATATTTGCCTTTGTCGCGGCCATGGTCCGGTCTACTTACATACCTTCAGATAAATGTTAATAGCCTTATAGATGCCGTCATGGTCTTCCCTTGCAATATCTGGCAAAGCTTCAGTCAGTGATACCACTTTTGAAACTGGCATGTTGGCATCCTTGGCAACGACTTGAAGATACGAATCAATGAGTTTCCCAACCTTTCTCATTGTTCCTAAAACCTGAGCGCTTCTGTTCAATTCAGAAGCAGCTGCAGGGGATTGTCTTCTCCATAGCACCAAGAAACTTTCTAACACTGCCAAAACCAAGTCAATATCGTAAAATTCTGGGTCAGCGGGAGAGTGTGAAGGAAAAATCAGGTCATCCACCGTTGCCTCTTCGAGTTGTAGACCGGACCTCCTTAACAATTCTGTCTTTGTCACTGGGGACACTCCCAAGCAATTGGAAATGACAATAAGCCTTAGCAAGAAACCAACATAAACTGCTCCCTTGTCTTCGGGAATCATGCTCACAATGCTATCAACAATTCTTCGATTCTTTTCCATAAATTCCTCACCTGTTTGTGAAGGTGCTCTTGTGGTGTCTGGCAGCCAACGACAAGCATAGACGTGCAAAGCTTCCCCAATGAGCTGCGGTGGCAGCATATACGTGGATCTAACAGCAGTAATTATACATCGAAACAGGTCTACATCAAGGTCTGATATATCCTCAGTCCACCAATCCTTTGGGACAGAATGATGTTGCTTTTTGGTGTAGCCAGGCCTGGTATAAGTGTAGGACCATGAAACCTGCAAATTAAGATTGACTAACCTTTCTTAGTTTGAGCAAATCTATATACAAGGAAGAATAAAATAAACCGATTGCCGACAGAAGAAGAAGATTAATAAATTTTTAGGTGAGCATTATGCGACCTTTGCTGGAGGAGTATGGATTTTCTCAACAATTGAATCAATGCACTTTCTGATGATCCCAAGATTCTCAGACCACTCAGGAAACTTCACTGTAGTTTGTAGTGCAGTAATAGAGTCTTTCCAACCTTCAAGAATGCATGAATTGAAGAAAGCCTCAAGTTTCGGAACAAAATTTCCCTTCTCTACTGACTCGGTCATTCGGAGGAACTTAGCAGCACAAAATGCAGGTACAAAGTTATAGGCGCTGAGATTAATCGTAATTCCGTAACAGAACTTAGCACACATTTCGAACGCATCTTCACCTCCTGGAATATCGTGAAGCTCTATGCTGACCTTTTCCGAATCAACAGAGTGAGAGCAAAGCCGTTGTAAGAGGCCACATTTTGGTAGAAGTGGAAACTGCAGCTAACAAAAGCACAATTATCCCTTGACCAAGAGCAAGCACATCTATGTGTACATGCAGAAGAAGTGCTCATTTCTCCAGTACCACTATCACGCACTGAAGAACTTCTTTTTATATTTTATTTTTTTTGCTTTAAAAACACTGAAAAATTCTAAACAGAAATGCGGTGGAAGTACTGATCAGCAGAAAAATTGCACATCCGTGACTGCACGAGAAAATGAAATTGGTGCATTTCCACGAAACATTATTCCTTGTAAATGATCAGTTCATACCGTATGGAGAAGATAATTGATGTTGTTAATTTGTATGACAAAGTCGCCGGGTACATCCGAAATCACGGTCCTGCACACACAGTGAATGCAAAATCAGCCGAAGTAAAATTGTTGTGAGGACAGCTCACAAATCAACAAATCAGTTTAATTAAGACCGAAGTGCACAAAGTAACAATTTCATTATGAACTTGAGCTGTGAGGACGTACGTGTGAGGAAATTGATTCTATGCATGACCATTCAATCTCATCTAGGGAACAAAGGTGGGGAACAAGTGATAGCTAGTACCTGGTAGCTTCTTCGGTGTAGAAGGTGTCCGGCTTGGTTCCAATTTTCATAAACTTCATTTCAGATTAGTACTTTGCTTTTACAAGAGAAGATAACAGGTTCTCCCTTCAAAATACTTGTGCAGCAATACACCCTTTTGGATGATTTCTGAAACAGATTAGTTCAATTTCAGAACTAAACTAAATCATTCGCTTCACTACCTACAAGCCTAAGAGAATGCTGTATCTTGAATATATGTGAAAAGAAGAAATATATATGGGTAATGCATTTTGGGAAAAGTATCTATTCATGCGTGATATAATTTTCCAAATTAAGGGAACCAAACTGTAATCGCAAAAGGCTATATGGCAGGGAGATTTTAGTTGACTAGCTAGCTAGAAATTCACCAGACAGACCAAAGCTATTCGTCTGATCGAATTATATCTCCATTATATACACAAATTTTATACCAAAAATAACATAAATATCTTGTTAATGAAGCTGAAACATTAACTAATTAGTAATAATTAGCATGTAGGTGGTTGCAAATTATGAAAGTAGGAGGCTGGTTTTGATTGTCTCAGAAGCTGAAGGAGGATGCAAGTTTGAATCGTCAAAATCCACAAATTAAGATATTATCATGGAAATTCCATCTCTAGCTATATATATATGAATTAGGAATAAGAATTAAGTTGTAGAGTTTATGGCCCTTAATTACCTGATAATCATCTGTCGTCCAGCCAACAAGGTGTCAAGGATCCACGAACATCAGCATACATTGTTAATCAACCTGCAACTCCTCCAATTTATACATGCATAAGATACAAATATATATATATATACACACCCCAAATAATTAGTTAAGGGAGTTTTTCCTAAACTGCATTAATAATAATTAATAACAAGAAATTAAAAACAAGTGGAATTAATTTTTGCTCTAAGAATAGTCAGACTCGATTAGTAGTGCATCTGTGAACTTTCAAACTACTCTCATTCAACTTTTTTGTGTTGCCACAAGAACTAAGGATGCCATGCAAATCATTTTTTTAATATTTTGCATGTATAAACTTGTTTAATTTGGAAGTTACACCGTCCATGGATGTATTTGTATTACTGGACGAGTTGGATTAATGATTGTGGTTGAAAATCATTTAATTATAAGGAAAAATAATGAAAAGAATTTGAAAATTTTGAATTTTAACGACAAGAACAAAATGAAGTGTAAAGTGAATAGTATCAGGGAGCTTTTTGTTAAAGTTTCCTTAATTATAAGAAATTAAACACAGCCACATGGACTCATGGACAAAGCCGATGAAGGCTCACTGGGGGCGTATGTCCCCACTCAAGTGATTCGTTTGTTAAGTTGTCGACTACAATTATATAATGCACACGCGTTATTTTTAAAGAAAATATAAGTATATAATGTCCAACATACATTCGTACTGCATAAACTTTATATCAATTATTATATGAGTAAAAGTGCTCTTATTCTGTCATTCAAGCCGAAAAACTTATCTTTCGCATAATAATTTATTAATATTTTTCTTATCACTCTGCCATTTTCCATTACTACACTGAAATTTTTGTAACATTCAAATTGTGATACATCATCATTTAAAATTATCTCTATTATTATATTGGATATAAGCTATACTGTAATAATGTTTTTTTAGTTAATTTTTGAGAGGTTTAATAAAACACTCTCTCCCGGTACTGTTTACTTTTAACGAAAAACTATTTTTTTACCTTTAACTGTCACTATTCACTATACATTTAAAAGTAACTTTTCGTTAAACTCAAAATTTTCAAATCATTTTTATTAGTTTTTCTTTAATTTTTTAGTTGCTCTAATAAAAGAAATTTTTAGTTCTGCCTCTGCACAGATTAGACACTGACAACATATAACTGACAAGACGTATATTAACAATCAGCTATATGCAGTACAGCGAGCAAGCACGATATCTATTAAGTTGTTTCTCTTGTATATAGCCTTGTGTGTACCAATTTCTGACAGATTGATATATGATCCAACCCAACCCAAGCCCCAGACTGATGACTCGCATCGCATGACGTAGCTAGCTAGCTGATACTGTTAAAACTACTTTTGGTCTGAATATCTATCCTTGAGAGAGACTGCGCGGCACAACACGCAGTACTCCTATATTTTTCTTCCAATTAGCAGGCCAGAAGGAATAATACAAACATTTTTATATAAAAAACTTCAATATTAGTTCATATATATAGCAGAAAAGAGAAGCATCGATCGGAAGAAACGTTTGTTAATTAAAGGTAGATTAGCTAGAAGAACAACTTAACTAGAACATAATAAACAATCTACTCTCTGCTCATATAACCTTTTGACGTCGATACATATAAACTATAATATATGAGTGCGCTTGGCCTCTCAAGTTGTATGTGTGTATATTTATACATACGAATATATACATACTGGAGGGTGGAGACCATTTAGCTATTTAGGGACACACTCACTTTTGACATTGATAAAGAGCCCCTCCACAAGGTCCATAGATATAAGCTGGTTTTGTTCATTTCTTTTTGTCCATACATTCAATTCGAATTCAAAAAAAATTCGGCAACTTTTTGGCTGACTTGTAAATAATTGTTAAAGCTCTCCTGTCTCAGAGTCTCCTTTGGACATTATATTCTTTCATTGCTGAATAACAGAATGAAAAGACAACCAAGTTATTTACCTATATATGTATATATAATACATATACATTTACGCATGAACTTTTGAAGTTAATTATATCAGGATAGAGTTAACTTGCAAGCTAGATGATTAAGTTTTATATAAGTCAAATAATCACACTCCAATTTCCCTCTATTTATACTAAATATCATATATATCATTAACAGTATTTAGTAACTGGGACTAGGACGACTTAGCAACTGATATATATACAGGCCAATTTTATTCCCATTGAACAGTAATTAAGAAATATAATGATCAAAAGAAGGTACGTACCACACGTAAACAATTGAGCTGAAGGAACGTTGTTGAATTCCAAGGCAGCAACAGCAGCTAATTTATACAGTCGATTGGAAAAGATGCAAAGTAATTTAATTACCTTCAAATGACTCCCAAGTGATCGAGTGGACCGATCGATGGATTGGAGACAGCAACTGTATAGCTGCGCAACCAAATTAGTAAATCCAATATTTAATAACTTCTGATGGGAAGCCACTCTAAGTACTACCCAAAGAGATGCAGCAACGTGAAATATAGAGAATAGGGTAATACACATGTCATGCATACATATAATCCCCACAGAGAGAGAGAGAGGGGGGGGGGGGGGGAAGAGTCTTGAGAGACGACTGATGTGAGTGATGTGAGTGTGAGACACCAACGGGAGAGAGAGAGAGAGAGAGAGAGAGAGAGAGTCTGGTGTGTGGGATTGGTTGGGAATAGTCAACAGGGTAATGTATGAAAAGCACATTATTCATAAGACGTGCATGATGTGATATATATGCATTATATGTGATATATGATAAAGTGATTGAATTATAAATAATGATAGAAAAAGCGGGATCAACCGGTCTCTTCTGTCGATGGAGCGAGCGCAGGCCAAAGTCTATGGAATTAGTGCTCTAACTCTGATTGAATTATTCAAATTAGAATTGAACTAAATAATTACAAAAAAGCATGCAATATATGCAAGAAGATTGCAAGTGGGAAGTGAGAAGGCCTTAAAGAAACAAAGTCAAGAAAAGATCAAAAGAGTGCTCCTCCTGAAACATCATGCCCATCGCGTGGGACCAGATCATCACATCTTGCTGATTTCTCTTACTGCTTAAGGGATTGATCCCCTCCGGAACTTAGTGTTCGGAATCTAGAGTTCAAGCCATTCGAGGCACTCATTTGTGTGGAAAAGAAACCGAAATTGTTAGTTTGTGTGAAGTGAGTTAGTATAATGAGTTTGAAAATCATCAAATTCAATTTGTATGGCTCAAATTACTTGATCTATAAGTTCCAGAACGGATCCAAATCCTTAATTAAGCCGCCTCTACCTAGCTTAAGTACTATATATTATATATATCCATCCCTCCGTTTTTTTTTTTTTTTTTTTGTTAAACATATTCATTTCTCCGTTGAAATTGAAATGAAAGAAAATATCAAGATCCCATTAATTAATTAATTGATTCCCAGTTTCCTATTTCCTCTTCAACCATGATGCTTTCCCCCACTAAGGTAAAGGTATATTCTCTTCTTCTTCTAATCTAGGCTAGCTAGCAATTGCAAAAGATACTTGGTTGGCTCCTCTTATTCTGCATGTCAGCCACGTGTCTCGTCCTCTACCGTTTGTTACATCTCTTGCACTCACAGTCACGCTGATGGGGATTGTCATGCCTCCCCATTGTCGGTTGCTTCCAGGGGCAGATACAGACAAGTATTCTCTTCTCCCCCACTCTCAAGTCTCGAGTCTCCACCAACCCAACAACCAACCAACCATGCATCCTCATCTTAATTTCTAAATTGGGTATTGCAGTTAGACCTTTTAAATTATTACTTTGGTTGAAATTCTCTTAATTTTTTTTTGATAAAATAACTTTCTGAACTATTTAAAATCAGTTAATTAACTCATTACCGTTAGATTACGAAATCAATTCCGTCAGATTCAAAGACAAATTAGTCATTTCCTCATCAATTGTTACTTGTCAGCTATAACCACCAATAAAATTTTGACACATGTATACATAATAATTAAAAAACATATAGCATAATAAGAAAACATAAAAATAAAAATAAAAACTAAATGTTTACGTAACAGACCATCTCACATTATCTTTACACATTATTTTGTTTTCAAATGTCATAAGTTCATTGGTAGTTATAGTTGACAATTAAGAATTGATGAAGGAAATACTAATTTTCCTTTGAATTTGATCAATAACAAATGGAATATACCGATAAGGGGTCAATTGGTTGATTTCAAATAGTTCAGAGAGTTAATTTACCAAAAAATTAGTTCATGGGTCAATTTCAATTGGAGTAATAGTTCAAGGGGTCAAATGGCATTTTACCCTTCTTAATTACTCTAATTTATGCCCCGGCAACACTTGGAAATTTTTCACATGCCCAGTATTTAAGGTATTTATAGGAGGTGGCCCGCCATAGAATTAAGATTTGCCCTACCCACGATGGCTTCTGATTGGCCAAGATGAATCATCTAAATGGATGAGAAATAAATTATCAGGTAAGTATCCTTGATTGATAATGATGAGGATTTCTTACTTGTTTGAGTTGTTCTTCAATCATGAATGTATTAAAGATGAGCTTGGCAATGTCGTAGACAGTTGCACAAGTCTCCAAAGACGTTGTACTGGTCATGGGAGTACTTGTGTGTCCTGCCCATTTAATAAGAGCATTCTTGTCTTCGTCGGAAAAAATTCACGTGTCATCTTTAGGATCATTGTGAATATTTTTTATTCTATTAGGTTAAATGATCTAATGGCTCTTATTTAGATGTGTAATTTAAATGTGCATTTTTATGTGCATTAGAGAAAGCCTTGTAAACCAATTGCATGAGATATTAACATACTCTAATTCTAAAGGCCTCGACCTCTGTGCTTTAAAGCATTACAGTGACATATACCGAGTTAAGATCTTACATCCATTAAATAATTTGTTAAACTAAGATGACGTGGCAAATATGAGGCCCACATTTTTAATGATGTAGATGCCAACACAATAACAACAAGTGGTCACACTACAGTTTAGTGGCATTCTTTTCATTTGTGAGTGAAAAATCTTATGTTCGATTCTCGCCAAAAACAAATTTGAACCACATTATTGCTAACCCATTGTGATGCTTAGCTTCCTCCTTACCCAAACCCCAAAGATATATAATATTGTTTGTTAAAACAAAAAAATCAATAACAAAAAGTGGCCCCTCTTTCTCTTTTCTTCTCTCGCCCCGCTCTCTTTTCTCTGACATATCACCTTCAACCCTTCTGAGTTTTATTTTTGTTTTCTCCTACAAATCTCGAATTCTAAACAGAGCTAATCTATCTGATCGATTTTCACAATTATATTAGACTTTATATATTTGATAAACAACTAAAAACACTAACCTAAAGAATCCATAAATTATGCTCAATTGATAAAGTACTCAAAGTCAACATGGCATGTAGGAAAGATGAACCATCTTTGACAAAACCGTACGGAATAGACTCAACCATGGACTTCTTCTTCAGTGGAAATCATATTGGAATCATGCGGAATAATATGTTAGTTGAGCAAAGTCTTCTTCACACTCAACACTCCTTTATACTTGAACTAATGAGACGTTCATATGAGTTTCTGTGTGTTGTGAGCAGGGACCTTAGCCTTGTATTTATATGGACTTAACCCTAATGAATCCTCCCATAATAATGTCATTAGGAATCCTTGCAGAGGATAATTGATACACCAAAGCTCATTCCAAATATGATAGAATTAGGAGCCCTTGTTCCCCAAAGAAATCCGGAATATATTAAATTTACTTGGGGTACAAGCTATAGCTATTAACTAAATCCTAATCTTATTTATATTCCAAACAATCCTTAAATTAACTGTGTAGACCTATTAACCGTTGGATTATGATCCAACGTCTAACATTCTCCCACTAGGTCAAACAGTTAATTCAGAAAAGATCTTTAATGGATTTATAAGCAAGATTACTTCATTGGCCAATGAATTTAGTTAGCTAATAAGCTTCCTACATGTTCTATCAAATGGAGTTTACTTATCTATAATTATCGGAGACTATGAACTTGGTATCATCCATGAGCTCTTATAATCACTGAAATAAGCTCTCCATTCACATGAAACATACGTCACAGATTTGGTAGTTAAGTGAATCAAAACCTAAATTGAAAGAATCAATTCATCCTTATCAATCTTTATAAGATTGCCTTATACTTCATATGAAGCTCATAAACTGCAAAACTAGCTTACTTTTGTGTCTAACAAAATTGATGACACCACTCTTTTGCAGTTTAAGATGTTCGCTACTACTCTATGTGTTATGAGCCATAAAACCTAAGTACAAAACTCAATGCTACTAGTACTTAGAACGCAACTGAAAAATACACCTTTGTTGCTTTATGGAATTCACAACACAACTAAAAACTTAAATCCACGCATTAATGCAGCTTGTAAATTTTGTTGCTTGCTTAGTAAATCAAGACATCCTTATATGAATGTGTAATGCCAATATGAATCCTTATTTGACTATACACAAGCGGCCACAATTTCAATTTTTGAAATTTAAACCCACATTCGTAATATCTTATAGGACTTTTATAAATAGACATAAAAACCAATCAAGTGAGGCACATATAATTAGCTAAACATCCTTCACGGCATAAGCTACACATTTACATTGTTCATTCCACTATTCAATTATATCTTATATTGAATGCGAGAAACAAATACCATAACCAGATGCATATATTCATAAATAAAAAATATGTTATTGCACTTACACTTAATCATATTATGCAACAATGAATACGTTAAGCCGAATTCGTTTAGCAAATATAACTTCATGTCAATTCTTTCAGTCATTACTTCCAAATAGTATGTACCAAACAACTTAAAAGACAACTGTCTTTACAAGAACTTAACCAAATAGTATTAATCATGTATGGTACGAGTGTTAAAACATGAAAATACTGTCATACATGCATACAAATTTGAAAACAACCGTGGAACAATTATAGGATTGAAAACTGGACAATCCTAATAAAATCTAGAAAATTTCAATTGTAGCATGCATCTTTTTTTTCAAACTCAACGTTAAAATTCTAGGGAGAAACATGCAAATATAAAACTAAGTTTCATACTCAAAACTTTATAAATGTATATTAGCATAAGAACAACTCCCACGAATCTTTAGAACTTAGCATGTGTGACTTAGATTCAATGAGTGTGAAGCCTAATTATTTGTTTATCAATTCTCCCATTTGGGCAAACACTCATTGCATTTGTTACTTTGAAAAGCATATAGGTAAAAATATAATTTTTTTTATTTGTACTAGTATAGAATTTCTGAAAATTTATCAGTAAAGTAGTATACTATACCAAAAACTAAGATTCCAACTTGAGGAATTACATAATTGACGTATAATTGATTTGTCCCAAAACCACATAGACAATACAAGAGACATTAAACTTTATAAAATAGAATATGAAATTGTTCTAGAGCTAAAAGATAGCTCAAATTTTTTGATATATAAGAAAACAATGAAAACTCCAGTCTGGACTTTCAACTGTGCACAGGTTACTAATAAAATCACCATAAATAAAGTACACTACCAATAAGCACAAATAATTTCAGTCTATAATTAGATATATATATATGAACAACATATCCAAATGTCAAGTCATTCTGAGGTCATTCAATCATTCGTTTGTTAAACTTAATTGAAACGATGAAAACTACCTGACTAGAATTTCAACTGAGCATGGGAATCCCTATAAATAAAATACACAACCCAAAATCACGAACTTTTGCAGTGTAAAAATAGACATATATATGAAGAACATATTCGAATTTCAAGTCATTTGGTGGTCAATAGCTCATTCGTTTGTTAATTTCCAAATATGTATTCCAGCAGAAAAAATTCTGTGCATCTATTTCAACTTGATAAAACCACCAAAAATTCAATTCTTCATGTATTTTCGTAATTTTGGTGTTTAAAGAAGCTTTAAGAAGTCTACTTCAACATATAGCTTTATCATGAATAAATCTTGGACCATAAAGATATGCAAATAAACAACATATCAGCAGATTTCAATGTGTACTTAGGCAATTTGTGATTATCCTTCATGTGTTCAACAACATATGCTTCATTTAATTTTGAGAAGAGAAGACAACACATAACAAACATTAAATCACATAGACAACCTTGAAGAAAACCAAAACTTTTAACAAGATAAACATACCGCCATCTCTGAATACACTACAATATGCCACTTTTGAATTGAATTAAGGCAAATTTAATTAAACGTCTATCTCGATCTAAAAATTAATTTAAACCAATGAAGGTTACATTTGGTCAAGAAGCCTTAAGACCAAACAAATTCTATGTCATGCTTTATCTATCCCAATATGGGATTTGAGGGGGCTCATATGAAAAGCATTCAAAAACTTTAAACATAGAACTATTATGACTTTATATTCACAAATAAACAAATACTCCATAGACTTTACAACTGAAACAACTCGCACCTTTGTTTTGTTGTAGCTTAATCAGCTTTTAGTGTTAAAATATAAATCATGTGAACAAAATATAGACATGAAAACTATCCACCTTTGTTTGGCAATCAGTTATCACAGGCTTCACATAATATATACTTTACACTAAGCCACTAGTAATTGAACCAATAATTTTCCATCCATTGACCCGTTAAGCGCTGAAGTTGATGCTACGTGGCGCACATTTGGCAGCCACGTGGCAATTTTTAATTTTTTTAATAATTTTTTTTAAAAGCCTAACTCTTCTTTATTTAAAAAAAAAGGGAAACCGTATCCCCCCTCATCCTCCTCACAACCCCCAAATCCCCTCCCCTCCTTGCAACTCAAAAAAAAAAAAAAAAAAAAAAAAAAAAAAAAAACCCAGATCCCTTTTCGCCATCGCCGGATTCGTGAAGTAGGAGGAATGGGAGTGGATTTAAGGAGTGGGGGGTGTGTAGAGGAGGAAAGAGGGTGCGGAAGGAGGGATGTAGGTTTTCCGGTTAGATGGGTTGCAGGGGAAGGAGGGTCGCGGGGGTGGAAGGAGGGTCGCGGGGGTGGGGGGGGGGGGGGTGGGGTGGGTTTTGATCTTTCTGGGTATGGCACGGGTGGGTATGGGGTTTTGATCTTTTCTTTCCCTTTTTTTTAATTTTTTTATTATTTTAATATTATATAAATTTATTTATTATTATTTTTGTAAAAGAAGATTTAGGTTTTTTTTTTAATTTAAAAAAAAATTGCCACATGGCATCCACGTCAGCGCTTAATGGATCAATAGATGAAAAATGTAATGGATGTATCATTTTGAAATAAAATAGTACATGAGGCATGAAAGTGAAATGTTTTAAAGATGTTGTATGGGGTTGTAATAGACCTCAAACCTGAAGGGGTATGTTGTAATTTACCCATAAAATAATTAGACTCGTAGTTGCCGCACCAACATTTTTAACGGTTGAATTGATGAATTAATTAATGAATGTATGACAGAATCAAATATAAGTTTGTATATAATATTATAGTATTTAAAAAAATAAGTACAAAATTACAATTGCACTTAAATTTAAGAGTGCAAAATATAATTTACCCACGCAATATCATGTAAGTAGATTAGGCAGCGCAGGGCCCAACCTATATCCCAAAAATGTCTTCATTTGAAACGAAGATGGATCAGCTAACTGCTAATTATTCGTCAAAGACCCACCAATTATGTTACGACAAGGAGGCTAAGCTTAGTATATATCCAAAATTAATATTTTTCTTGTTTAATTAATTATCTAATTACCATGTTAATGCACGCCCCCTCAATCCTCACAATTTAATATTTAATCACTTCACATTAGTCACAACTAATTACTTATTACTGTAATGGAGAATATCTGAAAAAAAGTATGTCACCAAAATTCCCCACAAGAACGATAAACATTCTTGAAATGGTGAAACCTGTTTGTATCCCTAACGATGATTTCCCTTCCCCTACAACTTGAACTGACCTTCATAAAAGCATGGCAATCAACACAAATCCTAAGATTCTTCATGATCCTGATAGGAGCATTGGAAGGTAAGCACATCAACCAAAAAGTAAGAGCAACTTTCTCACGGTGGTGCCTCAAAAGTTCATGCTTTCTGCTCTCACCCACGTAATGAAGGACGTGTTCAGTCTCAGCCTTGTAGCCCATTGTATTCAATTCTGTCGGCCAAGTCAATATTTCCATGGATCCTACAGGAAGCCAACAGAGAACCCCACATAGAAGCAGTAGCACCAAACGAAAGTTTCTGTATCAAGTCATAGGCTTCGAGAATCAACCCTGACCGACCTAAAATATCAAGCAGGCATGAACAGTGAACAACATTTGGTGACACATTGTGCTCTGTTATCATGAGGTTGAAATATTTCTTTCCACTTTCAACTAGTCACATACGACTACAGGCAGTTAATACCGAAACATAGGTTACTTCGCCCGGGAACATACCTATCTGCTGCATTTTCTCAAATAAGACCATCACCTCTAGGGAGCGAACCCTTTCTCAAACCAAAGCCAGTTTTAGATAACAGAGCATGCAACTGCTTTCCTTCAATGAGAGCTGCCAGACCTGCACAAGCACAAATAGCAGAAGAAACTGTAAACTGGTTCTGTTCTAACCCTATGCTTTTAGCTCTATGGAACAACACCAAAGCCTCCTCATAAAGCTCATTTTGCACATGCCCGGCAACCATCGAACTCCACGTAACATCACTCCTCTCTGGCAAAGGCTCAAAAACAGAGCTTGCACCTTTATCAAACCAGACTTTGCATAAACGTCAAGCAACGCGGTTCCCACATAGACATTTAAATTCATTGCTAACTTAACAGCAAAAGCATGCAGTTGTTTACACTCAAACACAGCGCATTTGGCAGCACAAGCACAAAGAACACTTGAAACAGTGAAATCACTGAAAGGGTTTCCTTGTCTTTGCATTTGCAAGAAAAGATCAAGAGCTTCTTGTTCCTCCCCATTCCGCGCAAGTGACCCAATCATTGTATTCCAGGAAGCTAAGCTCCTTTCAGGCATTTCATCTAATTGTTTTCCTTTTGATTTATTAATCTCCGATTCTAAGATTTCAGAAATAAACACAAGTGGGCACTGCATGGAGAAAAAAAGGAGTGTGCCACTACAAAGGCCCATTTCTCGCATTCATGAATCTGATTTCCTTCAATTGGGATTTCACTTTTGTCAACTTCGAATATTTTTTTTTCTTTCCAAAAATGCTATTTTTATCATCTATTTGTTTCATCATTTGTCCATCTCATCTCCTTAATAGAGATTAGACATACAGTGTCGATAGACTCTACCTCTATTAGATAGATGACAAGTATAGCACTAGTCATTTTTTCCTCTACACGCATTGAACATTGCTACTATTAAGGGAAACAATAAACACTTTTTTTTCTCCTCCCACGCCCCTATTTAATCTTTTCCGTTGTTTCCATTTGATTTATTCAATTTGATAGCTAAAAATAAAGAGAGGTGTGCAAAAAGCTAAAAAGAATTCGGGTCTATTAATCATATTGCAAATGATTCTTTGGTAGTTCAGTTATAAGAATACACAATTCGTGAATTAAAAAACAGAGTTTACATGCAAATTATAAGCTGACTCCACCTTGTGTGTTACAGCCTAATACATTAAAATGTGCAGCAATCCTCAACCAGTTTCCGAGTTAGCAGGGCTACATTGCGAGGAGATATCAACAGTCATTTACTACAAAAATACGTGACTCCACCCCCCTCCTCTCTCCTCTCCCCACCAGCCAACCCACATCAGCATCTCACAAAAGACTTCCTGTCAGGTTAATAATAATATAAAAGCGTAAACCACTTCACGTCAGATTGAGCAGGGATTGGATAAATGACCTACCTAGCTAGCACCAACAAACATATTCTCAACCATTCCCCCACTAACATTAACTGACTCGGAGATTATGAGTCAGGCCATGCCAATGCTAAGAATTTCTTGTTTAACCATATAACTATACTCCCATTTACAAGGAAGCAAGACCATATAATTTTCACCAAAGCTTTTCCATCTTCAAAACATTTTCAAACCCCAAAAGAGAACAAAAAATCCATCCACTGAGTGCTTGCTTAAATCAATCACCAAACAAATCATCTTTGTCATCGTCATCGTCAACGTGACTTGAGTTAGTTCCGTGGTTTACACTTAATGCCTTCCCATCAGTATCTCTACATGGAAAGGCTCGTCCACTGCTCGAGTCCACAGAAGAAGGATATGCCCATGACGAACCCACTTTGCCAGAAAATGATTCTCCATAAAGGTCATCATAAATCCCACCCTTTGGAGCAGTTTTGACTCTATTTAAGACCTCCTGTAACTTTTCAGTCATAATGCCTTTTTGGGAAGAATTGCCTTCCTTGACATATAATTGTTCCTTCCCCTTGGGGATTACTGTAATCTGCACAAGGGATTCATATTTCCCAACAAGACTTCCTTCTTTTACACCTACTGGACCAGGTTCAGTTTCTACGTCCACACCATCTGAAATCCCAACTACTTCAACCAGCTGTCCTCCAACTTGATCCCTGAATGATACTCTTGCCTTCCTAATTCTCTTAGAGGGCCTCTCCGGCTGCTGGTTGTCTCCTTTTGCGCCTGCTGAGTCACTAGACTTGTGGGACTTAGGGACTACGTCAGGCCTGGTCAGACCATTACAATTTAGAAGCGTATTATAAGCCACAACAGCGTCTTCATCAGATGGGTCGGGAGGTGGTGCCAGATTAACCTCTGTAGGTGGTGGAGGACAAGGAAAAAGAGCTGCGTCGTTCTTTCTCAAGACATAAGTTCTAGTTGATGCAGCAAATCTCAAAGACTGGCCCACTTCAAGCTCAACAGGGGTATCTTTAGTCACTCTTTCATTTGCAACAAAAGTACCATGTGCAGATCCCAAATCAATTACATATATACTGCGGAAGGGATAAAGCTTTTAAATGGTTTTGGATCACCAAAGTAAACAAAGAAACCAACATCATACAAGTACTTAATGCATGGGAAATAAAAAGCAATCACCCCCACAATGTCATGAGGATGAAAGAACACGGCCACGGCCATGAAGTACGGTGAAATAGGTGAATCCATGAAACTCCTAATGATCAATTGAATCATGTGATTGACGGATCAGGTTGTAGGGCTACTCAGGCATTGTCCAAAGATACCACCCTCTTATTTAAATCTACAACCATAGAAATAGTAAACAATCCAGCTCTCTAATCTGGATGGGACGATAAAGTTAGTAGAATATTTGTTCTGTTACCCTTTTCTTTACAAGTTTTGAAGAGTGGCAAACCCAAACGAGAACAAGCCTTTACTTGGTCAACAAAACCAACAGCAAGCACAGGACAGGATACAGATATGAACAATCGAGATGGACTTACCAATTACACTAACAATCCAGTTAGAATAATGATATATGGCATGCACTTGAAGTAAATAGAAAGAAAGGAAAAGTGAGAGAAGGTGCGGCTAACCTTCCATTCTTGTGAGGAACAACAACAGCGTGCTGGCGGGAAACGGACTGATGATCAAGCACAAAGTCACAAGTTTGAGATTGGCGGCCAAAGATGTTACGACGCCTATCAAGGGCAATGCGATCAAGAACCTGACTATCCTTGAGAACCTCCAGAGAATAGACACCGGGACGAGGGTCGATTGCCCACTCAGGGGGCCTCCACGTGGACTGACCCAAACCAAGCTGAGTGAGATGGTTCTGGTGGGTCTGACCCAGCTCAACAAGAGGGGCGGCATCGGGCGGTGCAAGAGGAAGAGGGAGATGGGGAGGGAGGGGGGGTTGATGTTTGGGTTGGGGTTGATGGGAGTGTGAAAGAGAGTGCTTGGGAGTGGATTTGGAAGGAGGATTGGGATTGGAATTGACAGAGAAGGGTTCCAAGGACTGAGCTTTCTTAAATCGATCAAGGCCCGCTCTACCGTACATGATTGTCAGGATTCTCAGGAGAAGAGTGAAATTCCTCAAAAATATGAAGCTTGGGAGAGAGGGAGGAAGAGTCGCAGGAGCCCTGTAAGCCCCCCAGTGACCAGTCCCTCCTCCGATTATCCTATACCTAATTCTTATTAGTATTAGCAGAAAGAAAGATGATCATCTAATCATAGCAATCAAATTTACAATATGAGAATCGAATGCCGCCGACCGAATGATTAGCAAAAGCAAAAATTTGGGATTCTTCGGAGACTTACGCAACGTCGCAGTCTTAAACTCCCAAGTAAGAGTCTCCAAGAGAAAGGGGCGGATGCCGACTTGCGGAGAGGCTTTCGTTTGGAGGGGGGAGAAGGGAAGTGCAGGGCAGTAACCTACCTTGGGAGGAGTAGGAGACTGGAGAACTGATAAACAGCACAACAATCAAACTAAACCCTCCATTTTATTTAAATATTAATTTTTTTTAATATAAAAGTTCCATCGTAAAATCAATTAACAATACACTCCTCGCCAGTCACGTGGGCGCGAATTTTCAAGCATAACACATGAACAACAAAATGAGAGACACGCATGTGTCCTTTAGCTTCACACGTTAAACAACCTACTCTTAAACTAATTGAGACTATAAAAGTAGTCCAACCTCATATAAATTCATACAAATCTCCCCGGCCCATTACATGTGATGTGTACTACCCTTAATATATTGCAATATTACTCCACGACATGTGATGTGTACTACCTCCTATGCGGTTGGTGCTGCGCTTGGTCTAATTTTTTTTAGCACTAATAACGGATTAAATTGAAAAAAAATAAGGAGCTATAAATTATAATTTATGATTGCAAGTCAACAATTGACACCGGAAGGAAGGAGGGTTCAAGTTATACAAAATGGTTCTTGTACAAGTTTGAAACTGCCATATACACATGGACACATTACATTTAACAATTTCGTGTTGCTATTCATAATTCAAACAAGAAAATATAAATAAAATCGGTACAAGTTTGAGCTATTCTAAAAGAATAAGCACCACCCGGGCCCCACCACCAACAGCGAGGTACAGCTGCTGTTCGGCCAGAAACGGCAAGACCACAAAAACTAGACCTGCCACTTCCATATACACTATAAGGTTATTGCATAATCTGCACCTGTCATTCACAACCAGCAACTACGAAATACTCCTCCTCCTCCTCCTCCTCCTCCCCTATAAACTAGTCCAGATTCTGTCCCAGAAACACTAAGTAAGCACTGTTTCGTCCAGGACCATGGTGCTCACTAGAGCATCAACACACACGCTTCCACCTTCATATCCACCACATCCATCATACATATGTTATTGCCGCACCTCTGCAAGCCAAAGCTTAAAGACACTTTTTCATTGTCTCCAAGCTGGCATATCACCCAGTCCAGCTCAATCCAAGCTGCCATATATGTCTTGTCAAATGTCTACAATCCCAGGAATGCACCAAATCCACCCACTATCTCGTGAATTCCTTCTCAACTACACTGAAGGTGTCCTTCAGGCGATCTTGCAGATTCTTTAGTACGTTTTTTGTAATTCTTTTCTGATGCCGAGTGCTTTTGAGCCACTCAACCCCAAAGTATACTTTTACCTGGCATCCCTTTGGTGTTGAGGGCAAATCCTCGATTTGGTATCGAACGTGAAGCTGCAAATTATGAAAAGGGACTAGTCAATCATGTTGTGAAACAAGTGACTCAAGGGGAACACACTTACGAAAAAGGATTATTTGAAAGCAAAGTTCAATGTCATCCATACATTGAAATAGTCGCCAAGCGGTACTGCATGGAGGGTCGAGACCTCTTGTACAAGCCAACCATTTCTATCAGAGACGCGGGATTTTTGCTGAGTACTAGTCACCTCTCCTCTATATTGGGACACACGTTTATCAAATCTGTAATATATTTGCCTCACACAGACATCTCCCTTCTCTGATTCCCATGGGGTGTAAGAGTAGTTAAGACAACCAGCTTTCTCCATAACTCTACGGTCCAATTCACCTCCGCCAAATAGCTCTATGAAGAAATTTGTCTATTGTCGCCAACAAGACAAATATGATGGTCAGTCGAGAAGAGACTAAAAAAAGAACTAAGATGTGCATAGTCATGAGTACCATACACAGCAAATAATCTAGATGAAAGCTATGCTATTCTGATTCCATGAGACAGCTTAAGCAGAAGGGGACAAGCGAGTTGCAGTCTTGCAGACGAATTTTAGTTTTAACAAAGATACACTATGAGAGAGAGAGAGAGAGAGAGAGAGAGAGAGAGAGAGAGAGAGAGAGAGAGAGAGAGAGAGAGAGAGAGAGCTCACAGGAACGGAATGAGCTGCAGAATAAACCTCAGACATGCTGACATCATCAAGGCCCAAGAAAGAACCGCTCTCTTCAGCTTGGATCTTGACATCGGATTCTTCTTCAACTATTTGCACCTTCTGCTCAGGACTCAAAGACCTAGCCTTCCAAAGAGCCATAATTGTCCTATTCAGAAACATCAGATGTTGCGAGTCAAATCTTTATGTCCAAGCAAGCATCAATTGTTCAGAAAATGGTGTAAAGTCAGTGTTGAGATGGGGTACTCATGCACAGCCACCACCAAGCAAAAGAAAAGAGCAAGGAACGGCAGAGATCTAAACTAAGTCAAAAGAAGGAAAGGGCAGACCCAACATACGCCAAATAAATGATATCTAATAATTAAAGAGAGAAGAAGATCACAAAAATTAATGAAAAAGTTTCTACTTTTTTGAAGTGAATGCCATGCTATTCTAGGAAGTCCTTCGAGTACCTGTTAGCTACATTGAAAGATACAAAGGACTGGAAATGGAACTTGAGCCTGCCTTCCTCATCTTGTGTCTTTGCACCATGCCTTGCATCCATACCTCTACCCTGCCGCAGAGTCATGACTACAATTGGACTGCCCATAGATGACAGAGTTGGAGGTACAACTTGAATATCCTCTATATCCTCCCACAGGAAAAAGAACTTTGTCTTGTGACCAAATAAATTTGCATGGAAACCAATTATTCTTGCAGAAAGAAATAGGCGGCCCTGCACGGAAGAACTATAAGATAAGAAATATAACTAACATATAACAGAAAATGAGGAGCAAGAAAAGGTTGCATGCTCTACAGGTATCGATCCAAGAATCAAATAGAAAGTTTAATGTCAATAGGAAAATTTCAACAGGGTGTATAACCATATTAACAGCACCTGCAGGGGCATTTTTCGTTTCAAGTGACAGGTAAAGTCGTTGATGAGAAATTCCTCCGGTGGAAGCCCAAACAGTTTTTGGAATGCTGAATTTGTTTGCGGAGACCGCACAGTTATCTAGAATAGTTTTCACTAAAAATCATGAGTAATAATATATGAAAGGAATGTAGAACACTACTAAAAAGGGCATATAAGCAAAAGAACACCGGTAATGTGAATTTTGAAATTAATGGACCTCTATACCTTCTTTCCCACCTCCTTCTCCATCTTAGTCAAAAAATGATTTGCTACGTTGCCACCTCTTGTATTGTTTAAGAAAATTCTCAGGTGGAGTTTTGACTGGCATGCCTGAGCTAACTTTCCTTGAAGATGAACCCACAAGTCAGCTAAATCTGATATATTAGTTTTTACAAAATTGATTTCAGCATGACCCAGTGAGGTAGCTTCATCAAAAGGTCCATCAAAATCATAAACTTCCACATCCAACACAGAAGGAGGTTCATCCATTGCATCAAACTCAAATATTTCTGCGGAGACCAACAAGACATCAATCAGACCAAGATTTAGTTCATATAGGTTGCATAATCTAGACATATTCTAAACTGTAGATTGACATTATTGTTCAAATATGCATTGACAAATGTCATTGGAAGAAGTATAAATGCAAAAACAAACTAAAAAAATCAGGTAAAAGGAAAATCACCATTCCATGTAGGATTGCATTTCTGGAACTTGATTGAGCTGGTTCTAGTTTTCCCATTGCAAGTGAACACCACGTATGGATCAGAAAACCCACTTGAATCGACAGCTGCTATGTTACTTCCTTCAATCAAGGCAACAGTTAGCAACCAACCATCTCCTTGGGCTTTGACTCCGTGATCACTGCCTATAAGACGCACAAAGATGATAACTAATAAATCACATGTAAAACAAAAAATATAACAAGATAAACATACGGATATCAAGAAAATTAGGATTTTGAACAGCTTAGAAACAGTTTGAAAAATGCACATCACTGTGTTCTCACCATAGAAGAGAAAAATAATTGTTGAGCAAGAAGCATCAGTTAAAAATGTAGTATTCTTCAATGTTAGAGTTTATGGAGTAGATAAAACCTGGCAGGTATAGTGATAGTGATAATGACACAAATGGAATTAATTCTTTGATGAAAAAGGATCACACTGTCAACTAGAGAAAGGCAGAGGCTAAGGGCCTGTTTGGTAGTGTATTTGAATCCAACTTTTTAAACTCAAAAACAGTTTTCAAGTTTTAGGTCTTAAAAACTTGTTTGGTATGACTATTTTTAAAAATTGAACTCAAGACTAACTCAAAAATATAGTCTATTCCTTAAAAACAGAAAAAGTGAGTTTTTAGAGTTTTTAAACTTAAACTTATTCATTTCTTTTCTCTCCCTCCTCCCCTCACTCCAAATATATATCTCTTCTACTTTCTTTCTCCTTTTTTTTTACTTTTTTTCGTCTCTACTCCAATCCAATCAAGTTTAAGTCGTAAGATTTAAAAATTTTAAATTACAAACCAATCAAGTTTTTGAGTCATAAAGAAAATTGTTTTCAAGAAATGTTCTTAAAAAATGTTTTGAGAAATGATAAAAAATTTCAAATAAGATACCAAACAGGCCCTAAGAGTCTGTTATTAAAGCAAAAGCAACCACTAAAAGCGATGTTACCGTTTTGTGCTCTGGCCTGCATGAAACGTGAGATCAACCCCAGCACCCTTTCTCCTTGAAGAACCAAGACACCACAGACGATGAATTCACCAATTGAGTCTGGCAAGTCAAGCCCAACAAACTCCAGCCCTTGAATAGTGCTGGGTTGGGCAAGCCAGATGTGTACAAGCATATACAATCCAATAAACAATGTGGAGATCACAGAGAAATTGGCAAAATATTGTACTGCCAGCTTCCAATCAGACTGGGGTTCAGCTTGCAGTGATGCCAAAACCTGATCCTTGTTGGATCCAAGATCCTTTGAATCGACTGGCTTAACATTCTGAGACAATAAAGTAGCAAAGTGGTCAAAACTGTCCTTTAAACCTTGTCGAGCTCCATTTTCTATCATTCCTTTCATCATGGTGCTCTGCAGAAAATTCATCCGCCAGGATATTACCAGACGTGAAGATTGTTCTCCTGATGGCAGCTCAGGGCCAGGTGTAATGCAGTAGAGCAACTCCGTCTTAAAAGTGCGCCCATAGGGAACATCAGGAGTGCTTACGCTTGCTAAAACTGCAAAAACCTTCCCGTCAGCTTTGAGATACGTTTGGTCTTCAGTTCCTTTGACAGCCTTTATCAACTTAGTTGCAGACTTAATATATGTCACCACTCTTTTGACACTCTCGGTGCTGTTATCTAATTTCCATTGTCCTAGATCCAATTCTGTAGTTCCATGCACATCTGCCACTTCTTTATGAAAACCTGAATCTGTTGAAAATAGTAACGTGTTTAGGTCTTGGGGTGGAGTGACATAGAGTTGATCTAGAAGCACTCCTCCTGGCAAGTTGGTTGGGGTTTCACTCTCTTGATCTCGTGAGAGTATTGTTTTCATCAATTCTTCAAATGTAGCGGAAGAGGACTGATCCTCAGAGTTGCTTTCACAAACTTCGGGTTTAGCTGTTTCAGAAAGCTCGGATAAGTCCACTCTGCTAGAGGAGGCTGAAAGTAAATCTGGATTTTTATTGAATATCTGAGCTATGCGACCAGCAAAGGTCTTCTGAGAACAAAGCTTTTCTTCCTTAAAGTCCTTGAAAGATGCAGTTTCTTCTGGTCTCACTCTCACAGGAGAAGCTGATTCTGAAACACAACTGAGAGACCTTGAAGGTGATTCAATTCCCGTGTCACCACCCTCAGAAGCCGAGTCCGCGAAAGAATTGTTTGAAGAAAAATGTAATGCAAGAAGAATCTCGCCTGTCAGGAAGACAATCAGACAGAGAAATATTTTAAATGAACTAACTTGGAGACAAATCCAACCACATTACGACATTTAGCTAGAATTCACAAATGGGGTATTGGTAATTTGGTGTTGCCTACCAGTAAGCAATGGTTTTTTTTGTTTTTTGAAAAAATAAATAAAAGAATTCAAATCTAAATGTGGGACAAGAATCCCAAGTTTTGTGCTTGGAAGGCAAGAAACGTAAGCATTTGGATATGGAGACTAGTGCACCAGGTAGCATGAGAAATTTTAACAAGAAAGAGAAAAGGCGAGTAGGCATATTTAATTTAGCACAAGAATGTAAGAGTAGTACCGCAATCCTTGTTCTTGGATTTTTTACTCTTGGGGTGGAGAGGGTACCAAGCAGTTTCAAGGGACTTGTTGCGGGCATCGAAGACATGGGAAACAGGGATGCGGACGCAGCCAACGAAGTCGTCGTTGAAGTACTTGTCCTCGTCGAGGACAGAGAAGACGAGCTCGCCGTTGAGGTCGTCGACCCTGAAGGCGAACTCTTCCCCCCAATAGGGGTTTAAGGTCTTCTTGACCACTTTGGTCCTGAGCTTGTGCTTCCCGAGCTTCACCTTCACGTACGGATCACTGAAGCCGTTGAGATCCATCGCTGGTAGATCCCGAGCCCCCAATACTTGAACCACCAGCTTCATCTTTTCTTTTGTTTCTTCTGGTGATGGTCAATGGCGAATGATGTTCTAATTCTATCTAATCTCTCTAACCACCGCAATTCAATTCAATTCGTGCAGCAAAACCACAACCCACCAACGGACAACAAAATCCCTCCTTCCTTGCTTCTTTTGTTTTGTATTTATTGGATTGGATTGTACGTTGGCATGATCACCATTTACAATTTATCAAGAAAACAAATCCGTCAGTCAAAGTTGATTGTTGTAATCAAAAGGGAACTGTAAATTATACGAATAAGATTAAAGATTAACAGGGAGAATAAATTTGCGGAGGAAAAGCTCCGACGGCGACGAGGAGTTGTCACGTAATGGTAATGCGGGAAGAAACACTCGCCTGATCTGATCTGGGTTTCTTTCTGAATAATTCGCAAACTCAAAGCTGACAAGTCATAACAAAAGAAAACAGATTGAATGAATGAATGAACGAAAGAGGAGATGGCGACGAGACAGGAGGTTAGGAACCCAACGGCCAAGCCCCTCTTTTGGAACAAATATTTTACTTTTTTCAGAACAAGGAACAAAGAGACAGTGTTTTTTCTTTCTTTTTTTGGGATAAAACGAAGGGATGATTAAAAATGGAAAGGAAAGGGATGGACGGGGAGATTTTTCAATTAAAAGTTGAAATTTTAAAGCTGAGAGGCTTTTGGTTTATTCTTTTCCTTTTTTTCAATTTCTTACTGAGCCTAGGATATTTGACCTTTTTGACTTTTTATTATTCATAATAATAGTCATAATTCTCAAAATGGCGAGCTTTCAGTATAGCAAAAATGCTCTTTACTTGTTAAAACTTTTGAAAAAGACCCATGTTTTTCTTTTTCGCCACGCATGGAACTAGAAATAGTTTTGCTGACATTTTTCTTTTGAATTTTGTAAACCACATTTTAAATATTTTAATTAAACGAATAAAAACAAAATGAAAGAGAAAAGAGGCTAGTTTGTAATAAATAGATTGGATATTGTCCTTGTATTAATTTATTAGTTGTTGGTGGCCATCTTCTATAGCATTGCCTACATTTTCTGTGTCATACTGGAAGTGAAATCGACTAGGATCAAGTGTGAAATGGAGGAGTACCTCGAGGCAAAAAACAGATCAATTAAGATGGAGATGGAGCCAACATTTGTCATCAATCTGGTTCTCAACGCAGGAGGCTGGAGGAGGTTATCACTAATCAGGTTGTTTAATATTCTCAACTGGAAACTGAGAAACTTTTTATTAATTAACGTGGATGCTTATCGTCTGTCTGCATTCAACACTGACGACTCAACTTATAACTAAGTGAAGCAAACCTGACTCTGACTGACGCAAACCTAATGCAACTGCATGTTTTATTACAAATGCACCAAATACAAGTAGGAGGGGCTGAACTGAATCCAGATTTGAGATTTCTATTTCTGCCTCTTGTAAATCTTGCCCAAGAAGGACTTCAACACTGCTTGCACCGCTTTGCTTGGGTGCCCTTCAATCCAACTCGTCAGTTTCTTGTAGCTTTTGCTCTCATAATCCGCAAATACACCCTACCACAATCACAATCACCATCTCAATTCAGCATCTGCCAGTCATCTTATACTATTACAATTCATCATACACAATCAATTAAGTTCAAACCTCAATATCGACTTCTTTGTAGAGGGCCTTTACTTTTGCCACATTTTCTGGGTCTGGTTTCCCATAATTCTCCTGCGCAAACACGCACAGAAATCATAGTCATTGGTGACTTAGTGAGTGAGAAAATCTAAAGCTGATTAGAAAACAGCAGACAAGATAAATATATATAGGGAATTGTTATTGACACTCCAAAAATCTCATTTTACACTTCAAACTTTCTATAATTAGAAAGAAAAATACACTTGTGAGGAATGTAGAATGAGATTTTTAGAGTGTTAATAACAGTTCTCATTACATATATATGTGTGTGTGTGTGTGTGTGTGTGTGTGAAAGCCAAAGGAGCCACATCTGATTCTTACATGTAGTACTTTCTTTTGTTCCTCGTTGCAGAGTTCCAAAGCTTTCACCACCAGCCAAGAGCACTTGAAATCTTCAATATCTGTTCCTATCTGATATCCCAAACTACTTATTACAACTCAATTCCCATCAAACAAGAAACAAAAGAGAAATATTTAAGAGCCATCTCCCTGAATCTCACCTTACCAATCGTGTCCGGATCACCAAAGCAATCCAAATAATCATCCTATTTGAAATAAAGGAAAAAAAAGAAACAAAGAGTTAACGAAAGCAATAGAAGAGTTCCAATAGGGATTCTGTTTCTGTGTATTCAACAAAAAATTACCTGTACTTGAAAGTAGATCCCCATCTCAACTAGAATGTTTCTTACGTCAATATGTTTTTCCAGTTCCTCACCTGACATAAGCAATGCACATGCAACCTGAGGAGATAGCCAACGGTTAGGGTTAGCCAAGTCTTTCATTGTAAAACACCTGAACAAAATAAGAGGACATGACATACAATGTGGATGTGCATATCTTATGATATGAATACAGAAAAAGGAACCAAAATGTGTTGTTATTTCTCAGATTTTATTTTTATAAGAAAGTTGAGTTTTTTTTTTTTTTATAATGTCACATCTACTCCAGCATGAGCATCATGGAAAAAGATATTATTGTGAATATATATTGAAGAAAAAAAGTAAAGATACAACAAGTTAGAAAGGACATGAAGCCAAACCCTAACAAGAAGTAGAAAATTATTAGAAACAAAAATAAATTAAGAGAAAAGAAAATTTGGAAGCCCCAAACGATTATGAGCAAAAGCCACAACTGCATACGGTGGACAAGAATCCGCCAATGAATCCCAACATGATCAACACCATAGTTTTGCCAAACAATCTGCCACCTGATTTCCTTTGCGATAAATGTGAGAAAACTGAACATGCATGAGAGAATGGGACAACAAAGACCAAAGAAGTTTATATACCGGGAACAAGTATGTATTAAGTTACATCAAATTACACAGACTAGGCAAGAATATACAGGATAAACATGCTGGTTTAAAATAGCGTTCCCGCACAAACACCGAAACAGAATTAAGGAACACTAACAATTCAAGTATTAATTGCTTTTAAGTGCTAAAGAAGTATGTACTTACTGAAAGGTAAAATGAGTAATAGGCAGTCTTGTACTGAACAATACGCCGGTGACTGCAAAGATCCAAACCATTTGTATGTTATCAAATGCACAGAAAATCGAAAAGTACCATATCATAGCTGGACAGAAATAGAAAACTAATATGCTCATTATTTGAATAAATAACCAAAAGAAAAACGATACAGTCACATTGTGAGAGTTGTCTCGGGTTACCATGCTCACCATACTCATAGCCTACTAAAAGGTCTCAAGAGGTTCCAATTTTTAACATACCCGGCACCCCAAATGAATATTTATATTCCTAATCAATGAGAGTTGTCAGAAAATTTTAACAGAGAAAAATTCAATCAGACGGTGAGATTTAACTCCACTGGCCAGCATACATGGCAAAACTTCATAGCCTACTGAAAGGAATCCAATAAGTGGTCACGAACGCAGGATGTTTAGACTGTTTGGACTTTGATAACCCATAGCTGACAGGATGCACAAGGAATTAAGCATTACATATTATGAAGATGGAAAATTGTTCCAAAGCTTATGAATACACCAAACAAAATAAGGCAAAGGATCGGTCTCTGTAACAAGATTCATTTCTCAACGTGCATCTGTGAATTGCATGGAAACTCGTGCATTCTTTTCTAAAGCATGGTGCATTGAGTTCATAATAGGCAAAAGCATATGGGTTTGAATCTTAGCATACCTACAAGCATTTTATTAGGGGCAAATGGCAATGATCTTGTACGATTTTTCACTCACATTGACAATGAATATTTGGATAGGTCTTTTTCTCCTTCGATAGTAGTGATCAAATCTATCATCTGACCTGAGGCAGTTTGAAATTCCACCTACGGAAACATGACATAAGTTAGCGTTTAGCTCTCTATGAAAGAGAAAAATTATCCGGCCAACGATTTTCAAGTCCACTACCTCGTTGAACAAATCAAGAAGATCCACATAATATGGCTTTTCTCTGAAATGCTTTCTGAGAATCCTTGGGATATGGTTTCGAAGCACAACACCATCGTTTACTGCAACCATACCAACCTACATGATACAGCTTCCCAAGTTAATTGATTTAATTACAAAAACAACACAAAAATGAACAAATAAACGTACATATGGTTGCTCTTCCTACAAACCTTGGGCAATCTAAACCAGCAAGGTTGACCACGCCGTGTGTGAGAGCCGTCCATGAGGTCATCATGAACAAGAAAGAATGCTTGAAGCTGAAAGTAGTATAACCATAAAATTGTAAGCTTCAAGTGCAATGCACTAGAGTAATGCTGAAACAAGCTAAACAATAATATGTAGAAAATAACTGTGAGGCTCAAAAGAGAATGGAAGTGGTTTAGTTTCCATACCCATTCGATGCACCAACCGAGAGCGCTGGCCAGGAAGATTTCATCTTCAGTTAATTCCCTTCCTTGTTGCAGCAACTGATAGCTGTCGATAACAGACAATCCTCGATTAAGCTTCCCTGAAGGACAGGAAAAGAGTCAGAATCCTTTGACAGGCATACTTGAAGGACAAGCTGATGAATTGATTGCTTAAGTAAAAAGTTGAACGGAAACTGAAGTCTCGCCTCCAGGCACATTGTAGTCCAGCATCTGTAACAGAAAAAAGAAAATTGGGCAGTCAGTGCAGGACTCAGGAGAGAATCCCAATCGTTTAAATGCAGGTCGGCTTCAATTATTGCGAGTGATGGGGCTAATGATGCATGTAAAATCCCGACGACGACAAATTAGAATTAGATCACCGAAATTAAATCAGAGATGTTGTTCTGACTTCATAAACAAAGGAAGGAAACAGCTGATGGATTATGGTTATGGAGTTCCAACTTTACTTGTATAAAAATAAGAGAAAATAGACAGTGATACCAAACGAATTCATTGAACTGAATTGTATTGGTGATGGTAAAAGTGAAGAATGAAGAGATCAATACCCGCTCAACCCATTGGCGAGAGTCATTGGTGAAGTCGAAAGCAGGGTCTTCCAACAGCTCCGACTTCAGAACAGAGTACACCTTCAGAAACTTTGACTTGAGATCCGCCATTGACAATTTGCCAATCTAATCTGCCACCAGACACACTACTACTCTCAGAGCCCTCCCCAGATACGACCAGACTCGCAGACTAAAAGGCAGAGAGAGAGAGAGAGAGAGAGACTCGTGCTTTTCCTTGTGTGGACGGGGGAAGGGAAGTTAAATAAACGAGTCACTGACTTTCAGCTTTTAAGCTCCATCATTTGGGTACCAATTCTCTCACAATTTGCACTTGTTGCCATTCTTATTTTCTCACTTCACAATTTTGTTTCCTTCTTTTGTTTCTTACAAGTTAGAAGTAACCCACTGAAACTTTCAAAAAAACAAGTAGAGAATGATATACATTAAACGACTAGTGTATCAATCTAAGAATACAATATCATGTGTAAGGCATTTTTTAATGTCAATGTTTTTTTTGCTCTCGTAAAAAGTAAAACTTGTGAATAATTAGTTGCAGATTTTAATACGACAATTGATGACATGAATCCTTCCCAATTTAAAAGCTAGGTTCGTTCAGGAATTGATATTATTTGCAATAATTTATCATAATATCTACACATCATGCATGTCCGACCGTTTACAACATGGTCCAAAATATTTTGATAATGAACACACTTGCGTTTACAATATGATGGTCAAATGACAATGTACTTGGTCATGTTTTTCTTTTCTTTTGATACGTGATATATTTATATTAAAAAGATTGCAAAATAAACCAATTGAAAATACTATTATTTTCAATATTTTAACTTAAGACTTCTTACATAAAAGTAAAGAGATATATAACTATAAATTAAAAAAAAAATGTGTGACAAGCTAAAAACAAGTGGTAAAAACACGAGCTATACATGATATTTAAGTGGTTATAAAGTATTAAAGATGAGACGCTATTTTTAGCAAAAACGAAAATGCATGCACGGTTGTTGTCAGTAATATTCTACTGGTTTGGCTTCAGGCATTTTCTTCCTACCAGCCACGACAAGGACAATGGCACAATCGTATTTAGCACACAGGCTGAGGGTTAAAAGATACAAAGACGTACAAAGTTAAATTCCCAAGTAACCGAGGGAGAGGGGCAGCACCCCATTGGCGAGTCGTTGCTTGTTTGTTTGACTGTGGATGCTTCTGCTAATTTTCCTCTCTCATAGTCACACTCAGACACATCCATAATGCCTTACACGTCAGCCAGGCGGGCAGGCAGCACAGCAGTATTCACGCGTGCCAGCGTGTCCTCCACATTTCAATATTGAATTGTGAATGATCCCGTGCTCGTTTTTACTGTGAATGATCCCGTGCTCGTTTTTATTGTGCATGATCCCATACTAACCTTCTTTTTGTCTTTTTCTTGACTGATATTTACCAACATATTTTACAATAAATACTTTAATACAAACTATAACAAAGTGTCAAACTTTACACTAAATACTTTAATACAAACATAACGAAGTTAAACAATTATGAACTTGTTAACCTTAATTAAGTGTCAAACTTCACGTAAATATGTAAGCCTCTAACCAAAAAATATTTTCTAGATGATAACTATCGTTACGTAGCCACTCAATACTATGGTTTGATGGTATTCTTCTTCATTTAGAAATGAGAGGTCTTAGGTTCGAATATTATGTGAATGAAAAATTTGATATTAAATTAGGTTGCTCATTGTGTGACTTAGCCGAATTCTTCATTCCCTTAGTACAAAAATATCGATGTACTCAAAAATAAAAAATAAAAAAATAAAAATACTACCGTTATGTACATCATTTGTGCCTCTGGCATGGACTATGGAGTATGGAGGGGAGCTTCTTTACTCACCACCTTAAATTTTGGTGTATGTGCATCATACACCTAATCATCTAACACGTGTTATTTCACTTAATTATGGTTATTTTTTTTCAAAATTTAAAATTTAATATTAATGTTAAAATTAACTAAAATTAAATAAAAAAACATGTGTCAAATAATTAAATATATAATAAATATACATCATAGTTATCACGATAAACAAAAATGCACCTAGTATGGAACGAGCAAGCCGGCCATCAACATTGAACAAACATATTATTACTTTAAGTTTACTTGAGTTGCCACATGGCTCACCCACCTATATACGTTTTCAACCATATCGACGACGACTTTAATCAACTAGAGCCTACACAGTACAGCCGCCGTATTGGAATTCAGCTTCGCACTCTCTTTCACGAGAAATTTTTAATTGTGACGGAAATACGAGTGGTATATTACGTGTTTTTATATAAGTGGTGAAAATTGTTATTTTTTAAATTATTAACTTTTTGACACATATATCACATCATTTATATAATAACACGTGGTGTATCACCTCGTGTGCCGATCATATTGGAAAATCTCTCATCTCTCACACGCACTATTATAATTTACTTTATTCGTGTTGCATTTCCCTTATAAAAGTAAGGTTGAAATTGCCAAGTTTTTGTAGATAATGCGTCAACACATATGAATAATACTGCTGTATACTGCTGTTATTCATATGCACAAGTTAATAATGTAGAATTTTATTACATTAGACATTATTATAATTAGTAGTAAAAAAAATTTCAATATAACTTGCCAATTATTATCTTATAAATGGAAGATTTGATTTACCACGTGTTTTTTGAGCACCAACTTTGAAACTTAATAGGATTTCATAAAGGATGATACTATGCACATATCTCTCCATTTATGAATAACGTACCTTGAGCATATAAATTCAACAATCAGAATTATTTAATTTATTAATCATCATTTAAGGATCACTTTTACGAAAAAATATTTGAATAAAAAATTAATTATATAATAATTCAAAGTATCAAATAAATGAACAATTCATTATGAATATGTTATTTGGTACTTACACTATTGAGTTGTTCCATACATTTTAATAACTAAATAATCTCTTATTCAAATGATTTTTTATACGAGTGATATTTAATGTGGATGATGAAACTGAAACGGTTTCCATTATAAACTTTGTACAGTGAATAGATATTATTTGCATGCGAGATAATTATGAGCTCATCCCTTCAAAGAGGATGCAAATAGTATCCCTTGGAGTAGACCACCATACATAAACCACTTCCATTAGTTTTTCTCTTAGAGTCCGGAATAAACCAGTTTTGCATGAAGAAAATTGGCTTGCTTGAGAAGGTGAAGGTCCAATGTATATTTCGTGGATTAAGACGAAGGGCGAAGCAGTGGCGAAGCCAGGATTTCTCGAGGGGAGGGGCGAACTTAAAAAAAATTACAATTGTTGCCGGCGAGATTTCATGTCATGAAAACGTCGCATAATAGGCTCATTATCAATTAAAGCAAATACATCTTTCTCAATGTAAACAAGCATGCTATCACTCAACCATTGATCTCCCATTTTGTTACGCAATGATGTTTTCACAATCTTCATAGCAGAAAAGGCTCTCTCCACCGAAGCGGTTGCAACTGGTAACACCAAAGCCAATGTAAGAAGCTTATACACTAACATATAGCTTTCAGACCTCCCGGTCTTCACTAACTCTTTTGCAAGATCACTAATTCCTCTCAATGATGAAAACTCACTATGCATCTTCATATCATGAATGTAATTGTCAAGTTGAATTGGAAGATTCATGAGGTCCATACGATCAAAATCTTGAGGATAAAGTTGGGCTAAACGAACAATTTTTGCTTTGTCAAAAGATGCAAAATTATTCACCGGACTCAAACATGTCATACAAAGAAGTAATTCGGTGTTTACCTCATTGAAGCGATCATTCAATTCCTTTAGTTGCATATCAAGGACTTGAAAATAGAGGTCCACACGATAGTAATGGAAGTTTGTGATTTTTGGAGCTTTACGCCTTGATTTTCCAGGTACGAAATGCAAATCCTCCATGTTAGGAACGACAATATCATGCTCCTCACAAAACTTTTCTACATCATGAAACAAGTCCCCAAAGTCATCATCTCTCAAGGATTGTAGTCTTTGCTTGCATACTTCCACTAACGCCATCGCATTCACAACATCTTGATCTTTCTTTTGCAATGCTTGTGATAACTCATTTGTAATTCCCAATATAAGTCTCATCAAGAAAAGGTGAAATGCAAAATCAAAAGTTTGTATGTCTTTGAACAACCTAGTTGCTTCACCGAGATTATCTTGGTTGCGATCACTTTTAATCCATTCAACCACCTCCACCACGGCTTCAAACATAAGAATAATACTAACTATAGTACCATAATGTGAGTTCCACCGTGTATCACATGGACGCATGAGACTACTTTCTTGATTTAACCCTTTACCCGTTTGAAGATTACCAAGATCAAGAGCTTTCCGAATTTGTTCTTGTTGTATGAATAATCTATAATCATATGAATAATCTATAATCATATGAATAATCTATAATCAATAATCATCATACATAGACTTCATAGTATAAGGTATTCATATGAATAATCTATAATCATATCAATAATCATATGAATAATCTATAATCAATAACCCTATAATCCTACATCAATTAAATAAAATTTGTATTCAATAATCAATTAGGGTTTGAAAAAAATAAAAATTTTACCTTAATTAAAATTTAGAGCAGCTGTGCTGCTGTGTCCTGGTCCCAGTGGCAGACTGGCAGTGGCAGTGGATCAGTTGGTGGCCAACAGCGAATGGAAGACTGGGTGTGAATTTTGGAATTTGAAATAGGATTTTGTTGTGGGGGAAAAAGGGTAAAGCTGGTTCTGGGGGTTGGGGGGGGGGGTTAAATGAAAACGGGATGGGGAATGGCGAATGGGGATGGGGACCCTGGTCCCCCGTTTTTATATTTTTTTTTTCGTCAGCCACAAAACGACGCCGTTTTGCAATTTTTTTTTTTTACCAGGTCCAAAACGACGTCGTTTTGGCCTGGATTTTAAAATATAAAAAAAAAATTCCGACCCGCCTGCCCGCCCGCCCGCCCGCGTCTCTGTTTCAGAACCACCACCGCGCCGCGCCTCGCCCGCGCGCTGCTTCCCAGTTTCCGGTCGCTCCAGCCTTCGGTTTCCGGCGAGCGGAGGGGCGGCCGCCCCCCGTCGCTCCTTCGTAGCTTCGCCTTTGGGGCGAAGGAATTGTGGATAAACATTTAAGAAATCAAATGCCAAGCAAGCCTTGCACCGGACTTAAATTTTATCACAAACTGACAGGCTCGCTCGAAAATTGTCAACACGCACGCACGCACGCACGCAGTATGGTCGACGTCGTTTGGGTCACGAGGCATCCATTTTAATTTATTTATTTTTTATAATTTTTCTTTGAGCATTTTATATTTATGATAATTGCACTGTCCGAACCCTATGAGATTTGTAAAATATCTCCGATTAGCAGCTGTCAACTTATTCGTGCATAACGATTTAAAACTTAACAATTGAAAATACAAACAATATGAAATTCAGATAGAAATAGAACTTGGATTGCAATCCGGTTTCTTGAAATTCAGATAAAAGATAAAACATATGCGTGTAATTTGTTACAGTGATGACGACCATTCAAGTAAATATCTTAACAAAATGTATAATTCTGTTACAATGATGATTTTGAACGCTTGGGAAAGTAAGTAAAGGGTGTTCACCAAAAAGGTGAAGTAAGGGTATGACCATTGCCCATAGGGCTTTATACCCGGTACTGTTGCTGAGTTTATATATTAAGACTTGGGTTTAAAACAGAAAAATGAAGAAGCCGGCTTTTCAGTCCTCTGATGTTGGTCTCCCTGCAATTGCATAGAGTTGGTGGTTCTATTAGTAGTACTAGTAATCGTCGTCGTACCGTCCTTGGGAGGTGGGGAGAAAGACGACTCAGTCGGTGGCTGAGGCTGATCCATCATCGTCTTTGTCACTTGGTTTCCTTGGCATATGATGTTTACCTCACAGCCTTCGGGTGCACTTTGAAGTATCTGAGCACCAATCCCGCTGCCTTTCTTAGACATAACTTTCCTACGCACCAATGCATTTCCGGATATATAACTCACCAATAAATTATGACCGATTGAGAAATTTGTTTAGCTTATTATAATAAATATATTGGTTAATTACCTTAGATTAGATTTGTTAGTTCCAATGACAAGCTTTGTTATGTTGAGAATAGGGATGAGGTCCAAAATAGCCCTTCCGATCATATCACTTTCAATCAGTATTGTATCTACCTTAACCTGCGCGCATACACTTGTATTAATGTAATAAAGGGAGATGGTGATGCAGTTCAATATAGTATATATAACAATTTGGTGTGTCTCGTTTAATTTGCAGTATTAAGTAATGGGATTAATGAAACATTATTGTACCTTTGCAGCCGAGCATTTATCAATGAACTTGTGAAGGAGCACTCTCCTCTTGCCTCTTTCCTCGGCCATGTAAGTCTCTACCTGTTGTGAGCTCACTTGGTTTTTTGGAAGCTTTCCCACTACACTTATCAAATCCAATTTAATTCCAAGCTTAAGGGATCTGATCACTCGCACAAAATACATACAGATGCAATAATTTTAGGGCAATGCTATTTTTACTTCTTATGCACCATTTTCATTCCGGCCGCAAAGAATTGAAGAAGATCAATGACAAAAAATTAACAAAGGTGTGTGCGAGATAAAAATAAGTTTGTAGGAGGTGGTAAAAATGAGTGTATAAATATCACTGTCTTAATTCTGTATAAGCCTGCAGCAGAGCATATACTTGTTAAGAATAAATAAATCATCATGAACATGGAGTGGGTAGGCTAGGTTGCCTTAAATTTTCCTCCGTGATTTATGCGAACTTGATCGATGAGACAAATAATAGGATTTATTTCAACTTGGTAATTAAGTTGTCCGATAGCTTAATTAGCTAGATTAAATTAAAAAGAGAATAAAAAGGGGGGAAAATCTTATCACATGTATATGTAACATTAGGTAATTAAGGGAAAACATATGATCACTGGTCAGGGAATGATTATTCAGAGTGAGAGAGCTCACATGGACTGGGAATGTAGGTGACCTCCGGGAAAACATGTATGAGATAGACGGTGGTTGACGATGATGGATCCACCGCGTGCTTTAATGCCCAAGTCAGCGCGTCCATGCTGGACTCGCCCTTCCCTACTCCCACATAAACGCTCTCATCGTGGCTGCTATGATCATCGATATCTTCCTTGATGGAGGGCATCGGCCGCAGGTACCCTTTGAATCCGAAAAGCTCTTTGACCTCACTTGGTATTTTAATCTTACTCTTCTTCTCATCATCGATATCATCACCTTCCTCTTCCTCAATCTCGGCTATGCTACTGCTTGATATGTTGCACTTCATGTAGTAATTTCTGTACTCCTCGTCGTCGTCGTCTTCATCGTGCTGCGGCTGCGGATCATCGCGGTACCCGCCACTAGTACTTCCGGCGCCACTAGTACTGGTACTACCCCATTCGCGATCTGCTTTGGACATCAACGACATTTTGATATCACTACTGCTTTTTCAGCCACTAGTTGTTGCTAATCTTTCAATACTATTTGATGCTAACCATATATAGCTAGCTGTACAAGGACGACTAGTTATAATATGTTGAATTTTGACATCTGCCAAGGGCTTCATTTGTAATTCTCTCTACCTGCTTTGGGTTGACCGCTCATCTTCCCTTGTGTATATGCATATAAATATAATACTTAATATAATGCAACCGCTCATATCCATCATTATTTTGTAGTATACATGTAGACGTCGTGTGTTTGCGCCAGTAGTGCTATGCCACGTGACACACTATGCCATTCCAACAAACTTATATTTTAGGATAGTGCTATTTATACATCCATTTTTACCTCCCACACAACCTTGTTAATTTTTAGCCATTGATTTTCTTCTATTCATCTGATCTGACAGTCGAAAATTAAAAGGAGTGTGTGAGAAATAAAATAGATGTGTGGATAGCACTATCCATATTTTATATGTAAGTATTTTTTGGTGACATAGTTTAACAGGTCAATGTTTGTCTTCATACGGGCAAGCACAACATACAACATATATAAGGCCATCTCTAACCGAGGGTTGGCCAGAAGGCTCGTTTTAGCCCTCTAGCCCTCTAAGATATTAATATTTTAATGACCAGTATAGGCTATATTTGCCTTCATCTCCAACCGAGGGTCAAAGGGTCATAGGACTCATTTTAGCCTTGTCACAAAAAACGTCTCCAACCGAGGGTCAAATGTGTCACATCTCGGCCCGGGGTCCACCACATCCCGGGCTCAACCTCTGCCGTAACACGATATTGTCCGCTTTGGGCA
The DNA here is from genome assembly GCA_963580275.1 of Crataegus laevigata. Lineage (NCBI taxonomy): Eukaryota > Viridiplantae > Streptophyta > Magnoliopsida > Rosales > Rosaceae > Crataegus > Crataegus laevigata. Next base: position 176,358 of record OY756939.1, read on the forward strand.
CGACCACGCCCTAACGGTTTTGTTTTTGGGAACTCACACGAGAACTTCACAATGGGTCACCTATCATGAGAATGTTCTCGCGCGCTACTCGCCTAACTTCGGAACTCCGAAGCCAGTAAGCTCTCAAAATGCCTCGTGCTAAGTAGAGATGGGAATATACATATAAGGCATACATGATCCACTCTCCTAGGTGATGTGGGATGTCACAATCCACCCCCCTTAGGGGCCCGACGTCCTCGTTGGCACACTATGGCCAGGGTTTGGCTCTGATACCAAATTGTCACATCCCGGCCTGCGGTCCACCACATCACTGGCCCCACCTCCGCCGTAGCATGATATTGTCCGTTTTGGGCTCGACCACGCCCTCACAGTTTTGTTTTTGGGAACTCACATGAGAACTTTCCAGTGGGTCACGTATCATGGGAGTGCTCTCACACACTACTCGCTTAACTTCGGAGTTCCGATGAACTCCAAAGCCAGTGAGTTCCCAAAAACAAAATCGTGAGGGCGTGGTCGGGGCCCAAAGCGGACAATATTGTGCTACGGCGGAGGTTGGGCCCCGGATGTGGTTGACCCCGGGTGGGGATGTGACAATTTGCATTTATCACAATTATAACGAAATTATCAATTACTTGGCAATACTTCTGATTATATTGCTATTGTATTATCGTTTACATACTTACGTAGTATGTTTTAAGGAAAATATACTTGTTTTACGGCGAGGGGTTAGTATATTAAAAATTAAAGGTTTTCGTATAAACATTGTTTTGCTAACCCACTCAACTTTGTTTTTCGCCCTTCAAGGTTTAGTAGTTGTGCTTACGTATATACGAGGATTCTAGCAAATCTCAGGAGATGGTTACCTTCAGTGGTATAACTCTCAACCTGTTTACTATGTTGTCTTATGCTCTGACATCACGTGTGAATAGGGTTCAATCCCGCTCACCTGCACACTCTCTTGACTAGACACTTTTAGGTTTAAATTTATTCACATTTTTCACATCACTATACTTTATGGCTTCTCACCTTTTAGGTGTCGGCCAGCACAACTCGATTTGGAGTCCGAGTGGACATTCCGGGTCCGGGTGTGTCAAAAGGGCCATAAGGCCAAACATAATTTATTATTTAAAAACTACAACTTAAATTCAAATTCAACGGCTAAGTGACGTCAGCATGAAGTGGGATAGTATGAAATGGTGAAAATTATGTGAGAAATGATGTAGGAATGACTTAGGTATTGCTTGAAAAAAAAAGGGGGAATTTTTAAATTTCATAAACCAAGGCATAATTTAAAATTTTAAATGATGTAGGAATGGCTTAGGAGAAAAAAAAAAGGGAATTTTTAAATTTCATAAACAAAAATTTGGCCCTAAAAAAAATTTGAATCCAACGGTAACTAGCCATTGAATTTCAAATTTTGGCAACCATTATTGTCGGTTATATTCGACAGGAATAACTACTATTACTGTCGGTTATATTCGACAGAATTAATCAAAATTTTGGCCCAACCTAGGGCTGGCTGGCTAGATTGGGCTAGCCGGTTGACCCTTTAGCCCTTTCTAATTATGTGGGGCCCACGAGCCATCTGCCCTAGCCTTTGGTTGGAAACGGTTTTCGAATAATTTTTTGCCCTTTGACCTTCTAAACGTTTCAGTTGGAGATGGCTTAAGGCTCCAGCGAAGTCCTTTCCTTCCGTATTTACCTTAATTTACATGCATCAAAGGAGGAGCGTACGTTTAAAATGTCATGCTGAAAATACACTTTGAATTTTGTAATACGTAACGCGTACGGAATATTCGTATAATTAAAGAGAATCGCGGCCGCTTACTAGTCTTTAATAATAATCAGCAGCAATCCAACCACAACCACGTATTATCATTGTTATTATTATAGAGGTTAATGGTCACAGCTTTGCGTTTTCCAAATATCTTGTATTTTCCTTCTAGTGATTAACTGCAGCTTACAACCTCTAAGTTTAAATTAATTTGAGAAATTTTATTTAAACTCATCCAACCACTTTTTACATTTAATTTACTCTCTTCACTCATATTGTTTTTTTTATTAAAGAATTAATATCTCTTTAAACCCAAATTTATTACCTAAACTACCATCTCAAACATAATTCAAAATGTAAAATTATTTTTACACCCATTCTCTTTATATAATAACATCTCTAATTGAATGTTTTTTTTTTCTTTCAAAGAGGCGTCCTTTGCCCTTCTATAATGGCATATGCCGTATAGGACTAGCATTTCTATGGCTGTTTTTTTTTTTCTTTCTGCTACCACAACCCATTCCATAGACTTGAATTTGCCAAGAGAATGTTATGCAAGCTCCAGTTCAGTCATTTTTAAATCGAGCATTTTCATGTACTTTTTAAAAAGTGTTTTGCTGCTATGTTAATAAACAAATAAACAAATTGGAGCTATTTCGAATAAAAAAGGTGCAAGACTTGCCACCCGCTAATTCGTGGTTAAGGTTGAGCAATCTTTATTTGCACCAAGAATAAAGTTTTATGTCTTTACAATATTAATCAAAAGTCATTGCATTGGTGTTTTGGGGCGCATACAGATGGCATAGAAAAACAAATACAATATAATATAAAAAGTATGAAATTTAATCCAAAGAAGAAGCAAACAAACAAAATATCCATAAATCAAGTCATATATTAGTTGGAGGATTAAAAACTTCAAAATCACCATCCATCAATAGAAAAACTTGTTTTTCTCTATCAGAGCTATTAGGGTTTTAGTTGAAATAAACGTAGGATAAAAAAAAGGTGATGCTAGGGTTTAATTATAGTATGTGGGTCTATTGATAAATTTGATTTTTATCATTAATTTCATTTTGTACTTAATAATAATTATGTAATAGGGTAAAATAGACAATTAATATTTAAAATTTAAGTTAGGTGCCGAAAGAGGTTAGATGAGTTTAAATAAAATTTCTCAATTAATTTTTGAAATAGATTATAGAGTTTCAAATTTCTCATTTTTGTGCCATGCAATTTTAAAATCGTATCAACTAATGTCTTTGAGTTTTATAACCGTTTGGTCCTTCATTAAATTGATAACATAAAAAATATAGAACTCGTTTATGAATAATGTGATATAAAAGCCTCACAGTGTGAATTGATAAAATGTTAAAAGCTCATGGTGATTGGGGGTAGCAGTTATCGTAAAGGAAGTGGTGGCGATTATGCTTGTGGTGGTGGCGGCGGCGATTATACTTGTGTTGGTGGTGGTGGTGGTGGCATCGGTGGCTATGGCAGTGAAATTTAACTTAAAATATTTAATTTCTAATAAATGATGAAAAATCACTAAACCTACCTCATTTTTACACATATGCACCATATGAAAGAACATGGAAAACCTCACAACCGACCTCATCCTTAAACACAAATACATAGGTGGATAGAAAGAAAAAAAATGAAGAATTAGACAAAAGTTATTTTGTGTAGATATTTGGACAAATACATAAGCATTTATAAGAGTTTTTTTGTTGAATTTTGATTTAGATAGATTTTTTAAATTGTTTCAACGGTTAGATTTCGTTAGATTTGCTCATATTCAATCTCAACCGTTGAATTTAATGTATTTATTTATTTATTAAATGAACTTATGCCACATTGGGATGATTGAATAGCAGGCTGCATGCTTTGTACGTTAAAACGTTATTATTTAACCATAGTCAAACATGCTTTTCTTTTTGTGAGGTTTAATAAAACACTCTCGGTACTGTTTACTTTTAACGAAAAATTATTTTTTTACCTTTAACTGTCACTATTTACTATACCTTTAAAAGTGACTTTTCGTTAAATGAAAAAAAAAATTTAGACTTTTCATTAGTTTTCCTTTTTTTTTTTCCATGAAAATTAAACATAAGAAAAGCAAAATTCACGCGTGAAGTGTAAAGTGCCCGGGAAAACGGCAATTAAGGATTGGACACACCAAGTCTCGTACATACCTATTGTCAGCATCTCCCACGATGTTAGGGTAGGGTAACAAACAACGACAATCCCACGCTACTATATAAGTATATATGATTTCACTCAATGAACAAGTAGATAGAGTTACTTGATACTTTGAACTCAAAGCCTACTGGTTAACTTTGCTCTCACTCTTGAAATTTGCTCCTCATTGCAGGTTAGAATTGGAGTTTATAGCTTTTGAATTCCAGAATACTCACTTCATGAGGATTTGTATTCCAGTATACTCACTTTTGAATTCCGTTTCACCCACCTATAATAATACTAATCTTAAACTTTTTTTTGGATACAAATTACTATTCTTAATGTCATTTAATATTACAGTCTAGTGATATTTCTCTTCACTTGTAACGGATAAGTTTTAATTCAATTTTCGTCAAATGTGAATTTGAACCACATTATTACTAGCACAGTCTCATTATAAGACTAACCCATTCTCTCTTTTTAGTGCATATAATATAATTTGTTTTAAAAAAATAAAAACTATTCTTAATATTAAAAAAAAAAGGATTAAACACGAGAAAAACGTTGCCGGATTTTGTGGTGTGGAGGGTCCTACACTCCTACCGAGAGTCGACGAAGAGGAGGGAGAGAGCTGACCAATCCATTGGTGATTGGGCGGTCGGTTTAGGAGGAATCTTTCTGCTGGGATACATGTTCTGTGCTGGCTGTTTGGCCCAAGTACTAATTTGGCGCACATCACATTGCTTTGCCTCCCATTTTCACCCTCCATCTCCATGTTACGACAAGAAGTCATTCTCCTTTTCACCTTGTTTCTATTTTCTGTTAATATTGATTATTTTCCTCTTAAAAATGGGACAACCGTGATAAATCACGATTATTCACCATTTTTTGGTCTGGAGAGGTTATAGAAAATTTCATCATGTATGTGACCACAGTTTATTTCCAATTGCTGATAAAGAGAGAGGAGGACGAGATTGACTGGGTAGTACATATAACGTAATGTTGGTGAATTTAGAAGAAGAGTGTTGTTCGACAGAGAAAGAGAGAGAAGATATGCGTGACTTGACTGCCTTACTCTGCCTTTGTTGAATCTCTCTCATCTCCCCAGGGCCAGTCTTGAGATTTTTAAAGCCTTGGCTGACGCAAAAAAATGTGCTCGAACATTATATAAGAAAAGTATTGTTTTTATACATAAAACTTCAATAAAATTATTACTTACAAAAGTACTTCAAACTCAATAATTTAGAAATACGAAAAAACTAATTTCTTTTGTACGAGAACCAAAAAACCTTGGGTTTACAAGTAGATAGATGATGAGTCTTGTTTTTCTACCTAACATTTTAATGTGTTTTTATAGAAATCATGATGTGTTTTTTCTTATTTACTAACTTTGTCAATATGGGTCTATAAAAATAATGACGTTAATTTTAGCAACAAAAGCCATTACTTCTGATTAAACCTCTAGATCATTTAGCCAAATTTCATAAATTTAAACCCATGAAAAGAAATTTGTAAAAATTGAAAAGTAAAAAAGACATATATTGTTTTGAACCCGGGACCTCCTTCTTTATTTTAAATAATATAAACCATTACTTACCAAATTTTATAAATTTATACTTATATGAAAAGAAATTTGTAAAAATTGAAAAGTAAATAAACACACGTGTTTTGAACCCAAGATCTCCTTATTAATTTTAACAAATAAAAACAACCAATTATAATTAAATCTCTTTGTTAATTAACCAAATTAAAATCTTTTATACTCTTATAAAAACATATATAAATATAACACTTTAATAATTTTGATGCTCTCAATTTGTTGGGACCGGATCGATCACCCAGCCCGCATTGAGCCTAGGTCGGCCTGCCTCTCCCTCTCTCTCACGAGTCATGACATTGTTGACCAAAAAAGAATTGACATGAGGCGGAGGAGTTAGTATTTGGTGATGTTTTTATCTCTTCCCAATAAAATTGTATCCACCTAGTTATCTTACAAAAACAATGGTATCCTTTTCCTTTCCCCGCTCTCACTAAAATAAGAGTCAAAGAATACAAGCTTATAAAATAAACTAAATTTATTTGAAAGTTGTTATATAACGATTATAACAATGTTATTTTTGCACTTTAAATATATATAGAAGGGTAAAAGACATTTTACTACCCTGATGTTTGGTGGTTTTCAACATTTAGTACATCAATTTTTTTTCATCCCAGAGTCATACCTAAAGTATAAATTTTGGGACAGTTTCATACATCCGTTAGTCAAACTGTTAGTTCTCCCGTTAAGTGATGACGTGGCGCCCTGATTGGGCGCCACGTGTCATTAAAAATATTTAAAAATTAGTATTTAAATAAAAAATTTATTAAAATTTTATTATTTAAATAAAAATAATATTTAAAAAATATTAAATTAAAAAAATTTATTCTTCTCTTCTTCTTATTCTTCTTCTTCTTCTTCTTCTTCTTCTTCTTCTTCTTCTTCTTCTCCTTCTCCATTTATGTGTCTTTTTTTATTATTTTTTTATTTTTTATTCCTTCTCCTCATCTCCTCTGCAACTCCCACCCACCCTCCCTCCCTTCTCTTCTCTGCAACTCGCATCACCCACCCTCCCTCATCTCCTCTGCAACCCACACCAAATTTAGCAAAACAAAACTAAAAAAAATCGAAGGGAAGGTTTGGGTTGGGGGGACACAGGTCGACGGGAAGATCTGGGTGTGGGTGGGAGGGTGGGCACGGGGGGATTGGGGAAGGAAGAGGGAAGAAGAAGGAAGAAGAATAAGAAAAAAAAATGAAATCTGGGTAGAAGAAGAAGAAGAAGAGGAAGGAAGAGGGAAGAAGAATAAGAAGAAAAAAAAAACGAAATCTGGATAGAAGAAGAAGAGGGAAGAAGAAGAAAAAAAATGAAATCTGGGTAGAAGAAGAAGAAGAAGAGGAAGGAAGAGGGAAGAAGAAAAAGGAAGAAGAAGGAAGAAGAATAAGAAAAAAAATGAAATATGGGTAGAAGAAGAAGAAGAGGAAGGAAGAGGGAAGAAGAAGAGGGAAGAAGAAAAAAAAAATAAAAAAAAAATAAAAAAAAACGAAATCTGGGTAGAAGAAGAAGAAGAGGAAGGAAGAGGGAAGAAGAAAAAGGAAGAAGAAGGAAGAAGAATAAGAAGAAATTTTTTATTTATTTAAATACTAATTTTTAATTTTTTTTAATGACACGTGGCACTCAATCAGGGCGCCACGTCATCACTTAACGGGAGAACTAACAGTTTGACTAACGGATGTATGAGACTGTCCCAAAATTTACACTTTAGGTATGACTCTGGGATGAAAAAAAATTGATGTACTAAATGTTGCAAACCACTAAACATTAGAGTAGTAAAATGTCTTTTACCCTATATAGAAATATAAGAAGAAGTTATTGTATTAAAATAAGGTGATGAGACCACATTTAGATCATATCTTTAATAAGATTATCTCCAATTCTAAGGTTGAAATTTATTTTTTTTAATAAATAATATTATCTATACTAAAAAAATTTTGATTTTAAGTTTTAACATAGAAACAAATTTTCTGCTTAAACTTTTCTAGTTAAATTTTTAACTTGCGATTATTAAAGAATGAATTTTAGGATTATAATAATAAATACCTTTTAAGTTTCCTTTTCTTTTTGTTTTGTCTTTGCCTTTGGTTATAGTAACTTGATTTAAATGTGTTGCTCAGCAGCAACAGAAGAAAATAGAGACCCACTTTGATATGAGTCAATTTCATATTATATATTTTATGACACACTCCGACCCGGAATGTCCACTAGGACTCCGAATCGAGCTATGCTGGCCGACACCTGGAAGGTGATGAAGTCATAAAGTGTAGTGATGTGGAAAATATGAATAAATTTAAACTTAATAGTGCCTGAATATCAGAGTGTGTTAGTGAGCGAGAGCGAACCCATCTTACATGTGATGACAGAGCACAAGTGAAGTACAGTATAGCAGGTAAGAATTATACCCGCAGAGGTAGCCACCAATCCTCGGATTTGCCAAGAATCCTCGTCGATACGAACCTCATCTGCTAAAACGTGGAGAGGCGCAAAACAGACATGTGAGTACACAAAATAAAACTTCGAAAACATCTTTCTTTTTAGCAATACAATAACCCCTCGCTGAAATCCGTGTAATTCCCCAGAGAATGCCAATACTTAGTTGTATAACAATCATGTTGAAGAATGGAAAACCAAAGCATACCATGTCGAGTATCTCATCAAAAACCATGTAAGATAAAATAAATCAATATAAATGAATTTCAATCATAGTCACCTATAGTGACCTGTACGACTCACCCACATCTCATCAATCATATCAATCAGGTGCTAGCATATGTGTTGAAGTCACCTATAGTGACCTGTACGACTCATCTATATCTCATCAATCATATCATATCAATCAGGTGCTGGCACATGAGTCGAAGTCACTTATAGTGACCTGTACGACTCATCCACATCTCATCAATCATATCATATCAATCAGGTGCTAGCATATATCTCATCAATCATATCACATCAATCAGGTGCTAGCACATAAGTCGGAGTCACCTACAGTAACTTGTACGACTCATCCACATCTCATCAATCATATCATATCAATTAGGTGCTAGCACATATCTCATCAATCATATCACATCAATCAGGTGCTAGAACATGAGTCAGAGTCACCTATAGTGACCTGTACAACTCATCCACATCTCATCAATTAGGTCCTGCACACGAGTCGGAACCACCTAAACTGGTCTGTACAACAGGCTGGGTGTATATATATATATACGCTCAGTACTACTATCACGTGAAGGCTGTGCGAAATATCGCAAGTCACCTACGAGTCGGAACCACCTATAGTGGTCTGTACAACAGGTTGGCACCTACCTTGGAATCCAAGGTGAGCATAAGGTGTGGTAGGTGAACGATCACGTGAAGGCTGGCCCTGGCCTCGGGCGGAGCATTAACACGGGGGTGCAGGACAATACATTTTACTTAAATCCATTCGTCACTAATTACCTTTCGATCATACCAACACTATAAACTCACCTGAACTTACCTTAATCTTCACATTGTTGTGCCACGCTATGCAAGCTGTATTAAATCACATACTAAAATATAAACTAATTAAGGCATATCACTTATAAAATGTAATACCACAAATTCTCATTTCGTAGTACAAAGATTTATAATCCACAAGCAATCACCAATTCATAAAACTAAAACATACCTTTTTACCAATTTCCTTCACAGTACTCAATTCCCAAACAATGCTTTTGCCTCAATTATTATATGGCTGCATCTAACAACTCGTTAGATTGCCTACGTACCCTAAACAGGGATCAAGCCATTTGTAGTTCACAATAATTATTTATAGGTAATACATATATGGATATATCACGATATAATTTAAACTCAACCATCTCGTAGTATTTATAACCTATAAATATATATATATCACATGACATAAATTCCTTAGTTCCATTTTAAAGCATTTGTGGAATTATAAATCACACACATATATGATAAGAAGGAAAAGATCTACTCACCTTGAACCTGTGCTACAACTTCCTAGCATAAACATTGAGGCGTTACGAACGATTAGCGCCTGCGACCAATCATCAAATTACAACTCAGAATTCATAACGCTAACATACATGATTTACCTAAAACACATCCCTACTTAATTTGATCCGGAAGATTCGTTTCACGGATTTCTGATCCATAACTTTCAAAGATCCACATTATGCTTCTAGAACAATACCTCAAAGTTTCGTTATGATCCAACAGTTGGATTTCCGCCAATTGCCAAAACCAAGTGGCGGTTAACATTCTATTTACGAACTTACAATTCCAATTCAGGAAGATTCGTACGACGGATTCCCAATCCGTAAATTCCTAGATTCCTCAAATATTATGAATAACAACCTATTAAATTTTGGTGATGATCCAACGGTCAGATCGTCAATTCATAATTTTACCTATTAACGTACCGAAGACGATTTAGGTTTTAACTTTTAACGTACGTTATCCAATTCTCAAAACTGAACTCAAGGTATTTAATACAACCTAAAAATGACATTGGCAGCCCTCTGGCCACGCACCGCCATGGGTGGCGGTTGGCCGCCCCGACTCGCCGGAAAATCCAACTAACTCCAAAAATTACCAAAATTTGCAAAAATGAAGTTCTCAACTAGTAGAGCAACTTTTATACCTGCAACCAAGGGGTGAAAACCCACCGGAAACCCTAGGTGTGGGGGTGCTTTGCTTCGTCGTCTCCGGTGTTCCGCAGCTCCAATCCCTGCTTAGGCTTTGTTCTAGGCCTCAAGGGAAGTATTGGTGGTCTTAATTGAAGGATTTACCTTCAGAAATGGCGGATCTCCGCCAATCCTTCCTATGTTGCCGCCGGCCACTCCCCCGAAACCAAGATCAAATCTTACTAAATTTTGTGTAGAAATGGCATAAGAAGGGTCTAAATGATGATTGTGAGTGGTTTATAGGTTCAATTCGTCAGAAAAAGTGCTAATCTCGTCGAAATTGGTGAGAAATCCAGACCGGGTCGGGTCGCCCACTCGCGGGTCACAGGATCCCTCGTGTCTCATTTCTCTCTTATTTTCTTCCCTTTTTTCCATCCTGATTGGTTCCTAACTCTATCTCTTCTTCCCATTATTCCACTCGCCCTCATTTTCTTTTCTTTGCCAATCCATCCCAGCTGCCCATTCATTTTCCATTAAATCTAGGCCACACACGTGGGCTACCTGATTTGACTCCAATAATCTGGAATATTTACTAAAATATCTCCAACTTCAAACGCTAATAACTTCCACGTTATAACTCCAAATTCAATTCCACTTGCGCCCACGCATCCTTAGCGACGAGTACTACGAGAATATCTCAAGAAAACGAACCTTGCGTGACACGACACGGCAGTCAACACAAGTCAACACTTTGCCTCAAAGGGCATTTTCGTAAACTCATTTACTAAAATTATAAAAATCAAAATTTTCAGGTACGGGTTGTCACATTTTACCCTATTCTTAGTATGTTTTCGTAATTATTTTGATAAAATTTTGATACTTTGATTTATATTTTCAATATAGAATATTCGACTTCCTCTGGAGTAAAACATGATCAAACGAACGAACTTTAAAGTGATTCAAATTGGAGGACGTTCATGTGTTTCTTGGCGTATACGTGTCAAAATTTGAGATTTTTCTACCAAGCGGTTATTTTCTGGTGATGGAATAAAGGAGCAGTGTGCAATCCTGGAAAATGACATTTTTGGAGCCCGAGATGACCTTTAATGTGTTTGTGACCTTCTGGAGAAGTGTTTAGAATATTCCAAACCTTAAATCCAATTATTATGGGCCAGTTTTGGAACAGCTTAAGGGTCTAAAATGTGGCTGTTCATATTTTAGGCGAATTTTACCATTTAATTTAGGTTTATGTTTTCTATTTTATTTTAGTTATTTAGTTTCCTAGTTAGATTGGAAGACCTTTTATTAGGAGGATTTAATTAGGTTAAATAAGGTTGGCCGCATTATTCTTGGGGACTCTTCTTCTACTCTTCTTGAAGAGAGGAAATTGGCCAAGCGTAGAGATTTTCAGATTTTTTCTATTCTAGGTGTTTTCGACTTTATGATTTTAATGAAGAACTTTATGATTTTTATTATGAATATACGTAACTTTTTGCTAGGGTGAGGCCACAAGCCTTAGCAAGAATATGCAGTTTCTTTTCAATTTGCTTATGATTATATGCATGCAGGTTTTCGGATTATTAATCACTGGTTTGAACTATCTAATTGTTTTGGTGCTTGATCACCATTAGGATGTTTAGAAAAGTGATTTGATGCAATTTTGGTTGGAGGTCGGTCATTGAAATTGACGAAGGCTTCTTGTGATTAATATGTGCAAGTTCACTTAGGATGAATACCACGTTTTAAGGGTTCAATGATTTTTCAAAAGGTTTCACAGAACTTAATGAGTCATCCATGTTTAGATTTGATCTAAATACTACAGCCGGATTGCATGTTTGATACACTCTGTATGTTGTGGGTCCAAATAGGCATATATTAGGAATACCTAAAATTTGAAATATGCATGTGTAAGTCATAAGTAATTGAAATAACTATTTAGGATTGTTAAGATGACGGTGGATCCCTAGTTGTTTTTTTAATTTGATTTATAAAAACAAAACTGTTTCTTCCTCTCTTAGCTTTAACTTTGTAGATTGTCTTATTTTTATTAGTTAAATTCGTTTTAATTTAAGTAGGTTATAAAATCAATCACCTCAAAATTCTGCTTTACAATAATTAATTGGAATTTAGTTTGCTTCGAATTAATTATAATACCCATGAGTCCGTTTATGCTACAATAACCTGTTTTATAGAAGTTTTAATCTTTTTGCGTGAGTACTAAAGTGCCTATCTCCTCCTTAGACCATCTCTAACCCTTGGGCTAAAAGCCAAATTTTTTAGCCCGAAAAATTTAGCTTTTAGCCCAGAAACATTTTTTCTGCTCCAATTCTTTCTAGCCTAAAATTTTAACCCGAAATTATTAAAGAATAAATTTAGGCTATTTTTTTTCTTAAATTAATTTTTTTAAAAATTAAATATATAAACTATCGTAAATTAATTTTATGAACATTTTAATCAAAAAAAATTTAAATTTCGATAAATATTTTCATTCAGTTTGGTGGAGCCCACACCAATTTCTGGGCTAAATTCTGGGGGGAATCTGCCTTGGTTTAGCATTTAGCATTTAACCCGAATTTTCCCTAGAGGTTGGAGTGAATTTGGAGGGAAATTTTGGAGAGTAATTTGACTTTTAGCCCAGGTTGGAGATGTTCTTAGAGAGTTAAGAGAGAGTCAGAGACGCAGGCGCAGCAGCAGGACAAGAAGAGAAATGGGGATCGTTTCTCAGGAAGCGATCAAGCAGTTCCAAGTTCTGATGGACCAAGGTGTGCTTCTTCTCTCTCTTTCCTCTTTCTTACCTATTGGTGTTTTATATTTTATATTTTCACTTTTTCTGATATTTCTACTGTTTCTTTGTTTGGATGGAATCTGGGGAAATGGCAGTTGATGAGCGTCTCAAGAGAGCGTTTCAGGTTCGCATTTTCCTCTCTCCCATCTTTCTTCTCTTCTCTTGTCAGCTTAAACTCAGCTCAACTCACAATTATTCTTCTTCTGCTGCTGCTGCTAGCAACTTTCTACTTTCTTTCTTTTTACTTAATTTATTTGATTTTAATTGACCTTCTTTTTAAACTTTTTGGGTTTGGGGTGCTGCTAATGCTAATGCTAATGCGAATCGCACTAGTAGACTAGTAGTATACACTACCATTTTGTGAATCATGTGATGATTAATCAACCCAACACCACTAGAATCAATCCCATCTCATCATCCCATTGATCTTTCATCTTTTTTTCTTTCTTCTGGTTAGTTACTAGTTGCCAATTTCCAATTGCCCATTTGGCATTTGCTGCCACTCAAATCATGTTACTGGAGTTTAAACTGAAAAAATCTAATTCTTTGATTTTAATAACATGAACATCAAGTAGGGGACAAGACAGACACTTGAGTCTTTATAAATATCTTGTCTTGTATGGATGATCGTTGTAATTGTTTCTTGGTTTATAGAATGTTCATCAAGGCCATCTAGTTGAGACTTTCGGCCGCTTTCTCAAAGCAAGGGATTCCAATGTTGCCAAAGCCCATAAAATGGTAACACTGCATCCCTTTCGCCTCCAAATTTCACCTAATGATATCATATCCATTGTCGGCTCACTTGTTTTGCTTTTGTTTTTATTGATGAAATCAAATGGTATGTTTCTGATGTTCCAGTTGGTCGATTGTTTAAACTGGAGGGTACAAAATGATATTGACAATATATTAGCAGTAAGTTTATCCTATTCTCCTACTTGTCTAATGTTTTCCACTGATTGCCAAATTACCAATCTAATGTATAACCATGGTGGCCTACAGCTGCTGACATTTCCTGAATCTTATTCCTCTGTTGCAGAAGCCCATAGTTCCAACTGAACTATACAGAGGAGTGCGAGATTCACAGCTCATAGGTCTTTCAGGTTACTCAAGAGAGGTGCTCATTCTTTCTTAAAACTTATCTCTTTTGTGGTGTTTACACTGTCATGTCTCTTCTACGAATGGTTTTTCTCTTGTAATTTGTGTGTGCAATAAGCCTGTGAAATGTTTATTAATTCTCCTTTGCTCTTCAGGGCTTGCCCGTCTTTGCCATTGGTGTTGGGCTAAGTACATTTGACAAAGCATCGGTAAGTGTTAGATGAAAATGAAAGACCATCTTGTCCTACAATTGACAACAATATTACTTACTTCAGCCATTTTAACTTGGTGCTGGGGGTCCTTCGGTCTTGACAATCTTTGAGAAATATTTTTCTTCTTGATTACAGGTTCACTACTATGTGCAGTCACACATTCAAATTAATGAATATCGAGATTGTGTAATTTTGGTGAGTACCAGATCTTGAATCTCTTAAGGTTTCTTGAGTCATCCGTCTGACCTGTGTGTTTGGCTGTAGCCTTCTGCATCTAAGAAGTATGGTAAGCCTTTTACCACCTGCATCAAGGTTTTAGATATGACTGGTTTGAAGCTCTCGGCACTAAGCCAAATAAAGGTACATACAACTTGATAGTAATGATGTTCTTTCTTTTTGTTTGTTTATTTTCGTTACGGTTTACACTCATCTTGTTCTTTCCTATGACAAGTACAAATCACAATTTTATTTAGGTTTGTCCAATGTTCCTTAGCGAGGAATTATTTTTATAAATATATGAAAAAATATAAACTAGGATGATTATAAATCTCATGTAATGCCTGACTGTGACGATTCTACTTTGTATGTATCTACATGAGTTCTACAGTTCACTACCCTATATGTTGCATGTCTGTGCAGTTACTGACAATTATATCAACCATTGATGATTTGAACTACCCGGAGAAGACAAATACATACTACATTGTAAATGCCCCTTATATATTCTCAGCTTGTTGGAAGGTTAAGCTTCACATTGTTAATCTTTGTGATATAATGTGATCTTAAATCTTTTGTTTCCTGCATAAGTACAATTGAGGTTGTTGCATGAGCCCTTTTATATATTTTAGATGCCCTTTTGGAATTGGAGTCGTATAATTCTTGGCCTGTTATCAGGTTGTCAAGCCACTTTTGCAGGAGAGGACAAGGAAAAAAGTGCAAGTGTTGTCTGGTTGTGGTAGGGATGAACTGTTGAAGGTAATGTGTTCCCTATAATGCTTGATGTTTTGCGAATTTGAATGCTTATGAGTTCTTCTCATATTAGTCAAAATCATCTCTCTTTTTTTTAGGTCACATTAAACTACTTTTCTAATAGTTAATTTGATATCCTTAGCATTTTCACTGCGCACAAACACGGTTCCTCTTTGTAAGTCATTGTACTTGTTGAACCTGGATGCGAAGGCAAACCCATGTGATGGACATATAGCCAATTTTGCTTCTTGTATTTAAATGGACTAATCTTGTAGTTGGATTTGATGTTTGTTTAGATAATGGATTATGCATCCCTTCCACATTTCTGTAAAAGAGAAGGTTCAGGATCATCTCGAAATTCACAGAATGGAGCTGACAATTGCTTCTCCTTGGACCACCACTTTCATCAACAGCTCTACACCCACATCAGGCAGCAGTCTCTGATGAAAGAATCTGTTCAACCAATCAGACACGGTTCTTTTCATGTGGATGTACCTGAGGCGGCTGCAGAAAGAACTCATATTGCTAAAACGATAGAATCTGAGTTTAACAAGTTTGGTAATCGGAATGGGCTATCTGAGTCTTTAGATGGCCTAAAAATCAATGGCGACTGAAACCAGAGTTTGGTGCTGTGCAAGCTTGCAATGAAGTCTTTGCATTAGTGATCCTAGAGTTGCAATCACGTGAAATGATTGATTGTAATGGTGACTGCTGACATTATCTACGTGAACTTAACAATCGCAGAGCTAATAGAGTGTTTGTAATTTGACATATGGGGCTGCCGCCGGATAATTAGTTCAGACCTACGAGTAGCCTTATGTGCGTTGTAGTAGTGCAGCAGGAAAATTGTCATCTTTAATTGCACGGATTAACCTGTTTTAACCTTTGGCGATTTCTAATTTTTTTTTTTTTGACATGTCAGTTTCTGGTGCTGGTGCTATATCTGTAGCGACGACGCATCTACGGATCAGTTGGTTAAAGTCTGCATGCTGACTTGTTAAATTTTGCCCTGAAGAACCAATAAAAGCAGACAGTATTGTTTTGAGTATTGAGATAAGAAAACGGGAGATTTACATGTTTCCCTTTTGAACCACTGAGACTTACAAATAAGTTTTCCTGAATACAATCAATACACCAAAATGGGAGCGGTTGGATTGGAAGTTGGTGTTTCTCTCTCAAGGACTGCGAGAGATCCCTTTCTCATCCGACTTGTCTGCCATTGTGATCTTCTCTTGAATCCTGCTAGAACTGAACGAGGAACGGTACTGATGACTCGCCTGCCACCGTTTGTTCTTCTTGATGCCGCTTGCGAAGTTCTCCCTCAACTGCTGATTTTGCCGACTCTGCCATCTCTGCTTTGTTCAATGCCATGTCTGTTGCAGTATTGATTTCCTCTATGGCTTTTAAATTGGCCTCCAGCTTTTTATCTACTTCAGTTTTTCTTACGTTGAGTGCTTCCACTTGGTTCATGCTTTCTGCCTCTTTCATCTCAGCCAATTTTTCACTTTCCTCGACTTTCCTTCTCAAAGATTCAAACTCCTCCTCCGATAGTCTGATCTTGGCAGCACTGGTCTCTGAGTTTGAAGACGTACCTTCTTCCTGTGTTCCCCCAGATAAGAACTTCAGCTCCCCGATGACTCTTTTTTCTGCTTCTCGTGCATCTTTAGCTTCTTCAAGGGCAATCTTCAGTTTCTTCTCTGCTTCCTCTGCTGCAACTCTGCTATCTTCAGCTTCTCGTTTATGTTGATTAGCCCTTTCCTTCATCTTTTCTGCTTCCAGCCTAGTGCTTTCAGTTTCAGATGACAGCTTCTCAGCAGTTGAACTGTGATGTGCATCACATTCATGAGGACTAGGAGTTGCATTACGATGTGCCTCTGCCTCTTCCTTGGTTTTCTGTATTTGATCGGTTAGTTTAGTAGCGAGAGCTTCCATTTCCATTTCTCTGTCCTTCAATTCAGCCTGTTCCCTCTTCACACCTTCCAATTCCAGCCTGAGGGAACTCACAAAGCTTCGGAGAGAGCTCTCTTCGTCCGCCACTCCCTGCAGCATCTTTGTGGCTTCATTGAGCTCCATAGTTACCACTCTCACGGAGTCCATTTCGCACGCGTGTGCTTTCTTCATCTCTTCTTGTATAATTTCAATCTCCGATCTTGTTTCTTCAAGCTTTGCCTCTAGTTCTTTGGCCAGTTCAGGATCAACCTCATTCTTCAAAGATAGCAATTTGTCTTCTGCTTCTTGCTTCGCACTTCGGTAGGATCGAAGGTGGGCCTCTTTTTCAGACACGGCATTTGCCTGCTCCTGTTGGGCTTGCAGGGCGGCAAGTTTGAGCTGTTCAATGGATCCCTGCATGGCTGAAACCTCCTTTGACAGCTCGTTAACCCTGTCTGAGTTAACGTTTGCTGACCGCTGAGCTTCCGCTGCCTGTTGGAATGCAGCGAGTTTTGCTTCAAAGGCGGCATCAAAGTCCTGTCGGATTTTGGTAAGCTCTTGCTTTGCTGCATCGAGTTCGGTCACAGTGGCTGTGTACTCATTTCTTTCGTGGTCCAATTCCCGTTTCCAAGCATTACCTTCAATGGTTTCTCTGGATTTGACCTCTTCTAGTTTCTTAGCCCGATTCTTTACATCTTCGGCGTCTTTAATTGCTGATCGCTTGGAGTCTGTTACAGTTTTGAGCTTGGTGTTCAGATCCTGCAGTGTTCTCCTGGCCTTATCAAGCTCAGAGAGTGCTCTAGCCTTGGTAGTTTCCGCACTCCCTAATTGTTGCTTAATCTTGTTTAGTTCTTTCTGTGCCAAAAGAAGTTGCGTCTCCTTGTCCAGTGCATTAGTCTGACAAACAAGAAATCCCCAGTTAAATATCAAATCATTCAGAAGGGATGATATACGCAATACAAAAATAGAAAGGCTGTTCTCTTCGCAAGACGTTAGCATTTTGCAGTGGCATTGGCGTTGAAGGGATATATTGATTGAATATTGTACCTCTGGTGAAAACTTTTTCTTGACGGCATTGGCATTGGCATTGAGGTTGGCATTAGCATTGGCTTTGGGACTGGCACCGGAATTGGAATCGGAATTGGCATTGACATTGGCATTGGAAGATTTTCCTCCTCTAGAAACGACTTGGCCAAACAAACTAACAGCAGCTTTGACAGATTGGAAGGGTGCTCGGGTGTCAACCTCTCCCACCTCCGCCCTCGGGGAACCGGGAGCCTTCTGCTGATCCTTTATACGGACATTCGCCATCTTTGGTTTCTTCTGCGCGCAACAAGCATGTATGTATGGATGTACGAGTCACAAACAATAATGATTTTGTCTGAATAGAATTATAATAATATTGGAAACGTGAAAGCACGTACCTGCAACCAAAAAAGATGATTGAGATGGAAAGAGTTGAAGTCAGAGGAGGAGGATCATTCAATACAAGACGTCACTAAAGAATTCAGAAGTAAAAAGAAATCAAATCAAATGGGTTAAATGGCAAACCCAGAGATTAAAAATACAATTTTGAAACAAAATGTATAATTGTCAAAGAAAAAGAAAAGGGAAAGAGGAAATGGCAGACGGTGGCCGTTGGAAACCAGAACAAGCGCAGAGACGAAGAGAGCCGAAAGAGGAGGAGGAATGGATAGGTTGATTACCGTTTGTACAAATTTACTTATTCTGCTATTTTAGCGGGAACCAAACCGAAACACGCGGAGCTTAACGGACAACGCCAACCGCTAACATTTTGGGAATTACAGAATTGGCCTTGCCTGCCACCTGCCGGCTAACGTGATTAGTCACGCAGATGACATACTTGACCGTTGACCAGCCCGTGCGGTGCTTTACCTTCTTTCTTTCGCAAAAATGATGGATCAGGATCATGTGGGGATTCTAGCAACCTCACATCATGCTCGTTCGTAATTATATCATCTAATTAGTTTTCGTTCGATACTATTTGTATTTAATTTTAAATAAATAAATTTAAAATAATTTTTGACTTCACAATATACGATAAATGATTAGAGAGTGAGAATCCTTAAGATTCCCACAACTTGAATCCTAATAGATCCAAATTTGGCAAAAAAACAAGTCTGGAAGTCCAAATCACTATCCAGCCATGCCACTCATCGTCATTAGTTCAAAGTTTTTTTGGGTAAATTACATAAAACTACCTCAACTATTGGTGTCAAGACACTTTCATACCTCATCTTTTAAAATTGACAATGTCATACCTTATTTTACGAATTTGTGCCATGTCAAACCTCTGTTAGTTTTTCTGTTAAGTTATCTGTTAAGTGCTGACATAGCAAGAGACGGGGGCCACCCACTAATCCAACCGGATTAAAATATAATTAAATATATTTTTAATAAATAATATTCAAAAATTAAAAATAAATTATTATTTTTATATAAAATTGTGGGATCCACCTCTACAATCCTTCCCCACCCGTCCCCCTAACCTACCTCCACTACCCTCTCTTTCCTCTCTCCATGCAACCTGCATCTGACCCTAAAATCCCAAAACCAGAAACCATTCCCACCCATCTCCCCCCCCCCCCCAAACCTTTCTCCACCACCCACCCTCTCTTTCTCTTCTCCCCTCTCTTCTCTTTCTCTGGGCAACATGCATCCCCAAAATGCCAAAACTCATTACAAATCTCATCAAACCTCCCAAATCTCGAGAAGCGGCCTTGTTCGACTTCGACCTCACCCTTCCTATCCAGATGGTGCAGGGATTAGAGAGAGATGGAGTCTCTGATTTGGGGCTAGGGGTTAGAGAGAGAGGAGTTTCTCTGACTTGGGGGTGGGCTTGGGTACGGAGAAAGGGTGTGTCTGATTTGGGAGTGGGCTCGAGTGGGGAAGATGAACTGGGTTTTTTTATATTATTATTATTTTTTAGGGATGCAGGTTGCAGGGAGATAGAAGAGAGAGAGGCGAGAGAGAGAGAGAGGAGAGAGAGAGAGAGTGGTGGAGGTAGGTTGAGGGGGATGGGTGGCGAAGGATTTGTAGAGGTGGAAGTTCGCTGGAGCTCCACACCAGAAGCTGAGTTAGAGTTCGAGAGAGCTCAATCCCTCGACATTAATGGCAAAGCACACGGCGGTGCCTCAATGCAACGTGCAAAGCCACAGGTGAGTTCCCTATGTCCCAAAAGTTCAACGTTCAAACTTTTGGAAGTTGGTTTGGTCGAGTTAGGGAGGAAATTAGGTGGTTTACTTCTCGGAGCTTAAAGAGATAGAGAGAGAGTCGAAAGCTGAGAGAGAGAGAGAGAGAGAGAGAGAGAGAGAGAGAGAGAGAGAGAGAGAGAGAGAGAGAGAGAGAAAGATTGCAGAAAATGAAAGAAGAGAGAAAAGGTTCTGGAGTGTTCACGGGGGAAAATGAAAAGAAGAAAGAAAAGGGGAAGAAAAGAGAATGGGTCCCACACTTGTCTCACAATTTTATATAAAAATATAATTTATTTTTAATTTTTGTATATTTAATTATTAAAAATATATTTAATTATATTTTAATCCAATTGGACTAGTGAGTGGCCCTGGCTCTAGCCACGTCAGCACTTAACAGATAAATTAACAGAAAAACTGACAGAGGTCTGACATTGGCAGAAATTCGTAAGATGAGGTATGACATTGTCAATTTTAAAAAATGAGGTATGAAAGTGACGTAACACCAATAGTTAAGGTAGTTTTTTGTCATTTACCCAAGTTTTTTATACACAGATTTATTGAGATATCAAAATAATAATACCGCTTTCAAAAGTTTTATAACATTTTCCTGAATAATACTTTCAAGGTATGCTACTATTTTTGTTTTATCTATTCTTAAACTTAATATAAATCATAAAAAAAAATACTTAAAAGACTCAAATAAGAGTAATACGGATCCCAAAGGTCGTCTTATATCATTTTCTTCAGGCATCTCTAAAGGGAAAATGCAAGTTTAAAATGCAAAAATTACATTTACATCCTATTTTGCATTTTTGACAAGTGTAAATGAATATTCTACTCTAATGGAAATGATGTAATTTGACAACTTATTTAATTTTCTTTCTTTGATTGGTGAGACCCATCACCAAAAGATGTTAAAAAGAATGTAAATGTGAGTTTATTTACGTCTTCCGATGAAGATAAATAATTTAGAACCCTGTAAAAAATGTCTTGCGAAAACTCAATAGTCGCAGTTTTCTCAACTTCTGCAATTCTATTAAAGCCAGGGCTTGTTCCTTTGCACGGTATGCTGTGTAATATTAATATAGGTCATTGTAGAGATTTTTGGATCGCAAAATAGTACTTCCATCCTGTGCTAGTAATTTTCTAATATTTATCCATTTTGTTGCTTAAAAATAGTACTATCGCTTTCAAAAATCTTACAATAAGTAACGTAAGCCTTCCCGTTAATATTTTTGGGGGTGGAATCCAATTTTAGTAATGTTTTAAGCCTTACTATTATATTTTCACTTATTTGTTTTAGTTTCAACTATTTGTGAAACACCATTTGATCCTCAATGAAAATATTTTGCAAAAATAAAAAATTTCAATTTTCACTTATCTTTTTTCCTTTTAGGCTTTAATATTATGCTTATTATACTTTTGTTGCTCTATAAATCATAAAACCACTTCTAAATGCCTTATAATGTTTTTCTTGATGCTCACTGAAAATATTTTGCAAAAAACCAAATGCCTTAATCTATTTAATGATGTTTAAAAAAATATTTTGTGAAAATAAAATTTTTACATTTTTTCACAATAAAAAAACGTGGGTTAACACTCACGGTTTTCAATCGGTTTTGCAAATTAGTAGATAAATCACCATTCAATCTATTTATTTCACCTTCGCCTCATTGTAAAGTTTTGAAAATTAAGGTGAGACTTTCTGTTGAGATTCTTGAGTGTACAACTGTAAAACCCCTCCCCAAAAATTATTATGTAATGTTACATTTTCCCCAAAGTTATGTAATTTTTACAATTTGGTCCCCTATCTTACTATAATCCAGACCTTCCATCTAGATTTCCCTGTTCCCCACGCTGCCACGTGGCAACCTCCTAACCCGCTCTCCTTATCTCTCCCTTTTCCCCTTGCACTCTCTCTCACAACACCTTATCCCTCTCACAGATCTCTCACTATTTCCCTGATCAAACCCACACCCAAGCACACCCACACCTGCACCACTATCTCGACGTTAACAACACCACCACCATCACCATCGTTGTTTCTCTCTCTCTCGTCGTTGTGAGGCACGGCGAAGCTTAAAGAAACCCTAGTGACCCCGAGGATACCTAACTCAGATTCCAGCCACCCCCGATCTTTTAACAAAGGTAACAATCTCTTCTCTTCGTCTCACTCTTCTTGTTGATGCGTAGATCAAACCCTAAGGGGAGTATTTCACCGTCGACAGGAGCTGGGGAAGCTACGACATCCTTTTACTGTCGCGACCAGTCCGTTGGGCCGGTTCGTCCCAACCTAGTCGAACCAAGGCCTTTTAGGCTATTTAGGAATCAGGCATTAAGATCGTTAACCGTTAAGCCCAAACCCAAATCCTTTTACTTAATTATTTTTCCTTTTATTTTTATTTAAACCCAAAACCCTTTCATTTGGGCCAAGCCTTCAGCCCAAGGCCAAATGGCTTCGGCCCATGAACTCTAAACCCAAAACACTTAGGGGCCTAGGCCTGCGGGCTGTGTGAACTTGGACCTAAGCCTAGAGGCCCAGAAACCCAGTCCAAACCCTAGCCCAGCCGAGCGTGAGCCTGCGCATGGTTAGCGTGTGGGCAACTGCCGGTGCCGGTTCGTGAGGTGCACGCGCCACCGTTTACGGCGGCGCTGATGGTAGCGTCAGTGAAATTTTCAGCGACCCACGGCGGCAATGCGTGGGGGTGCGTGGAAGGGCGCATGGCCGTACCCAAGGTCCATTTCTATGTTATTTGACGCCATGAACCCGTTAATGACATCCGTTTTCTAAAATTCAATCATTTGAGTATAGTTTTGTTAATTGTACCCTTTTTGTGCTTAGGTACAATTATTAGCGGCGATTCCGTCATTATTTTTTTGTACGGCTCTACGAGATAAAGTATCTATGAATGGACCCCTTCTAAAATGCATGTTTTAATAGTAGAAATGCATAACATGATTTAATGACTACGTTTTATGAGATATTATGCTTACTTAGAATATTTTGGAATACCATATTTTCTATTGAACCATGTTCTTCGTAGGATGTCTGATGGATGATGATATACTGTTTAGAACATGTTTTTACACACTTCGGGTGTCGACCAACATGTGACCATCCTGATATCCTGGAACATTGAGAACGGGGTGTGTCAACAACCCCATTTGACAATGTTCTGGGCCTCACTAATATATATTTTCACTTATTTTTTAGTTTTCGGCTTAAATATTCTACTAAATATACATTTTTTTTCTTCTCAAAAATCTTAAATTTGCTTCCAAATACTTTACAAAGTTTTCCTTAATGCTCGTGGAAAATATTTCACAAAAATAAAAATTTGGATTTTTGACAAAAGAACGTGGGTGTTACTCAGGGTTTTTAGTTGGTTTTGCAAATTCGTACAGAAATCATCATTCAATCTATTTATTTTCACCTTCGCCTCACCGTGAAATTTTGAAAATTAACATAAGACTTTCTGTTGAGATTCTCGAGGGTGGAACCCCATTTGACAATGTTTTGGTCCTCACTATTGTTTTTTTCACTTATTTTTTTAGTTTTTAGTTTCAATATTCTACTAAGTATACTTTTGTTGCTCTAGAAATCATAAAATCGCTTCCAAACACCTGATAAAGTTCCCCTTCATGCTTACGGAAAATATTTTGTAAAAATAAAAAAAATTGTATTTTTCACAAAAAAAACGTGGGTTAACACTCACGATTTTCAGTCGGTTTTGCAAATTCAAACATAAATCACCGTTCAATCTATTTATTTTCACATTTGCCTTATTATGAGGTTTTGAAAACTAAGGTGAGACTTTCTGTTGAGCTTTTTGAGTGCCTTCCTAATATATATTTTTCACTTATTTTTTGAGTTTTAGGCTTAAATATTGTAAGATCCCACATCGCCCAGGGGTGATGATCCTGTAAGCCTTATATGTACATTCATACCTCTAATTAGCACGAGGCCTTTTGGGAGCTCACTGGTTTCAGAGTTTGTCTGAGTTTGCGCGAGAGCAATTACAAGATGGGTGACCCATTGGGAAGTTCTCGTGTGAGTTCCTAGAAACAAAAATGTGAAGGCGTGGCTTACAGGATCCTCACCCTTGGGTGATGTGGGATCTTACACTGGGCCTCACTACTGTATTATTCACTTTTTTTTTTTAAGTTTTCGGCTTAAATATTGTATTAAGTGTACATTTTTTGCTCAATAAATCATAAAACCACTTTGAAACGCCTTATAAAGTTCTCCTTAATGGTCATGGAAAATATTTTGCGAAAATAAAAAATTTGCATATTTCACAAAAAACGTGGGTTAAAAAAGCTCACGATTTTTAGTCGGTTTTGCAAATTCGTACATAAATTATCGTTCAATCTATTTATTTTCACCTTCGCCTCAGCTTGAAATTTTGAAAATTAAAGGAAGACTTTCTGTTGGGATTCTTGAGGGTAGGGGTGGGCACTTAGAACCAAAAACCAAAACCAAAACACGAACCAAATCGAACCGCACCGAACGGTTTGGTTTTACGGTTTTGAAACGGTTTCGGTTTTGAAACCAAACCACAACATAGAAACGGTTTGGTTTCGATTTTGGCTTTTGAAAACCGCACCGTAAATATTAATAAACATTTAATTAAATGTCCATATTAGATTTCATGTTTTAATTGGTCGTTTGTTAGAATCCATACACTTAGTATGGACTAAACCACACTAGGAATAGGATGACAGAGAATTGTACTCCGTTGAAAACACTCATAGGCGAGTAATGTTACATTTACCATATATTTGTACTATATCTCTAATAGAGGTAGGGCTCGCCACGCATGTGGGTCTCATCTTTATTAGTGGTACAAATTGTGGTACAAATTGTAGTACAAATAGGTAGTAAGAGTTGCATTTTGCCCATAGACCTCTCAATAAAGTCCTTTTTTGTCAAAATGTTGTCATAAACACTTTTTATTTTATTATATTAAAACAATTTGAATCATTTTAAAGACACGTTCAAATATACTAACAAAAAAATTCATAAAATTTAATAAAACCCCTAAAAGGTAGTAACAAGGAATTTGAAACCCTCCATCCATGTTAAAAAGGGGCCAAAAAGGATTTTGAGATTGACATAACTCCTTACTTTTTTTTTCTTGGTCAAACAATAGAATTTTTTTTAATTAGATGTTAGATTAGGGAGCCGACATGGTTCGAACCCTCTGTCGTAGTGTAAGGACAATACTCCTCTACACCATTGTGGTAGAGGGCCACTTTCTGGCATAACTCCTTACTTTAGTCCTTTAAATTTGAAATCGATAGAAGTAGTCTTTGAGTTTATGCACCATCAATCATTTTGGTCATGCTGGGACATTTTTTCGTTGTTACTATGAGTTAGAAAAATAGTATAAACTAATAGCGAGCCACCAAAGAAATTTGTAGGTGTTGAAAAAAATTTGGGATGTCCTAAATTAATTTTAGAAAACATGTGGTGTGACTAAAACGACTCAAATTTTGGCTTATAATGAATCTTGTAAAAGTTCTTAAAATCGATTGGAAAATGTAAGTTATAACTTACAGTTTTTGTGAAAAAATTAAAATTTTTAGTTTTAGGAAATATCTTACGTGGGAATTAACGAAAAATGTTGCAAGACATTTGGATGTGATTTTTTCTTTATTAGGTCCTGAAGCTATTTTTCATTAATTTTTAAAGTTGAAAATAGAGAAAAAATAATGAATGCTAATCGTGGAGCCCCCAAAGAGATGTGTAGGTGTACGAAATCTTGGAAATATCTTAAATTAACTTTAGAAAACATGTGATGCGAGTAGAATGACTCCAACTTTAGCTTATAACGAATGTTGTAAAAGTTCTCAAAATCGATTAGAAAATTGTGGGTAACTCACAGTTTTTGTGTGTTTTTAGTTTTAGGAAATATTTTGCGTCAGAGTTAAGATCTTGCAAAACCTTTGGATGTGATCCTACCATTTATTAGGTCTCGGAATAATTTTTTATTGATTTTTAAACTTGAAAAATATAAAAAAAATCTTTAAATTTAGATTTTAAATCGTTGATTTCAAGTGTTTAAATATGAATTAAAATAGATTTTCTATAGAAAAAAACATATTTTGAAGAACATGAATATGATAGTTTGTTGTTATGGTAAGACAAATAAAAGAAAAATTAACAAATATTAAAATATTAAAAAAATAACATGAATATGAATTATAATATAGTCGCTAGAACTCTAGCGACTTAGTACTGTATGGGTCGCTATCCTTCTAGCAACTCACTTATAGGAAAATTGACACACCCGCACCCGAGAGTGGGGCGTGCTGGCCGTCACGAGAGTGTGACGTAGCCATGTGCACTGTGCGGAAGCTAGGATCGAAAATTAAGAACGAACTAATTAAAAACAAAACCACTAGCAACCAAGATACGATAGTGTACTAGAGGCATAAAAAGTATTTATACATAATCAGAGCGTTCTAGGTTCAACTGCAGTCAAGCATAAAGAAAAAGGGTTTAATTACACCCTCGGTGACATACATATGAATAAAGCTGTCAGAAAGCCGGGAGTCCTCGAAGTGCCAAACTCGTAACTCTCGCTACCTAGAACCTGGAGGGGCGAAAAACAAAACTGAGTGGGTCAGCAAAACAATTCTCTTTTAAAACCAATCTTTGCTCAAAATATATATATATATCCCCTCACCGTAAAACCTGTATAATTTCCCAGAATCAAAATATGTACTCAAAGTCCTTAGGTTCTCAAAATCATGCTGAAAGAGTAAGTATGCCATGCCAAAATATTCAAACAGAAACTCAATCATAAACTAATGATGTGATTAAATGTCAGGTAATCATCTCAGCCCTCGGCTGCATGTAAATCTCCTAATCATCTCGGCTCTCGGCCGCATATATGTTTCATAATCGTCTCAGCCCTCGGCTGCCTGTATGTCTCATAATCATCTCGGCTCTCGGCCGCATATATGTCTCATAATCATTTCAGCCCTCGGCTGCCTATATGTCTCATAATCATCTCAGCCCTCGGCTGCATATATCTCTTATCCCTTCTCATCAATCTCATCACTGCTAGTTTATCAATTCTCATTAATGCATGCTCTCACCTGGCACTTACCTGTGCGTCCGCCGCACCAACATGCGAATATGCAATCATTAATGCATAAAAATAATATATGAATACTTTGCATGGCATAAAATTCTCATAAACATTCATTATTTCTTTCTGGGAAAAATAATAATAAAATATAGGAAATACGGTAAAAACTGCCCACTCACTGATAGGTCGCCGGGTCGTAGCCCCCGCGTCTAGCCTGGCTACGCTCGTCCTCGGTGTATGTCTCACCTATATGAGAAATTACTATAAATACGTCATTTAAGCACATACACGTAACTACGAAATTAACTTCTCATACATAGCTCAATTTTGGCATACGAATATACCAACGCGACCTACTCGACGTCACGAGCGTCGCTATATTTTTAAAATAATTTTTTGGAGTCTCACGCGCCCCCACGCGCCAGCACAGGCACGGGGCTACGCGCCCCCCACGCGCAGGCGCGTGCGCGCCACGCGTCGTCAACCTCGAGCTCGCCGGAGCTCCGCTGGCGCCGGCCACCGGTCGCCGGAAACCTGCAACCTCGGTTTTCTCGGCCATTTTTGCACCATTTTGTCTCATTTTTCTTCCTACGTGCTCTAAATTAAGTGTAGAACAAGTCTATACCTTCAAAAACTTCGAAAACCAACGAGAATCTCGTCGGGAAATTCTCCAAAACCGGCCACCTCCGTTCTCGACGATCCCGACGTCAACGCTTAGCCAACGAACGTCTCCGAGCTTCCTTGGGACCTTCTAAGACTCGTGGTGAGCTTAGTTTTGCCTAAAACACAACGTATGAAAAGTTCATGAACAGTGCCAAAATCGTACATCGAGAGAACGGCGTGAAAACGAACGAAACCTTACCTGAAATGGGTGTCTACGTACTCGTAGGAGTCTCAGGAGTCGAATGGTGGTGATGGATGGTTCGATCTGTGAAGTTTTGGCCACCTTTGGCCTTGGCCGTACGTTTTCTGGGCGAGGGAGAGAGAGAGAGTCGACGGGGGAGAGAGAGAGAGAGTCTGATGGTGAGAGAGACAGAATAGGGTGTGAAAATAATGTGTGTGGTCCAGTACACCCACACACAAACACACGTGCTAAATTCCCCGAAGGGGTAATTCCGTCATTTCACCAAATATTTAATATACGTCGGGACGGGTCGTCACAATCTACCCACCTTACAAAAATTTCGTCCCGAAATTTCATACAACGCATATACATACTAATACTCATAGAATAACCTCGGGTACATCTCTCTCATCTGATCCTCGGCCTCCCAAGTAGCTTCCTCCGCCGAATGATTCCTCCACAAAACTTTCACCAATCGAACCGTCTTGTTCCGGAGTACCCTATCCTTCCAATCAAGTATCGTGACTGGCTCCTCATCGTAGGTCATATCTGGATTAATCTCTAGAGGTTGCAGAGGAATCACATGCGATGGGTCTGAAACATAATGTCGAAGCATCGAAACATGAAATACATTATGGATTCTCGATAACTCCGACGGCAACTCCAGCCTGTAAGCTACAGCACCGACTCGCTCGGTGATCCGATAAGGTCCAATGTACCTAGGACTCAACTTACCCTTCTTCGCGAATCGAACCACACCCTTCCAAGGCGATAGCTTGAGAAATACCCAGTCGTCAACGTTATATACTCGGTCAGTAGCATGCCTATCCGCTAAACTCTTCTGGCGATCTTGGGCGGTTTTCAGATTAGCCTTAATAACCTGAACATTCTGCGTAGTCTCCTCTACTATCTCAGGGCCCACTAAGACTCTCTCGCCAATCTCTGACCAACACAAGGGTGTACGACATGGTTTCCCATAAAGTGCCTCGAACGGTGCCATCCCGATACTAGAATGAAAACTGTTATTATAAGCGAACTCCATCAAATCCAGACGCTGATGCCATGAGTCGCCAAACTGTAAAACTGAGGATCTCAGCATATCCTCCAAAGTCTGAATAGTTCTCTCTGATTGACCGTCCGTCTGAGGATGATAAGCTGTACTGTACAACAATCTCGTACCCAATGCCTCCTGGAAGGCAGTCCAGAACTTAGAGGTGAATCGAGGATCGCGATCAGAAACAATACTCGCTGGAACACCATGATACTTCACGATCTTCGATACAAATAGCTCGGCCAACCGATCCAACGAAAACTTTTCCCTGACAGGAATAAAATGCGCTGACTTCGTGAGTCGGTCGACAATCACCCAAACTCCATCGTATCCGTTCTGAGTACGAGGAAGCTTGTACACGAAATCCATAGTGATATCGTCCCACTTCCACTGCGGAATGGGTAGGGGTTGCATCAACCCAAACGGCTTCTTCCTCTCGGCTTTGACTTGCTGACATATGATGCATCTGCTTATATACTCAGCGATTTCTCTCTTCATACCCGGCCAATAGTAGAACGGTCGAATGGTATGGTACATCTTCGTGCCTCCCGGATGCATCGCATAAGCTGAAATATGCGCCTCATCTAGGATATCTTTCTTTAACTCGGCATTATTCGGCACGTACATCCTGTTTCCCTGCATAAGCATACCATCAGATTCTCTGATTCGCAGGTCTTTCTTCTTACCATCATTCCTCAACTGAACAAGTTCTTGAATTTCGTCGTCATTCGCCTGAATCTCAAGTATCCTGTCAATCAGGATTGGCCTAACTCGAAAGCTGGCAAGCAAAGCTTCTTCTCGTTCTACGGCTCTGGAATTATCAATCTCTAGCTGTACTCCAGTAGATCTCAACTCAGTAAGAAGAGGAACTCGGCTCGCATGGAAAGCATTAATTCTGCCCTGGGACTTCCTGCTAAGAGCGTCAGCTACCACGTTTGCACGACCAGGGTGATATTCAATCGTGCAATCGTAGTCGCTCAGTAACTCAATCCATCGACGCTGGCGGAGATTCAACTCCCTCTGGGTAAAAATGTACTGGAGACTCTTATGGTCTGAGAAGATCCTGCATTTCTCACCATAAAGATAATGTCTCCAAATCTTCAAAGCGAAGATGATGGCAGCCAACTCCAGGTCGTGGGTAGGGTAATTCTTCTCATGAGGTTTCAACTGACGTGAGGCATAAGCAATCACCCTACCATGCTGCATCAGGACACAACCTAGGCCGTTCAACGAAGCATCACTATAGATCTCGAAATTACCACCATCGTCAGGAAGCGTCAAGACAGGAGCGTGAGTGAGACAATGCTTCAACTGCTGAAAACTCCGTTCACAATCACCATCCCACTCGAACTT
The DNA here is from genome assembly GCA_963580275.1 of Crataegus laevigata. NCBI lineage: Eukaryota > Viridiplantae > Streptophyta > Magnoliopsida > Rosales > Rosaceae > Crataegus > Crataegus laevigata. The sequence continues at coordinate 207,074 of OY756939.1, forward strand.
AACGTCCTTCCTGGTCAACTTCGTCAGCGGTAGCGCCATAATCGAGAAGTCTTTAACGAACCGCCGATAGTAACCTGCCAACCCAAGGAAACTCCTAACCTCGGTGACGGTTCGTGGCTGTTCCCAATTCTCCACTGCAGGGTCGACCTGAATACCCCGAGCTGACACAACATGACCCAGAAATGCTACTTCGTCCAACCAAAACTGGCATTTGCTGAACTTAGCATATAATCGATGCTCTCTCAATTTCTTCAATACCAACGATAGATGTCGAGTATGGTCAGCCCTTGACTTAGAATACACCAAGATATCGTCGATGAAGACAATAACGAACCTATCCAGATACGGCTGGAACACCTTGTTCATCAATCCCATGAAAGCAGCTGGTGCATTAGTTAAACCAAATGGCATAACCAGAAATTCATAGTGCCCATAACGAGTCCTAAAGGCAGTCTTAGGAACATCGTTAATACTGATTTTCAACTGATAGTAGCCTGACCTCAAGTCGATCTTCGAGAACACACAGGCACCTCGAAACTGATCGAAAAGATCATCGATACGCGGCAACGGATAACGGTTCTTAATCGTCGCCCGATTCAACTGCCTGTAGTCGATACACAATCTCAAGGTACCATCCTTCTTCCGGACAAATAGAACTGGGGCTCCCCAAGGTGAAGTACTGGGCTGAATGAACCCCTTCTCAAGTAACTCCTGCAACTGAATCTTCAATTCTCGTAACTCGGCAGGTGCCATTCGATATGGAGTCAACGAGATAGGATTAGTACCTGGCAACAAATCAATCGTAAATTCCACGTCACGATCTGGCGGCAATCCAGGTAAGTCATCAGGGAATACGTCGGCGAAGTGCCTAACCACTCGAACATCCTCCAAGCTTGTAAGAACATCGTCATTAAGTACCACATGAGCTAGATATCCCTGACAACCCTTCGTCAGCAACTTCTTGGCTCTCACAGCCGAAATAACGCCATGTCTAACTCCGCTGCGCTCACCAACGAAAGTTATCTCCGGTAATCCAGGACGATGAAAAGTTACTGATTTCCCGTAACAATCAATCTTGGCACGATTGTAGTGCAACCAATCAGTGCCAAGAATGACATCAAAGTCGACGATATCTAGCGGAGTGAGGTTAGCAGGCATAACCACGTTCTCCACTATCACGGGACATTCTGGATATACATAATCTACGTAACACTTCTCCCCTCTTGGCATAGCAAACTCCAACTCATACCCCAGGGGTGAAGATTGAGGTTGAGTTAATTGAGCAAATGTATGAGAAATAACTGAGTGAGTAGCACCACAATCAATCAAGACTCTAGCATAATGACCAAGAACATTCAACGTACCCATAATCAGATCCGGGTTGTTTTGCGCGTCCTGAAGTGATAGGTTATGGATACGACCCTGGGTCTGCTGACGTCCTCCACGACCTCGGTTTGCGTGCATCCCACGCCCCTGCGGGTTTCGTCCCTGATTCGACGATCCAGTCTGCCTCGACGATCCAACACCACTAGAGGTAATATCCAACTGCTGGGGCTGTCCCCCCGAATACCACTGAGAGCTACCTGCCGTAAACTGCTGCTGGGGCTGATACCCACCTGAGTACTGCTGCGGATGAGGCATATACCCTCCGGAATACTGCTGCTGAGGAGGCATATATCATCCGGAATACTGGCCATATCCACCCTGGTGGTAAGGATCCATGGGATACTGAGGCTGGTACTGGTCCGAAGAATACGGAATAGGATCCCCCGAGTAATGAAAGGCTCCACCACGACTGCTCTGAGCATAACCGCTCGGCCCAGGAAACTGCTGCTGAATCGGTGCTGGCGACGGTAAGGCAGGCTGCTGGGGCCTCTGCTGGGACCTCTGCTGGCCCTGAGGACAATTCTTCGCCAGGTGTCCATCCTGGCCACAAGTATAGCATCCCGTAGTACCCCGCCGACACTCGCCAAAATGCCGATTGTTGCACTGACGGCACAACGGAGTCCTCCCAGAGTTCCCTTGCCTCTGACCTCTGGCACCACCGAAGAATCGGCCTCCACCTCTCTGCCCGGTGGAACTAAAACCTCCACTCGAGGAGCTAGAACTGGCCCCACTGCGTTTGAAGTTCTGAGTCTGCCGGGGACCTGGCACAAAAGGGGCCTTACCCTTATTATTCTTTCCCTGTGTGCCACCATCATCACTATCGCTCGGCAAATTCTCCGAATCCTCAATCCGAAGCAATATTTCATAAAACTCGTGGTAAGTGGTGCACTGAAACCCGGTAGCAATCGTACGCCATTTTTTCTTGGTACCCAACTTGAATCGGCGCAACATCTCTGCCTGATTGGCGGCAACATCCGGGTGATAGCGCGAAAGATCAGTGAAGGTACGGTAATAGTCATTAGCACCCAAATTCTTCTGTTTGAGATTGGTAAACTCCTGTTTCTTTCTATCGATGTAGGCTGGAGGAATAAACCTTCGGTAGAACAGTTCCTTAAATACCCCCCAATCGTTTGCCTGCTCCTCAGGCATGTGCTTAGATAATTCAATCCACCACGAAGCTGGTTCCTTGGTCAAAAACCATTTTGTCGTCTCCACCCACTTATTCGGCTGTAAATTCCCCTGACTCGTCAGAATTTCGAAAGTCTTTTCGAGATGCATGAACCATTTCTCAGAACCCTCAGGCCCTTCACTCCCGTCTAATGAGTTAATCTTTAAGTTATGAACTGACTCCAAGGGTGTCCTCTGATGAGGGGGAGGAGGAGGACGGATAATACTCTGAAATGCATGGGCAATAGCTTCCCCTAGCTGAGCAATATTGGGGAACATGGGCTCAGAAGGACGACGAGGCTCACGACGAGGCGGCATAATTCTGACAAAAGACATCAAGTCATTAATATTTTCACAAAATATGCAAGACTGCAACCTAGGGCTCTGATACCAAACTGACACACCCGCACCCGAGAGTGGGGCGTGCTGGCCGTCACGAGAGTGTGACGTAGCCATGTGCACTGTGCGGAAGCTAGGATCGAAAATTAAGAACGAACTAATTAAAAACAAAACCACTAGCAACCAAGATACGATAGTGTACTAGAGGCATAAAAAGTATTTATACATAATCAGAGCGTTCTAGGTTCAACTGCAGTCAAGCATAAAGAAAAAGGGTTTAATTACACCCTCGGTGACATACATATGAATAAAGCTGTCAGAAAGCCGGGAGTCCTCGAAGTGCCAAACTCGTAACTCTCGCTACCTAGAACCTGGAGGGGCGAAAAACAAAACTGAGTGGGTCAGCAAAACAATTCTCTTTTAAAACCAATCTTTGCTCAAAATATATATATATCCCCTCACCGTAAAACCTGTATAATTTCCCAGAATCAAAATATGTACTCAAAGTCCTTAGGTTCTCAAAATCATGCTGAAAGAGTAAGTATGCCATGCCAAAATATTCAAACAGAAACTCAATCATAAACTAATGATGTGATTAAATGTCAGGTAATCATCTCAGCCCTCGGCTGCATGTAAATCTCCTAATCATCTCGGCTCTCGGCCGCATATATGTTTCATAATCGTCTCAGCCCTCGGCTGCCTGTATGTCTCATAATCATCTCGGCTCTCGGCCGCATATATGTCTCATAATCATTTCAGCCCTCGGCTGCCTATATGTCTCATAATCATCTCAGCCCTCGGCTGCATATATCTCTTATCCCTTCTCATCAATCTCATCACTGCTAGTTTATCAATTCTCATTAATGCATGCTCTCACCTGGCACTTACCTGTGCGTCCGCCGCACCAACATGCGAATATGCAATCATTAATGCATAAAAATAATATATGAATACTTTGCATGGCATAAAATTCTCATAAACATTCATTATTTCTTTCTGGGAAAAATAATAATAAAATATAGGAAATACGGTAAAAACTGCCCACTCACTGATAGGTCGCCGGGTCGTAGCCCCCGCGTCTAGCCTGGCTACGCTCGTCCTCGGTGTATGTCTCACCTATATGAGAAATTACTATAAATACGTCATTTAAGCACATACACGTAACTACGAAATTAACTTCTCATACATAGCTCAATTTTGGCATACGAATATACCAACGCGACCTACTCGACGTCACGAGCGTCGCTATATTTTTAAAATAATTTTTTGGAGTCTCACGCGCCCCCACGCGCCAGCACAGGCACGGGGCTACGCGCCCCCCACGCGCAGGCGCGTGCGCGCCACGCGTCGTCAACCTCGAGCTCGCCGGAGCTCCGCCGGCGCCGGCCACCGGTCGCCGGAAACCTGCAACCTCGGTTTTCTCGGCCATTTTTGCACCATTTTGTCTCATTTTTCTTCCTACGTGCTCTAAATTAAGTGTAGAACAAGTCTATACCTTCAAAAACTTCGAAAACCAACGAGAATCTCGTCGGGAAATTCTCCAAAACCGGCCACCTCCGTTCTCGACGATCCCGACGTCAACGCTTAGCCAACGAACGTCTCCGAGCTTCCTTGGGACCTTCTAAGACTCGTGGTGAGCTTAGTTTTGCCTAAAACACAACGTATGAAAAGTTCATGAACAGTGCCAAAATCGTACATCGAGAGAACGGCGTGAAAACGAACGAAACCTTACCTGAAATGGGTGTCTACGTACTCGTAGGAGTCTCAGGAGTCGAATGGTGGTGATGGATGGTTCGATCTGTGAAGTTTTGGCCACCTTTGGCCTTGGCCGTACGTTTTCTGGGCGAGGGAGAGAGAGAGAGTCGACGGAGGAGAGAGAGAGAGAGTCTGATGGTGAGAGAGACAGAATAGGGTGTGAAAATAATGTGTGTGGTCCAGTACACCCACACACAAACACACGTGCTAAATTCCCCGAAGGGGTAATTCTGTCATTTCACCAAATATTTAATATACGTCGGGACGGGTCGTCACAAAAATCGCTATCAAAGTACTGATCATATATTTTTCTATTTTTTTAAATTCTTTTCTTTTAAAAAAAAACTAATGAAAATGGTTTGAAAATTTAAATACGTTACTTTATTTAAATTTAAATACTTTTAGATTTAAATTTAGATTTATATCTTGTTTTCAAATTTTTTGACATGGATTATAAGAAACCATTCTGCATTTCGGCATCTACAAAGATTTTTGGGACCTCGCCCTTGTTTATTAAATTGAGAATATTTTGTCATTTTAATTCTTATTTAAGTAATTTTTTTTATGAAAATGATTGATGGTGGACAAATTCAAAGAACATTTGTAACTATTTCGAATCTCAAAAATGAGAGTAAAGAGTTATGTCAATCTCAACAATTTTTGGCTTAAAAAGAGGGAAGGTCGTTGTTAGTGAGGGATTTTGTAAGATCCCACATCGCCCAGGGGTAAGGATCTTGTAAGCCTTATATGTACATGTCCACCTCCAATTAGCACGAGGCATTTTGGGAGCTCACTGACTTTAGAGTTCGGGTAAGAGTAATCCCAGGATGGGTGACCCACTGGGAAGTTCTCGTGTGAGTTCCCAAAAACAAAACCGTGAGGGTGTGGTAGGGGCCCAAAGCGGACAATATCGTGTTACGGCTGAGTCGAGCCCGGGCCAGGATGTGACAGATTTTTCAATGTAATCGTAACACGAGATAGTATACCACGTGTTACTGTATAAATGGTGACAAGTGGTAGACTTGTCACCCGCCATTCACTCTCTCCCTCCACTCGTCTTTTTCCCAACCTTCCCTGCTCTTTCTCTGTGCTCTTTTTAGTTTTCGGCTTAAATATTCTACTAAGTGTACATTTTATCCTCAATAAATCATAAAACCACTTCGAAACACCTTATAAAGTTCTCCTTAATGCTCATGAAAAATAATTCGTGAAAATAAAATTTTTGCATTTTTTACAAAAAAAAAACGTGGATATCTCATGGTTTTTAGTCAGTTTTGCAAATTCGTACATAAATAATCGTTCAATCTATTTATTTTCACCTTCGCCTCAGTGTGAAATTTTGAAAATTAAAGGAAGACTTTCCGTTGAGATTCTTAAGGGTGGAACCCCATTTGACAATGTTTTGGTCCTCACTATTGTATTTTTCACTTATTTATCTAGTTTTCAGTTTAAATATTCTACTTAGTATACATTTGTTGCTCAATCAAATGTAAAACTGCTTCAAAATTTCTTAAATAGTTTAAATTAATTCTCAGGAAAAATCTTTTGAGAAAATAAAAAATCTGCATTTTTGTCAAAAAAAACATGGATGTTAGGCGCGCTCGACACAAGCAAAACGAGGCGGGCTCCACTCACAGAAAAGGGGGTGGGGTTCTGGCATGCAAAATGAGGTGAGTTCTGTGCACAAAAAATAAGGCGGGATACGTTGCACAAATCGAGGCCAGCCCTGCGCACGAAAAACAAGACTTGCTCCATGCACACCAAAATGACGTGGACTTCGTGGACATAAAATATGGGCAGGCTTCTCGAATGCAACGATGTGGGCACCCCACATGTATAACAAAGAGAACCCGAGCAAACAAGATGAGGCGAGCTTCGCGCACACAAAACGAGGGGAACTCCTGGGTGCTCAAAAAATTAGTCGGGCTCCAGGCACAGAAAATATATTTTGAAGAACATGAATATGATAGTTTTTTTGTACTGGTAAGAGAAATAAAAGAAAAATTAACAAAAATTAAAAAAAAATGAATCAAATTCTTGAGGGTGCTAGAAAGCCACGAGTGACTTCTGCCACCCGCAAGAATTTGAATCATTTTAGTTAATTATTCTTATATTTCTCTTATCACTACAACAAACTATCATATTCATATCTTCAAAATATATTTTCCTATGTAAAATCTGTTATACTTCGTATGTAAACACTTGTAGGCAACGGTTTAAAACCTAAAGTTAAAGATATTTAAACCTTTTTTTTATAATTCTTATTTTATATCAATCTAAACTGTATATTAATATAACCTTTTTTGTCAACCAAAAGAGGATGAAAGACTATTGAACAAAACAAAATTTTGTTATTTTTTGTTTAAGTCTCACCTACATGTGATTTTAAGACTATACCTTTCATTTATTTTTTAGTTTTCGACTTTAATATTCTACTAAATATAAATTTTTTACTCAATAAATCGTAAATCTGCTTCCAAATACTTTATAAACTTTTCCTGAATGCTCACGGAAAATATTTCAAAAAAATAAAAACTTGCATTTTTGACAAAAAAACATGGGTTAACACTCACGGTTTTTAGTCGGTTTGGCAAATTCGTACATAAATCATCGTTCAATCTATTTATTTTCACCTTTGCCTCCGCGTGAAATTTGAAAATTAAGGGAAGACTTTATGATGAGATTCTTGAGGGTGCAACCCCATTTGACAATGTTTTGGTCCTCACTATTGTATTTTTCACTTATTTTTAGTTATCAGCTTAAATATTTTACTAAATATACATTTGTTGCTCAATAAATCATAAAACTGCTTCAAAACACCTTATAAAGTTCTCCTTTCTGCTCAGAAAAATGTCACGCCCCAAACCCGGGGTCGACAATAAAAACTCGAACCCGAATCCGAAATGTGTGTTTAAAAAAAAAAACTAAATAACTAAAAGGAAACTTAAACGGGTTGGAAAAAAAATCCTCTTATAAAAATAATTCATGATTCTTAAACAAATCAAGAATTCTTTACAACCTACAGTAAGTAGATGAATAAACATTCTATTCTCACATCTAATCTGATCTCATCATGTCTACTCTTTTGAATATCTAGTTCATATACCTACATAACAATAGGGGGATGAGCTTCAACAGCTCAGTAGGGACATAACCTTACCACAGTAAATTGACAATATTAAATTAAGTGTCATGGAATCATATAGCCAAATATCAAATCATTATTGAAAACAATGCATGAATGCAATGCAACCTCTTCAACTATTCCTGTTCAGACACGCAAACTTGCACGTCCCATACTGTGCATTTTACCACTGCAATGGTGGTTCGAATATTCTATTATACAAACTAACCCCCATAAGATATTTTCCTTCCGCCGCAAAACAAAAATGTTTCTTGAGTCTTCCTTGACAAAATAATACTCTATACTACTCTAATATAGAGGGGTGGATTCAAGCTTGGACCAAAGAGGCGAGCAAACTCTACTGACCTAACTTCATATTTGCACCCAACTTTTATTTGCAGTAGGTTTTTCAGTTCATTCGAGTCAACACTAAAAAATAGAGTCGTTCTTCTGCATGTTTTCTTAATTAGAAGGAGAAAGTCATGAATAAGAGAAAATAGATGAGAATGTGATCAGCTACTCCCTTAATGAATAAGCAAAACCTCGAGTTTCTACGTTATCCATAAAACCTAGAGTACATTTATACATGCACAGGATTCCAGATTAATGAGTCTTCATAAGTTCAAACAACCTACTCCCCCCTTGAGCAGCTGGGCTAGTAGCCTAGTACATATTCATGCTAGGTTTTCCTAGAGGAGTTGCAACAGAAAATGACCAAGCTACATTCTCCCCACTGTTAGAGGTCTACACCTAAGCCGATCCTGAATTCTGCACTAAGCAACCAGCGCTTTAGGTAACTTGATTTTCAGTTCTATTTCCCCTGACTCGACGTCACAAAGCCTCAACCAAACACTCTGCACCACCTCACCGTCGACACAAGCGATGGAGCTTTCCCTAACTAGGCAATTTTCACCATATGGGACAACCTTCCTTAATGTTGTCTCACCGGATGAAACACGCAAAATCTGTCTCAATCTAGCTGCGGAGACTATTGGCTGAAGGCTGAGGTGAGCATGTCCCATCTTATCATCCGTCTTCAGAAAGTCTTTGTCGAACACTTCCTATGGAAAAAAGACCTTTTGTCATGTCATACAAGCCTAAAAGAGCTGTAATGGGAACAGTATTTCCAAAGTTATTTTCACCAACTATATAATCAATCATCAGCAAATTACTCAGGAATATTGATTTCAAAACAACAGTGAACATAATAAAATCGGAAAAATAAAAAATATCTGGACTAAAACCAAAACCGAAATAACAAAACATGTACAAATTCAGGAAAAATAATGGTCTAATTTGGCCAAAACACAACAACATAATATATTAAGCTCATCAGAAGAACTGGCCACCATCAAATTCAAAATGCCGAACTTACCAAACTTAGAACTTCAATAGGCTCCTTAAGGAAGAAGCTTAGCTCTTCATTCCAAACTGGATTGAGGCAACTGTAGATAACCTTGGTTTTTGCCTCCTGGTACAGATAATACTAATGAGTCGCTTCAAAGTTCAACTTTTATTGTAAAACAACTTTATGCACATCCAACGTAATTAATACGTAAGATACTCTGAGCCTGTTTACAAACAGGCCCCTCAAAGAAACGCTCAAATGATATTCTAGTCTATACATGAAATTTGAACCAGAACTGTGAAGACAACAGGATATTCCAATTCCGCATATCGTTGAAGTGTGCGCGATCAAAAATAACTATAATCTTAGCACGTGAAGGAATCAATTCAAGCAATTTGGTCTCTTGATAAAATATTTGAAGGAAATTGGAATCATACATCCAGTCCAAGATTAATCTGGCCATAGTAAAGATTGAGTGAAATATGAAAGGTTATCAATCAGTTGGTAAAACTAACTTGTTCTAGTTGAAAGGCAAAACAATAAAGAAGAGAGGTAGCCCTCTTGCTCCCATAATCATATCAACAGAATCTTTTGATCTAGGTCATTAAGCCTTGAAGATAGATTGCGTAACTTTGCTTTCACTCAACATATTTTGTAGGAAATTTGATTCAATGTCGGTTAAAAGGGGAACTGACACTCATCCTTCCGAGAATATAAAGACAGGTCTTTATCAAGGAAGCTTATGAGGACAGTAACACAAATTCTCCGGAAGACAATCCAATGCACTCAGCTCAGGGTGAGTTCTACAAAGTCATGTGTGTCTGCGAACAAGAATATGCGTCTCTGTGCATGCCGCGTGGTATTAAAGCATAACTATGAACTTCATGAAAACGGTTGAGAAAAAAAAAAAAAAGAAAAAAAAAAAAAAAAAAAGTACATCAAATTCACCTGATTGCCCAACTTGACAACAACATAAGGGTCGCTGCTCTTGAAATCCCGGATTACCAGTCTTTTCCCTTGCACGACTGTAACTTTCATCAAACCCAATGAATCTCCCATACTTCCTTTCCACTTTCCAGAAATTTGCCAACTTCTGCACATGACTCAGACATATCTAACCATTTCAAGTTTGAAAAGAAAATGCACTTTTGCACTACGCAAGTACCCAACCCAAGTCTTAAAAGAAACCCAGCAATAGCATACATCCATCCAGAGGGCGTTGAAGCATACATTTACAAAAAGCAAACAATTTCCATGGAACTATACAGAATATTTGTGAAAGAAGAAGAAAAACTCAGTAAACTTTAAGAATCAAGTTGAAAATAACATGTGTATTTGAGAAAAAAAAAAAAAAAAAAAAACTGTGTGATTATTCAAGAGCATCTTAGATCGATCACATAAAATAAACCGATAAATAATATACATATAGTTCACTTGACTTGGGTGTCAAAATAAAAGACAGGGGCTTTGCAGAAAAGGAAAAAAGAAGCTTGTTTTAGCAACCATTAACCAGATTATCTATGTCACATTTTATATCAAAAAATATATATATTATTACCAAGAAACTCAAAGGCAGCAAAACCAAAACATTGCAAGGAAAGAAAAGCCATTAGCCACCCAGCAAGCACTCACTCACTGAACAAATTAAACTGAAAATAAAAATAATAATTAACTAGTTAATTTGTATTATCATATGTGGAGAAAAAGTGCAGTAATTTAGAAGCATAGCACGAAAAGCAAAAACCAAAAAAAGAAAGAAAGAGAATCACTTGACTTACCAGGCACAGGCAGTGGCAGTAGAGATTTGTTTTTAAGGGTTTATGAACAAGAATTAATATTGAATTAATCCTATGGAACTGGATTTTATGGCCCTCTCCCCCTCTCCCCCTGGTTTTAATATTTGTAATGGGATTTCTGGTTTTATTCACCGTCAAAATAAGGAGTTGATGATGGCATCAGCATTCAGCAGTGGATTGACGCAGGCACGTGCCAGTCAAGACTTGACAGAAGGTAGGACACACGCACACAACACCTGGTCTAGTCCGAGTGAGCGATAGATTAGTGGGGACCGTCTGATGAGTTGACTCTTGATGTCATTTCATTCATTTTGGAAACGTAAACGTAAATAATAATTGCTTTTGCTTGCCACTAGTCGCTGTATTATATTAGCATGCGAGATCGAGGTGGAGGTGATGGTGATGGTATAATATGGTACATTATGGTAGTGTAGTGGCTGGCCCTAGTGGTACTAGTGGCACTAGTGGGCGAATAATATATAAACAAACAAACAAACAAACAAAGCAAGCTAGCTAATCCGAAAAATGAATCCACCAACATTAACTTTCACATGAAACTCAACAAGAAGAAGAAATAAAACAAAGCCCTCCAATTATCACTTCCACGGATGTTATTAGGATTCAAGCAAGAATTAACACACAAACACAACACGCGATTATCCCCACGTATAAACTCTACTGTACATGTCGCGGCCATTCAAGCATAAATTGTGGTGGTAAACTAGCGTCAACTAGACTCTACTCAGACTCCTCCACTAGAGCCCATTCACCGCATGTCAAAATCTATCTGCTAACCATTACCAAGTCCCCAAGTCTAGTACTTACAGTCGCTGCTGTCGCTAAAGATACCCAAAATGTTACAACCATTTAACACTTCTTCACCTACAGTCAGTGGGATATGCATATTATTATATGCCTACGCTGTCTTTTTTACATTCTACATCAATGCTGCCGGCCACCCTTCCTTCATTCTTCATTCTTCTTTCACCGCCCACGCCACACTGCAATGCCACCGATTACTCACAGCCCCGCAGCCAACCCAAGGTCAAAGTGGTACATACAAAGTGGCTCCACCACTTATCGCACTCGCTTTGAAACTTTTTTCACTACTCGTTGCGTCCACTTGCCCTGCATCCATGGCACACAAGAAACAAGACGATTAAAACTAAAAATTTCACTTTAAAATGCCACTAACACAGCTTTAGCATTTTGTATATTATAAATAAATAAATAAGGCAAGGCTGGAGGCGAGTACAAGAGGCTCATCATCAGAAAGTTCATCATCTCCGGCATCAGAAAGACTTGAAGGCTCTACACGGGATTTCTCCTGTTTCAAGGGACTACCAGAAATATCATCTTTTTCTTGAGCCCTTTCAGAATCTGACGCATCTTCCTCGTTAATCCCTCTTGACCCCCCACTCAGTTCATCTGCTTCTTTCTCTTCCGAGTGTTGCATCTCCTCATTTCCATTTTCGGCATCTTGTGGGATACTGTCCATGTCTTCAGCAGGGATCCCTTCCGAACCAGGATTCTCTTCTTCAGATTCCTCGGTATGATTTGGACTTTCTTCTGCATCTTTCAACCCTTTTCTTTCAGAAACAAACTTCACTTCCATGTCAGATTCCCCCTCATCTGTCACGTTCTCGTCCACTTTTTCAGCATTCTCTTCTTCTGAACTACCTGCAAAAGCAATTGATTTAAGATTAGATACACAAACAAACCATGGAATCATTACGCAAACAAAACATGGATCAGCCATCGTTACGTTTCATTACATGTCAGAATTCTTACAGGTCCATCCAGACCTTTGCACCGAATGTCATTGCCGTTACAGATAGGTATATCATATGTCACAAGCACTATGGCATCAAGATGAAAACTGATGAGAAATATTACCTGAGTCGATTTCATCAATTTTAGATGTAAGGGCAGGCTCATCATTCGATACTTCAGAACTCTCTTTGTCCCTACTTCCCCAATGATTTCTTTTTGATACGCCCTTCTTCCTGCCCGAGTTTTTCTTTGGTGTTCTTTTCCTTTTAACTCTACAAAATCAGAGACTAATCACATTTACAATTTTCATTAAGAAAAATAAAAGTATCAGACAAATAAGCAAGGGACGCAAACTTCACTCACGTTTTAATTGGTTTTTTGTTCTCTGGCGAACCACCTGTGCGCTTATTCTTTTGACCAGGGGACCTGTAACAATAAAAGAGAAGAAAATGAAGATGGCATACCATAGACATCAATACCGCTATCCCATTCAAGGCTAACAAATATTTCCCAAAAGCATTAGGTGAATCACTTTGAAGAACATATAATCTACAGGCTTGCATCAGAAAGACCATACTTACACTTCTTTTGAGGGGGATTTCTTTGACGAATTTAACTTCTGCAAATGAGGAAACATGTAATGTGTCACAATTACATCATGATTTGTTGCTTTACTGGAAATGTAAAGTAGAACTGCAGAACGCAGCTAGTGGAGAGAATTCTGATCAAAACTTTTCACACCTTTGTGGGCTTGCGACCTTTGTCAACGAGCTCCCACCGTTCCTTTTCTAACCGAAGTACTTCTACATCTCCATCTTCATACAGTATCTTCCATATGACATAAACAAGTGAAAATTATTTGTAAATGTGCACATTTACAACAGATTATCTATATATCCAAGAGATGATAAGGGAAAGAAAGTGCAGCTTACCACATGCTTCCTCTTTAACGTATCGAACGACTTCACTGTGCCCTCATAAAATCTGTAGATTTTAAAATAAGCCAAATAAGTAATTTAGTGCACTGCATATTTATATTCTAGTTCTTATAAACTAGTTCATAATCATGTAGTTGCAATGTAAGACGGAAATCAGAAATGAAAGCTTTCAATCTGTATGTCTTGTCTGCAGATTATCTATTGGAGCACTCACCGCTTATCCATTGGCCACCAAACTTTTATTCTGCAACCAATCAAGTCTTCGACATCTTTTCCACTTTCCTTGAATTTGCACTACGGATGAAAATAGAAAACTGCATCAGTTCAGAAACGGCATTCTAATGATACCATAAGGGAAGGTGTGCCAGTTTTAATGACATCATCACTGTGATGTTGGATGTGAAGGTGTAAATCAACTTACCTTTGCCAAGCCGGAAATGCTCTTTCTTTTCCGCTTCTTGATGGATCCTGCAGGAGAGTTGAAATCACTATTTGGGTCATCCTTGTCAGCCTCCAGAACATTAGGCTCCTGCAATAAAGGTAGAACATAAGTTTATTACAAAGTTGAACAGCTAAGAGAACCATGATCTTATGCATTTTGAATTAAAAAAAAGTTGGAAGAGAACTCACTTCACGGTCACTGGCTTCTCCAACTTCATTTGTCTCATGATTAAGACCATGGTCAGAGGCTCTGCCTTTACGTTGTGACGAGGAGGTAGCATTCTTCCGGAAGCATGAAACCAACAAATCTGACTCAGTGCCTTGAACCCGTTTTCTCTGCATAGACATTTTATTTTAGAGCTGTGGTGAATCCTAGCATTCATGTTGATGGATTGAAATGATAAAATTATTACATTGTCTACATCGTCTACTGAAGCACTTAGAGGAGACTTTGAAGTACTAGGTGATCTGAAAGCACCGTGAGCAGATGATGACCTCCTACGTTTAGGAATGGGGACAGACATTGCCTCAGTAGATTTTCTTTTGTTTTCCTTTTTGTGCTTTAGATCCATTCTTGATATCTTGCTTGGAAGATTTTCATGACCGTTGCTTGACTCAAACTTAGAAGGCTTTTCCAAATTATCCAAATTTATATCCCTGACCATTTTCAATATATCAACACTATTTTCAGCATTCTCTGCATCAGCTGATGATGCCTTGTTCTTTTTTGCCTTTTTAGCCTTGGAATTTTGAGATCTTAAGCGCTTTATAATTCTTCCTAAAGGCACTTCACCTCCATCTCTTTCACCATCTTTCATAAGCTCATCTTCAGCAATCTCTGAAAGTCCCTATTGTGATGAAAGAAACAGCATACAAGTTACTAAAAGATCAATGATACACCAAATATCACAGCATATTTCAAGAGTGCAAGTGTTCTTCAGTATTATAACATACCGTCTCGCTAGACTCTAACTTAAGAGATTCAAAGTGAGTCAGCACAGAGTCATCGGCCAACCACGTTTTCCCTTCACTGGCCTATCAAACACAAGCATTAAATTGGTATCATAAAAATTTGAGAATATGACCAAAATTAGCAAAATATTACAAGAAAAACTTGATGTTGGTTTAACTTTAACCCAAGTAGCTTAGTACAAAGCATTAGAATATCTTAATCAGTCTGGCTCAATCACATATCATGGAAAGTGACTCATTCTTGAAAATAATTACGTTTTTTTCTTTCGAAGTCATGTTGTTTTGAGTTCTCAACTCTTGTACACAAGCAAGAAATCAGAATAGTCCACTTTCAAGTCTAAAATGTGGGTTTAATCTCTCATTCCTGAAACTATAACCGCATGCTCAACACATAGGCAAGGCACCTGCTCTTGATTATTACCTGCCTTATCCAGCAAGCGACTTAAAAAGGGAAAGGGATCCCTTACCATAGAGTCATCTCCTTCTTTCTTGTCATACGGTTTGTACAACATAGAAGGTAGAGGAACTGATGCAGGCAATCCTTGTAAATCATACTCCTTTGGGGATAAGCGCTTGGTAACTGACAGCCCAAGGTCACAAATACCATGTGAATTCTGAAAATTTCAAAGTACCACATAAGTAAGCTTGAAACAGGGGGAGGGATCGATGATTGAATATGCTCAGAGAACCTGAATAAAGAAAACAGTATCAACAATAGGTTTAATAATCAACCTTTGACTTTGTTGCATCATATATATCTTCAGAGCACTTGATACTTTGAAAGATAGAGATTACAGTAGAAATATCCTCCTTTTCAATGTTGCTACTAGATTCTGACTTGACATCATCATCTCTATGCACCAACATAGACAGAAATAAGTGCAACTGCCTGTAAAATACAGAAAACGACAACTCAGTGAGAATGAGCATTAACAATAAAATAAATGCCAAGATACCATTTAACTACAGATATAGAATAATTCAGCCTCATTTTGTCAATCATTTCAGCTCTGATTTTATATACAACATATCTATAAATTCATGTAAGAGGGAATATAATACCGGTATATCGGCTCAAATGCTTTCACATCCTTGCATTCATCAATATTAGGGCAAGAATGATGTGCAAGGGCATGAACCAAGTATGGGAGGATGTACTCCGGATAAGCAGTCAATGAATTGGCATCAGATTGCTGCATGGAGAGATGCCGCGCCTTTGTTTGGTGATACATTTGAATAATGTCTGCGAGATTCTGTTTCTCCTGCCATTTCAACCAAAATACAAACTTCAGCCAATGAACACGCTAGAACAAGGATGATTACTCTGAATGAATAAATCCTAGTATCGATACCTCTTGAAACTCCACTGACTTTGATCCAGATGTGTTAAAAAAGAATGCACAAGCGTATTTTCCATCTACAAGCCGGTCCTTTATGTATTGATGAACTTTGTTCAGGAAAATTTTCTTAGCTTGAGGGAAACTAATCTAGAAGACCAAAAACAATAAACAAATAAATAAAGACAAAAAAATACATCTAGTTGCATGAATACGACAATTAAGTACTTGTATTAGGAAAAACATAACAAAAACAAAAAATACAGCAAGTAATACTGAAAAGATTAAACGGAAAAACTCCACCTCTGAAGTCTTCAAGGTTAAGTAGAAGATATCAACAGGTATCTTATGATTCCAGTGCTTGGACAGACGAAGAATCGCCTTTGCAGAAGCAAGCCTCAAATGCGCCTTGTCAACTGAACTGTAGATCACAAAAACTTTACATGAAATTTGACACCTCATATTACAAACAACAAACTGAAGTAGATTGATCAACCTGATTCAACCATAACCAGAAAATGTACAATTTTGAACTTACCTTGTTTCTATGTCTTTTGATATTTCTCCACAAGAAAGTGTGTTTCTTAAGATTTCCAGCAGACCATCAATGCCAGAGCGAACATGAGCATCTTTGACAGGCAAATAACTTTTCACTAATGTCTTTATCCCATATATCTACAATTCAAAAAAGAAAAAACCAAGAAAAATGAAAGAGCAACCCAATGTATAAGGAGCTTGCCAAAAGGTATTACATCCAAAGAGTCACTGTATTACACTAATATATCCTGGAAAAGTTACCTAATTCCTTTTGGAGGATCAAAATGAACAAAGAAATTAAACCCACACAATTCTATACGATAAATAAAAATAAAAATCTCTCAAAATTGACCAACCTTTAGTAAACAAAGATCACTTTTGTCATCCCAGGATGCAATTTTAGAGTCACCTGATTTCTGAAAAGTAAAGCATCCATATGCAAGAAAACAAATTATCATCGTGTCATAAAATTAAAGATATATCACAAGTGCAGTGACTTAGAGAGGCATACATTATTGCACTTTAGGATCTTTTCAATTATAAACTCTTCAATTTCCTTCTCTCTAGTTTCAAAAACTGGCATTGCAGTCTGAGCTATACACCCCAGAGATTGTAGTACAGCAGGCAAATGTGTCCTCTCCTCCAGCATATCCACAAGCCTCTGCAAATTGAGAAATATCAACTTCCCAACTGCTAACATTATCATAATATTATACAATTTAAGAGGATCTAATTGTGCACATTAAGTAACACTAATCTTAAACCTTGTATAGAACAGAGAGTGATTTAAGTCCATCATCCTTCGTTATCGCTGCGAGGGCATGTACAGCATACTTTGCCTGTCTTCGACTGCCCTCCAAACACAACCTCTCCAACACAAGGTCTATGGAACTGCAAGATAAATATAGGTCAACAATGAGCAATATATACGAGGGGAATAGCATAATAGTTCAAATTCCAACAGTTGGACCTTGATGACACTGCAAGATGCTCCCGGATGGTACCACCAGCCTTTGCTAAAATATTCAAAACCCCTTCTTTTATGGTTTCATCATCGTCTTTAAGCAAATTTACTAGTTCTTCTCCTGTCCCACTGAGTAGTAATGGACTAAAGCGTGCAAGAATCTGAAAATACATTAGAAGAGAAATAGGAATTTAGACTTGAAAATGCTCAAATAACATTAAATTTTGGGGGAATGAAATTGGAAACTCTTGCTAACTATAACATATGAGGCCAAAGATGATAACATTGTAAGAACCTCCAATCTCACATGATAAAAAAAATTTGACCCTGAGGTCCCTGACAGATAATATAATATTACAAGAAAGCAAAAGTATGCACAAATATGGGACATAGTTGTTGATCCACAGACCGGGGGAAAAGTGTTGTTTACTAGCTTGAGTAGATAGTAATCAGAGCAAACATTTTACAGATTTGTCTACAAAAGCGATAGTAAGAATTGTATCCTTACCACCAAAATATTCATGCAAGATTGCACATATTTCATATCTGCGGTAGATTTGTGTACAAGAACCTCCAGAAGAATTTCCTTTACATGATCTTTGTTGAAAAGTAGATAAGAACACTTCACTGAGAAAGTGCTAAGAAAATCATATAGTCGGTGTTTTTCACCTAGAATCCTAAGCAAATCATCCTGCAAATAAAAGAACATTTGGATGAATATCAATTTAAATACAACCTCAACATGCAGTTTCCATGTCCTACTACAAAATACGAAAGCTGAGAGAAAATAACGTTCAGAAATCATATCCTATACCAGGCTACGTTTTTTTTTTGGAAACAAAATGATAGAATTTTATTAAAACAATAGAAGGAATTACAACAAATGGATAAGAAATCAAACAACTAGCAAAACTAGCTAGGACCTCTCAAGTAGGACTACTTTACAAGTAACTAAAGCTTAACCAAATTCATTTTACGGCTACTAAGACATCCATTCACTATATAAGAAAGAGAATAATCCCTGAACTCCCTGAACTCATTCGAAACTGATGCCCACAGGGCTGCCCAGTATCTTACTCTACCCCATAGTTCCTCTACTCCCACTCACTTATAATCCTCACAGCCCCACAAAGCTTTAGCTTTCTTCCCCTTTCCTAAAGCCTCAAACTTGGTGCTTAGAAGCTCGAACAACCCTTTGCAATAACCCAACTAGCTCTAACTTCCTTGAACAATTTCCACTACAGCTGTATCAAGCAAGAACAATGGAGAAAAACTAGACGGGTCATAGAATTGCAAAAGTTACGAATTGAGGATAGACATGCAGTCATGCACTGATGAAGGTGGGATATGATAGGAAGTTTAATGCATATAGGCAGCAAATTAGTTGTCTTTGTGTATGTGTGTTTTGCCCTGTTGGAGGTGGGGGTATCAACTAGCTAAAGTTGTTGATGTAACAATTATATGTCCAATGTGGTGAGATTGACACCCATTATGTTGATGCAATGGCAGAATGAGAGTAAAGCATGAGGCATTTGATTTGCCTCTTTTTATCGTTAAAGAACATACTATAAAACATTACAATAGTGAGTGAGTTACTCCTTACCCGTAAGGTGCAAGCTTGCTGGGAGCCAGTGTTTGGATCAACAAGATTTGTTAAGATCTTCCAGATGTTAACGTCTTTCAGTTGATCAAGAAATTGAAAACTCTCTTCAGCCTTAACTGGGTCACCAAACAACCGTGACATTATACGGAAGCAATAAAGAATTTTTTTTTGGACCTCTGGAGCATCACCATCCTGCATTTGAATCACAACCAGTCACATTGCTTGGGACATCATATGACATTGCAAAGTTCAAACTTGGAGTATTTGCTAACCTGATGCATCTGCTTAAGTGCCAGATACTTCTGCATCTCTTGTTGTAACCTGCAATCCAAGAAGAAATCCCCTGAAAATCAGTTTACAAATCATCAAATACCAAGATCAAAAAGTTGAGGAGTATTGAAAGTCGTAGCTTGGTATCAAATCCAAGCATTAACAACATACCTTTGCTTTTGCTCCAGAATCTTCTCAAGAGCCTTAACCTCAACTTTATCAAATCTTGAGAAGACCCTCACCCAATGTTTAACTTTATCTTTTACTGAAAAGTTAGTTGGGAACAGGGACTCGCAGAGAACATTTTCAATTGTATCAGATCTGCAAAATTGAAGTGCTCAAAAGTTAAGTGCTCAACATTCAGACTCAAAAAGAAGGTAGCAAGTGGGAAAACCCCAAAATATAAAATACTATTAAAGCTACCACTAGACAACAAATCTAATGTGTTGCTCATCAATACAATCATGACCATTCACTGTAAACAATTTGAGTTTCTGCACTTGCAGTTGTCAGAACCTGAATCTCAACAACAAACATGATAGACTACCCATGCATAGTATTAGTAGATTACAACTTGTGTCAAGTGTCAATCTAGGAACCTTGGTTATTTTAAAAAGGTAAATCATCACGTAGAAAAGTAGTCAATAGATCTTTAATCAAACCGATTGACAAACAAAAAAAGTCAGAGAGTGTATCAGAACTTTCTTATGACGCATTTTATTAACTAATATATTAAATAAATAAATAAAAATCTCACAAGGACAAACTAGATATACATCAAGATCTTGAACTTATCATTACTTGGTTCCTCCTAACATTTTCCAAATATCACGATCTGCTACTGCTGTCCAATGGAAATAGCAAAGCCTATATTTAACAAATATGTATATGACATATTGGACTACGCAAACTTCCGATAAACAATTGAAACCCTGAAGAGCTTACCTGAAATCTTTGTCATAAAAACATCTCAGAATCTTCCCAGGAATCCAATCAAAATCACTGGATAGGAGTGGACCATCAGAGCACTTTGCGCAATAAACCCTGAATATCTCAGCTAACCTCTCCATGGTATACTTTTTAACAAGTAGCTGAGAAGGGGAAAATGGAGCATTATGAAAAATGGGCGGGAAAATAAAAATACTAAATGGGCACAAATAAAGATAAAAGGGACAAGTGTATATACAGATTTATCTCGAAGGCGCTCTGCAACCAGTTTTATAGTTTCTAGCGGAATGGAACTCAGGGCATGACATGCCACATCATAAACTACAGCAACAACTTGCTTTCGTACTTTTTCTTCAAAGTCCAATAGCCGGTCACAGAGGGCAGCTAGAAAATGTTATTTCAGCCCAAAATCAGAAGGTGAAAGATATGAAAGATTTGACAGCATGCAGCTAAATACACCAAAGAACTTACAAATTAGTTCGGGAGCTTCAGCTCTGAAAGGATTTGACAGCATACAGCTCTTGACATGTTGGAGGACCAACATGCGAACCTCCACAACTCTATCAGTCAACCTCTTCAAGAACTCTGAAAAGATTGGTTGAAAGGCTTCGAAGATGGTAGGGCCTGGCAGAGAGAATAGGTCTCCAACTAAACTAACCGCTTTTAAACGAGTTTCTAGCTGATCAGTCTGCAGATGTTCAAAATTTTACTTTAAATTTGTTCATCCAACTAAAAACATCTATGTCATGTAGTATGAAGAGGTGAAATGTCAGACATTGGATTAGTATATACCAGTAACTCTCCTGTTAGGTATGGGACAACTCCTGATAAGATTTGGGGAGCACAACGATATACATCATAGATGACTTCATGGTAATCAATCTGATGATTCACAGACTTGTTGTCTCCTGACATTGATGATATAAGAAACTGTTTAATGCCAGATTCAAGCTTTCCTGCGCACTGTTCTATAACATTCATGGCAAGCCTCCTAGCAGCCACAGTGATATCCTAGTATTTGAATTTCACAAGGTCAGCACACAATGTAACTTGAACCAGAATAACTACAAAATTAATTCCATACACCAGAAAATAGAGAAGATTCTTACACTTCTATTACGACCTAATATAGACAATACAATAAACAAAAGATCATCTCGCAATTCCTCGCTCTCTTCTAAGAGCACAACCATGATTGTTTGCATCGATGACAAAACAGTTTCTTGGTGATCATCTCTGCATATGTGACAAATTTCAAAACATTAATTATTAAATTGAAGCAGAAACTATTCCTTCAATAATAAACACTTAGAAAGAAGAAAGAAATGAAGTCAACCAATTATCAGCAACCCAACCACCCCCTCCCGGGGCACTTTTAAGTTTTAGCAGATAACATGTGTTGCTACTAGTTGTCTCCCATGTTAACTTTCTATTTGAAGGATTCACATTTTATGCGATAAAGGTTCTCTTGTTTCAAGTATTGCATCTTTGTTCTATCCTTATAGGAAAGCTATTTTTGAAACTAACCAACCAATTGATGCCCATTATCAGACTGATCTATAGACATTATCTTGCAAATATATAGCAACATAGATTATAGAGTTCAAGTAACTTAATCAAAGTAAATTAACTCATGAAACATAGTGAAAAGAAAGGAACACCTTAGAGAGATGATTGTATGCCTTGAAGGATATGATAACAAGATATTCCTCAAAGTTCAAACTCATATACATATAATTACAAGAAACAAAACAAACCTGGCAACTGCAAAAAATGTACTGAACATTTCATTCACCAGATCATCACATTCGAGGTCCAACATTACAACACATGACCTATATTTGGCAAGAGTCTCCAAAATGAGTACTCTTCTACCAAATGATGGACCACTTGTATCTTTTAATCCACTAAAAGTTCCCACAATCAAGTGAAATATATCCTGCAGAGATATTCGGAACAATCAGGTGAGACTGAGAGTACACATTGACAAAATGAAAAAGCAGTGTATCCCTTAACCAGCTGACTTAATAAAATAAATGCACCTTTAGCACTTCATCACTATAAGGAGCTTCAGGTGCAGTAATCCGCGTTATCTCACAAATACAAGTTGCAACTAGAAGCTTGACGTCTCTATCTTGATGCTTCAATAGTTCTGGCTTGACAATTGCATTAAGTAAAGGCTGCATGGACTCCAACGTAGACGCTGGAGGTGATTGATCCAAGTCCGAAAGACATGATGCAGCTTGCTGCAAGTTGGAAGAAAATAATCAATAATAATAGCATCTTAAATTCAACCTAAATTTACATGCAAATTACACAAGTCACACAATTATATGCATCCACTTTACTGATTATCAGAAGAATGTTTAGAGTATCGTTTAAAACTGAAAAATTGCAACAGACATTAATTAGTGGAACAATGGATTAACAGAAAAGATGAAATCATAAAGATATGTTCTTATCATCACGAGAAAATATAAAATAACATTGAAATTTCCATGAATCTTATAGTCATTTTGCAATTCAGAATAACAAACCTATATTTCTATTCCACTACTGGCTATAAACAAATTAAAATTCTTATAGTCATTAGGTCACTGAAATATTTATCACATAGAATGGGTACAATATGCTTTCACATTTGGACTGATAGTTGGCACATTGCAAAACAACTAGCAAAAATGTTTTTTGGTCATCAAATGTGCTTAAATTTAACAAATCATGAGAATAATTGAACTTCAATGTCAAGTCAAGTACTTTTTCCCAGTTATCAACAAAATTTAGAATCTTTACACAAGTAAATCTGGAGCAGCCTCACAAGTGAACATAATTTCTTGGAATCCCGATTTTGTTTCTTCTTCCACTCACTTCTTTCGCATCTAAATACCACAGACATAACTAGCCACCACTAAAGCCACACAGCACGAGGGCATGATATTAACCCTAAATCAGAGAAATTGTCCCCCAAACTTGTTCAAATTTAAGAAAATCAAAACTTTTAAACAGAGAAAGTTCACTGAACACTCGGTTGAATCCCTAAAATCCAAAAAAGAAGTGTAATTTGAAATCTTAAGGCTAACTATGTTTAATCTCCTCACCAAAACCCTAAACGAACTAGTTAATTTATATGCTGTAGCCGAGAATTTCAATCTCGACGAAGAAATTACCAGGGAGAAAAAGTGAACGGAAATCAAAATTTCTAATACTAGCTTTCGCTTTCTTTTCACCGGTTTCGTAGCAACCAAACAGAAAATAACTAAAATAACTAAACGTTACCGAGCGTCAATTTCCGCGAAACAGGACAAGTTTTTGAGTAATAATTCCGAAGGAGAAGAAAAATTGGGTACACAAAATAAGGAATTAGAGAAATGCAAAACCTTTAAGAGCTTGACGAGAGCGTCTTTGGAAGAATGAGGGGTCTCGAGCTTCGATCCCACCTCCTTGAGCAGCTGCTCGAGCTTTTGGGCCATCTCTTCGTGGGAGGGAGCAAACGCTGTCGTTTCAGGGCAGTGAGACCTCCCTCATGGAGTCGATAAGGGTGAGAATCAAGGTAGTGGAGGAAGAGGAGCTTCTTGTTTGTCTGTCTTTTTTTTTCTGGGCCGTGACTCACTGAGTGTGCCCGAGTTTGTTTCTCTCTCTCGAGTCTCGGGGGGTTGGCCCTTTTGAACAACGATGCGAAATGAACTGCAAATGTAAGAGAAATTTTTTGACTTCGCAACTCCTGCCCCTACCCCTTTATATATTAACAACTTAGTTATTTCCCAGTCATGTCCCTGTTGACCACATTTCTCCTTCGTTTTTTTTTTTTTTTGGGCAAACGCCATTTTTTTTTTCTCTTTTTTCATAAAAGATAATACTAGAGAAAATAAATTTTTAAACTAAATTTTGTAAATCAAATGAGGTGAATGTTGATGTTTAAATTATTAATTAAATATTGATTAACGTACTTATTTTCTATTAATGACACGTCATTTGATTTGTAAATTTAGTTTCAAAATTTGATTCCTCTAACATTAGTCATTTTTAATATCAAGGCATATTATTAGTTGAGCTTGTTCCATTCTAAAACCTTTTGGACGACGCTAGGAAATATTGCACTAAAATGCACACCTCTCGTGGTAGGCCAGGTCCTAGTTTTGATTGCTTGAAGATTTTTTGAAGGGAAAAAAAAATTAAAAATAGTTGACTTACTCAAAAATTTTAATGTAACCATGTATTTACAAGAAACTTAAAAATAATTCAATATCTTACTTACTATCTACAAGGGCTATAACTTAAAATTTTTTATTTATAAGTAGAAGATGAATATAACTCATAGTAAACTCCAAAATAGCCAAGTACCCTGGATCACTCTTGCAAGAACGATTGTTATATGCATGTTAGGGTGCATTTACTTGTCTACAAATTTGTGATTAAAGAACTTTTACCATGCACATGTCATAACTAGGGGTGGGCAAACAGGTCTAGAACCCACAAGGCAGGCGGGTCTAACTGATTTGGGACGGGTCCAAGTTTTGTAAATTCAAAATGGAGTGGGGCGGGGCGGGTCTAATTTTCTAAATAAAAAAAAGGGTATCCGGACGGTTTCCACCGTCCATTATATGGAAATTAAATCTCCACCGTTCATTTCTACCATACGTCAATGACTTTCGCCTCATCTCTCAAAGTCTAGAGATCTATTTTTCCAGGAGCCATCGTTGTCATCCTCTCTTAATTTCCAGGTTGCCTTCTCATATATTCTAAGGCTTGATTTTTCTTCTTCCCCTCCACCTCCGTCGTCTCTAGAACCTTGGTTTCTTCTCCCCGCAGGCCGTCTCGCCATCACTTCGCCTCTCACTGCTTCCTCAGCGCCGGCTCCACCTCTCGCTCTTCCTTTCGTTGAAGCCACGACGGTGTACATCGACACTTCCCCTACACCATATGCTCCCAGATGAGAGTTGTTGCTCCCCTTTTCTCACTCGAGTCAAGTCCTCTCGTGAACACCACCATCATCATGGTCTCCTCCCAAATGCGACCACCCGTCACTGCTATCGAGAACACCACCATCATCCTGGATTCGAAATATCATATCATCTTCTCTCACATTAAGGTAATTTCTAAATTAGGGTTTTTGAATTATCTGGGTTTCTAAATTTAGGGATTTAGGACTTTTGAATTAGGATTTTTGAAATTTCTGGGTTACTGAATTTGGGGATGTAATTTCTAAATTTTATGGATTTAATTGGTTTTGGTTGGGTTTTTATTTTAGTTTTGGTTTTAGTTTAGCTTTGGAAAATCATGTTGTAAAGGATCTTGCTGGACTTGTAAGGCGAAATAGACTAATATTGAACTTATTCATGTTCATTGGTTTTCTTACCAAATTCCATATGCTTTAAATTGCTACGATTTATGATTTGCAGTTATAATTTGATGATTGAGAATGTTTGTCTGCGTATATTATACTTGTTGGATGATAAGAATGGCAAAACCAAGGTTCTAAAAGATGTTAGGTGCTAGTCGGGCGGCAGGGCCTAGCGGCTAGGCGGATTTAATTAAATATATTATATTTCGTGTAAATAAGTGTTTGTTTATACTTAAAATATATATGATTTAATCATAAACTACAAAATGGAATAACATGTATATTATGAGCTATTGGAACATAATGAAAACACGGGGCACAAGTATATAATGTGTGCTCCTTTAAGTATTCAACAAGTCTTTTCCAATTTATTGAAAAACTAAAATGTAAAATGAAAGTTATCAATTTTCTGTCTAAGTGAGTCGCAACCTAGACAGGTGTCGAGGCGGGTCTGGGCAGGCTAGATGATTGCCTAAGCAGTCTAGGCGCAGGCTAGATGATTGCCTAGGCAGTCTAGGCGCTCTTTCTTAATTTTCAAATGCCTAAACATTAATCGGGGCGGTGGCCAACTGCCTAGGGCCTAGGCGGAGCTAGGCGGGGATTTTTAAAAGAGTGAGCAAAACTAATTGAATGAAGTTGTTGTACTCAAATGGGCCAAACTTGTTCTAATAAAAAATTGTAGACCCAAATATGTTCTTGAAAAAAAATGTAATTGGACCCGTGGATCCAATTCTAATCGGCCAGTTTGAAACGGGCCGAGTTAGGTCTGGTTCGAATTTCAAAAATTCCATTACTTGGCCCAACCCTCCCCGTGCAATTTAAAATGGGTCCAATCTGGTTCCTCCAAATTTGAGCCCGACCAAGCACGTGCTCACCCCTAGTCATAACTGCTTGTTTTCACCATCTAAATATCATTTATGAACAAAATTAGATTCCTAATAAGTTACAGAGAAATTTAATCGTGCTTGTTTAATCACAAAGATAAGTTCTTGTGAGTTTTTGACTGGATAAAGTTGTAAAATACCAAAGAAAAGTAATACGAAAAAATACCAAATCATAGGTAGCAGCAACAAATGGGTGGGGGGAATCAATGCAATGCCAACATCGTAACAAGCTTTTGAGCATGGTACTTGAAAGTGGAAAGTTTGATACCTCGTTTGGTCGAAGAAACATGGACAGCTGTGTCACAATTGTTAAATTGACGCAGCCAGTCGATTTTTGTACGGTTCAATTTTATAGGAAAATTAATGAAAATGATTTGAAAATTTTGAGTTTTAATAAAAAAGAAAAACAAAAAGGTGTTGTAAGTAAATAGTATTAAAAGTAACTCTTTAGAGTAAAAATGTCATTTTTCGTTAAAGTAAACAGTACCGGAAGTGTTTCGTTAAAACTTCTAATTTTATTCTATATTTTATTTCGGTCTCAATATCATATAAAAGTGCTCTTATTCTAAAGTATCGAATTCAATATATTTAGTCACTTAGTACGGTTTAGTGGTATTCTTCTTCACTTGTAAGTGAAATGTTTTAGGTTCAATTCTCCCTAGATAGGAGGACTCCTCCTTTTTTCTCATACACTTCCATTCTCCCCCTAGATGGAAGTGTATGGAAAAAAATGAGAAGAGAATCATCTTCCCTCTAGATGACATCGTTTGTTAAATAAATAAATAAAAATCAATGTATTTAAAAAACAGGGTACGCGGCCCTTAATAGGCGCTAAACAGACCAAGGGCCTTTTTTTTTTTTTTTTTTTTTTTTTGTGGTTTGGAAACTGGAGTTGTGAATGCAAATTATGAATTGTTATGCGGTGAACAAAAGGTGCAGCGAGCTGGGTCATCTGTGGTTGACAGGGTGCAAGGGAGAGATGGGGAATGCATTGAAGAAGCTGCCGGGGTTTGATAATTGGATCATAGAGAAGGAAGATCGATCCTACATTGAAACTTTGGAAAATGAGAAGCAAAATCTGACTGCTGATTCAGAAAATGTGGTTAATGAGCTGGATGCAACCACGATATACATTGTTGGGGGATTGGTGGATTG
Source organism: Crataegus laevigata (assembly GCA_963580275.1). NCBI lineage: Eukaryota > Viridiplantae > Streptophyta > Magnoliopsida > Rosales > Rosaceae > Crataegus > Crataegus laevigata. The sequence goes on from OY756939.1 coordinate 235,152, forward strand.
GAATCGGTGGAAAGGGATCACCATGAAGAAAGCAGAGGAGCAGGGTATCCAAACGGACAAACTCCCCATAGCCAACTACTTGAACGTGTGTATATCAAATTATAAAGAACATAAATACGTCATTCATAATGTGTATATCATCTTTCGTCATTTCTCGATCCAGTTGGTCCATAGAGGTTTGAGTTATCAAATTGTCGTTTGGGAGCAGGTCCTAACTGTGAATCAAGTGATTGAGACACTGTTAAAGTACATGGAAACAAAGGATTGGAAGGAGGCTTTCTTCCAAGTGATTCCTCAAAGAAAAAAGGGATGCCAGGTTGATTCAGATCAGAGATCTAAACAAGCGAATGATGTTAGAAAATGAAGATAAAGATGAGCAATTTGAAAGCGGAAAGCAGTGTGCTCAGGTCAAGGGCCTTCCGATCCCATGATTTGTTAAGAGAATGTGACTTTCTATCTATGTTTAAGTTGGAGTTTAACATTGCACCACCTATTTTTGGTGTCTTTTTGTAACGGAAGACGACCAATACAAGAATGATAATTGAAATTTCATTACATTTTCTCATTGAAAGTTGAAGGAAGCCTGTTATTTGACATGCAATTATATGGTATGCAACAGCAAGCTGATAATTCCACCATCCCAGGTGTACCTACTACTTTTGATGGCCGCCAACCGAAATCCGTGGGGTTTATTTTTGCATGAATATAAATTACATGAATTAATACATACTCTTGACTCGACTCTCTGTTTTATAATTTTGTAAACACGAAAATTCTGTAACAAATGAAACGAGAGCACGTGTACAAGGTAGATTTGTATTGATTTGAATTTGTAGGTTACAATCTCTATTTACAATTTTTCTTCTGATTCAGTCTTCAAATTTAATGTAAATGGTTGATTGTTGATCCAAGGGTCGCGATGACTTGATCTCGGACGAACGATTGAACGATTGCTTCAAGTTTTGAGCTTGAAAACAATGCGTGGATGATCTTCACCTCAAGGGTGCAGCAAAGGTAGTGTTTGATGCAGGATTTCGTTGTTTCAAGGGTCTTGGCAACTTAATCTTGAAACGAACGTTGCTTCAAATTTATAAGCTTGCAACAAATTCTTGAAGAAATCGGCACGAGCGCTTGTTGATTCTTCAATGAAGTGCTTAGGCTTTGGTCGAGAGAAAGTTTCAACTTTGGTTGAATGTTCTTCGAAGAGAGCTTTGGCAGCGTATTAGTCTTCAAAGGTTTGGCAGAGGTTCTTCTCTGTAGAGATTTTTCGACCTCAATGCTTGTGGGAGGACCTTGTATTTATAGGCTTCTCAAGGCTTGCCTTTGGGTGGATTTGGCTTTGATTTATGTCCTAATTCGTCCATGGGATAATTTAGGCATGTTTTGTGTCTTAATTCCCTTCCTTGGCCGAATTTAAGAGCCTTTGTTGTCTATTTTGTGAGCAATCTTCAATTCTTGCTTGTTTTATGAAGATGCTTTAACTTTCTTTCCAATTTTAGGATCAATTTGGAGCTTTTTGCCAAATTTAAGGGAGTTTTCTCCCTTGTGCCGATTTTAGGAAGATTTTATATTTCCTTTGCTTGATTTGTGCCACAAGTCTTTGATAACTTGTCCATTTGTGATGAGTCATATGCCACGTGGAGCATTCTGATGCACCTTTTGCATGCAACAAAATTTACATGTCTACAAATTTATTCATAGAAAAAACACTAGAAGAAAGAAAAGTTGTAAACGACGGCAAGTTGGCAACTGCTTTAGCCATAAAGAAAGGTTGGAGAATTCTGAAGGGTATCCAAACAAATTTGAACTATTCAAGTATATATGGTTCCTTAACTTGATGATGGCCTCTCTAGTCTCCACATGAAAGTCCAGTTGACTTTTCCATTTTATGGACTAAGCTTCACAATGAGCTAGTAATAATGTGGTTTAAATTCGCTTTTAGCGAGAATCAAACTTAAAATCTCTTAGGTGAAGAGGAATATCATTAGACTGTTAATGAATTATTAAGCCTGAACAAATAACAGAAGTAGTTTAAGTTTGTGTATTATGTTTCGCAGTAGTTCATCAACAAACGTTAATTATGTAAAAGTTAAAAAAAAATTGACCAAATGGCTTCCATAGCATAGTGGTAGTGCGTTCGCTTCGTAAGCGAAAGGTCGCGAGTTCGATCCTCGCTGGGAGCTAATTCCTGTCTTTTTGTGTCCCGATTATCTTTGCAAGGTTTGGACGTAGAGACAATGCTGGATGGAGTGGGTTCGGACGTAGAGACACTGCCGGATGGAGTGCGGTCAAAAACACCCCAATTAATGCAGACAACTAAAACTTCAGCGTCCTTAATTTTATTACAGTACTACTTGTCGTCGAAGGACCGACCTAACATTACATTATTCAGTTCACCAGTCAGCACTTTGGTGATTTCATTTCATTGCATTTCATGCATTCACACTCCACCACTTGGACCATTTGCACCATTTGCATGTGGCTGATGGTAATCACCATTTGGCATTACGCCAGAACCACCACCCTGGAGCTGGGTGGACGATCCAGATGCTGCTGCAGCAGAAGTAGCATTCACATTATTGTTGGAGACGAACACATCGGACGGCTGCATGTAACCAAAAAAGCCATAGCCATGCTGATGATGAAAAGCAGCCGCCATAGAGGTGCCACAGTACTGGTGGTGATCCCTTGCCCTGCTGCTGGTACCACTACTAGTACCCGCCCCCTTGGCCCAGGACTCGCTTCTCATCAAAGAGGTGGTGGAGGACCCACGCTCGCCCTCTGTCTCGCGGTACCGGTGCAGGTAGAGGGTGAGTGGCTCGATGTAGTCATCAAAGCCGAGCTTGCTCATGGCCCACAGCACGTCTTCAGCAGTGATGGTCTTACGCTGCTCACGCTGGCAACGCTCGTTGGCCTCCCCGGTGATGAAGCTGATGTACTCGGAGACGCACTCTTGGATGGTTTCCTTGGCGTCGTCAGAGATCTTGGCATGTGGGGGCAGGATCTTGCGCATGATTCTTATCACATTGGCTATCGGCATATAACGGTCTTGCTCTCGCACCATGCACTCGTTATCATCTGCAGTGCCATTAGTGGTATTGGCATTGGATGAGGGGTGGTTAACGTTGTTATTGTTGTTGTTGAAAACATTGTTAACGTTGGCGGTGGCCGTTGTCTGTCTCCCCATCCCCATGCTGTATTGGTTCATCTCAGCCAGCCTCACGTTGATATCTGATAGTTTCAGCCCTGCATGGACTCTCAATTAATATATGAGTGTACGAATGATCGTAAAAATGGATAATACTTGCAGTATATTTATGTTTGTTTTGGTTCATTAATATTATTTTCATTTGCACAAAAGGCCATGAATATATACAGACAGAAAATGAAAAAAAAAATGAATATTGTGATAAAATCACTGCTCTAAAAACAAATAAAACCTATAGAAATTTGACTATTTAGTTCCCAATTATGTGCCACCACGATGACCAAATTTGACTATTGATTGAAGTGAACTTGTCATGTGAAGTTGCTCCCACGGTACGTACGTTTCTTTTTGGAAGGCAAATTATGGAGAAGGAATCACATATTTCAGTATTATATATAACTAGGGTTTTGTCTTTCGTGCATGGATCTAAAAATGAGAATAATATTGCGGAATACAGGCAGAGACAAGAAGACGAAAGCGGACAGATGGGGAGTGAAGTGGAATGGGCCCGGGGATGTGTGATAGTATATGCATATGCAGAAAGAAAATAATTCGGGTCATTAAAATTTGATCCAAAAGCTACAAATAGGGGCTTACTTTAAAAATTATAATAACTCTAGCCGTTGGATCAAATTTCATTGGCTCGAATCTCTTGATTTAGTGGAGTAAGAGAATGAAATCCCTAGATGATCCCTTTCCTGTATATGCATGCATGGAGGCCACTTGTTCGGTATGGAGTCATAGATTGCATGTGAGATGGTTGCCACTTGTAAACTATCTTCTCTTCTCTAGCTACGAGCCTACGAGGACGAGATCAGCAGTTACATTGAAAAACTTTTTTTTTTTTTTTTCAATTGAAGAAAGTTGAGATTCCATTGTAAAACTAATTAGTAATAATGAAAGTGACTCAATTATTTATTAAAACATGTCGATTCTTTCTCAAACGCGGGATTCATAAATACTCTCGACTACAGTACATAATTATCAGATCGTGATTATATATATTAATATATCGAGGAATCTGAACAGATCCATGTATAGATCGACTTTGGAAGAGAGGGAGGAGGTAGGATGTCTGTATGTGATCACTGATCAATAAATTGAAAACAGAATGAAATCATAATTAAATCTTCAAGAATGGAGCTTCGATATATCGAAGAATCAGTACAAAAGAGCTGAAACCTCGCAACTGTATGAAAATGGAATTAGAACTAATTACAAATTAAACTTGTGAAAATAAATGATCATCAAATTGGTGCAAGATCTACACAAATGCATGCGTTTCCTTCCAAGGGTGCACAACTACAGATAGATTTCAGAGACACACAGACGGGCTATAAACTAACCAAAATATATACATGTAACGACATGCAATAGATATATAAAATTAGTGCCGCACGCACATATATGTCAAAGAAGAGTATGTGTGTATATAGATATATTGTAGGAAATGTGAAATAATACGTAGGGAAGGGAATAGGGTAACTATATATTAGGAAAAGGAAGAATTGTTTTTACCAGAAGCAGAGGTTGTGTTTGGGGTGGTCGCGGTCTTTTGGTAGCCATGGAAACCTCCTGATCGTTCCATTATATTTTCCTGCCCTGATCTGCCTCTCTCCTCTCACACTCTCACACACTCTCTCTCTCTCTCTCTTTCTCTCTCTCTCTCTCTCTCTCTCTCTCTCTCTCTCTCTCAACAGTTTTTGAAAGAGGAGAAGACTCGAGTCAAGTTTGAACCAGCTATTACTTGGCAAGGGTCCACCTTTATACTGCTTTAAAACATAATCCACGTGGCAATCCCTCGTTGCACGTAGCGCCGCTTATTCATTTTATTTATTTATTTTTAGAGTTCGGTAAAATGGTCCAACACTTGAGACGGATCGCTCAGTCGAAACCGGATCATGTGATTCTTAGTTGGGCCTTTCTTTTCGTTTTTTTCTATTGACCCAAATGTAAAAAAAGTAGCGGGGCTTACGTTCATCAGTCCAAGACGCGCGTTCTTCAAATATATAATGTAATTTATTTATTTATTAATGAAAATATATACAGTGAAGTTAATAATTTAATTTCGTTAAAGAGTACGTCTTAACTCTTAACCCCACGGCCCGCAAGGCGACGATTTCCTTTACACTCTGGTCAGGCGGGGCATGGCTTTGTTTCCCTACACACACAAACATCGTGCACATAATTTAAAATTCTAAAAGACTTGGACGACAAGTTGGGACCTAGACCTAGGCGACTAGGCAAAGTTTAAGCAAATGCCTAGACAGTCTAGACGGATTTAATTGAATTGATTATATTTCATGTAAATAAGTATCTGTTTATACTTAAAATATATATAATTCCATTATAAACTACAAAATGAAAGAGAGATATATATATCCGTCTAGACGAATTTAATTAAATTGATTATATTTTGTGTAAATAAATATTTATTTATACTTAAAATATATATAATTATATCATAAAATACAAAATGAAAAAATATATATATATATATATATCGGTAATGTAATAATTTTTAAGTATATAATTTAGAAAGAAAAAAAAACAATATATAATGTATTTGTTTAATAGTGAAGTAGGTAACTTTTGTTTAATATAATTAATAAGCCTAGAAAATCGCGGCACTAATACTCTTGCGGATTTACTGAACTTTTTTTAAAAGGGTGTGCTTTCCACACACCTCTTTTTACTTCTCACACACCCCTATTACTTTCTGTCCGTTAGATCTTCTTCAATTCATCCGATCCGACGGCCGAAATCTAAAAAGGTGTGAGAGAAGTAAAAAGGGGTGTGTGGATATCACACCCCTTTTTAAATAATCGCGACGACGACGCAGTGCCTAGGCGGCCGCCAGACAGCGTTTTAAAACACTGTACACATTACATGCACACCAGCATGGCATATGGCAGCACAGCCACCGCCATAGCCACCATTCCTCAACATTCATCACTATTCGAGTGTTGGTATCATAATTAAACATTTGCAGAAAATATGGACCAAGCAATTGGGTCTATTTTGGTGGCTGCCACTGTGTTCGTCTCCCTCTTTCGATTAGCAAAGCAAGCACCACGCCTCTGCTAAATGCATGCCCTTCATACAGTCGCACTAGAAAGTTAATTGTCAATACGACATCAAAAGTTCAATCAAGATACAACAAAATTAATCTTCACTAGAGAGATATAAGATAATTCTCAAGAAGAAAGTGACCGACCTAAACATCAATCAAACCACTAATCGTATAATATTAGCCATCCATCAAAGAGCAGAGCAGGGGAGCCCCAGCATTCATCTCTACTCATCCCTCTCTCTCTCGCTCTCTCTGAAACTTGCCTTCACTTGCATCCCCGTTATCAAAAGCACAAGAGGTTTGAATACCGTCGTCACTCCTTTTTTCACTCTTTTGCTCCTGTTTTTCAATCTCGGCCTCATTCTGGTTGCTTGTGCGGTTAAAGCCATTCCCGAAACTTACGAGACCGCTTTTGTGGAGCAACTCCAATTCATGAAAATATGGACAAAGCTTGGCATTTGCAGAACGCTTACTGTCTGGTCCCATGCACCTTCTGAAATACTTGTTGATGTTTTCCCATTTCTCCCTGCACTTCCTTCCTGACCGGACGTACCCCATTTCTCCCATCTTAACAGATATCTCCTCCCATATGCGTCCTTTTGGAATACCTGCAATGCGAAACTTGTGTTCCAAAGCAGCCCACAGCGTTATGAGGGCTTGTACTTCAGCTTCTGGCCATCTTCTATTCGTTGCATCACTACTCACCAACATCAGGTCTCTCTGCATGCCATTGTCTGCCTCCCCATTTCGTTCCACCCGTTGATGATCATAATTAGCTACTACCGATAATGGTATTGGTGCTGGTGCTGGTGCTGGTGCGGGTGCTTGTTCCGGTACTGGTGATGGTTGGGGGACTTGATTTTCAGAGCCCAAATAAGTCTGGATAAAGGAAATGAGCGCAAGGCTGCGAGATGTCTCTTGGGCTCTTATCTCCTTATCCCTTTTCAGTCTGTCTAACACCTGCTGCTTCCAGGCTTCTTCTCTTAATAATCTCTCTTTCTCATTCTTTTCTATCACCTCTATCAACTGCTTATGCATCTGCTCTTGCTGCTCCGTCATTTTCTTCACCAGACTTTCCAGAAAAAGCTCGACCCTTTCAATTTCAAGCCTGTTTCCGCTCCTCACACTTGTCTTTCTCTTTCGTTTCATGGGTTCTTCACCTTGTGCTTCTAAACACTTGTCACGATCATCATCATCATCCGCCGACGAACTGAACGAAAATAGTTAAAGTTAAAATGGTAAGGGAATGCCAACTTGGTTGATTAAAACAATATACATTTGAACACTGTTAAACTGGTACTAGTTTAAAAAAGCAATGTCTTTTTTTAACTGTTTAGGAGACTGATCAAACTTCAAATTATGATTAGTAAAATAAACAAATAAATAAACACTAATCAACCTTCAAATGGCCAACAAGTCACAATCTCACTTCAAAGTTTAATCTCAAAGGCTCCTAGTTTCCACACTTCACAGTCTAAGACCAACCATTATATGCAGGAATATGCAAACCACCAATTATCTTTCAATTTTATGGGTCATGGTTTAGGAAAACAATACAATTATTTATCGATGAGAGTAAGTTACTATACCATCATCATGTGCTTATATAGCACGACATGTCGTATACAATAATCCATTAATCTAATTACTCCATTGCTAACACAATTTTGAAAAAAATAAACAAAAAGATAAAAGAAACAATCTTTATTTGTTTGGTTAACAAAAAGATTCCAGCTTTGGATTGGAGTTAAAGAAAACAAAGACTGACCTGGACTCGTCGTCCACCTCGTCTCCCGACCCAACTTTGGCCGGACCAACATCCTCCAGATTTCCTCCGCTGTCCATCGGAGACCTGCCGCCGCTGCCCCTGACAGGACGCAGCTTCTGGGGTGGCGAGGGAACCGCGGGCGTCGGATTCTCGAACACAAGGTCGTATGTGCTCTCAGGGAATGGGGATATCTGCTCTCCAAAGGCGTCCGAGTTCGGTAACGGCCGCCCGCCGGTTAACTCTGCCATAAACCTCACGCCCCCGGGGACGACCACGGTAAAAATGAGAAATTCAATTTCTTTTACATAGTTATTTAAAAACAAAAGGAAAAATAAAAAGGAGATAAAGCCAGGGAAAGATAACAGCGGCGCGAGCGAGGGTTTTTGGGTCGACAACTTGAGAGCGGTGGGTGAAAACGCAATGAATTTTGGTAAATGGAAAGTAAAATAGAGGTAAAAGGCCCTTTTAAAACTTTGAATTTACGGAGGTCGTCAATTTTGTCAGTGGAGTCACGTGCCTACTGCGTGATCATCTCACATGCCACGTGTGTGCCCATTCCCCTCTCTTTTTTAATTTTGGTCAACAGTGGCCACTGACTCCTCTCCTGCTAATATGGTAAGATAAGTAACTAACATTTGGTCAGCTCTCTGCTCGTCGATCATCATCAATGGCTGCCAAAACTGAAGGTGGTGGTGGTAGAGGGGAGGTGAAGAATGTGCTTAGTGCAGTGAATGACCATTACGGAGGTAAAGAATGTGCTTACTGCAGTGAATGACCATTACCTCTTCAATTGCACATTGGAAGCTGCAGGTATTTACTTCAATCTATCATAATTTCATCGCCAATCTTTCTTGGATCGATTGGAGAGAAATTTTCAGTTATAAGTACTTTTATTAGAAAGACTAAAGTACTCATCTTTTTTATTTTGCTGAAAGCCTAATAGTATTCATAACTCATAAGTATTTGGGCTCGCACAAGTAGTTTCAAACAGACCCTTAGGTCGGCGTAGGCCGGTTCATTGGGATTCTTATAGTAATGTGTTTGTTTGAGCTCGCTAGCTTTCGCTGGCTTGGACTGGACTATGTAGTAGTCTAGTCCTGTGTTTGTTAGCAGTCTGGGACTAAGTTAAATGAGAGTAGAAGGGTCTCCCTCGCTAGCAAACCCGTCGAGAACCATGGGATTAGCGGGGACTAACTCCCTCGTGTCTTCCTCTGCTCCTATGTTTTCACAAACGCCGAGAGCCACCACCATCCCCCCTCGCCAATTCCCCCTTCCCCTCTTCCTCTCTCCTCGCTTTCTTCTCTTTCTGCTCTGCCGAGATCCGAGCTCGGCTCGAACTCGGCCGCGACGACGACAATTGCTCCATCCTGCTGGTATTGTAGTTCTGTTGCTGCAGTGGCGGCTCAGTAGCAGTCGGCTTCTCCTGCGCGGAAGATATTCTAAGCACGCTCGGGAACTGCTAGTCAAAGAGCCTCTTGAGCCGCGAGTTTAAAATGGGTTGCACCGAGTCGACCCGGCTTGGCTCGATCAAATTCTCGGAATCGATATTAATTGGTTGGATTTCATCAGAAATGGCATGGGTTTTACAAACTACAAATTAGTTCAGAAAAAACTGGAGGTGAAATTCGAATCAATTTGGTATGTGCAGAGGCTGTAGGTGATGCTTTTTTTTGTAGAAAGGGAAAGGGTAAGGGTAATACGGCAAAGTTTTGTAGGATACTAGCAAATTACAAAGTCTAGTTCCATTGCAAAATGGGAAAAATAAAATATTGGGACTAAAATATTTTAGTCCAAGATTTAGTCTAGCACTACATCAAACACTTCTCTATTTTTATTCTGTCTAAGCCAATCCAATCCAGCTTAGTCTTTGCAGCTAGTTCAGTCCGAAACAGTCTGGTGCAACAAACGCACCCTTAAGTTTTAACAAAGCCTAAGTAATACCAAGTTTAAGAAAAAAATATTTGTACAGGGAAAAAATGGTGTCTGGATCAGATTGCCAATAGAGTGAGTCAATCTTGTTGAAGCTGTGGTCAAGGTCAAGCTCCTATTCTGTTCATGCTTTTCTTCTTCTTTGCTAATGTTAATAATTCAAATTTGTTCTGTGCATGGTACCACCATGCAGAGCCTGATTATTTGATGCTCGTGTATTGGATTCCTTAGTCCCCTCATACTCAGTGGCGGATCCAGGATTTTAGTATAGGGTGGTCCTAACTTCTCAAATCCCGAATCAGATCATGATACCAAATCCACTATTTTTTTCCTAGTGCAACCATGGCAGCAATGAGAAAAATGTGGCGCGAGTCGCGACCTGTAAGTGGGTAGGTGCAAACGTTCTTCTATGGTAAAGAGAAGGTTGGATTATGAGTAGGCAAGGCTGGGTTCGACGGAAGATGTTTTGGCAGAGGGGAGGGCTCAGCGGAGGAGAGGTTTTTGCAGACGAGATTTGCGGCAGACAACAACATAGGCTTAGGAGGAGAGAGTGGCCGTTTGGTTATGGGTGCAATGTTAGAGTTGGTTGTTTGGTTATAGAGTTAGAGAGAGTTTTGGTTGACATGTATCTTTTATTTATTCGTGGTCAGTAAAACAATACACTGACTAGTCAGTGTCTATATATTGTCCATTGTTTTAATTTTTTGGCCAAAACGGTGTCGTTTTTTAGCAAGTAATTTGAAAGTAAAAGAGCCATCTTCTTTCTCTTTCTGTTTTGCAGAAAGTGCTCGGCATCCATGGCTGCTCTTTTCTTCCACCACAGCCCAGATTTGGGTGTTCCTTGGAGGTTTTCATAGCCACTTTTCTGAGCCTTTGGGTGGTCCTAGGACCACCTTGGTCCCTTAATAGATCCGCCCCTTCTCATACTCCTCCCATAAATGCAACACAGCGTGTCGGAATTGGTGCCTTTCTCATCAATCAAAACAAAGAGGTATATGCATTTTCTATTTCTAACACCCATTATCACTTTTATCTCAAATGTTCACACAGTGCTTCTTTCTTTCACTTTCATTTAATTTACTCAAAGTAAGGGAACTTCTTTATCTTTATGTAGTTATAAATCTATAGTTTCCATCTTGCTCGCTTCATTTGTGTGTGTGTGTGTGTGTGTGTTTATGTTCCTTCCATCGAACAATCATCTGAATTAGTGAATTTTTCATGTCTACATTAATTTTCTGGACTTGCACTACTCCTACAATTGGCTTATCATGCCTAAAAAGTTATGTGAGATCCATTTATGTTAATTTTCAGTCAACCATTTTTGGAAGAATGCCGTGTTACTTATAATGCTTGAGACCTATCACCACGTTTATTGTTTTTCATGATCCTCCTGTCATGGGTAAAATTTTTGGGTTTATAAAATTTCAACTAGATAAAATTTCAACAATAGGTGCTAGTAGTGTTAAAGATTAAAGATCTGCAAAGAAATCAAGACTCTAGAGAATTTAGAGAGAAAGAATCTAGAGAGAGATTGTGTTTGTTGAAGAATGATTCTTATTAATTCATCCACCGGGTACAGAGTGTATGTTATACATAAATACTCACCAATGCTGACTAAGCATTCTCATACAACTAACTCTAACAAACCAAAACTTAACAACTAAGCTAAGTATCTAGGTATTATTCCGATACATTGTGTTCATGATTTGCAACTGCTGTCCGAGAAGTGAAGGAAGAAACAGGAGTAAGTAGTTTTCCGACTTACCATTTAGTGAGTGTAAATATTAGCTTATTAATGCGATTTCTCGTTTCACTTTTTTTGTTATTAATTATGTTGTTTCAGATTAACTCAGAGTTTGTGGAAGTTCTTACATTCAGGTATAAATTGTATGAAGTCCTTGTCTATTAATTGGTTAGAGCCATGTGTAAGCTTATAAACTCAAATCTGACTACTTTGTACAATGATTTGCAATTTTTACATGTGAGCATGAAGCTACATTCCAACTGGTATTTATGGGGAAGCATGTTGTTCACTCTTATACACGACGACATCAAGATTTTATTTAAGGGGAAGCATGTCGTTCAATCTCGCTTTGTACAATGCTTTGCATAAGAATCATAAGTATGATTTGGTGGAACGACCAAAGGGAATGAAAGTTCTTCCAAACAAATGGAGCTAAAAGAAACTCAAAACTCAAAACCAAGGTACAAAGCGAGATTGGTTGTGAAAGGGTATGCACAGAAGAAATGCATTGATTTTGATGAGATATTCTCGCCGGTTGTGAAAATGACTTCAATTCGTATTTTTCTAGGATTGGCAGCAAGCATGAATCTGGAGATTGAGCAATTAGATGTCAAAACAGCTTTTCTACATGGTGATTTGCATGAAGATATTTATATGGAGCAACCGGAAGGTTTTAAAATCAAAGGGAAGGAGCATATGGTCTGCAAGCTGAAAAAGAGTCTATATGGATTTAAACAAGCTCCGAGACAATGGTATAAGAAATTTGAGTCCTTCATGCTTGATAATGGGTTCAAGAAGACAGCTTCTGATCATTGTGTGTTCATTCAAAAATCTTCCAGTAAGGATTTCATTATATTGCTTCTATATGTGGACGATATGTTAATTGTTGGTCCGGATGCTGATAAGATTGACAAGTTGAAGAAGTTAAGCAAATCCTTTGATATGAAGGATTTGGGACCTGTGAAACAAATTCTTGGCATGCAAATATCTCAAGACAGAAAAGAATGCAAATTGTGGTTGTCTTAAGAAAGATATATTGAGAAAGTACTTGAAAGGTTCAACATGGACAAAGCGAAGTCTGTAAGCTGTCCATTTGCTGCTTACTTCAAGCTAAGCAACAACCAATACCCTTCAACAAAGGAATAAATGGAAGAAATGAAGAAAATTCCCTATGCTTCAGTCATAGGAAGTTTACTATACACAATGGTTTGCACTAGGCCAGACCTTGCTTTAGCCATAGGAAGTTTACTATACGTAATGGTTTGCACTAGGCCAGACCTTGCCTATGCGGTATGAGTGGTGAGCAGGTTTCTTGCAAATCTTGGGAAGGAGCATTGGGCAACAGTTAAATGGATTCTAAGGTACCTTAGAGGTACTTCAAAATTATGTTTGTGTTTTGGAAATAATAATCCTGTTCTCGAAGGGTTCACAGATGCAGATTTGGTAGAAGACAAATACACGAAAAGATCAATTTCAGGCTATTTATTTACTTTTGTAGGGGAGCAGTGTCTTGGCAATCTAAATTGCAAAAATGTGTGGCCTTGTCTACTACAGAGGTAGAGTACATTGCCATTACAGAATGTTGCAAGGAGATGTTGTGGTTGAAGAGATATTTCAAAGAACTTGGTCTACACCAGAAAAAAGTTTGTTATCTATTGCGACAATCAAAGTGCCATTCATCTCAATAAGAATCCTAGCTTTCACTATAAGTCTAAACACATTGATATCAAGTATCATTGGATTCGAGATGTGCTTGAGAAAAAATTGTTGTAGCTGGACAAAGTTCATACCAACGACAACAAGTCTGATATGTTGACGAAGGCTCTTCCTAAAGGAAAACATGAACAATGCACAACATCAGGAGGTCAGCGTTTCTTTGACATGAGTCGGGAAATGGGAGATTGCTAGAATTCCTTCCTCATGAAATTAAATGCCCATCTTTAATGTGCAGCTGTTTAAGAAGCAAAATCCTTGAGCAAAGAAAGGTCTTTCCAGTTTCAAGAACTGAGTAAATGTAAACCAACCCAATATTGATTGCTTTGTCTATACCCTTCCATAGTTTTCTAGAAGGGAGTTGATTGTGAATATTTATATGTTTTTAACCTGTAGCTCTTCTACAGAGTGTGAGTAACATAAAAATAGTGAGTTCATCCAAGAGGATGCATGCTCTTGTGTTAGTCAGCCTCTAAAGTTTAGAGAGATTAGTGTATGTAATCCCATTCAAATAGTGGACGTATTTTGGACTTTGTCCGGTGGTTTTTCCCTTCACATTGGAGGGTTTTTTCCACAAAATTTTGATGTCCTTTTGTTCACCTATAATTTCTGTTTACTTGTGTTTTACTTCCTGTGATTTACACCGGCAGCAAGCCGCTGTTTTTGCTGCAACAAACTCAACATGGCTTTCATTATTTGTAAAATATACCGATAAATTCAATAAAAACATTGTAAGAGAGTGTAGTTAAATGGATAATTGCATTGTCTAGTGTATTGACAATGATGCCTATTTTGTACTGAATACGTGTTCGTATTGCATCCAATTTTTTCCATAGTTGGGAGTGGGGCAAAGGGGCAAAATAGAAGGAAAATTTGTTACCGGAATGGAATTAAAACAGGCTCACAATCAACAGCCATGCGTGTTGATTTTTTTCTTTCTTTTTACTTCCGTTTTTATTTAATTTTATTGAAAATAAATGAGAATGAAAATAAGAAGGCTATTTTAGTCATTAAAAACATTATTCGAGTTTGGTGTTGGTTGAGGACTGAGGGCTGAGGCTCAGCATCATCGCAGACATCGAACAACAACATTATCAATGGCCGCTGAAGGTGAAACTAGTTCAGAAAGTCTTGTTCTAAGTGGTATGTATGACCATTACGGAGGTGTCATCGTCCACATCAACGACAATGATCCCATGGATCCTGCCACCTTCCTTTCATTGCTTACCTCTTCTATTGCCCACTGGAAGCTTCAGGTAATTAATTAATTTTACTACGAATTTCATTTTCTTATATATCCAGTTGAACGATTTGTAACTATAATTCTGATTGATTGCTGGGTGCAGGGGAAAAAGGGTGTTTGGATCAAGTTGCCTATAGAACGTGTCAATCTTGTTGAAGTTGCAGTCAAGGTCAATCTCCCATTCTAACTTCTGTGATTTATTCATGCTCAATATTTGATTGATTGATTAGTTAATTACTTAAGGTGGGTTTGCTTACATTACGTACTTATGTGTGTGTAAGTGCAACTAGTAGTTAATAGATGTTGGGCAGGAACGGATTGGGAATTGCAGGAAGGATTCTGGTACCATCATGCAGAGCCTAAGTATTTGATGCTCGTGTATTGGATTCCCCAATCCCCTCACACCATTCCTTCCAATGCCACCCACCGTGTCGGAATTGGCGCTTTCGTCCTCAACCCTAACACCAGACAGGTATACGTACATTCCCTATTCTATGGTACCAACCCCTTTATCAATTTATCATTTTATCCCTCTCATGTCAATTTCAAGCTTTTTGCTTCTCAAAACTCCCAAGTTTGAGTTACTATAGTCTTTAAGATTTTATGTGAGATCCATTTGTTTTATTTCCGAGATGATGCGATGTTTGGAACCTTTCACAACATTTGTTATTCTCTATGACTCTGCTTTAATGGCTGGAACTTTTGGGTTTTGTAAAAATTCAATGGTAGGTGCTAGCAGTCCAAGAAAAGAGTGGGGTTTTACAGGGGACAGGTGTGTGGAAGTTCCCTACTGGAGTTGTAGACGAGGTGTGTGTCTGCGTTCCTGGAAGTTTTGTTTTTTATTGTCACAGCAATGGAGTGTAGTTCAAGTCTAACCAATATATAAAACATTCTCTTGTGAAGGGAGAAGATATCTGTGTAGCTGCTGTGAGAGAAGTCAAAGAAGAAACTGGAGTCAGTGTTTACCTTGAATTTACACTTCCTTACATATGAGTGTAAATATTGGCTTCCTAAACGAATTTATTCTTCTGTGTTTCCCGTGGTTTCAGATTGACTCGGAGTTCGTAGAAGTTCTAGCATTCAGGTACTTATCGTGTTTTCTTCAGAGAAACTGTGTTGGTGTATTTTTAATCATTAAATCCAGTCTGATTCAGGGACTCGCAAGTTATTTAACTAAAAATATGTAGTTTTGGTGAATAATTTACAATCATGTAGGACATCTATGATTATGAAACTAATACATGACTACAAAGTTCAAACTTATTTTATAAATTAGGCCATGGCTTCTCACAGTATTCCTGGCTCAATTATGTTAGAACATTGAATGATTAATCTACTCCTTTTTTCTTAAGCTTATTTTATGATTCTCATCGCTCGTTTCTCATGTTTGCTTTGTAGTTCCTCTAGCTCTTTGGAATAGTTATAGTATTCATACCATTACTGTTATAATTTGCAGGCAAAGCCACAAGTCATTCTTTGAGAAGTCAGATTTATTTTTTGTGTGCATGATGCGACCCCTTTCCTTTGACATCCAAACGCAGGAACATGAGATTCAAGCAGCCCAGGTAATTTATTTCTATCTTGACAGTGATTAACTCCCTTTTACATATAGATAGGACGAATAATAAAGTATATTTACTGATGCGTTGCGCACTGAAACATTTCTACGTTGGTGACTCCGTACAAGTCTGGCGGTGTTGTAAATTTAATTGATGTGCTGTATACATGTTGACTGTGAATTAGAGAAAATGGAGAGATACAGCACCTGTAGAAGCTCTTGAATTATATTTACAGTTGTGTGGTGGAATATTGCTTTGCAGTGGATACCATTTGATGAGTATGCAGCCCAACCGTTTGTCCAGAATAACGAGCTTCTGAAATACATCAATGACATATGCAAAACAAAGATAGATGGGCAGTATTCAGGATTTTCTCCACTACTTGCATCAAGTTTTTATGACCAAAAGGCCAGCTACCTCTACTTGAATAATTGTAGTAAGGCGCCCAAGGGAGACGGTGGAGTATGATCATCTATCGGTCCTTGAAATTTCGGAGCAAGGGAGTTTATTTTTTAATCCAGAAAATTGATAAACGAATTTTTGCCTCTCGTCTTTCTGAAGAATACACTACACTGATGCAGTGTAACAACCACCATGTAATGAGAACCATGGTTTAATAACAAATTATTATAAGCAAATTATCTCCAGTCTTTGTCAAGGTTATATTGATAAACTTGTGTTAGCCATTGTACGCGGAGGATAAAAAAAATTACATAAAAAACAACAGGCATGCATATTCATGCTAAAATGAATATTAAAAAGTAGAACTGTTGATAAAAAGGATGGCCCATGCAGGTCTCGAACCTGCGACCTTCGCGTTATTAGCACGACGCTCTAACCAGCTGAGCTAATAGGCCAGATCCATACAAATGACCTTCATGACGGTAATGTTGTTGATGACCCATCATCATCATGGTCGTGGACTGCGTTGACATCACACCATACATTCCATTTATACTATCGCCTGCAGCACCATGACCATGCACATACAGCTGCTCTCTCTCATGATCGCGATGATATCGATCAGCGTGCCTTCCATGGCCTGCTGACATTCCAGTTCCCGTTCCAGCACTAGTATTGGTACTACTAGTCATCTTTTCACCCTCCATCTCTCTAAACTTGTGCAGGTAAACCTTGAGAGTCTCCACGTACTCCTCGAACCCCAGCGTTGTCATGGTCCACAGCAGATCGTCGCCGTTGATGGTCTTCCTCTTCTCTCTCTGGCACTTGTCGGAGGCTTCTCCGGTGATGAAGCTGATGAACTCGGAGACGCACTCCTGCACCGTCTCTTTGGCGTCCTTTGAAATCTTGGCGTTGGCCGGCAAACCTTTCTTCATGATCCTGCTCACGTTTGCAATCGGCAAAAACCTATCCTGCTCTCTCTGCTGTTCTCTCGTTCCTCCTCCTCCTCCCGAGTCGTTGTCCGAGTCAGCCATATATATATATAATGCTCACTTTCCTTGCGTGACAATATACTAGCTAGGTATGAGCCCTATGAGATGGCAGAGCGAGAGACAAGTAGTGCTCGATCTTTATTCTTAATTTGACTAGCAATTAGGATATCAGGCTATTAAGAAATTATGAAAGTGAATTGACAAAGGAGGGATGGTAATATAATTTGCTAAATTTGCTAATTACTGCTCTTGCCTCTTGGAGAGGGTGGACTACGCTCTCAGAGTGGAGTAGTACTGGCCATCTTGGTATGGTGTGAATTGTTGTGGTGTGGGAGATTATAATGCTTTGTCTGTGACATGTGGGATGGTCTTGGGGCCGTTCGTTTATCGATAAGATTTTGACACTTGGCCTATGCTCAGGATCTCACACGTATTCATGATACATTTGGCCTGTGCTCAAAATCTCACACGTATTCATGATATATAGATGATGCATCGAGACTCATCACTCGTCTAGAGCACAAAAAAGGAGCTATCCTACAACTTTGAATTGCGACTATTGCCTTATTTGTAATTATTTTTGTAATTATTGATTCAAGATGCTACAATAAGTAATAATTGGAAGTGGAAAAAAGTCTCACCCCTATAACAACTGATTTATATAGGTCTTGTGGAACGGTACTTATCCTCATCCAACTTGATTACTGCATTCCAATATTAGAGACGAGTTTAATTACATGCAAATCAAAATAAAAACGAACTAAAGGTGGTTATTATGGCATACAGCCTTATTCCACCACCCCTTAACCTCATCAATTTCATTTGTGTAGGGCATTGTACATCAACTTTAGGCTTAGAGACTTTTTTGCGTCAGCCTTAGATTTGAACGACTTTTCAATTCATTTCGTTGCATGGGACCAACCATGCATCAATGGCCAATAAAAATAAAATCAGATGACACTATATATATGTACTTTATTGTCCACTTGAGACGGTTCTGATGATCCACATGCAATTTTTGAGTGGGAAGGTGTGCCTTTGGACATGTCATTAATCAACATAAGTAATCACTCTAAATTTTATTTGTTAATTGTTGGTGTTTAAATTAAAGATTAGCTCAACGCTTCCACTTTACAAAGCTAAGCTTCAAGGAGTCGAAGTGTTATATTTTTGATCCGGCAGTGCCACGGCCAATGTGTTAAAGTGAGTTATATATTTCATCATGCAATTGCAAGTAGTAGGACAAGGGACCCCCACTCCACCACGTAATACGCACGTATATGATGAATTGCTGATCATGGATCCCCTGCTTACATCCATCCAATTATCAATGTTCTCTACCCGAATTAGTTACCCGATCCAATAGGCTCAGGGCCTACTAATAAGGCCCATTAAGTTATATAGCTAGAGCTACAAGTAGAAGCACTTCTCCAAACCCAAAGCACTAATCACGATCTATATCAGTATTAAAGGTATGATTTATTTCTTTGAGGAGACAGTTTTAAATTTTAATGGTATAAATTAAATGGTAAGGCAAAGTGGAGCATCATGTCTATGCCTTATTCATAATTTATGTCCTAATCACGGTTCTTAATTTGGTTAACCATCATAACCATCGCAGCCCAAATTGCACATTAATTTGGTTAACCATCAACAATATAATGAGACGCGCTGTCACTTTGAAGTTTATATGTATGACTCAACCTGCAAAATGAAGCTACTTGATGCCTTGATGGTTGTTTGCCGCTATTTGCACATTTAAATATCATATTATTAAGTAGAAAAAAAAATTATTGGCACTTTAAAAAGTTAATTATGCACTCCTTATACGAGTTATATATAAAAAAAAAATTATAGTGCACAATTAGATTTTTAGAGTGTTAATAAAAATTTCTCAAAAAATAATAATTCTTTTTTTAAATGAAGACAACTTGTGACAAACTACGGTTATTCACCTCTTTCTTAAAAAAATAATAATTATAATCAATATAATAATTTGTGGGTGCAAGACCTTTTGTATTTGTTTAAAACCTGCAGAGGAAAACAAATGATCTAAAGTTACAAACTTACAATAAGGACGACTAAAGTGATGCAAGAAATGCAATTCATGACAAAGACATTTTTATTCATAAATTTCGTGCAACTTACAACAATTAAGGGGCCACTTTCAAGAACTGTTCAGATGCCATAATATTTACATATTTTGAAAGAAAAAGAATATAAATTTAGTTGTGTTCAAAGTTTTAGGAATATATTTTGAGTTAGAAACAAATATGTTAATTTCCAAAACTCATCTAAATTAATATTTTAGAACTTAAGCAATCTTGATGTTAATTACATCAGCATCATCAACATCAAGAGGTAACACATGAATTACAAATAAATACTTTGTATTCTTAATTAGGCTTTGCTTCATTCTCTAATTCTAGGTTACTTTCTTTCACTGAATATGAGAAATCACTTTCATTTTTGGAAATTTGGAGTGTGTGTGTGTGTGTGTGTGTGTGTGTGTGTGTGTATATATATATATATATATATATATATATATATATATATATATGGTTGCATGGGAACGACGTTGTTCAACGATAACAAGCAACTGACAATTTCAGTAAACAATTTCCCAACGATATTGTAAGAATATTGATGTTATATATAATATCAACGTGCATGTCTCTACGCTAGCCATTTTCATGAGTGCCATCTGTGAGTGTGAGACTAATGCAGCTATAGTATATACACAGAACAATAACATAGCGCAGGGTTGCAAAGTAAGTGTAAGGGCCAGTTCACCCACCCGAACAGAAACTTCTTTGTTTGCTAAACGAATATAAGTTTATGCATTGGGTTTAGGATTCACCGATCGATTAAGCCTTGGTTTAGTACTAAGGTGTTTCTAAAAAAAGTGGGTATAAAAAAAACTGAGAGCTTTTTTATGTTTGGTAAACATTCAACTTCAGTTTTTTTTCACAGTTTTGGGTGAAAAAAAGCCAAAAAACACAAAGCTGCAAAATCTAGTTTTGAAAAACCAGCTTTTTTTCACATTTGTTATACATAAAAGTTTACTAAACACTGTAATACTGCTTTTTTTTTTCTTTCAAAAGTAATTTTACAAAAAAGTTTACTAATCACTTTGCTGCTTTATTTCACAATTGCCTATTCTCATAGCACAACAAAAGCAATTTTTTTTCAAAGCACAGCAATACAAAACCAGCCCTAAACTTAGATTAAATTTCCCAAACCTTTTGATCCCTTTCAGGTTAAATTATATATGTTCATGTTTTGGATCAAACCTATCCAATATGTATAACTGCCGATCGAGAAGTACGTGTGTGCGTCATTAGTTAATTAATTAATTTAATCTTGGAAAACGGCTTGTGTATTGCGCTTAAAATCTGATTAACAAAAGAATACGTAGAAGACAAGAGTAGGCTACCAACCAACAAATTAACTTCCCCTCCACCTCTCCTACTTCTTCTGCCTTTTAAAGGTCGTTAAGACAGATATACCCTCCATTTCGTCTTGTTTTGAATAACCTTTTGTTCTGTTTAGTTGGCAGTAACTTCATTAATCAAATGACCAAAAACCACAACCTTTTGGGTGTTGGTATGTCCACGACCACGAGGTTTATGCAATACGCACTACGCATGCATAGAGATCCATCTATATATTTAAAGGGCAAAAGGGTAACTCTATCAGGATGTAGGTGGGAGACAAGGACTGCGATGGTACGTAATATTAACCAGTGATTGAGGGTATTATGTGGAATTTAAATGGGACCGTCGCGAGGGCATTAGCTTTCTATAAAACCAAAACCAAAGGAGGAGTACTGGTGATCAACTCACGTAGAGGAAACACAAAGAAGATGAGCTACTACAATATTTGCGCCTCCAACAAGCTTCTGAAGATGAGCTACATCATTTTATTCAGCTTATTAATCATCGGCAGCAGCCTCGTCACGAGATCGATTTCAATGGCGATGGCGGATATTATTGATGATCACGGAGGACAAGGAGGAGGAGGAAGAGGAGGAGTGGTACAAGTACAACAGGATGAAATGAATAATAACCCGTTAGAGCAGCTGATGTCCAGCCAAGAAGATATGATGCAGGTTGCTGGATATGGAGAAGAAAAGCTTTCCACCGTCCTTATTACAGGCTCCGTCCATTGCGAGGAGGCTTGTATTAATCATAATAATTTGAATATTTTGCATCCTGATCAAACTGATCGTGATCAGCTTCATCTTCATGCATGGCCTCTATCAGGTGTGTAGCTTAATTTATATACTTGAATGCTCAACAATCCTGATATATCTACATACGAATCTGCATATATATGTTTACGGCATATATAGATTAATTTCCTACATCATGCAATTAGTTGTGTACGCGTTCACTTCTTGTTTGTGTCTCATCCATTCCGTGGCAAACTTTATACCTTTAATTATTTGTCATGTAATTTTAGACTACCTACTTCAACAATATAAAATCACTACTCCATTTTCGTCTTTCTTTAATTTTTCCTCTTAGATATATCCTTATCATAATCTTAGATTATATAAGAGCTGAGGAATCCATGCTCAGCGTGTCAATAATTTATAAGTTAATAAGTATGATCCAAGGAGTTGTTCTTCTTCATATATCAAACACGATATTCTCTTAGCCACCACCTTCGTTATTTTTTTATGAATATTTTATGAAGACACATATTCTTCTGTGTTTTAATTTGTGAATAACTGCTCTTTAAAGCAATCACCTGACCTTTTGATGTTCACGTTGGACCAGCGAAAATCAACGTCTCCTAATTGATTTGGACATATTAAATGGGGTACAAGGCAGACCGGTATTAATACTATCATCCATTAACTATGGATCATTGCACCTTACAGAAAGCAATTCACGATCGACTTTATCCTGCTAAATAAGCTACACTTTATTTGACTTGGATGAAAAGCAAAAACACCGTTTTACACATTTTGTGGTGATTTTTTTTTTAATTCATCGAGAATAACATTCAAAGGGAAAAAAAAATGAGCTAGCGATATATTTGGCTCAATGAGACAGAATCATATATATAATAAAGTCATATTATGATCATTATTTAATTTACAAATTCAATTAATTCTAATATTCCTTTCCAATTAACTACAAAACCATTGTTCAATCAATCGATGTGTATATTCACCATCTGTTTTTATTTTGGTCAAAATCTGCAGGTGCTTGGGTGTCCATCAGTTGCCGTGTCAGTGGGAGAAGAAAATCCAGTTTGGCACAAGGCTTCACAGACGAATTTGGGGATTTCATGATCGATCTTCCTTCCAATCTACATGCAATTCCCAACTTGGGCAAAAAGTGTTGTGTTCGAGTACTTGGAATACCAAAGAATGCACAATGCCGCCCCGCTTCCGTCAGGAGGCACAAAGGACTCAAACTATCGTCCGTTGGTAATGGCATCCGAACCTACACTGCCGGCAGGATAAGGTTCCAGCATTTGACCTCTAAACCTTCACAAGCATGCGTTGAGGAAGCAAGCAACAACAATAAGATATGATCGTACAGATCCATTGCATATTAGACAGGGATCCTGGATGGCGCTTCAGTCACAGGCTCACAGCATTGAGATGCAAGGGTTTGTACACATCATACTTATCAGATATAAAGTATATACGTTTATAGGAAAAGTGTGACGACAGACATCATGTATGTAAATGCTTCGGAAGATGAATATCATATTTTATAAGACAAAGCAAACTGAGAGATGTGATCTTAATCCGGCTCAAGGTTTACCTGCATTTTTATAGCTTTATAATAAGGCTAATTAATGTCATTAGTGAAAATCCCAAAAGAAGGCAGGACTAAACACACTCGTCTAAACTATCCAGGCTTAAGTCCTTTTGGAAATCAGCTGTTTCAGAAACCTGTAGAGGGATCAAATTTAAGAACTATTTAACTTGATATCCTCTAACGACAGAGAAACCAATTGACCAAAAACAGTGAATGATACAACATAACTCCCTTAGACGCATCAATTTTGTCAAATTTCTTCACCAGTTCATCACTCGGTCCTCTATTTGATCAGTACCGGCACCTGCTGCTGCACACATGTGGTGGCTCAGAGATTTGATCAAAGTTCCTCTCTCGGTGAGCAACCATTTTTCGGCTGAGCTCCCCACCCTCACATGCCACAAGATGGAATTTCTAATACTGTGCAGGATTTTGAACACTAGTCCAAATCCGCCTCATCTTTTCTACAAATCCAAACACTAGTTTGTATTGTTTATCCTTCCGAAAACTTGATTAGTTAACTTAGACTGCTTTTTCATCAAGGAATTTTATCAAAGAAAACAGAAAACGACACCATCTGTAGATGTTGACAAAAAAAACCCAACAGCAGCAAGGGATTTGGATCATACGATGAAACAAAGCAGAGATTGGTCACTCACGAGGCTGCCGCTGTAGTTCGCTATCTGTTCGATTAAATGCCGCACTGGAAAACAAATTCTCGAATTAAAGCTCTCGCCGCTTTTCCCGTTTTTCAGATCGCTTTGCGGGGGTAGAGGGATTTTGTCTGAAAATATAGGGGACGATGAGATAGGCCTGCCCGCCAACGAGTGCGTGATCCTGTGTGCCCTTTTGGAACCTAGTTAATCTAATATCAAAAGGCCCGACCCAACCCAACACGCCCTCTCACTTTTATTCCTTTTTTGCTAAGAAACAAAACTCTATTTGGTCTTTCATTTTCACAAGGTAATATTCGAAATTATTCTAATCTACGGAATTTCAATGTTATCCTAATTAACTGATCTTAAATCAGATTTGCGCGCGGTTGATTTTTACTTTCTAGCAACAATTTAATTGCCTAGATGATATATGCTAGTAATTACTCCAATGGGAAAATTCCAGTCCCCAAACCCAAAAGGGAAGAAATTAACCACAAAATAAAGTGTCGTGGGGGAGGGAGTAGTGGGAGGGAGAGAAAGGGTTAAGACAAAAGGGAAAAGAAGGACTTTGTGAAAATGTGATGACGTGAGGAGCAAGGGCATTTCCCCATTAAACCAACAAAATGATTGGGCATTGGGCTACCATTCCATTTCCATCTTCCAAACTCATCGGAGATTATTACTTGTTCTTTCTCCATCCATTATTATTATTCTTTCTTTAATATCATTATTACGATTGCGATTATTACTCATCCATCAATTATTTACTATTACCACTTACCCTCCATCCTCCATTCCCGTCCTTTTTCACTTCTCTTCTTTCCATCGGCCGAATCTGCCCCCCCAGCCCCTACCCGCCCCCACCTTTTTCCTTTGTGTTTGTTGTTGCGTAATGCTCCCTCTTCTTATTGTTATAATCTCTCTCCTGCCCTCTCTCTCTCTCCCTCTCTCCCTCTATTTATATAAAACGGGGGTTCTCTTTGCTTGACTCTTTCTTTTCGTTTTGACGCCCAATCAATCAAATTCGTGAGCTTTGTGGGATTTAAGGTTTCATCATATGAGATTGGATTCCAATTCTGCAAAGTGGGTATTTGTTATGCATCTGTAGTTTTATTTTCTTGGCTTGGTGCCCGGTGCTCGTTGCTCGTTGCTCGTTGCTCGTTGCTAGCAGAGGTCATATCCAAGCAATTGGGATGGGGAATGTGAATGGGAGAGAAGATGGTGGTGGAAGCCCCTCTCCGGCCGAGGAAGACAGCGTTGCCGCCGGCATCTTGCAGGAGGGCCCTGCCCACGGCGGCCGTCTTGTTCATGGCTCCGCTGAGTTGATGGGTCAATCACCTCCTCATAGCCCTAGGGCCACTCACTCCCCTTTGATGTTCACTCCCCAAGTCAGTTCCTTTTTCTCTCCTCATCTTACTTGTTTTCAAGTTTTTCGTTTTCTTAATTTTTCCGCCGAGATTCAATTTTACGCAACTGCCTTCGAATTGCTTTTTTCGTAGAATTGGGGGCTTTTGTGATTCAGCTTAGAACTGGCTCTGTGAATTATGCTGTGCAATTCTTCTTTCCTTTTTATTGATAACTTGCTAAGAGGCGGCCCAAATCATACAATTTCTTGTGTCTTTGTGACAAGTCTGTATTTTGGATCATTGTTGTAGCAGAAACTAAAACATGAGTGGTTAATCGTTGGGGAACTCATTGCGTGAACCAAGTAATAATTTTGATACCAACATCCTTCCTCCCCCTCCAATTCTGAATTGGAATATCCGTTTTACTCGAATCTGTCTCTTGGTGCACTACCAGATACTAACACTTAAAGTTTTTAATGCTAAGATCCTTTAGAAATACCATTGGTAATCTGCTTCTGCTCCAGTATATACGATACACTCAATCAATGCCCTGAAATATGTTTATCTTACTTGTACCCTTGCCTGTTACTCACACTGATGTATTTGATCTGCGGCGATCCATAATATTTTTCCTCTTGTTCAATTATTATTATTATTATTATTATTCTTTTTCCAGGTCCCTGTGGTTCCCTTACAAAGACCAGATGAGATACAAATCCCAAACAACTCGTGGATGCAAACATCGGGGTTTGAAGACATGTGCTGTGAGCAAGGAATTCCGACTATGATTACATGGAGCTTTGGTGGGAAGGATGTAGCTGTGGAGGGATCATGGGATAATTGGAAGACAAGGTTCCCGAAAATAAAAGAAAGAATAATAAGTGGTTTAGATTATGAATATAGTTTTTGCACTATGTGAACTCTTACTTGAGTTCTTATTCTATCTTGGTTTTCAGATTGGCTTTACAGAGATCGGGGAAGGACTTCACTATTATGAAAGTACTGCCATCCGGTGTTTACCAATATAGGTTTATTGTTGATGGGCAGTGGAGGTGTTCTCCTGACTTGCCCTTGGCCCAAGATGATGCTGGCAATTCTTACAACCTTTTGGACTTGCAGGTAATGGTTGTCATCTCTTCTTAGGTTGATACGTGTTTTGGATGAGTGTAACAGCCCCATTATAATCGGTTATAACTGTTCATAATCTCAACCAGATAAAGGAAACTCCTAGTCAGATCTTATAAGTAGTTTAACCTTCTTGTAGGATTGAATAAGGGAATAATGAGTATAACTTTTTTTTTGAAATGTCCTCTATTCTTTAGCAGGGACAAGCTCATTTCAGAGTTAGGGATTGCTTGGTGTTTATTGTAATATCATCATTCAGAAACTGTATTTATACGAATTTGTTAAAGCATTTAAGTACCCCCTTTTTAGCTTAATCTTTTCTTTTCTTTTTTCAGTCTCAACTTAATTCTGTTTATGCAAATCCTAATTTTCGGGATTTTGATTTCCTTTAACTATGCAATGATGATAGTAGGCCGTATGGACTAGGGAATATCAGTTATATTGTGTTGACGATATTTCTCATATTCATAAAACCGATATATCATATTCCATATTCCATTGCCCCTAGTCTATAGTCCATAGTCCATAGTCCATACATATAAACTTTCCTTTTATATATTCCATTCAAGTTTCCCGTCATTAGAGTCTAATTTCTTCAGTAACAATTTGTGTTGTTATATATGTGCTTTGAAAGCCTCAATAATTAATACCTTCAACATAGCTTAGCTGTTAAATTTTTTGAGAAGAAATGATAACACTTTATTAAAATGAAAACAAGAATTACAAAATAGTGGATAAGAAATCCACCGTGCAGCAAAGCTAGCTAAGACCTCTCAAACAGATCTGATTACAAGTAACATAACCTCAACCAAAATCATTTTACGGCTGCTAACATATCCCACAGTATATGAGAAAGAGAATAATCCTTGAACTCATTCGAAACTGATGCCCAGTATCTTACTCTACCCCATAGTTCTGCTACCCCCACTCCATTATAATCCTTAAAAACTCTTCTGTTACGCTCCAACCAAATGTTCCAAAAAACTGCCAACACCAAACAGCCCCACAAAGCTTTAGCTTTCCTCCCCTTTCCTAAAGCCTCAAAATTGGTGCTTAGCAGCTCGAAACAACCCTTTGGAATGACCCAACTAACTCTTAACTTCCTGAATCAATTTCCACCACAATTGTATTGAGTAAGAACAAACTTAGCTGTTAAATTCATATTTACATTTTAAGTAGACTGCTTTTTTGCCACCATTGTGTATCTACTTTCTGTTCGTAAAGCTCTCTATCCAAATTTCTGTTTTTAAGCCTGTACAAAGCCTGTCTGCAAAAGAGGAAAATCATGTTGAGCCCGATTAAGCAGATCAGGTTGGACTTGGGGTTGGCCTCTAATGTGAAACACATTGATACAAGACAAACACCAGGGATTTCCTATATCTTGTATAACCAAATTGTTAAAACCTCCTGAAACTTATTTTCAACCCTACTCGAGATGAGGAAGACTGGGTTTCCTGTTCATGGTAATCTTTGTCTTTTCCAGTGAGCAGTAATTATCCCTTTCTTTCATGTGTTGTTTTGGATATTACATAGAGAGTAGGTCGTTATAGCTTTTGTCTACAGGACTAATAAGAGAAGGATCAAATTACTGCCGATTTAAACTTCTTTCTGTTGCACCGCTCTACTTTTAGTCAAACTTGGAGATGATGAGAAATTTATATGCCGTGATTAAAAAAAGTGCTTGAAATGATACTTTTGTTATTGTTTAAATGTTGGCTAAGAGCGCAAGTTTATGGATCAGACTAAATGACATTCAGTTGATGTAATTTAGCACTTTTTCATTATGCGTGTTTGTGAGAGATTTTTGAAATTGCACATTTTTATGAGGATTTTTAATCAATATGTTGTGTTACCCTTTTCTTTTATATTTTCTAAATTACTGCCATCCGTTCTAAATCTCTATAGTGGCATGACAGATGCAAACAGAATGCACTCGTATTTTCTCATTTATTGGTTGCCCGAGTCTTGACCTATAGTTTTAAGTATGAGTGTTGAAATTGTTTGAAAACTGGGCTTGGATGCGCGAGTTCTGTAAGCTGTTTGATATTGTTGGTTCTTCTGCAGGATTACGTTCCAGAAGACATCGGAAGCATTTCCGGCTTTGAACCTCCCCAGTCGCCGGACTCAAGTTATAACAACCTGCAGCTTGGATCTGAAGATTTTGCGAAGGAGCCCCCATCGGTTCCTCCACACCTACAAATGACACTGTTGAATGCACCTTCATCTTACATGGAGATGCCGCCTCCTTTGTCAAGACCTCAACATGTGGTACTCAATCATCTTTACATGCAGAGAGGGAAGAGTGGACCATCTGTGGTGGCACTCGGGACAACAGAGAGGTTTATAGCGAAGTATGTTACAGTGGTTCTCTACAAGTCCTTGCAGAGATAAAAGAGAAGAAAAAAACATACACAAAGTTTCTGCCTGGACTCCACGGATCCCATTATGTAGTTAGCTTTATATGAATTTCAAAGTCAAATGCCATTTTCGCGGCGTCGGTTATGTTGAGGAAGGATTTGTATTTTCACACAATTCCATTGCTTAATGACCATTGATCCATCTTCTTTTGCATGCTTATTCTTGCACTCGCACTTATTGGCTGTTTGTTTCTCTTCAGTTGTACAAGAAAAATGGTGAAAGAATGAATTTTGTTGACTACCCTTATCACCTATCTCTTTAAATTTTCAACTCCCCACCCTCTCTCTCTCTCTCTCTCTCTCTCTCTCTCTCTCTCTCTCTCTCTCTCTCTCTCTCTCTCTCTCTCATAATATTTGCTTTAAGAAAAGTATGTATTTTGGAAGATTTAATTGCCCTTTGGTGGCTTGTATTAGACTGGTTTGGATAATATACTAAATATTGAAGATAGAAATGGATTGAAGGTACAAGATGGATCGAAAAGGAAGAAAACTTCTCCCTCCCAGGCCTATCAAGGTGGAAGTGATAAGTTCTCTCTGTCTAATTCATTTGCAAGTTAACATCCGTTTCTTGCTTCAATGTTGTAGTTCATCTAATTTAAACCCATGAAATATCACACTATTTATGTTACTCGGTTGGAGAGAGACTTGCATGTACCCGATGGGATGCGAAGGTGCATCGAGTCTTTCCCATGCGGTTGGACTTATTTACCTTTGGCTAAAAGTGCACAGAAACATATGTATTACCCATTCATTCAGATTAAATTGATTCTTATATAATTAACAATAACACCCACACATTTCATCTGAATGATACATTTCTGGTTACTCTAGAGAGCAACAAAAACTAGAACCAACTCCCCCTGAAATCCACAGTTGCTAAGAGTGTACGTACAATCTCCTCTTCCTCCACAACCACGACGTCCTTAGGTTTGGTCCTTCATATATATGTCTTGGTGTTCACTATTTTTTGGCTACTTAAAAAACTGGACATCCGTCAACGTGAATACCTGGTGCAATGGGGCATGTCGCTAGAGGACAATGATCGAGTTCAGTCCCCCACCATTTCAATTCGTGCTTTGGATTCTGCAAGGCGAAGAAGAGGAGGACGCCCATGAAAGCTGTACCAGCATCCAACGCTGCAGACAGGACGTAGTTGTATTTCTGCCACCAGCGCTTGTGGTATTTGAACACAAAGTAGTTGAAGATACCTCCAGTGATAAGCCAGCTTGCTATGTTAGTGGGAGTTGCAGGCGGCATCCCCGCAAAGCCATAAAGGATGACTGGAATGTTGACCAAGGGAATCCATTTCTTGTCTGGGAAGATTTTGCTCATTACCCAAAATGGAACCGGCAACAAAGCTCCAACAAGGAATAGCCACACCAAGTTCCTATACAATCCTCCGGGTCCAAACAGTCGCCTTGGTCCAATCAGACCCCATATAACAGAAGCATCGAAGGTGACTCTGTATTTTGGACAAGTCCATGGGCTGTTTGGATTGTGGGATTCAACATCACATATGTTCTCGATGCTTTCCAGCATCCACCATGCAACTGCGAGGTTCACAACACCGGAAACTAGAGTTCCCACCAGCTGGGAACAAGCATCATTAAATGTCAGTTTAATAAGGTGAATAACCACCTTTAGTAACAAGAACAGAAAGGTTAAGCATAATTTTCTGTGCTGAATCAAATACCTGAGCAGTGTACATGCACCGAGGTGGAATCTTCATATAGTGCCCAAGTTTGAGGTCAGACAGGAAAGAAAGAGCGTGGACAGTGCTGATTCGTCCATAAATTTTGAAAAGCAAGTTTGCAATTGGCTTTCCTGGTAGAACATACCCAATCATGAATTGTGCTATGATATCAAATCCAGGTTGCTGCACAGAAGTCACACAAATGGTTCGGAGTTTAGAATGATATTTCACAGCTTGTTAGTGAATGAAGAACAAAGGTGGAGGAAAATTCAAGAAATCGAAAGATTACTTGGTTGGTGGTAGCTTGAATGACTCCAACAGGGAGGGTCACGATAAAAGACAAGACAAAGGCAAACAGCAAACCCCACCATGGCAGCTGCACAGTTTCTTTCCACACAAAAGACATCACCAAGGACAGGATGACGCTCACCGCTAACAAAACAAGGAACCACCACTCGGGCACTTGTTTGTAATTTTTCATCAGTTTCTCATGGATATCCATTTTCGCATTCTTCATTGCCGATTTGCTTTGCTTCAAAATAGCACTAGGAAAAGCAATAAGGGATCACTTTGTCAGTTAAGTCAAAATATCTATTTAGCAGGCTATGCGGATGCTAACAATATGTAGAGACTAAGAGAAGCTATGTCATTTAAGAATTGAAAGTACCTTCCGTGAAAAAGTGCCACATGAACGAGGGTTGCGGTAAATCTTGCAAATCCTGATCCAATGGACAAAGCGAAAAGGGGGCTAAGATAAAGCTTGCCGTAACTATTATAGGCATCAATATTAAGATCAAACTGGGGTGTTAAGATCTTGGTAGTGTCGTATTTATGCCCAGTAGAAGTGAAGAGCTTGTTGGAAAATATAGGGAACTTCTGAGAATCGAAAGTGTTAAACTTCCAGTAACAAAGAGGCATAATGATGTAGATGAAGATGACAAATCCAACCCCAACATTGAGAATGGAAGTCCATGGCGTGACAAGGGGGCTGCCGTGATAAGCAGAAATCCCAGCCCAATCGAGGGTAAAGGCACCAACGCCAAGTCCATTGTAACCTGAGCCAATCTGCTGAGCTGTGATACTGTGTGGCCAAGCCCAGCAGACCCATGAGAAGAACGTCAAGATGGGGAAAAGATAGCCAGGGAGTGCATAGTAGAGAAAGCTTGCAGTCAAGGCAATGAGGAAAAACTGCATCCGGGTAAGGCCTTTAGCTTTATGGTCTTTTTCGTGGAGTGCTCTGTGGACAAGTTACAACAACAGCAAAACAGACAGCAACAAAGTCATTGATGTGAACAAAACCATAGCACCAAACCAGTAACAACAGACACACATTCAAATTCTATACTTTATGCCCATTGAAGGATTACTTTTACAGCAAAAGCTTTGCTTTTCCTACAAGAAAATTCCCCATCAAAGCAAGATTCACAATTTAAGAAAGTCGTTCATCTTAAAATGGACCTTTATTATTATAACTTTACAATTGGAGCGGTTATACGTTGTGACAAATATTATTCCATTCTTTCAAGAGACAGGGCATGGCGAAACATTGTTCTCAAGAAACTCAACCATTGAACATGCAACAACACATGGCTTATGATTTCATTGGAAACTGGCAAGGAAACCAAAAACATTTCATCCAAAGACATATTCTTTGACAAAAGAAATAAAGCAGATTTGGACAAGAAAAATTCAAAAGTGATAAGAAATTGGTGAAATTGTTGAAACTATTACACTCCATTTGGTTGGCTGAGAATCGAGGAATGAAATAGTATGTTCTTTTGAGTTATCACCAGTCAGTTTAGCTATCCTAGTTCACTGAGGACCAAAGAATTCAACTTTATCTTGAGCTTTTATTCTCAACAACCACCAAAGGGAAGGAACATTGATTATGATACGACCCGTGACAAGAACCAAGTCTTTACCTAAACAGAGAAACCTGAGCAAGGTTGGAAGGCCACCACATTTCCACCGGGTCGACCAAGTACCTCCTGAGAATCCCAGCCCATCCATACCCTATTATCTGCAACAGATCACCAAACCCCAGAATTTAAAATTATTCACAAAAACATTAGTTCAAAGAGTAAAATCACATCCAATTGGAGAAGAAGCCCAACAATTTGGCTTCTTGATTTTCTAGCATCTACCCACAAACATGATTCTTTTCTTTTTATATCTAAATACAAATAATGAACCTTTTCTGAATTTAAAGGGCAACATATTTGATACATGTATACAACTATAAACAATTTGATTTTTATAGAGACGATTTTTAAAGTGATGGTTAAAAAAATGAACAATTTCGATTATAAAATTCATAAAGTGAAAATTCGTTAATGGCAAAAGATGATGAGAGTGGAGTGCAATTAAGTGGATCCAAATATCATCCATTCTTTATGAACAAAAAGTAGTCATTAGACTATAATCTATGCATGGTAAAATTATAATTTTCCAAAATCTCTACCCGACAAATATGAAATTCAGAAAGCGATAATAAAATATAAAGAATGAAAACAGGAAAAGGGACGAGTGGTGGTGGAACCTGAGTGGTGAGGACGATAACGAGGCTGAGGATAAAGCTCAAGCTCTGCTTGTAATAAGCCTTCATAACGGTGATTGCGCCAATCGAGTAGGCATCACCCCCACCGTAAGAAATCCCGCAATTCGCAAAAACGGTAATAATAACATGCTCCTTTATGTTGAAGGGCCCGGGGTTGAGGCTGAACCGCCACCCTAGGAGGCTGTGCTCGCGGCGGGGGAGGGCGGAGGCCATGAACTTTCCGATGGGCAGAGTAGTAATCTGCATGAGAATGGCGGAGATCACCAGCGGCTGCGTGCGGTAGGTGAAGAAGGTGTTGAGGAAGATTAGGATAGTGCAGGAAGTCAGCCCCAAGAACCACGCCCTGAATGTCATCACCGGCATCGTCGGGTCGTCGGTCTCCGGCACCACCAGCGCCACCTCTTCTATTTTGCATGGCTCGTGACCGTCCGATTCTGGAAAATCGTGATGTGGGTAATGGTCGCCGGCGCCTTTAGTGCCGTTAGGCTCTTTCTCTGGGTCGCTGTGGTTCTTGGACGCCATTGAAACAAAGATGAAAGTTTTCTCCCTCTCCCTCTGTTTTCTCTCAGTGGACTAGTCGCGTTTCTGAAGTAGATGCGAAGTATAGTGGACTAGTTGACTTGTGTCAGTCTGTTTGTTTCTGCGGTGGGTTGCTTAGAATTAGTATCGAGAGTAAGACCAAGAGATTAGTTGTGCACTCATATTTATAAGATAGATAACCCATGGCTACAAGATTTTGTAGAGGCAGATTGTTTGCCTTTTATTTTATTATTTATTTATACGGTCACGTTAATATTTTATATTATTTTTTTTATAAAAATAATAAAATAAAAAATATTAATATGACTTAATTGTGATCACATAAATAAAAAAATACGGTAAAAGAATGGCAGATAATCTGCCTCCAAAATTTGTATCCTTCCTGTCATTTGCGTCCTGCAAGGCTGCAATGTTATTGTTCTCGTCCTAGGATACCATTTAAAAAAAACTAATGAAAATGACTTGAAAATTTTGAGTTTTAATGATAAGGACAAAATAAAGGATAAAGTAAATAGTAGCAGAATTGACTTTTTAGTGTAAAAATGTGGTTTTTCGTTAAAGTGAACAATACCGAGAGTTTTTCGTTAAAGTTTCCTACTATTTATTATTATTATTAATGTTATACTTATTATATATTTGTATTATTAATTTAATAAATGTAAGATATATTAACATTTTTGAATTCTATTTAAATTAGAGATATAATATAAATAAATGGAAATAATAACATTTCTTATTACTATATTGAGCAAATGGTAGAAATATATATTAAGAATAATATTTTTATTATTACTATTACTATTACGTATCAAATTCATTAACAATTAACTTCACTACTTTTGCTTTGACTTTAGGAGTGTGCTCTCTACACATCTTTTGTTGATTTCTGTCGTTTGATTTTCTTTGTTTTATCCAATTAAACGACTGAAAATTAGAATAGTGTGTGAAAAATAAAAAATAGTTGTGTTGATATCACATCCTAATTTTAAACAAAAGTAATACATTATATTGGATTAATTGTATAGTATATTTTTAATCAGATAACGTTCATACTTCATAAGACATACCTTTTTTTTAATCGACTTCATATGGCATGTCTAATATAGAATTGTTATATATTCCCTCGTTGAATGCTAGGTACGCCAGACTATTCGAGTTTAGTCTCTGTAATATGTGTGTCCAATAACAAGATGCATTAGCGTTATGTTTGTATGCCAGTTATGTGTGTCCAAAAATCGAAACGAGTTGAATTTAAAACTTTTTATGGAATACATGATTGATATCGGGTATCAAAGTGGCGTAAATTTTTTTTAATTGATTTTTAGGTTACTTGTTGAATTACACAATAATTTTTTAATAATTTATGCCCATGTTGTTTTCATGCATTTTTTGCGTAAAATATGATAGATCATGTATTGTTATGTGTTTTGACTTTTTTATACAATTTTATTGACTTAGATATCTTCATTGTGGCATTTTAATTGTCAATTTTGATTTTTTGAACTTTAAATACTTCTATAGTTAGTGAGGTTCGAATTGTTAAAAAGTTAATCCAAGTAAGACAGACGTGCTGTTTTATGTCTAAATTTGCAAAATAGACATGGTTGCAAGTTGCAAATTTTACCGCGAGTGTGCGCATCACTTACCCTGAAGCTTATCCACACACAAACGTCTCGTTCTTACCACATGGCACATGGGTTCCACAGTACAATAAATTTTTAGTTATAACAGAAACACGAATGGTACACTATGTGTTTTTATGTAAATAATGAAAATTTTTAAGTTATTAGTTTTTTAACACATATATACCACTATTTATATAAGACATATTGTGTACTACCTAATGTGACGGTCACACTGAAAAATCTCTTCCACAGTACCAACACAAAACCTGTCCATGTTGCCATGCAGGACAAAGACTTGTGTTGTGCTCGTGTTTGTTCGAGTTCGAAGACAAATATAATGGCATCCACCTGGCAAATATTGGACCATCCTCTGGCTTAAGAATTTTTTTTAGTCAAATATTCATTTGGCACAAACTTCTTACGGAATTGTATGTATTGTTTGTAAGTCTAAATGTAAAGTTTACTTTTGTAAAAAATAATTAAATTTAAAATTAGTCAGTCTTTTTTTAATATTAGTTAGTAACGGCATAAAAATTAATGGTTAAAGGTGATCTATTTACTTACTATAATTAATGAAATTATTATTAGCATTTAAAAAAAATTATTTTACATTCCAAATTTTATATAATTAAAAAGTATATAATTATAAAGAGTATAAATTTAAAAATTTAAAATGATAAAATAACAATTATCTAATCAATTAATTAAACGATTAATTATAATTAAAAAAAGTTATATCTATAAAACCACTATCTGTAAAACTTTTGGGTAGCTGAATATATTTTCTAGTAACTCGAAATTTGAATGACATAAAAGTGCGTACTAAATATAATTTTGTGTAATATATTGACTGATTGAGAGTGAGTGGTGAGTGAAATGTGGTGCTGGCCTGGAGGCGATCATTGATTGGGGAAGAGTGGAAAAATTGTGTGGTGGCTGCAACTTTACCGCGCGTGTGAACACCACGTGTACTCGAAAGTCTTGCACAGGTGGGCTTGTGGCGACAAAAAGCCACCTTGGCTTTACACGTGATCTGTCAGAAAGAAGTTTACAGAATACCTACAACGTGGAGGACATTGGGGCCCATAAAGGCATTGTAGTATCTGACGTGTTATGGAATTGTGTTTGTGTGGCCTTCTGCCTGCTGGCATGAAATTCAAATAGTTGATACTTGAACATTTTGCTCAGTATTTATAAAAAACACAAACTTTATATTTTTCTATTAAAAATTAAATTTTAAGCTACCATATATATTAAAAATGGTCTGACGAGCGCAAATAAGCGAATACAAAATATTTGTATTAGTATGTGAGCTAGGTAACGTATACATTGTCATAATTAACTCACGTGAGTCATATTTATTATAATAATCTTGTATTTAAAAGAAAGATGTATTTGTATTGTGTGTTATGTGATTAGAGGAATTAGTTTATATAGTCTATAGACTCTATATATAAATAGTGATTATCTCCCCTTGGAAAGAAACTAGTTATAGCTGTAGATGAGGCAAAATGACGTATCCAATCTACTAATCATGTTATTTCTGAGCTTGGAAAACCACTAATTTTAATTAATAAGATGACACATTGCATAGCTCAATATGCTCTTACTATTTTGGATCACTGAGGTTGGCTGGAGTAAGAACCATGTGTTGGTTCACTAGTACAAATGAATAACTAAAAATAAAAATTATGAGGACTCATTTGGTTAGGAGTGCTGAAGTAGGGGGGGATAGAGTGTTCCGTGCGGCAACAAACACATTGAGTCCGACGGGCTACGGGTTCTAGTAGATGATTATATATATTAATTTAGAATAGAAATTAAGAATTGTTGATGGACTTCAACTTATTTGTTAGTAGATTATAGAGTAGAAATTTTGTTTAATTTTTATTATATATAGAGAGCGAGATGACTTCATTCGTATCTCTATGTGAAAACTGGACACGTGGTCCAATTGTTCCACCAAATTTGTTTTGGGTAGAAGTAATCTTAGCGGTATCACCTGTTTGCATTATATATGTGTGTGTGTATATATAATGTATTTGCTTCATCTGGAAGGAAAAGGCACCGTATATAGTTAGTGAGGCACTGTGCCAATTGGAATTGAATTTTGATGTGACCTTCACATTTCAAAGCTAGCTTGAAACATTGGAAAGAAGAATGAAAGATGATCCTCATGTCATGCATAAAAGAGCCTTCCCTTTCATTGATACGTGGTGGGTGCTGGCCGCAGAAGACTTTCGGAAAGGGATGGGGATTGTCTGTCCTCCACTTATCATATTCTTTTCATTTCTTAATCGTAACCGTTCAAATAACAAAAAATGAGAATAAGATGGTAAATGGAGAGCAGACAATCCCATCTTTCGCAAAGACCGAGTAGTCTGCACCTGTGGACCCGCAATTTACAGAGACGGGTGGCTCAAAGGGTGGGAGATCCCGCAGTCACAAGTGGACCCGCGAGTCCAAACTCGTAAACTTTTCGTGCTGACCAAACTCAGCAGTTGAGATTCATTCAGCACTACTCAGCACTCAGCACTCCTTACCCTCTACTCGATCGATCAAATATTGAAAGTAACAAAAGTGGCACTTAAAACATAAAGAAAAACAAGAACACACACACAGTGACTTACGAACCTACTCACAAGTCAAAAGTAGTTACAAGACAGCACTTCCATTGCGATTAGTTGCAATGGGTAGGCCTTGTGATCTTCTGGAACGTACGATATATATAAGTCCAATAGAAGGAGCAACGGAGCTTTTGGTTCATTTGATTTGAATCATCAATTTCTACCTTATTGTTCAGATTCTCAGTCTGTAATGTTGGGTTCATTTGGTTGAATCAAAATTATTAGAAATTCGAGATCGACGTTTAACAAGTCTCAACAAGTTTATAAAGTATACTATTTATATCACTTGATATTATCCATTAGTTATTTGATTGGCCCTACAACTATACGTTGTTATATGTGGAGACCAATACGAGAGCCTCCATGTTGCCTCTTGGTTCTAATCTGTGTTAATATTTTGTTGGATTTCTAAACTTGGGATTGATGTGTGATGTATGAAGTTTTTGGATGAGCATCGGGTACCCAAATGAACTCACGGCGTTCACAATAGGAAAAAGACGTGCCTGCCAACTGCCAATATTTGGGACAAAGAATTCTATAGAAATAATTAAGATATTGCATCTATTGCTGCAAAACAAAAATAGGTGGGGCATCACTACTCTGTCGTAGCCTGCCTACCTTAATCCCAACCTGCCGCTGCCTACCTTAATCCCAACCTCCCCCTGATAACATAACCCCAATACATATATAAACATTAGACATTAAGTAATGAGTCTCACCTTACAATACGACTAAATGGCATGACATAATGAAGTTTATTTACGTAACTACATCTATACTCCCAATGCATGATTCTATTTCTGCCTCGTCCATTTGTTCTAAAACAATGGGGAGGCAGTAGTCCACGCAGTATAAGTTGGGCCTGATATATGTACATAATAGAAGTTGGAAAGTTAGAGATTGAACAATCTAGCTTTTTGTGATTTTCAGGCTTGCGAAGCTAGGTACAACCAATGCCACCCAAATTTGAACCCAACGCGAAGCACGCTTGCTCGATCGCTCCACCTAAGTAGGCGTATACTACCAAACAGTCTGTTTCACCTTTCGGTTAAGATTGATGCAAAGATTGATCTCCAGAGATCACATCCATGGTCCACCATCATTATATATTTGACGATATTCCACTAATTTCTTCCAAGGCAATGCCTTTGTGGTCTAACGCTGTGTGCTGACCTGACTCGGCCCCCTATCGTATAAAGCCAGCTGGCTTCGTCGTTCCCACTCAAGTAGTGCCATATATGTATATATCCATCTGTCTTTGATGCCCCGTTAAGTTTTCATTTGTAAATTCGTTCATATTCACGTGTGTCAATTTGAGCAATGTTTTATTTCTAATTGCCAATGCTTCACGGTGGAGCGAGACACTTTTTATTTTATTTTGTTCTAATCTAATACAAGCAATATACTCTTAAGACGAGGAGGGGTATGAAATTTAAACGCGGGGAGTTGAACTCGAGTGGGATAGTGTTGAAAATAAAGTGTTGCTTTAATAATTTAAACAGTAATACGTCTTTCCATCTTAATATTGGCTTTTGATTTTATGTTAATTACATGTTCACATTCTAATAATATTATATTCTCAATGTTATGTTTCCAACTAAGCTAAAAGAGCAGCCCTAGTTGAGCAGATAACTTTTTGTTTTGAGATAGGACCATATGTTAGTTATCGTGAATGGTCCATATATATATGAATACTTTCTGCATCGATCGAGTGGAAAACGGATCTCAGGCCATCACTGTTTTGGTCACCACTTATCACTGGTGGCTATATACGGCCTTGACAAATACATATTGACATTTGACACTGACCACCAGCACAAAAGAGGACAGGGCTTTGGGGGTGGTGTTGTGGGGAGGGGGGGCGCGTGGTATCTTTCTCCAGTAATTAGACTAGACGAGCGGCTGTCATACTATTATTTTTCTCCAGCCGATTCATGTGGTTTCTTAACTTTGATTGTCCAATTTGTTTCATTTTTCTTCCACTGCCTCTACCATTATAATTAATTTCAACCGTTAATATTTTTGTGCCTCTACATGCACTTGAAAGTTCTGCTCATCGATCGACATAGCATATAACTCCATAATATATGTCAAATCTCTTCTCTCTTTTTGGCCCATGCATGTTCAAGCCCAGTGCATGTTTTTTCGTTAACCCCAAAAATCCTGAATATGTTTGCTGCCATTTTAACAAACAATTTTGCTCACAACATATGGAACTCGTTATAGATTAATGTATCATGAGTATTTTTGCCTTATCTCAATGTTATCTAATAAAAATGATCAGGAATGAAAATAATTCATTAGAGTTCCAAGAATTTCATCATGCACGCTCATACCAAACTAATAAAATTTGAAAGCAGAGTTCCAAGGTTTATTCGAGCCGTCGAGTGTCTTAATACGTAGTCCGATCCCCGCAGTAAGAGATGACATTCAATACAAGCCTAAATTAAGTAGGTAGGGAGGGCTCATTATAATTTCGTAGCTAGGTTTATGTTAAACTCAAGAATTCTATGTATCACACCATGATACATAGCAGGTTCGTCACCATTTCAAAATCTTAAGCGATCACATGCATGGGAGTCAAACAAACAAATATTCTTTGATATTGATCAACTGGTGGTGAGTAAGTTATATTGGGAGAGAAAGTCGATTAGGCAATTAAGGTTGACAATCAGTTTCCTTGACAAGAAAAACGGACGTACAACTATGAACAAGTAGTGATCGATAATTATACCTCCCAAAGACGAAATGATGCAAAGTTAAAAATAAAGAAAACTAATGAAAATGGCTTGAAAATTTTGAGTTTTAACGATAAGGACAAAATAAAGGGTAAAGTGAATAGTATCATGATTGACTTTTTTAGTGTTAAAATGTGATTTTTCGTTAAAGTTCCTTTAAAAATATGCATCTTCCATGATTCATCCTTATAAGTACACCACAAAAAGTAAAAGCAAATTAAAATAACACTGCTTTCAGAAAAATAAGAAACAAAACAATCAAATTATCTAAATGGAAAATATCCAATGCTTACGTTTCCCAAAATAATAATAATAATAATCTAATGCCTACTTCACTCTATTCCTTCGATCTTCTTCCTTCAATCGATTAATTACCTGTCTTTAATCACAATGTTCAACACTTCTAATAATTCACGCATCAAATTAAGGAAGGAGCTTCTTGATCTTACTTCAGTGGTGGATCTAGAATTATAACTTTGGGTGGTCCTAATTAAGGGACTTAGCGGCAGGCTAGGGAGCATAGAAAGGCCTAGATGGACTAGAGGAATTTAAGTAAACTTATTATATATCGATCGTACAAGTAAGTGCCTAGTTAAATTTCACTTACAAAATAACATACTTGTATTGAGAATTTGAGGTTTATTGTTTTAATTATGTTTATTATTAAACGTATAACATATAAAAATATCAACATTTTTGCTTTAGTATTTTAGTGAATTTGATGGTATGAGATGAAAGTGCAAGCGACTAGGAGTTCATAGTACTTTACAAAAAAAAATAACGGTGTCAAACATATTAGTTGAGTAATATACCATCTTTTGTGTAGATAAAATCGTTTGTTCAAAAAAAAATAGTATACCATTCCTTTGCTAATTAAAATGCTAGGGTGACACAACATGATTGGACAACAGTTAAAAAAAAAAAAGAGTTTGTTATGTGGGAAATGGAGAGAAAAGTCTTTCTTCTTCATTGTAACCAAGGTTCAAGAACATCAGAGCCATGATGGTTTCTCTCTTCCACCAAATATCCAAATCATTGGGTGGTCCTCAAAGGTTCTCACAGGCACTTTTTCAGACAGGCACTTTTTCAGATGTCTGGGTGGTCCCTGGACCACGTGGGTCCAAGAGTGGATCCGCCCATGCTTATATGGATTAGACTTTTAGAGCATCTGATACAAACTAGGTCAAGGAACTCATTATTACGGGTAAGGCTTCAATATTGCGAGGATTTTAGTCGTTAGATTTAATTTTTACACCTACTTAAATTTTCTTTTTTTAATCTTAGTCATTAATTTCACGTATTATTCAATACTATGTAGTATTAAAAAAATTTACATTATTACATAACGACATAATTCAAACTACGACCAGCGTAAACTTACATATATATATATATATATATATATATATATATCGGATTGATGCCCAAGGATGGCATGCATACACTCTTAATTAATATATAAGTTGCAATAGTTAATAGTTCAATACTAATTACCACATGTACCTAGAAAATTGCAGATTTAGGCATGCATGCATGCGTCTTACTGCACGCATATACATATATAGCAGTCACATAACAGAGCATGCATTAGGGTTTTCATCGCTGAAAATCTGAGGGTTTGGATACGATGAATAATCCGAGTAGTACTTTGTCGGCCAATATTCACTTCGCTTGATATCGACCTTATTATCCTCTCCCTGCTTGTCTTCCTCTCCTTCTTTCTCGGCTTCTTTCTTCTCCTCTTCTTTCTTCTCCTCTTCTTTCTTTTCTTCTTCCTTCTTCTCTTCCTCCTTCACAACAGAAACCTGCTTCCTGGTTTTTTTATACACCTTCTCAGCAAGCTTCGCCGGGTCCACTACGCCTTTTACTACAACCTGATTATTAGCTACGTCTGTTTCCACTGATTCCACTCCTGCAATATTTAATTTAACATGCACCCTCCAAAATATTACAGGTTGATCTGGTAAATTAGTTCAACAATTTAGGCTGCGTTTTAATTACATTCGGAAAAAATGTACTTCCCTGCCTTGCAGGCGTTCTATTATTATAGGGTTTAATTGCTATATTAATCACCTAAAAAATAAGAAATAATTCATTAAACTAATATCAAATTTAATGCATACTCATGATGGAAAATAATATCAAATGTTAGACATTTTGTCCTTAAGGCAAGTTTACGCTCCAATATGGTGCTCATGGTTGATCAACGTTGTAATAATAGCATTCTAAATAGTAAGGCTTCAATAAACCACAATTGTGCTGAATACTCTCTCACATAAGACTCAATCAGACGTTATAAAAGTCTCTAAGTACATATATAGTGAATGGATAAGTAAATGAGAAAAGTGATTAAATGAATATATGGACTTTCCTTATTTATAGAGCTTGTCATTTGAATTTCTTGTTTTGAGGGACACATTTTCCACCAAAAGACACCACTATCAATTTCCATTCAATTAATTTAATACATAATAATAATTTAAATTTCCAACAGGAATTGCGTCTCACATGCACTACCCCCAGGTATTAAATCCTTAACCCATAATGTGTGATTCTTTTTTTTTTTTTCATTTGAATAAAACTATTTGTACTACATCTGTACGCTATGCATGCGGTAAAGAAGACTTATATTAATTGAATTGAAACAATTATATGTAGGCTTAGAGAAAGAAAGATTATACGGAAAAAGTACCTTGGATCTTTCGAATTCGCTTCTGTAGAACTTGAGCGCACGCTTCGCAGTGCATTCGAACTTGCAATACCACTGTAACAACAGCAGGAGGCTGACAAGAGAATGTTGAATTATATAAATAATTTGTCACTTGTCACAGATAAAATTCTGAATAGTATGATCAAATAATTGATTCTTTACCGGAAGATCGGGTTTTACTAATTGATTCAGCATTATCACTTGAACTACATATATAGATTCTTGGTCTAATGACGTTGTCTTCTGTAGCCATAGACTTGTGGACTTTCTACGTACATCACTGGTTTCTTGAATACATATATGTATGTATCTTTGTGTGTGTGTATTAGATTTGTTTATTTCATTGGTAATGTTGATCTATATATATGACAATCAAGGACACGAGTAAAGATGGACATGTGCTGCCAACAATCGCAACTCCCAACGTGAGGAAGAGGGATGCATACTGATGCAACAGACTAAATATACGACAACCAGCGTCCATGGCATGATGCTATTGCAATTTACGTTTGCATATACACTATAAACATGTGTATTATTGTGGCCCTTGTGGGAGTAGAGCACATGTTTCTTTCATTTTATTTGTTAAATCATACATAAGGAAGAGCAATAGCTATATATAGCCTAAAGAGTCGTAGGAGGGCATATGTTTTTCATGTTGCATTGGGGTTGCAGCATGTACCCGTGACCCCCGGCACTCAAGGCCAACGCCCAATTGCCCATGGTTGCTGCAGCATATGTTTGAAAGTACAACATACAGCTGAGTATGGTAGGGTTGGTGCCTCTTTGGTATAACACAAAATCTCAAGAGGAACACGTATTAAGTGACGTTGGAGTACATGCGTATATTTTATTTGGTTAATAAAATACATGAATAATATGTTCTAATATAAGAATATGAGCGTCCAATTCAAATATGAAACATAGTCTCAATTTCTATTAGATAAGGCTTTAATTTCCCAAACCCCTCAATGACTCTCAAAAAACCTTCCACGGTATGGACCATGGACATTGGACATAAGTTATTCTGCGATTTTGTGGCCATAATACGAAAATCACGTCAAAATAAA
The DNA here is from genome assembly GCA_963580275.1 of Crataegus laevigata. Taxonomy (NCBI): domain Eukaryota; kingdom Viridiplantae; phylum Streptophyta; class Magnoliopsida; order Rosales; family Rosaceae; genus Crataegus; species Crataegus laevigata. The sequence continues at coordinate 279,670 of OY756939.1, forward strand.
TGTATCATTATATTTTTAACACACGATAACACTATATATAAGTACCGAAATCTCTTCCTAAGAAAAAATAGAAATCCTTTCTTGACTGTTCGATTTAGCTTTAATAAAATTCTGTGGTTGAGATTTTGTGACTTAAAATTTAATCTCAACTACAAAATTTCATTAAAATCAAATTTAAAAAACATTCCTTTTAAAAAAATAAAATAAAGATTCCTCTTAGAAAGGGACCTGTATATGTACCATACAAGATATCTAGCGATTAGTATTGGTTTTGTGAAACGGACTTTCTTGGATTCTTCAACTATTATGTTATTTGAAGTATTTTAACAGTTAAATCTTTATTTACAGACAAAAAAATTAGAATTAATAATTAAAACACTTACAGAAAACCCTGATGGGCCTGAGAATTTTTTATTGTGAGGGACTTGCATGTGGATTGTGAATTTGGTGGAGGTGGGGCTGTAATTTGCTGACTTTGAATTGTTACTTTCATGTCAGTATTCAAAACAGTAGTCACGATATTCACCGTTCTAGAGAATCGAGCTGACCTCATCCCTCCATTCATAGGAGATAGGGACATAGATTCTCTCCCCGATCTAATTGTCTTAATTCACCTAATTAAATCATTTCAATTATTGAAATTTGATTGAATGGTTAAAATTATTATAGTTTTAAAGTGAGTTTTTATTTATAGTTATTAAATCAAATTTTAATGATCTAAGTAATTTGACTAAGTTGATTAGGACAACTGAATCCGAAGAGAATCATGTCCACCATATAGTCACCGTCCATAAAAACCCTAATTAATTCGTTCAAACTTAAACTTAATATGATTAGTTATCAGTATCACGGAAAAACACAAAAGTAGGAGAGACTGATAGTGGAGACCCTCTGGTCACGGGAAAGGATCCTCGCCGGATCCCTTTCCTAGGGATCCTCGCCGGATCCCTTTCCTAGGGATCCTAGGGATTCCGTGATCTCAACCGTTCATCGTATATCGTGCGGTCAGAAATCATTAGATACTATTCATATTTAAATTTAAATTTAAAATTTTAAAATGATTTCAGACCGCACGATATACAATAAACGGGTGAGATCACGGGATCCCTAGGATCCCTAGGAAAGGGATCCGGCGAGGATCCTTTCCCTCTGGTCACCGAACACAGATACGTACCTATATGTCATTATATAAATAAAAAAATATTTTTTTTATTTGTATAACAAGCATATGACGTACCACTACGTATTCTGATATATTAAATAATCTCTCGTTCCTAAACTAGGGATTGGAGTGAGTAAAGCCGTGGAAGGTAGGTTAAAATATATGATTATTTCATGAGTGTTTTTTTTTGGTAAAAATTTCATGAGTATGTTAATGTCTCATTAGTAATATATAACGATAATCTTATGGTGGAGACCCAGGTGCGTGAAAAAATAGTGAGTGAAAATGTGAAAGTAGGTTTTGAAATGATTACCTCGTCTTTTTTCTCTTCCTTGTCAGCTTCTTTAACTTGTTGGTCCTCCTTCTTCTCCTCTGGTGGTTTAGGCAAAGGTGAAATGAGCTCGACTTTTTTGCCACTTTTCTTTTGTAATCTTTCGCAGACCTTTATGGGGTTTGCCGCCTTCCCTTTTACCACCACCTTACTCGCCTTGTTGTCTGTCGATACATCCTCCACTCCTGCAGTCCACCCACCACCGTCCACCACAAATTAATTACATTCAAATACTCAAAGGGAGATTATATTCACACACTCGAAATTACTTCTTCCACACTTTTTTAATTTTTTAATATTTTTCTATCAAGTGTTAGTGGTGTATAGAAAATATTAAAAAATTAAAAAGTGTGAGAGAAGTAATTTGAGGTGTGAATATAATCTCTCATACTCAAAATTCAAACTACAAGCACTAACCCCTCCTCGTACCTTTTTAATTTCTTTCTGACTAAATATGAACGAAAAGAAATACACTTGAAAAGTATTTTCTTCAAGAAAAACGTGCTAAACATGAACTACACTAAATATAAAAACACTTTTAAACTAATTCATATGTATTTTCCTAGCTCAATTTGTTTTATTCTTATACAATTCAAAAAATTGATGAGGGAGAGGTTGTCAGAATTCAAAAATTAAGGATGGAAATAATAAGGAAAAGAACAAGTTTACCTTCAAAACCCTTCAAGGCTCGAGCAACTTTCCTTGCGCAAGCTTCACAATGCATATCAACCTTGAGTACAATCTCCGGAGGCTCTTCTTCTTTCTTTTCTTCCTTTTTCTCTTCTTCTTTCTTTTCATCTTTGCTTTCTTCTTTCTTCTCTTCCTCTTTCTTCTCCTTTAATTTGTTTCCATACAAAATATATCAAAACAAAAATCAACGAGAAAATTAAACTTATAAAACGCCACTTAATACATGAAGCTAATCTTTGTTCTGCCCAAACAAATTAATGTCTAATACACAAGAAAAAACCAACAAGAATATTGGAAAAAGTTTGAAATATCTCAAAAAATAGAGCAAGCTGTTCAAATCGCATACACACACACACAAATAAAGCTAGTGAATAAAACAAAGTGTCGGCCAAATACTTACTTCGCCCATTTCTCTGGTGATTCTGAAAGTAGTTTTCTTCAGAAGTCTGAATGAAGATGGATGCAAATATGTTATGCAATCTGGAAACAAAATGTGATGAAATATTCACTCTTTTGCTTTTATTTCTTTATCTCTCTCCTCTCCTCTCTTGGTCGGTCTCTTATCCCTCCCTTCCTTTCTGGGGTGTGGGTGAAGAAGCTAAAGGACATTTAAGTACGTGAGAATTCTACGCGTCTGACGTGGAATTGTTTAATGGTGACTCAGCTTCTCACAAATTGCCCTTGCTTTCCTTCGAAATGCACTGCATTATCATTCATACTACTGTTGGTATTAAAGGCAGAGTAGGGACAAAAATTATTTTACCCTGACAAAAGGAGTAAATATTTACGTAGAAATATATCTTTTTACTCAAATCGTTCGGTACTATAAATTCAGTAATTTTTCATGGTCAAATAAGAACACAGACGTTAATGCATGTGATTGATCTCTTTAGCCGGCCTGGACGAAAAGGCAGTGGCGGGTCACGGGTGGATATGATGGTTTTTTATAACGATCTGATTTTTTTAAGGAAAGTTTTTAGGTGCTTAAAAGGACAAAACCTTAGATTAAGGGGTCAAAGCAGTGTGATGATCGATTCTATACATTGCATTTGCATACTGTGAGAGATTTTGTTAATCTGCCGTGTTCCGAGCACGCTAAAAAATCTCTTATACTGCATTGCTTTGATATACACACAAACATGTAATCACCAAAGGGAAATGATTGGCCAACCCTAAAAGCTCCTGAATCCTGATAAGGTTCTCCCCCTACATCACTAACTTCAGTTTTGCAATCAAACAAAAAGTATTCCCGACACTAATTAAGATAAAGTGCAGATAAGACCTTTTTTCGAATCAAATGTCAGCCATTAATCAACTTAATTTTTCTCTTTACCTTATAATCAACAATAATTGGATCTTTGAGATTTATTTTGTCAGTGATTTCTACACTCCTCTTATTTTTATACACTTAGGTCTCGCTTGTTAGAGAGAGTTAGCTTAGATAATATTGTTCACAATATTGAAGACATTTTGAAGAAAAATATGGATGACAAATTTCTTATATTGTCCAAGTTAAATGTTAATCATGAAGTAAACTTGTTTTTTAATTCTACATAGGCAACCTTTAACTTGGATCAAATATAAAATTGACATTCTTTTTTTTTCTTTTCAAAATGACTTCAATATAGTGAATAATCCTCTTGAAATCAATCATCTATGACAGACGGGCCTCATTATATTATTCTTTGATTTATTCAGTAAAATTTTACAGAAATAAAAAAGAAGTCCATGAAAAATAGGAGAGTGCCAAAAATTCACTTCCTGTTTGTACAATGTTCATATTGAACGTTTTGATCCCAACATTGATCTTCTTTTTAAATCTAACTACAAACTTAACACAATGTTGTTTCAAGAATCACGTCATGAAAATTAAGAAATGAAAAACATACACTATATTTAATGTATTCAGTAATTAACATAATTAGTTTTTTTCTCCGCATGTGGTACATTATCTTATTGGTTAGGGTTTTGAGTTTTTATCTATTGTGCCGAGTTCAAAACTCCCTTCTTTGCTAAATTATTTTCATAGATTCAAACCTTTCTCCCATAATAATAATAATTAAAAACAATTAGTTTTTTTCTCCGCTTGAGGAGAAAATGGGAGTTTATTGATTATTATGTTTGGAATGTTGATTACAATATTTAGAAGAAAGACAAAAGAAGAAAGCATTATGTTCTCTTGATCGGTCAGCACAAAAAGAAAAAAGGAAGATAAAGAATAAGAAAACGATTATACATGTGGAGCAGGAAAATAAGGCTGTCACAGCTCTTCTCCTCACTCAATTTAGTAGAGGTGCTATGAATTTGTGTGTAGCTAGAAATAGGATGGAGCCCAAGGGGTCCCCAGGGTTTTGGATTCCAAGCTCCCAAGTGAATATCATGTGGACTAAACTAAAAGCCCATATCAGGGAGAAACTTTTGATTGTGACGGAAACGTGGTGGTACACCACGATTTTTATATAAATGGTGAGGAATTTTACTTTTTAAGTTATTAATTTTTTAACACATATATCTTATTATTTGTATAATAACACGTGTTATACCACCTCATGTGCCGATCACACTGAAAAATCTCTCTATATCAGGGTTACCTTGGGAATTGGGAAGGCCATCAACATCTGGAAAGAGGTGGTGGAATCCAGCGGGACTCAGCTCATGGAAACAACTCACTCGCTCACTCTTCGAGGGTTCTGTGACTCTCTCTGTGTCTTTATGCGTCTCTCTGTGAATTGTGATGATAAACATTATCGTCATCTAGTTTCCCATGCCATGAAATGAAAGTAGCAGTAAACCAGAAGGAAAAGGAAGATGAAAAGAAAAGGTGATTGGTATCTGGAGGGGGAGAGGGAGAGGGAAGGATTCCTGTCTTCACGTAACCAAGTTGGCCCTTGGCACCCAATCAATCACCAAAGAATCCCGTGCACTCACTTTATTTAACCAAATTCTATACGAATGAAATTAATGAACAAGTACTAATTAACAAACTTTGTACATCAGTATATAATCCATTTAAACATGCAACAAAGCGTTGGGAAATCAGTCTCTTGCCAAAATTTGTTTGCAAACCCTAACTGGTATCTATTTACCAAAGAAACCTAAACAGGTAGTAGGCGAACCAGCAGATCAAAGTGGCACTCTAGATTCAACTCGCACAATTACCAACTAGAAATTTCAGTCATTTTCCAATTTAGAACCTTATGTGATTCAAACGAATATATAGCCGAAATGAGTTTAGTTATATGATATATACATATGCATATAAAAACAAGGAAGGGAAAAGAAGAAAGAAAGCAAGGGGAAAGCAGTCGGGCGTCATATAGATCAAAAGATGATTCTGATATCTGATATTAGAATCCTGAAAGCAAAAGCTCTTGATAATTCCACGACGCCTTCATAAATTGGAAAGCGGTCCTTTGCAACTTGATAGACGAAATGTGTCAACAAAATTCAAAAGGCCATTAAGCCGAAAACCTGACTACACCGAAGCCCGAAATAACTTCTTCATCTACTACTCGTATATGATATGTGTGATGGTAGGGTAGCTTATAGCCAGGAGCACTATCACGGCACTCCAATTTCCCTATGTTCAAACCTTTGGGGTTTGATCATTTGGACTTGTGTCGGGAATGATATTTTGTTCTCTGTGAATTTTTATTTTTTTTTCCTTCAGCTGCTGAATTGATCAATTACAATATCAACTTCTTCTTCTCCTGTGGGAATGGGGTCAATATATGGGACAGACCAACACCATTCATCTCTTATATGGGACACAAACGTTTTGATCTCTTATAAGAATGAGATGAGATGAAAGAACTGGAATATGTTAACTATAATGTGTTATGTATAGACAGCACTGATTATTCCCTCGTACAGTGCATTATACAAGAGAATATGGTTATTGGTTGCATGCTTTGTCATTTTCTGAGTCGGGAAGCTTATATTTAAGAGAATTTTAACGCAAAGCTCTCGGTCCTGTTTACTTTAACGAAAAACAACATTTTTATAGTAAAAAGTCAATCCTGGTACTTTTAGGATCAAATCCTAAAAAGGTTTTGTGCGTTAAGATTTAGGGTTTTCTTAGGTAGGTGGGTTGTACTGTATTTGTTGCCAACTCTGTTGGGTTATGTCAGTCTGGTGACTCAAATCCATCTTAAATTGTCACAAATCTGGGCTCCAAAATTTTAGCATCGGCCCAAATTCAACATGGCAGTTTCTATTTACAAACTTTGAATTTTCTCTCACGCTATCAAAAGTGTATATTAACGGCTCTTGTAATAGAGTTTTATCAAATATATTAAAAAATTAACTTTTAATTTAAAAAATGTCACTCTTTATAAAATCTTTTACATATATTCAAAATTTTACTTAAATAGATACAAATATTCTCAAATTTAAAAATCAAATAAATCAAAAGCTTTTTAGCCAAAATGATTCGTGACGTTGACATAACTCCTTAATTTGGTCCTTAATAATTAATGATAAACAATAGTGGTGTTGTAATACCTTGAAAATTTAAATATATGAATTAGATATTCATAATTATGAATATGTGGAGAAAACCGAAAATAAATCGATTTATGGTTATGGGAATAGAATTGGGAAATTATTATAATTAACGTATTTGTATTATTGAGCTTTTATATGATTTTTCGAGAATTTATAATAATTGATGTGAGTTAAGTTTTAAATTAAATTAGTTACGAAGTTTAAAGTTTGGGAAGTAATTATTTAAAATTCATAGACCCTTTGAGGTCACAATTTATATTTTTGAATAGAACCCGATCTCACGAATGCGTAGGCGCAAACCGTTCGTGAAACGGAGTTATAACAAAAGAGTTATTAACGTTTAAAGTTAGGAATATTTTGGTAATTTTAATTTCATTTAGAAGACTCTAGAAATCTGGAGCCTTGAGTTCTGTCACGTGTATGGCTGTGATTGAAGGGGAAAATAATGATGGATGGTTGTGATTAAAAGAAAAGAATAGAAAGGAGGAAAATGAGGAAGGAATTGGAGGGGGATGACCAATGGGGAAAGAGAACTGGGAGAAGAAAGGAGAGAAAAGGGACATGGAGGATCGGGACCCGGGTCTTGGTAACCCGACCCGATCGGCGCCAATACACGTTTCTGATGGGTTTTCACCCATTTTTTCGGTGAATTGCATCAAACAACCACTTGGAAACCTCTGAACGACCTTCCCTCTTCTTATTACACCCCAAAACTCATGAAATTTGGCCTTGAAATTGGGAAGAACACACATGTGGGTGCCGCGACCCTCCTTGCTCGAAATCCATCAAACCTGAAATGATTTGGTTCAATTACCACCACCAACATATCCTTTTAGAACCCAGGAAAAAGGCCCAAACAAGTTTTGGAGCGTCAGAGTTGATATGGAGTCAAATCGAGGACACCCAAATTCTAGGGTTTCTGGCGGGTTCGAGGCAAATTGGAGGTATAAATTTTGCTCTACTCTTGGAGATCTTCATTTCTGTAATTTTTTAGAATTTTTAGAAATAGTTGAATTTTCGGGTAAGTCGGGACGATTGACCGCCACCCGCGGTCATAAAATAAGTGAGATTAAATAATCGAGGATTAATAATTAGATGGAATTTTGATCTAAGATAAGGACGTTGTTCTAAATTGGAAGTGAAATTGTATGTTTTAGTTAATGATTAGTGGTTATGGACTACGTGGGATGAAGGAAATTATTTGGAGAATGATGACCATTGATAATGAATTCAAATGTTAATTTAAAGATATGTTTTGACATTTAAGAAAATATCGATAGCTTGTAAGAATTGAAATTTTTTGACTAATGAAATGTGATTAATGGAAATAAATTAACTATGATTGTAAGCTAGGCCTACCATAATTAATTCCTGAAAACATATATTTCGGGGCGGGGCGTGACAAAATGGTTTTAGAGCAAATGATTGTACTCTGCAATATGCAATGTTCTAGAGTTCTTGTTGGTGTGAATGATGATATGCATTATGGTTGCATGATTTCACAATTTTTGTGAATAAAGTGGCATGCATGTGACAAATATATGTATATGTGTGAGATAAATTTATGATTGGCCTTGTGTTTGTGGTGCAATTTCCATGGTGCTTATGAAATTCCGTTAGTGTGGATTATGATTTTCATTGATACTGCATGATTTTATAAATTTTATGAGGTGAAGGGATTTATGTGAAATGTCTATATTGTCAATCCTTATGAAATGAATTGAATTATTTGAATGTGAAGGAATTTACTTGAATATGAGCATTTGACTTGAGTCTTGGATAAATCTTAAATTGAATTGGTATTATGTTATGAGTTATGAAAATATTTGAAAGTAAGGTGATTGTGAAATGGTGACAAGTAGATGGGAAGTTGTATTATACCTGGACAATCGAGAAAATGGAAATTGGGCGTAAAAGGCCCGTGGACGTGAAATTGGGCGAAAAGGCCCGTGGATGTGAAATTGGGCGAAAAAGGCCTGTAGATGTGAAATGGGGTGAAAAAGGTTCATGAATGTGAGAAATGAATGGGCACAAAGACCTAGTGTTTCCAGAAGAAAAGCTCCTTGTGTGGGCTACGAGAACGAATTAAGCTCTTTGTGTGGGCTACGAGAATGGAAGAAGAAAAAAAAAAGAGAAGAAAGAAGAAAAAAAAATGTGATGTGTATTTGCCAGGTATATTTCAATCTTTTTAGTCTACTAGCCACTGTTTGGGGCAAAAAGAAAAAGGGTGATGAAATTATTGTCTTGACCATGATAAGTGTGGAGAGAAAGTTTAAAATTTGTGGTAAATGATAATTGTGGTTGGAAATTTTAATATTTATGAAAGATATGGTGAATTATCGAGTGGGAATGGAATTATAAACTATAGTTATGGTTTGCCCAGTATAATTAGGATGGTGGGTGGACATTAATGAAATGATGGAATGAAATTCTGAGTTCGTTTAATATAAATGAATTTTTGGTTGTATGAGATGTGAAATTTTTATAATTGATGAAAAGAATTGATGGGGAAGTGTAATTTTAAATTTGATTGGTTGGTTGCCATGGTCATGAGTTAGCATTGTTGAATTTGTTATTGTGCACCAAACTATTGAAGCATATATATATTCGCACGGTTCTGGGATTAATAAGGTTTAATTTGGTTGTTGGAATGTGACTAGTGCTCTAAATGTGTGAGTCACTAATTTATTCGATATGTGGCTAGACTTTGAAGCAATTTAAAAGAGAAAACAATTGAAAGAAAATTTTAATAGGCTTTTAAATTCACTATGGGTAATTTAGTTTAATTGTGGATATGAATGAAATCATAGAATGAGATTTTGATTTTGATCAATGAATGAATTTGGTTGGATTTTTTTTATATTTGATTTGCTAATTATAAAGGTTTGACTTGAAATTTTGATATTTATTTGGTTGAAAGAAAAAAAGTTATGGCTAAAATCTATGATATTTGTTTTGCCAATATTGAGTATGGCAAAAACCTTATGAGGTTTGGTATCGCCAATGATTTTTGGCTAGAAATTTTGAAGAAAATGGTGGTAATGGTTGCGAAAAACCAAAGATGGTAGAGATGATTTGATAATCTAATATTTATTTCAGGCCGTGAGGATTGTGGATAATTATGATTTGAAATTCTAATTGGTGTGACTAAGATTTCGGATATTTATTTTGCATGTGGCTAGAAGTTTTGATATTTTTCCCTACCAAAGAATGTGGTTGGTCTGTTGTTTATATATTATGATGTACGTTACGCTGGAATTTATATTTCATGTTTGAGATATGGTAATTCGAGTGGCGGGTTGGTTGGATACATTAGTGTATGGGAGTTATATAAATCAATGTATACCCATTAAGCTGGGACTATATACGCTATATTGGTGGGTAATCACAGTTTAGTGTTGCTAGTTTACTGTTAATTCTATTAGTAGGCCAAAACCGGATATGAAGATTTACCACACAATATCCACTTATACTCCCTCCATGTGTAACAAGTAATAATTGTACCACACATTGGATTCTAGATGTGTTAAATGAAGCCACATTCTTGGCTTTGGGGATAGACACTTGGATAGTATTCTAATGGATTTTTGTAGTGGTGATGTAGTCTGTATTGATTACAATGTCTATTTTGATAAAAAGCAAAGACTATAAAATTTCAAAAATAGTTCCCTTGTGTTTGTTTGGGACCCGCTTGTGGTATGGACACGGGGTGATTTTCATGATGTTGTTGCAAATGGGTAATGAAGAAAAGAAGGGCATAAAGTTGGCTATCAATCTTAGTTTATTTGTATCTCGGGTACATGAAATTTGTGTTCCCATACAGGAATATCATGACCTTTTATTTGTGGAATTTCTTACTTTGAGTTTGAATAAAATCATGCATTGAGATGATAATTGTATTCACCATCAAAGAAATGGTGGGGATAGTTCTAGTCCCTTCTCGTAACTTGACGGTTGAAATCTCGAGGACGAGATTTATTTAATGGGGGGAGAATGTAATACCCTGAAAATTTAAATATATGAATTAGATATTCATAATTATGAATACGTAGAGAAAATCGAAAATAAATCGATTTATAGTTATGGGAATAGAATTGGGAAATTATTATAATTAATGTATTTGTATTATTGAGCTTTTATATGATTTTTCGAGAATTTATAATAATTGATGTGAGTTAAGTTTTAAATTAATCTAGTTACAAGGTTTAAAGTTTGGGAATTAATTATTTAAAATACATAGACCTTTTGAGGTCACAATTTATATTTTTGAATAGAACCCGATCTCACGAACGTGTAGGCGCAAACTGTTCGTGAAACGAAGTTATAACGAAAGAGTTATTAACGTTTAAAGTCAATGATATTTTGGTAACTTTAATTTCATTTAGGAGACTCTAGAAATCCGGAGCCTTGAGTTGTGCCACATGTGTGGCTGTGATTGAAGAGGAAAATAAATGATGGATGGTTGTGATTAAAAGAAAAGAATGGAAATGAGGAAGCAATTGGAGAGGGTGACCAATGGGGAGAGAGAATTAGGAAGAGAAATGAGAGAAAAGGGACATGGAGGATCGAGATTCAGGTCTTGGTGACCTGACACGATCGGCGCCAATACAAGTTTTCGATAGGTTTTCACCCCTTTTTCGGTGAATTGCATCGAACAACCACTTGGAAACCCTTCCACGACCTTCCTTCTTCCTATTACACCCCAAAACTCATGAAATTTGGCCTTGAAATTGGGAAAAACACACCTGTGGGTGCCGTGACCCTCCTTGCTCGAAATCTATCAAACTTGAAATGATTTGGTTCAATTACCACCACCAAAATATCCCTTTAAACCCATGAACAAGGCCCAAACAAGTTTTGGGAGCGTCAGAGCTGCTATGGAGTCGAATCGAGGACACCCAAATTATAAGGTTTCTAGCGGGTTTGAGGAAAATTGGAGCCTTTCCAGGTCAAATTGGACTTGACCGCATGTATAAAGTTTGATCTACTCTTTGAGATCTTCATTTCTGTAATTTTTTAGAATGTTTAGAAATAGTTGAATTTTCCAACGAGTCGTGTTTTTATGTGAATTTCGTTATTCGAAGTATGGTTTTGAGATCTAACTGTTGTGGTTTGAATATTAATATGATTGTGGTATATGTGTGGGAGTAAATGAATAGATTCGTATTTGGTTTGAATTTCGGAATTGTGAACTACGAATGGCTTGATCTCTGTTTAGGGTACGTAGGCAGTCTAACGAGACGTTAGATGCAACCATAAAATAAGTGAGATTAAATAATCGAGGATTAATAATTAGATGAAATTTTGATCTAAGATAAGGACATGGTTCTAAATTGGAAGTGAAATTGTATGTTTTAGTAAATGATTAGTGGTTATGGACTATGTGGGATGAAGGAAATTATTTGGAGAATGATGACTAATGATAGTGAATTCAAATGTTAATTTAAAGATATGTTTTGACATTTAAGAAAATATGGATAGCTTGTAAGAATTGGAAATTTTTTACTTATGAAATGTGATTAATGCAAATAAATTAACTATGATTGTAAGTTAGACCTACCATAATTAATTCCCGAAAACATATATTTCGAGGCAGGGCGTGAAGTGTTCTTGAATTTGTCTATCGTGAATCATTTTAGTCTTTCTTTGAATTTGTCTATCGTAATCATTTTAGACATAACTCCTTAATCTGGTCCTTAATAATTAATGATAATCAATAGTAGTATTCTTGAATTTGTCTATCGTGATCATATAACGACATGTGAATTAACTTTAAAACTATTATTATATTTAAAACTAAAAATGATATTAGTAAGAAAAAAGGCATTGAAGGCATGATTGAAATTCTGCTGCTCCCACTTGTAGTAACCACGACGGTGCTCAATGTCGGTGACGAGGAGATTGAAGGGGATAAGGTTGTGGTGGTGGAGTGTAGAAGCAAATGTGAAGTTGGACAGGAGTTTGAAACGACAGTAGCTAAATTTTTTTAAATTTATTTAATTGTTAAATTTAAAAATATTTGTGTCTATTTCAATAAAAATTTAAATATATTTAATTTTTTTTACAAGAAGTGACATATATAAAATTAAGCGTTAATTTTTCGTTATATTTGATAATTACTCCTTGTAATCTGTATAATAAACCTCTTACAAAGTTACGCCTGGTGTGCTACCAAAGCCCATTCAATCGTTCTCAAAAAAAAAAAGAAAAAAAAAGAAAGAAAAGCCCATTCAATCAGGGGTGGAGTAAAGAGGGTTGCGTAAAGTATTGTCGGCACCAAAAATTAACGGATAGATGAGGCTGTGTCCCCACCACTTATCACTTCTCAAACCCTAATCCCATGGCTTTCTTTCTTTCATCATTGGAGGGCGGATATATAGCTTAAATACCACACCTTCCCGAGCCCAATTGCACTTATTATTATGAGAGTTTTTTTCTTGATGTGAGATTATCTCAATAAATTTAACAACTGATCCCATGCATTCACAAAAGACAAAGCAATGAAACTCAAAGTAAAAATTAAAAAAGAAATGAATGAAAAACATAAATATATTCAAAATACAATCGTAATGAATTTTTTTAATACATAAAATCAAATCAAGGAGACAAAGTTAAAGTATAACGCGCTTAATAAAGAGCCAAAGGATAACAAAACTAATAGTATAAAATTATATATAGCCTCACATTCTGTTTAATTGTATGCTATATATTTTAGTAAAATAAATGGACGGCTGAACGCTAAAATAAGAAGAAAAGATAAAACGGGATTGATCAAACACTATCGTAGACCCCAGCTCTATGAAACGAGGACTTATGAACGGTTTTCTGAGGTAGCAAGCCACAATTTTGTGGTCTGGAGCCCATGTTTTTTGAATTTTGATCGTCCGTGACTCTCTCCAGTACACCGAATTCCTATATGATGTATGACACATGTCGGTAGTCTAAGGCAATCACTTGTTTGAAAAAAACAGTTAAAACTGGCATTTCAAACACATCCCCACTGTCAAATATTTTACCTTTTAATGGTGACAGTATAAGATGGATTGCAATTATGGCTTACCAGTTGCATCGAATTACTAGACGTTTCTTCACCGGTTTAGAATAACAAACCAAATTTCAAGATGGGTGGCAGCGGGTACTTAGATCTAGGGACAATTGGAAGAATTTCCATGTGCCATGTGCGAGTGCATGATCCATAATTATCCACCTTGGAATACAGTTTGTTTCAATCAACTTGATGATCATGAAATAATATTGGCAGTTTCTCCTCCGCACCAAACTCTATGTGTACTTTAATAATTACAATTAGCTAGCTTAGGATGTAATTTTACTTTTGATAATGGAATCATGATGAATCATTTACTTAAAACTGATATCGGCAGGAAGTTGGAAAAAGTATGGAAGGTGAGGTGGGTGAATCGACGCCACCACATGCACATGCAAAAAACTTGCAACTTTTAGCGATCATCAGAAAGCCACTACCTTCATATAACGACAACCCTCAATCATCATACCATGACCTGTTCGCATGTCATTGGCCATTTGTGTACAAAACTATTGCTCTCTCTCTCTCTCTCTCTCTCTCGTTCTTTCTTAAGAAGCAATTTGTCATAATTCTTCAATCAAATACACCTCTCTTCTTCTCTTTCCCTTTGCTTTGTAGTTTGTTCCACCGAATTGTATTCCTATTTTTATATATCTATATATGAATATAAAAGCTGGTTCAGTGAGGACAGTCCCATTCAGTCATTTTAGTTGAGAGGTTCTGGATCAGATCTGAGCCTGACAGCATCCGCTACTCACTGCAATGGGAGAAAAGGAAAAGGTACGTAATATTTGGTAAAGTTTTTTCTTCTTCTGATAATAAGCATATAACCCAATGATGATTTGCATGGCTAAAACTAAAAGCCTTTAAGCTCTTATTTGTTTTTTGTGGTTCCTATTTTTTTTTATATCCTGATAAGAATCCCAAGTCCTATCCTCTGCTATTTTTTTTGTTTTTGGCTCTGGCTCTCTCTCTCTCTCTCTCTGTTCTTGATTTTGCCACATACAATTTCACCATGATTCTTCCTGTCGGTCAGAAATTCTGCAGCAGCATTATATTCCACTTCTTTTTTCCAACACTTCTGCACAGCAATCTTCTGTATATTATATGAAATTTTTTGTCAATCTTTGGTTAATATATATACAATTTTTTTTCATTAATATTAAAAATGGGTAATTCAGGTTACGCATATGGTGCTGAAGGTGGATCTTGGGTGTCACAAATGCTATAAGAAGGTCAAAAAAGTTCTCTGTAAATTTCCTCGTGAGTCTCTCTTCTCCTTGATTTGTCTATAATTCCTAGATGAGCAACCGAGTTAAAGTTCTTTTTTTTTTTTTGGGGAAACTAAGATTAATTTTGGATAAAACGTAAACTGAGTAAATAAAATGTGTGTTTGTGAACAAGAGAAATACGAGACCAGAGATACGATGAGAAGCAAAACCAAGTGGTGATCAAAGTGGTATGCTGTAGTCCAGAAAAGATAAGGGACAAGATTTGTTGCAAAGGTGGAGGTGCCATAAAAAGCATCGAGATTAAAGAGCCAGAGAAGCCCAAGCCACCGCCGCCTGAGAAACCCAAAGATAACCCAAAACCTAAACCGCCTGCCATAAAAAGCATCGAGATTACAGAGCCAGAGAAGCCCAAGCCACCGCCGCCTGAGAAACCCAAAGAGCCTGAAAAACCTAAACCGCCTGCCATAAAAAGCATCGAGATTAAAGAGCCAGAGAAGCCCAAGCCACCGCCGCCTGAGAAACCCAAAGAGCCTGAAAAACCTAAACCGCCTGCCATAAAAAGCATCGAGATTAAAGAGCCAGAGAAGCCCAAGCCACCGCCGCCTGAGAAACCCAAAGAGCCTGAAAAACCTAAACCTGCACCGCCACCGATGGAGCCGTATCCTGTTGTGCCAGGGTACCCACCGCCTGTCCAAGTAAACGCGTGTTGTATGGATTGTTACCATGGGCATCCAGGTGGGCCATGCTACGGTGGTTATGGCGGTGGGCCTGCACCATACATACAATATGATGGTTATTATGGAAGGCCTGTTTATGACAGTTACGGCGGGGGCAGCAGGGGCTATTGTGCTACTCGCTCTGACTGTTTCAGTGAAGAAAATCCCTCGGCTTGCACTGTCATGTAAATCATCGATCATCTTCTTTGGAGCGGGACGTCTCGTTCAATCTTGGATTAATATTTTAGCAGTCTATGTTGGTTTAATATTTAATATTATGAGAGGGCCATATTGTTAAGTGAATAATAAAGTTGGTTGATGATGTTGGTGGTCAAGTCACAATCACGTATATCTGTTCATTATATAATTGATTATCTAGAGAGAAAGAGAGACATCATGAAGATGAAGTTGTTGGCTGCTACAATTTTCAATGAAATAAAAGTTTCCATTCTGCATTCCCTTATTTGTCACATGCTTTCTTATTAGTTATTCTCTAATTGGTGTGACTAGATGAATCGAGAAGAGTGATAATTAGGATTTTCATTCCAATTGTTTACTAAAACTCGTGTGTAAAAATATAAATTTAGATATTAAGCCGGTGTTTAACCCATAATCCAATTTCTTACTCCAATTTTTATTACGAGTAATAAAAGGATTAAGAAAAAAGAGTTAATTAATTATGTTGATAAAGAGGACAAAACATAAAACTAGGTGGGATGCTGATAATATATGGGCGGTGAGCGTATAGCAAGTCCATTCATCCACATCTACATGATTGTATCATTGTTCTCAACCCACACATTCCATTTAAACACATTATATTCTTTAACAACCCTCGATCCGTCGTCCCCTCCAATAGTCCAATGTCGACAGCCGGAGAGGGATTGATATGTTTATACAAAAATCGGCAAAAGGCAAAAGCCGACAAGTCTAATCCAACACCAACTTTGTATTCGGGCTGGTACAGTTTCTACAAAACCCGCCATAAAGCATCATTCAGTTTAAAAACTCATAAAAAATGATTTTACAACAAGTGGTGGTTTGTTTTCGCGATTAAGATCTTCTTATTTATTTTATTAAGGTTCAAAACTCTTTCCGTTATCATTTAATATAGAATTTTGTTTGTATTAAAAAAACTCAATCGTTACATTTTTTGAAATAGTTGTGATCTAGTACTCGCAATTCGTTATTGATTTATGATTTCTCTATATTTATGCCATTTTTCTTACACCGTAAGCTTTTGAACATCACTTTGGAATAAAAAAAAAAAAACTTTTGAACATTTAGACCTGTAAAAGGATGATAAAGACTGCAATGAAAAAGGGCTTTTGATCATAAGACCTTTTTGAACCAACTTTTAACATAATCGTAAAGCTTTTGGAAATTCAAGTTGGGCTTCGAAAATTTCCCGTTCCCGGAAAATCACTTTCAGGCCCGCTATGAAATATTAGAAGGTCCGTAAACTCATAAGGCTAATATGGTAAATTAAGTCCCCCTCTATCCCTTGGAACGCAAAGCAAAAGAAAGAAAGCCCCTCCTTTTCATAATCCCAGACAGGGTGAGGTTAACACTTGCAGAGAGGGAAAATGGCTTATCACTTGTGCTCTTCGCCCTCTTCTCTCTTCCACAACCCCCGAACTCCCTCCCGCTCTCTCCCTTTTCCTTCCCCGACTAAATTTCGACTCAGAAGCTCTGCAATTCACACCCACGGACTCAGTTTTCCTCCGCTACAATTTCAGTCAACAACCTCTCTGCAAATACACCATGTTTCGTTGCAAGACCCGTTTGCACAAGAAGCCCAGGGCCCCAAAGACTCAGAAATTGAAAGTCTTCAGAGCCCAGATGGAAATTCCGGGTCTTTGTCTAAAAGCTACGTCTGGGTCAATCCCAGGAGCCCCAGAGCTTCACAGCTGCGGCACAAGTCCTACGATTCCAGGTACGCTTCTTTGGTGAAAGTAGCTGAGTATTTGAACTCTTGCACTCCGAGTGAAAGTGATGTTTCTGAAGCTTTAAAGGGTTTAGGGGATAATATTTTGGAACAAGACGCTGTGGTTGCTCTCAATAACATGAACAATCCGGAAAATGCTTTGCTTGCGCTTAACTACTTTCACCAGAGATTGAAACCCAAGAGGGAGGTGATTTTGTACAATGTGACTTTGAAAGTGTGTAGGAAGGGTAAGGATTTGGATAGAGCAGAGAAGCTGTTCGATCAACTACTCCAGAGAGGTGTTAAACCCGATAATGTTACCTTTTCGACTATGATTAGTTGTGCTAGGATGTGTTCTTTGCCTGATAAGGCTGTGGAGTGGTTTGAGAAGATGCCCAGTTTTGGGTGCAATCCGGATGATGTTACCTATTCGGCTATGATTGACGCCTATGGGCGTGCTGGTAAGGTTGAAATGGCTTTCAGTTTGTACGACCGAGCCAGGACTGAGAAGTGGCGCATCGATCCCGTGACGTTTTCTACATTGATCAAAATTCACGGGCAATCGGGGAATTTTGATGGGTGCTTGAATGTTTATGAGGAAATGAAAGCTATAGGGGCTAAGCCAAACTTGGTTATTTATAACACTTTGTTGGATGCCATGGGAAGAGCTAGGAGGCCTTGGCAGGCCAAGAAAATTTACCGAGAGATGATCAGCAGAGAGCTTTCACCAAATTGGGTGACCTATGCGTCTCTTTTAAGGGCCTATGGTAGAGCTCGCTACAGTGATGATGCTCTTAATGTTTATAAAGAGATGAAGGAGAAGGGACTGGAGTTAAATGTAATTCTTTATAATACCCTTTTAGCTATGTGTGCTGATGTTGGTTACACTGACGAAGCCGTTGACATTTTTGAAGAAATGAAGAGTTCTGAAACTTTGAAGCCCGACAGTTGGACCTTTTCATCCATGATTACCGTATATTCCTGTAGCGGGAAAGTCACAGAGGCAGAAGCAACATTGAATGAGATGTTGGAGGCTGGTTTTGAGCCTAATATCTTTATTTTGACATCACTCATCCAATGCTATGGGAAGGCAAAACGCACTGATGATGTTGTTAGGATATTCAATCAACTTCTAGATTTGGGTATAACACCAGATGAGCGTTTCTGTGGCTGTCTCCTGAATGTGGTGACTCAAACACCAAGGGAAGAACTTTGCAAGCTTGCCAATTGCATTGAGAGGGCTGATAAAAAACTAGGGTATGTGGTAAGACTTTTGGTGGAGAAGCAAGACAGTAGTGAAAACTTCAAGAACGAAGCATCAGAACTTTTCAACTCAATCGGTTCAGATGTGAAGAAGGCTTATTGCAATTGCCTGATTGATCTTTGTGTGAACCTTGATCAATTGGAGAGAGCCTGTGAGCTACTAGACTTGGGGATTACACTTCAGATATACATAGGTTTACAGTCAAGGTCTCAAACCCAGTGGTCTCTGTATCTCAAGGGTCTGTCTCTTGGGGCCGCTCTGACTGCATTACATGTTTGGATCAATGACCTGTCTCGGGTATTGGACTCTGCTGAGGAGCTTCCGCCATTGCTTGGAATCAATACTGGACATGGGAAACATAAGTATTCTGACAAAGGTCTTGCGAGTGTATTTGAGTCCCATTTGAAGGAATTAAATGCTCCATTCCATGAGGCCCCAGACAAGGCTGGCTGGTTTTTGACAACAAAGGTTGCAATCAAGTCATGGTTGGAGTCTAGAAGTTCATCTGAGTTAGTTACTGCTTAGATGTTGGGCTGTTTAGTTTACTGACAAAGCTCATCACACTGAAATGTAATGTCAAAAACTGGCATGTGCTGCTTCTCAGTTTTCTATTTATATGTTTCTGAAGTTTTCTGTCTTGGCGTAGAGAACAGTTTTGTACCATGAATTCAACTATGAAGTCTGCTTTCACTAGTCTCATAGAGTTAATGAAGTTCTTAGAATTCTTGCATCTTACTCAGTACTAACGTACCTATTTATGTGCTGTTATTTGAGTGATGGTATCAATTAGA
The DNA here is from genome assembly GCA_963580275.1 of Crataegus laevigata. Lineage (NCBI taxonomy): Eukaryota > Viridiplantae > Streptophyta > Magnoliopsida > Rosales > Rosaceae > Crataegus > Crataegus laevigata. Next base: position 299,334 of record OY756939.1, read on the forward strand.
TCCACATAAAGCATTGTTAAATGAATTCTAAGAAATCGAATAAGTGAAAAAAGTCCGTTTCCTTTTGCATGTTACGGAAGTACTGAAAATTCCTTTTGATCAAAGCCATTCTGGAGGTATTGCGACAGGAGAATGGCAAGGGGTACAAAACAAGTGCATTGTTCTAACTTGTGTTACCATCCAACGTCTATGAAAGGGCAATTGGCAATATGGCATTGTCGCAGACTGAATTGACCTTAGGTGCTTACTTTATGAGGCTTATTTCCGCTAGTATGGTTCTCTAGATACAGGGCATGTTATTTGCTTGGGATAGGATCATTTAGAAAGTTGATCTTCTGCACCTCTTCTGGTTGAATTCGAGAGCCGAAGCTAGTTTGTGGCTAGTTGGCTCAGGCTTCCTGTGTGATTCGATTCGAGGCCTCATTTACATGTATTTAATAAAGACATAAAACATCTAGTTAAGTTCAATATTTTTTGCCCTTATAGGAAAACGGATAGAAGTTCAATATTTTTTGGAGTTGACATTTGATACTTTGTAGTTTTTGTTGAGGCTGTGGTGCAATGAACAATCTCCACAGACCATTGACTTTGAGGTATTTAGATTATAAAACATAACTAAAGTAGCAGTGTCTTGGCTTGCACGTCAAACTTCCTCCCACGTGAAATTATCAAAGCCACACAACACTAAAAGTTCGATGAGAGTCCGAAATTCCTAATTTCATCACTTGTATTTCTCTGTGCGAAGTTCAAACCAGACACTGAGAAACTGCATAAATATTAAATGTTATGTTCCATCCGCCCCAAGACCAAGAGACGATTACATTTGGCTCTCACACTGGCTACAAGCGGGTACACAACGCCCAACCGTATATGCCATTGGCACCCGACACCACGCTAGAACCCGGTGAGGTTTACCTTCTCGTGCCGGACCTGGCGGTCTCCTTGGAAACCCCTTGGTTCCTTCAAAAATAGTCCGCCAAGAAGGATGCAAAAGAAAGAAGATTACGATCGTGGTGACTAGGGAAAAGTTGGAGTTGTTGAAGAGTGCGAACGAGCTCCGGTCGAAAGAAGATGGTGTTCGATTGTCAGGGAGGTTTCGGCTGGAGCCTCCAAAATGGCAGCCTTCTTCGGCCATCGTTTTTTGAATTATAGGATTTTGGGTCTCTCTCTCTCTCTCTCTCTCTCTCTCTCTCTCTCTCTCTCTCTCTCTCTCTCTCTCTCTCTCTCTCTCTCTCTCTCTCTCTCTCTCTCTCTCTCTCTCCAGCGTCATTTGTACATTTGTAAGAATAGTAGAACAGATTTCTAGAGACCCTCTCCGGATCTCTTCCACCAAGGCTTGAAATTTGATCCAACGGCTAAACTTATTATAACTTTTAAAAGGGGTCCCCGTTTTTAGTCGTTGGATCAATTTTCAAGGGCTCGGATCACTTGTTCCAGTAGCCTTGGTGGAAGAGATCCGGAAAAGATCTCTTTCCTTGTTTAATGGGTATTCATAGACTTGAAAGTTCCATCAATCTTAAAATTCAACATCCTTGTATAATTACTAGTGAATAAGAGAACTATATGTGTAAAATAAAATAATACAAAAACAAATGAGAAAGCGGTTGGTTTCATTCAATTTAGGGTAAAGTTGAAAACTAAAAACGAAATTATTATCAAACGACCCTTTAAAACAAAAAACAAATGGCCCCTTAATTGAACTTATCCGTTTTTGTGTCATTTCTCTATTTATTAAGGAGCTTTCAAATTTTGGCTTTTGGGTTTTGGCTTTCGTTTTCAATTTTTATTTTTTTTTATTTTTTAATGGAATGTAGTTGCTGAAACCTCAAATTGAAATAGTTATTGAACGCTCCTGAACTTTGGAGTGGTAACTTGGAAGTGATACCTAGCCATGGATTTGTCGATCGCCTATTCTATTGACGAAGGTACATGAAAATCACCTTTTGTTTTTGTGTTTTTATAAATTTAGCTTCAATATCATTGGTAAGGATAGAAGCTGTTTTATAAATGTTTCGTATGATGATAAATTTAGCTTCAATAAATATAATTAAACATCGAACTCGTCATTTATAAAAATAAAATTTAATGTTGGGCTTGGCACATATGAGAAGAAAAGAATGCCCAAAAACAAAAACGCAAAGCGTTAAAGATAACAATAATAGTAATAATAATAACGGTACGCATTTAAAATTAACTAAAATAACTAATTCATCAATCATGTTTCTCTATTTGTTACACATGGTTTCCCCAACACATGGCATGTAATAAAATTGCTACAAATAATATTTCGGAAATGATTAGTTGCAAAGGCATGGTTATTTATGTCTATTAATTATTCTTTGCTTTATATGATCCAAGAGAAATAAAAAAACAATTCGATCTGATGGTCATGAAAAAACAATTCAATCTAATGGTCGTGAAAAAACAATTTGATCTGATGGTTATAAATAAACAATTCGATCTGATAGTCATAAATAAATAAGAATATGCATAAAAAATTTCGATCTGATGGTCATAAATAAACAAGGATGTGCATAAAAGGAGAAAAAGGTGTGTAAAGAGGAGCACAAAAGAAAGGAAATGGTTTGTACGACTAGGGTCCAAGCAGCTCAAGGAGGAGCAGGGCCGGCCCTGAGGGTAGCCCAAGTAGGCGCCCGCCTAGGGCCCCCACTTCGGAAGGGCCCCCAAAAAATTTTTATATCCTGTAATTAATATATAAATATAAAAAAGTAAGAAATATTATAATTCATTTGTTAGTGTAGTGGAAATGTTGGTTTCATTTTTCTTTGGGGTGTTGAGTTCGAAACACGAAGCTGCCTTTCAATCACTAGATTTTTCTTTATTTTTCTTGTTTTTCAAATTTATTGTCAATTCATCTGTCCAAATGCATATAAAATTATAAAACTCAAGTCTCTTCGCAATATTTTTTCTTTCAACTTCTAATTTTCTCCATTTCTATCGAATGTTTAAACCAACTATCATATGGACTTAAAGATTGTACTTTAAGGTAATCAAAACTTTGAATTATATATTGTTCTTTTCAATAACTTTTTATTCAATGGATTATTTTAATATTCAATTTGTTATTGTGATGTTGATTTTAGAAGCAAAAAAACACAAGAGAAACAATTGGCGTTGAATTTATTATACTCGTCAATCAAGTTTTATTGTTATTTACTCTCTTGATCATTAAGTTTTATTGTTCTTCACTCTCAATCTTAAACTCTTGACTGCAAACATTTAGTACATTTGTGTCTAAAATCGTGAATCGTGTAATGTTTAAATAATGTTTGTATATTTATCTTCTTTTGATATTAATTTTTAATGATATTTGATGTGAAAATAGAGTTTTTTATGTATTTAGCGAATTCTTTTTTATACAAATCAATATACAAAGAACCAAAGATCAGAAAATTTTAGGGCCCCACTTCGAAGGCTCGCCTAGGGCCCCAAATTCTCAGGGCGGGCCCTGAGGAGGAGGCAGTGCTCCATGAAGCTTTAAAGGTTGTGCATTTCTTTCCTTCACTCTTACATTGTCGTCTTTTCATTCTTTGTGTCGGAATGTGCTCTGTATCTTGAGGCGGAATTTGTTCATTATCGTTATGGTTTTGCTGTCTGAAGATTAAATGTTTAAAAATTGTACGTTGTTGTCGTTAAAAAATAATTTTCTTTTCTCTCGCTGGAAAGTTGACGCCTGAGTTGTTTGAGCAAGAGGAGGAGAAGAAGTAGCTAGAACTAGAAGACGATGAGGAAAGTGTGAAACTTTGAAAGAAGCATTTTTTAATATTTTGGGTTTGACGCTCTAAATTTGATGACATCGTAGAGTTTTTTGAATTAAAAGAAGCATCTTTAAGTTGTCATAAACAAACTGCCTGCCAAATGAAGTGAGGGGAAGAAGTGAAACCGGGATTCCCGTCTGAAAATTACTTACTCTTCCATTTTATCTTTGTGTTGTGCGTATTTTGTTTAAATCCATTATTCCTAATGCTACATTTCCCCCCTTCGAATCTCAGTTACTTGTCTAAAAAGTATACCATGGAGACGGAGAGGGAGAGGCTAGCTAGCTGAGATATTTGGGTCAAGTTACATTGTACGCTAACCTTGTGAATTCAAATTAATACTAGGCTCTCACTGTGGCTGCTAGGAGGCTGCTCACGAATGTTATACAACAGTGTGCAGGAAAGCTTGAATCTGGCATTAAGCAGTTTCTTATATCATCAATGTCAGGAGATATCATGTCTGAGAATCATCAGATTGATTGCCACCAAGTCATCTATCATGTATATCATTGTGCTCCCCAAATCTTATCAGGAGTTGTCCCATACATAACTGGGGGTTTACTGGTATATACTACTCCAATGTCTGACATTTTCGCCTCTTCATACTTCAGGCATGGTATTTCTAAGTTTGATGAATGGATTATCAGTTAATTTTTTTTAACTTGTGCAGACTGATCAGCTAGAAACTCGTTTAAAAGCGGTTAGTTTAGTTGGAGACCTGTCTTATCTGCCAGACTCTACCATCTCTGAAGCCTTTCAGCCAATCTCTCCAGAGTTCTTGAAGAGGTTGACTGATGGAGTTGTGGATGTTCGCATGTTGGCCGTCCAACATGTCAAGAGCTGTAAGCTGCAGTCAAATCCTTTCCGAGCTGAAGCTCCCGAAATAATTTGTAAGTTCTTTGGAGTATTTGAGTTGCATGCTGTCAGATCCTTTCACATCTTACACCTGCTGATTTTGAGCTGGGTTAACATTTTCTAGCTGCCCTCTGTTACCGGTTATTGGACTTTTACGAAAAAGTTCGGAATCAAGTTGTTGCCGTAGTCTGTGATGTGGCATGTCATGCCCTGAATTCCATTCCGCTGAAAACCATAAATCAGGTTGCAGAGCGCCTTCAAGATAAATCTGTATGCATAATGCACTTGTCCCTTTTATTTTAGTTTTTGCCCATTTTGTTTATACTCCATGTTCCATAACGCTCCATTTTTTTTCTCCAACGTCTTTGATTATTTTCCTCCTACTTGCAGCAAGCTGCATCATGCCTTTCTGAGTTGGGTCAATCACCTCCGTCTATGTTGCAGTCAATCCAGCCTTTCCTTAATGCAATTGTGAAGCCAGAACTGTTGACGCATCAAGATAGAGACATCAAGCTTCTAGTTGCAACGTGTGAGGGAACGCGAATTACTGCAACTGAAGCTCCTTATGGTGATGAAGTGCTAGAGGTGCATTTATTTTACTGAAGTCATCTGGTTAAAGAATATACTGCGTTTTCATTTTGTCTATATATATGTTTGGAGTTTTAACTGATCTTGTTGATCCAAACGCTAGCTTCCAGCAACCTTGTGCTTCACGGGTAATGAATAACTCACCAAGACAATCGTTTTATAGTCAAAGACCTCTGTTTTACTCTTCTGCCATTGCATCAACATAATGGGTGTCAGTATCACTACACTTGACATCTATAATTGTTACATGAACAACTTCAGCCACCTCCAACAGGGCCAAAACACAAATCACACACACAAAGACAACTGATTCTTGGCTTGCTACCTATTTGTATTAAACCTCCTATCATATCCGTACTAAGATTGATTCATTCAGAGTACTTATCCTTGTTTAAGGGTGTTTATTGGCTGAAGTTTGGATGTTGGTTGAAATGGCAGGAGATACAGAATCTCACAGACATTATTCATATGTATCACCAAACAAAGGCGCGGCATTTGCCTATGCAGCAATCTGATGCCAATTCATTGACTGCTTATCTTGAGTACATCCTCTCATGCTCGATTCATGCCCTTGCACATCATTCTTGTCCTAAGATTGATGACTTCAAGTATGCCAAAGCATTTGAGCCGATATACTGGTATAGTATTCTGTCTTAGTTGAATGTATAGATACCTTTTTTGTCTGAAATAAGATCTGAACAGATTGAGAAAGCGAGGTTGAGTTATTCGATAATTGTAGCTACATATAATAGGCTCTTGCAAATTATTTCATGAGTAATGCTCATTCCCACTAAGTTGTCATTTTCTGTATGTTTCAGGCAATTGAACTTAATTCTGTCTAAGTTGGTGCATAGAGATGAGGATGTCAAGTCAGAATCTAGCAGCAAGGTTGAAAAGCCTCTGCGTTTCGTCTCTTATGCTGCAGCCATAGGCGCTGCAGCGGCTGCCGAGGCAATGGCAGCTGGCCTTGCAGACCCTGCCGGCGCAGACCCTGACGATGATGACGAAGGTGTGATAACCGATGAGGATTTGGAAGGAGACGCCGACATTGAAATGGAGGAAGGGGACGACGATAATGGCGATGATGATGGCAATGGGGGAGGATTAGGAGTACCCGTTCTGATGGTTGGTTACGGTCTGTACGATATCGTGACTCATATTAATGTTCAGCTACTCCCCACTGCTGCTGCACTGGATGATCAAGTGCGAGATGAGTTGGTGCATCACCCGCTTCCCAACAGTGTCCACCCTCCCGATCAGTATAACATCATATACGTTGTGCAACAGGGTCTGCATCAGGAAATCGGGATGACATTAGAATTTAGAACAGATGGAGGGTCAAATTGGTTGGTTTCAAGTCCCTATACTCCTTCGTAGAATTGTAGCCCAACCCATTCTTAACCCCAGATGGGTACATGTCGTCATATTTCATGCACAAGAACCAGCGGTTCCCCAGGTTATAAACCAACTAGACATTACACGGTGTGATGATGCAGACGACCTGATGATCGACCTAAATTTTGTTCTGGAACAAGAGTTAAACATAATGGAGGTGGAGTTTCGTTCAACTTTCATAATTGATTTACCGCTTCATCCAAACGACGAGAGAAATCTTGTTGAAGTCGGTCAAATCCAACCTTGGATCATTGCAGTTCAAAGAATATTGGAAATCCGTGTAACAATTGAGAACAACAACGGACCTCCCTCCCCTGGCACTGAAGATAGTATGATTGAAGATTGAAGATTGAAGACTAAGTGACTGACATATAGTTTTCTGCACAAAAGTTTGATGATTTCGTTTTCTATCATTAGTTTAATGCTTCATTTTTGGAAAGCTTTTGATGATTTGAACGGCAAAACCTCCAGATATTTTATCTTGTACGACTCTTCGACTTTAACCCGGTAATGAAAAGTTTAAAAAATCACATTAATGTTTTGATTTAAGCCCAAATATCTTACTTTCATATTGTTATGCTCATTTTTATCCATTAAACTAGCTGATGCATTTTTGACAAAAAAGATAAATAATTAAATGATGCATCATTTATACATTACTATCATTAGCTAAATACAATGTACAATATTTAAAAATAATGAATGCCTTGATAAATTAATAAACTATTCATTTTCGAAGCTAACTACTTATTGGGTAAGAAACTAACTACTTATTTGGACTAACTACTTAGTATTTTGATACGAAAGTAACTACTTATTTAGACTCATTGAACAATAGTTCTCATAATTTGAACCAAACATTTTAAAGTTAGTACCAAAAGATCATCCTACAAAAATTAACTGAACTTATGATGCATTTTCGAAGCTTTAGATGAATTGAACGGCAAAAACTCTAGATATTTTCTCTTGTACGACTCTTCGACTTTAACCCTGCAATGAAAGGTTTAAAAAATCACATTAGTGTTTTGATTTAGGCCCAAATATCTTATTTTCATATTGTTATGCTCATTTTTACCCATTAAATTACGGAAATTTTAACGAAAAATTTCATTTTTACATTAAAAAGTTAATTATGATACTATTCATTTTACCCTTTATTTTGTCTTTACCGTTAAAATTCAAAATTTTCAAACCCTTTTCATTAGTTTTCTTTAAATTAAAGGGAATTTTAACGAAACTTCCGGTATTGTTCACTTTTAAAGAAAAACTACATTTTATCTTTTTCTGATACTATTTACCACACCTTTATTTGTCATATTTCATTAAAACTAAAGTTTTTTTAAACTTTTCGTTAGTTTTCCTTAAATTAAATGATGCATTTTTTTAACAAAAATAAATAATAAATAATTAAATGATGCATCGTTTATACATTACTATCATTAGCTAAATACAATATTTAAAAGTAATGAATGCGGTGATAAATTAATAAGTTATTCGCTTTCGAAGCTAACTATTTATTTGGTACGAAACTAACTACTTAGTATTTTGATACGAAAATAACTACTTATTTGAACTCATTGAACAATAGTAGGAAATTATATTTTTTAAATTATTAATTTTTTAATATACATGTCTTACCATTTGTACAGTGACACGTTGTGTACCGGTTGCATTAAAAAATTGGCTAAATTACAAAAAACTATCTCAACTATTGGTGTCAAGACACTTTCATACCTGATCTTTTAAAAGTGACAATGTCATACCTCATTTTACGAATTTGTGACAATGTCATACCTTCCGTTAGTTAGGCGTCAATTTTTCAGTTAAACGCTGACGTGGCTTGATCTGGGACCCATTTTCTATTAAAAAATTATTAAAAACAAAAAAAAACATTTAATATTTTTTTTAATATTAAAATAATAAAAAAAGTAAATAAAAAAAAAAGCCTTCGTTCCCCCACCCCACCCCCGCCCCCCCCCCCCCCCCGCGCCGTTCGCAGCAAACCCAGAGAGTTCTGGGTTTGATTTTTTTTTTCCTTTCTTCTGCTCTCTTCTTCTTCTTCTTCTTCTTCTTCTTTCCCCCGGGCCCCGCAGCAAACCCAGTTCTGGGTTTGAATTTTTTTTCCTTTCTTCTTCTTCTTCTTCTTCTTCTTCATCCCTCTTCTTCTCCCCCCCCCCCCCCGCGCCCCGCTCGCAGCAAACCCAGTTCTGGGTTTAAATTTTTTTTTCTTCTTCTTCTTCTTGCCGAAATTGGGTATGAATTTAAATTTTTTTTTGTTTCGGGTTGCAAGTGGGGGGGGGGGGGGAGGAACTGGGTTGAGGTGGGGGGTGGGGGGTTGCATGGAAGGGGAACGGGAAAGGGGTCGGGGTGGTTGGAGGGGGGGGAGATGGGAATGGGAGAGAGAGAGAGGGAGAGAGAGAGATTTTAATATAAAAATATTTTTTTTAATTTTTAATTATTAAAAATATATTTAATTATTTTTTTAATCCAGATGTATTAGTGAGTGGTTCCCATCTCTTGTCACGTCAGCACTTAACAGAAAAACTAGAGTAAAAGACATTTTACTACCCTTATGTTTGGTGGTTTTCAACATTTAGTACATCAATTTTTTTTCATCTCAGAGTCATACCTAAAGTGTAAATTTTGGGACAATTTCATACATCCGTTAGTCAAACTGTTAGTTCTTCCGTTAAGTGATGACGTGGCGTCTTGATTGGGCGCCACGTGTCATTAAAAATATTAAAATAATTATTTAAATAAAAATAATATTTAAAAAAAACAAACAAACAAAACAAAAAACAAAATCTGGGATTTGGGTTTGGGTGGGGGGGGGGGGGAGGAAGAAGGAGAAGGAGGAGGAAGAAGAAGGAAGAAGAAGGAGGAGGAAGAAGAAAATAAGAAAAAAATCTGGGATTTGGGTTCGGGTGAGGCGCGCCGGGGGAGGGGGGAGGAAGAAGGAGAAGGAGGAGGAAGGAGGAGGAAGAAGAAGGAAGAAGAAGGAGGAGGAAAAAGAAAAAAAGAAAAAAAAATTGGGATTTGGGTTTGGGTGGGGCGCGCGCGGGGGCGGGGGCGGGGGGGAGGAAGAAGGAGAAGGAGGAGGAAGAAGAAGGAAGAAAGAGGAGGAAGAAGAAAAAAAGAAAAAAAATCTGGGATTTGGGTTTGGGTGGGGCGCGCGTTGGGGCGGGGGCGGTGGGGGGGGGGAGGAAGAAGGAGAAGGAGGAGGAAGAAGAAGGAAGAAGAAAGAGAAGGAGGAGGAGGAAGAAAAAAAAAGGAAGAGAGAAACTGAACCAGAAGAAGAAGAAAAAGAAGAAGAAGAAGAAGAAGGAGAAGAAGGAGGAGAGAGAGGAAGAAAAAATATATATTTTAATATTTTTTTATTTAAATAATAATTTTAAATATTTTTTTAAATATTTTTTTTATTTAAATATTTTTTAAATATTTTTTAATGACACGCGGCGCCCAATCAGAGTGCCACGTCATCACTAATGAGAGAACTAACAGTTTGACTAACGGATGTATGAAACTGTCCCAAAATTTACACTTTAGGTATGACTCTGGGATGAAAAAAAATTGATGCACTAAATGTTGAAAACCACTAAACATTAGAGTAGAAAATTGTCTTTTACCCGAAAAACTAACAGAAAAATTGACGGAGGTATGACATTGTCATAAATTCGTAAGATGCGGTATGACATTGTCACGTTTTAAAGATGAGGTATGAAAGTGTCACGACACCAAGTTGAGGTAGTTTTTTGTCATTTACCCTAAAAAATTTCTTCTTAATGTGAGGACACGTCACACACCAAATGAGGAAGAAATATAAATAAAGGAGTTGGGTTTGGCGTCCGGAACTTGAACTAGAAAGAATCGCAAATAACCCTAAAACAAAGGAACACGGATCGATCGAATGAAAAATTGAAGTCGTCGTCATGAGTTCGTCGAGTGCGATCGCCCTCTCCGATCAAGGTATAAACTGAAACTGGTGTAATGTTAGATTTTTCAACTTTATCTTATGTGATTTCATCAATTTCGCTTTGATTTCCAAGATTCAGGGGTTTGTAATGTTAGAAAATTAGGGATTTTAATTTTCAAGGAACCATAAAATTTAACGTTTTATTTTTCAGTTGACAAGAAATCCAAATTTTTCTTTCGGTTGATGTTAGAAATTGGTTTGGTGTTTTTTTATGGAACTTTCTTTCTACTGATGATGATGACGAATTTTAGGTTGTTTTGTTTGGTCTTTCAATTGGCAAACTTCCGTAAAGGCTAAAGCTGTGTTTCCTTTTCAACTTACAGGATACCAGAGGATTTTGGGTTTTCAATTTTTGATTGACAGCAAACCCTAATTACTAACCCTAGTTTGGATTTAAATTGGTTTTCATGTTATCTTTCATTTGAGAAAGGAGACAACACACAATGTTTAGGGTTTCTGTCAATTTAATAAGAAAACTTGGGGTTTTTGTTAATTGAAAAAGGTATTCATGTTAATTGGTTTTTCAAGTATTCTGTTTTTTGGAGTCAAATTTTACTTGCATCCCATATTTCACGCTCTCCACCAGTAGCTCATTCACTCCATAATATGTTACTTGAGGTAACAAAATCTGTCTATTGGGATTAAAATACAATATTCATGCATTATATTTATTGTATGGCAGAAAATAGTTGAGAATAGTCAATATTGGTACATTTGGAGCAAGCATTTTAGTTATAACTTGTTACATGTTAAGGGACCAGTTTTTATTTATTTATTTTTAATTTTTTTAATCAGATCCAATTCGTTTTATTTGCTTTTTCAATCTTCATTTCGATGAGTCAAATTAGAAACAGCTGTTATTTCACTTATTACAGGCCCAAAATTCCTTATTAAAATGGAATCTTTGGACTCAGTTTGAGTTTTCTGTTTGTAAAAGTTTTCTCCTTCAATTAAAAAGAACCCCAAGTTTTCTTTTTAAATTGACAGAAACCCCTAAACATGATGTGTTGTCTCCTTTCTTAAATGACAGAAACCTAGTATGGCTTTTAATGTTTCGTTTTTGCCTGGAAAAAGAAATAGTCTGCCTTGGCCACTGTTTTTGAACCTCATAGTTCAATTTCATCAAACATAAGATTTTGGACACAAAAATTCAATGCATACAGAAGCATATCCCAATTTTCTGTTTATATTACAAAACTCAATACCTTGAAGATAGTCAAACATAAGAATTTGCTGTTTTGTAATATAAACAGAAAATTGGGATATGCTTCTGTATGCATTGAATTTTTGTGTCCAAAATCTTCTGTTTGATGAAATTGAACTATGTTAAAAAACGTTGACCTTTATTTGGCCAAGGCCCAAGGCAGACTATTTCTTTTTCCAGGCAAAAACACAACATTAAAAGCCATACTAGGTTTCGGTCATTTAAGAAAGGAGACAACACATCATGGTTAGGGGTTTCTGTCAATTTTAAAAGAAAACTTGGGGTTTTTGTTTATAGAAAAAGGTATGCATGTTACTTTTGTTTTTTCAAGTATGCCGTTTTGGAGTCAAATTTAACTTTCATGCCATGGTTCACGCTCTCCACCAATAACTCATTCATTCCATAATATGTTAATTGCAGTAACAAAATCCGTCTCTTAGGTTTAAAACACAATGATCATGCCTTTAGTCTTTCGTATGGCAGAAACTAGTTGAGAATTGTCGATATTGGTACATTTGGAGCACACTTTGTAGTTATAACATTTTACATATTAAGTGACCAGTTATTTTATTTTATTTTTATTTTTTCCATTTATCAGATCCATCTCGTTTTATTTGCTTTTTCAATCATCATTTCTATGGGTGAAATTAGAAACAGCAGTTGTTTCACTTTTTATAGACAGCCCTAACTTTGGCTCTTAAAATGGAATCTTTGGACTCAGTTTGTGTTTTCCTAAAGGATAGTGGATCGTCAGTTTTGATCTTACGAATGTGGGGAGGAATAGGCTAATGAGACTTAAGATTTCAGCTGTTAAATATGATGACTTTTCTACGTTATTCTTGCTTTACCAATTGTTTGCTTTGGTTGCTTGCATTTGATAAATTTATGATGTTTTAGAATTTTCAGAGAACACTCATTGTGGGAGTTTGCCTGTAGCCGAAACCTCTCTCAAGAATGACCATCTTCAAGGTACTGAGTTTTGGTTCTTTTGGGATTGCAGGTTCTTTTTTGATAAAAAGTTCTCTTCTCTTATTGCTAAATAAACAGAAAATTGGGATATGCTTCTGTATGCATTGAATTTTTGTGTCCAAAATGTTGTTTGATGAAATTGAACTATGAGGTTCAAAAACGTTGACCTTTATTTGGCCAGGGCAGAATATTTCTTTTCTGGGCAAAAACGTAACATTAAAAGTGATACTATGTTTCTGTCATTTAAGAAAGGAGGCAACACAATATTTAGGGGTTTCTGCCAATTTAAAAAGAAAACGTGGGGTTTTCGTTAATTGGAAAAGGTATTCACGTTACTTTTGGTTTTTCAAGTGTGCCGTTTTTGGTGTTAAATTTAACTTTCATCCCATATTTCATGCTCTTCACCAATAACTCACTCACTCCATAATATGTTAATTGCAGTAACAAAATCCGTTTATTGGGATTAAAACACAATGTTCATGCCTTTAGTCTTTCGTATAGCAGTAGATAGCTGAGATTGTTGATATTAATACATTTGGAGCACACACTTTAGTTATAAATTTTTACATATTAAGCGGCCAGTTTTTTTTATTTTATCAGATCCATTTCTTTTTATTTGCTTTTTCAATCTTTATTTTGATGGGTCAAATTAGAAACAGTGGTTGTTTCACTTATTATAGGCAGCCCTAAATTTCCATTGTAATGTGGAATCTTTGGACTTGGTTAGTGTTTTACTAATGGAAAGTTTTGTATTAAAGGAAAGTGGATTCTCAGTTTTGATCTTACGAATGTGGGGAGAACTAGGCTAATAAGAGTTAATTTTTTTTCTGCTGTTAAATATGATTACGTTTTTCTGTTATTCTTGCTTCACCAATTGTGTGCTTTGGCCACTTATATTTGATAAATTTATGATCTTTTAAAATTTTCAGAGAACACTCATAGTGGGAGTTTGCCTGTAGCCAAAACACCTCTCAAGAATGACCATCTTCAAGGTACTGATTTTTAGTTCTTTTGCAATTGTAGGTTGCTTTGTCGATACAAAGTTTTTCTCATTTCTCTTGTTGCTAAATAAACAGAAATTGTGATATGCTTCTGTATGCATTGACATTTTGTGTTCAAAATTTTCCGCTTGATGACATTGAACTATGAGGTTAAAAAACATTGACCTTTTTTTGGCCAAGGCAGACTATTTCTTTTTCCATGCAAAAACGTAACAGTACAAGTCATATAGGTTTCTGTCATTTAAGAAAGGAGACAACGCATCATGTTTAGGGGTTTCTGTCAATTTAAAAAGAAAACTTGGGGCATTTGTTAATTGAAATAGTATTCACGTTACTGTTGGTTTTTCAAGTTTGCCGTTTTTGGAGTCAAATTTAACTTCCATCCCATATTTCACCCTCTCCACCAATAACTCATTCACTCCATAATATGTTATTTGCAGCAACATTAAAACACAATATTCATGCCTTTTAGTCCTTTGTGGAAGAAGATAGTTGAGAATTGTCGATATTGGAACATTTGGAGGACATATTTTAGTTATAACTTTTTACATATTAAGCGACCAGTTTTTTTTAAATTTATTTATCAGATACATCTCGTTTTGTTTTTAATCTTCATTTAGATGGGTCAAATTAGAAACAGCAGTTGTTTCACATATTATAGACAGCCCTAAATTTCCCTCTTAAAATGGAACCTTTGGACTCAGTTTATGTTTTCCTAAAGGAAAGTGGATCCTCAGTTTTGATCTTACGAATGTGGGGAGAACTATGCTAAACAAACTTTTTTTTTTTTTTTGGTGCTGTTGAATATGATTACTTTTCTTTGTTTTTCTTACTTTACCAATTGTTTGCTTTGGCCGCTGACTTGTTGACCTTTTTTTGGCCAAGGTAGACTATTTCTTTTTACATGCAAAAACATAAGACCCTGGGTAGTTATTTCTCCTCTTCGTGATAAGATGGTGTTTCCATAGTTTAAATGTTGTTCTAAAGTTTTGTGTTACAAGGGTTGATAGTGATTGTGGTGTATTGTGGAAAAGGAGTTCCATGCCATACTTGTATTTGAGGCTGTTTTATAATTTCTGATTAAGTGAATTTCGTATGCATTGTTTTATAATTTCAGATTAAGAGAATCTCATATGCCTTTGTGATACCTTGTTATTTGAAATTTGCAGAGAACAGTGGTAGTGCTAAAGCAATTATGGCCAGTCGTGACTTAGAAGACAAGAAGTTTGTTGGCGATACCCTTGTGCTTTAATTGTCTTGATTTGTACCTCTACCTTGGATCGAGATTTTCCATTTTTTTTTATGTTTTTGATATATGTCCAGAAATTCGTCACAGAAAGAAAGGAAGAAAGCATGGACCGTGACCAGGCCCATTCATATATTAGACCCTTGGAATATGGTAAGAATCTTGGGGGTAGGAGTTTCACTGAATAAAAAATGTTTTTTGTGTCTAACACACTAAATGTTACATTATGTTCTAATTTGTGCCTCCTTGCATGTGGTTATGTAGAAGCCTCTGCTTGCATCCGGCTGTCGCTGGCCCATTAAGTAATTAGCTGCCAATTCCTTTGTGCTTTAGTTATCTCGATACCTGTTGACGCAATGCAACTGGATTGGTTTGTTTGCATTTATGCTTTTGATATATGTTCAGGACTCCGAAATTTGTGGATTTAGACGTTGAAAAATTAAGGAAGCTCCGTCCAGATCATATACCGGTCAGAGGTCACACCTTCAAACTTAGTTACATCGTTTGCATTCGGTGGATGTACTCTGTTCTAATTTGAGTTTCCAACTTTCCATGCAGGTGACCGTGGTGAAGGATGCAAGGAGTGATATTCGTGATATTGACAATAAGAAGTTAGTTGATTTGGATTGCTATAATAGATTGTGATTGTAACTAGTAAAGATTTTTCATTTAATAGATTAGGATTTAGGTTGTTGTGCCTTTGATATATTTTCTGAAAGCTATCAGGAAAGAAACAGAAGGAAGATATATGTTTAAAAAAAAGACCAACAATTTTGTTTTCATTGTGTAGGTTCTGCTTTTTAAGATGTGAATGCAATCTATATGGGCACATAGGTTTAGGCATGTGTATTGTTCATGTAGTTTTAACATTTTGACCAAAAAAATTCTTCTGGAAAAATGTTTATGTATGTCAGTGGAAGTTTGAGGAGGGGTCCTGATTGTCATTGTTTTCTGAATTGGCCACCTAGCAAAGGATTCCTACCCAGTAATTTTCATAATCCATATCAGCATACAAGATTTGCATATATAAATGAGAAACTACTTATTACTACAAATGGAAACTATCAAGATCATTGTGCTCATAGGCTGTCTTAAATGGTAGATCTTACACGATTTTATTTTCTATCTTGTTTTTCTGACTGCAGATATCATGTCCATGGTGAAACGCCTCTTGGTGAATTTGTTACTTTTATTCGGCTTGAGATCCGCTCTAAAAAACGTATATTTGTCTTTTTCAAGAACACTAAACCTTCCATGAGTGAGTTGCATCTCATTTTTATTTTAGTCCTTAATTTTGTTCCTAGAGTCGTAATTGTAATTAATTCATTCAATGGTACAGGTTCTTTGATGTCTGCCATCTATGAAGAAAATAAGGGTGAAGATGGATTCCTTCACATTACCTACAGTGGAGAAAAGAACAGCATGATTGGTATGTAGTTTTTTCTGTTCTTTGTGATAAGATGGTCTCTAGTAGTTTAATAGTTATTTCAAAATTTGATAGATGTGAGGCTAATATTTTCCATGCTTTATTCTGGTAAAAAATTTCTTGCCATACTCGTGTTTCAATTTCTCTGTTAGTTTGTGCGTTCATGATGTTTTATTAGTTGAAAATGGCAGAGAACAGTCGTGATGGGAGTTTGGACTTGGCCGAAAGCTCTTTCAAGCAAGAAAATCATCCGGGTTTGTTTTTTTAATATTCACGGGTTAATTATATAGTTTATTTAATACCCACGTGCTTATTTTATTACTTTGCCTTGGTGATCTAAAGATTAGTTCCAAATTTTATAGATTCGGTGAATGGTTAATATGGTGTATTTTGTTATTGGTGATGACTGTTTGTCCAGTTTTTCTTCTCACCTGTTTCTTCTGCTGTTTTGGGTCTCATGTAGTAGAACAGAACAGTCCAGATCCAATCCCAGAGAAGGTGCAAGCAGAAGAGAACAATCCAGATCCAATACCAGAGAAGATGCAAGCAGAAGAGAACGATCCAGATCCAATACAAGTAAGAGTTCCAGTGAATCAGATATGTTTACTTTCTGATCATGCCGTGGACGTACTATAGTCTGATCTGTGATTTTTTACAGATGACTGTTGAGAACACTGCTGGAGTGAGTTTGTTGTCACAAGTTACGATGAGAAAGCAGAAAAGACTTGCTGACTCCCTTTTGTATCAAGTTTTTGCGAAGAAGTTTGTCGTCAATGCTCTTGTTCTTTAAGTTTCTTTGTTGGTATTGCTATAATGGAAGAAGATGGTTCAGTTTTCACATATGCTTTGAAACATGTTTTCATATATGCTTTTGATATATTTTCAGAAGTTTACCGGAGCAAAGAAGGAAAATAGATGATTTTCCAAAAAACAGAATTGGTTGTCTAGACCCTTGGAATTATATAAAATTCAAGAAGGTAAGGATCTCTCTTTTAATTATATTTATGTCCTAAGTTTTCAGTGGATGCACTCTGTTCTAATTTGGGGCCTCCATGTGTGTGATTGCGGGAGAAGGCTATGTCTTCCCGTCCTGGCATGAGCGAGAGCGTGAGAAAGTTAGTTTCCGTTTTCCTTGTGCTTTAATTTTCTTGATTTGTATTGCTATAATGATGGAATATGATTTCATTTTTTAATTGAAAAAAATAATACGCTTTTAAAATATGTTCAGGTTCTATCTAAAGGTCTACCAGAAGCATTATGGTAAAGAAATACAACGCACTTGTCCAGATGCTAAACAACTGAGGGAGAAGCATCCAGATCATATACCGGTGGGATGTTCACCACATAAAATATGGTTACTTCCTTTGCTTACTCTTTATTAATTTGAGCTTCTGCGCAGGTGATTTTGGAGAAAGATGCAAGGAGTGACAACGGCATTCCTGACGTTGACATGAACAAGTTTGTTTACAATTCCCTTTCGGTTTTTAACTATATTAGCTTTTTTTCCTGAAATGAAAGCGTTCTCATTGCCTATCTGTTTTTCTGATTGCAGATACCATGTCCACGGTCATATGACTGTTGACCAATTTGTTGGTTGGATTCGCAGAGGTCTTGAAGTCGGCAAAGATTTTCCTGTGCGTGTCCTTTGCAAGAACACTGAACTTACTGCGGGTGAGCTGCTGCAACTCGTGTTTATGATGTCAGGCATATTGTCTTGTTCCTAAGTTATGGTTGTAATAATTCGTTGAATGTTACAGATGCGTTGATGTCTTCAATCGATGAGAAAAACAAGGATGATGATGGATTTCTTCGCCTGACCTACAGTGGAGTAGAGAGGGCCATGTAACGAGTCTCGACTTAAAAAGGGTTTAAGGATTTACCAGTTTCATCGTGTAATGTTGACTTCAAAATTGCTATACCAACTAGCAAGGGCAAGGGGGTCTCGACTCTTGACAGATTAATGACCTTATGAGCAATGAGCCATATACCTAAATCAAGTTCCAACAATGGTACAATTACTAAATCATTGGGGTTACTATTTCATGCCCGTCAATTTTGATGACGATTTACGAAATTCACAGAAGTCGAACTAATAAAAATTATTAATCATTGTATGAAAATTATCTAATAAAAAAATTAATAAAATATGATATTGTTTGGTCTTATGAACCATTTATTTATTTGTTGTAGTTAATTGACTTAATGGTCTTATTTTTAATTAATTTTTAGTAGTAAAGATCATTTGTAATAAAATGATTCCATTTATAAACACGAAAATTCGTGAATCAATTATAAAGCATTTTGTAGAGCAACTCCTCCACGAGCCAAGCCTTCATCTAATGTAAAATGTACTTTGGGGTTTTCTTTTTGTAGAATTCAAGAAGCCTAGGGGAACGCAATAAACACCAACCTAAAATGTACAAACTCTTCGCCCCTTTTTCATTGCAATCTTATTTCAAGTAACCATTTCATTGGTGAATTTGTGCTTTCCTTCATGATGCTTTTGCTACCCTGCAAAAATTTCAAGAAGATTTTGTATATCATCATTAATATTAGAAATTCACGATCAAATTAGCTGGAAAAAAAGAAAAAAAAAAGAAAAAAAGAAGAAGCAATTGAGGCTCTTACAAATTTGTCACGCACCGTTTTGAGGAGTTTATATTTCTGCTCTTCTTGTTATCATCCATATTCTTGGCTGCTGCAGTTTCTTTGTCTCTAGCCACTGCTTCTCTCTTCATTTTCTTAGACTATACTTCCATGGCTTTTGTCAGCGCATCCACCTTTTTCATCAGCATCTAAGAAAACAGTCGTAACATTCATTCAGTACATTAATGGTGGGAATAGACACAAATTAGGGGGTGCATGGGAGGAATGTGTTGTTAATTTCACCTTTATTTCTTGATCTTTGGCATTCATCTCGCTCTCCTTGGCTTCGCAATACTTCCTTAAGTTTAGGACCTCCTTCTGAAGCCTGTCGTAGAGAAACCCGGAGACCATATCTTCACTTTCAGGGTTGGTACTTATCTTCTTGTGCGAATCCTCATTGCCACCATCTGCAACTTTAATGTCTGCGGCAGTAGTTTTATCATTGTTGTTTTCAGTATCTGTATTAATACTTTCCTTCATTTCTGTGTTCTCCTTTTCACCACTATCAACAACTTTACTTCTAGATGCCCATAAGCTTTTCTTCAACATATTTTCTCCAGAACCATATTTTTTTCTAAAGCTGTTTGCTCTTTTTAGCCCTCCAGCTGTTTCGTTGTCTGAATGCGGCTGTCGCTGTGGAGAGCTTCTACTGAAGGTGGAACCCCACGGCTGTGATGTCGATCTCTTTGCTGAACCACCGTTGCTTGTCAGAAATCCTAATAAGTTACTAGATTTTTCCGGTTTTGGGGAACCACAAAATAAATTAGGATTACAGGAGAAGCTCGAAACATGTTTTACCCTTCCTCGAGCGTCTTTAACCTCAACTTCATTTTTTCCTGATGTAACATTAGAAATGAAGAATGAAAGATTCAGGTGGATAAATGGCAAAGCATTTAGATGGAGTAACAAGATGATTGCCAAGATTATATTTTCACCTTGAGTTGTGCTTCTGCCTTCGCTGTTCTGTCCGATATAGCTAGCTTGTCTCTCAACTGTTGCATCTCTGCCTGCATATGCAAAGCAATAATTGTCCTCAAAAATTTTATTTATAGTTTTTGGCATTTTCTTTTCTTTCCTGAACAGGAAATACCTGCATTAGTCTTCTCTCTTCCAGCCACTGTTTCACGGGCATAACTTTGTCATTGTCATCCTTCCACTCATTAGCAATCACGGTTGCTACCCGGTTTGCTAAAACTTTAATTCTTGCTAGCTCTCTCTCCAGAGTTCTCTTCTCCTCCTATGTAGTTTCATGAGACGACGGTTAGTGCTTTGATCAATTTTCCAAATTCTAAGTAAATATGTTTTGTTTATATGTCCCTTCAAATTAATCATATGTACCCATGAAACGTACATGTAATTCTTCTATCTGCCGTTGGTAGTCACGTTACTTATTTTGAATTAAAGACGCATTAATATATAATATAACACCAAGTTGATTTTAAATTTCAATTTTCTTAAAAAATTAAAGTTAAAAAAATTCATAAAAAAAAACTTTCTGTAGCAAATGTTAAAAATCATGAGTAAATTGAAATTAACCCTATATTAAAACGGGCCGGAGGGTGAATCGGGAGGTATTGGATGGTATGGGTGGATGCAAGGACACGTCACACACCAAATGGGGGAAGAAACATAAATAAAGAAAGGATTAGCAAATAACCCAAAAACAAACGAACACCGATCGATCGAATGAAAAATTGAAGTCGTCGTCATGAGTTCGTCGAGCGCGATCGTCCTCTCTGATCAAGGTATAAACTTAAACTGGTGTAATGTTAGATTTTTCAACTTTATCATATGTGATTTCATCAATTTCGCTTTGATTTCCAAGATTCAGGGGTTTATAATGTTAGGAAATTAGGGATTTTAATTTTTAAGGAACCATAAAATTTGGGCGTTTTATTTTTCAGTTGACAAGAAATCCAAATTTTCCTTTCGGTTGATGTTAGAAATTGGTTTGGTGTTTTTATAGAACTTTCTTTCTACTGATGATGACGACGACGACGAATTTAAGGTTGTTTTGTTTGGTCTTTCAATTGGTAAACACCCCTAAAGGCTAAACCTGTGTTTCCTTTTCAACTTACAGGATACCTGAACATTTTGGGTTGTCAATTTTTGATTGACAGCAAACCCTAGTTTGGATTTAAATTGGTTTTCATGTTATATGACAGTAAAAGCCATACTAGGTTTCTGTCATTTGATAAAGGAGACAACACACCATGTTTAGGGTTTCTTGTTACTTTTGGTTTTTCAATTTTTCTGTTTTTGTTCAAATTTTACTTGCATCCCATATTTCACGCTCTCCACCAATAACTCATTCACTCCATAATATATTTTTTAGGGGTGTGATATCCACACACCCCAAATTACTTCTCACACACCCCTTGTTAATTTCTGTCTGTTGATCTTCTTCAATTCATCCGATCCGACGGTGGAAAATTAGAAGGGTGTGTGAGAAGTAAAATGGGGTGTGTGGATATCACACCCCATTTTTTATAGCAGAAGAAAATAGTTGAGAATAGTCAATATTGGTACATTTGGAGCAAGCATTTAAGTTATAACTTGTTACATGTTAAGCGACCAGTTTTTTTTTAATCAGATCCACCTCGTTTTATTTGCTTTTTCAATCTTCATTTCGATGAGTCAAATTAGAAACAGCTGTTATTTCACTTATTACAGGCTCAAAATTCCTTATTAAAATGGAATCTTTGGACTCAGTTTGTGTTTTTCTAAATGAAAGTGGATCCTTAGTTTTGATCTTACGAATGTAGGAAGAACTAGGCTAATGAGCCTTAAAATTTCAGCTGTTAAATGTGATGACTTTTGTTTGTTATTCTTGCTTTACCAATTGTTTGCTTTGGCTGCTCACATTTGATAAATTTATGATGCAGAGAACACTCATAGTGGGAGTTTGCCTGTAGCCGAAACCTTTCTTAAGAGTGAGTATCTTCAAGGTACTGGGTTTTGGTTCTTTTGGGATTGCAGGTTCTTTTTTGATAAAAGGTTTTCTCTTTTCTCTTATTGCAAAGTTTTCTGTTTGTAAAAGTTTTCTCTTTCCAATTTACAAAAACCCCAAGTTTTCTTTTTAAATTGACAGAAACCCCTAAACATGATTTGTTGTTTCCTTTCGTAAATGCCAGAAACCTAGTATGGCTTTTAATGTTACGTTTTTGCCTGGAAAAAGAAATAGTCTGCCCTGGCCAGTGTTTTGAACCTCATAGTCAATTTCATCAAACGGAAGATTTTGGACACAAAAATTCAATTCATACAGAAGCATATCCCAATTTTCTGGTTTTTTTTTTTTTTTTTTTTTTTTTTTTTTGCAATAAGACAATTTAGGGGCTTCTGTCAATTTTAAAAGAAAACTTGGGGTTTTTGTTTATTGAAAAAGGTATTCACGTTACTTTTGTTTTTTCAAGTATGCCGTTTTGGACTCTGTGTTTTCCTAAAGGAAAGTGGATCCTCAGTTTTGGTCTTATGAATGTGGGGAGAACTAGGCTATTGAGACTTAAAATTTCAACTGTTAAATATGATGACTTTACTTTGTTATTCTTGCTTTACCAATTGTTTGCTTTGGCAGCTTACATTTGATAAATTTATGCTGTTTTAAAATTTTCAGAGAACACTCACAGTGGGAGTTTGTCTGTAGCCGAAACCTCTCTCAAGAATGACTATCTTCAAGGTCCTGAGTTTTGGTTCTTTTGGGATTGCAGATTCTTTTTTCATAAAAAGTTTTCTCTTTTCTCATATTGCTAAATAAACAGAAAATTGGGATATGCTTCTGTATGCATTGAATTTTTGTGTCCAAAATCTTCTGTTTGATGAAATTGAACTATGTTAAAAAACGTTGACCTTTATTTGGCCAAGGCCCAAGGCAGACTATTTATTTTTCCAGGCAAAAACATAACATTAAAAGCCATACTAGGTTTCGGTCATTTAAGAAAGGAGACAACACATCATGGTTAGGGGCTTCTGTCAATTTTAAAAGAAAACTTGGGGTTTTTATTTATTGAAAAAGATATTCACGTTACTTTTGTTTTTTCAAGTATGCCGTTTTGGAGTCAAATTTAACTTTCATGCCACAGTTCACACTCAACCAATAACTCAATTTACTCCATAATATGTTAATTGCAGTAATAGAATCCGTCTCTTAGGATTAAAACACAATGTTCATGCCTTCAGTCTTTTGTATGGCAGAAAATAGTTGAGAATTGTCGATATTGGTACATTTGGAGCACACTTTCTAGTTATATAACATTTTACAAATTAAGCCACCAACCATTTTTTTTTGTTTTTTTTTTCATTTATCAGATCCATCTCGTTTTGTTTGCTTTTTCAATCATCATTTCGATGGGTGAAATTAGAAACAGCAGTTGTTTCACTTATTATAGACAGCCCTAACTTTCCTCTTAAAATAGAATCTTTGGACTCAGTTTGTGTTTTCCTAAAGGATAGTGGATCCTCAGTTTTGATCTTACGAATGTGGGGAGGACTTAGGCTAACGAGACTTAAAATTTCAGCTGTTAAATATGATGACTTTTCTACGTTATTCTTGCTTTACCAATTGTTTGCTTTGGTCGCTTGCATTTGATAAATTTATGATGTTTTAAAATTTTCAGACAACACTCATTGTGGAAGTTTGCCTGTAGCCGAAACCTCTCTCAAGAATGACCATCTTCAAGGTACTGAGTTTTGGTTCTTTTGGGATTGCAGGTTCTTTTTTGATAAAAAGTTCTCTTCTCTTATTGCTAAATGAACAGAAAATTGGGATATGCTTCTGTATGCATTGAATTTTTGTGTCCAAAATATTGTTTGATGAAATTGAACTATGAGGTTCAAAAATGTTGACCTTTATTTGGCCAAGGCAGAATATTTCTTTTTCTAGGCAAAAACATAACATTAAAAGTGATACTATGTTTCTGTAATTTAAGAAAGGAGACAACACAATATTTAGGGGTTTCTGTCAATTCAAAAAGAAAACGTGGGGTTTTCGTTGATTGGAAAAGGTATTCACGTTACTTTTGGTTTTTCAAGTGTGCCGTTTTTGTAGTTAAATCTAACTTTCATCCCATATTTCACGCTCTTCATCAATAACTCACACACTCCATAATATGTTAATTGCAGTAACAAAATCCGTTTATTGGGATTAAAACACAATGTTCATGCCTTTAGTCTTTCGTATGGCAGAAAATAGCTGAGATTGTCGATATTAATACATTTGGAGCACACACTTTAGTTATAAGTTTTTACATATTAAGTGGCCAGTTTTTTTTATTATCAGATCCATCTCGTTTTATTTGCTTTTTCAATCTTTATTTCGATGGGTCAAATTAGAAATAGCAGTTGTTTCACTTATTATAGACAGCCCTAAATTTCCCTCTTAATGTGGAATCTTTGGACTCGGTTAGTGTTTTACTATTGGAAAGTTTTTGTACTAAATGAAAGTGGATTCTCAGTTTTGATCTTACGAATATGGGGAGAACTAGGCTAATGAGAGTTTTTTTTTCTTTTTCTGCTGTTAAATATGATTACTTTTCTCCGTTATCCTTGCTTTACCAATTGTTTGCTTTGGCCGATTATATTTGATAAATTTATGATGTTTTAAAATTTTCAGAGAACACTCATAGTGGGAGTTTGCCTGTAGCTGAAGCACCTCTCAAGAATGACCATCTTCGAGGTACTGATTTTTGGTTATTTTGCGATTGCAGGTTGCTTTGTCGGTACAAATTTTTTCTCATTTCTCTTGTTGCTAAATAAACAGAAAATTGGGATATGCTTCTGTATGCATGCATTCACATTTTGTGTTCAAAATTTTCCGCTTGATGACATTGAACTATGAGGTTCAAAAACTTTGACCTTTATTTGGCCAAGGCAGACTATTTCTTTTTCCATGCTAAAGTGTAAGGGTCTGGGTGGTTATTTCTCCTCTTTGTGATAGGATGGTTTCCATATTTTAAATGTTATTCTAAAGTTTTGTGTTACAAGGGTTGATAGTGATTTTGGTGTATCGTGGAAAAGGAGTTCCATGCCATACTTGTATCTGAAGCTGTTTTATAATTTCTGATTAAGTGAATTTCGTATCCATTGTTTTTTATAATTTCTGATTAAGAGAATTTTGTATGCCTTTGTGACGTCGTTATTTGAAATATGCAGAGAACAGTGGTAGTGGGAGTTTCGCCTTGGCCGAAAGCTCTTTAAAGCTTGAAAATGATCTGGGTCAGTTGTTTTCTTTTTCTTTTTCCCGTTAATAGTTTATCTAGTTTTGAAATTTTCCCTTTGTAGACGTCCTCTGTGGTTACCCTGCACTCCTTCGAGTGAAACTTTTTCATTTTAGAGTTCCATTAACAGCAGGCTGGGTGATTAGCCTTTTTATCTTAATTTCTTTCTAATCATCTGTTTTTATTTTTTATTTTGATGTTGTTGGACTAAACTGTATTAGAGAGGGGGCAAGCAGAAGAGAAGCACCGAAAACAAATCATAGCTGTAAGAATTTCACTGATTCAAATATGTTACTCCCTAGACTTTGGGGTAGGCATACTCTGTTCTAATTTAGGCCTTTATTAAAACAGAGGATGGTGGAGAGTGCTAAAGCAATTATGGCCAATCGTGATTTAGAAGACAAAAAGTTTGTTCCCGATACCTTTGTGCTTTAATTGTCTTGATTTGTATCTCTACCTTGGATTGAGATTTTCCTTTCTTATTTATGTTTTTGATATACGTCCAGAAATTCGTCACCAAAAAAAAGGAAGAAAGCATGGTCCTTGACCAGGCCCATTCATATATTAGACACTTGGAATAGTAGAAAAATCTTGAGGGTAAGAGTTTCTCTGAATAAAAAATGTTTTTGCGTCTAACACACATTATATTCTAATTTGTGCCTCCTTGCATGTGGTTATGTAGAAGCCTCCGCTTGCATCCGGTCGTCACTGGCCCAATAAGTAATTAGCTGCCAATTCCTTTGTGCTTTAGTTATCTTGATATGTGTTGCCGCAATGCAACTGGATTGGTATGTTTGCATTCATGCTTGTGATATATGTTCAGGACTCCGAAATTCGAGCAGTTAGACTTTGAAAAATTAAGGAAGATCCGTCCAGATCATATACCGGTCAGAGCTCACCCCATCAAGCGTGTTTGCATCGTATGCTTTCGGTGGATGTACTCTATTTAAATTTGATTTTTGCATGCAGGTGACTGTGGAGAAGGATGCAAGGAGTAGTGATATTCGTGATATTCCTAATAAGAAGTTAGTAGATTTGAATTTCTATAACAGACTCGAATTGTGTTTAATAAAGTTTTTTTCATTCAATATAGATTTAGGATCTTTTCCTTTCATTTGTGCTTTTGATACATTTTCTGAAAGCTGTCAGGAAAAGGGAAAGGAACAGAAAGAATGCATATGTTTTAAAAAAGACAACTATTTTGTCTTTATTGTGTAGGTTGTGCTTTTTAAGGTGTGCATGCAATCTATATGGACACATAGGTTTTAGTCATGTGTATTGTTCATCTAGTTTTAGCATTTTTACCAAACAAATACTTAGGAAAAATGTTTCTGTATGTCAGTGCTGTCAGT
The DNA here is from genome assembly GCA_963580275.1 of Crataegus laevigata. NCBI lineage: Eukaryota > Viridiplantae > Streptophyta > Magnoliopsida > Rosales > Rosaceae > Crataegus > Crataegus laevigata. Next base: position 325,980 of record OY756939.1, read on the forward strand.
GCAAGTTTGAGGAGGGATCCTGATTGTCATTGTTTTCTGAATTGGCTACCTAGCAAAGGATTCCTACACAGTAATTTTCATAATCCATATCAGTATATAAGATTTCCATATATGAATGAAAACCGACTTATTACTACAAATGGAAACTATCAAGATCATTTGTGCTCAGAAGTTGTCTCAAATGGTGGATCTCACACAGTTCTATTTTCTATCCTGTTTTTCTGACTGCAGATATCATGTCCATGGTGATACACCTGTTGGTGAATTTGTTGATATTATTCGGCATCTAGTCGGCTCTGAAAAACGCATATTTTTCTTTTTCAAGAACACCAAACCTTCCATGGGTGAGTTGCATCTCATTTTTATTTTATGCATTATTTTTGTTCCTAAAGTTGTAATTGTAAATAATTCATCTGTTGGTACAGGTTCTTTGATGTCTGCCATCTATGAGGAAAATAAGGGTGAAGATGGATTCCTTCACATGACCTACAGTAGAGAAAAGAAAAGCATGATTGGTTTGTAGGTTTTTTTATTCTTCTTGATAAGATGGTCTATAGTTTAATTGTTATTTCAAAATTTAATAGATATGGTGCTGATATTTTCCGTTCTTTATTTTGGAAGAAAATTTCTTGCCATTCCATTTCTTTTGTTACTTTGTGCGGTTGTGATGTTTTATTAATTGAAATTGGCAGAGAACAGCCGTGGTGCAAGTTTGGACTTGGCCGAAAGCTCTTTCAAGCAAGAAAATCATTTGGGTTTGTTTTGTTTATATTCACGGGTTAATTACATAGTTTATTTAATACCCATGTGCTTATTTTAATACTTTGCCTTGGTGATCTAAAGATTAGTTTCAAATTTTATAGATTCGGTGAATGGTTAATATGGTGTATTTTGTTGTTGGTGACGTCCAGTTTTTCTTCTCACCTGCTTCTGCTGTTTTGGGTCTCATGTAGTAGAACAGAACAGTCCAGATCCAATGCCAGAGAAGGTGCAAGCAGCAGAGAACAATCCAGATCCAATACCGGAGAAGATGCAAGCAGAAGAGAACAATCCAGATCCAATACAAGTAAGAGTTTTAGTGAATCAGATATGTTTACTTTCTGATCATGCAGTTGACGTAATCTAGTCTGATCTGTGATTTTTTACAGATGACTGTTGAGAAAGCTGCTGGAATGAGTTTGTTGTCACAAGTTACGAAGGGGAAGCAGAAAAGACTTGCTGACTCCCTTTTGTATCAAGTTTTTGCGAAGAAGTTTGTCGTCAATGCTCTTATTCTTTAAGTTTCTTTATTTGTATTGCTATAATGGAAGAAGGTGGTTCAGTTTTCACATATGCTTTGAAACATGTTTTCATATATGCTCTTGATATATTTTCAGAAGTTTGCCGGAGAAAAGAAGGAAACTAGAGGATTCTCCGAAAAACAGAATTGGTTATCTAGAACCTTGGAATGATAAAAGATTCAAGAAGGTTAGGATCTCTCTTTTTATTATATTTTTGTCCTAAGCTTTCAGTGGAATCACTCTGTTCTAATTTGGAGCCTCCATGCGTGTGATCATGGGAGAAGGCTTTGTCTTCCAGTCCTGGCATGAGCGAGAGCGTGAGAAAGTTAGTTTCCGTTTTCCTTGTGCTTTAATTTTCTTGATCTGTATTGCTATATTGATGGAATATGATTGCATTTTTTTTTAATTTAAAAAAAAAAGTAAGCTTTTAAAATATATTCAGGTTCTATCAAAAGTACTACCGAAAGCATTATGGTAAAGAAATACAACGTACTTGTCCAGATGCTAAACAACTGAGGGAGAAGCATCCAGATCATATACCGGTGGGATGTTCACCGCATAAAATATGGTTACTTCCTTTGCTTACTCTCTATTAATTTGAGCTTCTGCGCAGGTGATTGTGGAGAAAGATGCAAGGAGTGACAGTGGCATTCCTGACATTAGCATGAACAAGTTTGTTTACAATTCCGTTTTGGTTTAACTATATTAGCTGTTTTTCCTGAAATGAAATCGTTCTCATTGCCTATCTGTTTTTCTCATTGCAGATACCATGTCCAGGGTCTTATGACTGTTGACCAATTTGTTGGTTGGATTCGCAGAGGTCTTGAAGTCGGCAAAGATTTTCCTGTGCGTCTCTTTTGCAAGAACACTGAACTTACTGCAGGTGAGCTGCAACTCGTGTTTATGATGTCAGGCATATTGTCTTGTTTCAAAGTTGTGGTTGTAATAATTTTTTGAATGTTACAGACGCGTTGATGTCTTCAATCGATGAGAAAAACAAGGATGATGATGGATTTCTTCGCGTGACCTATAGTGGAGTAGAGAGAGCCATGTAACGAGTCTCGACTCGAGGGTTTAAGGATTTGCCAGTTTCCTCGTGTAATGTTGACTTCAAAATTGCTATACCAACTACCAAGGGCAAGGGGTATCGACTCTTGACAGATTAATGACCTTACGAGCAATGAGCCGTATACCTAAATCAAGTTCCAACAATGGTACAATTACTAAACAATTGGGGTTACTATTTCATTCCCGTCAATTTTGATGACGATTTACGAATTTCACAAAAGTCGAACTAACGTTTTATTGCACTTGGTACCAAATGATTTTTTGCGGGTGTTAAAATGGTAATTTGCATTCCATTGCCATGTGCGGATTATACAATTGATCAAGATTGTGTGTCCGTCTTCTTGCACATGATGGGTTCGACTAAACACGAAAATATGCACAATATTTTCTGCCAGGCCACGAAGAGAAACCTTCGTTATATCAGAGATGCCACGCCATGATAAAGGTCTTTTGTTTTATAAATATTACAAAGAATATTAACTTGTGTGGCACTGGCACGGGAGTATTAGGCCATCTCCAACCGAAGGGTCCAGAGGGCCAGAGGGCCAAAAATGGCCCTAAAACCGTCTCCAACCGAGGGCTAGGCCAGAGGGCTCTGGAATCTGGGAGGGCCCCACGGGATTGGAGAGGGCTGGCTATTTTTTATTTATTATTTTCTTACTGCTGTCGGTTGTAACCGACAGCATTAATAAAGGTTTTATTAATACTGTTGGTTATAACCGACAGTAATAAGAATGCAAGGCAAATATTTTTTTTTGAATTACTATTAGTGTCGGTTGTAACCGACACTAATAGTTTGAATTTTTTTTAATTCAACGGCTAGTAGTTTGAATTTCCTATAACTTCTATTTCACAAAATTTGTTTCATATTTTTTTTTAAATTCCATTTTTTTCCTATAACTTATATTTCACAAAATTTGATTAATATTTTTTTTTCATATAACTTCTATTTTACAAAATTTGTTTCATATTTTTTTTAAATTCTATTTTTTTCCTATAACTTCTATTTCACAAAATTTGTTTCATTTTTTTTCCTATAACTTATATTTCACAAAATTTGATTAATATTTTTTTTCATATAACTTTTATTTTACAAAATTTGTTTCATATTTTTTTTAATTCTATTTTTTTCCTATAACTTCCTAGGCCATTATACCACATTAAATTAAATTAAGTAACATGAAACTTTGGCCCTCGGTTGAATTTAAGTTGTAGTTTTTAAATAATAAATTATATTTGGCCCTATGGCCCTTTGGCCCTCGGTTGGAGACGGTTTTTTGTGATAGGGCTAAAACGAGCCCTCTGGCCCTCTGGCCCTCGGTTGGAGACGGAGGCAAATATGGCCCTGCACTGTTCATTAAAATATTAATATCTTAAAGAATCTTGGAGGGCCAGAGGGCTAAAACGAGCCATCTGGCCAGCCATCGGTTGGAGATGGCCTTATTACCCTGACGTTTTCCTACCAAAAATACAACACAATAAAATAATAACGTGAAAAAATATACTATGGTACTGTGGATGCAATAATTGTTTTATAAAGACGAACTATAAAATATAGGAGTGTGCTATCCACACACCCCATTTTACTTCACACACACCTTTGATAATTTCTGTCTGTTGATCTTCTTCAATTCATTTAATCCGACGGCAGAAAATTTAAAAGGTGTGTGAGAAGTAAAATTGAGTGTGTGGATATCACACTCCTAAAATGTATTGTTTCATAAATGCCGCAATGCAATGGTGGTCTGGTGCATTAACAGATCTATTTTATTTGTTGTAGACTAGTACACTATTGAGTTAGAGGAATTAACTTGGCTGAGCAGTTCCTCCTAAACGTACTCAAGGACTAATTTACAGAATTTTACGTCTATGATCATAACATTCATATTATTTGTTGCTCTATAAAGATTATCTAATAAAAAAATTAATAAAATATAAGATTGTTTGGTCTTCGAACTATATAAATTCATATGGACTGATCGGTAAAAAAATTATGAACTATCTATCTATTTGCTATTATTAATTGACGTAACGGCCTTATTTTTAATTAATTTTTAGTAGTGTAGATCATTTGTAATAAAATGATTTCAATTAAAAAAAAGAAATTTTGTTAATCAATCATAAAATATTTTGTAGAGGAACTCCTCAACGAGCCAAGCCTTTATCTAATCTAAAATGTACTTTCGGATTTCCTTTATGTAGAATTCATCCAGCCAAGGGGAATTGTAACATCTCACGTCGCTTAGGGGAGATGATCTTGTAAGCCTTATATGTACATTCTCACCTCCAATTAGCACGAGGCTTTTTGGGAGATCACTAGCTTCGGGTTCCGTAGGAACTCCGAAGTTAAGCGAGTTTGCACGAGAGCAATCCCAGGATGAGTGACCCCCTGAGAAGTTGCTCGTGAGTTCCCAGAAACAAAACCGTGAGGGCGTGGTCGGGGCCCAAAGTGGACAATATCGTGCTATGGTGGAGTCAAGTCCGGGTCGGGATGTGACAATTTGGTATCAGAGTCACTCCCTGGCCAAAAGTGTGTCGACGAGGACGTCGGGCTCAAGGGGAGTGGATTGTAACATCCCACATCGTCCATGGGAGATGATCCTGTAAGCCTTATATGTACATTCCCACCTCTAATTAGCACGAGGCATTTTGGGAGCTCACTGGCTTCGGGTTCCATAGGAACTTGCGAGTTTACGCGAGGGCAATCCCAGGATAGGTGACCCCTCTGGGAAGTTGCTTGTGAGTTCTCAGAAACAAAATAGTGAGGGCGTGGTTGGGGCCCAAAAACGGATAATATTGTGCTATGATGGAGTCAAGCCCGGTTGTGGTGGGGGTCCGGATCGGAATGTGACAGGAACACAATAAACACCAACCTAAAATGTACAAACTCTTCACCCCTTTTTCATTGCAATCTTATTTCAACCTAAAATGTACAAACCCTTGTGAGTTCTCATAAACAAAATAGTGAGGGCGTGGTTGGGGCCCAAAAACGGATAATATTGTGCTATGATGGAGTCAAGCCCGGTTGTGGTGGGGGTCCGGATCGGAATGTGACAGGAACACAATAAACACCAACCTAAAATGTACAAACTCTTCACCCCTTTTTCATTGCAATCTTATTTCAAGTAACCATTTCATTGGTGAATTTGTGCTTTCCTTCATGATGCTTTTGCTGCCCTGCAAAAATTTCAAGAAGATTTTGTAAATCATCATTAATATTAGAAATTCACGATCAAATTAGCTGGAAAAAACAAAAAGAAAAAAAGAAGAAGATGCAATTGAGGCTCTTACAAATTTGTCACGCACCGTTTTGAGGAGTTTATATTTCGGCTCTTTTTGTTATCATCCATATACTTGGCTGCTGCATTTTCTTTATCTCTAGCCACTGATTCTCTCTTCATTTTCTTAGACTCTACTTCCATGGCTTTTGTCAGTGCATCCACCTTTTTCATCAGCATCTAAGAAAACAGTCGTAACATGCATTCAGTACATGAATGGTGGGAATAGACACAAATTAGGGGGTGCATGGGAGGAACGTGTTGTTAATTTCACCTTTATTTCTTGATCTTTAGCATTCATATCACTCTCCTTGGCTTCGCAATGCTTCCTTAAGTTTAGGACCTCCTTCTGAAGCCTATCGTAGAGAAACCCGGAGACCATATCTTCACTTTCAGGGTTGGTACTGATCTTGTAGTGCGAATCCTCGTTGCCACCATCTGCAGCTTTAATGTATGCGGCAGCAGTATTACCATTGTTGTTTTCAGTATTAGTATTTTCCTTCATGTCTGTGTTCTCCTTTTCACCACTATCAACAACTTTACTTGTAGATGCCCATAAGCTTTTCTTCAACATATTTTCTCCAGAACCATGTTTTTTTCTAAAGCTGTTTGCTCTTTTTAGCCCTCCAGCTGTTTCGTTGTCTGAATGCGGCTGTCGCTGTGGAGAGCTTCTACTGAAGGTGGAACCCCACGGCTGTGATGTCGATCTCTTTGCTGAACCACCGTTGCTTGTCAGAAATCCTAATAAGTTACTAGATTTTTCCGGTTTTGGGGAACCACAAAATAAATTAGGATTACAGGAGAAGCTCGAAACATGTTTTACCCTTCCTCGAGCGTCTTTAACCTCAACTTCATTTTTTCCTGATGTAACATTAGAAATGAAGAATGAAAGATTCAGGTGGATAAATGGCAAAGCATTTAGATGGAGTAACAAGATGATTGCCAAGATTATATTTTCACCTTGAGTTGTGCTTCTGCCTTCGCTGTTCTGTCCGATATAGCTAGCTTGTCTCTCAACTGTTGCATCTCTGCCTGCATATGCAAAGCAATAATTGTCCTCAAAAATTTTATTTATAGTTTTTGGCATTTTCTTTTCTTTCCTGAACAGGAAATACCTGCATTAGTCTTCTCTCTTCCAGCCACTGTTTCACGGGCATAACTTTGTCATTGTCATCCTTCCACTCATTAGCAATCACGGTTGCTACCCGGTTTGCTGAAACTTTAATTCTTGCTAGCTCTCTTTCCAGAGTTCTCTTCTCCTCCTGTGTAGTTCCATGAGACGACGGTTAGTGCTTTGATCATATGTCCCTTCAAATTAATCATATGTACCCATGAAACGTACATGTAATTCTTCTATCTGCCGTTGGTAGTCACGAATAGCATTGGCTGCAGCCCCACCAGCTAAAACGGCCTCCTCAAGTTCCTGAATGGTTTGACTAAGCTTTTCAACCTCTAAAACCTTTTGGCGGTTTGTTTTTTCGAGGATTCTGTTTTCCTCCTGCATATGGTAACATTGATTGGATTGAATACTCGTACTTAATTATTTTTGAGAAATGATATAGGATCTGGTGCAAAGTCATGCCTGGCAGATCTCAATCTGTCTCCTCAATTCGAAGTTTTGGTTCTGAACCTCTTCAACTATTAGAGCCCTTTCTAGTGCACTTTGCAATATTCGCTCTGCTTCAAGAAGAGCTGACTCTTTTGTCTTGGTGAGGCGTTCCAACGCCTTCTTATCCTCCTGAAGTGCCGCAATCTGAAAAGGTGAAAAGGGGAGGAAAAATCCTTTCGGTGTGAGCAATCAAATGCGGTTAGTTTAGGGAATAATTCTCCCAAGTTTCTACCTGATTCTTGTACATTTTGATTTCAGCCTCTACAGGAGCAATGAAAGACTCGAGAGGAAGAGATTCATCGTCCTTTCAATTTGCATGTACCCTTCTAAGAGTTGATTCAGCAGCATATTGTGCAACCAATGCATCTCTCTTCTCATCTATTAGTTTCTTGATTTCAAGATTTTGCATTTTATCATATTTGGTTTTGGACATGACATAGTAGGGTGATTAGTGACAAAGTTCATCAGACATAAGGATACCCGAAATTCGAAAATCTCAGTAATCAAACACACCTTGTGCTTTTTACCAAAAAAAAAAAAACACACCTTGTGCTGGAGAAGACTTTCCGTGACTAGGTGTTTTTCGTCCAATTTCTGTACTTTATTTCTGAGCTGAAAAATGTAATAACGACAAAGAAAAAAGGATTCAGTCGTTTTCTAATAAGTTCAATGTGTTTGGGCGTTTTCAGTGACTTGACATGTCTGTACATATTTCTTTCACTTTAAATACCTCTTTTACAGCCTTATCCTTTTGAACTTCGGTAGCTCTGAGAGCCTTGATCTCACCCTGAGCAATCCCCAACTCCCGACTCTTTTCTGCAAGTTCAATTTAACAAACTCGTATTATATTTGTATTTTGAAGACTTATTGTTAACTTTTAGTAGAAGGAAAAAGCATATCATATACCAAGAGATTGAATTGGTAACTGCAGAACACTTTACTACAGAACCATCAAATCTTTTGACACTGGAGTCTTTGAGGCTAACAATTGTTCTTTGTATTCATAGTCCTTGTAAGGTATCACATATATAACTAGACCAGTGGATCACCTTTTGAAAACAATGTTCATTCGAGGAATATAAAGAAAAGTTTAATGCTTCATTTTTGGGAAACTTTTGATGATTTGAACGACAAAACCTCCCGATATTTTCTCTTGTACTACTCTTTGACTTTAACCTGGTGAAATGAAAGGTTTAAAAAATAACATTAATGTTTTGATTTAGGCCCAAATATCTTTTCTTTTTTTCATATTGTTATGCTCATCTTTACCCATTAAATTAATTTTGACGAAAAAAATAATAAGTAATTAAATGATGCATCGTCTTCACATTACTATCATTAGCTAAGTACAATGTACAATATTTAAAAATAATGAATGCCTTCATTTTTAAGAAACTAATTAGTATTTTGGTACGAAGCTAACTACTTATTTGGTACGAAACTAACTACTTATTTGGACTAACTACTTAGTATTTTGATACGAAAGTAACTACTTATTTGGACTCATTGAACAATAGTTCTCATAATTTGAATAGATCATTTTTAAGTTAGTACTAAAAGATCATCTTACAAAAATTAATTGAAATCAGAAACCGTTTAGTTATCTAATTGTGACATGACGAACAAACCAAGACAAAATTGTCGATAAATAATGAAAAGAATTCAACAATATCTTGTATGATATCATGCAACACATATTCTCTTGTTTTTTGGTCTTTGTGAATGGTTCAAATTTTTTTTATAACTACTCATAGTTTTTAATAGCATGATTTACATCAAGGATTGCTTGCATCAGCTCCTCTGACCTTGATCTCTTATGTTGTAGCCCTAGGTACTTCGGCTGCTATCGAGGTAAAGGCAGTTGGTCTTGCAGACTCTGCCGGCGTAAAGCTTGATGATGATGAAGGCGTGATAATCGACGATGATGATTTGGAATGAGATGTCGATGGTGAAATTAAGGAAGCTGCAATAATGTCGTAGATGATGACAATGGGAAAGAAATATGCATACCCTTTCAAATAGTTGGTTACGGTCTGAATGGTTTTGTCACTCATATTGATGTTGAGCAAATCCTCAATAATGTTGCACTAGATGAATAAGCGTGAGATGAGTTGGTGCACCACTTGCTTACCAACAATATCCACCTTAGCGATCATTAAAACACTATATATGTTGTGCAACAAGGTTTGGATGAGAAAATTGATATGACCTTTGAAGAATTGCAGGATGAAATTTGTTGGTTTGTAGAGCCGATTTTCACTATATAAAATAAGAGTTACATTGTATGTGACATCCCACATCGCCCAGGGTAGTGATCCTTAAATGTATATAAAATAAGAGTTATATTGTATGTGACATCCCACATTGCCCAGGATGGGTGACCTCCTGGGAAGTTGCTCGTGAGTTCCCAGAAACAAAACCGTGAGGGCGTGGTCGGGGCCCAAAGCGGACAATATCGTGCTACGGTGGTGGAGCGGGCCCGGGAAGTGGTCCACCCCGGGCTGGGATGTTACAATTGGTATTAGAGCCCATCCCTGGCCGGAAGTGTGCCGACGAGGACGTCGGGCCCCTAAGGGGGGTGGATTGTGACATCCCACATCGCCCAGGGTAGTGATCCTTAAATGTATATTCCCATCCCTACCTAGCACGAGGCCTTTTGGGAGCTCACTGGCTTCGGGTTCCGTTGGAACTCCGAAGTTAAGCGAGAAAGAGGCTAGAGCAATCTCAGGATGGGTGACCTCCTGGGAAGTTGCTCGTGAGTTCCCAGAAACAAAACCGTGAGGGCGTGGTCGGGGCCCAAAGCGGACAATATCGTGCTACGGTGGTGGAGCGGGCCCGGAAAGTGGTCCACCCCGGGCCGGGATGTGACATTGTACATATAGGCTTGTTACTAGAGATGTTAGGGTTTGACATCCTCCTAAAGTGAGGGTGAAAGACCTTTTTATTTTATTTTATAGAAACAAGGGTTTCCTTTCCCTTTTCTAGATAGCAGAGGCTAAGTAATAAAGCCCAAATATTGAGGCTTAATATATGGTACAACATGAGTCCTCCAAGTCTTCAGTCGAGAGAATCTTTTGGCTGGAGACTTCAAAGTGACTAGATATTGTCAAGAGCCAATCATTGGCATGAGGCTAGTAATGATGAAGGCATGATAATTGTTGGTGATTTGGAAGGAGATGCCGATGATGAAATAGAGGAAAATAAAGCAATAGTGTCGATGATGCTTACCATCAATATCCATCATCCCAATCAGTATGATATTGAAATTGATATGATGTTGGAAAAATTGCAGGATGAAATTGGTTGGTTTCTTGTCTCTGAACTTTTACGTATAATTGTAGCCAACCCTACACTAGTATATGACATCAAATTTCATGCACAAAAACCAGTGAGTCCTAGGTTATAAACCATTAGGATATTACGTAGTATGAAGATGCAAATGAAGGCGTGATAATCGATGATGATGACTTGGAAGAAGATGCCAATGATGAAATAGAGGAAAACAAAGCAATAATGTCGATGATGATGACAACAGGGGACAAGTAGGAGCACCCGTTCCAATAGTTGGTTATGGTCTGATTTATTTTGTCACTCATATTGATGTTGAGTGTGTGCGTGATATGAGTTGGTGCGCTTACCAACAATATCCATCCTCTCGATCAATATGACATTATATATGTTGTGCAATAAAGTTTGGGTAAGGAAATTGATATGACGTTGGAATAATTGCATAATGAAATTGGTTGGTTTCTTGTCTTTGAACTACTATGTAGAATTGTAGCTGAACCCACACTTAACCCTAGATTGGTAGGCGTCATCCTATTTCATGCCCAAAAACCAATCGGCCCTAGGTTATAAACCGTTAGGATATTACGTAGTGTGAAGATGCAGATGACCTGTTGATCAAATTGGGAGGAGTTATGGAACAAGAGTTTAACAATATCTTGGAGGGGGCATATCATTCAACCTACATCATCTGTATACCGCTTTATATGAAGAGACGTCTTGTAGAAGTCAGTGAAATCGAACCTTGGCTCATTGTAATCCAAATGATAAGGAAAGTCCGTGCAACAGTTTAAAATGACAATAATAATGACGGATCTCCCCTAGCCCTGGAGATAGTATTGTTGAATAAGAGTTTAACATATCTTATAAAGTATCATGCAACATATTCTCTTATTTTTAATAACATGACTATACCCTAAACCATCGATAACATGACATGTTAAAATTATTACACTAGTGATTCAGATGAAAAGTTTTACATAAAAAAAATTTGTTCTCAATGAATAACCTGACTTGAGCAATTTCTCGTCGTTTACCAATGGCTTTAAAGAGAGTATCTGATTTGAGGTTTATTATTCTACAGGAGATGAATGACACTAGCATTTGGATAATTACTATTTACTAAGACAATAATTGCCTTTGCTTAATTGCCTGAGCAATTGTTACCTTAGTAGCGTGGGAGTGCTCTTATACCAATTGATCAAGATTATGTATCAATCTCTCATGATGCACGAGTTCAAATAAACTTAGAAAAATATGGAGAGTGTTTTTTTGTCAGGCCACAAACAGAAAAACTACGTCAGAAACCCTTACAAAGAATATTACTACTCTAAGGTGAAAGTAACTTAAATGAGACAAGTTATACTACTACCATCACGTTTTGATGCCAACACTCTATTTTGATCCCACTTTACTCCTTGAAACGTAAAGTTGTCACTTTGTTCCATAAAACTTGATTTCGATACCACTTTACATTGAAACTCAAAAGTAACCTTAAAATGTTTTATAAAGACAAACTATAAAATGTTTTATTACATAAGTGCCCCGATGGTCGTCTGGTCCATTAATAGATATATAACAATAGCACATAACAGATTCATAACGTAAAGGAATTAACTTGGCTCAGCAATTCCTCCTCAAGAACATTTTACGTAAAAAAATGTTAATAAAATATAAGATCGTTTAGTCATTGGAATGTATAAAAACATATAGATTGATCAGGTCAAAGAATTACGAAACATCTATCTACTCGCTACTGTTGATTGACTGAATGATCTTACTTACAAAAAAAAATGATCTTACTTTAAATTGATTTTTTTTTGTTTGTAATGATGACATTTACAAAATAATGTATAATATGAACAATTCTAATTACAAACATAAAGTTTTGTGAATCAATCACAAAGTATATTGAGGAGCAGCCAAGCCTTCTAATGTAAAATGTACTTTCGGATTTTCTTTATGTAGAATTCATCAAGCCTAGGTAAACACAAAAAACACAACCTAAAATGAACAAACTCATCACTCCTTTTAGGATCGTAATATTATTTCAAGTAGCTATTTCATTGGTGAATCTCTGCTTTCTTTCAAGATGCTTTTGCTGCCCTACAAAATTTCAAGATGCATTTGTTAATCATCATAATATTAGAAATTCACGATCAAATTAGCTGAAAAGGAGGAAACAAGGATACAATTGAGGCTCTTACAAATTTGTCACTGTTGACTACAAAAATCACCTAGCCTACGTGGCGCGCAGGCCGAGTGAATAGTAGACTAACTAAGTCTTTCAAATGTGTGCGGGGCGTGCCAACTCGTCGGCCGGGCTCGGCCGAGGAGTAAAATGTCTTGATGTTGCGTTGATGCGCGCGGCTGACTTCTGTATCTTGCAATTGCGGCCGAGAAAGGAACGCGTCTCGGCCTTTGGGTCCTCAAACCTGAAGACGAGGTTGCTAATTACAAAGCTCACGATTCGTCGTCGTCCACCTCGGCAATGGTCACCGTATTGGTGAAGGTAAAACCACGCCGAATCGATACTAATGTGTACGGGCACAGATACTCAAAACGGATGAAGGTTTTGACAACAAACGTGGTTCGGCCGTCTCGATTCCGAACTCTGAAACCCACTTGTGAATATGCGATCATAAAATAACTCGGCGTCAAGGCACCGAGCTTAGATATCAGTAACACCTCACTTTGCCGAGATGGTTGGTGAGATGACCTCTGTCGACGGGGATCCGAAAACCCTCGCCGGCCGAGACTGGGATAAGTAACCAATCGACCCTATCGCAGTGCTGTCTATCCAAACTGAAGATGCTTCACGGACGGTTGGTTCTACGGCAACAGTGCTGTCTATCCAAACTGAAGATGTTTACCGGTTGCCTCCACAGTGCTGTCTATCCAAACTGAAGGTATGGAGGAGGAAAAGAAAATAAAATTCTTAAGGGTGTTGAGAGGTTTCGCGTAGAGCGAGAAATTGCGCAGGGCAGATTTGTATGTTGTGTTGAAGGTCCCCTGTTGCTGCCACTGCCTTGGTATTTATAGAGGCTGAAACCTCTCCTCAGATCGAATCATAATTCCACTCGGATTGGGACTCTTAGTCTTTCCCGTTTCTACTAGGTATTTCGCCGGGACTCCTTCCTGCATTGGGTTTCCTTCGCCTTCTCTAGAAGTCCTTCTTCGAATGGGATTCGGCCGGCTGCATCTTTAGCTGGCCTATCTCCTATATCCTCCGTGTACTATATTGGGCCATTGGGCCGAAACATCCTCTATGCCCGGCCCAAATCGTTATTTTGGGCCCAAACATTGCCCCCTCGCTTCTGAGGTCGTCGGCCATGGTCGAGCTGCGGCCTTGAAGAAGCGTCATCAAATCCTCGAATCATGCGATCATGCGTCCTTTCAATCCCTGATTCTGCCTTATCTCTCCGCCACGCATCAACTCCTATCGTGCTGAGCAACCCTAACGACGTCTCCTGAGGCACGCGGTCGGTGAACCGTCCCCTCATTATGGCCCGCCGCCGCACGCCCTCGTGGTTTTTAATTTTCCAAGACGTTCGGTCTTTTCACCTGGATTCTCTCAATTATTCGAAATGATTGTTGCTTTTCCCGATCAATATTATCCAGAATTTGAAAATCAAACGTCTTATCTTCCCATCATTTGCTTATAAATCCCTAAATGCTTTCCACTGCCACCTTTACGCTTCCAAAATTCTCGAGCTTTTCTTGATTTATCTCTTTCAGATCTCCAGTGCCCAAAAGAATCCCAGAATACCCAATTTCCTCTGCAACTGTTCAATTTTCTTCAATGACATCCCTATCTTCCAAGCTTACCAACGAATGCGAGAAGTGCAAAGACATTCTTGATAAGGTTCCCGTCAAATCCTTGCGTTTCGAACGTGACCTGAGCGTCAGCCACCAGCTGCTTGGACCCGTCTTCAGGGCGACCGTCCCTTCCTCCGTCATCGGCTTATGCAAGAACCACTGCCTTGCCCTCTGCTCCATGGGATTGATTGGGCCAAATGGGACTCAGCCAAGCCCCAAGGTTCCTGGCCTTCAACTCCGGCTAACTGGTCCGTCTGGGTAAAGCGCATGTCAGAGCTCCACGGCGCTCAATGGAAGAAACAGGGCATCTATGATGCCATTTGGCTTTCCACCGTGGAAATTGCCATGGACAAAGAGCTGCTGTTGGCGGCTCTCAACTTCTGGTGCTCGGCCACCAACACGATGGTTCTTCCTTTTGGCCCGGCCGGCCCCACCGTCCTCGACATTTCGGCCATTCTGGGGACTTCCCCTTCTGGCCTTTCAGTCGATGCCATCCTCGCCGGCTACCCGAAGAGACTTGATCTAAAGGCCTGGCTTGAGGTCCGGGCTGCCGAATCCCTGAGGGAGGAGGACAAAGACGCCTCCAAGGAAGAAATTCAGAAGCGATTCAAGAATTTCTTCAACTATAAGACCCTTCACTGGTATTTCGCCAGCCAAGGGCAAGAAGTGGCTAGGAAGGGGGAACATGAAGCCTTCCTCTTTTATTGGTACAACAAATTTATTTGTTGTCCCAAATCGAACAAATGCTTGGTGGAGAATCTGCTAGTGGCCGAAGCCCTGGCGAGCGGCAAGTCCTTGGCCCTGAGTCCGGCCATACTCGCCCACCTATTCCGCTGTTTGGCCGAGACGACTGCGGCCACGATCGACCCCCAACAGAGTGGGCCCCTCTGGATCTTCCAACTCTGGCTGCAGGTTTACTTTGCCTCACTTCGGCCTGAACTTCCATCTTTTCATCCGGCCGAGGTGCTCGGTCTTCAGCTGGCGACTCGACCCATACCTCCCCACCGGGCCGAAGAAATTTTCAAGTTCTTCTTCGACCTTACCGAGCTGTCCGATGACGAGTTTTTGACATGCCGTCGTCAGAACTACCCTGAGTCGATCTGTCTTCCATCTGAGGCTTGGGATGCAGAGACGGATCTTACTTTGCGCCGACATTGGGGATCGTTCGTGCTATCACGCGATCTTCCTCTTGGTTGCGATGCACGTCGGGCCAGCTGGGAGGTCTACCATCCCCACTTCACTGCCCGGTAACTTGGCTTTGTCCAAGGTGCCCCGGTCCCTCTCCTTTCTTCCCGTTCCCTTCTTGGCCGAGGACGCCTTTCCGGCTTCCTTGGGAAAGATTTTGAAGTCGCCGAGACGGACTTCCAGGAAAGGTGCAAGAAGTTTCGTCTCAAACCGGCCGTTCCTGAAGCCCTTTGCACCGACACCTTTGGTGACTGGTGGGAAGCATACACAACCGACTTTTTCGGCACACCCGTTGATGACCTGGTCGCCAAACTCTTCGGTACTTAGTTCTTACTTTGTCTCAAAACCTTTTAGTGACTTAATTTCGTCGAGAATCCTAACTCCAAGTCATTTGTCTCTTTCTAGGTGGCTGAGCATCCCAGCCGGTAAATGCTGCTACGGCGGCCGCGGCCAAAAAGAAGAAGACCATTGTTTCTCCCAAACCGGCCACGGCTGCTGTCACCAAAGCGTCTGGCAAACGGTCGCGCCACGAAGTTGAGGCGGCCGATAAATCTCCCCGTCCGGTGAAGTGTCCAAAACTCCCGGCGGGGAGGCGAGACCGGGAGGTGCTGGTCCCAGCTTCCAAAGGCATCAGTATTGGTGCACCCCGGCCATCGTCTGTGGCCGCTCCTGCCTCTCAAGCCGTACCAGAAACTGTACGGCGGGTCAAGCCCCCCAAAATCCAAAAACTCTCTGGTGGCCCGGTCCTGGAGGTGACCCCTTGGCCACCAAGTCGCCCCCACAACTCCCAAGACGAACGTCGATCATTCTGGATGATGAAGAGGTTTGAATCTCCTACTGGTTTCCTTGTCTGATTTTATAGTCCTTGTATTGACCAATCTTCTTCTTAGGATGATGGTGACATTCCAAGCTGTCCTCCTTTTCCAAGTCCAGCTCCAATGGCCGAAAATCCTTTAGTCGATCCTCCTGTGATCGACAAAGGAAAGAAGGCCGCTGTCGAGCCCACAATGCCGATAGCGTCGGTAGTTTCCCCTCTGGTTGCGGATTCTACCATCCCCTCCCATGAGGTCCCTCCAACCACTGTGAGTTCTCTCTACTCTTAGAGTTCATTGACGTTTGCCTTGAATGAGTCTCATGTTCTTGTGTTCAGCCTACCTGGCAGGCCGAACTTGACGTTCTGTTTTACACGGCCTCTGACGGAGCCGGCTCCTCTGTCTCGCCAACCAGATCTGTCGCCGGGGCTGCTGATCATCCGGTTCTCTCTCGACTGCACAATATCCTATCGTTGTCCGCCTTGGAAGCCCTTCAGAACAATGGCCTTGAATCTATTGGGGAGTGCTTGAATGCCCTCGCTTCTGAAGGGCAACTGGACGACGCCACCGTTACCCAGTTGTCTTTGCTTTTGGAGAAAACTCGAGATTTCTTCCCAATTTTTGAAAATGCCTCCGCTCTGACGACGTCCTTAAGGCAGCCGAGGCTGTCCAAGAAGCTGCCCGGCCGGAGCTTGAAGTGATAAAGGCCAAAAAACTTGAGCTGATGGCCCTTGATGGCCAAATCGCGGAACTTCAACGCAAGCGGTCAGATGTTGCCTCTGCTCTTGAGGCGACATTTGAGGCTAACAAGGTTAGGTTGACGGAACTTGCGGCCGACGTACGGCAGATCGCGCTGATGAGGTCGGAAAGGAAGGTGCGCGAAGCCGAGATTACTCTGGGGGAGGTGAGGTGGTTGGAGTTGAAGGCAGCCCTCAAAGCTTATCTCCCTTAGTTTCTAGGATTTGTGAAATCACTTTTTGTAGGTTGTAACCCCTTTTGCTATAAATAAAATACTCTATTCGTGCATTTCCCAGCTCGTCGGATAATACTTTTTCAAGAATTTCCCATTAATCGGCAATTTATGCATTAAACCACTCCGATCTTTAAGATGATATGCCCCCTGCCGAGAACCTTATGAACAATAAACAGCCCCTCCCAATTCGGCGACCATTTGCCGAATCTAGGGTCTTTTAATCCGACTGGTAGTACTGTCTGCCAAACCAACTCTTCTTCGCCGAACGTCTTTTGTTTAACTCGCTGATTGTACGCTCGTTCGGCAATCTTCTTTTGTGCCACAAGTAAATTATAAGCGTCAAGGCGAACTCCTTCCAATTCTTCCAACTCCTGGATCATAGCTTGACGGTACTCATCGCTGAAAAGACTGCTGTGCTCTATCATCCTTGCCGAATTTACGCTCAACTCGACCGGTAGCATAGCATCATGCCCATAGGTCAATGCGTACGGAGTTGTTCCGGTGGCTGATCGTGGTGACGTCCGGTAGGCCCATAATGCCTCATTCAATTTTAAATGCCACATTGCCGGTTGTTCTTTCACCATTTTTTCCAAGATACCAATCAAAACTTTGTTACTTGCCTCGGCTTGACCATTTGCTTGTGGGTAATATGGCGTGGACTGCTCGAGCCGAATCCTGAGATTTTTTGTGTAAGCTTTGAATCGGCCGGACGTAAATATAGTACCGTTATCTGTTATGATTGTTTCTGGCACGCCAAATCGGGTCACGATGTTTTCTTCGACGAAATCACACAACTCTTTAGCCGTTAGCTCGGCATATGATTTTGCTTCGACCCATTTGGTAAAGTAATCCGTTGCTACGAGTATCCAAGCGTGCCTTGCCGAGCCAGATGATGGTGTGATTTTGCCGATGATATCCATGGCCCATCCCCGAAATGGCCATGGTTTGGTGACCGAATGCAACAATTCGGCCGGGACCCTCTGTATAGGGCCGTGAATCTGACACTGTACGCATTCCCGCGCGTACTCAATGCAATCTTTTAAGATATTTGGCGAAAAATAACCGTGTCGGCGAAGCAACCAACGCATCTTTCGGCCGTATTGATGGGCTCCACATATTCATTCATGGACTTCGGCCATTGCTTGGGCGGCCTCATTGGGGCCGAGACACAACAACAGCAAGCCGTCATCGCTCTTCCTATATAGAACATTTTGGTACGACACATAGTTCGTGGCATGAACCTTCGTCTTACGCTCGTGTTTGCCACTGGGATTATCAAG
The DNA here is from genome assembly GCA_963580275.1 of Crataegus laevigata. Lineage (NCBI taxonomy): Eukaryota > Viridiplantae > Streptophyta > Magnoliopsida > Rosales > Rosaceae > Crataegus > Crataegus laevigata. Next base: position 344,569 of record OY756939.1, read on the forward strand.
GTACCGCATGATTGCGCCTCTCCAATCATCTGGTAATGCTTCAACTGCGCATATTTCGACCGGGTCTTCTCGTTCTAGTAGCGATGGTAACGACATTACTCGTGTTCGGATCACATAATCCTGGCTAATAGGTTGTTGAGTAACCAGTGCCGGGTATGAGCGTCGTACGACTGGTATTGCTCGACCTAGTTTGCCCCCCATGAGTTGTGCGCCGGAGGCGATTTGGGCTAATTCATCGGCGTCAACATTATGGACCTGGGAAACGTGCTCAAATGTGATACGGTCAAAAGACTCGGCCAAATAGCTAGCGACCATGTGATAAGGAGCTAGAGTGCAACTCATGCAGCGAAAAATACCGTTGATCTGGTTAATCACAAGTTCAGAGTCGCCGAAAACCAGGACACGAGGTGCTCGTAAGTCATGAAGGATGCCGAGGCCAATGACAAGAGCTTCGTATTCAGCTTGATTGTTGGTGCAGTCAAAGTCAAGTTGGAAAGAAAAATACCACCGTTGGTGCTCAGGAGACTGAATGACGATGCCTACGCCGGCCGAACAAGAAGTGCTGGAGCCATCGAAATACATTGTCCAGAAATTGTCCCATGCGTCTGCCATGCCGATCTCGAGATCATTGCCCCCGAAGTCGTATGGAGACGGATGTTGGGCCAGGAAATCGGCCAAGGCCTGGCCTTTGACGGCCTTCTGGGGAACATATTGTAGACTAAACTCGGACAGTGCCATTGTCCATTTCCCGATTCGACCTTTGACAATTGGCCGAGTGAGTATGTAAAGACATCAGTCTGGGCAATGACTTGAGTGACGGATGAGAGCATGTAGTGCCGAAGCTTGGAGGCGGCAAAGAACAATGCCAGACAGAGTTTCTCAACAGCCGTGTAATTGATCTCAGGAGTATTGAGGTGGCGGCTAAGGTAGAAAATAGCTTGTTCGCGGCCAGCCTCGTTGTCTTGTGCTAGAAGGCAGCCGATGGATTCTTCTGCCGCAGATATGTACAATTTGAGAGGTTTGCTGCGTCGGGCAAGGACAGGTGGGGTAGTTAATGCTACCTTGATTTGGGTGAAAGCATCGTCGTGCTCGGTACTCCACGCAAATTTGTCGTGGTCCTTAAGTTTTAGCAAAGTAGAGAAAGCTCGCATCTTCCCTGCCGAATTGGCAATGAATCGGCGGAGAAAATTGACCTGACCGAGCAACAACTGTAATTGTTTCTTAGTCCTGGGGGCCGGCGCATTGATGATTGCACGGGCTTTGTTTTCGTCAATCTCGATGCCGCGGTGATGGACTAGGAATCCCAAGAAATTTCCTGCCGAGACGCCGAAAGCACATTTGGCTGGGTTCATTTTGAGATTGTGCCGGCGCATGCGTAAGAAGGTTTGGCGGAGATCCTCCAAGTGTGTCTGCCGACGCTTGGATTTGACCACAACGTCATCAATGTACACTTCGACGGTTGTACCGATGAGGTCATGAAAGATGGTATTCATGGCTCGCTGGTATGTGGCGCCGGCATTCTTGAGGCCAAACGGCATAACGACCCACTCATACGTACCGAGTGCCCCTGGGCATCGAAAAGCAGTCTTGTGGACATCGGCCTCAGCGATGAAAATTTGATTATAGCCGGCATGTCCGTCCATGAACGAGAAAATGGCATGGGTGGCGGCCGCATCGATTAAAAGGTCTGAAATTGGCATAGTATACTCATCCTTGGGGGTTGCCAAGTTTAAGTTCCGAAAATCTATACAAATGCGAAGAGCGCCGTTCTTCTTGAGGACAGGAACTATGTTTGCCAACCATTCGACATATCTGGCTGTCCGAATGAACCCGGGATTCAAAAGGCGAATAATTTCGTCCTTGATGCCAAGCTGAACTTCGGTCGAGAACCGTCGAGGGGGCTGTCGAAACGGTTTGCAGCCAGGCTTAATGCGTAACTCATGTTCAACGAGCGTTCGGTCTAAACCAGGCATCTCATGATAACTCCAAGCGAAACAATCTTTGAATTCGTTTAATAAATCGCGTAGCTCGGCTTTCATAGGTTGGGGCAACAAAGCACTAATAAATAAGGGCCGTGGTTCCTCGGCCGTCCCAACATTGATTTCTTCCAACGGGTCCTTAACCTGAGGCTGATGGTCTTCGAGTTCGGCCGGTGCAGGTTGGATCTTATCTAGAGACACCACCGGGCCATTGTCTCATTCTGCGAGAAATTCTACCAAGTTAACACCGGAGTTTGGTTGTTTGGAGACAGTATACCAATGGGCCAGCAGTCGTTCCATGGTTGACGAGACTGCGGCCTGTCGTCGGTCGTGGTTGTCGTCAATCATCAATAGTAGGGAAGAAAGTGGCCAATTCGAGTCTCGCCGAATCCTGGTGGACAGTCTCGGCGGCTACTTCGATAGCCTTTTGTACGGAAATCTTCGTCGGCCGACCCTCCTCATTGAAGTCGTGAAGGGTGATATAGCCGACGTGATCATCATAGTATCGAGCTTGAATCATGTTTGCCTCAAACGGCTGGGAGTCGGCCAGGTGGACGATGACCGACTTGCCATCCCAGAAGACAAGGACTTGGTAGAGGGAAGATGGAATACAACCAGTCTGATGGATCCAATCACGACCCAGGAGGGCGTTATACTCAGTCTTCGAATCAACAATGAAGAATGCAGTCATGTGATTGCGACCGGCTACGGTTACCTCTAGAGGCAGCACTCCTTTGGTCTGGGAACGGTCGCCCACGAAACTGCTCATGGTGATTCCGGATGGAATGAGTTCATCGTGTGATCGTCGCAGAGCGCGCATGACAGATACGGACATGACATTGACCGTCGCTCCACAATCGACGAATACCTTAGAAACTTGGTAACCTTCAATATGAGCCGTGACATACAACGGCTTTAGATGTTGTAGGTTGGTAGTGGGGGATCGGGGAAACAACTCAACGAAAGCTGCTGCTAATGTGTCGATTTGGCTGTTCGTTCCTTCCTCAGTGTGGACAAATTTGACCTGTGTCGTTTCTTCGACCACGACATCGCCGTCCAAGGATGATGGTTGGATATCCGTTGTTTGAAACTCGGCGGGTAAGACGTGGACCATGCTGATTTCCATGTTGTCCAGGATAGAAGGGCCGAGTAGGTCGTGTTCCTCTGTGTAATGAGCATCAGCCGAGGCCACCTGCTCTGGAGTATTCTTGGTGAGAGTGTCCGTCGTGTCATTGGCAATTGGTAGTTCGTCGGCTGGGGTCGCCTTGACTTGGATATCACCTTCGAGCACACCGTGTGCAAGGGCAGTTGTGGGCTGACGACCTTGCTCGTGATACGCAATTAAAGCGTTCCTTGTGTCCAGATACGCGTCGAGGCGCCTTACCCGTTCTTGTTCATCGGCCGTGAGGCCGAACTGTGCTACTGCTGAGAAGACTTCGAAATGATACCTCAAAATTTGAAGGTCGTCGAAGGAAAAGGGAAGCTCGGCGGGTGGTAGGTCTGTGTATGGGTCCACCTCAAAACCAAGCACCTGAGCCTCCCGTATGTGTTGGAATCTTGCCTTGATGGCCGGATCCGTGGTCTAGCCGTCCCCACTGGAATAAAAATCTTTAGTTGGATCGCTATTTGAATGATCTGCTCGGCATCTGGGGAAGTCAAGGCTAAGTCGAGGACTTGTTGACATTCCTTTGGTAGGCCGTATAAATCATTGGCGGAGTGCGTCTTATGGAATTCCACCATATACTCCAGTGCTTCGCCAACGAAGGGAGGGTGGAGATTCCGCCGTATCCGGATCAACGGTTCGGATGTCGGCGTCGGATGAGGATTTATGTCCAATTTTTGTTGAAGTTTCTCGAACCGAGCCTTCATTTCACCTGATCGGAGTAGGATCTTGATCCGTTTGTCTAACTCTTCGAAGGCCGTCTCGATGTCGGGGGCCGTAGCCTGCTTCCCTTCGAGTAACTCGGTCATGATCGCCGGGAGTGGACGCTCATCACTAGGGTCTGTACTCTTAGGCTGCCACTTGGGCATCGATGAATTTTGAGTTGCCTGTCAGCGAGCCATGCAATCTATCCTCTGGCGTCGACGCTTCTGAGACTTGGACAAGGCAATGTAAACGCCGGTCGGTGAATGATACGTGTACCAGCGTTGGTCGCGTGTCTCTGGTGGTTTGAATGTTTTTGGCTTAGCTACCGACCCGGAACTGCTGGAACTTCGTGCGTAATAATCCTCATCGTAGAACGGGGCATCGAAGTCCAGTCGTCGCCTGGCCGAAGATGACCCCCCGGCCTGTATTTGAGGTCCGAGTCTATCGAACACTTTACGTCGCTGACCCGAGCCGAGTGCTTTTGGCGGGGTTGGGACAATTACGGGTGTTGGCCGAAGTTCTGCCTCGTTCGGCCGTAGTTGGTGTGGTGTCGTTACCTGAGATTGCTTGGCCTGTGGCTCGGTGATGACCATTTGTACTTTGCAACGATTACACAATACCTTTGGTTCCTCAGGTTCCTCTTTACTAGCTTTTGCCGTGGCCTGGACAGTTGTAGGCTCTGTCGCCTTCGTTGAGGAGTTAGTACAAGCTAGGTCGATCTTGAGCCGTGGCCGGGAGTTTTGTTTTGGAATATGTTGCGCTTGCACGAACTCGGCCTTTCCTTTGCCCTTGCTCCCAGGTAAATGAACATCTACCATGCCAACTGTTGCTGAAGGGAACGGATTAGTGTCGACAGTCATCTGTTTCTCTGGAAATTTGAGTTTGCCTTTGTCGATCCATCCCTGGATAGCATCGCGGAACACTACACAATTATTGGTCGTATGCTTACTGGAATTGTGGTACTTGCAATAGACCTTGTCTTTCAATTCTTCGGCCTTTGGGATGTTATGTCCCGGCCGAAGCTTAATGATCTTTGCCGACAACAACTGATCGAAAATAACGTCGGCCTTGGTGATGTCAAAAGTGTAAACTTGAGATATTTTGGCCGTTGAGTCTTCCGGAGCCAAGCGAGTTTTGGCATCCTTAGTATGAGCCAGGGCTTTGCAAATGTACGGCTTGTCAATGACGATTTCAGCCGCATCGATACTGGCGTACTGAGTGCCGTCTCCTTCGGTCGCAGCATAATTAACCGAAGGATTTTTGTATATGGCCCCTCTGGCTGAAGATGCTGATACCTTTTCTTCTCGGAGTAAGTACGTATTGTTCCACATGTTGGGCTAATTCGTACATATCGCGGAAGTTCGCCCCTAGGAATTTCTTCTTATATTCCAAATCGAGGCCATTAAGAGCGATTCTGACGAACTCTACTTCTGGAAGAGGTACTCGGCACCAATTTCGAGCCGACTTAAACCTCGTTAGGTACTCCATTGGTGACTCGTCGGATGCCTGAGCCATTCTAGCCAGTGAGGACACCGACATCTCCATTCCTGGTCGATAGAATTGCTCATGAAACTTTTCGACCAACTCCTCCCAACTTTGGATTGAATTTGGGGGAAGGTTGATGTACCACGCGAATGCTGGCCCGGTCAATGAGAAGTTGAACAACCGTAATTTATAATAATCACTGTTGACATCCCCACATTGCGCAGTGAAACGCGCCACATGTTCCAACGAGGACAAGGATGATTCCCCCGCGAATAGGCTGAAGTCTGGAATCTTAAAACCTTTTGGGTACTCGAAATGCTCCACAAACTCCGGGTATGGATGAATGAATTTGGGGAACTTCGGCCCTTTCTTCAAGGCCGAATAGATCATTCGCTGGATTTCTACAGCCTTCACGGCGGGCGTGCTGGGGCCGCAGTCAGTCGTTGAACTGGTTGACCCGCTCTTCTTTTCTAAATTGAGTGTTCTAGACCGAGTAGGTCCGACCTCGGCTGCTGACGTAGCCGCTATATTATTTGTAGGCAAGGATGGTCTTGGTCGTTCGGTCAGTCCTAAGTTTGGTGTGATGTGTACCAAGTATTCGTACAACTTGGTTTGCATGACACTTTGCTGTCGTACTTCGTCCAGTACCGACTGTACGTCTCGGCCGACAGTTTGTTCGAATTTTCGAGACTGTTCTTCGAATCGTCTTTTGAAAAATGACCGGGACGGTGGGTCGGTAGCATCGCCCCCATCCTCATCACAATCTTCCACAATCCCTTCGACCAGACTGTCTTTTGTAACCTGCATGAGAACTCCGGTGTGATGAGGTGGCTCACCGAGAACGATTTCCCTTTCTTGGTGTGAATTAGGTGTCACGGCGTTGTGGATTTCCGCCCGTGACGAGTTTTCGAAACCTGCATTGCGGATTACTGGAGCGGTGTTAGATTTTCCCATCCCTATTTTCTTCTTTATAGATCGAGTCTCGACGGGCATGAACTTTGTAGCTTTAACACTAGGTCCCACCGGGCGTGCCAAAATGTTGACTACAAAAATCACCTAGCCTACGTGGCGCGCAGGCCGAGTGAATAGTAGACTAACTAAGTCCTTCAAATGTGTGCGGGGCGTGCCAACTCGTCGGCCGGGCTCGGCCGAGGAGTAAAATGTCTTGATGTTGCGTTGATGCGCGCGGCTGACTTTTGTATCTTGCAATTGCGGCCGAGAAAGGAACGCGTCTCGACCTTTGGGTCCTCAAACCTGAAGACGAGGTTGCTAATTACAAAGCTCACGATTCGTCGTCGTCCACCTCGGCAATGGTCACCGTATTGGTGAAGGTAAAACCACGCCGAATCGATACTAATGTGTACGGGCACAGATACTCAAAACGGATGAAGGTTTTGACAACAAACGTGGTTCGGCCGTCTCGATGCCGAACTCTGAAATCCACTTGTGAATATGCGATCATAAAATAACTCGGCGTCAAGGCACCGAGCTTAGATATCAGTAACACCTCACTTTGCCGAGATGGTTGGTGAGATGACCTCTGTCGACGGGGATCCGAAAACCCTCGCCGGCCGAGACTGGGATAAGTAACCAATCGACCCTGTCGCAGTGCTGTCTATCCAAACTGAAGATGCTTCACGGACGGTTGATTCTACGGCAACAGTGCTGTCTATCCAAACTGAAGATGTTTACCGGTTGCCTCCACAGTGCTGTCTATCCAAACTGAAGGTATGGAGGCGGAAAAGAAAATAAAATTCTCAAGGGTGTTGAGAGGTTTCGCGTAGAGCGAGAAATTGCGCAGGGCAGATTTGTATGTTGTGTTGAAGGTCCCCTGTTGCTGCCACTGCCTTGGTATTTATAGAGGCTGAAACCTCTCCTCAGATCGAATCATAATTCCACTCGGATTGGGACTCTTAGTCTTTCCCGTTTCTACTAGGTCTTTCGCCGGGACTCCTTCCTGCATTGGGTTTCCTCCGCCTTCTGTAGAAGTCCTTCTTCGAATGGGATTCGGCCGGCTGCATCTTTAGCTGGCCTATCTCCTATATCCTCCGTGCACTATATTGGGCCATTGGGCCGAAACATCCTCTATGCCCGGCCCAAATCGTTATTTTGGGCCCAAACAGTCACGCACCGTTTAGAGGAGTTTATATTTCTGCTTTTTTTGTTATCATCCATATACTTGGCTGCTGCAGTTTCTTTATCTCTAGCCACTGCTTCTCTCTTCATTTTCTTAAACTCTACTTCCATGGCTTTTGTCAGCGCATCCACCTTTTTCATCAGCATCTAAGAAAACAGTCGTAACATGCACTCAGTACATGAATGGTGAGAATAGACACAAATTAGGGGGTGCATGGGAGGAATGTGTTGTTGTTAATTTCACCTTTATTTCTTCATCTTTAGCATTCATATCGCTCTCCTTGGCTTCGCAGTACTTCCTTAAGTTTAGGACCTCCTTCTGAAGCCTGTCGTAGAGAAACCCGGAGACCATATCTTCACTTTCAGGGTTGGTACTTATCTTCTTGTGCGAATCTTCATTGTCATCATCTGCAGCTTTAATGTTTGCGGCAGCAGTTTTATCATTGTTGTTTTCAGTATCAGTATTAGTATTTTCCTTCATTTCTGTGTTCTCCTTTTCACCACTATCAACAACTTTACTTCTAGATGCCCATAAGCTTTTCTTCAACATATTTTCTCCAGAACCATATTTTTTTCTAAAGCTGTTCGCTCTTTTTAGCCCTCCAGCTGTTTCGTTGTCTGAATGTGGCTGTAGCTGTGGAGAGCTTCTACTGACGGTGGAACCTTGCGGCTGTGATGTCGATCTCTTTGCTGAACCACCGTTGCTTGTCAGAAATCCTAAGAAGTTACTAGATTTTTCATGTTTTGGGGAACCACAAAATAAATTAGGATTACAGGAGAAGCTTGAAACATGCTTTAACCCTTCCTTGAGCGTCTTTAACCTCAACTTCATTTTTTCCTGATGTAACATTAGAAATGAAGAATGAAAGATTCAGGTGGATAAATGGCAAAGCATTTAGATGGAGTAACAAGATGATTGCCAAGATTAAATTTTCACCTTGAAAAAATTTATTCTGTCCGATATAGCTAGCTTGTCTCTCAACCGTTGCATCTCTGCCTGCATATGCAAAGCAATAATTGTCCTCAAAAAATTTATTTTATAGTTTTTGGCATTTTATTTTCTTTCCTGAACAGGAAATACCTGCATTAGTCTTCTCTCTTCCAGCCACTGTTTCACGGGCATAACTTTGTCGTTGTCATCCTTCCACTCATTAGCAATCACAGTTGCTACCCGGTTTGCTGAAACTTTAATTCTTGCTAGCTCTCTCTCCAGAGTTCTCTTGTCCTCCTGTGTAGTTGCATGAGACGACGGTTAGTACTTTGATAAATTTCCCAAATTCCAAAATTGTCGTGGAAGTAAATATGTTTTGTTTATGTGTCCCTTCAAATTAATCATATGTACCCATGAAACGTACATGTAATTCTTCTATCTGCCATTGGTAGTCACGAATAGCATTGGCTGCAGCCCCACCAGCTAAAACGGCCTCCTCAAGTTCCTGAACGGTTTGACTAAGCTTTTCAACCTCTAAAACCTTTTGGCGGTTTGTTTTTTTGAGGATTCTGTTTTCCTCCTGCATATGGTATATTGATTGGATTGAATACTCGTAATTAATTATGTTCGAGAAATGAAATAGGATCTGATGCAAAGTCATGCCTGGCAGATCTCAATCTGTCTCCTCAATTCGAAGTTTTGGTTCTGAACCTCTTCAACTATTAGAGCCCTTTCAGTGCGCGTTGCAATAAATCGATTGAAGTGTATGACCCATCCATTAGATTAATTAGATTAAGCGGTGATAGAAAATAGGTACCCTAAACTATGCAACGAAAAGAAAACATGTTAAAACCTCATTTTACAATGGTCCTCTGAAGTCGTTTGCAAATGATAACAACACTCCGAGAAAAATGGGCTAGGAGCACAATTGATATGTGCCCTTTGCATTTTCATTGAGCACAAAGACATATTTGTGCTTTTGAAGTTCCATTGAACACCAAAATATCTCAAATGTGCCCCCCTAACAAATAAGCACATTAGTTTGTGTCAATAAATATTTGAAATGTCCTTTTAAGTGTTAGAGAGAGAATTTTTTTTTTTATATTAATTACTCCTACACTAAATAGTCTTGCAATTGGCAACAAAATATTAGTATTTTTTTATCTATAAAATAATACAAAATAATTTTTAATTTTTTTCCTTTTTAATTTTTCTTATTCCTTTTCCTTTTCATTTTTTTTCCAGAACACTCTCATTTTCATTTTTTTTCCAGAACATTCTTCCTTTTCGTTTTTTTTCCAGATCACTCATCATTTTCCCTATTCCTTCTCTCTCTCTCTCTCTCTCTCTCTCTCTCTCTCTCTCTACGGACGCAACCCTTCCCCCTCATTTCTGAAACCTCTCTCATTCTCTTTCTACAGCTCCGAGAGCTCTCATCCTTTCTCTTCTTCGAAACCGAAGCAAATCAAACTAACAAACTTTGAAATCTCAATCCCCTGGATGAGAGGAACTTAAATATATTGCATGCATTATCAGAGCAGCATTTGGGTGATCCACCATTGAAGCCGAGAGCTTCAAGCTTCCATCAAACCCAGATGAGGTTATTGCCCTACTACAATTGCTTGAGTTATTCTCTGGTTTTTTATGTGTTTCGAGTTGAAACCCTTGGGTTTAGTCTCTGCCATTTGTATGTGGGTGTATCATTAGCCTCGGTGACGAACTTTGGCTAGAGCCATTGAGTTCAAAGCTACTGGGTTTTTTTTATTTATTTTTATTAATTTTATATTGTGGCTGATGTCGCCCTGACCTCAACCCACGTCACATTCCCTTCGGGCGCTCAGGCCGGCACGAATTGCCGGGCCTCACCCTCGGGCTCGCTCGCCAGCACACACTGGGCTTCATCACTCGGGCTACATGGCCTTGTTCGTGCGCCTGTCCCTCGAGCTGGAGCACACAATGACTTGCTCTTACACTCTTAATTATTTAAAAGGGAGTTTTAACAAAAAGCCTACGATACTGTTCACTTTAACGAAAATCCACATTTTTACACTAAAAAGTCAATCCTGATACTATTCACTTTACCCTTTATTTTGTCCTTATCGTTAAAACTTAATGTTTTCAAGTCATTTTCATTAGTTTTTCTTATTTAAAACTAAGCCAAGAAAATAAAAAAATAAAAAATCAACAGTCATCATGGCAAATTGTGAAGGCCCTGCCCAGAGTTGTCAAAAATTAATGGTCAAGCAGAGGAAGAACATAAAACTTGCAAGGCACCTCCAGCTTCCCAACTTTTGCACCCAACCACGTTGGCAGTTATCACCTTCCCTCTCCACTGCAGATAACCATTTGCAAGTCTCCCTCTCTCTGAAAATCTGCGGGGGCCTTTCTGTATATATCATCCCCCTATGTATCTCTTCTTTACAAGACCTAAAATTTTCAAATCCAATACCATTAATTACCAAAATCCAACAAACAACCTCAAATACACCTCTGATCACCAAGAAATTTGCCCAAAAATTTTCTCCAAAAAAATAGACAGATACCAAATAACAAGGGGAGAAAACGAGAAAGAGAGAGAGACAATAGAGGTAGAAGGAGGGAAGAAGAGAGGGTGCAAAGAAAATATAAGTTTTGACCGGTGGCAAGAAGAAGAGATGGTGTCGGCAAGAAGATGGGGCTTTTTGCTATTGGAATTTTTATTCTTTTTTTTATTTTTGTTTATTTTTAGAGTAAAAAGATAAGATACTTGGCACTCCGATATGCATGGTGTAGCATACACCAGAGTTCTATGTGTGTATTTTACTAATATTTTGATGGGTTTTTGGTGTCCCGTAGGACCCCCCACGTGGACACCAAAATTGACGCGGTGAAGTGATAAGCTCCATTGCGGCCTGACTTCTCGGTGAGATTTTTCATCGAATCTAGTATAGGTCAGTCTCGAAAACACCTTAGTTAGGTTCTTTAGGTTATTTAGAGACGTTTTCATGCACTACATGCCTGATTTGTTTAAGGTTGGATGCAGCTTCAACTCGGGAGAAATTCCCCAGATTTTCGGTGAGGCCCGCGAGTTTCAGACTAATTTTAGGCTATCACCGGCCGCCCAATGGCCCTGAGGAAGGTATATTTTGAATCATTACCTTCGTAGCTTTTTTTGGGCTTTTGAATTGCTTAACATGATTTTGTTTTGGACCTAAAACGGATTCTAAAACCCCTGGTGTAGTTGCAGGCTGCGATCATAATCACGAGCGTGGTACTGCTGGGGATGACGCGTGGACCACAGACGCCTCCACCGAATGATGAATGGCTGAAAGGAAGAATATACGTTTGAAATCTTTGCCTTGTTTTTTTCTTTAATTTATAATGTTGATTACTTGGTTGATTTCTATCTGTCAAGAAGAGAAACTGAGAAATTTTTTCCTATTCCGATCTGGTGTTTTCAAATGTTTGTTTCAAGTTACAAGGTGTTACGATGTTGTAATTTTTAATTTATTTAACTCATAGGGCACAATTACAAAAATTGTGCTAACATGAATTTGAAATGTCATCTGACACAGGTGTCAGAACAGGGGCACAAAAAAAACCCTTATTTGTGCTCAATCCTTTGAGCACCAGTAGTCATATCGTGCCCTCTAATCAAAGGTAACGCCCATTGAGGGCACATATAGAAATATAGTTGCTACACTATTGCTATTGGCCTATGGGCACATATGTTGGTGCTCTTTAGCCTCAAAGGGCACATATAATTTATTGTGTGCAATGCTCATATTTTTTGTAGTGCAAGTATGGAAAATAATTAAACGTTACTAACTTCTTCAATACTCAACGAAATCAAGTGATTCAACAATGAAAATCATACTTTTAGACGAGACGAAGAGAATGGTACCTTTTTAGACAACTAACTCGTCGTGGTTTGGCCGGAAAACAGCTCGAAAATGACGGTTGAAAAACGAGTCAGCAACTTTTGAGCCGTTTTCTGGCCAAATCACGGCGAGTTAGCCATTGAAAAGGATACCATTCTCTTCGTCTCATCGAGAAGCATGATTTTTGTTTTTGAATCACTTGATTTCGTTGAGTATTGAAGAAGTTATGAACGTTTAAAGTTTACCTAGTTTTCGGCGAGTTTTTGGCGAGTTTTTAAGTTTTCGCTCGGACCAGTCAACTTTGAGGCTATTTCCCGGCCATCTCCGACAACCATTGGGCTTCCAAATATGTATAATCTTATTCTACACTTTCCTATCTTCATTTTGATATATTATGGGTCGAATTTGGTTAAGAAACGATTGAGTTACGAAGCTTTGAAAATTGCCTAAACTTTCGGCCAAGAGCTCCAACGGAAGGACCAAAATAATGGATGGTGGACAATCTCAGGGACCACTTTGATTGATTTGGAATCTTAGGGACCAAAATGAGGAGTTATGCATATCTCAGGGACTATTTTCGCTATTTAGCCATTTTGAAATACTAATTAATCGTATGACGTGCAATTGCAAAAACCCCCCTTAGGCCTTTAAGTTATAATATATGTTTCATTAATTTTTTTTTTCTTATAATAAAAAGGGAATCAACTTAGCCAGCCCATATATAACAATAATCTTTCATGAAAGGCATAACCACAATGGAGAAAAACAAAGATGCTGTTCGGGCAAAGATTTCTCCTGGAGGAGGGTCCTCGGCACCTTAGCATAGCTCCCCTGGGGATTGGCACATTGGATTGAATGCGTTTGATGGTCGGGCTCTTGCTTATTTGTTAGCTGCAAGAACATGACAAAGTTAGTTCCGAAAAGTGTCTTTGTGGGGCCTTAGGTATAGGCCTTGAGGCTCGCAATCAAAACTAACTAAGTGCTTAGGCGTGCCACTACTATCTCATTATAGTAGATGTAGAACAAGTGTGTTTAAGTTGGTTTCTTATGCCCCAAGTTACTCGGACTTCTTGTTATCAAAGGATTGTCATGGATGAGTTAAGTCCATATTAAGTTCTTTCTTGCCTTGAGATCAAGGACTTTTAGTTCATGGTCTTGTATGCTTGAAGAAGGGGTGTCCATAACCTCTTAAGTCATTTGTTTAGTTCTAGATTGGTTTTAAATACAAGAAGATCCATAAGGATAACCAGATCTGAGTACAAATGGAACTTTCAACGTATAACACAAATGAAAATGACGAATACATGCTGGACAAATTACTAAATGACAGATCTACTAGTCTAGAAGACAAACAAAGAGTTTCAAGCAAGATTTCACCTTGTCAAGCAAGGTTGAACTTCTTGTAGATGCTTCTCTTTGAGTTTACAAGGATTGTATGCTTGAAAACTAACGGATGGTAAACAAGTTTACACAAGGGGATCAATACTACGGGAGTAGCAGAGCTTTAAACTAAGGAAAGATAAACTTTCTGGGTAGGCTACGCCTAAAAGATTAGAGATCTGGGCTGATTACAGCTTTGGTTTGCAAATCTGGCTTCAGAGCAAAGTTTGTAAGTTTGTTTGTTTGATTGGTTGAGTGTCCTTGTCTCTGATTTCTCTTTCTTCTTTTATAGACGCCTTAGCTCAATTTGCAGTGACTTGGTTCTTGCCCGAAAGTATTTGGAGGGTAGCAAGCTATCAGCCTTTTTACTTGAGTGTCACTAGAAAGTGCTTTTTGGCTGATAGTAGGTTAGTCTCCATCACTTGTCACTTCAGTAGGTAGGCAAGTTGCATGCACTTGGTTGAAGGGGCTTTAGTTGGCCTTTGGGCTCTGTGCTGAGCTTCGGGCAAATCTTCTTCAATTGTCATCTTTGGGCTTTAATTCCTTTAAGTCCATTGTTCAAATATTAACCCAAACAAATGTCATTCCTTTCCTTGTTACTAATCATCACTCCATGTGAAAAGTAACCCACAAATCAAATAAATGGACAAAGCTTCCATGTCAAAAAATTGTTGTGCCTAATGACTAATGTGCCCTTCCACCAGATTTTCACATCCCATTTTCATATAGGCAGATGATGTCGAATAATCGAGTGGAGGGGGCCAATCCTGGAATAAAAGAAACAATGAGAATTATGAACTCAGTTGAGGGTTAATATTCTGGGAAAGACTCAAGAACGAAGCAAAGTTTGAGAGATATAACCACATGCTTCTTATTCTTCGACAAGAACCTGAGTTATAACCCTAATATATATATATATATATATATATATATATATATATATATATATATCTCTCTCTCTCTCTCTCTCTCTCTCTCGTTGAAAGTTGTGATTGTTATTGAGAAAGCAAGCCAAGGCCGGCGGCAATGGATATCTCGCCACAACTTCTGCAATACAGATCATTTTGTCATAGCAATCTTTGTTTCGCTACTGTTTTCTTTAATGTTGTATGCAGCCCCTAGGATTCTAACCGTTTTGCGTTACTTTTGGCCTCTCTTTGCCTCCACAACAATATTTTTGGTGGCAGTAATCGCCTTTGGTGGTGTTTCACAACTGTCGACAGAATACACGGTGAAGCACAAGGTCAAGGAATCATAGATTATGTTACTGGCCAGCCAGACTACACAAATTAGTTCCAAGCTGTTTATGACATTTCTGTTTCTGATAATTAATCTAATTTCAATGCAATTAAAATGTATATTCAGGAGTAATAGTCCAAGGCAGTTGGGTTAATACTTATTTGTTGCATACGCGATTGAAATATGAGACTACTGAAATTTGTGACTTACTCATTATTTGATGATGACTGTACAAAAATATGATATGAATAGCATTACTCAAGTTCATTATTTAATAAACTAATAATTAAGAAAAACTAGTTAATTAAATGATGATTGTGGTATGCGAGGAGTCTTCCTTCACTTCCTTGGGTTTTGCAAATTTTTCAAATGATGTGGCTGTCCACATCAGATGCCACCTAATGTGGTATAGAAGTGTGGTATAAAAATATGGTATGAATAGCGTTACTCAGAAATTCACTTTGGGCTAAAAGAAAAGCAGCATCATGGTAAAACTGTAAATATTTTGAAATTTATTCAGAGTCAAACTTACCCTCCTAACCTTTATTAATTACCGACCAACCCAGCTCAGATGGCTTTCTTGCAAATAAGGTGAAATCGAGGGTCATTTGTTTTACTACAGCCATGAACATGCCAATTGCCCTCCAACTATAATAGATAAACAATAATATAATATAATTTGTATCTACCATTTGTTTGTCTACTTTGACTTGATCCAAGTTGGGTCCCCGAGTAAACTCATTTTCTACTATTCAATTTTTAAGCAGGCCTCATATTGCACACTAAGGGGGTGTTTGTTTCCCCTTACTAAAGTTCGCTGGACTGGACTAGACTAAAGATTAGTACAGTCCCATGTTTGTTTTCTGGCTGGACTAGTTTTAATGGGATTACCCGAGACTCGCTTTCACTGACGACCTCACTAGTCATTCTTAGCGTGTCCCCTAAAAAACCATCAGACTAGCTAAGAACTTCTTCATCCTGCTCGAATCACCTCCCCGACCTCGATTTCAACGGCACAAGCTTCGGGCGCAGCTTCATATCCGACGACGAACTCGTCGACTTCTTCATCTCCGACGGTGACTTCGTCGATTGGGTCATCTCTGCCATATTCTTCTCCTTCGTTGCTTCCCTATTGCCATGGTTGTGGCTTTGAAGCTACTGATTTTGGCTTTGCCTCCTCATCGACTGGGTCATCTCCGCCATGACTGCTTCGCAATCTTAGTAAATCGATTTTTGTTTAGGATTTCTTGGGTTTTTTTTCTTTTGGTTTATGGGTTTTTTTTTTCTTCTGGGATTTGCAGGTTTAATTGGTTATTGGAAGGCTTGCCTTTCTTTTTGGAATCTCTGAAGACTTGGCAAATGGTTAACCAACAAATTCTCTTAATTAAACAAGAAACGTAAGAGATTGATGCATAATTTGATAGAGAGAAAATGATGGAGAACAGAAATGAGAAGCGTAAAGAAAGGAAGGGGAAAGAAAATTTGCTTGGGTTTATTCATTTCCAGACTTCACTACCCTTTAATTATTAATTTTTGTTTAATTTTTAAGCCAAAAGTGAATTAAAAATGGCAAAAAAAATATAGTATGTGACTTAGTCTGACACTGCATCAAACACTTCACTAAGCTAGTTCAGCTTAGTCTAGTCTATCCAGCTTAGTCCCGGAAGCTAGTCCAGTCCTAGACAGTCCGTTGCAACAAACGCACCCTAAAGGGATGACCATCACGTGACCGCGTCAACAAAACAAAGGATGCCCTTATCCTCATATTTGCACCGATAGAAGAAAGGGTTGCTTTTCTCTCCCAATTTCCAGGAGCAAGCCAACGCATTGCAGCTTATCAAAATTGAAGAGGGATGAAAATCCAAATTTCTATTCCACTCTCCAGTTTGTTGGTTTTTGGTGGAAGCATAAATTGGGCATTTTTTATCTTTAATTCTCATTAATTGCAATGGAGATTTGGGTACTTTCAAATTTGGTTTGATATCATTGTGGAGATGAAATTTCTAGTTGGAAACTAGCAGGGTAGAAAAAGACAATATGGAGGCCGCTGGAGCAAGCAAAGCATCATGAGTGAGATTAGGCGTTCTATTCTTTCAAGCTTTGATCAAGGTGTCTAAATGCACGAAGTGTCTGGCAAGGAGTTAAAAGGTTTCTTCCGTTTCTTTCCTTCGAATGTTTTCAATAAATGGGCTTTTAAGCCGTCGTCGGTTACGAAAAAAGGGAAATGAAAACAGAAGAGCAAAAAGAAAAAAAGGGAAAACTAATCAATTTGTTGGAGAGACACACGGAAGAGAGAATTGGCAGGAAGAAGGCAGCAGCAGAGCACTAGGATTTTTCAGGGTTTTCTAAACTTAATTTTCTTCTCGTTTTTATTATGAATACAATGACAATTTCATCTATGTTTCGGAACTAATTTTCCTTAGCTAGCGCTACGATGTAGCCATAACTATGACTGCTTAAATTCTGAAGTGAATTATTTTCAAGTTTCAATTTTCATTGAGTATCATTTGCTGTGTTTATATGCTTGGTTTTAGTCTTGGTGATTAGATACCATCTTGACTTTTACTTGGTAAATTTGATGCAAGTTGTGTAGATGCAATATTTTTCAAAGAAATTGTGGCCTTTCCTTTCTCTGCCTTGGTGACAACCCTAACCTTGAAAACCTCTAGCCGCCGGTCCCTTGCTTAGGCTTGGGCCGGCGGCAACCCTTCCTACCTCTCTCTAGCTCCCTCTCCTAGTCTCTCCACCCCTTGCTTCCACTCCCCTCCACTCCCTTGCTGCAACCCACTCATTTCCCTTCCATCCGCACCCCCAACTCCATCCCCTCACTGCTCTCTCTTCCTTCCATTTTCCTTGGTCTGACCATAACTTTTTCCCTTCACTCTTCTGTGCGCAACCTGTTCTCTTGGCGTCGTAGCGAGCCTTCGACCACTTCCTCGAATTATTGCCACACAGGCTCCTGTTTGGGCCTTATATATGGGATTTTGGGTGGGTTTTGGTTTGTTTCGTGGTTTTGCCTTACTTTTCAGTTGTTTTTCTATTCTGGCCTGGATGGTGGTGTTCGTGTAGTTCATAGGTGGGGTTTGCACTTGGAGTTTCCCGGCGGTGGCTTCCTGGGCACCGCCGTGGTGGGTTGCATATTTGCCAGCTATTTTCTATCGGTTGTTTGGACATAGGGATGGCAACGGGGCGGATTGGGTTCGGATGTGCCATCCCCAAACCCGAACCCGTTTATTTTCCCCAAACCGAACCCGTAGAATCCCCGAACGGGTTTTCCCCATAATCGAACCCGTCGGGTGATGGATTTTTGATCGGGGAACGGTTTTCCCCATTATGATATTTATATATTTATTTATATTATTAACTCAATGAAGAATATTAAAAAAAAGATATTAAATAAATTGCTATTATTAATACAATTGATACAATGCATCTAATAAGTAACATTAAAAATTTATATTACTAAGAAAACATTTACACTCTTAAAAATTATAAGCATATAATTCCTATGATTAATGATATAAAAGTAAATAATTAATTTCATATTTAATAATGCATGATTATTAACAACCCATTTTCATATAATAAATATTTATATTTTATTTATTTATTGATGAAATGGTTCGGTTTCGGGTATGGGTTTGGGGCGGATACTCCAATAACCATAACCGAACCCGAAACTGAAAAATTTACCCGACAGTTACCCATACCCGTAAAATACCCGAAATTTTATACCCGAAACCGAACCGTTCGGATCGGTTACTTGCGGATATCAGATTTGACGTGTTAAATTGCCATCCCTATTTGGACATCCAAGGGCTCTGCCTTTGGAAATGTCGATGTGTCCTCTTTGGGTTCGTGATGGTGGTGGGGATGGCGGTTTAGTGGCGTGGGTTTTAGTAAGGGTCTCAGAACTTGTTATGTCACTCATGGGACTTTTCTTTCTTGGGACTACTTGTTCATTCTAGTGGTGTGTTCTTTGTAGGATCATCGTATAGGGATTTTAAAAATTATTTGTAATTTGTGCTTATTACCTTCAGATCAAGAAATTGATCACTGAAGTACATGTACCCATATGACATTCTTGTAAGTGTTTGGTTATGGTAATGAAATTATATCGTCTCTATTCAAATTTAAAAAAAAAAAAAACTTGAGTGATAGCTTCTTGCAAATAGATACCATGAATTACCTAGTAGTACATGCCATACTCTAGGATTTGTGTAGTCTTTATATAAATTTTCACCGATCGTAATGAGTTTCATTATGTTAAACTATTCCAGATGCCATGGATGATTACATATTGGAATATACGTAATAGTCTAGATGCCATAGATATTACATGTGTTAGGGAAATTTGACTATCAATGAGATTGAGTACTTGTTAATAATTCGTTGCACGAAATAAGTAGGATTGGTTATGGTGAGTCGGATGCTCTAGCGTTTTACTCGATTGAATTACAACTTGTTTTCTTGGCTGCCATTTTTTGCTTTGTGATCAAACTTTCTTGTTTTCATTTGCTTTTACTATTAGTTTCAATTCTCAAATCCAACTTTCATCAATCTTTGCTAATTTTACTTCGTTGCAATTGATTTAAGTTAGTTGATAAGAATTAAATCATTTTATGAGGGACGATATTAAGTGCTTGCTTTCTATACTATCGAACAATTCGTACGCTTGCGAGCATAAAATTTGGAACTAAGTTGGACTAATTTCGGTTAGTTTAAATTACACAACATGAAACAAAGAGAGCCAATTTTGTGTATGTGGCCATTTAGGAAGTGTAGAGATGTATTGATACATAAGTGAAACGACGGCGGTGATTTTTTGTGATTGTGGAAGGACAAATGGGAAGGCACATTGTTTCCCATAACAAGATGGATGTTGTATTGCATATTTTATCTTGTTGCAGACTGTTCTTCATGCCCCTGCTTCTAGATAGTGTTTTCAGTTAACTACAAGTTTTCTAAAGCCTGAGGAAAATTGAGTGGCAATTTATAAGGGAAACTATTTTTTTTTTTCTCAGCTTTCTCTTCCTTACATATCCTCGTTTATTTATGATCTTTGAAACTAATAAATAATCGAGTGGCTGGAAAACTACGGACGTGCAAAAGAAGATGCAAAATTAGTACCTTGTATAGGAGTTTTCATGAAATTTAAGTTAAATTTTGCGATATGAATTATTTTTCGGTTAAAATCTTGACAATCTCTCAAAAGAAAGGATTATCCTACTTTGTGATAGAAACTTAAGTACAACCGGCAAATATTCAAGAGAATCACGCACTGTTATGCATTTTGACTTTCTCAATGAGTATTAACCATCAACTCAACTAATTTCCAGAACAGTGCAACCTAGGTGCAACAGAACAATCAAATTGTATTAAGAGTGTTTATCTAGTTGGATTAACGTCGACTATCTCTTATTTTAAAAGATGCAAACAAATCTAAACTGTAAATTATTACAGATCAATTTAGGATTACTCGATGTTAAAATTCTTACCAGCCATTGGTTACTTGCAAGTGGGGGAATGCAAATATTCTCCCCATGTGTATTTTACTAATACGCAAACCTAAAAAATTAATTATTTTTTGGTTGACAAATTAAAGTATTAATTATACTAGCAGAGGAAGAATAACAGTAGAATTTTAATATAATTAAACTTTGAGTTTTGAATGATAGTAGAATACACATGACATGAGGTGAAGTGGAAATATTGAAATGAAAAAGTGAGAAAGTTGTTAGCATTTCTTAGTAGCGGATGATAGTAAAAGAATTTTTATAGTTCTTCGTATACAATATTCCAGTTTTTTTTAATTATTAGATATTTGATTTTGATTAACGAAAATCCCAAAAGTCAGAAAGAGACACGTGTGGAAGTTCCACATACTCGAGGCCACTCCGTACACACGCACCTCTCTCCGCCCATACAAATGATTTCACGTTCCCTCCAAAACCCCTCTCTCACACACACACACACACACACACACACTCATCAGAGAGAGAGAGAATCTGAATGGCTATCGTGAAAGGGGATGGCGTCGTTCCGGGCGGCGACGGAGGCAGCGGAAGGCCGGGGTGCATAACGAACCACGTGGCAGAATGGAGCGTGGAGAGCTCCAGGTTCTACCTGTGCCGTCGTACGGTCACGGAAATGCTGAGGGACCGAGGCTGCAACGTCTCTGACTCGGACCTCAATCTCTCGCTCACTGAGTTCCTCTCCGAGTTCGGCCCCAACCCGGACCATGAACGCCTCAGCGTCTGCGTCCCTCTCCGCTCCAAGCCCTCCAAGAAGGTAACTTTCTTATGGATGTGTTCTGTTTTGTGTTTGGTTGCCGAGCAAAACAGGGGAATGGAAGGAAAAAATGCCAGAAAAGAAGATGTTTTCCGAGGAAAGATAACACCTTTTTGTCCAAGTTCTGATCTTTTTTGTTTGAAATAGAAAAAATGGCAACCAGAAATTGTTTCCTTTTGGAAAGATGACAAATTTTTCTGGATTTTTTTTTTGGTTAAAAAATGACACTTTCTTCGAAATTTCTATCTTTTAGTGTGTTCGACGAAAAAAATGTGGAAAAGAAAATTTTTTTCTTAGTAAAAGTGGCACATTTTTCTCAAATTTCTAGTTTTTTGCTCGACAAAAGACAATATGGCATCAAGGAATTTTTTTTAAGGAAAAGGATGACACCTTTTCTTCAAAGTTGCATCCTCTCTATCACCGCAGCTGCTGGCACAGAGTTCATCTAAGCTTATCCCTCAATGCGGTCATTGATTCTTCTCCGGGAAAAGAAGTTCATGACACATTTTATTCAATGTTTCTACCGTTTTTGTCACAAAAAAAAGAAGAGGAGAATTTCTCACGTTTGAAGCTTTTAGAGAATAGTCAGTCTGATACAGAAAATACATATCTTTGGTGTAAATAAAAGAAATACAGTTAACATATAAGTTTGACAAAATTATGTACAAGTCTGAACTTTCTAAGTGCGTATAATTGCTCAGTTGTAGATTGTTCGATGTTGACTCCTGTGATCCCGATTACCTTGTGGTGCCAAGATTATTTAGGTTCTGTATCAAATAATCTCAAAGAATAAGTGCTATTTACATTTGGTAAATTTAGGAGCAGAAAAGTGAATAAGGACATATTCTGGAAGAAATGAACAATGCTTCATGTAGCGAAAATTTTAGAGTTTGACTGACTTTATTTTCTTGTTCGAAGTTGGAAATTATCTCAAAGAAAAGGTTCTTTAGAACCAAAGATTTCGTAGTGGTAAGTGAAATGTAATTTTATCGGTGTCTCTCTTTTCCAATGTAATCCCGCACGCTCCCATGATGCAACTGAATGTTGAGTTTCTTTGCAGATTGTTGTCATCTTTTGTGGAACTGACAAGATAAGGAAACGCAATATGTGCGGTATCTATGCTGGCCTCCCGAACAAAGCAAGTATTCACCAGCTGATTCTTGTCTTACAAAGTAAAATGAACTGCTATGCCCGGAAAGAACTTGAAAAGTACCCGTTTAAAGTTGACACTTTCCATGTAAGTTACCTGATAATTATTCTTCAATTTCATTGTACTTTACCATTTTCCAAGTTTCTTAAGGACAACCACGTTTGTTGTCGAGGCATTTAATGTTTGTTTATGCTGAATAACAAGAAATATTGGTCATCTGGAAAGTTTTCAGTTCGAATGTTTCTTCTTAGTCAACTGGTTTTCTTTTGATTTTGATTGCATCATTCTGGGAAATGGCTCTCATATGCAGATACACTTCTTTGTTTTAATGAATATGTTTTCATCTTTCTTTTCTTTCGGGTGAAAGTTCAAGAATGGCAAAACAATGAGTATGTTATCCTTGTTCTTCTTTCCCTTAATAATTGGAGTTGAGCATAAGTTCAGTCAGTCCTACGGTTTCCTCTCTACTTTTTCTTTGTGCATTTTTCCCTGAATAACTTGTGCGTTGGCTTCAGATCTCGGACTTGCTACTTTTTCTTTGTTTTAAATCCATTATTCCTAATGCTACATTTTCCCCTTCAAATCTCAGTTACTCGTTGAAAAAAGTATACCATGGAGATGGGGAGGGAGAGGCTAGCTAGTAGAGATATTTGGGTCAAGTTACATTGTATGCTAACCTTGTGAATTCAAATTAATACTAGGGTCGCACTGTGGCTGCTAGCAGGCTGGTCACGAATGTTATACAACAGTGTGCAGGAAAGCTTGAATCTGGCATTAAGCAGTTTCTTATATCATCAATGTCAGGAGATATCATGTCTGAGAATCATCAGATTGATTGCCACCAAGTCATCTATCATGTATATCATTGTGCTCCCCAAATCTTATCAGGAGTTGTCGCATACCTAACTGGACGGTTACTGGTATACACTAATCCAATGTCTGACATTTTCGCCTCTTCATACTTCAGGCATGGTATTTCTAAGTTTGATGAATGGATTCTCAGTTAAATTTTTTAACATGTGCAGACTGATCAGTTAGAAACTCGTTTAAAAGCGGTTGGTTTAGCTGGAGACCTATCTTATCTGACAGGCTCTACCATCTCCAAAGCCTTTCAGCCAATCTCTCCAGAGTTCTTGAAGAGGTTGACTGATAGAGTTGTGGATGTTCGCATGTTGGCCGTCCAACATGTCAAGAGCTGTAAGCTGCAGTCAAATCCTTTCCGAGCTGAAGCTCCCGAAATAATTTGTAAGTTCTTTGGAGTATTTGAGTTGCAAGCTGTCAGATCCTTTCACATCTTACACCTGCTGATTTTGAGCCGGGCTAACATTTTCTAGCTGCCCTCTGTGACCGGTTATTGGACTTTGACGAAAAAGTCCGGAATCAAGTTGTTGCTGTAGTCTATGATGTGGCATGCCAAGCCCTGAATTCCATTATGCTGAAAACCATAAAACAGGTTGCAGAGCGCCTTCAAGATAAATCTGTATGTATAATGCCCTTGTCCCTTTCATCTTTGTTTTTGCCCATCTTGTTTTTACTCCATGTTCCGTACCGCTCCATTTTTTCTCTCCAACATATGCTATTAGTCTTTGATTATTTTCCTCCTAGTTGCAGCAAGCTGCATCATGCCTATCTGAGTTGGGTCAATCACCTCCGTCTATGTTGCAGTCAATGCAGCCTTTCCTTAATGCAATTGTCAAGCCAGAACTGTTGAAGCATCAAGATAGAGACATCAAGCTTCTAGTTGCAACGTGTGAGAGAACTCGAATTACTGCACCTGAAGCTCCTAATGGTGATGGAGTGCTAGAGGTGCATTTATTTTACTGAAGTCATCTGGTTAAAGGATATACTGCGTTTTCATTTTGTCAATATGCATGTTAGGAGTTTTAACTGACCTTGTTGATCCAAACACTAGCTTCCAGCAAGCTTGTGCTTCACGGGTAATGAATAACTCACCAGGACAATAGTTTTATAGTCAAAGACCTCTGTTTTACTCTTCTGCCATTGCATCAACATAATGGGTGTCAGTATCACTACACTTGACATCTATAATTGTTACATGAACAACTTCAGCCACCTCCAACAGGGCCAAAGCACAAATCACACACACAAAGACAACTGATTCTTGGCTTGCTACCTATTTGTATTAAACCTCCTATCATATCCGTACTAAGATTGATTCATTCAGAGTACTTATCCTTGTTTAGGGGTGTTTATTGGCTGAAGTTTGGATGTTGGTTGAAATGGCAGGAGATACAGAATCTCACAGACATTATTCATATGTATCACCAAACAAAGGTGCGGAATCTGTCTATGCAGCAATCTGATGCCAATTCATTGACTGCTTATCTTGAGTACATCCTTTCATGCTCCTTTCATGCCCTTGCACATCATTCTTGTCCTAAGATTGATGACTTCAAGTATGCCAAAGCATTTGAGCCGATATACAGGTATAATATTCTGTCTTAGTTGAATGTGTAGATACCTTTTTAGTCTGAAATAAGATCTGAACAGATTGAGAAAGCGAGGTTGAGTTATTCCATAATTGTAGCTACATATAATAGGCTCTTGCAAATTATTTTATGAGGAATGCTCATTCCCACTAAGTAGTCATTTTCTGTATGTTTCAGGCAATTGAACTTAATTCTGTCTAAATTGGTGCATAGAGATGAGGATGTCAAGTCAGAATCTAGCAGCAAGGTTGAAAAGCCTCTGCCTTTCGTCTCTTATGCTGCAGCCATAGGCGCTGCGGCGGCTGCCGAGGCAATGGCAGCTGGCCTTGCAGACCCTGCCGGCGCAGACCCTGTTGATGATGACGAAGGTGTGATAACCGATGACGATTTGGAAGGAGACGCCGACATTGAAATGGAGGAAGGGGACGACAATAATGGCGATGATGATGGCAATGGGGGAGGATTAGGAGTACCCGTTCGGATGGTTGGTTACGGTCTGCACGATTTCGTGACTCATATTAATGTTCAGCTACTCCCCACTGCTGCTGCACTGGATCACCCGCTTCCCAACAGTGTCCACCCTCCCGATCAGTATAACATCATATACGTTGTGCAACAGGGTCTGCATCAGGAAATCGGGATGACATTAGAACAGATGGAGGATCAAATTGTTTGGTTTCAAGTCCCTATACTCCTTCGTAGAATTGTAGCCCAACCCATTCTTAACCCCAGATGGGTAGATGTCATATTTCATGCACAAGAACCAGCGGTTCCCCAGGTTATAAACCAACTAGACATTACACAGTGTGATGATGCAGACGAGATCGACCTAAATACTGTTCTGGAACAAGAGTTCAATATAATGGAGGTGGAGTTTCATTCTACTTGCATAAACTATTTACCGCTTCATCCAAACGACGAGAGAAATCTTGTTGAAGTCGGTCAAATCCAACCTTGGATCATTGCAGTTCAAAGAATATTGGAAATCCGTGTAACAATTGAGAACAACGGACCTCCCTCCCCTGGCACTGAAGATAGTATGATTGAAGATTGAAGATTGAAGACTAACTGACTGGCATGGAGTTTTCTGCACAAAAGTTTGATGATTTTGTTTTCTATCATTAGTTTAATGCTTCATTTTTGGGAAGCTTTTGATGATTTGAATGGCAAAACCTCCAGATATTTTCTTTTTTACGACTCTTTGACTTTAATCCGGTAATGAAAAGTTTAAAAAATCACATTAATGTTTTGATTTAGGCCCAAATATCTTACTTTCATATTGTTATGCTCATTTTTATCCATTAAACTAGCTGATGCATTTTTGACAAAAAAGATAAATAATTAAATGATGCATCATTTATACATTACTATCATTAGCTAAATACAATGTACAATATTCAAAAATAATGAATGCCGCGATAAATTAATAAGCTATTCATTTTCGAAGTTAACTACTTATTGGGTAAGAAACTAATTACTTATTTGGACTAACTACTTAGTATTTTGATACGTAAGTAACTACTTATTTGGACTCATTGAACAATAGTTTTCATAATTTGAATCGATCATTTTTAAGTTAGTTCCAAATGATCATCCTACAAAAATTAAGTGAACTTATGATGCATTTTCGAAGCTTTTAATGATTTGAACGGCAAAAACTCTAGATATTTTCTCTTGTATGACTCTTAGACTTTAACCCTGCAATGAAAGGTTTAAAAAATCACATTAGTGTTTTGATTTAGGCCCAAATATCTTATTTTCATATTGTTAGGCTTATTTTTACCCATTAAATTACGAGAACTTTAACGAAAAACTAGATTTTTACATTAAAAAGTCAATCATAATACTATTCATTTTACCTTTTATTTTGTCTTTACTGTTAAAATTCAAAATTTTCAAATTCTTTTCATTAGTTTTCTTTAAGTTAAAAGGAATTTTAACAAAACTCCCGATATTGTTCACTTTTAACAAAAAAATCACATTTTACCTTTCCTTGATGCTATTTACCATACCTTTATTTTCCATATTTCATTAAAACTAAAGTATTTTTAAACTTTTCGTTAGTTTTTTTAAAATTAAATGATGCATTTTTTAACAAAAATAAATAATAAATAATTAAATAATGCATCGTCTATACATTACTATCATTCGCTAAATACAATGGACAATATTTAAAAGTAATGAATGCCGTGATAAATTAATAAGTTATTCATTTTTGAAGCTAACTATTTATTTGGTACGAAACTAACTATTTATTTGGACTAATTACTTAGTATTTTGATACGAAAATAACTACTTATTTGAACTCATTGAACAATAGTGGAAAACTGTATTTTTTAAGTTATTAATTTTTTAATATATATATATATCTTATTATTTGTACAGTGACAAATTATATTTTTTAAGTTATTAATTTTTTAATATATATATCTTATTATTTGCACAGTGACACTTTGTGTACCGGTCACACTAAAATTTTTCTTCTTAATGTAAGGACACGTCACACACCAAATGAGGAAGAAATATAAATAAAGGAGTTGGGTTTGGCGTCCGGAACTTGAACTAGAATCGCAAATAACCCAAAAACAAACGAACACCGATCGATCGAATGAAAAATTGAAGTCGTCGTCATGAGTTCGTCGAGTGCGATCGCCCCATCTGATCAAGGTATAAACTTAAACTGGTGTAATGTTAGATTTTTCAACTTTATCTTATGTGATTTCATCAATTTCGCTTTGATTTCCAAGATTCAGGGGTTTGTAATGTTAGAAAATTAGGGATTTTAATTTTCAAGGAACCATAAAATTTAACGTTTTATTTTTCAGTTGACAAGAAATCCAAATTTTTCTTTCGGTTGATGTTAGAAATTGGTTTGGT
Source organism: Crataegus laevigata (assembly GCA_963580275.1). NCBI lineage: Eukaryota > Viridiplantae > Streptophyta > Magnoliopsida > Rosales > Rosaceae > Crataegus > Crataegus laevigata. The sequence goes on from OY756939.1 coordinate 372,214, forward strand.
GTTTTTTATGGAACTTTCTTTCTACTGATGATGATGACGAATTTTAGGTTGTTTTGTTTGGTCTTGCAATTGGCAAACTTCCGTAAAGGCTAAAGCTGTGTTCTGTGTTTCCTTTTCAACTTACAGGATACCAGAGCATTTTGGGTTTTCAATTTTTGATTGACAGCAAACCCTAATTACTAACCCTAGTTTGGATTTAAATTGGTTTTCATGTTATCTTTCATTTGAGAAAGGAGACAACACACAATGTTTAGGGTTTCTTTCTGTCAATTTAATAAGAAAACTTGGGGTTTTTGTTAATTGAAAAAGGTATTCATGTTAATTGGTTTTTCAAGTATTCTGTTTTTTGGAGTCAAATTTTACTTGCATCCCATATTTCACGCTCTCCACCGGTAGCTCATTCACTCCATAATATGTTACTTGAGGTAACAAAATCCGTCTATTGGGATTAAAATACAATATTCATGCATTATATTTATTGTATGGCAGAAAATAGTTGAGAATAGTCAATATTGGTACATTTGGAGCAAGCATTTTAGTTACAACTTGTTACATGTTAAGGGACCAGTTTTTTTATTTATTTTTATTTTTTTAATCAGATCCAATTCGTTTTATTTGCTTTTTCAATCTTCATTTCGATGAGTCAAATTCGAAACAGCTGTTATTTCACTTATTACAGGCCCAAAATTCCTTATTAAAATGGAATCTTTGGACTCAGTTTGAGTTTTCTGTTTGTAAAAGTTTTCTCCTTCAATTAAAAAAAGCCCCAAGTTTTCTTTTTAAATTGACAGAAACCCCTAAACATGATGTGTTGTCTCCTTTCTTAAATGACAGAAACCTAGTATGACTTTTAATGTTTTGTTTTTGCCTGGAAAAAGAAATAGTCTGCCTTGGCCACTGTTTTTGAACCTCAGAGTTCAATTTCATCAAACATAAGATTTTGGACACAAAAATTCAATGCATACAGAAGCATATCCCAATTTTCTGTTTATATTACAATAACACAATTTAGGGGTTTCTGTCAATTTAAAAAGAAAACTTGGGGTTTTTGTTAATTGAAAAAAGTATTCGCGTCCCTTTTGGGTTTTAAAATATGCCCTTTTTGGAGTCAAATTTCACGCTCTCCACCATTAACTCATTCACTCCATAATATGTTAATTGCAGTAACAAAATCCGTCTGTTGGGATTAAAACACAATGTTCATGCCTTTTTGTTTTTCATATGGCAGAAAACAGTAGAGAATTGTTGATATTGGTACATTTGGAGCACACATTTTAGTTATTAACTTTTTACATATTAAGCCACAAGTTTTTTTCTAGTTGTTTATCAGATCCATCTCGTTTTGTTTGCCTTTTCAATCATCATTTTGACGGGTCAAATTAGAAACAGCAGTTGTTTCACTTATTATAGACAGCCCTAAATTTCCCTCTTAAAATGGAATCTTTGGACTCTGTGTTTTCCTAAAGGAAAGTGGATCCTCAGTTTTGGTCTTATGAATGTGGGGAGAACTAGGCTAATGAGACTTAAAATTTCAATTGTTAAATATGATGACTTTTGTTTGTTATTCTTGCTTTACCAATTGTTTGCTTTGGCTTACATTTGATAAATTTATGCTGTTTTAAAATTTTCAGAGAATACTCATAGTGGGAGTTTGCCTGTAGCCAAAACCTCTCTCAAGAATGACTATCTTCAAGGTACTGAGTTTTGGTTCTTTTGGGATTGCAGGTTCTTTTTTTATAAAAAGGTTTTCTCTTTTCTCTTATTGCTAAATAAACAGAAAATTGGGATATGCTTCTGTATGCATTGAATTTTTGTGTCCTAAATCTTCTGTTTGATGAAATTGAACTATGTTAAAAAACGTTGACCTTTATTTGGCCAAGGCCCAAGGCAGACTATTTCTTTTTCCAGGCAAAAACATAACATTAAAAGCCATACTAGGTTTCGGTCATTTAAGAAAGGAGACAACACATCATGGTTAGGGGTTTCTGTCAATTTTAAAAGAAAACTTGGGGTTTTTGTTTATAGAAAAAGGTATGCATGTTACTTTTGTTTTTTCAAGTATGCCGTTTTGGGGTCAAATTTAACTTTCATGCCATGGTTCATGCTCTCCACCAATAATTCATTCATTCCATAATATGTTAATTGCAGTAACAAAATCCGTCTCTTAGGTTTAAAACACAATGATCATGCCTTTAGTCTTTCGTATGGCAGAAACTAGTTGAGAATTGTCGATATTGGTACATTTGGAGCACACTTTGTAGTTATAACATTTTACATATTAAGTGACCAGTTATTTTATTTTATTTTTATTTTTTCCATTTATCAGATCCATCTCGTTTTATTTGCTTTTTCAATCATCATTTCTATGGGTGAAATTAGAAACAGCAGTTGTTTCACTTTTTATAGACAGCCCTAACTTTGCCTCTTAAAATGGAATCTTTGGACTCAGTTTGTGTTTTCCTAAAGGATAGTGGATCGTCAGTTTTGATCTTACGAATGTGGGGAGGAATAGGCTAATGAGACTTAAAACTTCAGCTGTTAAATATGATGACTTTTCTACGTTATTCTTGCTTTACCAATTGTTTTCTTTGGTCGCTTGCATTTGATAAATTTATGATGTTTTAGAATTTTCAGAGAACACTAATTGTGGGAGTTTGCCTGTAGCCGAAACCTCTCTCAAGAATGACCATCTTCAAGGTACTGAGTTTTGGTTCTTTTGGGATTGCAGGTTCTTTTTTGATAAAAAGTTATCTTCTCTTATTGCTAAATAAACAGAAAATTGGGATATGCTTCTGTATGCATTGAATTTTTGTGTCCAAAATATTGTTTGATGAAATTGAACTATGAGGTTAAAAAACGTTGACCTTTATTTGGCCAGGGCAGAATATTTCTTTTCTAGGCAAAAACGTAACATTAAAAGCGATACTATGTTTCTGTCATTTAAGAAAGGAGACAACACAATATTTAGGGGTTTCTGCTAATTTAAAAAGAAAACTTGGGGTTTTCGTTAATTGGAAAAGGTATTCACGTTACTTTTGGTTTTTCAAGTGTGCCGTTTTTGGTGTTAAATTTAACTTTCATCCCATATTTCATGCTCTTCACCAATAACTCACTCACTCCATAATATGTTAATTGCAGTAACAAAATCCGTTTATTGGGATTAAAACACAATGTTCATGCCTTTAGTCTTTCGTATAGCAGAAGATAGCTGAGATTGTTGATATTAATACATTTGGAGCACACACTTTAGTTATAAGTTTCTACATATTAAGCGGCCAGTTTTTGTTATTTTTTTTATTTATCAATTCCTTTTCTTTTTATTTGGTTTTTCAATCTTTATTTCGATGGGTCAAATTAGAAACAGTGGTTGTTTCACTTATTATAGACAGCCCTAAATTTCCATTTTAATGTGGAATCTTTGGACTTGATTAGTGTTTTACTAATGGAAAGTTTTGTATTAAAGGAAAGTGGATTCTCAGTTTTGATCTTACGAATGTGGGGAGAACTAGGCTAATAAGAGTTAATTTTTTTCTGCTGTTAAATATGATTACTTTTCTCTGTTATTCTTGCTTCACCAATTGTTTGCTTTGGCCGCTTATATTTGATAAATTTATGATCTTTTAAAATTTTCAGAGAACACTCATAGTGGGAGTTTGCCTGTGGCCGAAACACCTCTCAAGAATGACCATCTTCAAGGTACTGATTTTTGGTTCTTTTGCAATTGTAGGTTGCTTTGTCGATACAAAGTTTTTCTCATTTCTCTTGTTGCTAAATAAACAGAAATTGGGATATGCTTCTGTATGCATTGACATTTTGTGTTCAAAATTTTCCGCTTGATGACATTGAATTATGAGGTTCAAAAACATTGACCTTTTTTTGGCCAAGGCAGACTATTTCTTTTTCCATGCAAAAACGTAACAGTAAAAGTCATATAGGTTTCTTTCATTTAAGAAAGGAGACAACGCATCATGTTTAGGGGTTTCTGTCAATTTAAAAAGAAAACTTGGGGCATTTGTTAATTGAAAATAGTATTCACGTTACTGTTGGTTTTTCAAGTTTGCCGTTTTTGGAGTCAAATTTAACTTCCATCCCATATTTCACCCTCTCCACCAATAACTCATTCACTCCATAATATGTTATTTGCAGCAACATTAAAACACAATATTCATGCCTTTTAGTCCTTTGTGGAAGAAGATAGTTGAGAATTGTCGATATTGGAACATTTGGAGGACATATTTTAGTTATAACTTTTTACATATTAAGCGACCAGTTTTTTTAAATTTATTTATCAGATACATCTCGTTTTGTTTTTAATCTTCATTTAGATGGGTCAAATTAGAAACAGCAGTTGTTTCACATATTATAGACAGCCCTAAATTTCCCTCTTAAAATGGAACCTTTGGACTCAGTTTATGTTTTCCTAAAGGAAAGTGGATCCTCAGTTTTGATCTTACGAATGCGGGGAGAACTATGCTAAACAAACATTTTTTTTTTTTTTTTTTGGTGCTGTTGAATATGATTAATTTTCTTTGTTTTTCTTACTTTACCAATTGTTTGCTTTGGCCGCCGACTTGTTGACCTTTTTTTGGCCAAGGTAGACTATTTCTTTTTACATGCAAAAACATAAGACCCTGGGTAGTTATTTCTCCTCTTCGTGATAAGATGGTTTCCATAGTTTAAATGTTGTTCTAAAGTTTTGTGTTACAAGGGTTGATAGTGATTGTGGTGTATTGTGGAAAAGGAGTTCCATGCCATACTTGTATTTGAGGCTGTTTTATAATTTCTGATTAAGTGAATTTCGTATGCATTGTTTTATAATTTCAGATTAAGAGAATCTCATATGCCTTTGTGATACCTTGTTATTTGAAATTTGCAGAGAACAGTGGTAGTGCTAAAGCAATTATGGCCAGTCGTGACTTAGAAGACAAGAAGTTTGTTGGCGATACCCTTGTGCTTTAATTGTCTTGATTTGTACCTCTACCTTGGATCGAGATTTTCCTTTTTTAATTTATTTATGTTTTTGATATATGTCCAGAAATTCGTCACAGAAAGAAAGGAAGAAAGCATGGACCGTGACCAGGCCCATTCATATATTAGACACTTGGAATACGGTAAGAATCTTGGGGGTAGGAGTTTCACTGAATAAAAAATGTTTTTTGTGTACACACTAAATGTTACATTATGTTCTAATTTGTGCCTCCTTGGATGTGGTTATGTAGAAGCCTCTGCTTGCATCCGGCTGTCGCTGGCCCATTAAGTAATTAGCTGCCAATTCCTTTGTGCTTTAGTTATCTCGATACCTGTTGACGCAATGCAACTGGATTGGTTTGTTTGCATTTATGCTTTTGATATATGTTCAGGACTCCGAAATTTGTGGATTTAGACGTTGAAAAATTAAGGAAGCTCCGTCCGGATCATATACCGGTCAGAGGTCACACCTTCAAACTTAGTTACATCGTTTGCATTCGGTGGATGTACTCTGTTCTAATTTGAGTTTCCAACTTTCCATGCAGGTGACCGTGGTGAAGGATGCAAGGAGTGATATTCGTGATATTGACAATAAGAAGTTAGTTGATTTGGATTGCTATAATAGATTGTGATTGTAACTAGTAAAGATTTTTCATTTAATAGATTAGGATTTAGGTTGTTGTGCCTTTGATATATTTTCTGAAAGCTATCAGGAAAGAAACAGAAGGAAGATATATGTTTAAAAAAAAGACCAACAATTTTGTTTTCATTGTGTAGGTTCTGCTTTTTAAGATGTGAATGCAATCTATATGGGCACATAGGGTTTAGGCATGTGTATTGTTCATGTAGTTTTAACATTTTTACCAAAAAAATTCTTCTGGAAAAATGTTTATGTATGTCAGTGGAAGTTTGAGGAGGGGTCCTGATTGTCATTGTTTTCTGAATTGGCCACCTAGCAAAGGATTCCTACCCAGTAATTTTCATTATCCATATCAGCATACAAGATTTGCATATATAAATGAGAAACTACTTATTACTACAATTGTGCTCATAGGCTGTCTTAAATGGTAGATCTTACACGGTTTTATTTTCTATCTTGTTTTTCTGACTGCAGATATCATGTCCATGGTGAAACGCCTCTTGGTGAATTTGTTACTTTTATTCGGCTTGAGATCCGCTCTAAAAAACGCATATTTGTCTTTTTCAAGAACACTAAACCTTCCATGAGTGAGTTGCATCTCATTTTTATTTTAGTCATTAATTTTGTTCCTAGAGTCGTAATTGTAATTAATTCGTTCAATGGTACAGGTTCTTTGATGTCTGCCATCTATGAAGAAAATAAGGGTGAAGATGGATTCCTTCACATTACCTACAGTGGAGAAAAGAACAGCATGATTGGTATGTAGTTTTTTCTATTCTTTGTGATAAGATGGTCTCTTGTAGTTTAATAGTTATTTCAAAATTTGATAGATGTGAGGCTAATATTTTCCATGCTTTATTCTGGTAGAAAATTTCTTGCCATACTCGTGTTTCAATTTCTCTGTTAGTTTGTGCGTTCATGATGTTTTATTAGTTGAAAATGGCAGAGAACAGTCGTGATGGGAGTTTGGACTTGGCCGAAAGCTCTTTCAAGCAAGAAAATCATCCGGGTTTGTTTTTTTAATATTCACGGGTTAATTATATAGTTTATTTAATACCCACGTGCTTATTTTATTACTTTGCATTGGTGATCTAAAGATTAGTTCCAAATTTTATAGATTCGGTGAATGGTTAATATGGTGTATTTTGTTATTGGTGATGACTGTTTGTCCAGTTTTTCTTCTCACCTGTTTCTTCTGCTGTTTTGGGTCTCATGTAGTAGAACAGAACAGTCCAGATCCAATGCCAGAGAAGGTGCAAGCAGAAGAGAACAATCCAGATCCAATATCTGAGAAGATGCAAGCAGAAGAGAACAATCCAGATCCAATACAAGTAAGAGTTTTAGTGAATCAGATATGTTTACTTTCTGATCATGCAGTTGACGTAATCTTGTCTGATCTGTGATTTTTTACAGATGACTGTTGAGAAAGCTGCTGGAATGAGTTTGTTGTCACAAGTTACGAAGGGGAAGCAGAAAAGACTTGCTGACTCCCTTTTGTATCAAGTTTTTGTGAAGAAGTTTGTCGTCAATGCTCTTATTCTTTAAGTTTCTTTATTTGTATCGCTATAATGGAAGAAGGTGGTTCAGTTTTCACATATGCTTTGAAACATGTTTTCATATATGCCCTTGATATATTTTCAGAAGTTTGCCGGAGAAAAGAAGGAAACTAGAGGATTCTCCGAAAAACAGAATTGGTTATCTAGAACCTTGGAATGATATAAGATTCAAGAAGGTTAGGATCTCTCTTTTTATTATATTTTTGTCCTAAGCTTTCAGTGGAATCACTCTGTTCTAATTTGGAGCCTCCATGCGTGTGATCATGGGAGAAGGCTTTGTCTTCCAGTCCTGGCATGAGCGAGAGCGTGAGAAAGTTAGTTTCCGTTTTCCTTGTGCTTTAATTTTCTTGATCTGTATTGCTATATTGATGGAATATGATTGCATTTTTTTTTAATTTAAAAAAAAATTAAGCTTTTAAAATATATTCAGGTTCTATCAAAAGTACTACCGAAAGCATTATGGTAAAGAAATACAACGTACTTGTCCAGATGCTAAACAACTGAGGGAGAAGCATCCAGATCATATACCGGTGGGATGTTCACCGCATAAAATATGGTTACTTCCTTTGCTTACTCTCTATTAATTTGAGCTTCTGCGCAGGTGATTGTGGAGAAAGATGCAAGGAGTGACAGTGGCATTCCTGACATTAGCATGAACAAGTTTGTTTACAATTCCGTTTTGGTTTAACTATATTAGCTGTTTTTCCTGAAATGAAATCGTTCTCGTTGCCTATCTGTTTTTCTCATTGCAGATACCATGTCCAGGGTCTTATGACTGTTGACCAATTTGTTGGTTGGATTCGCAGAGGTCTTGAAGTCGGCAAAGATTTTCCTGTGCGTCTCTTTTGCAAGAACACTGAACTTACTGCAGGTGAGCTGCAACTCGTGTTTATGATGTCAGGCATATTGTCTTGTTTCAAAGTTGTGGTTGTAATAATTTTTTGAATGTTACAGACGCGTTGATGTCTTCAATTGATGAGAAAAACAAGGATGATGATGGATTTCTTCGCGTGACGTATAGTGGACTAGAGAGAGCCATGTAACGAGTCTCGACTCGAGGGTTTAAGGATTTGCCAGTTTCCTCGTGTAATGTTGACCGGGGGTATCGACTCTTGACAGATTAATGACCTTATGAGCAATGAGCCATATACCTAAATCAAGTTCCAACAATGGTACAATTACTAAACAATTGGGGTTACTATTTCATGCCCGTCAATTTTGATGACGATTTACGAATTTCACAAAAGTTGAACTAGCGTTTCATTGCACTTGGTACGATTTTTTGCCGGTGTTAAAATGGTAATTTGCATTCCATTGCCATGTGCGGATTATACAATTGATCAAGATTGTGTGTCCCTCTTCTTGCACATGATGAGTTCGACTAAACACGAAAATATGCACAATATTTTCTGCCAGGCCACGAAGAGAAACCTTCGTTATATCAGAGATGCCACGCCATGATAAGGGTCTTTTGTAAACACGAAAATTCGTGAATCAATCATAAAGTATTTTGTAGAGGAACTCCTCAACGAGCCAAGCCTTCATCTAATGTAAAATGTACTTTGGGGGTTTTCTTTTTGTAGAATTCATCAAGCCTAGGGGAACACAATAAACACCAACCTAAAATGTACAAACTCTTCACCCCTTTTTCATTGCAATCTTATTTCAAGTAACCATTTCATTGGTGAATTTGTGCTTTCCTTCATGATGCTTTTGCTGCCCTGCAAAAATTTCAAGAAGATTTTGTATATCATCATTAATATTAGAAATTCATTTAGCTGGAAAAAAAAAAGAAAAAAAAAAGCAAAAAAAGAAGAAGATGCAATTGAGGCTCTTACAAATTTGTCACGCACCGTTTTGAGGAGTTTATATTTCGGCTCTTTTTGTTATCATCCATATACTTGGCTGCTGCAGTTTCTTTATCTCTAGCCACTGCTTCTCTCTTCATTTTCTTAGACTATACTTCCATGGCTTTTGTCAGCGCATCCACCTTTTTCATCAGCATCTAAGAAAACAGTCGTAACATTCATTCAGTACATTAATTATGGGAATAGACACAAATTAGGGGGTGCAAGGGAGGAATGTGTTGTTAATTTCACCTTTATTTCTTGATCTTTGGCATTCATCTCGCTCTCCTTGGCTTCGCAATACTTCCTTAAGTTTAGGACCTCCTTCTGAAGCCTGTCGTAGACCATATCTTCACTTTCAGGGTTGGTACTTATCTTCTTGTGCGAATCCTCATTGCCACCATCTGCAACTTTAATGTCTGCGGCAGTAGTTTTATCATTGTTGTTTTCAGTATCTGTATTAATACTTTCCTTCATTTCTGTGTTCTCCTTTTCACCACTATCAACAACTTTACTTCTAGATGCCCATAAGCTTTTCTTCAACATATTTTCTCCAGAACCATATTTTTTTCTAAAGCTGTTCGCTCTTTTTAGCCCTTCAGCTGTTTCGTTGTCTGAATGTGGTTGTCACTGTGGAGAGCTTCTACTGACGGTGGAACCCCGCGGCTGTGATGTCGATCTCTTTGCTGAACCACCGTTGCTTGTCAGAAATCCTAAGAAGTTACTATATTTTTCCTGTTTTGGGGAACCACAAAATAAATTAGGATTACAAGAGAAGCTCGAAACATGCTTTAACCCTTCCTCGAGCGTCTTTAACCTCAACTTCATTTTTTCCTGATGTAACATTAGAAATGAAGAATGAAAGATTCAGGTGGATAAATGGCAAAGCATTTAGATGGAGTAACAAGATGATTGCCAAGATTAAATTTTCACCTTGAGTTGTGCTTCTGCCTTCGCTGTTCTGTCCGATATAACTAGCTTGTCTCTCAACTGTTGCATCTCTGCCTGCATATGCAAAGCAATAATTGTCCTCAAAAATTTTATTTATAGTTTTTGGCATTTTCTTTTCTTTCCTGAACAGGAAATACCTGCATTAGTCTTCTCTCTTCCAGCCACTGTTTCACGGGCATAACTTTGTCATTGTCATCCTTCCACTCATTAGCAATCACGGTTGCTACCCAGTTTGCTGAAACTTTAATTCTTGCTAGCTCTCTCTCCAGAGTTCTCTTCTCCTCCTGTGTAGTTCCATGAGACGACGGTTAGTGCTTTGATCAATTTTCCAAATTCTAAGTAAATATGTTTTGTTTATATGTCCCTTCAAATTAATCATATGTACCCATGAAACGTACATGTAATTCTTCTATCTGCCGTTGGTAGTCACGAATAGCATTGGCTGCAGCCCCACCAGCTAAAACGGCCTCCTCAAGTTCCTGAATGGTTTGACTAAGCTTTTCAACCTCTAAAACCTTTTGGCGGTTTGTTTTTTCGAGGATTCTGTTTTCCTCCTGCATATGGTAACATTGATTGGATTGAATACTCGTACTTAATTATTTCTGAGAAATGATATACGATCTGGTGCAAAGTCATGCCTGGCAGATCTCAATCTGTCTCCTCAATTCGAAGTTTTGGTTCTGAACCTCTTCAACTATTAGAGCCCCTTCTAGTGCACTTTGCAATATTCGCTCTGCTTCAAGAAGAGCTGACTCTTTTGTCTTGGTGAGGCGTTCCAACGCCTTCTTATCCTCCGGAAGTGCCGCAATCTGAAAAGGTGAAAAGGGGAGGAAAAATCCTTTCGGTGTGAGCAATCAAATGCGGTTAGTTTAGGGAATAATTCTCCTAAGTTTCTACCTGATTCTTGTACATTTTGATTTCAGCCTCTACAGGAGCAATGAAAGACTCGAGAGGAAGAGATTCATCGTCCTTTCAATTTGCATGTACCCTTCTAAGAGTTGATTCAGCAGCATATTGTGCAACCAATGCATCTCTCTTCTCATCTATTAGTTTCTTGATTTCAAGATTTTGCATTTTATCATATTTGGTTTTGGACATGACATAGTAGGGTGATTAGTGACAAAGTTCATCAGACATAAGGATACCCGAAATTCGAAAATCTCAGTAATCAAACACACCTTGTGCTTTTTACCAAAAAAAAAAAAACACCTTGTGCTGGAGAAGACTTTCCGTGACTAGGTGTTTTTCGTCCAATTTCTGTACTTTATTTCTGAGCTGAAAAATGTAATAACGACAAAGAAAAAAGGATTCAGTCGTTTTCTAATAAGTTCAATGTGTTTGGGCGTTTTCAGTGACTTGACATGTCTGTACATATTTCTTTCACTTTAAATACCTCTTTTACAGCCTTATCCTTTTGAACTTCGGTAGCTCTGAGAGCCTTGATCTCACCCTGAGCAATCCCCAACTCCCGACTCTTTTCTGCAAGTTCAATTTAACAAACTCGTATTATATTTGTATTTTGAAGACTTATTGTTAACTTTTAGTAGAAGGAAAAGGCATATCATATACCAAGAGATTGAATTGGTAACTGCAGAACACTTTACTACAGAACCATCAAATCTTTTGACACTAGAGTCTTTGAGGCTAACAATTGTTCTTTGTATTCATAGTCCTTGTAAGGTATCACATATATAACTAGACCAGTGGATCACCTTTTGAAAACAATGTTCATTCGAGGAATATAAAGAAAAGTTTAATGCTTCATTTTTGGGAAGCTTTTGATGATTTGAACGGCAAAACCTCCCGATATTTTCTCTTGTACTACTCTTTGACTTTAACCTGGTGAAATGAAAGGTTTAAAAAATCACATTAATGTTTTGATTTAGGCCCAAATATCTTTTCTTTTTTACATATTGCTATGCTCATCTTTACCCATTAAATTAATTTTGACGAAAAAAATAATAAGTAATTAAATGATGCATCGTCTTCACATTACTATCATTAGCTAAGTACAATGTACAATATTTAAAAATAATGAATGCCTTCATTTTTAAGAAACTAATTAGTATTTTGATACGAAGCTAACTACTTATTTGGTACGAAACTAACTACTTATTTGGACTAACTACTTAGTATTTTGATACGAAAGTAACTACTTATTTGGACTCGTTGAACAATAGTTCTCATAATTTGAATAGATCATTTTTAAGTTAGTACTAAAAGATCATCTTACAAAAATTAATTGAAATCAGAAACCGTTTAGTTATCTAATTGTGACATGACGAACAAACCAAGACAAAGTTGTCGATAAATAATGAAAAGAATTCAACAATATCTTGTATGATATCATGCAACACATATTCTCTTGTTTTTTGGTTTTTGTGAATGGTTCAAAAAAATTTATAACTACTCATAGTTTTTAATAGCATGATTTACATCAAGGATTGCTTGCATCAGTTCCTCTTACCTTGATCTCTTATGTTGTAGCCCTAGGTACTTCGGCTGCTATCGAGGCAAAGGCAGTTGGTCTTGCAGACTCTGCCGGCGTAAAGCTTGATGATGATGAAGGCGTGATAATCGACGATGATGATTTGGAATGAGATGTCAATGGTGAAATTAAGGAAGCTGCAATAATGTCGTAGATGATGACAATGGGGAAGAAATATGCATACCCTTTCAAATAGTTGGTTACGATCTGAATGGTTTTGTCACTCATATTGATGTTGAGCAAATCCTCAATAATGTTGCACTAGATGAATAAGCGTGAGATGAGTTGGTGCACCACTTGCTTACCAACAATATCCACCTTAGTGATCATTAAAACACTATATATGTTGTGCAACAAGGTTTGGATGAGAAAATTGATATGACCTTTGAAGAATTGCAGGATGAAATTTGTTGGTTTGTAGAGCCGATTTTCACTATATAAAATAAGAGTTACATTGTACATATAGGCTTGTTACTAGAGATGTTAGGGTTTGACATCCTCCTAAAGTGAGGGTGAAAGACCTTTTTTTTTTATTTTATAGAAACAAGGGTTTCCTTTCCCTTTTCTAGATATCAGAGGCTAAGTAATAAAGCCCAAATATTGAGGCTTAATATATGGTACAACATGAGTCCTCCAAGTCTTCAGTCGAGAGAATCTTTTGGCTGGAGACTTCAAAGTGACTAGATATTGTCAAGAGCCAATCATTGACATGAGGCTAGTAATGATGAAGGCATGATAATTGTTGGTGATTTGGAAGGAGATGCCGATGATGAAATAGAGGAAAATAAAGCAATAGTGTCGATGTTGCTTACCATCAATATCCATCATCCCAATCAGTATGATATTGAAATTGATATGATGTTGGAAAAATTGCAGGATGAAATTGGTTGGTTTCTTGTCTTTGAACTTTTACGTATAATTGTAGCCAACCCTACACTAGTATATGACATCAAATTTCATGCACAAAAACCAGCGAGTCCTAGGTTATAAACCATTGGGATATTACGTAGTATGAAGATGCAAATGAAGGCGTGATAATCGATGATGATGACTTGGAAGAAGATGCCAATGATGAAATAGAGGAAAACAAAGCAATAATGTCGATGATGATGACAACAGGGGACAAGTAGGAGCACCCGTTCCAATAGTTGGTTATGGTCTGATTGATTTTGTCACTCATATTGATGTTGAGTGTGTGTGTGATATGAGTTGGTGCGCTTACCAACAATATCCATCCTCTCGATCAATATGACATTATATATGTTGTGCAATAAAGTTTGGGTAAGGAAATTGATATGACGTTGGAATAATTGCATAATGAAATTGGTTGGTTTCTTGTCTTTGAATTTCTATGTAGAATTGTAGCTGAACCCACACTTAACTCTAGATTGGTAGGCGTCATCCTATTTCATGCCCAAAAACCAATCGGCCCTAGGTTATAAACCATTAGGATATTACGTAGTGTGAAGATGCAGATGACCTGTTGATCAAATTGGGAGGAGTTATGGAACAAGAGTTTAACAATATCTTGGAGGGGGTATATCATTCAACCTACATCATCTGTATACCGCTTTATATGAAGAGACGTCTTGTAGAAGTCAGTGAAATCGAACCTTGGCTCATTGTAATCCAAATGATAAGGAAAGTCCGTGCAACAATTTAAACTGACAATAATAATGACGGATCTCCCCTAGCCCCGGAGATAGTATTGTTGAATAAGAGTTTAACATATCTTATAAAGTATCATGCAACATATTCTCTTATTTTTAATAACATGACTATACCCTAAACCATCGATAACATGACATGTTAAAATTATTACACTAGTGATTCAGACGAAAAGTTTTACATAAAAAAAAAAATTGTTCTCAATGAATAACCTGACTTGAGCAATTTCTCGTCGTTTACCAATGGCTTTAAAGAGAGAATATCTGATTTGAGGTTTATAAGTACAAATGCCGATGATGAAATTGAGAAACCAACAAAATACAATGTTTATTATTCTATAGGAGATGAAGGACACTAGCATTCAGATAATTACTATTTACTAAGGCAATAATTGCCTTTGCTTAATTGCATGGGCAATTGTTACCTTAGTAGCGTGGGAGTGCCCTTATACCAATTGATCAAGATTATGTATCCATCTCTCATGATGCACGAGTTCAAATAAACTTAGAAATATGGAGAGTGTTTTTTTGTCAAGCCACAAACAGAAAGACTACGTCAGAAACCCTTACAAAGAATATTACTACTCTAAGGTGAAAGTAACTTAAATGAGACAAGTTATACTACTACCATCACGTTTTGATGCCAACACTCTATTTTGATCCCACTTTACTCCTTGAAATGTAAAGTTGTCACTTTGTTCCATAAAACTCGATTTCTATACCACTTTACATTGAAACTCAAAAGTAACCGTAAAATGTTTTATAAAGACAAAATATAAAATGTTATATTACATAAGTGCCCGATGGTCGTCTGGTCCATTAATAGATATATAACAATAGCACACAACAGATTCATAACGTAAAGGAATTAACTTGGCTCAGCAATTCCTCCTCAAGAACATTTTACGTAAAAAAATGTTAATAAAATATAAGATCGTTTAGTCATTGGAATGTATAAAAACATATGGATTGATCAGGTCAAAGAATTACGAAACGTCTACCTACTCGCAACTGTTGATTGACTGAATGATCTTACTTACAAAAAAAAAAACGGTCTTACTTTAAATTGATTTTTTTGTTTGTTTGTAATGATGACATTTACAAAATAATGTATAATATGAACAGTTCTAATTACAAACATAAAGTTTTGTGAATCAATCACAAAGTATATTGAGGAGCAGCCAAGCCTTCTAATGTAAAATGTACTTTCGGATTTTCTTTATGTAGAATTCATCAAGCCTAGGTAAACACAATAAACACAACCTAAAATGAACAAACTCATCACTCCTTTTAGGATCGTAATATTATTTCAAGTAGCTATTTCATTGGTGAATCTCTGCTTTCTTTCAAGATGCTTTTGCTGCCCTACAAAAATTTCAAGATGCATTTGTTAATCATCATAATATTAGAAATTCACGATCAAATTAGTTGAAAAGGAGGAAACAAGGATACAATTGAGGGGCTCTTACAAATTTGTCATGCACCGTTTAGAGGAGTTTATATTTCTGCTCTTTTTGTTATCATCCATATACTTGGCTGCTGCAGTTTCTTTATCTCTAGCCACTGCTTCTCTCTTCATTTTCTTAAACTCTACTTCCATGGCTTTTGTCAGCGCATCCACCTTTTTCATTAGCATCTAAGAAAACAGTGGTAACATGCACTCAGTACATGAATGGTGAGAATAGACACAAATTAGGGGGTGCATGGGAGGAATGTGTTGTTGTTAATTTCACCTTTATTTCTTCATCTTTAGCATTCATATCGCTCTCCTTGGCTTCGCAATACTTCCTTAAGTTTAGGACCTCCTTCTGAAGCCTGTCGTAGAGAAACCCGGAGACCATATCTTCACTTTCAGGGTTGGTACTTATCTTCTTGTGCGAATCCTCATTGTCACCATCTGCAGCTTTAATGTCTGCGGTAGCAGTTTTATCATTGTTGTTTTCAGTATCAGTATTAGTATTTTCCTTCATTTTTGTGTTCTCCTTTTCACCACTATCAACAACTTTACTTCTAGATGCCCATAAGCTTTTCTTCAACATATTTTCTCCAGAACCATATTTTTTTCTAAAGCTGTTCGCTCTTTTTAGCCCTCCAGCTGTTTCGTTGTCTGAATGTGGCTGTCGCTGTGGAGAGCTTCTACTGACGGTGGAACCCCGCGGCTGTGATGTCGATCTCTTTGCTGAACCACCGTTGCTTGTCAGAAATCCTAAGAAGTTACTAGATTTTTCATGTTTTGGGGAACCACAAAATAAATTAGGATTACAGGAGAAGCTCGAAACATGCTTTAACCCTTCCTCGAGCGTCTTTAACCTCAACTTCATTTTTTCCTGATGTAACATTAGAAATGAAGAATGAAAGATTCAGGTGGATAAATGGCAAAGCATTTAGATGGAGTAACAAGATGATTGCCAAGATTATATTTTCACCTTGAGTTGTGCTTCTGCCTTCGCTGTTCTATCCGATATAGCTAGCTTGTCTCTCAACCGTTGCATCTCTGCCTGCATATGCAAAGCAATAATTGTCCTCAAAAAATTTATTTTATAGTTTTTGGCATTTTATTTTCTTTCCTGAACAGGAAATACCTGCATTAGTCTTCTCTCTTCCAGCCACTGTTTCACGGGCATAACTTTGTCGTTGTCATCCTTCCACTCATTAGCAATCACAGTTGCTACCCGGTTTGCTGAAACTTTAATTCTTGCTAGCTCTCTCTCCAGAGTTCTCTTCTCCTCCTGTGTAGTTGCATGAGACGACGGTTAGTACTTTGATAAATTTCCCAAATTCCAAAATTGTCGTGGAAGTAAATATGTTTTGTTTATATGTCCCTTCAAATTAATCATATGTACCCATGAAACGTACATGTAATTCTTCTATCTGCCGTTGGTAGTCACGAATAGCATTGGCTGCAGCCCCACCAGCTAAAATGGCCTCCTCAAGTTCCTGAATAGTTTGACTAAGCTTTTCAACCTCTAAAACCTTTTGGCGGTTTGTTTTTTCGAGGATTCTGTTTTCCTCCTGCATATGGTACATTGATTCGATTGAATACTCGTACTTAATTATGTTTGAGAAATGATATAGGATCTGATGCAAAGTCATGCCTGGCAGATTTCAATCTGTCTCCTCAATTCGAAGTTTTGGTTCTGAACCTCTTCAACTATTAGAGCCCTTTCTAGTGCACTTTGCAATATCCCCTCTGCTTCAAGAAGAGCTGACTCTTTTGTCTTGGTGAGGCGTTCCAACGCCTTTTTATCCTCCTGAAGTGCCGCAATCTGAAAAGGTGAAAAGGCGAGGAAACATCCTTCCGGTGTGAGCAATCAAATGGGGTTAATTTAGGGAATAATTCTCCTGAGTTTCTACCTGATTCTTGTACATTTTGATTTCAGCCTCTAGAGGAGCAATGAAAGACTCGAGAGGAAGAGATTCATCGTCCTTTCGATTTGCATGTACCCTTCTAAGAGCTGATTCAGCAGCATATTGTGCAGCAAATGCATCTCTCTTCTCATCTATTAGTTTCTTGATTTCAAGATTCTGCATTTTATCATATTTGGTTTTGGACATGACATAGTAGGGTGATTAGTGACAAAGTTCATCAGACATAACGATACCTGAAATTCGAAAATCTCAGTAATCAAACACACCTTGTGCTGGAGAAGACTTTCCGTGACTTGGTGTTTTTCGTCCAATTTCTGTACTTCATTTCTGAGCTGGAAAATGTAATAACGACAAAGAAAAAAGGATTCAGTCGTTTTCTAATAAGTTCAATGTGTTTGTGCGTTTTCAGTGACTTCACATGTCTGTACATATTTCTTTCACTTTCAGTACCTCTTCTACAGCCTTATCCTTTTGAACTTCAGTAGCTCTGAGAGCCTTGATCTCACCGTGAGCAATCCCCAACTCACGACTCTTTTCTGCAAGTTCAATTTAACAAACTCGTATTAAATTTGTATTTCGAAGACTTTTTTTGTCAACTTTTAGTAGAAGGAAAAACCATATCATATACCAAGACATTGAATTGGTAACTGCAGAACACTTAACTATAGAACCATCAAATCTATTGACACTCGAGTCTTTGAGGCAAACAATTGTTCTTTTTATTTGTAGTCCTTGTAAGGTATCACATATATAACTAGACCAGTGGGTCACCTTTTGAAAACAATGTTCATTCGAGGAATATGAAGAAAAGTTTACTGGACTATATATGTACATAAAGATAAAGAACAAATAGAAAACAATAAGCTCAAGTCATTTTTCAGCACCCGGAATTTAGCAGTCATCATATCTTTATTACTAGGTAAACACGGCTTTCATATAAAACGCTATGCTCCTCCTATTGAAACTCAACTCAGTAAATAGCATTCAATATCATATATGAAAAACCAGTTCAGTTCACAGAAGAAGCAAAAATAGTCCGGAAAAAGTGCAAAAGCGGGAGGAGAGAGGGACCTTTGAGTAGGTTGTGCATCCGATTGAGCTCTAACACAACAGAGTCTGGATGGACAAGGGACGGCTCATCTCCTCCAACTCCTCCAACTCCAAGTTGTTCTTCATCATAACCCGCCATTCCGATATCCGATTGGCTTATGTTTCGCTAGGCAGTTTCGAAATAGACAGACAAAGAAAGAAAGAAAGAGCTGTAATCTCCAAAGCTTAGCTTAATTAGGGATGGATATTATTCAATGTGGGGGATTGAATGTGGTTTTTAATGAGTAGATGGTGTGTGAGTTTTAAGGAATTGAGCGTAAAGAGTGGGATGATGAGATATGGACTTCCCTTGCTGGGAACCAAATTTTGGATATTCAAGCTACAATCACAAATCTTAGGCCGGCCAAACCGGCTGTTATTCTTCCCTCCTAATTTTGACAGTAACGGTTACTTTTTAAAAAACATTTACATATTATTAATTTTGAGATTTATCTCTTAATTTTGATTTCCAACCGTTGTGATTTGTGATTGATGGTGACTCTTTGCAGCTGTGAATTCCTCATATGTATAATTATATTTTAATCCAAGTGTTGCATTTATATTTTCCACCACCTAATCTATGATTATGATTACGTTTGGACCGTTCAAGGATTGGCATACACCATATTGTTAATTAAGGAGTGATCGGTGCATCTGTTGGTGCCATTTGGTGCAACCTTCATCTGTTGAAGCGTGTTTTTTTTCTCTTTTATTACGTTGAAAGATCAACAGCCAATAACAAGACATTGACCGATTGATCAATAAATCGATTAAAGTGTATGACCCATCCATTAGATTAATCAGATTAAGCGGTGATAGAAAATAGGTACCCTTAACTATGCAACGAAAAGAAACCATGTTAAATCCTCATTTTACAATGGTCCTCTGAAGTCGTTTGCAAATGATAACAAGTATGGAAAATAATTAGGGATTGTCATGATCTAGCTACAAGATGGAAAGCTCTTGTTTTGGTCTAATTTAATTGCTTAAGCGCTAAAACTTGCTTAAACCTTGCTAACAATTTTACACTCATAATCCTTCCTTGCAAATAAATGATAAACGCCTTGAATATAGGCCAAGAAAATGAGGTAGTTGTGATGATCATGATGATGGCATGAGCTGAAAGGGACCAACTAAAGTGGCTTGAAAGAACAAACATATTCCTATTCCTACAGAAAGTCTCCCTCGCATCTTTGCTTAAAAAATTATGATCAAGTTGGTAAATGTGGATTATATTAGTTAGTCAAGACAATGCGTCTGCTTTTAAGTTCGTATTCGAATCGCTTACTTAAATAAATTATGCTCGTCTGCCCATATAGCAACCTCGAACATTTTCATAATTTTCTTGATCAGGCCACAAAGGGAAGACTCCACCTAAAAACACCCTTTTGAAAAATGGAGAAGCACCAGTGCAAAATGAGTAACTCCTTAATACAACCAAAACAGTCAAACGGGTTGTTGATTAGCGTATGATTTTGTATGGAGTTTTGTTTTATGCGAATCATTTTTCAATTGAATTCTAACTCACTATGTTGTTGTGTGTTCCTTTCCTTTATTGGTTTGCAGGCTTGGAGTAGGTAGATAGGTTCACAATATACTAGAGGATTGAAATTAATCAATTTTATACATTTATCATGGTCTATGTAGAGAGTCTAAAGGTTGATTAGCCTTATTGCTGTGAGTTAAGTCAGTTAATTAAAGTAACGTGTCTTATCTTTTACAATTAAGTCTGAGTTTAATTTTCCGTAAATCAAAATATCGCTTTGTAAAATAAAATATGGATTACCTCGGCTAATGTCTTCCTTCAAATACGTGTTTGTAGGCCATTGTGGTTTCAACTTGCATGGGTTTTTGCATTAGCATAAAATGGATTTGGGTCAGGCTAAAGCGCTGTTACAGTTCCAAATTTTGGGTTAGCTCATAATTCAAAAACAAACAAAGGCCGCAAGTATGGACATGTAGGGTATGGGTGTTGGGCTCCCACTATTTTTTATTAACTTTTTGATGGATGAAAATAGATGTTTAAAAGTAAGACATTCGCGAAAATGATTTATATTGTAAACGTTGTGAAACTTTCAAGTAGCGAATTGCTCTTGTAATAATTTTTCAAAAACAAGAAATTAGGACAACGCATATTACATAATTAGTGTGTGCCCGTGCAATACAAGTTAAGAAATACTGAAGGACCAATACTAGAGGCCTCATGCTGCCTCTCTGCTAAAACTTTGTGACTGATGCATGAGATATGAAGTTTTTGGACAGGCAGCTTAATAACATAATTATAGTATAAAGTAACATCCGAGTGAAATATTAGTACCATATCATGTCCATCGTTACATCTTGATCATAAGGCACCAGTCCACCAGAATCCACTTAGCTGTTCTCCCCGCACTCTTTCGGGCGTGCTTCATCATTTGTCAAATTACTTGAAGTTTCCTGAGCAAATATTCCAGAGCAAAGGCATCAAGGAGTTGAGCGGAAAGGGTGGGAGGATAGTCCTCCTCCATAGAGGGATAGGGAATGAGTTTGTCGTAGTCGGTGAGGAAGTGAAAGTGGTTAAACAGGAAATGGAAACTTGAAGGAGGATTTAGGTTTAGGAGGTTCAAATTCAAATGTGGCGATGAAACAAACATATACGACTACATGTGAGGCACGTATGGTCATTTTCAACTAGTCAGCAAATACTTAGAAATGAATCAGGCACATGCAGCAAATATAACAACTATAAAATTGTACAACCTTTTGCAAAGGTTGAGTTTGTAAATATTAAGTTTATCGCCAGTTCACTCGAGATTAGCTTGTTATTACAAATTAAGGTTGTGTTTTGTTTAATCATCTAATATAAATTTTAAAATACTAATTAATCATATGACGTGTAATTGCAGAAATCCCTTAGGCCTTCAAGTTATAATATATGTTTCATTAATTTTTTTCTTATAATAAAAAGGGAATCAACTTAGCCAGCCCATATATAACAATAATCTTTCATGAAAGGCATAACCACAAAGCAGAAAAACAAAGATGCCATTCCTTTCCTTGTTACTAATCATCACTCCATGTGAAAAGTAACATACAAATCAAATAAATCGACAAAGCATCCATGTCAAAATAATTGTTGTGCCTAATGACTAATGTGCCCTTCCACCAGATTTTCACATCCCATTTTCATATAGGTAGATGATGTCGAATAATCAAGTGGAGGGGGGCAAATCCTGGAATAAAAGAAACAATGAGAATTATGAACTCAGTTGAGGGATAATATTCTGGGAAAGACTCGAGGACGAAGCAAAGTTTGAGAGATATAACCACATGCTTCTTATTCTTCGATAAGAACCAGAGTCATAACCCTAATCTCTCTATCCATCTCTCTCTCTCTAGAGTTGAATAGTTGTGATTGTTATTGAGAAAGCAAGCCTAGGCCGGCCGCAATGGATATCTCGCCACAACTTCTGCAATACCGATATCATTTTGTCATAGCAATCTTTGTATCGCTAATATTTTCTTTACTGTTGTATGCAGCCCCTAGGATTCTAACCATTTTGGGTTACTTTTGGCCACTCTTTGCCTCCACAACAATATTTTTGGTGGCAGTAATCGCCTTTGGTGGTGTTTCACAGCTGTCGACAGAATCACACGGCGAAGCACAAGGTCAAGGAATCATAGATTATGTTGCTGGCCAGCCAGACTACACAAATTAGTTTCTAGCTGTTTATAATATTTCTATTTCTGATAATTAATCTAATTTCAATGCAATTAAAATGTATATTTAGGAGTAATATATAGTCCAAGGCAGTTGGGTTAATACTTATTTGTTGCATACGCGATTGAAATATGAGGCTGGTGAAATTTGTGACTTATTATTTATATTCATCAGATGTAAACATGCAGCAACATAACTATTGAATGCATGAAATTTGTGACTTACTCATTATTCTGGTATTCTCACTCCGCTTTGCATGAAAACCCCACATCTATTGATTGCACGAGTGATTAAGTAGAGACAGTATCAAGCGAAATTTAAAATCAAGTCATCCAAAAGAAATTAACAATCCAAGCGAAAAATTCAAGTCTACAGATTACAGTACGTGCAATTGTGTTCAATAGTAGTTCAAGCTTCTAAATAAATTTGCGTGGCAATGGGCTTCCTCATTTTACGAGCTCCTTCCTGGAATTCTAGAGATAACAAAGAAATGAAGAATATCAATAACGGCAACTATCTCCTCCAAAACCACAGCGTTGTCAAGTTACAAAAATCCTAGCTGAATCGAAAGGAGCGAACTGGACAAATTGTATGAGTTCAGCAGCCAAAAGATGGAAAAAGAAAAATTAAGAAACTTATCAATATAGAGTCAAATTAAGATATGGATCAATAAGATTGTGGATCTGATACCCAAGGCAAGCTTTGATGTTTTTCTGATGGTTTGTTGGGCACTATGGGGGGCACGGAACAAGAAACTATGGGACGATAAGCTGGTGTCTCCTGGGGTATGCACTGCTAGTGCTATTTAATGGTGGCTGGAGTTTACTATAACCACAAATGCAGGTGCGGAACAGGACAGCAGATTGAGAAGCACCCCCAGATGGATTGTCCAACCCCACGGGTGGCTCAAGATGAACGTTGATGAGTCCTGGAATGCAGAGAGCCTTGCTGCTGGTTTCGGTGCCATTATCAGAGATGGTGATGGTCTCTTTGTGGCTGCTAGTATTGGAAATTTTGAAGATATAGCCTCCCTGCTGCTCTCGGAAGCTATGGCAATGAGGGCAGGTTTGCTATGGGCGATTGACAGGGGTTATCAATTCCTTATTATTGAAACCGACTCGCTTCAGATTGTAGAGGCGCTGAGGGATCCTATCCTCCATTTGTCACCCATTGGACAAGTTGTGGAGGATTGCAAAGCTCTACTCAATACAATCACTGAAGCAAATATCACCCGCATTCGTCGAAACGCAAACACTGCTGCTCACCGCCTTGCAAAAGTCGGACTATCTCTGATGCAAAGTTGTGAATGGATTGGTTCCCCACCTAGTATCATAACTGATATACTTGTTGAGGACTCTATGTAGCTCTATGTTTAGAGATGGATCAACCTTTGTAATGCAGTTAATGATGAAATGAAATCTACAATCGTATCTTTTTCAAAAAAAAAAAAAAAAAAAAAAAAAACAGCTTATTCAATTAAAATGCCCCATCAATGCATCATTACACAGCAGGGAAAATATTCACAGCTATGTAAAGGTAAACTTGATTCTATTGTCATTATTATATTTGTTGATAGTGCTTTCTGTAAAGTAAATTTAATTACTTAATGGGATCATGAAATTATAGAGAAAACACTATTACCCTGTAATTGATTTTCTTTTGGGGTGGCCTATTGATCTATTGGGTCTCCAAAATGGAACGAGAAGCAAAGCAACACGGAGAGGAAAAAGCTTTATATGCGAGTCGAACACTTCCTAGTAAAAGGGATAGGGGAGTGATAGACATCAAAGAGGAAGTAATAGCAAGAAATAGCTTGAATGCATGCTTCCCGCTCCGAACCTGGATGACAACTATTGAATTTGTATGCATGTACTAGTGAATTCAATGCTTAAATTATATAGACATGGTCACGTGCGTGTTGTGGAATTTATCTAATTCTAGACTTCGACTTATGGTTAGTTGTGTGAGCAAACAAACTTGAATAGAGAAATGGTAACTTTGACTTTGTTTGTTTGTATATCTTTTTATTTCATTAGATTTTTCTGTTAAACCGAGTCAAAGTTTCCGATCCTACGAAGTTAAGTTACACAATCTTTATTTATTGATTCAGAGGATAGGGTGGAGGGGTAGGAAGGAGGATGTGTGTCCAACTGTTCCCTTGACATTGATTTTAGTACGCAGTATGAGAAAAGCTTTTGGTATTTTCCGTTGGTATTTACTTTTCCCTCATAATGTTTAATGTTGTAGCTCGGATGCGTCATTATGAAACCCTAGCTTTTTCCGAAAGTATAATTTAGAGAGGAGAAGGTTTAACTACACAGAAATAATTAAAGAAAGAGAGTAAGGCTCTATACGCCATGTGAATTTGAGAGTTGTGATAGTTCATGCCAGTGCTAGGCTTATCACCTTACACTTTTAAGTTGTTGGTTGAGATGGTATTGATATTAAATCAGATGTCGTCAAAGTTCCTGAATGATCAATGTCAAGTTTCTTGAACGTTTCCATCAGCAGTGCAATATCTTCCTGGTTGATCTTCCCCATCTCCTTTAGCTTATACTAGAAAATTGCCCGCGCGCTGCTGCGGGGGTTTGAAATCGTAATGTAGGATAGTCATGAATCATTCTTATAGAAAAAGAAACAAATTATTGATGATAGCACGTCTCACCAAATTATATTGAAATGTCAGTAGCCTTAGAATAAGATTTGATGGTACATAAATCACCATTATCTAAATACTCACAAAATCTACATCAAACCACTGAAGGCAGAAGCAATATTAGTCTACAAAATATAGAACCCAACTTAGCCAATTTGAAAAAAGCATAAACCAACACAAATGGTTGATTCAAAAGGGCTAATTAGAAGTTTTACATAACCAAAAATATAATCACAACAAAATATTGTTTTAAAATAAGGAACCGAAGCAACGTGGAGTCCACACGTATTTTGTCTGTGCATGCAACTGGACAAAATACATGTTCTGCAAGCTTTGTTATCATCTTAACGATTGCAAAAAAAAAAAAAAAACATAAAAACATAATCTTCCAGTGCCTGCAATGCGTAAGTTTTGAAGTAAAATGCCCAAAAAATGTACATAGGTATAATCACATGCACCAGGCCATCATTAAATCGTTGAGAAATAATTTTTTCGGGAAATCAACATCTCCAACACTGAAACGGAAATAAGAGAGCAAATCTCAATAACGGGTTGATGCAAAGATAGTATTTGCATAACAGTTAAAATAATGCACTATAATTATACCCTTCTTTGAGTTTTTTGGTTTGGGACCTGCTTCTCAATGCACTTATAGGAACTTTGTTTGAAGGCTCTATTTTGGGAATGACAGGGTTGGAGAATTCCTTTGATATTCTAGCTGAAATTGCAGATTGTGGCTGGCTTTCCTCACATGTTTTGCTGTCAATTGATGTCCAAGTTAAAAGGTTAGAATGAAAGGTTTCAAATGTACACATAATTGGTTAGTATACTGTGGAGTTGTGTGATATAAGGAAAAAATCAACAAAATAATATTGTGATTGCATTAATCCGTAGAAACAAATATGCTAAAATCGAACTTCT
The DNA here is from genome assembly GCA_963580275.1 of Crataegus laevigata. Classification (NCBI taxonomy): domain Eukaryota; kingdom Viridiplantae; phylum Streptophyta; class Magnoliopsida; order Rosales; family Rosaceae; genus Crataegus; species Crataegus laevigata. Next base: position 398,066 of record OY756939.1, read on the forward strand.
TTATTAGAAAGTAAAGACACAATCCAAAAATCCATTAACATAAAAAAGATGTCAATGTCCATTAGCAGCAGGTTTCTCACCTGGAAGACAAATCTCTGTTTCATTCTTTGAACTGATAGAAGACCTTTCATACGATATATGGCCTCACTTCGTTCCAACAACAGCGTACCAAGCCATATGTTAGCCTGAAAAAATAAAAACGAAATCAATAGTCTTTGTTAGATTTTCTTTCATACATGCATGGACAAAGACTCTGGATGCAACTGGCCCTCAAATGTGTACTTGTCTTATTCAAAGGCAACAGGTCCACATAGAAGACACATAAGAAATTATCAAATAAATCGCGAAATAAGACAAAATAGAGATCCTACCTTTTCAAGATCTAAGTTCCCTTTACAAACTATGCTGACAGAAGAAACACCAGGATCATGAACATGATGGGTGATCCTCATGATGGTCAGCATATCAGTTTCAAATGTGTGAATATCAGTTCATAAATCTATATTAAAAACAGTAGCAATGTCAAATTACAATTATAGTGGAAGATCAGAACTCTTAAAGCAAATCAAAATATTATCCTATCAAAAACCAAACTAAAGCAAATAAATAAAAAACCTAATTATCACCAACTTGGAATATATGCTTATCTATTATCCATTCCAAGAAATGCGAAATGCATAATAGAAAACATAAGATATGGAGTAGGAGGGGAAAGACTGAGCTGCTGAGCGCAAGTAGTACAATAAAATCTTATCCTTTACACTTCAGTAATTAGAACCTTTCTTACATAAATAAATTCATCAACATCAAATGGTAAATAAATCAACAAAATAATATTGTGATTGGATTAATCCGAAAAGAAAAAATATGCTAAAATTCATAGTTGGGGTGCAAAGAACTTAATTTTCAACAATCCAGAGTCACAGATTCGAGGCATTCAAGCACACAACAGAGAAGAGAGTATATTTTTTTAGGCACAAACTAAGTCTTTACCTTTGCTTCTTGTGGATCTGGGAACTGGATCACTGTTTTGCTCTGAAACAGGAGGATCGAACATGGATCTGCAAGTTTGAGCGAAATATCATCTATGGGTTGACGATCCTAGTGCCCTAGGACCTAGACTGCAATGAATATGAGCTACGCAACCATAAAAACCAACCATTTAATTAATTAAAAAAAACTCAAATCATGCTTCTACAGAACAAAAACACAAAATTTATAAATTCCAAAAAATGAACTTTCGTTATCAAACTTGTGGAAACACGATAGGGTTTGGAAAAGAACAAATCTTGCTATCAAATTTCTGTAATGTTAGGGTTTGGGTCAGAGCTAGGATTACCTGATAATGCCAAAGTCTTTGCTGGGAGGCAGGTGGATGGAATCGACGTGGAGCTACTAAAATGGAGGCCGCGGTTGAGAGAAAAAGCACACACACACGCAATTAAAACAGAAAAAAAAGAATTTGGTCAGTCACACCCTAAAAGGAGACACCAGATCCAGGCACTTCATCCGAATCAACTTTTAAGAAAACAAACCAACAACAAATTCGATACAGAATCCACAAACAGAAGACATACATTTCGCTACTCTATGCCGATGTTTTCTTGTGTGATTAGAATACAAAATCGCAAACGACATAAAAATTAGTAATAAAAGTTACGAAAAAACAGACACCATTTGATACCAAATGCTTGACGCCAACAATGACCCCAAAGGCAAGCAAAATCCCAAACTAGTTAAGAAAAAATTAAGAGTCCATTCCTCTATCATATTCTTTTCCCCTGTTTTGCTACCCCTAATCCCAAATGTGTCTTCGAGGCTCTTTGTCCCCTTTTTCTCTCAGCCTAATATCTCTCCTGCAAAATCTTAACGATGCTGCCTTCCCCCGCCAACAAACCCTCAACACCCTATAATGCTATTTTTTCTAAATCTATACAAAAATTGCATGCATAAACACGGTAGAAATTTGCGAAAACCCATAACACAACCTAACTAAAAATCTCACGGATTAAAAGTTTCACCCAAAAGAATCCCCCATCTCTCTTATCAAATGAAAACTCCAAAAGCAATTCAATGGTTGATAACAACATATTGTTCGCTTTGTACACATGAAAAAACAGTAAACACCTAATTCATTACTAACAACGATTTCAAGCAATTAATTATTTAGACAAATTTTTCCTTCTCGAGGTTCCTGATATCATTAGAAACTATTTGTGTCAAGAAAATCCATTATTCAAACTGCAGACAGGTCACAAAAATCTGACAACTTATGAATCGTCTCTTGAGCACCTGGGAGTGGGTGGATCCCGGTCTTGAAATATGATGTTTTAAAGAACTGATGAACATGAATATCAGCTGTCAACACAAAGTAGATAACCAATCATGACTATGCTTAAAAGAAAGGAAAAAATATATGGCAGTAGAAAAAAAAAAGTGCAAGTAAAGTTTCAGCAGCAATCTCAAAACATTTAAAAGTTGAAGCATGCATTCTAATAAATGCCATCTCAACATCCAACATATTACATAATACCATAGCACACAACAATCCAAAAAACGATCAAACAGTTAGGAAATGTCTAAATTAATAATTTGACCACTAAACTAAACGAATCCGGTGATTTAATGCAAAGATGGACACATAGTACCTTCATCATGTGAACAGTTCCATATCTATAACAGAAAAAAAAAATTGATGCATTAGGATAATGTCAAGGAAATGTAAATATTTTCCCAAGAAGCATATCAAAGAAAAGGGTAACAGAAAATGTGAAATTTGGCACCTTTATTGTCTGTAACAGTAGGATGGCATCAACTTTCAATCCTGGCACAAAGCTAACAATCAAAAGAATGTCATAGGTCACATCTTTGCTGGTACAGAGCAATCTTCATCACTTCCATCACTACAAACCTCTCCCCACTTAACCTAAACAATCACATTTCATCCGAAATCAGTAAAGCCTTGAACTTGCTGCAAATTAATAAACAAAAACCCGACAAACACAAAAAACACAACCGTGAAACCTCTTTGAATTCATGGGTAAGAGCATCTCTTCCAAAAATTCCACTTGAAGTAGAAATGATGAATGGAACATTGGATCTCAATTTTTTTTATATCTGTAATTTCAAACAAACAACAAAAGAAAAATCCATAATTTGCTTCTCTTAATTAAAATGTATCTAAATTATATACTAATTAAGATTAAGGGGTTTATATGAGTAAGAACACATACATGCTTGCAACTGTCATATAATCCAAACCCAGTTCCAATATTAGCCACAATGAAATGAAGCCGTATCGGCTCAGCGAGAACCTTCTCGATCACCTCCTTCAATGCAACCTATGAATTCCAACGCAAAAATCGCAAAAAAGTGCGAGAAAATTTGAGCTTGTGATTTTCTCGAAAACTAAACAGGGGTCTAGACTCTAAACCAAACCTTAGGCGAGGGGTTGGGTGGAAAGAGAGGGCAGAGCTTTGAGGCGAGTCACCACCTCTACCTTCCTATCCACCATATCTAAATATCAACAGAGACAAATTGTCAAACACCAATGGGTGCGCATATACAAACACACACAGAGACCTATATATACAAAAATTACCACAAATAGAAAACTCGTCAGAAACCCTAGACTATCAAAATTCGAAGAGACCCATAGCCCCCAGCTAGTCCATCCACAAAAAAATCATAAACCAAGAAAAATTAAAGAAATCTCATACCTTCCATAAAAAAATCAAAATGAAAACCAGAGAAGCTACATTCGTGAGGATATGAAGAGAATTGATTCGCAGCATGGAGGCACTAAAGGCGAAGGAATTGATTCTACATTTCTTCCTTTCTAGGATGAGAGAAACGGAAGAGCTGGAGTTGTGGCTGCTAGGGTTTGAAGAGGACAGAAACAGGAAGAGTAAGAGATGAGAAGATGAGTGGGGAGAGCACAACTGTAAATATATCGAAATCTATTCGGGGACAAAATTGCCCTCCTAAGTTTTGATAATTACCCTCCAACCCAGGCCTAAATCTCATGGGTTTCTTGTAAATAAGGTGAAATTGGATGGCAAACATGTGACTGTAGCTAAGCTACAGTAAATCCCTCCTCAATTTTAGAATAGATAATACGATAAACTCTGCCGCACTGGTACATAGATGAATCCAACAAGCTAGTCACATGAGAATTGATATATCTTAATTGTTTACAAATAATAAGGTAAAACATGCATGAGGATTGTAAATTATTTCATACCTAATGACTTTATCATGATCAAGATCTGCTTCCTCTAGATCCGAGGGTGTTAATCTCCGCCTAAGAGCCCACTTCACAAGTGATCTTTGCCTTCTTTCAGTGCAGAGTTCAGCAAGGTAGAGAAAGAACTGTGCTAAACAAATGGTGCTGCTCAGTATCCAAAAAACAGCGAAAATACGACCAGCTCCCGTTGAGAAGCTCTCGTCCCCATAGCCTAGTGTAGTAATAGTGGAACAAACGCAATAGAAAGCATCCGTAACTTCCAGATTTTCAACTAGACATAAGAAGACAGTTCCAACTATAATAAGAATCAAAAGAAGGATTCCGACAGTCATACATTTGAATTTAACTTTATCGGTCTCAACCTCCTTAAGAAGCTCCGGTGGCCCAACTTTTTCTCGAAAATGTATGGCTCTAACCAAAAGGATTTCCTGTTTCTCTACAAGGTAATCTGCTGCCTTGCCAAGAATTATGCCAACAAGGGCCATGCCGGTGAACACATAAACGCAAGCAACTAGCTTTGCCAATATGGTATTTGGCACAAGGTCCCCGTAGCCAACAGTGCTCATTGTGACTACACACAAGTACATGGAGTCCAGAATTGCATTCGTTTTCCTCCCCTTTATCTGATGCCTCATCAGGAAAAAGCAAAATGTGCCTCCACCAATGTAGGCAATCAACAACAAGATTACTTGCCTTAGACTGAATTGTGGTTTTACATAGACTGGATCACAATCTGCAGGATATTGAGATTCCACTTCGTTTTGTTGTAGGCGGTTCTTGAATGATGGACATGGAGTAGTACTAATGCTGTATAGGCGATTTCTTCTTCTCTGGACGACATTCGTTTCATTATTGTGTTGAGAATTATCTTTCTTTTCAGAAAGTAAGGTTTGTTTAACATCATCGCTAAAATCACTAGCCATCAGATTTAAAGCATTACATAAAAATTCATCTGGTTTAGCAATGACCTGCAGCATACAAAATCAAAACGACATAATATTTTCCAAACCAAATTTCTTTAACATGAGTTGAAACACAAGGAAAATGACCAAACAAAATGTCCATTTCAAAATTCAATTAAACTCTCCTGGTTGTAAAAATCGAATGACTTTCTGTATCTAAAGACATAAAAATAAAAATTCAATTTCTTGCTACCTTACCTAAATGACACCGAGCAGAAAGAAAAAGAGGATTAAAAGTATCTCAGAAGCCTCAAGATCTTAATCCAATATTTGCCTCAATCAAAGAAACGCGGACCGATTGGATACCCTGCAGAAAGAAGAAACTGAGAAAATACATGCATGCTCAACATATCATTACTAATTACCAAGCAAAGAAAAAATGCAAGAAACTTTACTAATATTTTCTATTTCGTAGTTACACAGTGGTAAAGAAGCAACCAAGAATCACTCTGGTGCTTCCAACTGGGTAGATTTAGACCACTAAGCGACTTAGTGGCATTTCAAATCCACTTGGACGCGTCGCATGATTGACTCTTACTTGTCCGCATCTCATCACGCCTTAAGCGCTTAATTTCAAGCTATTCTATTTATTTCAAGCGCTTAATTTCGTCTTACAAAGGTACAAGGGTATTGTTTGATACGTGCCTTTGTCATTTTTAGTTTTTTGTTTTCACTTACTCTGTTTTGTTCTTCAATGAAAGTAATTACAGAATAATATTCGTTTTTTAATAAAATAACCTTCAACTTAGGCAAAATATAAAATTATTACTCATTTATTTGTCCAAAATATCTTTTAATAAAGTTAATAATTTTATTCAAGCCAATCCCATGTTCACAAACAAATGTGGCCGAGCCACTTAGTACCACGATCCAATAGAGTTAGAAATTTTAAATTTGAATCTCGCCAACTTATCATCTCCCCTACTATAAATAATATCGTTTGCTAAAAATATATAATAATAAAAAAACTAGGCCGAAAACGCTGGTTTGCTCTTACGGAAACAGTCATTAGACAATAGAAGGGCTGGGTAATACATCGGATCGAATTCAGACTGACACTCAGCTGTGTGGAGGAAGCTGAAGACGGAACAAGGGTTTTAGCACAGCCTCCCACTCTCGTAGTCATTCTTTCACTGGGTACGTGATTCTTCATCATCCCCTTCCGTCCTTGCTCTTTTATTCCATTCGATATATTTCGAAAAATTGTTATCTTTGTAGTTTTCTGGGTCTGATTTTGTTTCTCCAATCTGTCATGTTAAACCCCTTATCCATCTCTGTGCCATTTGGTTGCATATTTTGTTATAGTGTATCCTAACAATTAGAAGAGCCCATTTCTGATTTATTTCAATTTTTTATTTTGTTAAAGGGTTTGTGGTTATACTGCGAGCTAGCTTTCTGGGTCACTCAAAAGATTTTTAGAGTAGCTAAAGGTTGAGTCTTGGAGTAGGAGACTGGGTGTTGATTTTGAAGTGTAATTAATGACTTCTATCCCATTGAAAAACATATGGATTAGGCGGCAGCAATGCCCCTGTGGAGATTGGAAATGCTATGTGACATATGAGGGAGACTCTGAAGAGGCATCATCCATAGCATCCCAATTGGTTAAGAATGATGGTACAACATCGGAAGCTATGGTTTCCCCCTATGTTGGAATGGTGTTTAAGAGTGACGATGATGCGTTTGAGTATTATGGCAATTTCGCTAGGAAAAACGGTTTCTCAATTAGGAAAGAGCGCTCTCGACTTAGCCCACAATTGGGTATTTATAAGCGTGACTTTGTTTGTTATCGTTCGGGGTTTGCACCCACGAAGAAGAAGCCTACAGGGGAACACCACAGGGATAGGAAGTCAGTCCGCTGTGGATGCGATGCAAAAATGTATTTGTCCAAGGAGGTCGTTGATGGAGTTTCTCAATGGTTTGTTGTGCAATTCAGTAATGTCCATAACCATGAACTTTTGGAAGATGACCAAGTGCGACTGCTTCCTGCTTATCGTAAAATTCATGAGGCTGATCAAGAGCGGATACTATTACTTTCTAAAGCTGGGTTCCCCGTACACCGCATAGTGAAGGTGTTGGAGTTGGAAAAGGGGATTCAAGGTGGACAGTTACCCTTTTTAGAGAGGGACGTTAGAAATTTTGTTCAAAACCGTAAGAAAGTTGTCCAAGAAAATGATGCTTTGCTCACTGAAAAACGGGAGAACGATACATTGGAACTTCTTGAGGCATGCAAAGGGACAAAAGAAGCGGACGAAGATTTTGTTTATGATTTTACAGTTGACGAGAATGATAAGGTTGAACACATTGCATGGTCGTATGGTGATTCAGTCCATGCATACACTATGTTTGGTGATGCAGTTTATTTTGACACTTCATATCAGTCAATCACATATGGCGTGCTTTTTGGAGCATGGCTTGGCATTGACAACCATGGAAGGACCATTTTCTTTGGTTGCGTTCTTTTGCAAGATGAAACACCTCGTTCCTTCTCATGGGCTTTACAGGTTTGCTATCCAATACACCCACTTTACTGATTTTAGATTAGCTGTGTCTTTGTATCTGTCCACTTAGAATGATTTTTACTTCTTTCATACAGACTTTTGTTCGTTTCATGAGAGGGAGATTCCCACAAACACTTCTAACTGATCTCGATCCTGAGCTTAGAGATGCAATAAGAAGTGAATTACCAGGCACTAAGCATGTCATTTCCATTTGGGATATTCTTCCCAAGATATCTAGCTGGTTCTCTGTTTCACTTGGACCACGCTTTATAGAATTTAAATCTGAGTTTGATGAGTTATATCGGCTGGAGAGTACAGAGGATTTTGAGCTTCAGTGGAATCAAATGATTTCAATGTTTGGGCTTACTACTGATAAACATATTGCTCTACTTTATTCATTCCGGGAATCCTGGGCTCAATCCTATATTAAGGGTTACTTTCTTGCTTGTATGGCAACGACAACATATTCAAAGTCTGTAGATGCATTTTTGAAAGGAATTTTCAGTGCACAAACATGTTTGCGTAGCTTTTTCGAGCAGGTATATTGGTTAATAACTTTTATGCTTGATATATGCCTATAATTCTTTAATTGGTATGGTTTCTTATGCTTGAACACCTTGCAGGTTGGTATTTCTGCCAATATTCAAAATCAGTCACATCGAGAGATGCAGTACATGCATATTAAAACAAGCATTCCTATTGAAGAGCACGCGAGGAGTATTTTGACGCCTTTTGCCTTCAATGCTTTCCAGCATGAACTTGTGCTCGCCATGCAATATGCTGTATCTGAAATGGCCAATGGGTCATATCTTGTGCAGCATTTTAAGAAGATTGAGGGAGAGCGTCTTGTGATATGGATACCAGAAGAGGAACAGGTCCACTGTTCCTGTAAAGAGTTTGAATCTTCAGGATTGTTATGCAGACATTCTCTACGTGTGTATGTAGTAAAGAACTACTTTCAGCTTCCTGACAAATACTGTTTAAATAGATGGCGGAAAGAAGGCTCTCTTGATTATTACGATGATCACATTGCTCGGACTAGTGATGAGGAATGGTTTCAAGATTATCAATGCCTTACAGATACCCTGTTAACAGAATCATCAGTTACAAAGGAGCGTTCTGATTATGTTCGCAGGGAATTGACAACACAGCTCACAAGGATTCTTAATGACGTTAGAAATATGCCAGAATGTGAAGGAGTAGCTATGGATCTGACATTTTCCCCTACTGGCTAATTTGAAGCTGCAATAGGTCATGTGTATTGTATTGGTAGCAAATGCAACTGCAACATGCTATGTGGAATTGAGAGTACAGTCAGAGGTAAGGAAGTTATGATCCCGAGGAAAGGCGATGGAACAATATGACTTTGCATTCGATTTCTCTTGTTTCAAGCGGAAAAGTGTTAACATGTTGAGAAGGGATAATCAGAATTCAGAAGCACCTTGAAAAAAGACTGTAACTTGCTGATGAATGATATGATAAGATTCACAACACACAGAGGATGTGGAGAGAGGTACTTACCAAAGGTGATGTACTCTGTATATACATTGGTAAAATTTAGTTAGTAAAGCAGAGTTTCTTCTAGTTTTCGTGCTCTTGCCCTTTCTTTCTGGGTAGCTTACCAAGCCTTTAGGTTTATAATGCACATTTGATTCTGGTGGGTGCCTCGAGTGTGCAACCAAGCTAATTGCTTGTACTAATATATTGCGGCAAACAGCATTGGAACTGCTGGCCTGACACATTTTTTTGGGCAATTGCCACTCGCATCTTGTCATCGTCTCACATTTTTTTGGGCTTACCGTCCAGCTCCACGCTGATCCCACCTCCAATGCAGTGTGAGAGATTGTTGTGGTCGGACATTCCTACTCATGATTTGCCCCATCTAGTTCTACATCTTTCCCTTCATAATTGATTGAATTGGCATGATGAAGCCAACCAATTTCATCGATCAACATTGGATAGGGGACCCTACGTACAGTACCCTACCCTACAGGGAAAGAGAAGAGATCGAGAGAATCTGAAGCGTCGGTGATATTAGTCATCTTAACAGTGTATATAGAAAGCAATAGTGAAAGTGAAAGTAGGATATTTGATTATTTGTAGTCACAAAACATGAAGCGCAGCGAATGGTCGGTTTTCACACTCCACAAAACTAGTAGATGACAAAAAGGCAAAAACCAATTTGCCATGGAATGAAAACACGGTCATCCATCCAATCCATTAATAATTTAATATCCTAATAATTTGCCTGTTTGTCAAATTATATCTGATTTCATTTTATTGTTAATGATATATGGATCTCGAGTCTTTACATTCATCATATGTGTATCTACACGCATTTAGGCTAATCTTGGTCATTCAATTCATCAAATGAACTAAATGAGTCCATGTCATATTAATCTCTTTCATTCAGCATGATAAGATGCAAACATGTATCATGTTATAATATGATGCGTCATTCTGTTAATTTGATTAATTCGATGACCAAAATTAGTTTAAATGCGTGTAAATGCATGAATAATAAATAGAAAGACTCAAAATTCATAACGTTAATTAATTAGTTCATTAGTGGATTTGTATCTGTGTAAGTGGCTTAAAAACATTAAAGACAATTTTTTTTTTCATTCGAGAGATATACTCAAATAGTTCATTATGATGTGATAGATTCGAATATAAAGCCAAGTTGACTTAGTCCAGGGTATATGACCCATATTTAATTAACATGAAAATAATATAATATACGATGGAAACAAGAACATCTAGTCTAGATACAATAATTAAGGAAACTATTAAACATACTGATGGTGATAATGATGATGATACAATCAGTTTACAAACTAGACAACACATGCCTTACAGCACAGATGCAGCTTCAGCTTTTGGACAAAAGCTAAGTTCCCCTTAATTAAGCGGCAATAGTGAGCTGGTTCCTCCATTTTTCTTATAAACTCTTCGAATTTCTTGTTCAATTCATCTGTACTGCTCATCTTTGAGCCGTACTGATCATCTCCAACGTCAACATTTGTTGCTAGCTCGTGTTTCCATTTCTTCTCCTCCTTGCTCCATCGAAGACAGACTTACTTCATCTTCTTCTTCTTCTTCTTCAAAGAAAGCTTCAGGCTGCATTTCTTCATGGTTCTCTGTATATAACGAACCATTTTGTTGTTTTTCTAGATCTTGTAGTTGTCCAACTTCTTCTTCTTCTTCTGAAGTCGACATTGGTTCTTCTTCTCCCTCGTCGGCCACATAAGCGATGTCATCTTGGCCGAGAGACGACCCAATATCAGATAAGTTAGAATTAACTGATGATGATGTTGAAGACTTTCCACCGAGGTCGGACATAAGCTCATCGGATTCATCATTACAACTGCAACCGCAAGAATTAATCGAAGTTTTTGCAAGAAAAACAAGGATTCCATTACAAATAAGAAACATGTACTTCCTGTCAAGGGTGTGGGTAAAGATTGACAAAAGCAATGTGGAGAAATAGGCATTGACCTGATTGGAGGAATCGGGAAGTAAACAAGAACCTGATGATGTTACAAAAAGAAACAAGGACAGCAAAGACACTGAGACTACAAACTTCAATGTCCTTATCATAAACAACTTGGCATGGTACTTATTGTTGATGAATTTGTCAATAGCTTGGAACTTCTGATCCTCACTACTTTGATGATCCATATATATGTGTGTGTGTGTGTGTGTGTGTGTGTGTGTGTGTGTGTGTGTGATTGCTTACAGATTTAGTGAATGAAGAAGCCAGGGTTACAAGGGAATGAATGGCCTGGTTTTTTGTGTGTTTGTGAGGTATGTTGTTCAAGTAATTTGAACTGTGGTTGCTATTTATAGTAGTCCTAAAACTTGGTACAGTTTAATCGGCTCTGAGTTAATTTACCAAACTGGCCTTGGTTAATGTATATATGCATGGGCGCTGGGGGACACCCAAATCAGTTAAAATCAAATTCCCTTTGCCAGAGACCCTTCTGAAAGCATCAAACATAAAAATTTAATTTCTCTGACATTATTTTTATATATGCATATGCGCGTGCGTGTCTCCTGATCAATACCCAGTTTTTTTCTTTCTATTGTTTATTTAATCTTTCTTTTCTTAATTTCTAACTTTTCAAACCCGGCCGTGTGTAGTCCCTTCTAGTGCTGGAATCTGGACAAATGAAATTGATTGGGGCATAGGTAGGCGCTGCAGTCAACCAGTCAACATTTCCCATGCAAAACCCCAAAAGCGGTGTTAGTTGTGTATTAAATTGCATATTGAAGTCCAATTGAGTATTATCCGTAATTTTTTTTTTTTTTTGAACGGCGTAATTATAAGTTCATGTGTTCAACAGTTCAAGTGCCCTTTCTCTCTCCCTCTCCCACGACCTTTTCGTGTATATATATCATCTTAAATCTATCTACCTCTTGAGTCTTGAAGTAATCCCGCTGAAAAGCACAGTGACCATCTCTCAGAAGAGCAAGGTTCAAATACCTGGTTAGTCCTGTTCACTTCACTTTTTTTCTCTGCAATAATTTTCTGAGACTGTTTTGATTCTTTCTGATGATAAATTATATATGTATATATTGATATACTTACAGTGCATACAGCTGATAAATTGGTAATTAGTGAAGTGCAGTTATATATATATTATTTTGAGGCACAATATTTCGAAGCAACTGATCAACCGTGATGAGAGGAGGCGTACCACTGAGAACCGTCGACAATGGCTGCAGGAAACTTTGCATATCTAATTCTGCGGTTGCTTTGTTCTTCGGTATACCTACTACGTACTACAGTTTAAGTTCGTCCTTCCCCACATGCATCATGCATGGATCGATCTAACCGTTTACCCCTTAATATCCTGATTCTGTTATGAAAACTAATTACATTAGTTTCCAGATCGATAATATTAATTTGACCATGCATGCCTGCCTGCCTTGATATAGTAATAACGATGGATCTATTTGTACTGTTCATTTGTTTAAGGGATATAATTGTTTAAGCTCATTCATAGATACTTTATTTCTACTCCATCACTTTCTTCATGATCCATTCCATTAATCTAGCTAGTTATTTACTTGCATGTTTTAATTTTACATATTCATAAAAATATCAACCAAATAGTTAACTAAATACGGCGTAAGTACCTGCCTTAGTTGACTGGAAAATGTTTAGGAGATCAAATTTTAAAGCATTTTTTATAGACCACATCAATGTAGTTTACAAAAAAAATATTTTAAAAATTCGATATTATCGGCAATTTTTTTTGCAACAGCGATATTTTCACAGTCTTCCAATTGATTATCGTGATAATATCGCTCTCTCTCTCTGTCGTCAGAACGGCAGCCGAGCTCTGTCGTCGCAGCTGCCAAGATCTGTGCCTCTCTCTGCCAAGATCTGCGCCTCTCACAGGTGGTGATGGTGCTCGCCGGAGTGTGCGCCACTGTGGTGGAGGTCATGGTGGGGTGGGTCTGGTGTGTCTCCCCTCTGCTTGCTTGCTCCCTATCTGTTCTTTCTGCGATGGTGAACGAAGGACTTCTGCTGTTGTGCAGTGCAGCAAATCGAACTAATTTGAGCTTCACACTAACACGGAGAGAGAGATCCGAGACTTACCTAACCGGAAAATCAAAGAAGACTCGCCAGAGAGTTTATGGGCTCCGCCATTCTCGCAGAGGCGGGAGAGAGAAGACTGATGATGTGTGATGATGGTGGTGTCCTCGAGCTGCTCGAGTCGAGCAGATGGTGCTGCTGCGTGTGTGTGTGGTCACGACAAGAGAGGAAGAGAGGTAAGAGGGTTTCGAGAGAGATAGACAGTGCAGAGAAGAGAGAGAGAGAGAGAGAGAGAGAGAGAGAGAGAGAGAGAGAGTGTGGAAGTGAGTGAGAGAAGGAAATGGGGTCTCGGGGTAAGGGAAAGAGAGAGAAACGTGAGGAGTGCTGGGGGGCTGCCACGTGGCAGCCTGGGAGGGTTTCGAAATCCAGATATAGAGTTCAGATTTAATTAGGATAAAGGACTAATTTGATAGTTCCAAATACACTCACAATGTTTGTCAGCTCGTTATATAATCAACTTAAATCAGTTAAATCCATCATGCAATACATTTCCTTCCAATTTTTTGTGATAAACTAATAGATAATTGACTAAATAAACATCCTGCAAAGTTTCAATAAAAATTTCCAAGTTTTTCTTACAATTTCCATGGTTTTCATATTATTTTTATCGATAACGATAATATCCCGATATTTTCATCGATATTTCCGTGTTTCTAAACTACCGTTATTTCTGATATCATCGATATTTTATACCTTGATTTTGATTAACATGTACGTATTTATTGAATTGCAGTTGTGGAGTTAATTCACTCGGGATGTGTTGGGGAAGCAGCAGCTGGCATTAATAGGCAGGTCTTTTCCAATGAAAACCACACTCCAGGCCTTGGCCGGAAGCTATTCAAGCAGTCAGCTGGTAAATTATTAACCCCTTTCTCCAAGCTTGTACTGATAATAGAAGACGGTACACTACTCGTATTATAATAAATAATATTAGAGAGACCAAAATTTTAAACTGATAAATTAAATGATGTGTCACTAATAAAAAATAAGCACACTAATCAACATTTTAATAATAATTCAATTATCAACGTCTACGTTATTTGAAAAGAAACTTTGCTAAATACTATTTATTTTGTGTGTGTGTGTGTAGGGTGGTTCGGTATGGGATCCCATACCGAAACCCTTGTCCCGATTTCCAATCCAAAATTTTCGGGAATCCCAATTTCAATACCGATCTCAAATCAAATTTTTGAGAATCCAAAAGCAAAAATATTAGTTACAAGCCAAGGTTTTAAAAGAAATAAAGTAACAAACTCAAAAGCAAAAAAATTAGTTCCAAGCCAAAGTTTCAATAATTAAGTTACAAACCAAAAGCAAAAAAACAAAGCCTAAAATTTATGAAGATTGTTGGCCTCTTCAGCTCGAATACTTGGATCAACACCATGCATCAGAAAGTAAGTGATTAATACCAAACCCACAGCTGCAACATCATACATCTTAAGTTGAACAGAACGTTAGAAGTCCAATGATAACATAGAAGGCTTCTAAGGCAAAACAAATTAAAATGTAAACTTATTTATCTAATGACATAAAAAACTGTTGCATGCATACAATACAAGGGTTTAAATGCTAAATGTCCACAAGAGAATCCACATCGGGGTACACACGAGAGAGTATAATCTCAAAAAAGAATGGGTTGTAAACCAACATCACAAGATTAAGAACTGATAATCCTCATGAGTTATCCAAACTATAAAATTCAGTCGTGCTTCTAAAAGACCAAAATGAGAAAGATAATTTTTTGTAAAATAACTGTGATTAATATCCAATAGTTGACGGAAATAGAAAAATAAGTCTGACAGAAGTCAAGAACATACTCCACTACGAACTTTCTTTAAAAACTTGAGACCCCCATCAGTGAGTTTCCCATCTGGTGTAAATCACAAGATTAAGAACTGGTGATTTAAGACTGCCCCTGAAGAAAGAGACAAATAGAAGTGATCAAACTTCACTGCACGAAGTATAAGTAAAACAAACATAACTAATAATCCAAAGTGGTATACAAAAGACACGAAGATCTCCAGAAAGAACAATGTGCAATTCCCCTATAAAAATAAGATCCACTACGAATACAAGTGTAAAAGAAAAAAAGCTAGCTGTGAAACTTCACGATGTTGAAATGTGGTATCGAAAGCTCAGCCGCAGTGTAAATAGAAACCTCTGCTGGTTTGTGCAACTGGTTTATAGTATCACAGGTACAGAACCCTGTTACGAACCCTCTACTGGTTTGTACTTTTGCCATATAGTCAATCAAATTTTTTGTCGTATTTATTCAAACATCGAAAGATATTGCATTTTCCCCCCATACATCCCTTCTACTACATACCAATTTCATTTGGGAGAGGACGAGACTTGCAAAGAACACGCAGCGCATAAACCTGGTAATCCTGGTAGCCGCAGCAATCTGGTAATCCTGCAAACATGCAGCGCATATAAAGTAAACATATGAAACTAGTAAGGGAAGATTCAAGATTGAAATTAGGTTTCAAAAGGAAGATAGAAATTAAGATTCAAGATTCAAACCCTAAATTAAATTTCAAAACGAAGACAGAAATTAGGTTTCAAAACACTAAATTAATTACCTAAATTGGGGTGAGGTGAGACCGTGAGAGTGACTTCAAGTTCGATGAGAGATCAGATGAGAGATGAGGGTTCGGTGAGGGAGGGGCCGGAGGGCTGCGTTTCGAGACTTCGATGGATGGAAAGAAACAAATGAACGGAAAGAGTAGAGTAAACATTTGGATCTGACCTAAAAACAAATCAACGGCACAGATTAAATCCAAAATAATCAACGGTTGATATAATTCTCTTATAATTAAAAAATAATATATATATATATATAATTTTTTTTTCGGTTCGGTATGAGAATACCGAAAAATAGAGATGCAATACCGAATCCCATACCGAAAAATTCGGTTTGGTTTGGGATTGAAATTTTTTTAATTTGGTTCGGGATTTTTGAAATTTTTTTCCAACCCTAAGTGTGTGTATTTTACTCCACGTTTAGTCATCGAATTTTGCAAGGTCATTAATATGCCTGTCATATTATATTGGACGGGAACTTTCTCGATGTCAATGCAGTAAATCAGAAAGCTTGACATCAATTTGGTTCGACCTGATTGGGCCTTATCAAATATAGGTCATGTGGTTTATGACCCGGCATAATTTATGCTGTCTTAGAATGTGATGGACGTGTCCAAAATTACCATGGGTCGAGACCCTTCATTAATTTTTGGGCAAAGGAGCCCATACAATGCTCATTCATTGGCCCATTATAATAATTTTATAATACTACTTCACAATTTATACCAAGTTACGAGATTCTTTTTTTATAATTTTATCAGATGTCAACGAAGGGAATATTTTTTTTTTAATTTTGAATAAATGATATATTTTTAATTACTAAGCAGAGAAGTAATGTTAGGCTTAGACTAAAGCTAGTTTATTCATATTAAGCTTTTTTTTTAAACATAATTGAGCATTTACTCATGGATCCAAAAGTTTGTATTTGAACCCTTGTATGCAATATCACTTGCATGTTTACTTACCAAAAATGGACCTGTGTTTATCGTTTCTTCTTCTTTAAAAAGAAAAGAAAAGAAATGGATCGATATGTGTAAGAAACAATTATCATTAACTAATACACAATAAATGAAAATGTAAGTGAATCTCAAGTTGAAAACCTAGATTTTTTGTACCTGAACAACTAAGTATGAGATCACTAAGAGAGGTTGTTTAAGTCATACCTAACAACTACATATAATTCGAAAAAAATAATCATTCATGGCTTATTCTAAATTAGGTTAAGGTGGGGATTTCGGCTTTATAATAACTCTTTGTGCAATCATGGAGAGGAAATGACAGATAAAATTTGCATAAAATTACTTGATGCAGATGAGGGTGGTGATGGAGGACCAGGAGGAGACATGAATCGTTTCGGCGCGGCATGCTCAAAGGACGACATAGTAATATTCCAAGGCCAAACAGCCCCACTTCCCAATGGAATTCCAACCTACACGGTTCAGATTCTCAACGCCTGCGTTTCAGGTTGCAGCATATCCGACATTCACGTCAGATGTGGATGGTTTAGCTCCGCTCGCCTGGTGAATCCCAGAGTGTTCAGGCGCAATGACTACGATGACTGCCTGGTCAATGATGGTGAGGCTCTTGGCCCCGGAGAAACCCTATCTTTCCAGTATGCCAACAGTTTCCGTTACCCTTTATCCGTTTCATCTGTAGTTTGCTGCTGATCAACTCACAAAGCTAGCCTAGCTACATAAAATCTTTTGTTCAAACTCAATCAAAACATATGACTCGGTTCTTAATTATAGACTCGCTTTCTGGCCTATATGTGCTCAAGGATGAACTATGGTTTGAAGTTTGGAAAGTGGAAGTTGTAGTCGGGCTATTAAATGAAAGTTTTTTCAGTACATGGTGTCTATGTTATCGATGATATGTTGATACTATCTGGCCAACAAAAACATACATCGACATATTATTGATACATCTTGAACAATGTCATGGAGAATAATATATCGTGTTGATTTTGTTGTCCCTAACAAAATGTATACCAACATGTTATTGATGCATTTTGACAATATCATTGAAGAAAAAAGATAGCAACATATTATGTATACGTCTTGCATGGAGAATTCTTGTGGAATTGAACAAAAAAGATAGCAAAATGTCAACAATTACTAGTTGCCGAACTTGGATAATATTTAGAAGTACAAGGAAGGATTTAACTTTAAACTGCTCCCCATTTGCTTCCATACACAAGTGTAATATGTAGAAGTAAAGTTCCTAGCTCTAGGATGGCATGATCAAAAAGTAGTAATCTCTTTACTTAATTAGTCTTTACTTACATGGACGGAATCCATGGATTGATATATCCATAATCGTAACTAAAATCTGAGACACCAACCATGGCATAAAGCACTTGGGAGAAGATGAAGATACCTCCCCCTAATATTACCAAAACGAGAATTGCAGAAATAGGGTTCTTCAACAACTCGTATAGCGGCGCGAAGGTCGCGTACAGAGCACCTGTACTCACTGTGAGAGCATACAGTCCATATCTCCGTACATTGTCCCAAAACTCTTCCATCAGCGGCCCTTCGGGGCCCAACGCCATTGCCTTTTGCTCGTCCATCGCCATCAGCGCCGCCATAACTCCTACGGAAACAGCTCCCATTATCCAAAACCTTGACGCGTTGTTTCCGCTGGAGTTTATTGGGGTGGAAGTATCGTTGACAGACTCTTTCCGGACGAGCGTTGCACTATATAACTTGGATTTTGTAGCGGATGCTCTTGTTGGTGGAGGACTATTGCGTGTGGCTTCGGAAGGGAGAGATGATAATATGGTTGGATTTTGAGGGTGTTTTGGTAGGGAGAGGGGGATGGGAAATGAGTTAGGGTTTGAGGATGGATAGGAAGGATATTTGACGGGGTATCTTAGGAGGTGGAATTGGGAGCTCAGTGTAGACATTTTCATTTTTGGGAGCTCTGAAGCAGAGCACCTTCTGCTCTCTCACTCCAAAGTCTTAAAGCTATACAAGATATCTCGTTCTTTATTATCCTTCCGATATTCCAAGTTTGTGGACATGGTTGCATGGCCTTCTATCTCTTTAAAACAAGATAACTTTGACAAGAGGAGGTTGAATATTCAATGTCTATGCACCTACTGGCCTATTGGGTCCCTCAAGGCCTCACCAAAACATATGGGAATGGAGTGGGATGTACACCAAAATCTTGTAATCTCTTTCTATTCTTTCAAAGTTTCTTTTTAACCCCTGTAATTTTTTAAGAGTTAGACATTTATAAAGTTTGATGGAGTTTTAATGGATTTTCCTAAAACTTCATATGAATTTTTAAGTAAATTTCTCCAAAATTTAAAATACACTATGAATCATTTCAAATTCATCAAAATCCTTCACTTTTAAACTTAAACTAAATCTTGATTGAATATATCAATTTTTAAATACAAGAGTATGATTTCTTCATTGTAGTTTTTTTTTTCCTGTAACATGGAAGAAAAAGAGAAAAGAAACACATGAACAACTAGTCTAGCTCTAGCGGTTCAAGAGTAGCCATCAAAAAGAGTTTAAACTAAACAAGGAGGAGTCTCTGCAAGCTCTTGAAAATCCATCTCGTTATATTATTTAAACTTGGCTAACCAGTCGGTTGGAAAATTAAGCTCTCTATGAATATGATGCAAATTGCAACTTCAGTTCTTTTGATTAACCTTTTGCACTCTAAGACAATACCATAGAGAGTGATTTAAGGCTATAAAAAAAATCATGAATTAGAGACAACACCAAAGGAGAATTAACCTCTACAATAAAGATGAGGGAATAAGGATTTGGATTCCATTCAAATTCACTTTTTGGGATCTTATGGATCTTTACATCTTAGTTATTCGTCGTATATTGAACGGTCAGAAATTATTTAATTTTTTTATTTAAAATTAAACACAAATAATACTTGACAAAAATTGACTGCACAATGTGCAATCACGATTAGGATCTTAGGAACCCCACAAAGTAAACCCGGGAAGTATCCTCTTCCAGAGAATAAACCTAAAAAAATATCCTCCCAATTCAGCTACCCCTCGTTCTTGGGTTGCTATGCAATAGCCACCACGATGTCCACGTGTTTAATTAAAGTTACTTCACTTATCATTATTTCTTACTTTTAATAGTTATTGATTTAAATTTAACCGAATTATAAATATAATTATATATTCGTTATTTTTTTACTTATATGTAAATTATCGTCACCTGTAATTTGTACATGTATTTCAATTAAAACAATTCTTTAGCTATATTGCAACAACGGTAACTGAATTATAACCTAGTTGCATTTTCATCGATGAATCCTAAATTTTTTGTGAAAATTACTTGGTATTTTCTTTCTTCGTCAGCTTAAATCACTTTACCTAAGTCAATGGTAGTCCCACTGTTTTGGCTTTTACCACTTCTCCCTCACCAGTCACCAGATGTCATGGGCTGCCTTGGTCTCCAAGCTCTGCATAACCCCTGACTCATGCCCTGCCGCTGCCGCCCCCTCTCTCTCCCTCCGTCTCTAAACATTAGGTTATTCCGCCCCTCCCCTCGACTTCCATAGCCTTCTCCCCCCTCCCCTCTCTCCTCCTTCCCCTTTTCACCAAAAAGCTCACTCCTTTTCTGCTCTGCTTTCACCTTTCAACCCGCTGAAAACCCCCACCTTTTGTTTGTTTCTCGCTTTTTCGCTCTTTGGGTTTCTTCGTCGTCCTCACCGTCAATGGCATTTCAATCTTCTGTTTGTTTCCGCTGAAACCAGCTGAGAGTGAGATAGACCCAATTCGTCTTTTTTGAATTGGGTCTAGGTTTTACAGCAACCCTAGCTCTCTCTTTTCGTTTTCACTATTGGGCAGTTTATTTTCTTTTGGAGGCTGTTTGGCTGCAGCAATTTCCGCTCCCTGAGTATACCTGCAATGGTAGGTTTTCTTTCCTATCATTCTTATTTGTTTGTTTATTATTTATCTGAACTTTACTGTGCTTTTTCTTCAATGGGATTGAGTTTTTATGAGAACCTAAGTTCTAAGTTAGGGTTTTATGGTCATTGGGTTGTTATTTGAGTACCAAAAAGCTTATTTCTTGTGAAGTTGTGATGTTGCAGGTAATGTGATAAAAGGGGGCTTCTTGTTCTGTGATTTTGGGTGTGTCTTAATATAGAGATGATGACGAATACTCATAGTTTTGTGTCGTGGGAGGAGCACACTCTGTGTCAAGAGCGCGGTAGCCGTGTGGTCCATTACTACTTGAAGGAGGCATCAGGGGAATTAGTCCTTGCTGTTGTAGGGACTGAGAGGAGTATAAGGCACATGGTGTATGTTCTTTCGGATGAGTTCGTGGAGACATATGAGTCCAAGGGATTCATTAATGTGTGTACCAAATGGAGAGCAAGAAGAGAAGTTGTAGAATGGCTTACTTCCTTGGTCTCGAGGCGTTGCTGGTCGGAGTTTCCTGGTATGTGAAGTTATATGTCGCACTTTTCAGGTTCCCTTTATGGAATTTTTTATGGCATTGGCTGAGTATGATGAATAATATCGTCCTTTGTTGTGATTTGTGAGTGGATTTAAGCTTATGAATACAGGTTATGATAAGCATTGCCTCAATATACTTTTTTGAATAGAATGTCAATACGGAAGAAGACCTTGACGTACCATGTTTAGAATAACAAATTTCACGAGCATTGTTATACTTATACTTTACTAAGGGGTAGTTATATGGTATGTAAAGGTTGAATTGGAGATACTTGTGAGATTGACTTAAGTCATCTTTGTGTTGCATTGATGTAAATTTCTCAGTGTAGGGCAAGTAGTAGTAGGTCCCTCCGACATTGCATCTTTTATCTTTATATTTAGAATCTTGGATTTTAAATTTTGCAGACTGATTATCATAATGCTTTAGTTAAAAATGAATTGGAACTTTTTGTATAAGTTTGAGATTAACGCTACCCTAACAAGTCTCACACAAGTAGGCGACTTTAAGAAAAATTATATTCAATGTTGTGCGTTTGTTTGATTTTGTTTAGAATCAGAGGTGAATAACTGGAATAAAAGGAAGTTCTTATCCAGAATTTCTTTAGTTAAGTCTGTTGTTGCCTCAGAAGCTGTTGAAATTTATATTAGTTTGTGAACAACATTGATTTACATGCCAGTTGAGCTATCCACTGCAACATGAAAAATTTGTTTATTTAATTCATGTCTCTCTCCCCACTAAATGTTCTAGCTCAGAACATATTTGGAACCACAAATTGAGATGATATTTGCCTAAGATCCTCCTCTAGATTTGCACTTTTGAAAGAGTACATGGTTTCATCTATACTAGCATAGGAAGTTTTGAAAGTAATGAAGTATGGTCTCTAATTTGTACGTTAGGTTCTGTAGTGTGAGTGAACATGCATGTGCATGTGCTTGTGTCCGTATGTGTGCTTTTTACGTGAAATATAGACTAGAATGATTTTACTTTTGAACATTGAAACATGTTGGTGGTGTATTCTTATGTTAATGGTATGCGAGGTTTTCAAACTTTTAAAATGTATGGAGTTGATTTAATGAATAAATAATTTATTGGATACTCAAGGTTGAGATATATTGGATATATGTTCTTAAGTAAATTGCTCTGATAGTCAGCTTTAATTATGTGAGTATAATACTGAGAACTAATAACTTAAGAGAGATGGCATAGTGATAATTTATATTCCCGAGAAATAAAATATTCGTATTAAAGGGAAGGCAAGAATACGGAAAGGAGGCAAAAAAGGACAAAGAAATAAAAAATTTCCCCAAACAACAGTCTTAATGAGGATGTTTGTCCAACTACTGTTGTATGGCATTCCTACTTTTATGTTTGATAAAGAGTTATATTGCCCTTGCTTTAGGGGGCATTTTTTTAGTAATTGGGTGTGGCCGCGTAAGGGGCATACTTGAACCTGCCTTTGAACTTTGGTAGAACTTATTTTAGCATATCAAAGCATTGTGTTTTGCCGGTGCTATATTTTCATTAGGATGTAATTCTAAGCTCATGTGCTTTCCATTAACAGATGGCTAGAGTATTGAAAGAAGGAAAAAAATTGGGAAAGAAACTTTCTTTGAAACAACTTAGTTTTAATATGTAAAGGTATTTCTGTCCAACATGTTTTACAACAGTCCCACTTATGTATGGCAAAAGACATTTCCAGTTTTATATATAGCATACAGTTTGCCTTTGCTTTGGTGAGGCAATTTCTTTTACATTATTTATCTAATTTGGAGTTGGGAGGCATGCTAAACGCCTTTGAATTTCTTACAATAACCTATTGTAGCATACCACAGTATTGGGTTTTGCCACTGTTAAGTTTTTTCTTTAGGAATGTTACATGTAGCTCTAAGCGCCTGCTTCTGCACATGGTATAGTCAATAGTTCTAAAACCAAGTAAACCGTTCTTAATCAAATCAAGTAAGTTTTTCATTAGCAAAGTAACGTAATCAGAAGATATCTGGGCTGATACATAATTCCTTTTCTATTAATCAACAATAATTGCATTAGATAAATTTTACCTTTCAAATATTTTCTGTTATGAGAATGGAGGGAGTATTCTGGCCACCTTTTCTCTTAGAAATGAAAATTATTTTGGATTAGTCAATAACTTAATCCTTAATCGTTAATCCTATACGTTAGTGATTTATGGTTAGAGGAGATTGCCTGTATTAATTTGGTTTCCTTTGATAAACCGAAATCCAACTTTTTGAATAGAAACGTGTAAAGCCAATTATGTTTCAGCATCTTTCCAGAAAGGAGAGGCTGGCTGTTACGTGTCTCTATATCGTCATTCTTTATAAGCTCTTTCTGCCGGCCTGTTCTCATGTCACATTAAACATCCTTGCCTTCTACTTCTTCAATCTTCACAAATCCACTGCACCCGTTAAGTAAGGGAGGAGAAAGAGAGAGAGGGAGAGCTAGTATGAGTTCGTTGACGGGATTTTCAACCTCTAATGATAGAATGGGTTACCCATATCAGGCCTTAAATTTTATGCCTATTAATTTTGTTTTCTTTGTGTTTTGCACTATCTTTCGTGTTTATTACATGTTTACCTTTTAGAACCACGATTTGATTGCTCACTTTGGAATTTTAGCCGGATGCGAATTATTTATTCTCTCTTTCATTTTGGTTTTGTTTCATGGGTTGGGGTGATTGGAAGAGGTGTGGGCGGTGAATCTTAAAACCCTAATTTTGTGACCTTTGTTTCTCACCTGTGAAATTTTGGAAGATTTTAGTTCCCGTAAGTAGTTATTTGTTTACACCCCTAGGAATTGAGAATCTGGCTATGGAGTCCTTGCTTCTGTTCAACGGAGACTATGTAGCGAGTGTAATGTATCATACAAGTATACAACACAATATGTGAAATTGTAGCCAAACATGCATATTTAAGTTGAAATTCCTGTTTTGAGTAACATGTGAAATTGTTGATTTGGAGAAATGGCATATACTTTTTCTTTCCATAGTTCTGTTGCTTTCATTTTTGGTTTAGGAAATTAATTTTTCAACCTCAGATACTGTACAAAATGAAAATTTAAAGCAATAAGCTTAATTGGAAGCATTAAGTTATTTCGGACATTAATAGGTTTGAATAATGATTTCTCATATTTTGGGTTTTCTAAGGCTTGTTTCTTGTTACAGGGGTTTCTAAGGTTTAATCTATTAATATTGTGAAATTAACATTTTGTTCACCTTGGTCATTGATCATTAAACAAAGTTCAGTAAGCTGGCTGCTTGAGTACCTTTCTTTGTCATCTATCTTTTTCAATCTTTAATCTTTGTTAGCTTTAATTTAGTGTTTTCCAATCGTAACATGAGCCAAATGTTACCATAAGGCATCATGAATACCTTCTATGGGCCAAATGGTGAGGTGATTATGTTCCTGTATTTAGTCCACTCTCAATTAGAAAATACATGAAAGTTGGGCAGCCTGCTATGGGTAAAATACTTCTTATGGGTTGAAATTTCTGTGCTGACTAGCAAAGATTGGAATGCATACCATGGTTTGCCTCTTTGTCACTTGTTGATAAGCTTTTTTTAACTGTTGGGTTTTTGAATTCTCAAGATCTACTATTGCATTATGCTTCTATATTCATGTATGGTCTCTTGTCACTTTTCACTATACTAATGCTCATTTGAGTTTGAATTATAAATTTAAAGCAAACGTAATCTTCCTATTACAGATTCTCCAACGGATGAAACAACACAACCATTGCCAATTACTGGACTCAGTGCTCTTCAAACTTCTCTGCCTGATCACACGGTATTCACATACTGTTATTTGCTAAGTCTGGATTTTGGGTTCATACATACATTTTATTAAGTTCTCCCTTTCCTATCAAGGTTCCGAGGAAAGTGAAAGTTCACAATTCAGACATTGAATGGTCTGGTGTTGCCTGGATTTGTGCCAAACAGCTGAAGCATTATCCAGCATTTTACAGGAATGAAACTACCATTTCTGTAAGCATCAGATGATCTACCTCCTTTGTTATATAAGTTATTATTTCTATATTTAGTGGTGCTCTTTATTTCCTTAATTAGCATCTTTTTAATTTTCATTGATACGTGGTGTAATGTTTATTATTGTGACCCTGATTTTCAGGTCCATTCCTTTGTATTTGTAATGGCTTTGGAAGAAGAACATCATTACCTAGGTTACGTGGAAGACATGTATGAAGACAAGAAAGGGCAGAAAAAGGTTAAAGTGCGTTGGTTTCACCACACGCGGGAAGTCAAGGATGTGATTACTCTGAATCCACACCCCAGAGAAGTTTTTATCACACCTCATGTTCAGGTGATCAGTGCTGAGTGTGTTGATGGTCCTGCAACAGTTCTGACTCCTAAGCACTATGAAAAATGCTTGGCTGTTGTAGCTCAAAAATCTTCCTCTGGAATATTTATGTGCTTTCGGCAATTTGAGGACTGCAAGGTTAAGCCCTTCAGTCTTGCTAAATTGCGGGGGTATTCTAATCAAGCAATTCTGTCTTCTTTAGATGTCCACATCTCCAAGCAGAAAGCCAAGTACCATAAATTTTGTCATGAAGATGAGGAAGAGTTAGCACCTGATGATCCTATGAGGGTGAGCCTTAAGAGAAACAGAAGCAGCAAGGTGATTCAGGGACATTCTGGTGTTAAAAATTTGGTCACTGGGAATCATTTACCAAATTGCGTTCCAACATACCCAAAGTTGAAATTAAAATTATCAAGGAAAACCATGGGAGTTAAGATTGCTGGTTCAGAGCCCCTATGTCCAGTGTCTTTTAAGGTTGATGAAAAGATAGAGTTGCTCTGTCAAGATAGTGGCATACGAGGATGTTGGTTCAGTTGTCAGGTCTTGCAGACATCTCAGAAGCTTCTCAAAGTTCAATATGATGATTTGCAAGATGTAGATGGAACTGGCAATCTCGAGGTATGTGGTCTTCTAGAGATCTTTATTTTGAATTATTTTCTGGCTCATATTAGAACATAGGGAGCATGGGAAAACATTTTTTTTGGTATATATTTTGTTGACATTGCCTCAGAAATAAATCTCTAGTCACTTTTTTTTCTTTAAGTAAATATTACTATGTAGCTTGGTAGTTCGCCTATTTGAAGTGATTTGAATGCATGAATATGAGTTGAATTAACGTTTAATTAACAAATTGCCTGTAAGTTAACATTGTGCTCTAGTATGCGCATTTGCAAGAAATGTTATGTTACCTTTTTGGTAATTGGCTTGTTTGTGTAAACTAATCGCTGAATGAATTTAGACCTTCACTTTTTTTTTTTAATGTGTAGGAGTGGGTCCCTGCCTTTAAA
This sequence comes from Crataegus laevigata, assembly GCA_963580275.1. Taxonomy (NCBI): domain Eukaryota; kingdom Viridiplantae; phylum Streptophyta; class Magnoliopsida; order Rosales; family Rosaceae; genus Crataegus; species Crataegus laevigata. The sequence goes on from OY756939.1 coordinate 424,739, forward strand.
GTTGCTGCTCCAGATAAACTAGGCATGAGATGCTCAGGTCGCCTGACAATCCGACCCTGTCGTCTCAATGATTCTGCAGAGTGCTGTATTGAGGTTGGAGTAGCAGTTGATGCGTGGTGGTGTGATGGCTGGTGGGAAGGTGTTGTTACTGGAGTTAGCATTTCTGGGGCTGATACCATACAAGTCTACTTCCCCGGTATCCTCTCAGATGGAAAGCTGTTTTGTATTTGATTTAAATTATGTTTCTTACCTTTCAGATAGTGCTTTGTTTAGTTGACTTAAACCTATCGAAACTGGTAAAATGTTTTATCTGGGTTTCCGATCAGTTATCGGGATGAGTGATGTTAATTTCAATGTATCCTAGGTGAGGAGAAGCTGATGAGTTTCCAGAGAAAGGATGTTAGGGCTTCCAAAGACTGGGTTGAGAACAGATGGGTTGATGTGAAGGCAAAGCCTGATATACTCTCATACGTATCTGAAAATATCAGTTCTAGCATGAAGCTCTTATCAATCTCTGCTAGTTCTGTGGCAAAAACTTGTTCTAAACATGAAGCTGTTGAAGAGAAACAGGAGTCACCAGATTTAGCCCCACCGGATGAGGACTCGGGGAAAGGTGACGAGGGCGAATTTGCGGAAGCAGCCTTGTACCAGTAATGAAGACGAAATTAACAATTCAAGTGATGGCAATGGCAGTGATGATTGTGCTTGTAAAAAACGGAGAAATGCGAAGCACCAGAAGCCACAGAAGTGGCTGCTCGTGGCTGAGGTCGAGAATTTTGACCTTGCTGATGAGATTGTGGAAGGTTTAGGGGCCTGGTTCTTGTAGATAAGACGAACTGTCGGCACCGAGGAAAAGAACTATCAAGTTTCTAACATCATGGAATTGGAAGGTGTACAGCTTTATATCTGATAGATTAATTAACTCCAAGTGCTCCAAGTAAATGTGATCCAATGGTGATCAGGTGTTAGGCAGTGGCTCAATTAACTCGCAGGAGTAATTGGTGTGTGCTTTTGCACCCGTGTCTTGTGTGGCAACTTCTGAAAACTGCCCTGTATATGTATCTTAATGGTATCTTTTGAGTCAATAGTTTTCAGTCTTGAGAAGTAATTGTAAGGCTTGTAAAGGTTCAAGACCTCTTTAGCTAAGAATTGACGCATTACGATGTTAACCGTTGGAGCTTTCACACAAGTGCTATGTCCGTAACATGATTACGAACGTAGCGCAGTCTGAGCGAAAGATCACATGACCAGTAAATATAAGGAAAGCAGAGACTACCAACCTTTCATATCTGTTAAGCTTGTAGAACATCGTAACTAAGAAATTTTTGTGAAATTGAGAGAGGAGGATACAGCAGCAGTAGCATTTGCGAATTTGTTATTTCTCTCAAACAAAACTGATACGCATGAACATAAGTTACAACAAAAACAAGAAGCCTGCAACAGCGTCAACTATCAAGGCTGAGCGACACCCTTTTTCACGAGCATGTCGTAAACCCTGTCGATCTTATTAGGTTCAATCTTGAATAGGTGATGGACATCTGATCTTTTAGTGACTCTGCCACTGAAGATTTCAATTGATATAACTTCTTGTATCTTAAGGAAAACGGGTGGTGCCAATCTAATCTCGCTGCAGAGGCGTTTCTCCTGCCATGGCACAAAAAAAGTAGATTGTTTCAGAAAAAAGAAAAAAAGGCTTTTAACAGATATAACGAGTATAAAAGAACACAGCCTACCAACAGTAGGAGCGAGCAGCAATTGTGCTCGCTTATTGACAAACTAATAAGTTGGTAAATGAATACTTACAGCTTCAGACAGTAAATCTGATCCATAAAATCCCATTACATCCATATCGCTGGCAGAGCCTGAAGTGACCTGCCCAGCTGGCCTTATATTTGAGTCCTTGCCAACGCCAACAGACTCCGAGGACATGAACAAATTTGGACCTCCCTGACTGCTTGGACCAACTTGCCCACTTTCCTTTGCTCTGCGAGCATTTTCTTCAGCTTCCCTTCTTCGTTTCTGTAAAAGATATCTATCTGCCTCCGCCGATGTACGGCAACCAGCAGATCTGGCTTCCTGTAAGATTATATTACAAGATTCGTGAAAGGACTTAATAAAGCCATCCATATCCACGTGTTATTGTGCGTGTCTTCTATAAGACGACTGTTTATAGATTAAGAGTGTGATGAGCTAAGTGGAAAAAGCAACCAATAATTGGACACGATTTAGATACTATGCACTAAAACTTTTACGATCAGAGTTGCATGTCTATAGTGTGAAAGGAAAGATCGGCTCTTCTACATGAAAAATGGACAACTCATTCCAATTGGTAAGCCAAGTACCATACCTTAAGTTCTTGAATTCTTTTCAAAGTGCGATGCTCTGAAATAACTGTGTGAAGTAATTCGTCATGCTCTTCCTTGGAATGGAAACACATGAAGACATCATATCGTCGACATATAGCCCTTTCTTCAGGCGATAGGTCCTTCTCAAAAGGATTAGGATATAATAAATTTCTTTCTAGTATGAAATCCTTTCTACGCTTCCTCTCATCAAGTCTGCAAACGAATTATCCCCATGAAGGTTAAAACATCAATAGCTTTACACAATAATTGCTGCGTCAAATCTCAACTTCTAGTCATGTTATATTGCTACGTAGTATATAACTCAACGTACATCGAAAATACAAAAAGAAGTCCAGCCAAAAAATAACACACAAAACAGAAATCCTCATCGGTTGCATTAATGACAAGTTCATATTCTTTCTTTTTTTTTCACTTCATTGTAAACTTGTCCTGCGTTATGCTACCTCAAGTTCCATGAAATGAATGGATATGATATACTAATCTGAAAAATAAATATGCACCAAAAGCAACTTAGTTAGCGGGTACCTCTTTGCATAGATTCTCAACACTTTCAACTTCAGCTCACGCTCCTCATCAGTGTCAGTATCCTTAAACTCCATGTCAGCCAATAGCTGCTCAGAATCGTTATCGTATTCAGGATCGAACTCCTGCCTTTTGGCATTATAGCCACTCTCCACTAAAGAAGGACCCTTACTCCCCAAAGAACTTGGTTTCTTCCCTTTCCCTTCTGCATGAGGATCTGCCACAAACAATAGTAACAAGTAAGAATTGGTAGTTCATCATTACCGTATAAAATTATGGATCCCACACCAATTCTTTAAACTTAATAATCATATAGGTAGTATATGTGCATACGTTAGCGATACACAAGAAATATTATTCTTCAGTCACATGATTCCATCTTAGAGAACATCAGTCATGTGATTTACCTGAAAACAATTGCTCAAGCATCCAAACAGACGGAGTACAAGCATCATTTATCAGCCTTAGTGTTTAAACTTGTTTCAAATTAAGTTAGGACATATAACCAATTTATAGGTGGAAACTTTGCATCACCTTCCAGTTTAACGACACCAGGACCATCTTTAACCTGGGCCATGTTGGATGGTTTCTTGTTACCAGCTGCTGCCGCCACGTTTGCACCACTAGAGCGAAGTCCAGATTCTACATCTGAATTACAGGAAAGCAAAGAATAAACCTGAGAATCGTCCAAGATCATCTTTATTTGATAAGTCATAAACAGGGAGTCAAGGATAGATCTTATCTGACCAGAGTTCATGCTAGATATTAAACGGCCAGAAGGGCCACCTTTGTGCATATCTTCCACTCTGAGTAAATTAAGAAAATTTCAAAATTAAAATGTATCATATGCGTACTAATAGTCTAAATCATGAATCTATTGGGATGGTGACCATACTTGGTTCTTGAAGGAGAAAATGGAGATTCCTCCTTCAAATTATGATCCCCCAGCGTAGGAAATCCTATAACAGTCACAAGCATTTGATAATAAGAAAAACTAACACCAAGTATAAAATGAAAAAGAAAATAATCAAAACAACCTGAAGGAATACATAAACTACAAAGTATGTACCTCCTAATTCACCAGAATTAATCGCTTTTCTTATTTTAGTAGAAGAGAAATATATAAAAGCTGAATGCAGGAAATTCATTGAATATGTGTCTTCCATGAGATTTATCATTAAACATGAGGACCATTTGTATGACATCAGCCACCCTAGATGCTTAAATCTAGCAATACGACAACAATTTTTTAATGAACATGGTACTGGTTCAGAATGGAAGGAAACAAAAGTACCTAAACACAGAGAAGAAGTAAATATCACTAACCTTTCTTGTCCTCGCCATGCCCTTTAGCCATAGCAAGAAGCTCCTTTCTATTTTTTCCAACAACATGTGACATGTCCTTGAACAGATATATTCCACAACTTGATTACTTTTGTGAAAAGTTAAAACTCGAATGAAAACTGACTTTTTCAAAATTGCATCATACCGGAAGAGGAAAGTACTGTGAGTTCAAATAAACATTTGTATAGTGTTCTATACATTGCTCTTTACTCTTCGTCCCAACATGCTCAGCAACTTCAGCCCAGTTCCCCAATCCATACATTTCAGTTGCCTACAATAAGGAATGTATAGAAAAAAGACTGAAACCGGATACAAGTCAAATAGAAAAGGATCGCTAGCAACTTCATTTGAGGGATTAAAAACAAATTAAAATACCTCCAGGAGCAGTATTTCATCATCTGCATTCCAGTCTGGGCAAATAAGTGGGAAAGATAAATTGTCCTGTTGAAAGGGAAATGCAAAACTAAGCGTAAGTGCACGGAGGGATGCATTTCATTGTCCAAAGTCACTATTATTTGCATCATAACTGGTTAAAAACTATAAGGAAATACGTTAATAAGGAAAACTAACGAAAAGTCCAAAAAAACTTTAGTTTTAATGAAAAATGATAAATAAAGGTGTAGTGAATAGTACCAAGGAAAGGTAAAAATGTGGTTTTTCGTTAAAAGTGAACAGTACCTTCATAGAAAAAGGAAGTCTAACTCTTTAGTTGTTATATAATTGCTTAAACAGGGATACACTCATTTCTATCTTACAAGACGCTCCCATTCACATCACTTGTCAAATAATTACAAACCACGGAGAACGCTACTTAACAAGATATAAGAAAAAAGAGACTCAGATCTTAATACTAACCATAACCCTGTAAGAGTGGTTGCTTTTGTGGGATGTCACCTCAGCTCCAACAGAAAAACACTCTATACACAGGTCAAAATCAGGGCACATACAACACTTGATTCGGACCTTCCCTGTGATGTCTTTATTGCAATAATTGCAGTGGTAATCCCTTTTTCCTTCACTTGTGCCCTGACCTGCACCCAAATTTCGAAAATTGGAAATGAAATAAAGAATGAACAAAGAAAACACAATTTTTTTTGGATAATTATAACAAACGAAATAAAGGATGTCATTTAACAAAGACGATACAGTAATTCTCTGTTGGCATGATTATAACCTCGTAATACCACTATAACAAGAAGTTGAAACAGCAAAGTTATACAAACCATTTGCAATATCTCACTTTTTAACGGATTCAATTGATTACTACATGATAGTGGGGAAAGTACCTGCAGCTGAAGACTCTAAATTTTCTCCAATGGATGCATTCTTTTTTCTCCTTGATCTGCTTGATCAAAAGTTGGTATTCAGATGAAACTTAATAGACGTCTCAAAAAGATAATGAAACACCAGTAGAATCCAAGTAGCAAAAACGGATATTGAGTAAAGAATTCTGTCATAGGACACAGGCAGCCTGATGGGCAGCAAAAATGCGAAAACTAAAATAAAAACATTTGCAAAATTATAACTTGCTTCGTGGGCTTCCCTACATTTTCCGGGAAAATACAAATCCTAGAAGTCATGTGTGAATGACTAAAAATTCCGGCAAGTACACATTTTCCAGTTGACCAAACAGTCAGTTGTTCTCTTGTATAACAATTTAACAAATTACCGATGATTTTAACACAACTAAAGCTCCAAAACGTACACTGAAATGCCATTTTTTCCCCAAATACCAATCAAAACCCCTAACCACGCATAGGTCAAATGACAAAAAATAACAAAACTTTAATTGAAAACCAACTGCAACCTTTGAGTGGGGTCCTCATCAGAGTGAAAGTTTCCACGAGAACGACCCATATCGTTGTTTCCTGAAGCTGCGAGAGCTCGCGAGCAGCACCACCACCTGCTTGGCTGCTTTAACTGTGCCTGTTCAAACTTCAAAAGCACGTATATATCCAAGAAGCCTTCTTCAACCCTCAAAAATTCGAAAACTGTAAATTGGGTTTGATAGTTTCCGAATTGGGATCAAGGGGTCAGTTCAGAAGTTCAGACATTCGTGAGATTTTCCCTCCTCTCTGAAGACTTGGGTATTCGGGGTTTTTTGTGGCATAAAAAGCTCAAAGCTTTTAGGGGCTGCAAATAATGCCCATTTTGAATTTTTGTGAAAATTTGACTATTGACTGTAGAGCACTATGTTTTCAGCCTGCATCTCTCCGGATCTTTTTGGTGAGGGTTGTTAGAATTCGTAAATCGGGTCGGTTTATAGTATAGGATTAATTTTTATCAAATAATGTTTATATTTAATTTTAAATAAAAATATTTAAAATAATTTTTTATTGCACGATATATTATAAATAGAAAAAATTAACGGATCTCTGAAATCTTTACAAAGAGGATCCGAATTCAGTTTACAGGTATAATCCGAAAGCTGGGTTTGTGGGTTTGTGGGGAGTCCTTTATGAAATGCAACGACACCGTCTAGTAAGGCATCTAATGGTATTTCCGTAATACAAAAACGGAACGAGGGGGCTTTGCAACTAACACAATCAAACAAAACCAAGGCGGACGGCGCCGGTGGCGCAAAAAAATTTGAATTCAGACAGCGGCAAAACACCCCGTGCTGACAGAGCCACGTGTCACTCTGCTCCATTCCTCTTCTTTTCAAAAACTCATCCAAACGGCACGGCAGTAGTAGTTGCTCAGTCCCTCCTTCCTCCTCAGAAACCTAGCAGAGCAGAAGAGTAAGTTTTTAGTTTTACAATGAAGCCCTCGTCGCGGTACAGCTCGTACGATGCGCGTTCCTCGACCTCCTCGCACTTCTCCGACCCCTCGTCTTCCACAGAGCTCAAGCTCCCCATTTCCTCACGCGCCGTCGTCAAATCCAAGCTCTCGGATCCCAATATCTCCACAATGGTGAAAAAGTTAATGGAAAAGCGGTCCACTTCCAAGGCCAAGCCGATTAACCCACCGGGGCTGGTGATTCCGTCCGATCTGATCGCGGGTGGATTGAAAAAGCCGGCTAAAAACGGGCCGGGTTCGAATTTCGCGGCTCTGGGGAGGAAGCTGTTTGGGAAAGGAGCGGGAACGACCTCGTCCGATAAGAAGGAGGTGAAGGCGTTGACTGAGGTAAAAGGGAACACCAGGACGCTGGCCATGGTGTTGAGAAGTGAGAGAGAGCTCTTGAATTTGAATAAGGAGCAAGAAGTTGAAATTGTCGAGCTTAAATTGATGATTCAAGAAAAGAACAGAGAAGTGAGTTTTTCCCCTACTAATTCTGCTCAAAATATTGATAGTTTTGCATTATTTCTTTGTTCAATCTATGTTTGCATCTATGAAGTAGAAATTAGTGTCGCAAATTTCAAATGTTTCTGTAATTATATCTTTAAAGCTTAATTTTTTTTTGAAATTATTTGTCAGTAAATTAAAGATCTTTCTAAAAATTCAACAGGTTTACAGCTATAAGATTGGATAATTAATAGAGTGCGATATTTGAAAATTTAGGAATTAAGAAATTAGGAGCAAATTTCAAGACTTTTTGAACAATGAGGCAGTACAGTTCTTATTTTTTGTGATAATTTGGCGGATTTTGGTGCCACTTTTAGATAATGAGGCAGTGGGGGGTTGTTTGGAAAGTGCAGGTGGATAAACTGAAGGATTTGTGTTTGAAGCAAAGGGAAGAAATCAAATCGTTGAAGAGCGCAATTTTGTTCCCGGATGTTATGAATTCTCAGCTTCAAGAGCTGTTGGAGAAGCAGGGGTCAGAACTGACGCAAGCAAAACAAGTAATCCCAAATCTTCAAAGGCAGGTTTGTTCTCTTACTGGTCAGCTTCAGTGGCTTGCCGGGGATCTTGCAGAGGTATTACCATCAACCTTTTCCAGTCTTTAATTAAACCTTCTATGTCATATTGTAATTTACTGTTAGAGGATTCTTTAGGATGAAAATGCATTGAATTCAGTCTCGTTCGGTTGTTGTTTAGCTCGTAGGTAGTTGGTTTGATAATCGTGGTTGGGTTATTCACTTGGAGTTGCTTAATAATTCATGGTGTTATTCGACGCTGGATAGTTGCTTGTGTAAGAGGTGTCATGTTCATCTGTTAGATGGAACATCATGTTTTGTTATATGTGGAATATTATGCATTTTGTATTCAAGAAACCAAATGCTGGTGTCTGACAAATGTTATATATTGATTAATTTGATTGAGCAGGTGAAGGCAGATAAAGGTTCAGTTAGGGCATGTTTTCAACGTGATGACACTTCTCCAAGAACTCCAACTTACGATGACAAAGAATACTCTAATTCTCTTGTAAGTACACCTTATGCAAGCAATCGTTCTTTATATCAGTTGATAGAGTAATAATTTTTTTTCAATGAGTTTTTAAGTAACAGAAATCGGTAGCAAATTTGTGATGGTTTTAAGTCATTTTACAAATGGCGCTTGTCAACCAGGACTTAGATTTCATTTCCTATTTCCTTTCCTATAATAATCTGTTCATTCAACCAGGAGTTCAGCTTTGGTGAACCAGCCAGCCCTGGTAGTCCAGATGACATGTTCCTGAAGGATTTGAATCCTTGCTTGACCCCATTTCCGAAAACAAAGTCCAAGGTGACACTATATTTTGTTTTACATATTATGAGTTCCCTTGGTTCTACTCGTGTCTTAAATGACTCATAAACCCTACATGCTTTTCGAGGTTGATTGCAAATCATAAATGTTAAAATTATGGTTGATCTTTTGCAGGAATTTGACGAGATGGGCTACAACTCCCCATATCGACATGATGAAAGCTTATCTGAAAACAATATGGAGTTTGGATTTAACTCTTGTTCCAGGAATTTGTCCAAAAGTTCCGATTGTTGCCAGAAGACGGAAACAGAAAGCAGAATAGCACAAGGAAATCGGAGATCGGGTGATGCCAAACGAACTTATGGAAAACAAATTCACCGTAGATTTATCTAGATCAAAGGTCATATTGCTTCTACTAGTCGTCTGTTTCCTTCTGTTATTTTTCCATCTTTCGGTTCATCTTGGAAGTATTTACTCTGTCAGCTTGAAAGGTGAAAGTCATTTCACAGTAGAAAATTTTGTACATGCACTTGAAGAGCATGAATAATGAAGAACTGAAGCTTTGCGGATTCCTTTATCTGCTATATATTAAGCTATCTATTCTATGTCAGTAAAAAGTTTCCTTGAGTTCAATCGATCAAATTACAATTTTTTTAGCATTCTTCTTTACTGAACGGACAATAAACAAGAATAGGAATACATCCGTTCACAGGACGAAGAAATTTATTTGAATCCACCAGATTGAAGTCTGATTCACTTAGCTACTAATAGAAGACCCATTGTCATACTTAATTACTGCATCAATTCCATGGCACTTAATGTAAGAGTTCTGGCAAATATTTGGTGTGACAATATGTGCATTGTTGACAAGGAAATTGGCTCTCCCGCGGTTGTTGATTCTGATCATCTTGCTCTCAACGCCAGATGGAATGAGACTCCCTGTCGGAAAATGTAGAAAGTCATTCAATAGGAGCGGCATTGGGACAGCATGGCTGATCAAGAAATCTTCAAGATGGTCGATTGATATTGGGGATGCTGATAACTCCGAGTCACTAGGCATCAAGAAAGTTAAGGTTCGGTATGGCTGTGATCTGGCATTTAGCATCTGCAGAAGAATGGCAAATCCGTAGTAAGACTTTGATCGCATATCATTCACTGCTGCCTGCACATCAGTGGAGTTGAGAGCGTGGACCTGCAGGGAGGGTGCTGATTCCCGAAGCAGGAAGAGAACGACGAGGACGAACAAAGACCTTCGATCCATTATAGAGTACCTAGAGACAGAGAAAACGTTTTAGAAGATGGAATTATATATGTTAAACCCAGAGAGGAACAAATAGGAACTAATCGAAAAATATAGGCATGAGTGCTTCATGAGTTTCTATTTTATTAGAATTTAGACAGTTTGAAGGTAGGTAACGCATGAGGAAGCAACTCTCTTGTAAATTTGAATTATTTTTTGGCACGGATGGGATCGGTTGGCTGGCTTGATGACCTACTAATTATTTGTCAATTGTAGCACATATTCTACCCACTTTCACCCGTAGGTCTGATTTTTCGTGATTAACAGTGCAGTTGCAAAAGCTCCCGCGTACCGTCGAAGTTCTTAGAAAAAACCGTGCAATGAATTACATGTTACTCAACTTTTTCAAAACTACAAACTTAGCGTAGCCAAGTTAGTTAGAGCAATGTATATCTCTTTATTGGCACCAATATGTTCAAAATCTTTCACGCCATGGTTTAGATAAGATTAGAATATGGCTCGAATCGAAACCTGTTTGATGAGGGCATTTTAGGCATTGTGCTTAGATTGATCCGTAATTTCGTGGAAGAGAAGGAACGTATATAGTATTAGCATGTTACTTCAACTTTTTTAAAAGACGAGAGTGGTGCTGGGCTGTCTGGCTGTCGGTGGAGATCTTTGAAATCCCACTTACAGATGTGGAGTTAAAGCTCTTGGAACTGGATAGCTTCCGTTGAACAATCATGTCTTCTACTTTCCTTTGGGTTCTGCTACCTCTGCTATTTTTGGCTCTAACTCCTCAAAGATGTGGTACTATTCAGTTAAACTCGTCATTATCTGTTAACTTTTCGTTATATTGGCATTGCATGAATGTGTGTGTGTATATATGAGAAAATTTCATTATGTAGATCCCGCTTAACTGTTCATGTAGCGGAATACTCCATATGTAATCCATACCATAAACTTTATATTGTTATTGTGTTGATATGCAATATCGATGTCTACATGAATGTTGACATATTCTCACTACATCTTGTTGATTTGGTTCAATAATGTTACCATGAACATTGAAACGTGTATATATATATATATATATATATATATATATATATATATATATATATATATATATCCTCAATGAAAGTTATTTATTAGTAAAAATTTCCTCAAATTTGATTTATTGTGAAATGAAACTAGGTGGGCAGCTAGATCAGGAATGGTGCATAGCAGATGAGCAGACGCCGGATGAGGAGCTGCAAATGGCAATGAAGTGGGCGTGTGAAGCGGGAGGTGCAGACTGCAGCAAGATACAAGAAAACCAACAATGCTTCTGGCCTAATACTACGCAGCACCATGCCTCTTATGCCTTCAACAATTACTATCAAAGATTCAAGCAGCAAGGAGCAACATGCTACTTCAATTCTGCCGCATTGGTCACTGCCCTTGATCCAAGTAATAATTCTTGAGATTTTAAACTCTCTTAATTAGCATGCAGTTGTTTCCGCTTGCTTAGATCGACGATATTATATTTCAAGTTACTCTAATTTACGGAGAGGACCTAACTCTGTGCTTAGATCGATCATTCAATGAGTCACTATTCACTAGTTTGTTTGATATTTAACAAATACCATAATTCTTTCTTCTTTTATCTCTTTTGATTGCAGGTGATAATTCGTGCAAGTTTGAGTATCTTCCTTGAGGAAAAGCGTGGGAAGATTTGCAGTCAAAGTTTTTAAGATCTGCATTTGTGGGATCACATACAGATCCAATTAATTATTTTATTTTATTTTATTTCTATTCAATGAACGTTGCCTTAAATTTATTTTCCCAAAAATGTTGTGGTCTGATCGATGCATTGACTCCTTGCAAATTTTGGGTGGGCTATGCATTAAACTAGTTAGTGGCCTTTGGATTCAGACACAAGGCCCAAGTAATTTTTCTTATGTATATAAAGGCCACGTTTCTGCTTTCCGAATCACAAGAAATATTTGGGCCGGTATCAATAAAGTGGCCCATAACCATGTTTTCGCAAGAACTTTCCTCCAAGAAATTGAACGTGAGCATTCAAGCTGGCTAAGATGGTGTGCCACATAAGTTTAAATATGTTTTAGTTCAGTTAAATTAGAATATCACTTGCATAAAAAAGAAGGTCCCCCACACCCGTGGTACCACCAATTTTTCTTTAAGGTCGGATACAGTTGTTCGGACATAAATTTTCTCCTCCTCTCTGTGTTACATCGTTATCAGGTTGAGTTGTGTGCCATGTTTATTGGAAAAACATCTCTCTTTAAAATCGTACAATTACACGGTTACCGTGATATATAGTGTTAATAATAAATAATACAATGTAATGTAAAATGTTTAGTGTTCATAGAACCATAAAGATTTTATCTATTGATATGAGTGAAAGGCTGCAATTAAGCTAGCTAGGCGAGCCGACTGTACTCGTTGAAAAATGAAACAACGTGATCGTCTTAGCGTGGTCTAGTTTTAGTAGAGGCATTAAAAGAAGATGGGTGGATGCATGCATCGTCACCTTCAGATATGTATGTATGCATGGCTTTTGCCAGAGCCCTGCAGGGTCAAGTCAACAACAGCGAGTTACCTCCACTCCACTCCATCCCTCTCTCTCGAAGTCTCAAGTCTCCATTAACCATTTCATATTATCATCATCTGATCAGATTTCATCGTTGCGTGCTCTCTCTCTCTCTTATTGCACAGCACGGATCCCAACCTTCCTTTTAGATTTCAAGCATGTTTCAATATCAGACTTGGATTGTCTGCTCTCTCACTTTTCATCCACTTTCATCTTTTTTTATTTGAACGGTCACGGTTAAGTCACGTTAACATTTTATGTTTATATTATTTTTTATATTATCATCTCTATAAAAAAATTTAATATAAAATATTAACGTGACTTATCCGTGACTGCTCAAATAGTAAAAAATGAAAAGTAAGAGGGCAGACGAAGTCTTTCAATATCATCATTAAAATTCATATCACCGCCCACATTAGGAGAAGAAAATATAGATTAATCCATTATCCCACACCATGCACGTTTATTGCTTATATAAGAACTAGTTCACCAACAATTAGGATGAATAAATTTATCTCCTCCAAAACTCATAGCTAGTAATATGTGAATGAAACACAAAAAAACAAGTAAACCACCTTACCTACCATCGATAATTCGAGAGGGACAACCAGTAACACTAACCGCTAACCAAATCCAAAACAAATCATTCAAATAAAATGACCCACCATCACCATGCACAATCATTCTTGTCCCATTTACATTCATCACCTTCTTTTGTTCTTAATTTTTCTTTAATTTCTTTCTTATTTTCTTTCTGGCTCTCCATGATTGTGCACCCAGAAGAAAAGAAGAAAAGAAGAAAATGGTCATCATGAATTCCACCAGGAAGCACCAGACATCATTTAATGGTAGAATTTAAGTCCCTCACCTTATCTCGGGACAACAACTATTGCCTCTACCTAGAAACAATTTAAATTAGGAAAAATCATATCTGATTCTGACCGTTTATTCGATTAGAAATTATTTAAAATTTAAAATAAATAATACTTAATAAAAAATAACTATACAATATAAAATAAACAGTCAAGATAATTCTCAAAAAATAGATTCGACTAGAATCTTTTTCCTGAAATTAGAGGAAAAAAAATAAACTATTGCCTCTTGCATTTTAAAATAATTGTGGAAAATCTCCCACCTAGCACTACGTTTCTGCATTTTACTCTTTTCAAGAAAGAAAGATCGAAGTGGCCTTAATTGCAGTAAAGGTTTGAGTCTAATCAAGTTATCTGACGAGACAGACTAAAAAATATAAATACAACCCATTACATGGTACAAATAACAAATGTTCTTAATATAAATTTTAAAAGTAATGAAAAAGATTTATATATGACAAATACGTGCTTGCAATGACGTTATGTGTCAATTAAATCATTTAATGCCGGCAATTAAGTGGATGGTGAGGTGCCCTTTACTCCTAGGTCTACCAGTTTCTGTCTTTCACCACTTGGCAGGCCTCTGCACGCTGGCAGCAGAGCCCCAGTCACCAAATATTTTGGAATTTATAAAAAAAGATAGTAAAATCCCAAATAAAAGGCTTCCTGTATATAAGTAGCGCAGTGGGAAGTGGATGTTTGGTGGGTGAGTGATGATAGTGTGTAATTGCTGCTGGGTCTGAGTGGGGTGTTGTGTGGGTTTTGGACTTTCTTCTTGGTGCTTTTTTTTCAAGTGCTTCTTCTCAAAGCACTTTTAGTTTTAGGCTTTTGGCAGTGTAATTTTTTGGGCAAGAAGAATGAGCTACTTGGGTGTTGGTGTGAGTCCTGGGAATGTTCCGGTGAATCACAGCACCAACTTAAAAGTGATTGATCGGAGGGTGAGGGTGGCCGAGTTGGTTTTGAGGTGTGTAATCTGCGGTCTAGGAGTTGTTGCTGCTGCTCTTGTAGGGACTGATAGTCAGGTCAAAGAGATCTTCACTGTCCAGAAGAAAGCTAAATTTACAGACATGAAAGCTCTTGTGTACGTACATCCCGAATCCTCCTCCTCTTCTCTCTCTTCTCTCTCTCTCGATGGTCGTATTATGTATGATGGGGAAATAGTTTTTATTTGTTCTTTGATTTTCTTTGATTTATTCAACCTGATCACTAGAAATAAGCAATAACTTGCGAAAATCACTTCTGTATTGACAATTTTCTTCCTTTTCCTAGCTATTTGAGTTGATTTAATTCACCTAATTTTATATTTATAATATAGGTTTTTGGTGGTGGCTAATGGGATAGTTGCTGCCTACTCTTTGGTGCAAGTGATGCGTTGTGTTGTGAGCATGGTTAGAGGCACTGTGCTCTTCAGCAAGCCCATAGCTTGGATCATTTTCTCGGGCGATCAGGTAAACTTAATCGATTATTTACATCTTAAAATACTAAGTAGCTTTTTTTTTTTTTGAGTTAAAAAGGACGAATAACTACTCAACTTTGAACGGTGATTTTAAATAGTTCATAATCTTTCAAAACCAAATAACTATCCAACGATAAAAAAAAAAATTATTAACATTTATTAAGTCACTATCATTAAGAGATTAGCCAAGCAAATTTAGTGTTTAACTTGACTAAAGGGCCCGACAAGGATTTAGAGCTTTAAAGACGACGATTAGTGAAACTCAGCTTCAAGTTTTATCCACTTTATCACTTAATATTAATGACGTCATCACTTAACGCTCATAACATTGTCCCTCAAACATTGTCACTCAACGCAGATGGGGCCTAGTGCAGTGGCACTAGAGCCAAAGAAACTCCCACCTCATCCAAGGTTCGAATCCCCCCACCCCCAAATTTAACTAATGACAAAAAAAAAAACATTGTCACTCAACGCAGATGGGTTAATGGATGTTTAATTTTCAATATTTTATGTAGTTATTTAGAAGGGTAATGTTAGAGAAACTAAATTTGTAGATAAAATTTTAGAAACTAAGAGGTAAAAAAGTTGATGATTGGTTTATTACTTCAACGTACTTATTTCTATTTGTGACATTATTTAGTTTACAAATTTAATCTTCAAATTTAATTTTACTAGCATTATCCTATTTAGAATGTTTTAAACATTGAGGCGAATTTAGAATCAACCCCCTTTTAATTAGTTATGCGTTATCTTTCTTTTTTTTTTAATATACAAATAAGTAGCTCCTTTTATTTCGTCCTACTAATTATAACTATTATTTGTCGGTAGTTTTTAGCATCTTTTAAGTCCATTCAGTGTACTCATTGACTTGAGGAAGTAGTTTATACCTACTCCTGTGGCAGGAGAAGAAATTCATTCAACGAACAGATGTCTTTATGACGATATTTCAAGACAATTTCTTGTAATTGATTTGGGAATTGGGATACCTTTATACTGATATTTTCGACATAGATATACATGTTATACTGTATCTAGTTTGTGATTATGCATTCACCTTGCAATAATAATAGATAGTTAGAGTCAGCAGAAAATCCTTACCTACTCTTAATTAATCAGAATTTAATACTTAATTGATGTGATAAAGAGGTGTAAAGAATTTCTGTGTGTATGTAGGTGATGGCATATGTGAGTGTGGCAGCAGTAGGAGCTGCGGCACAGTCGGCGGTGTTTGCAAAGTTGGGGCAGCCAGAGCTGCAATGGATGAAGATATGCAATATGTATGACAAGTTTTGCAACCAAGTTGGGGAGGGAATTGCCAGCACTTTGTTAGTCAGTCTAAGCACAGTGCTGCTCTCGTGTGTTTCTGCTTTCAATCTCTTCCGCTTGTACGGTGGCAACAAGAACAAGACCACCGCCAGGTGGTAGGCCGGCCGGCTCTACGAGTAGGACCCACCAAGATTCTAAGACCAACCAGTTGCATGTAACTAAAAGACTAGTCTCCTTTTACTTTGGAAATTGATGGCCTGGTTCTTGTGTGTGATATGATGTCATGATGTGATCGATATATATATGATTGAGAAACTGTAGGCTTAGTACTGCCTTTGTATGTTAAAATAAAATTGAGAGCTCGCTAGGTTCTGGTAGAGTTTTTATTTTATGCAGTTGTTCTCCTGATGAGTTATATGTACTTTGGAGTTTTAGTTAGAGGTGTGATATTCATTTTTTTTTTTACTTTTCACATATATTTTTAATTTTCGACCGTTAGATCAGATGAAATGAAGAAGATCAACGGACATAAATTAATAAGAAATGTGTAAAAAGTAAAAAGGAGTGTATAACATACTCTTTCAATTATTAAGAAGGTGAGGTTTTGGGGAGAGATTGCTTAAGCATCTGCGAAGGTTTAAATTTTTAAAAATGAAACACCGTTTTATTCCTTAAGTAGGCCTGTATGTTGGACCGGAACGGACCCGAAGAGTAGCTGCTCAGGCTCCTATCTGGCCCTAAAATTTTTGCCCAAGGTTAAATGATCCGGGTCAGGTCGGTTGTATTGAAAATAGTAAGGCCTAAGGCCTGGTTTGGTACTGAGGTGATTCTGAAAAAAAAGCTGTTATAAAAAAAAGCTGGTCATTCAGCTTCAGCTTTTTTTCACAGTTTTGGGTGAAAAAAAAGCCAAAAACAGGAAGCTGCAAAACCCAGCTTTGAAAAACCAGCTTTTTCACATCTGTTTTACATAAAAGTTTACCAAACACTATAATACTGTTTTTTTTTTCAAAAACACTTTTACAAAAAAGTTTACCAAACACTCTGCTACTTTATTTCACAGCTACTTATTCTCACAGCATAGCAGAAATAACTTTTTTTCAAAGCATAGCAATACCAAACCAGCCCTAAGTCTAGCCTATGTGCCTGCAATGAACATCTGCATAACATTTTCCCAACTGATCATGTAATAGATATTGACAATAACATTAGTGTTTCTAATTACTAGATTAATCCCTATGAAATTAAAAAAAAAAATGCACTATAAGGAAACTATTATTGACACTTCAAAAAATCTCAATACAATTTTTTTTTCTTTCTAAATATAGAAATTTTAAAGTATACAATTAGACTTTTAGAGTGCCAATATTATTTTTAATATTGGACTAACATATACTTTCAATAATTTATAAATAATTATTTTTAATATTATTTTTATTTAAATAATTATTTTAATATTTTTAATGACACGTGGCACCCAGTTATTGGCCACATGGGCGCCATGTCATCACTTTACGGGATAACTAACAGTTTGACTAACGGATTTATGAGACTGTCCCAAAATTTACACTTTAAGTATGACTCTGGGATGAAAAAATTGATGTACTTGACACGCCCCGGTCCCGATGTCCTGTAGACATCGGGACGGACACGTGCTGGCCGACACCCGAAGGGTGACGAAAGCCATTTAGAAGGTATAAAAACAAGAAATATGAATTTAAATTGCACATTTAATAAATGTTTCAGGAACGTGTTCAGAACATACATCTAATTTGAAATATTAGAAGAAAGAATACCAAATTTAATACACAAAAGAGTAGGTCCTACACCGAGAGGACTCGAAGATGCCAAATGCGGAAGTGCCTCGACGCCGGGATTGTATGCCTCGTATCTAAGCCCTGAAGGGGGCGCAAAACAAAGGTGAGTGGACCAATTTGATATACATATAAGAAAACAGTTATCAACGTACTATCCCCCAGGTTTTATGAAAACACAATTATATCATGATAAACATAGGTTTTCTGAACTTAGAATGCCGTGCAATATCTCATGTCCTAACTCATCATGCAATATCTCAAATTCATAATTCGCATACTATAATCATATTCATAGAGGAATAATCGCTAGTGAATGTCCAATATAAACGCTTCAGGCCCCATGCCGGCTCCCCGTCCCTGAGCATACAGTCAGAGGAAACCACACTGCAGGCCCAATGCCAGCTTCCCGTCCCTGTACTCAAAAGTCAGAGGTAACACACTCCAGGCCCTATGCCAGCACCATAACCGTCGCCCGGGATGGACCGGAACCCTATCCCTACATCCCGTAGCGGAAGTGGACCTAAACCGTCGTCCGGGATGGACCGGAACCTTATCCCTACATCCCGTAGCGGTAATATCATAACTATCGCATATACATTTATACACTATCAGAACTATCGCACATACATCATTCTCGTGCTATCATGCTTTTCATACATGCAATTCTACAATTAAAACATGTGTTTTTAGAAGGGGTCCACTCACAGTACTTAGCCGTCCAGCGCTGCACTGCTAGCAAATCTAGAACAATCCCAAAAGTTGCCCCTAAGCACATAAAGGGTACAACTTAGTCAAACTCTATTCAAACGAATTTATTTGGGAAAACGGACCTCAAAAACGGGTCCAGGACGTCCGAATTAGCCTAGGAGGGGTCCCGGACGGAACCCGAAAAAGTCAACCGAGAAAGTCAACGTTGACCGTTGACTGGTCAAAGTCAAAGTCAACGGTCAAGGTCAACGGTCAACGTTGACCGGGTCAACGGGTCAGGGTCAACGGGTCAACGGGTCAGGGTCAACGGGTCAGTCAACCCGGGTCGGGTCAGGGTCCACGGGTCAACCCACGGGTCTGGGCTAGGGTTTGGGTTGCAAGGGTTTGGGCTTGGGTTTTAACCCAATAGGGTTTGGGCTTGGGTAATTGACCCAAAAAGGGTCTTGGGTTTTGGGGTTAGGTCAGCCCAAAGGGTTTAGGGTTTGGGCCTTAGTAGTAATAACCCAAAAGGGTTTTAGGTTTAGGTGGCACGGGCCAAAAGCCCGGATCCTCTTCGGCCCAAGGCTTTAAAAGCCTAGGGTTATTGGGTTTTTAGTAGACGGGCTAGAGCCCAAATTTTTCTAAGGCCCGAGGCCTTACTAATTAATAAACATAAAAATAAAAAGGCAACGGGCCACCCTACTGGGCTGGGTCTTAAACGGGCCTAAAGCCCGAAGTTCTAAAACGGCCCGAAGGCCTAATTACAATTTAAAATAAAAACTAAATTAAAATGAGTTGGGCTGGGGTTTTGGGCTTGCGGGCCTAAGGCCCGAGGGGTTCTGGGTTCAGGGGAAAAAGGCCCAAAGGGCCTGGGTTGGTTCGAAACGGGTCTAAGGCCCGTTGGTTATTTGAAAAGGCCCGAAGGCCTGGGTGCACGTCGGAGAAGACAGAGAACTCGCCGGAGCTTCTACAGCTCCGGCCGGCTACAAACCATCAATTCAAACTTCGATTTAAGCGCCAAATTAAAGAACGGAGTAAAAGGAATACGTTGATACCTTTATTTCGAAGTGAATCGACCGGAGTTGATCGGAAAGGCCCACGGTGTTCACTGGGTTCGCCGGAAAAGGGTGTGTTCACCCCGAGCCTCGATTTCGACCTAAAACTCAGAACAATTTCACAAATTTATTTCTAATTTCTAACCCAAACACGAATTGACCCAGAAAGAAGACAATCGGGGCTTACCTTTGCTGGGAAACATCGAAAATTCGACGGGAAGTTCTCGGACTTCCTTTTCCGTTCGACTCGGTGGCACAGAGAGAGAGAGAAGAGACTAATGAGGGAGAGAGACCACGGTGGTGTGGTGTGCGTTCGATGGCGAGGTCGAGCGAGGGAGATGAGGGAGAGTGAGGGCGAGAGGGTTCCGGGGAAGAGAGAGTTCGAGAGGGCGAGAGAGACTGGGAGAGCGTGGGACAGAGAAGAGAGGGAGGGGATTCGGGAGAACAAACCGGGTGGGCCCGTTGGGCTCACCATTTAAGGACAAAAATAATTTTTAAACTAAAAAGGGGTTTTGGGCTAAATTGAAAGATCGGAAAACCTTTAGGGATTAAAATGAGAAATTGAAAATGTTTTGGGGTCTAAATTACTAGGATTTAAATATAATTAAGGGGCGTGTCAATGCCACCTCTTCGACTCCCCCTCCCTCCGTTCATCTCCTTCCAACCCTACAAACCCATCAACCCACCCCTTATCCCCATCAAAGCTTTTTCCCCGCTCCCGTTTTCCCCCAACCCAAAACCAGAACCACACCAAACCTAGATTCCACCCACACCAACATCCCCAACCCTCCCCGGCCACTTATCCCACTCCCTCACTCTTCTCATCTCTCCCCAGAAACAAACAAATGTTGGAAAAAAAAAAACCTAGAATATTTTGATTCTCGGCAAACCCAGCCAAATTCCTTAGCACACCCATAGCTCTTGATCAAAATCTCGGCGTCGGCGTGCGGTTGAGGCGGGTCATGAGAGGGAGAGTTTGGGGGTTTGCTTTTTAAGGGTTTACAGAGGAGAGACGAGAGAGAGGGGGATCGGGTCGGGGAGGTGGTTGCGAAGGAGAAGACAAGGGGGATCGGGTCGGGTTCGAGCCCGTGAGAGGTAGAGATTTGGTGGAACGGAGGGAGGGAAGGGGAGGAATTGAGGGAGGGAGGGAGAGTGGAAGAGGTGGTGGAGGAGAAGTTTTGGATTTGGGTTGTAGGGAAGGGGAAGGGGAAGGGGTCGGGGAAGATGGATGTTTGGGTTTTTTTTTTAAGGGGAAATTATTATTTTTTTTAATATTTTAATAGAAAATGGGCCTGTCTCAAGCCACGTTAGCATTTAACAGATGAATTGACAGACAACTGACGGAAGGTATGACATTACAACAAATTTAAAGATAAGGTATGTCATTGAAATTTTTTTAAGATAGTGTATGAAACTGTGACTGACTTAATAATTGAGGTAGTTTTATATAATTTGCTCTAAAATTTTTAAAGCTATTAGGAGTCATAAGCAATCAATGATCCTATATTAATTATGCCATTACAACTTTGTACTTTAAAATAACCGCAAACATTCACCTAAGAAAACAACATACATGTTATTTGCCAAATTCATATCGGTGAAAAATAAAAATTGCAGTGTTGAAAAAAAAAAATTGAAACTTTGAAGTCACAGCAGATAGTCTTTGTCGAAAAGTCTAAAGTCAAACAACTTTAATTTTCTGTGTGGATCCGATTTCTTTCATCAAATCCACCGATTAAGACTTTGAAATTTGATTCAAAAGTTAAAAATAGGGATTTTTTTTTAAAATTATAATAATTTTAGTCGTTTGATTAAATTTTAAAAATTCAAATTAATGAATTTGGTAGATTTGATAGGAGGGATCAGGAGAAGATCCTTTCCTCTCAATAGATATGTCACCATCTCAGTCAATTTCATTGAAGAAACGTAACGAAGTGGACGAACTGACCAAGAAATTGTGTAAAATATCAAAAGAACCAAGTGTAAAATTATTATAACATACGATACGATGGAGACGTAAGTGCCAAAAGGGGTACCATATAATATACTTTTAAACATGAATTTTCAACAATAATATAATTATATAAAATCTGTTAATCTGCTAATAAGACTTGTTCTGCTGATCTTTGATAAATATAATTTCTGTTTCTTCCCTTACTAAAGATTTGAATCTTTGAAACAAAGAAACTTGACAATGTATATGTTAAACGGTATCAATTAGCTTAATAAAATTTTCACAAGGTGAGCCAAATTTTTTTCGTTATTAAATAAATGCGTGTTAAAAAAAAAAAACCAAACTTGAAACATATATGTACAAGAAGCTATGTGAGAAAAGGTATAAGAAAAAGAGATGTTTGTAGAGAAATTATATTCACACACCCCAAATTACTTTTCTCACACCTTTTTAATTTTTAAATATTTTCTACACACCACTAACACTTGATAGAAAAATATTAAAAAATTAAAAAGGTGTGGGAGAAGTAATTTGAGGTGTGTGAATATAATCTCCCATGTTTGTAAACTATACTATATAAGTTATTTAATTAAACTGAGAGAATTAAGATTGGTGGCTAAATATACAATGGACTACAATTGCAAAATTATGACAATTGCACGTAATTTTTTTTTTCACCGAAAGCTCTGATTCCAGCAAGAAACTTACAGTTAACCGGAATATTAAGTGACAAGTGCTGTAAAAACGTGTGAATATATATTTCATTGGCATCCAAACTCGTCGTATGTAAAGTAAGTACTTTACAGTAATTTGAGATTTGTTTACACATTCCATATACAATTAATCGTCTGTAAGTTCAGTTAATGGATTCCCATGATAAATTTCCTCATCTCTTGCTCAACGGGCCACAACATTAGAAATCGTCAAGCCATTGACCGACCAATTGTGAGCACTTACTGCCACTTGATCATGGTGATAAATACATCTCCCTGTAAAGAAGGCTGGTCGCTCAGGTTTAGAAAGACTAATGGTTTCACTTTTCAACATATGAACAACTGATGACATTGTCGGCCTGTTGTTTGCATCTTCTTGAACACACAATAATCCGATATGAACGTATCTCAGGAATTCATTTGGACTGCATGAGCCTTTCAACAACGGATCCATCAACTCCAACACTTTCCCTTCATTCCATAATTCCCAAGCCTGCAATTATAATTTCATGCTAATTAAGAATGGAGTGATATATTGATTATAAATTTCTAAATACCAACATTAATTTGTTTGAGATATTTTTGTATAAGCTAACTCATGTAAAGGCTTTACGTACGTTGCCTATAAGGGTCGGTGCACCATTTGTCAGATGAAAACCTAAAAAGTTCTTTCTCCCCATTATGATCTCAAGCAAAAGTACTCCGAAGCTAAATACATCAGATTTTATTGAATACAATCCCTCCATTGCATACTCTGGAGCCATGTAACCACTGAATTGCACGCACAAACATATAAGAATTGGAATATGTAAGAGATAATTAACTAAATAGAGGAAAGTATATATATGACTTGCAACTTACTAGGTGCCAACAATTCTTTTGGTATTTCCTTGAGTTTGATCATCGACTCCAAACATTCTTGCCATACCAAAATCTGATATTTTTGGATTCATATTTTCATCTAACAAAATGTTACTCGCTTTTAAATCACGATGTATAACTCTAAGCCTTGAATCTTCATGCATATATACAATTCCTCGAGTGATTCCTCCTATTATCATGCAACGCCTTGACCAATCCAGCCGTTCACGTTTCCTGGATTCTATTCGCATAAAATTATTAAATACAATACTATTATTTGTATATAATTTAAGTTAGAAATTGCAAAGAAATTCTGAAATGATGTACTCTTACCAAAAAGAAAATAATCAAGACTTTGGTTAGGCACATATTCATAAACAAGTATGGTTTCCTCTCCTTCCAAACAAAATCCCAGAAGCCTAACAAGATTTCTGTGTTGAAGTTTGGCTACCAATGCAACCTCATTCTTAAATTCTTGTACACCTTGCTTGGAGCTCTTTGACAACCTCTTCACTGCTATTTCTTGTTCATTAGCAAGTATTCCCTGAAATATTTTATCATCAGAAAACTTGTTTAGAGTTCTATAAATTGAACTAAGCATTAAGCACAGTGGTAAAAGTCGTTAATCACTAATTTCTACGACAAAATCATGAGGGTATATATAAATTCACATTTTCATACCTTAAAAACTACACCAAATCCGCCTTCACCTAACTTGTTATTGTCCGAGAACTTGTTTGTAGCGGTTTCAATAGTTCCCAAGTCGAATTGCAAGGACTCAAGAGTCTCTGTGTCGTCCCTAACTAAGAAAATAATGTGTTTCTTACATGTAAGAAACTAGCTAGAAAAACACACACACACACATATATACACTCTTTCTGATTTCATATGACAAACTAAAGTACATGTTATTTCCTTCTAATTGGTGAAGGAAATATACACTCTTTCTGATTTCATATGACAAACTAAAGTACATGTTATTTACTTCTTACCGTTTTCTTGACTTGGAGCATTGTTTCTTACTGCTCTTCTGCGTGCAAAGCAGTAGCCTAATACGACCGTAACAGCAATAAAAGCAAGAATACTGCCAACAATGATTATGTAAGGAGATAATCTGCTTCTTCCTGTATGAACAAAATTATTACACAAGCTTGGAATTATTAATATCTTTAGTTGAAATTGTTAAACACGATTATCAATTTTATTAATTCTGAGAATGTTTGGTGGAATTTAGTTGTAATTCGGGTGCAAATTTGTTGGTTATTTATAGGAGCAAACCCAATATTTATGCGAAACAATATGAAAAAGAAATGTAAACTAGCAAAATCAACGAATACAAACTAAGGAAGAAATCAAGGTAACTGACGAAACAAGGGATTGAAAAATCAAACAAATTATTAAGGAATGATGACCATGACTAACAGTGGTGATGGAGATGGAGATGATACACACGGAAGCGAATTAGTAAGTTTAAGGCACCTTTAGGCCTTGCCCTGATGGAGGCTGGCGGAGGAGCAAGCGGCGGTGGGGAGGAGGGGGTGGGGAGGTATGAGTAGCCGGAAACTTCAATCGTAAGAAGGCAACTGGGACATAGAAGTCGTCCGCCTTCTTGTATTCTGGGAACAACTTCTGCTATGGCTCCCTGAAGACACCGATAGCAATCGCTAGGGAACAAGTCCTGCGTGCACTGCCCAAGCACTTGCAGAGAAATGGACCCTGAAACGTCCGCATTTTTGGTCGCAAACATATTGCTTTTATTGGAAGCCTGAGCGGCCAACTCATTCACACTCGCCTGCAATACCTGGTAAAAGCGGTTTTCTGCGTTGGCCGTTACCTTCTCCTTGTTCCTCAAGTACTTTAAAGGGATGTCGTCCGGTTTGGAAAAGAAAGACTCGTCAGAGTAGCGCAACATGCAGTCGACGTACCAGATTATAACATTTTTTCTATTGGGGCAGCGCTCGACGGCCTCCGACGTTGCGGTGGCAACGCAGGTTTTGCACTCGTCAGTGGAGACCAAGTCGCCGCGGCAAAGGAAGAGGCCGTACACGGTGTCATAAGGGTTTTGGGAAGAGGATGCGGTGTCATTGTAGAAGCCGGTGAAACGGGTGGCTTCGGTGGAGAGGGTGGATAGGAGGCGGTTGAGGTTGGATTGGAAGGCGGAGTTTGGGGTGAAGATGGTTTTTGGGCAGTACTTGTCCAGGTAAACAGCTTCGGTAGGGGGGGTGGGCTCAGGTGCTGCGGCGTTAAGGGCGTAGAAGGGGTAGACTTCGTACCTAACATTACAACTCGGAAACAAAACTCGTCCTCCGAGTTTCCCATCACAGCAACTCGGAAGTTGGGCTATGGTCCCCCGAAGACAGCGGTTGCAATCCGCTTCCGACAGGTCCTGTGTGCACTGCCCGAGGCTGTACACCGAAATCAACCCGCTAACATCTGCTTGATTCGTCGCGAACTTGTTGGCGTCTTTGCCAGCCTCGGTAACCACCTCGTTCATACTGGCCGCCAGGACCTGGTTGAACCGAGTCGGGTCGGTGGCGTTCTCCGTGTTCCACATGTACACGCTGGGCGACACGGCGACGGTGGAGAAGAATAACTCGTTGGAGTAGCGTAGCATGCAGTCGTCGTACCAGATCACCACCTGTTTTTCAACGGAGCAGCGTTGTGGGGCCTCGGCGGTTGCGTTGGTGACACAGGTTTCGCAAGCGTCGGTGCCCACGACGTCGCCGCGGCAGAGGAAGAGGCCGTAGACGGCGTTGTTTTCGGTTTGGACTGTGGCGGTGTAGAAGCCGGTGTAGCGGTTGGCGTTGGAGGAGAGGGTGGAGAGGAGGCTGTAGACGTTGGACTGGAAGGTGGAGTTTGGGGTGAAGGTGGTGGTGTTTGGGCAGATGTGGTAAAGGTATACTGCTTCCGCCGTACTGGTCAGAGTAAAAATGGAGAAAATCAAAATAAGGGTAGTCATATTTTTCATTTTTTTGATGATTGATCATAAAATCATAGGGTTTTTGTATTGAAAATTAAAAGAGCAAAGCAGGGGTGGTAGCTTGACTTTCAGTTTTGAGTGTTGAGGAGAAGAGTTGCTCTTAAAGTTATTATAATTTTTAAAAGGGGTCTCTGATTGTAATCGATCAAATTTTAAAGTTCTGCATTATTTGACGTGGAAGATTAGGGGACGAGATCCATTCCGTGCGTGCAACCTTTTCAAAAGTTGCACTATTCTGTGCACTGACAATTGTATAGTTGTTTATTGGTAAAAAAAAAAAAAAAAAAAAAAAAAATCAATTAGAAGCAGTATTACTATTCTAAAGTACATGACCAGAGTGAAAAGGGCCTGAATCCATTAAGTAGTGAGATGCAAATATGTTATCATTAAGGCAATTCATCACTTATAATTTTGTTTGGGCTCAAAATATTAATTTGGATAAAATTTGGAGTTGTTCTTGGCCTAGTAGTGTGTTTCTAGAATCATCATGGGTCGTTTGGTTATTATGGGCCGTCTAGTTAAGAACGGCCGAGTCCTAGTGTGAGACGGATCGATGGGGGTAAATCGAGTCCGGGTACAATAGGGAGTCTCAATAGGATGAGAATACTGAGATTCGGAAAATGAATTTGGCTTGATAAGAAGGTTGGTTCAAAGTCCTAAATGGGTTAGGATTGGCCGAGACTTAGTTAGATTAGGTTGAGGAGTTTTTATCGGAGTGTGATTCTAGTTCGGCCATGAGAGGGTTGCTGCTATAAATAGAGAGGGTAGTCATGTTTTTCATTTTTTGATGATTGATAATAAAATCATAGGGTTTTTGTTTTGAGCATCAACAAAAGCGATGCAGGGGTGGCAGCTTGACTTTCAGTTTTCAGTTTTGAGCATCAACAAAAGCGATGCAGCGGTGATAGCTTGACTTTCAGTTTTCAGTATTGACCAGAAGAGTTCCTCTCTTACAACCGAACTTGGAGAATGCTAAATAATTAAATTTGTAAATTAAATTTTATAAACTAAATAATATAAAAATTGATAATTGAATTATGACTTAAGTATTGATGGCGTACTCATTCATATTAGTGACACATTATTTAATTTATAAATTTTATCTACAAATTTAATTTCTCTAACATTACCCACCAAATTTTAGTCTCAATGCCGTTATCGGTTAATGAGTGCTTGTAACTTGTTCAAAAGGTGCACTGTGACATCCCGTCCCGAGATTTATGTTACGTTAATGTGAAATGACGAAATTACCCTCGAGTGTACGGAAACAGGTGTGTTTAGGGTTAAATTTGGGCTTGGGTGCCCAAACCATTTAAGCCCACACTTTGGGCTGATAATTCAACATCTGTACTTCGCATGCACGCACACACGTGCACAAACCCTACTTTCTGTTTCTTCTTCCTTATCCCTTTCTTTTTCGAACTCTCACTCTCTCTCTCGACTTCTCCCTATGGAACACACACACGCAAGCCATCTCGACCTAAATCAACCTAAGGTAAGTTTATTTGAATTTGTTGGACTCTGTGGAACTCGTAAATACAAATTTTAGGTTTAGTAACCCTGAAAACCTATCGAGACCGTGAGTTGTTATTAAAGTATTGTTCATGTGCTTTTGTTTCAGGACGTTTTAGACAAAACAAAGATCACCACGAATCCTAAAACCTTCCCACGAACCTCGGAGTACCTAGTTTGCAAAGTTTGGACATCGGGATCACTGGTTTCAAGGTTGGCCGAAATTGGAAGGTTTCCCCGAGGAATTTCCAGCCATTTTTCAAGGTATTTGAGCTTATAAACATGTTCTACATTGAATTTAGAGCATGTAGGAAGAAAAAAGAGTGAAAAGGGATGAAAAATGAAGGAGATAGGCTAGTTTGAAGTTTGGCCGGAATCGGTCGCCGGCGCCGGCGACGGTCGCCGGAAAAACCAGTCCGGTCGGCGACCTGAGGTAGGGGGTGACGGAATATTCCGTCAAAGTTGACGGAATATTCCAACGCCGTTAACTGACGCCGTTAGGAGTTAACGGAATATTCCAACGGAATATTCCTCGGCGCGTGCACAGCACGTGACAGCGCGTGGGGGCGCGTCTGTCCGTGCTATTCCCGGCGCGTGGGGGCGCGTGAGTAGTCCAAAAATTATTTTAAAAATATCACGACGATCGTGACGTCGTGTAGGTCGCGTTGGTATATTCAAATGCCAAAATTGACCTTCGTATGAAAAGTTATTTACGTAGGTCGATTATGTGCTGTTATTGACAGTTTTGCGATTAATTCACGTATAGGTGAGACGTATCCGACGGACGAGCGCAGTCACACTAGGCTCGGGGGATACGACCCGTCGACATACCAGTGAGTGGGCTTTTGTTTTCAGTATATATATATATATATATATATATATATATGACGTTTTTCCCAGAAACGTAAATTGATTGAATTACGAATTGTTTGGATGTGATAATTGAATTGCCATGTCGTATGCCAATTATGTTTTATGCCTGTGATTATGATTGCATTCATTATGCACTGACGCCGAGGACGGCCAGGTAAGTACTGTGGTAGTGCTTGAAATAATGATAGATTGTGATTTAGTTAATCACCTGCACCTCGGGTGTTGTGCTCCGCCAGAGTAGGGCCTAGCCTTCACGTGATCGTTCACCTCACGCACCGTACGCTCAACTTGGATCCAAGATAGGTGCCTAGCCTATCGTACAGACCACAATAGGTGGTTCCGACTCGTTGGTGACCCGCGATTCGTCGCACAGCCTTCACGTGATCGTAGCACAGAGCGTAATATGATACACCTAGCCTGTCGTACAGACCACAATAGGTGGTTCCGACTCGTGTGCAGGATGATGATAATAAGGATGATGATGATAGTGATATGATGATTGATATGATTGAGTATGTTTGATCAGCTATAGATTTAGCCGTTCAGGTCATTAGAGGTGACCCCGGCTGATAGGGCACTAGGGACACCCTAGTTTTATATTACTTGCCTGATGATGATAATGATTTCTGAGTTGATATATCGACATGGTCTATTATTACGTTTTGATAACGAGATTTGATGTTAAAACGAGTTTTCGTATATAAGTTTATATACGTACTATTTTCTGGGAAAATTATATTGATTTACAGCGAGGGGTTATTTATGGAATTATGAAATGGTTTTGGAAAACTTTGTTTTTGCCCACTCACCTTTTATGTTTTGCGCCCCTCCAGGTACTAGGTAGCGACGTCGTGGACGTTTAGCGAGGCACCAAGGCGGTTCTGACAGACCACCACTTATGTAGGATTTCTTTCATAGTTGTAATGTTTGTTTAAATTCGACTGCACCTAGGATCGGCTCTGTATCATATGTATATTATAAACTTAACTTTCACTGCTGCACTAAATGCCAATTTTGCTTCCGCTAACGCACACGGCTACGTCACTCACACGTGACGGCCGGCACGCCTCGGTTTCCGGATCGGGGTGTGTCATGCACTATCTGTCCAAAGACCAATTATTTAGCAGTAAATTGGTAATTAAAAAAAGAACAATTATGTTAAAGAGACTAAATTTTGTAATTAATATTTTAACTAAATAATACGTTTATTTTTTATTTGTGACACACATTTTTATTAATTAATACGTTTATTTTTTATTTGTGACACACATTTTTATTTAAAATTTTCTAATATCATCCTTTGATTAAGCCCACCTTAATTGTCAACTTTTATTGTTTGTTGTGTCATATTAAACGTGAGTTGGTGTTGAAGCTGTCCCAATGGTGAGAGGATCTTCTACACCCAAAATTTTCCGTGGCCTTTCTGTGTCTTTGATTTTTTTGAGCATGTCAACAATCACACCCAATCAAATCAAACTTTAAATCTCGAGTTCCAAGACATGCTTAAAAAAAATTAAAGACACAGATAGGCCACATGAAATTTTGGATGCAGAAAATCCTCTCTCCTCTCTATATCCTTTTTTTTATTCAACCCTGCAATCAGAGAACGAAATTGTCATATGAAATGGTCAGTGATATCAATATTAATATTGAAATATTCGGACATTGAATTTGTCGATGTTTCCATGGAAACCAACTCTTCGCATCCTTAAATTTGTGACCACAAACTGGGAGAAGAAGGTTCAAACCAGACCCACCAAAGACAAACCTTTTCCAAGAGGCGTGAAGACTAAATGTTAATATGAAGATGTAATTATTGAAAGTCTGAGGAAAAAACACAAGCACGAACAAAGTTTGGCCGAAATCTGCACCCAGAAAAGAAAAGGGCTTCATTTCCACACGACTCAACACTCCTGTCGATTCATGATGACATCTCAACCATGACTTACATGAAGATGAAGACGACAAAGATTAAACAGTCAATTTTCAATCCCCCGGAACTTCAAGGCCGCACCTTTTTTTTTTTATGGGATTTTTCTTCTTTCAAGTGAGAACGTCAACAAAATTATCATAAACTGCATATTTTTTTGGCACCCGAAAATCACTTTTACCTGTTATTACTTTCGTAAGGGCTGACATACATACAAAGGCACAAAGTCGTGTAGATCTTCTCCTCCGAAATATATCTCATAATTTTCTTTTTCTTTGTCGCCTTGTCGGTGGCCCGCAACAGCACACTGCGCGCACTTAGCAGCCTATTCAGTCAATTGGCATAAAGTTTCTAGCAGATTTTTCTAAATATCGTGTATTCAAGCGCTGGTTATCCCAGGAATATCGTTACCTATTTATATTTATCTGTACTTTTAGTTTTTTAGAGAGATTTTTCAATATAATCGGCACACGAAGTGGTACACCATGTGTCACTATATAAATACTAAATTTTTTGTGTTAAAAAGTTAATAACATAAAAAATAAAATTTCTCACCACTTATATAAAAACACGTGGTGTACTACTCGTGTTCCTATCACAATGATAAATTTCTAAGTTTCTTCCCTATGGGTGGAGAAATATTTTCAGGTTCTGAGCTGGTGTTCCCCACAAATAAAGGGTTAACACGTGGTCACCACTAATCATCATCCAACATCTGGCAAAGAAAATTACCTGAGTTAATACGTTTCGGCTTCCCAAAAATATAATCAATCCATTTTGGATCAACTTTATTTCTTATTCCTAATATTCATTATTTCATTTCTTAGATAAGCATTTATTTGATTAAAGAAATAAAAAACCAGAGTTCTGTCCACAGTCCACCTCCTCCGCCGTCGCAGCAGCTATAGGACAAAAGGGAACGCCGGTGAATGCCCCAGAGCTCTTGAGTTAACGCCGACCATCTCTGTCGAAGTAAGAGTGGGATAAAGAGAGGGAAGAGGAGAAAGATTAGTATGATAGAGTCGCCGATGAAATTGACAACCGGCGATGGAGGTGGATGGTTGCTCTGTGATGGGAGCTCGGGGTCAATGGCGTGGATGGGCGGGTGGGGGGCGGCTGTGGTTTTTCTGATTTCCTTTAGCAGCAGGTTGGGGGTAAATTAGGAAGTTTAATTAAAAAAAATATAGTTGTAATTTTTTTACCTAAAAAGATAAAAAGAAACGTTTCAGGTAATTTTCTTTGCCAGATGTTGGATGATGATTAGTGCTGACCACGTGTTAATTCTTTATTTGCGGGGAACACCCTGGAACCTAGAAAAATTTCTGCACCTAAAGGAAAGGAACTTAAAAATTTATCAATTATATAGAAGGAGCAATCAATGCTAGCTACTCTTTTAAAGTGTAGATGATTTGGTACGCTTCTAGCTAACGTGGCATTTTGCATCCATCCATCCATCCATCCTAACATAATTATATCGAGCCACAAAACCCCAACCGTCAGTTTGCCAAAAAAAAAAAAAAAAAAAAAAAAAAAAAAACCCCAACCGTCTAACTTCGGACTTGTGCAGGAGAAATGGATTCCTCGAGATCATTGCTTTTCTTCGTTCTTCCTATTATCTTCAACCTTCTAGCTCTCACCCTGGCTCAATTCGACAATCACACCTGCACTAACGCAGCTGAATACTGCTGGAAATGTTCTGATGCTGCAGGCAACTACACACCAGGTGATATGTACCATTCCAACCTCCAGAAGATCTTCTCTTCCTTCTCCTCAGACACCCGAAGCAGCTCTGGGTTCTACAATTCTTCAGCGGGAGAAGACTCCAACAAAGTCAATGCCATTGCATTATGCAGAGGAGACCTTGCACTTGGCAATTGTCGCACTTGCGTCAACGAGTCCAGTCGCCTTCTCTTGCATAATTGTTCAAATCATAAGGAAGCAATTCTATGGGGAGAGGATTGTATGGTTCGATACTCGTACAACCTAATATTTGGGATTGAGCAAAAGGCCCCAACGAGGGTGTAAACACGAAAATTTCCTGAAGCAACACAAGAACAGAACAACGTGTACAAAATAATATTTGTTATTTGATGAATGGGTTACAATCTCTATTTGTTCCTCTGATTCAATCTCCGTGAGATATTGATTTGTGGATTTGATGGGCTGTTGATCCGAAGGGCCGTTGAGGCTTGATTCTTTGGATAAACTGTTCTTCAAGGGCCGTTGGGCTTGATCTTGAAGTTTGGCGGATGAACGCTTCTTCAGGTGCCTTTTGGGCTTGATTCTTGAAGTTGGATGAACGTTGAATGATGGATGGATCTTCAGGGGCTGTTGGGGCTTGATTCTGAAGTTGGATGATTTGTTGATCCAGAGGCCATTGGGGCTTGATTCTGGAAGATGGATGAATGACGAACGAAGAATGACGAACGAAGAACGATGAACGATGAACGATGGATGAACTTCAAAGGGCTTTTGGGCTTGATTCTTGAAGAATGGATGTGTGGATCCAAGGGCCGTCGGGGCTTGATCTTGGAAGGTGAATGAATGTTGCTTCAAGCGCCGTCGGGGCTTGATCTTGAAGGTGGATGAACAGATGAACGATGAATGGATCTTCAAGGGCTTTTGATCTTGAAGAACAGTTGTGTTGATCCAAGGGGCGTCGGGGCTTGATCTTGGATTAAGAATCGGCACGTGACCAAGGTGCTTGTTGATTCTTCAAAGGTTTTGGCGAAGTTTCTTCAAGGGCCGTTGGTGCTTGATCTCGAAGAACGAAGAACGAACTTCAAGATAATTCTCTTCCAATTTGGGAGTAGAGAAATGTATTTGTGAATTGGTTAATTGTAATGAATGAAATTGGCTTCTATTTATAGAATTTTCCAAGGCCTAATTTTGAATATAATATCCCAGATGAAATAAGCCGTCTCTGCCAGGTGTTGACACGTGTCCTGTTTGACAGCTTTTCTAACTCTTTTCGAATTTTCGTCGAATCATACAATATGTGTACAATTTATGTAATACATGAGTGTTAAAATTTTGACCATTGGTCAACATTTTATTTACTGAAATTTCACTGTCTACAAATGCCCCCACTTCAAAGCGTGTGGTATACATGTGCTTGTCACGTGTAGAAGACGTGTTTTTGAAGTCCCTTAGTGTAGACGTCGGTCCGAGGGCCGTCGAGGCTTGATCTTGGATTGGGCTGAGACTATATTCAACTTTACTGGGGTGAATCGGCACGTGTATTTGTTGTGCTTGTTGACTTTCCACAGACTTCATCTTGAACTGGTTTTGATTCAAGGGTGATGAACACCTGATATTTGAATCAGACTTGTGATTTCTTCAAGGGCCGTCGCGGCTTGGTCTTGAAGGTTGATTCAAGGGTGACGGTCACTTGATCTTGAATCGGGTTTTGTGATTTTTCCACAGCTTTCATCTTGAACTGGTTTTGATTCAAGGGTGTTGGACACTTGATCTTGAATCAGGATTGAAATTTCTCCAAGGGCCGTTGAGGCTTGATCTTGAAGGTTGATTCAGGGGTGTTGGACACTTGATCTTGAATCGGGTCTTGATTTTCTCCAAGGGCCGTTGCGGCTTGATCTTGAAGGTTGATTCAAGGGTGATGAACACCTGATCTTTGAATCAGACTTGTGATTTCTTCAAGGGCCGTCGCGGCTTGGTCTTGAAGGTTGATTCAAGGGTGACGGTCACTTGATCTTGAATCGGATTTTGTGATTTTTCCACAGCTTTCATCTTGAACTGGTTTTGATTCAAGGGTGTTGGACACTTGATCTTGAATCAGGATTGAAATTTCTCCAAGGGCCGTTGAGGCTTGATCTTGAAGGTTGATTCAGGGGTGTTGGACACTTGATCTTGAATCGGGTCTTGATTTTCTCCAAGGGCCGTTGCGGCTTGATCTTGAAGGTTGATTCAAGGGTGTTGGACACTTGATCTTGAATCGGGTTTGGGAGCCTTTTTACTTGCAAGTGATCCTCAGCTTTAGTTGAGGATGAATCAGCACGATGTCTCCACATGCTTCAAGTATTCCGGTCTCCATGCAGATGTGCATCTTCTTGAACTTCTGGATCATCTCAGACTCTGCTTTCGTCTGGATGCAACTCAGACTCCTCCTGTTTCGTCTGTGAGATACTTTTGCTTTTGAAGAAGTACCTCTACACAGGTTTTTTTTTTTTTTTTTTTTTTTTTTGAACTGGGCTAGAGAGTTTTTTTTTTCTTCAGCTAGATTTTCTAAAAGTCTTAGCTTACCCATTTATCTGGAGTTGAAGTTGATTCAAGGGTGGTGAACACTTGATCTTGAATCGGACCTGTGATTTCTTCAAGGGGCCATCGCGGTTTGGTCTTGAAGGTTGATTCAGCACGTTGTCTCCACATGCTTCAAGTACTCAGGTCTCCATGCAGACGTGCATCTTCTTGAACTCTTGGATCATCTCAGACTCTGCTTTCGTCTGGATGCAACTCAGACTCCTCCTGCTTCGTCTGTGAGATACTTTTGCTTTTGAAGAAGTACCTCTGCACAGGTTTATTTTTGAACTGGGCTGGGAGGGGTTTGAGATGAGTACTCGAGAGCGAGACTAGGTAAGCAATCAGGATCTCACTTTCTCCACGTTCCTCAGATGAAGGTGAGGAGAAAGCATGATATGAGATACTCTTGCTTTTAACCTTTATGATATGAAATACTTTTGCTCTGGATGATTTGTTTTCTGGGGTGTTCCAAGGGATGAAGAACACTGAGTAACTCGAAAGCTTTCTTTGGGAATACATTCTCGGAGAAGAAGAGAAGAAAAGAGGTTGAGAGGGTGTGCCTTTGCTGTGGAAGGCGAAGGTCGAAACTTATAGAAATTTTTCTTCACAACCAGAACTATTCTCGCACTATTTGTCGGCAGCCGGTGGATGGATGAACAGTACCCGTTACGCGCTTTCTGACAAAGCGGCCCGTAATTTTCGCAAAGCTGACGATGCAAGTGACGAGTGACGACACGTCTGGAATGATGATCTTTTGAAAACTGGGGTTCAAATCCGGGTTCGGCTCGTGGTTTTCGCAAAGCTCCAAGCTGCATGTGACGAGTGACGACAAACTAGAAAAGCTGAACGCCTCGTGATGCTGAGCCATCCCGACTTTTGATAGAGGAACGGCTCTTTTGAGACAGGAATCCGGCCTTTGAGAAAGGAGCGTCACTCTTTGATTTGCGAGAGGAGCGCCTCTTCGATCTTTGAGGATCGCCTCTTCATTTCCTTCTTTTTATATAGGCATGATTTTTGTTTCACCTCACACTTGAACTCACTCCTGCAAACACTCCCTTCTTGCACTTCTGCACTTTTAATCTTTCTGATCTCTTCTTTCTTAACACATTCTGAAAAAATGTCTTGCCCTTCCGACCGTCGCCTTAACTTGAATGTCAGAGAAGATGATGACTTGTCTTCTCCAGACAATATTTGGCGTCCGTCCTTCATATCCCCCAATGGTCCTCTTACAGTCGGGGACTCAATGATGAGAAACGAAATAACCGCTACGGTGGTTGCTCAAAATCTCCTCACTCCAAGGGACACTAGGTTGCTATCCAGGCGGTCAGACGAGTTGGCTGTTCAGGAATCTCTAGCTCTCAGCGTCCAAAGTGCAGGCTCAGTTTCAAACATGGGCCAGCGCCTTCTTGCAAGATCTCGGCAGGTGGAGTCACTGATGGCGGATGTGGCAAGTCTTCGGCAAGAGGTCAGAGGACTCAGGCACGAGAACAAGGAATTGCACATGCTTGCAACTAGTTACTCGACCAGCATGAAGAGGAAGCTGGACCAGCTGCAGGAGTCGGACGGTCGGATTCAGAGTGATCATGAAAGGTTTATGGCGTTACTCCTGAGGTTTATGTTGCCTTCGTCATCTGGAGCTGCACCAAGTGTTCCGGCTCCGGAGATCCCAACTCTGGCGCTTCGTCTTTCTGAAGCTCCGTCGACTTCTGAGGCACCACCTGACCGTCCTTGAAGAGTCTTTTCCTTGTTTGTATATTTCTTGTAATCTTTTTTTTTTTTTGTGGCATGTAGAGTGCCAATTTGTGTAATTTTCCAAAGAAATAAATAAAAATAGACTTTTATCGCTTTTCTCTTTTTTTTTTTTTTTTTTTTTTTTTTTTGCTTTCAATAATGGGAGCTGAGGTACATTGTCTTTTATGCTTTTCTCACTCTCACCCCATGCCTTTACAGCTTTCTCTCACCCCATACATTTCCTTTGGTATATTTTCTCTGATCCTTTTTGCTTTTGATAGTCAAAAACGTGTTGTGTGCTCCACTTTGACAGCTATCTTCCATTTGCTTTCTGCCGAAAGCATTCTCACCTCTAATGAATGCCAGGATTGATGCTCGACCAAATCATTGAAAGTTTCCTTTCTCTACCATCTTCCGGATTATCTTTGCATAAATAGGCCTAAGTGTTGGCAGGGAATAGAAATTTGGTTGAAATCATCCCCCACTAGCTCCTTTAATTTTCTGAAAATATTTTTCATCCATAACGAATGGCATGATTCGTCCTCGACAGAATCATAAAGAAATATCCATTTTTTTATCATCTTCAAAACCCCGCAAAAAAAAAAGCTTGTGCTCAATTTCTGTCTGCACAACATATCTCAGAGCCGTGAGTAGTAGCTTCAGGGAGTGAGAGGCTAAGGTTCTCGATTGGCAGACTCATTGCCCCCTCTTGCTGACCCAGATGAGCACATTTTTTATACAAGAATATAGAGCTACTCCTTACTATTGGATGTGAAGCGTGAGAATTGATCTGGGCCATTCTGAGAAGGGGATCAATTAGGTGGATGTGCTATTCGTGATTTTGCCTTTGCTTCCATGGCTGTATTGGAAGCTTTCACAAGTTGTTTGGAACTTGGCGAGGTCCCAGTGACCGAGGTAGGATGGCCTGGATGTATCATGCTTTCCTCAGCTTCTTTTTCAGTCACTCTCCTAGATGCTCTCGTTCATTCCTTTGTGTGGTTGCAAGTTTGGCTTTGAAGCTACGGTGGTCTGGGAGGAGCGAAGGGGCTGCGGTTTGAATCGGGGTTGCTCCGGCTCTGGGTACTGGTGGATTCTACTCGACTCCAACTCCAGAGAAGATCCCTTCTCCCTCATCGTCATCGATTCCGACTCGACGTCGCCAACAAACTCACTTCCCCTCTAAGCCCACTGCTCAGCCGATTGGCGACTACGACATTGTGATCGATGCGCTGCCTTTTGGATCCATCAGCCCCTTCCAGCACTGGGTAATATGTAGGGGCTTTTACAGAGGGTCAGAAATTCAACTAGAAGCTTGCGGAGTTGCCATGTTTCTTGGGACAGTGGAGACTATCTTATTGATACTCCAAACTCAGGTGAAGACAGGTTGCACTCTGGGGTTGCTGACCAAGCTCCTGACAACTCTCAGTCGACTAACCGCTGGATCGGAAAGAGCTGAGCTGTCACCGTGCCCTGCCCAGTCTTCTGTGTGAAGCTCCGGCACTTGAGAACTTTGTCGGTTAGGCGAATCATGAAGCAGCCGAGGGTTTCGTCGCAGTGGAAGCGACTGTTGTGGGTCCGACTTGTTTATGTGAAGTGGTGGCGACCATAAGAGAGCGGGAGAGGTGCAGATGTAGGCGGTGGAAGTGGGCGGTCTTGATTTGGGTAATGAAGTGGAGCCCAAGACTCCGATGGGGGTTCCCATGAACAAACCAGATGTTTATGTATGACTTATCCAGAGACTTGGATGAATAATATCCAAATCTTAGAATCTCATATTCCATTTAGGGTAACCACAACTTTCCATGCTGTAGAATGGTCACGATGCTCACACAACCATATTCCCTGCCACGTTCCCATGTTGAGTTTTCCATTTGTAATTGGAACCGTTAGTGTGCAGCCAAAATATTGATGATTTAATATGTGCTAGCATGACATCTGGGCCTTCAAGGGTATGTTTCCATGGCGCAGAGGTCCCCTCAGGAACAATGGTATTAAGGAATGTCTTTGAATGCTGACAAGTCATTCATAATTTCCTTCACTATCATTCTTCGACCCAAAATTTTCAAAATGACCAAATCTACCGTTGCGGCGAAGTGGATGAGCCGAGAAGATGACCCAGAAGGATGCGACCCTCGGTTGTTTTGGGGAATGGGTGTCTTGAGAAAATTTCTGGAATTGGGCCTGGACTTGGAGGATCTGTGCGCTGAGAATGATTGGGTCGAGTGGGTGAGAACCCTTTTGCTTTGCTGCTTGAGGTAAAGATAAGATTGGGAAAGAGTGGGCTTGAGCCCTTTTGCTTTGCTGCTTGGGCTATGGCCTGGGCCTAGAGA
Organism: Crataegus laevigata; assembly: GCA_963580275.1. NCBI lineage: Eukaryota > Viridiplantae > Streptophyta > Magnoliopsida > Rosales > Rosaceae > Crataegus > Crataegus laevigata. Next base: position 463,667 of record OY756939.1, read on the forward strand.
GAGAAGAATCAGAGTTATACCAAGCTCAACACAATTGTGTGTTTGAGAAGGGATGGGCCTGCCATTTTGGGCTGCTCCCTTTTGTGGATCTTGAATTTTTTTTTTCTGTGAATACGTAAGCATTCTTTTTTTTTTTTTTTTTTTTAATAAAACATTATTTTTTTATTTTGATGTGACTGAACTCAAACATTTGAATATTTGAGATGCCTACGTACCTTTCCAATGAAAAGGATCAAGTCAAAACGTAGTTCAAAGTACATGCATTTTTTTTTTGTATATTTTTTTTTTGGTGCCGTTTGCAGTTTTAACTCGTGCAAGCAAGGAGCGTTGGTGTTGCCTTTTATGCTCATGCAGACCAGGAGCGTTGGTGTTGCCTTTTATGCTCGTGCCGGCGAGGAGCGTTGGTGTCGCCTTTTATGCTCGTGCTGGCGAGGGGCCTTCGTTTATGCAGTTTAGGCTCGTGCGAATAAGGAGCATGGTGTCTTGCAGTTTTAGCTCATGTAGACAAGGAGCATCCGTTCGTGCAGTTTAAGCTCGTGCGAACAAGGAGCAGCACACGGATTTGTCAAGCCATTTTGGAGAAGCGTTCCTCGCAATCTTTGTAGCAAGGAGCTTTGACCGGGTGTTTGAAGAAATCTTCCGGGAGGAAATCGCGCATCGTGATAAGGATGGGCGATCTTTGTGTTGAATTTCCATCATCTTCAATAATTTTCCGTTGCTTTGGAGATTGGCAAAAGCTGATTTGCCCCCTTTCCGGTTGGTGGACTTGTGGTGGAGGCGTAGGCTTCATGCACCATTTCTTTGGAGCAACATGAATCCATCCTTCAACTTTGCTTGTTTCGGAGCATGCCCCCAGCGGTGGCAATGAAGACTTCGAATCGAATGTGCCAGAAGTGATGGTGGTATAATTTGTCTTTACCACATCGTCGAGATCCAGCTCGATGATCCCTTGCTGGGCCAGCCTTACGATGAGATCTTTTAGCACGAAGCATTTTCCCGTCGGATGACTGATGAAGCGGTGGTACTTGCAGTACCTTGGGTTGTCGGTGCGATTTATTTCTTCCGGCCATCGGCATTCGGGTAAATCGATCACCTTCTTCTCCAATAGGTCATCCAACATTGCAGCCACGTCGGAGTCTGGAAAAGGATATGTCTTCTGCTCTAGTTCCCTCAAGGTGTTTTTGTACTTGTCTTGGGTGCTAGAAGGCTCTCCTTTCTTTATCTCCCTTGTTTTATACTTGGACGGGATTTTGACAGGGGCGGTGTTAATGGTAAAAGCTTCTTTAGCGGGCTTCTTCCCAGTCTCGTCCACCTTCGGAGCAAACACTTTCTCTTTGAAGTTGGTGGTTGGCTCCCTTCTGCCATGGTTGGCGATGCTCAACTCCATGTCATGGGCGCGGGTTGCTAGTTCTTCGAAGGTCCGCGGTTTGATGCCTTGGAGGATGTAGTGCAATCCCCATTGCATGCCTTGGATGCACATCTCGATCGAAGAGCGCTCTAAGAGTCTATCTTTGCAGTCGAGGCTAAGGGTGCGCCATCGGTTGATGTAGTCAACAACTGGCTCATCCTTCCACTGCTTTGTGCTTGTCAGCTCCAGCATGCTAACTGTGCGGCGGGTGCTGTAGAAGCGGTTGAGGAATTCTCGCTCCAACTGTTCTCAGCTGTCAATGGATTCGGGCTCAAGATCGGTGTACCAATCGAAGGCGTTACTTTTCAGTGAGCGCACGAACTGTTTGGCAAGGTAGTCCCCTTCAGTGCCCGCATTGTTGCAAGTTTCAACGAAGTGGGCGATGTGCTGTTTCGGGTTCCCCCTTCCATCGAACTGCATGAATTTGGGTGGTTGATATCCCCTTGGCATCTTCAGGGCATCAATCTTTTTAGAGTAAGGCTTGGAGTACAACTCGGAGGTATTTGAGCTCCCTTGGTACTGTGCCTTGACTGTGTTGGCGATCATCTCTTGCAACTGCTTGATTGAGAGAGATCCCATGAGCGGCGCTGCTTGGTCTGGTTCTGGCTTTTCTTCAAACTTCTCCACCGAAGGCTCTTCTTCTTCGTCACCACCTTTCTTAGGGCCAGAGCCGGATCCCTCATCCTGCCTTGCCCCCAATTTGCTCACGAGCATAGCAATCTTCAAGTCTTTTTCTTCTAGGGTTTTCGTCATCATCGCAAACATCTCCTTCATCTGAATCAGCTGTTCTTCGATGGAGGTGGCGCCAATGACTTGTCCTTATTTTGAAGCCATTTGTGCTTAAAGTGTGTTTTGGATATCTTGAACGGACAAAGAGATGAGAGGTAGAGATTGTCCCACTGGGCGTGCCAAATTTGTAAACACGAAAATTTCCTGAAGCAACACAAGAACAGAACAACGTGTACAAAATAATATTTGTTATTTGATGAATTTTGGGTTACAATCTCTATTTGTTCCTCTGATTCGATCTCTGTGAGATATTGATTTGTGGATTTGATGGGTTGTTGATCCGAAGGGCCGTTAAGGCTTGATTCTTTGGATAAACTGTTCTTCAAGGGCCGTTGGGCTTGATCTTGAAGTTTGGCGGATGAACGCTTCTTCAGGTGCCTTTTGGGCTTGATTCTTGAAGTTGGATGAACGTTGAATGACGGATGGATCTTCAGGGGCTGTTGGGGCTTGATTCTGAAGTTGGATGATTTGTTGATCCAGAGGCCATTGGGGCTTGATTCTGGAAGATGGATGAATGACGAACGAAGAACGATGAACGATGAACGATGGATGAACTTCAAGGGGCTTTTGGGCTTGATTCTTGAAGAATGGATGTGTGGATCCAAGGGCCGTCGGGGCTTGATCTTGGAAGGTGAATGAATGTTGCTTCAAGGGCCGTCGGGGCTTGATCTTGAAGGTGGATGAACAGATGAACGATGAATGGATCTTCAAGGGCTTTTGATCTTGAAGAACAGTTGTGTTGATCCAAGGGGCGTCGGGGCTTGATCTTGGATTAAGAATCGGCACGTGACCAAGGTGCTTGTTGATTCTTCAAAGGTTTTGGCGAAGTTTCTTCAAGGGCCGTTGGGGCTTGATCTCGAAGAACGATGAACGATGAACGAAGAACGAAGAACGAAGAACAAACTTCAAGAGAATTCTCTTCCAATTTGGGAGTAGAGAAATGTATTTGTGAATTGGTTAATTGTAATAAATGAAATTGGCTTCTATTTATAGAATTTTTCAAGGCCTAATTTTGAATATAATATCCCAGATGAAATAAGCCGTCTATGCCAGGTGTTGACACGTGTCCTGTTTGACAGCTTTTCTAACTCTTTTCGAATTTTCGTCGAATCATACAATATGTGTACAATTTATGTAATACATGAGTGTTAAAATTTTGACCATTGGTCAACATTTTATTTACTGAAATTTCACTGTCTACAGAAGGTTTTGCCCGGCCCAAATTTTGCTGAAAACGGTCAACAGTTTAAGGTGGTGCTCAATCCTTTGTTGAGTATTCTAAGTGAGAACGCTGCATCAGGGGATTCTCTTAAAAAATTTGCGGCAGGATATGCAACTGTCCCGAATGCCGAAACAATATATGCATTTGTCCAGTGCACTCCAGATATAAACCAGGAAAACTGCAGCAATTGCCTCAAAGATTCCGTCTCAATTATTCCGGGAGGTGGACAAAAAGGAGGAAGAGTTCTTAAACCCAGCTGTGGTTTAAGGTATGAGGACAGTCTTTTCTTCGATCTTTCCACTGCTTCGCTAATAAATATTTCAGATCCATCAGCACCAGCACCCAAAGGAGGTATGCTAGTAGTTGAAATTAATTGCTATTTCAGGTCCCCTGCATATGTTTAAACGCAGTCGATGCCTTACAATTATGTGGTGTGATTCTTAATAAAACTACGCTTGTGATTTACAATATTTCAGAAGCAAATAAGAGTAATACAAGAGAAATTGTCATCATCGTCACTGGGGTTTTGGTTGCCATCGCTATTATCATGAGCAGCATATGTATTTTCTTAAAAATGAGGAAACGAAGAATAAAATTGCTTGAAGTTGAAGGTAATAAGTTCAACATGTTTTATCGTCACACTCTGATCATTAAAATGCATTTATCTCATCCAATGTTTGGAAACATTTGTTATTTTTCAGATCGCGAGAATTCAGATCAAGTTAATTTGGTGGAGTCGTTGCAATATGACTTCGAAACAATAAAATCTGCAACAGATGACTTCTCTGATGCAAATAAGCTTGGACGAGGTGGATTTGGAGCTGTTTACAAGGTAACAAAACAAATAAATTACACAAGAAAGATGACACTCAACAATTGTTTCCTTACGTTTTTTTTTTTTTTTTTTTTTCTGTCAAACATTCAGGAAAGGCTATTTAATGGGCAACTTATAGCCGTGAAAAGGCTGGCTAATAATTCTCAACAAGGCGATCGTGAATTTAAGAACGAGGTCGAGTTGCTTGCTCAGCTTCAACACCGGAATCTAGTAAGGCCATCTCCAACCGATGGCTGGCCATATGGCTCGTTTTAGCCTTCTGACCCTCTAAGATTCTTCAAGATATTAATATTTTAATGAACAGTGTAGGGCCATATTTGCCTCCGTCTCCAACCGAGGGCCAGAGGGCTCATTTTAGCCCTGTCACAAAAAATCGTCTCCAACCGAGGGCCAAAGAGCCATAGGGCCAAACATAATTTATTATTTAAAAACTACAACTTAAATTCAACCGAGGGCCAAAGTTTCATGTTACTTAATTTAATTTAATGTGGTATAATGGCCTAGGAAGTTATAGGAAAAAAATAGAATTAAAAAAAATATGAAACAAATTTTGTAAAATAGAAGTTATATGAAAAAAAATATTAATCAAATTTTGTGAAATATAAGTTATAGGAAAAAAAATGAAACAAATTTTGTGAAATAGAAGTTATAGGAAAAAAATAGAATTTAAAAAAAATATGAAACAAATTTTGTAAAATAGAAGTTATATGAAAAAAAATATTAATCAAATTTTGTGAAATATAAGTTATAGGAAAAAAATAGAATTTAAAAAAAAATATGAAACAAATTTTGTAAAATAGAAGTTATATGAAAAAAAATATTAACCAAATTTTGTGAAATATAAGTTATAGGAAAAAAATGGAATTTAAAAAAAATATGAAACAAATTTTGTTAAATAGAAGTTATAGGAAATTCAAACTACTAGCCGTTGAATTTAAAAAAAATTCGAACTATTAGTGTCGGTTACAACCGACACTAATAGTAATTCAAATTTTTTTTTTGCCTTGCATCCTTATTACTGTCGGTTATACCGACAGTATTAATAAAACATTTATTAATGATGTCGGTTACAACCGACAGCAGTAAGAAAATAATAAAAAAAAAAATTAGCCAGCCCTCCAGCCCTCTCCGATCCTGTGGGGCCCTCCCAGATTCCAGAGCCCTCTGGCCTAGCCCTCGGTTGGAGACGGTTTTAGGGCTATTTTCGGCCCTCTGGCCCTCTGGACCCTTCGGTTGGAGATGGCCTAAGGCTCCTTGGATTTTGCTTGAAAGCAGATGAAAGACTCCTTATTTACGAATACGTGGCTAACGCAAGTCTTGATAACTTCATTTTTGGTATATTTGCTCTAGCTCTTTGTTGGTTATATATTTTATAGTAATTTCTTTATAAAAAAAAAAAGCTACTTTTATCACATTTCTATCATCATTTGTACCAAATTTCTAATAGAGATGAGACCCACATATGTTGGTGAGCTCTACCTCTATTAGAGATATGATACAAATATTGATGGTACAAATATGTCCTAAGTATAGCATTACTCATTTCTTTTAGATAAAAAAAATCTCATATTTCATTCTACCTAAACAATTTTTATTAGACCCCAAAAATCATGTGCATTTGGATTGGGAAACACGTTACAAGATCATACGAGGCATTGCTCGAGGGATCCTTTACCTTCATGAAGATTCTCGGGTCCGAATTATTCATCGTGATCTCAAAGCAAGCAATATTTTGTTAGACGAAGATATGAACCCCAAAATTGCTGATTTTGGTATGGCCAGATTGTTTGTTATCGATCAAACTCAAGGAGATACAAGGACAATTGTGGGAACCTAGTAACATTGCAAGCTATCTTACACTTTAGTTTTATGCTTTGATTACAGTGGAATTTAAAAAAAATTCAAGTTTTCATTACAAAAGAAGAAACTTACATTCTTATAACCTGAATATTATCTCGCAGTGGATATATGGCTCCTTGAATGGTATTAGACTATTACGATTCATGATTTTTCATCGTTTAATCAAATTCTAATCAAAGTAATCCTAAAACTCATAAATAGTAAGTCAAGAATCCGAATAATCACTAAATATCTCGCCATTCATTCATGCTAGTAGGAAATATGAAAATTAATGATCACTTTCTCCTTGTGTGCTGCTGCATAATATAAAGAAGCATCCCATAATCCACTTTCTCTTGTGTCCGCTGCTTTCTCTTTCTGCATGCCATTCCATTCCAAGGACTCCAAAACAAAACCTATAAACATCCAAGGGCGGATCCACTCTTGACCCCGGGGGGTTCTGGGACCACCACGACGTTCGAAGAAGCGCCTATGAGAACTTCTGAGGACCACCCAACGGTGTGGGCATGTGGTGAAAGAGAGAAGATCACCGCAACTCTGTTGTTCTTGGACCTTGGTTACAACGAAAAAGAAAGACTTTTTATCTCCATTTCCCACATGACCAACTCTCATTTTTTCTAGTTGTGGAACCTTAGCATTTAATTAGCAAACAGATGATGTATTACTCAACCAATATTTTTATACCATATGTTTGACCAGTGGCAGATCCAGACTTTTATCATTGGGTGGTCCCATTATTGGAGTTGAACAGGAAGAGTCCGTATCTCCCAACAAAGGCCCAAGATCAAGTGATCTGGGCCGTTGAAATTTGATCCAACGGCTACAAACAGGGGGCTCCTCTAAAAGTTATAATAATTGTAGCCGTTAAATTAAATTTCAACGGTCCGGATCACTTGATCCTGAGCCTTTGATGGGAAAGATCCGGACCGAATCTCTTCCCGAGTTGAACTATCTGAAATTAGATTGAATCCATCCAGTGGCGGATCCAGAATTTTATCATTGGGTAGTTCCGGTATTGGAGTTGAACGGGAAGAGTCTGTATCTCCCAACAAAGGCCCAAGATCAAGTGATCTGGGCCGTTGAAATTTGATCCAACGGCTACAAACAGGAGGCTCTTCTAAAAGTTATAATAATTGCAGCCATTAGATTAAATTTCAACGGTCCGGATCACTTGATCCTGAGCCTTTGATGGGAGAGATTCGGACCGAATCTCTTCCCGAGTTGAACTATCTGAAATTGGATTGAACCCATCAAAATTGGTGTTGTACTATTCGAAATAACATTGTTTAAACTAATCGAGTATGATTTTCATGTACTATATCGTTCCATGTTCTTAATATCTACACATTCAATTATAAAAACAAAAATTCATATCAATTAATGGAGCTAAAAACATATGTATATTTGTTCAAAAACAAAACAAAACACACACACACACACACACATATATATATATATATTATAAATAGAAATTAACCATCACATGATCAAATCAATATAAGAAAATCATAAATTACAATCCAAGCACTAACTAGTATGTTAGGTCCCGCATCGTCTAGGGGAGTGGATTCTCTATACCTTATATGTATATTCACATCTCTACCTAGCACGAGGTTTTTTGGGAACTCATTGGCTTCAGGTTCCATCGAAACTTTGAAGTTAAGCGAGTTTGCGCGAGAGCAATCCCAAGATGAGTGACCCACTGGGAAGTTCTCGTCTGAGTTCCCAGAAACAAAACCGTGAGGACGTGGTTAGGGCCCAAAACAGACAATATCGTGCTACGACGGAGTGGAGCCCATAATGTGATAAGTGCCCAAGTCAGGATGTGACATAGTATCTATTAGGAATCTAACTTTTTTATCCGATACACATCAATTTAATAGCATTCTATTTTGGACTAAAATTAGAAAACTTATTTAAATTTAGAAATGAGGACACTATTAAAATAACAAAAATAAAATTAAGAAATGAAGTGGTGGTTGAGAGGAGAGAGGTAGACAGGTGGTGGCTTGGTCAGATGGGGTTAGAAGTTTAGAACGAAAAAAGAAACTGGGGAGAGAGAAAAAACAGATTGGGCATTGGGATTACCGATTAGGGTGTCCTATATAAAATATTAAAATGGGAAGTGGGCTCACACGTTCATTGTAATTGTATTGGGCTCAAACAGAGCTTTTTGGCCGATTTAGTTTAACAAGAAAACAACCTTCTTCTTCCTTTTCCATCTGCAATCTGCACATAGAGTCGCCGCTGCATGTCTCCCCTCCGCACAACTCCAGGCCGTCGGGTGGTCCTGGGACCACCTTGGTCCCTTAATGGATCCGCCTCTGTGTTTGACACCATTACTTTTAAAGAATTTCCTATAAATTCATACGGCCTCTTAAAAGTTTTCGTAAAGTACTATGAACTCGTAGTTGATTACTCTTTCATCTCATACCATCAAATTCACTAAAATACTAAAGCTAAAATTCTAATATTGTTGTATGTTATATGTTTAACAATAAACCTAATTAAAATAATAAACCACAAATTCTCAATACAAGTATTTTTTTTTTGTAAGTGCAAATAGGCACTTACTCATATAATATATAGTAAATTTACTTAAATCTGCCTAGTCTACTTAGGGGGCGTTTGTTTGCCCTCACTAAGTGGGACTGGACTGGACTGGACTACAATACTGTGTTTGTTACGCAGCAGGACAACCTTTAGTGAGACTAGCCGGGACTCGCCTCGACAAAGGACGTCGCTAGACGGTCTTAGCGAGTCCCATCGAAAGGCATCGGATTGCTAAGACCTTCGCTGCTTCACTCCATCTGCTTCTCTTCGTCCGCTTCTCTCCCTTGCTCTGCTTCATCTGCTTCATCCGCTTCTCTCTCCCTTCCCATCTATCTGCTTCTCTCTTTCCCAGATCTGAAACCCAGCCCACCCACTGCCTAAATCTCAACACAAAAATTTGAAAAAAAAAATTCAAAACAAAAACAACAACAATCCCCATATAAAAATTCTTCCTTATTCCCAATAATTCCCAGAAAATTCCCAAAAAAAAAAAAATATTTTCCCAGAAAATTCCCGAGAAATGGATAGAGAAAGGGAGAGAGTAGCTTTGGTACAAAGAAAAATGGAGAGACGGAGAAGAGAGTAGCTTTAAGGACGATTTTGCAGGAAAAATCACTTTGAAGGATATTGTTTGGCCGGAAAAAAAAGAGTGCTGGGGACGGCACTAATGAGGAAGAAAAAAATGGAGTGTTCCAGACACAAACACAAAGAAAAAGGCTTGAATAAAAAATAAAATACTATTGAGTTAATAATAAAATATTATTAAATGTGTATTTAATGATATAAAATTATAGTTGTTAACTATTTTTTTTTTAGTCCGGCACTCTACCAAACGCTTCACTAAATCAGTCCAGCTTAGTCTAGTCTAAGCCAATCCAGCTTAGTCCCTAAAGTTAGTCCAGTCCGAGTTAGTCCGGTGCAACAAACGCACCCTTATGTCTTTGCTTAGACCCCCTCTAGGCATGTAGGTGCCCTAGCCTGCTTTCGGATTAGAGCCCAACATCCCTTGACTACAACTACCCAAAATTAAAATTCGGGATCCGTCACTGATTACATCCTCATATATATTTTGAAATTGACAGAAGAAAAAAAAACATATATATATATATATATATATGTAGAGAGAGAGAGAGAGAGAGAGAGAGAGAGAGAGAGAGAGAGAGAGAGAGAGATGTGTTATATATCTTGGTGTATTTGTCTTTGTCATACATTATTCACACCGCCCCACATTCTTCCCAAAAATTTAGTGAGTGAAAACATAGAAAATGGTCCAATGGCTATCCATGATTCTATGCCATGCTCACCAGAGGGGAGGTTGAACAAAAGAACAAAAGAACAAAAGAAAAGCAAATTATTCCTCCAAAGTCCAAACACCCTTCCACTTGCTAGTTTGAACATTCTCACTTGGACTTTTCTTCTTTAGCAATGCAGAGGCCTCTCTGTCTCTCCCTCCACATACACTAATTAAACTAAACCAGCCACAAACAAACTAACTCCCCTAGATTTGGTCACACAACCCTCTGCCGATTCTCATTTCTTTTCAAATCACTTGGAATTTCATCGAACGACTCAAGCCCGATCATAACTTCACTTATTAATTAAAGGATATATACTTGCAAGTATTATCCTTAATAAAAACTACTTATAACTGATGAAGCAGACATCTTATACATACATATATATTGTCACTGTCCTATACATACACGAACACGAAGCCTCTTGTATATACTTTCTGACTGTGAAAATGATGGAGAGGGAAAGCCATGTGCCAAAGCCACCATTCTTTCCTCCTCCATTGCTCTATTGCAGGAAAGGTTAAGAGAGCTTCAGAGAGTGAAGGCAATGAGGGAGGAGAGAGATTGAGAATGCTAGCTGAACCAAAGCATAATAAGCAGTTGATGATGATCGATAGCGCTAGCAATTCTGCCACCATGCATTGCGAGCCGGCAAGGGCAAGGTTGTTCTTCCACCACCACCACCCTGATCATCATCATCTTGCCCTTCCTCGTGAAGATCATCGGGCATCATTAGCATTCTTGTGGCCATCACTGAAGAGCAAGCCTGAGGAGCTAGGACTACTACATATATATATCTAGGAGCATTAATTAATGAGACTCCGCTGTTGATCAACTTATGGCCCTCGGTCACAGCCGAAAACCCTAACTCGTTAGACAGTACTACGTACTAGTAGTTATAATCAATTCGAAGATTCCAATTCTGACTCTGCTGTCAGTGATTTGGATACTTCATCTGTAGTAAACGAACTCATACTTGTTCTGCTGTAATCATGCATGTAGACGATTTGGGATAAACAGATATATATATATATATATATATATATATATATATATATATATATATATATATAATTATCTTGATGCCAAGTGTGTTAACAATGCATGCATGCATGCACCATAAATTTTGTTCAATTTCGGTGTAATATAACCCAAAATTAAACATCACTCATGGAAGTGAAGTCTGTCCATCCCTTATGAACAGGAGCAACGTGACTACATATATGAACTTGGCATGCTTATAAATATCATATATACAGCACTTGGCAATGGACGGCATATGTGAACTAATTCCATCCAGCTATCAAAGCCTATCATCAGGAAGAAATATCCCCTTTAAAAAAAAATCAACTTTTTTTTCCATTAATTTGCTATTGCCAAATTTTCCTTCATTGTGAGATAACTAAAATTCTGAAGGCCCAATACCTTGGGTGGTATAATTAGGAGTAAACCACTTACACATCTTAGATTATGGTACTTCCTTAAGAAAAGGGTTTTGCTCCTTATATTGTCAACATTACAAATGTTGCACAACCTCCTTTGGGTTGGTGCTTACCTACTAAAGTTTAATCCAAGTCACATATTTTGCTTGCAACGCCTTCTTATTTGTATGCGCATTTACCCAAACACAATGCAATGGATAAGTATAGATTATAGAAACTTAGTTGCACGCGTTGTCTAGATAATTGTTTATTTTTCATCATCTGAGCAATCTTTTGGAGACTTGGAGTTTGGAGCTTCGAAATTTGAAAATAAATAATAGTGGGTGCTATAACTAGGGGACCTTTTGTGCTGCATAAAAGAAGCATCCAATCCATATCCAGTCCACCTCCTTGAGCAGCCGCAGCTTTCGTTTCTGCATGCCATTCCATGCCAAATACTCCAAGACAAAATACATCGAGAGAAGAATGTTGGTCCGTTTGTCTTTGTCATATATTATTGTCCACGCCGCCCCCTCATTCTTTTCCTTTCTTCTCTACACACAAATTATACATGAATATATATATATATATAATGTGTGGCTCTTTACATAAATATGATAATTCTTCTTTACCTGTAAATTACAGTTTGACATAATCAATTAAAACCAACAAAATAAAAATTTATACACACACTGTGATTTATGTACAAGAAAAAATGATCTTTAATTACCGAATAATATATATGAAAAGGAACTGATAATGTAAAGAAAGAACAAAGAGCCACCAAAACATTACTAAAAAGCTCCATCGTCTTCAAAGCTAGAAAGGACTTTTAGTTGACACGGTATCATCCAACCTATTATTCCTCCAAACACTCCCTTCCATGTGCTTGTTTCTAAGTTACATTCTCTTTGGAATTTTCTCCAAACCCTTTTCTCCTTTAGCAATGCCTTTGCCTCTTCCCCCCACATACACTAGCTAAAGTAAACAATCAAACTCCCTTAGATTTGGCCACACAACCCTTTTCTTTTTGGACTTTGCTGCTTGGCTGCCGATTCTCATTCCCTACTGAAATTACTTTAAAAATACACCCAGCAACTAAATCCACTTATTAGATTAATTAACTGGAGCACACAATCTTATAAAACATGCAGCATCATGCATGTCACTATCCCCAAAATCCTATATATACACACACATGAAAGCTTAGAGGCAACTTCCCACAACCCTAATTTTGAAGCTAAGTGCATCTCTTTTCTGATCAAATGGATAGAGAAAACCACGAAACGACTGTCGTTCATTCCTCCATAGCTCTACTGCAGGAAAGGTTTAGAGAGCTGCAGAGAGTGAAGGCTATGAGAGAGGAGAGAGAGATTTCGAGAATGCTAGCTCTATCCTCCGACTCCATACCAAAGCAGTTCACGGTGATGAATAGAAATCCCGCCATGCATAACGAGCCGACAAGGGCAAGGTTGTTTTTCCACCTTGATCATCTTGTCCACGGTCGTGGGACGTCGGCATCCGGAGCTTCTCTTTCCCTGTGGCCAACATTGCAGAGCAAGCATGAGGACTGTCCTCGTGGGAAGACTGAGACACTGCTTTTGATCAACTTATGGCCAACTTTCAGAGACACCACCTCGTTAAAAACTTGTCCAAACAGATTTGAAGACTCGGATCCTAATTCTGACTCTGATGTAGATACTTCTCTTCATCTGTAAACCAACTTATACTTCGTCCAGTATTCCAGTATCAATGTAGTTTTACTACTAGATAGCTTGCTATATTATGAATACTACTAACTACGCTTCTACGGTGCTTAGTGCGGCGTATTCTTATTCATGCGTCGTATATCACATTATATTTTCTGAGCTTGGAGTTTGACATATATCACACGCTCGTACATACGATTGATTACATGATCTCAAATTGGCAGAAGAAACTCATGAAAGTGCTTTCCGTACATCCATTTTCTCTTTTGAACATAACTACTACGAAAATAAACAGGGCGTAAAAAATGAGAGGTGTGTGCAAAAACAAAAAATTATGCAAGATTTGTGTCCCAATTGAGCACGATTGAAACAAAAATGGATACACAACAGAATGCAAGATTTGTGTACCCAAAACAATATACAATAGAAAGCAAGATCTATATGGTTTATTACAACCGCATGTAATTGATTCTTTTTCTATTAAGGTCATTTTACTATACAAATCAGTTTGAAAAAAACTGAACAAAATATTAGTTCTCTATATCAAAAATTTGACGACTCCCAGAAGATGACAAGCCTCGGTACTCAGATGGACCGTCACGGGATGTCCGCATGTTGTTGAGAAAACTGGAGTTTGGAAGGTGGGATTTACCAATTGTGCAACTGAGAAGTTAGGCTTTTCACGATAGGGTGGTACTCTGTGTGAAAGAGTCGCTTAGCCTTCTCTGAGCCAGGATGCTCAAGCCACTCATCGTATAAGTTTTGCACCAAAGGATTTCCAAAAGGATCAGCAACCAAGACCTGTACAAAATTAAAGGATTACCATTCAAAGCCAAAACAACATCACTATTCCCAGGCCAACGATAAATATAGCTAACGATAAGTTCAGCACTTACATTTTCCATATAAGCTGCTTGTAATAACTGAATCAACTCCTTTGCGGATTGTCCGGGCTGTGGCTTAATCTGTCCTCCACCATTCAAGCAACCTGTTTAATTCAGGTTAGTATTACTTACAAAAATCCCGAGTCCCCATAATGGATAATTCAACATGTTAAACCACATATTTATTTGAAGAATTAACGAGTAGAAAAATTTACAACCACCAATAAATACCTGAAGGGCATGCCATGATCTCTAGAAAATGATAATCGCATTTTCCAATTTTGATTTTCCTGACAACATTTTGCAGGTTACGGAAGCCATAACAGAGTGCAAATTTCAACAGAGTCTTCCCGTCCACCTAAATGAGAGGGCATCAATACACTACATAAAAATGAACAGAAAATGCTAATACGAGGAATTAGACCCTAGATTTTTCCAACTATATGCTCTACAAGTACTATAGCCTATAGGCATGCAAAGTGACAAAGCTTGAGTTACAATTGCAAACAAGCTACATTACAATCCTTAAAAACTATAAGAACTTGACTCACTTCCAAAGTCACTTCTTGGAAGTCTGAATTTTTAACTGTTTTGAAATCAATAGGGCCCTTGATTTCTCTTCCAAAGAGCACTTTAGCAGCATAACTGAATATTGTCTCCGCATAACCCCCTGAGCTTCCATGGACACCAAAAAGATGCCCTTCATTAAAATTTGTCAACCTAGCAGAACATGTTTGTTAGAATAATCAAAGTGGATGGAAGGAGCCGTATTGAAACTTTTACAGCTCTTACATGTTATCTAGTGGAGACTCTTCTAAGCCTTTGAAATCTACTCCCTTCAACTGCAACCACCAAAAGGAAGAAAGAAAACAAATAGTGGATATAAGTCGGCACTATTTGGAAAGCTCAAAGTGGTAACCACTAAAGTGGAGATGGTAATAAGTATTTCTCACCTGTATCAGATCTAAAACTTCCCCGGATGTCAACACTGAATCTACCTCTGGAACCCTAAGACCTTCATTCTCATTATTTTCGGATTGATCGACTTCGAAAACGAAGTCATCACGTGAAGCCTCAAGCTTTTTATCATAACAAGGCATCACAGTTACATGGTAAACATCAGCTGGCCTGTCGAATAAAATCATTCAGGGATATGTAAATACTTCAGTATAATCATTCAATTTCACCCATAGAAAATTATCTACTTCAAATTTTCAACACTAAATAAGCCAAAGGCAGCACAAAAATCAGACGAGGTGGACTGAACCTGTTAACAAGCCTACCTATGATCCAAGAACATCTAGTTGTCATAAACATTTAATGGTGCTAATACATGCTCGGATCTTGTAGAAATTTCTCAATTTCAGTTGTACTAAATAAGCTTCTAACTAAAAGAGGATTTACATGTTCCCGGTTGATAGGCTATCAAATGATACAGAATAAACTTAGAAGAAAGAGGGAGGAACAAAAATATTTTGACAGGAACAACAACAAATTACACACAAGAATTTCATTACTGATATAGCATGGTCCAACAAAGCAAGCCATGTCAAAGCCAAAACTTCTCAAATTATCGAGCATCAATTATTACAAATGTTATGAATAGTTATCAGCCACAAGTGTACGGAAGTAATGATTCACATCACACTTATCTACCAAAAAAGGAAACAAAGGACAGCAAACATACCTAAGACCCATTTTTTGGCATACATGATTTTTAACAATAACTCCAATTGTTTGCTGGGGACTCTTCACTGAAGAAATATAAGGCAGAACATAGGATCCAAGTTGTTTTTCAGCATAGCATATCCAACCTGCAATAACAGAGCTATTTTATAGTGCATCGTAGAAACAATTTGCCAAATTTCTTTAACACTAAGGTCAAAATGTCAATGCGCTATTCAACTATTATCTTTAACCAATTAAAAAGCCTGCTGCAAATTAGTTAAATTTATTGAGGGACGGTTAGCAGAAAAGAGAATGGATGCTAATACCGAAATATTATAGGCTCAGATATATATACCTGGGCATGCTGATGAAATCATAGGCAAGGAAGATTGATGCCTTTCATCATCAGACAACTGGCTTTGTTTGTACCTTGAGATGAACTCGTTACAAGATTCAACAAGAGTTAAATCCCTACTGGTACTTGTGTCAAATATAGCCTTTACACCCAAGGACTTAAAAAATGTTGTGAGTTTCCTAAAAATCTGCCAAAATTGAAGTAAACTCCAGATGTTAAAATCCAATGCCAACAAGTGTGCTCGACTAACTTATTGCATATATTAATAGTGAACAGTTATTGAGATTGTACAGAAAGTTGAACTGAAGTCAAACAATTAAAAGTAGGGTGAAACGAAACAAGTTCAAATACTACAGCTAACCTGAAGCGGCGAAATTCCAAAATAAACGGCAAGTGAAGCTCTTGATTGGGGAGATAGGGAGACAATGACAGCTTTTCCTTTGTCAATATTGAGAAGAAACTCATCCAAACTTTGCTTCTCCAACATAACTGTCTCCGCTGAAGTTACGCAACCACTGCAGTCCATAAAACCATAGTTATGATACCTTTTTGCACGGCAAAAGGAATTCTAACTCGGTTGATCTAGCGGGAAGTTCGGAAAGTTTAAGCCGGCTATTCTATCTTCACAGTACCTAGCCTTGCACAATATAGCAATATACAGATTCTACGCACCCCGACAATTTTCGACTGGAAATTTTGAAATGATAAATATCATTACACACATATATCGATAGTAAAAAGTCGACACACCAATTTGAAATAACAATAAGTAACATGGCAATTAAGCTATGCAAAACAATAAGTGAACTTTCAAAATAAAAGATTAAAACTTAAACTTGATAGCATCACCAATAAATAAACCCAATAAGCATATGAATGAATTACCTGCATGCTAAGCAATCTTTGAGTGAAATTTTAACTGGTTCTGTTTTCACTTGCTTGCTGGAAGTTGAAACCTTTGCCAAGAGAAATTTACCAACAAGCTTAAACATTACTAATTCAGCTCCAATTAGGCAATCAGATAAAACAATCAGTAAAAGGAGCAATTTTTACTTGTTTATTTACCGGAAAAGTAAAAAAGAAGAGAAATTTACCTCAGGTTTGGCAGAGGACTTGGTCGAGGAGGCTTTGAGGCCTGAGACTATGCAACCCTGGGACGGTGCAATGAAATCGTTGAGATCTCCGATTCGAAGCGTCGCCGAGAACTTCTCTGACATCGCTCCGAAGCCGAAAATTGAGACCGCGGCTTTATTCGATGAGCCGAGAATTTAATCAGGTTTCTGAAAGTTGGGGTTTTTACGGAGGTTTGGAAATGGCAGAGAACAAAGAAGAAGAAAGGGTCGAAAGCTCACAGGCGGTGATTTGCTCGGTCGGTCAGGAGCTTGGAAACTTGTAAAATTGATGTAAAAAACGTAAAGGTATTTTTTTTTTAATTTATAAATAAATAAATTTTAAAAAAAAATACCAGTGGTCTAAGGATAATCCACGGCTGCTCATTAGAGAATACCTTGTGTATTATTTTTTATTTGACCTGAATATCAAATGTTTCTTATTTTTTAAAACAGTAAATTAGGTTTAAACTCTCAAATTTTTGTGTAATTGCAAACTCACATCACATCTTTAAAATGTTTTAATTTCAGATATTTATTATCTTTTTATTTCAATATTATACGTTAATTATATAATTTTGTTAAATTAATCGCTAAATAATGATGTGACAAACATTGTGTAAAAGAAATTATTTATCAAAAAATGGGCCTACCCTTCAGCCACACACCTCCGATTACCCCCAACAAGTTCTTCGCCAAACAGAGCAAGACACTCCACATTGCCACTATTTTTGCGGACTGAACTCAAATCTCCATCGTTAATTTTCTAAATGATTTTTATAATCTCAATTTTTTTTTTTTTTTTTGCTTATTAGCACACACACATATATATTTCAAACATTCACAAGTTTTACAAAACAAGTCTTACAATTATGCTTAACTTGTAATGACTTTTGTTATTGATAACTTATCAAGTGTAAAATATTGACTATCACCATTTCCTTTTCATGAAAGTGATGCAAAATGTCGCACAATTTAAACTTGGGCTTTTCAAAAAAGCCCATTTTGAATAAAAATACTTGTGATGGCCCAAAAGGCAATGAAGAAGATAGACCCACGCCATACAATGCCAAATGGAGTCGTCGTCTTTGTGACTGCGTCCAGTGGGCGAGACGAGAAAGCTTAACCGCTGAGCTCAACAAAACCAGAGCCTGAAGGGTGTCACGGCGTCGTTTTCGAAGTAGAAGTGGAAGGAGAGAACAAAGATGAACACAGACATCACAGCGTCGACGAAGCCCGAGTACCCGGTCATAGATCGGAACCCCCCATTCACCACCGTCGTCGGCAACTTCAGCACCCTCGATTACTTCCGCTTCGCCACCATCACCGGTGTATCCGTCACCGTCGGCTACCTCTCCGGTATCCGCATCCCCTCGATTTTCACGTTGTCTTCAGTTAAAGTCGTAATCTTGATTGATGAATTCTAATTTGTGTGAATTTGACAGGGATTAAGCCGGGGATTAGAGGGCCGTCAATGGTGACCGGAGGTCTGATTGGGGTAATGGGCGGATTCATGTACGCTTATCAGAACTCGGCGGGACGCCTCATGGGCTTTTTCCCCAACAACGATGAGGTAGCTCGTTACAAGAAATGAAAATGCAAATTCAGTGTCCACATTTCTAGGGTTTCTCTCTAATAATCAGATTGTCCTTTTTGTGCTGAATTCATTCATGTGATACTTGATCTGAAATCTAAAGTTGCGGTTTTTGGATTCGATGTCAATGCTGTCGTTTAAGTGTGTTTTGAAATGTCATATAACTGAATAAAATACTGCTTTTGCTGATCTGATGCTACACAAAGTAGTCGATTATGTTGCAGTTTTAGCTCTGAACAAGTTGATTTTATTTGTGATTCGTTCCAATTAACAAGATGTTAGCTCAATGATTTAGAAGCATGGGAATTTATACTGTATTGGGTGAAGCTTAACATGTTGTTTCCAGAACTGTCTTACTTTTATATGATTGTTGATTAGAAATACTCCGGTTTGCACTTCTTGTGAACCATTGTATGCACTGATGATCTTTTAGGGGTTTGAACCCTAAACCCCAGCATCCTTTTCCCTTCCCTTTACTCCGTATTTAGTCAGCAATGTAGTATACAAGTTCGGGAGCATTATCATTTATGTCTTTTGCTCTTTCATGATAGCCTTGAATTGGTGATGGTTGTCAAACTAGAATTGAACATTTATATATTAGCGGTCGTATAGTAAGAAAGTATGTCTCTTGATATGCTTTTATGATTGGCATATGAGGAGGATATAACTTCCAATAATGAAAACATCATATTCGTTGGAGATCAGTCAAACTCTGATAGTGCTAGCTATGTGATTTTACTTATGGATATAGATTTTAGTTTATGAAACTTGTGAGAGCCTATGTCTAGTCTTCGAGAGGAGACAGAAAACAGGGTGAGGATGGTTTTGCAAAACTGCTAAGGGTTATAGAGTAAAATTAGGATTCCACGAGAGTGCTGCCTGATTTTCTGATTTGGATAGATAATGAGCTGTGTCATAACACATGCAGTGTGCTTTTATGGGGGAAGAGGGGGAGGGGGAAATGACCAGCTCATTTGGGGTTGTTTTATGCAATAATATTCGCGATTTTACCCCTTCTTGAAAAATCTACTCTTTGAAGCTTGTGGATTATTCTATATATTCATGTAAAGTTTGAGAGGCTGATGTTTGGTTGACAAACTGCCATGTGAAGTGTTGAAGATTAATGATAACAAGTTAGGCCGTCATTTCTAATGCAGATATTGCTATTCGATTGCTAACTTGTAGCTCACAATATGTCTTCTTTCTTTGATTTGTCACTTGTAATTATTTGTGTTGATAAAATGTGTACAAAATAAGT
Source organism: Crataegus laevigata (assembly GCA_963580275.1). NCBI lineage: Eukaryota > Viridiplantae > Streptophyta > Magnoliopsida > Rosales > Rosaceae > Crataegus > Crataegus laevigata. The sequence goes on from OY756939.1 coordinate 483,627, forward strand.
GTGTTTAGCTGACTTTGTACAAAGTTCATATCAATGGTGGAGATAAGGCTTTGTAAAGTTAAAAATACAAACACTTCTACGCACCATCGACTTTATGCAAAACGAAAGGAAAATAGAGATTAGGCTTTGCAAGTTTAAGTACAATTATACGTAGGTTTTAATGCACCTTTGTTGCATTCAGTTGGGTATGTAGCAGCTCCTTGGGGTTCAGATTCATCAAATTGGTCACCTGAAGAAGCAGTATTTTGGGTTTTCTGGCAACCTTGAGTTCAAACCTCAAAGAATTAACGTTTTCGAGTGTAACAGCCGAAATTTTCAGTAGGGACACGAGTGGCAGTGCGGTGAACAGAGCGCTCACCCTCCGTCCCACCACCAATGGTAACCCTAGGCCTCCGCCTCCTCCTCCTCCCCCTTCTCCATCATCATTTAACAAATCATTATCATCACCAGCAACGTAAGGTCAGTCGCTCGATGGCTCCTCCGCCTCTATATCCAGTTTTTATTTTCCTTTTTCCGCCACTCTCGCCACCACCGGGAGGGAGTAGAGACGAGAGTCTTCTCTTCTGATGATTAGAATTAAGAATTATAGATGAGTCATTGTTCAAACTCCTTGCGCAATCCCCCAACCGAAAAAATAGCAATTTGATTTATTTTGATGTGTTGGAGACTTCCCCAAGAAAATTTGATATCTCAAATCTCAATTCAATTGTGTTTTGAACGCTGCTGGAGTCTGGACCCACCCCGGATCCGGTGGGCGGCACTTATCATCCATCCAATCCAACCTTCATGTTCAAGGCATCAAATTCAAAGCATATGGCTGCATGTTGATTTGAATAATGATGTAAATTAAGAGTTTGTAAGTGCCACTTGATTAATTTGATTAATCCTTAATTTGATGTGTCACTGTCTTATTTTCTTAATTAGTATTATAAATCTCTACTAATTATCAGTTTAACTCTCTAATTAAAACAAAACATGAATAAGAAATATAAGGCAGAAATACAATTTTACACAATTAATTTTTTTTGTTTTTTTTTTAAACCTCACTTACATGTAATCCTTACATATATCTAATTATATATAAAGAATAAAAATAAAAATAAACTTTCCACTCCTACGTGCTCAATCGCTCTCTCTTTCCTTCTATTTCAAAAACAAAAATAAACAAATTTTTCGCACACTTTATGCGTGCCCATATGCTAGTTGTGATTAAAGATAATGCTGATCTCATCCCACTTCCCAGAAGTACCGGCACCGGGCAAGGCAAGGCAGGGCTGGTCCTTTAAAAAGGCTTTTGCCCTCGCTTTGCTTAATTCCTGCATCCTCCTTTTGCGCAAAGTAAAGATATACTCCACCGAGTCACCGACTAACCTACAAGATTGCAAATTACAAAAGGGTAGTCTCCTGCTTTTAAATTAAGATGACATATTTGCATTTTGCTTCAGACGGGGACCCAATGCCCTTTTCCGAAGGTTACTTTAGTGCTTCACCAGTCACGACCACTTTGAGATTGGACAAAATCTTTATTTACTAGACATAATCGCTCCTTGTTGAATGTTGATCGTGATGCGCACACTTTTTTATTCGTTTCGATTTTTTTTTTATTATGTTTGTACTTTGATTCTCATTTGATTTATATGCTTGCTATAATTTTGAGATTTTAATCCACTCTGAATCTTTGTGTTTGAATTTGTAGACTGAGAGATTCGAACAGTTTAAAAGAGAGAGAGAGTACGAGCCTTTCAAATTTTTGAATTTGTATAAGGCGCACTGTTAACACAAAAACTGGGAATGATCTCAATTCATGACTTTGACATATTTTTTCTTTTATAGGAAAATTAATGAAAAATGCTTGAAATATTTGAGTTTTAACTATAAGGACAAAATAAAAGGTAAAGCGAATAGTACTGTGATTGACTTTTTAGTATAAATGACACATCCCGGCCCAGGCCACCACCACATTCCAAGCTCGACTCCACCATAGCACGATATTGTCCGCTTTGGGCCCCGACCACGCCCTCACGGTTTTGTTTCTAGGAACTCACACGAGAACTCTCCAGTGAGTCACCATAGCACGATATTGTCCGTTTTGGGCCCCGACCATGCCCTCACAATTTTGTTTCTATGAACTCACGCGAGAACTTTCCAGTGGGTCACCCATCTTGGGATTGCTCTCGCGCGAACTCGCTTAACTTCGGAGTTCTTATGGAACCTGAAGCCAGTGAGCTCCCAAAAGGCCTCGTGCTAGGTAGAGATGGGAATATACATATAAGGCTTATAGGATCCTCTCCCCTGGCGATGTGGGATGTTACAATAAAAATGTAGTTTTTTGTTAAAGTAAACAGTACCCGGAACTTTTCATTAAAGTTTTCTTCTTCTTTTTTCCTTCCCAATAAGCCAATGCCAACGAGTTTTTTTTTATTATTTTCTTTCTTAATCATAATAAATATTAATTAATCTCTAAGCGCACTATTAACGCAAAAATTCGGAAGGATCTCAATCCATGACTTTGACATACCTTTTTTTTTTCTTCCCAATAAGCCAATGCCAATGATTTTTTTTTCTTTCTTAATCATAATAAATATTAATCAAATCAAATAATCAATCTCTAGCTACACCGTTAGCGCAAAAATTCGGAAGGATCTTAATCTATGACTTTGACATACCTTTTTTTTTCTTCCCAATAAGCCAATGCCAACGAGTTTTTTTTCATTTTCTTTCTTATTCATAATAAATATTATCAATCAAATAATTAATCTCTCAACATGCATATAGTTAAGTTGAACTGGTCGGGAAGAGATTCAGAGGGGATCTCTCCTACCAAATTTTAGGAATTCAGAGATCCGGACTATTGAAATTTAATCCAACGATTACAAATAGAGAACTTATCTAAAAATTATAATAATTATAAGTATTTTATCAAATTTCAACCGTCCGAATCTCTATAACCTTAGGACTTGGTAAGAGAGGGATCTCTCCCCGAACTGGTGTCCCCAAGGCAATTACCTGACGTCTATGATGACATGTGTGGGCCCCATTCATGTGACGTTGTTTATTTGAAATTTAATATGTATATTATATTATTGTTGGTGGTGGGTGGAAACGTGTAAGTGTATATGGCATTATATATGTAACAAGGACACACAACAGCAATATCGGGAATTTAATTCGCATATATTATACGGCATAGAGAAATACTGAAACAGAATAGAGAACACATCAACGTCACTAATTTCATCTCGTCGTCTCGTGCGTTTACTTTCGATTTTGTTTTTGGTCGTCTCTGAGTTGTATTGTACGGTCACCGGTATTAATGGTAGGATCCCCAGTTTTAGGTGCAAGTGTTCCTTCAACACGTGGAAGGTTGGTCCAGCCATCCAACACGGGAGAAGATAAGCATTGTGCACCATAATATATATTTGTATACTAAGAATATGTGTATTTAACAAAAATTGGAGAAGAAATGATTCGGAGAACTTAGAAATATGAGAAGTAATATAAAGAAGTTTAGTGAATTAACTAGGGATCAATTAGCTCCTAGTTGATATATCATCTTTAAGTATTTGACTATGAATTTTAAGGAGAAATTTATACTTTTCTAATTTCATGTGTGTTAGTAAACGCATCAAGAAGGTAAGAAGTGAAATTATTTGTGCACACATATTTTAGCAATGTAAGAAACTCTAGAATTAAAATGATTTCAATTCATATTTCTTGTTGTAAGTTAACATATCGTAACAAGAAAAATTAGAACTAATTTTTTTTTATTGTAAGTCTAGTTTTAGTGATTGTGATATGGTAAAGCGAGTTATAGAATTTATGTCACTATAAGAGCGGTTAATGACTAAAATTTATCAGCAACAACAATCAACATATATATATATATATATATATATATATATAAAGGAGATAAATTTAATAGGCTCTTTCAAAATTATAACTCAATATTTTTTATCTAATATTTGATAATATTGGCATAAAAATAAAAGTTAAACTATAAAGAGTAAAAGTCTATAAAAAAATTCATTAGAATTTCCTTTGCATTTATGTATATAAAGATTAGAATGATATATATATATATATTACCTACTGTATCGGGTGTAAGCTATTAAAGTTGTTCCCGCCCGTCTGATAGATTATGAGATAATTATAATAATTATAATCAATTAAACTGTTAAAATTTAATCAAACGATTATAATTTTTAAAATAATTTTTTATTTATAATTATTATACCATCATATCATTGTTCGAAAATTAAATTTGGCCGGCACGTACTTTCATGTAATGTAATGGTGATGTAATAAGATAAGAAAGTGGGTGCAATGTCAGCCATACATGCCACATAATAATAACAAAACAGATCCATCTTTTTCTTTGGAAGGAAAGGAAAGCAAACCAAACTCCAAGATTCTCCTTTCGGCTTTATAATCAACATCGATCGATCTTTATCATCATCATTTACCGCATCTCACTTCCCCACATATTAACACTACCTATGATATGACCTAGCTATGAGATCAATTACGTGGGATGGGCATGTAAACAACGTTAAAGCGCTAATTAGCTTCGATGATCCTTGGTTCTTTTTATGTCGTGTTATCTGCAACATCAAACGTCTCATAATTTTAGCACGAAAACAGATGCTAAATTTGAATATGACAAAGAGTCCATGAAGAGTTTCATTTTAAGAGAATTTTCTTAGCATTTATCATATTAATATTATCAGTTATGTGAGTCTTAATTATTATGCAAAGAGAAAATCTTGTGTGTATTCAGACGTTGATATAAGGCACTAGATATAAGGGGCGAGGGAGGAAGTCATGTGTGTTCCGACTTCGGACGTTCATATAAAGCACTAATATTAGGGGCGCGACTGTACGAGTGTTGAGTGACCAAAACAAGTTAGAGTTTGGGTGGTTTTTTTGTGGATTGAACAATTATGTGTTGTATTTAAGAATTTGTCCTGGAGAGTTATGCGATTAATGGTAACACAATTCTCATATTATTAGTGAAGGCAAGAGTTAGCTAGCTTAGTGAGGTTATCTTAAATTGCACATTAATTCTAGTGTGCTAATCCTTGCATATGATTTCTATCAGCTAAAATGAATCTATGTTATCTCCATACGTAACTTACACACCGTTGTTTATTTTTTAATCTTAAATTAAATTTAAATAAACCAAAAAATAATAATAATGAACGGATATAAACAGCACCTTGCAAAACGAGGAAAGAATATATGCCGATATTTTTCTATATGGTCATCAGAATCACATGGTAGGGTAAAGAAGGCCATGGTCACTGCCACATCCTAATCTTACGACTCAAAATCCAAATTTAGAATCTTAACGTGATGTAATGACTGGTCCCCCCTGATTACAATCATTTACACAAATGGAATGGTTTGCCTAGCATTACATTATTTGGAGCACCATAAAAAATTTGTCTAAGATTTCATTGGAGTATATAATGTTCATTACCATTTGAATTATGTACTAGTTTGGAAAAGTAATCGAAGCACATGTTATTATTTATACAGAACAATATTCCTCCGCCATGGAAGGACCTTTGCACCTACCCACACACTGGCAGATGGGGCATTGGGGGTGTGCAAAAGGTGTAGTGGCACAGGGCACAGGGCCCGAATTTTTTAAGGGCTCCAAAACTTTTCATAATTCTTTATATTACACATGTATAAATTTATAATAAAAAAAATTTAAATTGAAGAAAAAAAAATCATCAATCATTTGATTTTATCTATATTACAATTTGATTAAGTGAAACTTATACTTAATATATAAATTTTCTACTAAAAAAATTTGTGTATTACTTTCTTTCGCTTTTCTATTAAGCAACAAAAAATTAACTTGCGGATTACTTTCTTCCATAAATACGAACGTATTTCCATATCTCTCATTGAGTTGTGCTTCATTTTTTTTATAGATGAACCCTAAATCATGATTTTATATTGGAGATTATTCAATTAGTAAGAGTGAGATGCTGATTTCAATTAAGTTTGAATATTAATTGTTGAGCTTTGTAAGAATATATTATCCAAAAATAAATATTTTTTTAACTAAGAAGACCTTTTTATTATACTCGCACAGGACCCTCAAAATGTCGAGATCAAATCTTCTGCACCCACATTTGGTGTGACCTTTTATGTGGCCTCAATAAGTGATTGACGCGTAATTATTATCTTAACTTTTCTAAATTTTGTTGTTATTAATTTAATATGTGTCAATCACTTATTGAGGCCACATAGAGACCACACCATATCACCAAAATGTCAGAGACGACGCTGCTCACTGGCCACGACTCGCGCCACCTTCCTCTCCTTGTTGCCATGGTTGCGTCACCAAAAAGAGGGTAGATTGAGGACGGGGTCGACGGAAGAGAGAGACAGGAGGAAGAGTCGTGGATGTTATCAACGGATAATTTGTAATTAATTAGGTATGAATGGTCCGATTCAAGGTTTGATAAAAACTCCAATGAAGGACGTTTGGCTGGTGGGAGTGGACGGCGGTGGGAGTGATTGATGGGAGAGAGAAGAAGACATTTGATTAGAAGAATAAGGGGTGTTTGGTTATGAGTTTATAGAGTTAAACGATGGATAAGTGTCATTAATTAATTATCTAGTTAGGCCCTTAGAACAATTAATATACTGGATTTTGAACATTCAGGACCCACGTATTATCCTTTTTTTTTTTTGAAAACATTATCCTATTATGTATGAGGATATAATATAATAGAATTATATTCTATAAAAATATTAAGCGTAATAACATAAGTAAATTTGTGACACGCATTCACATATTTTCACATAAAGGTCGTTGGTTAACCTGAAATGATTATTCATTGAGAAGTTTGAAAAGTTTATGTAAAGACAACATTTACTCGGGGTTTATTCATTGTGAATATTTTTATGCAACTCCCCTAATTAGGTAGTCTTATATAGATATTTCTAATCATATAAGTTTCATCAACTGGGTTCGATTAAAAGCATTATCTTGACGAGTATACTTGCTTTTGTTTTTTTTTAATTAGTTTGATTTAATCACCTAAATTTTTTTTGCTGCTGCATATGTCTAATTGGCTAGTTTCGGCCCTGTCTAGAGTTATTCTTGTGTTCCAAATTAAATAAATTTGAATTATTTATATGTACAAGAGTCAAGACTTGCAAGCATTAAGAAAATCCAAGCCTAATTGTGTATTTAATTTGTTTTTCTTGAAAAATTACAATTAGGGTTTTGGAGGCTTCACGTTGAGCACCAGATTTTTTTCTTCGTTGGAGAGATATTTTTCAATGTGATCGGTATAAGAAATGATATACTACGTATCATTATACAAATAATAAAATATGTGTACTAAAAAAATTAATAACTTAAAAAATAAAATTTTCTACAGTACTATCCGTCACGACTAAATTTTTTTCGTTCATTGGAGTGAATAAGACGCTGATTTCCACGTCATCACATGTTTTAATAATTTCTAAATTTGGAGTTTGAAAAACGTGAGTTGATTGAAAACTTTAAACAAAAATATAATAATGAGTGAAGGTACCATATGGGGGGAAGTTCTACGAACGTGAGGCGTGGCCGCGTGGCCGCGTGGCAACCTCCGGGCAAAACAATGCTTAAAAGAAGGCCCTTCTACGCCCACTATATTACGAGAATACCATTTTACACTGTGTCCCGATTTTTTCGAGTCCAAAAATTTTCCAATCCGTCCGTACCATGCAAGTGGAAGCGAATCAACTGGAAACGCGCTTGGTTTTTGACATTTTGTCTCAATTGACTCTCAACGGCGAAACGACTGACCTTTTGCAGTCGAGTGTGAGTGATAAGTAGCCCGGCGACTGAAGAGTAATATTAACTATTAAGTAGATTAAATTTCTAAAATAAATAACGTGTCATTAATATAAATAAGTGTGTTAATAAATACCGAATAATAATTTAATCATCAACGACCAAACTATTTGATTTATAAAATTTAATTTAAAAATTTAGTCTCTTTAACTTCACCCGCAACTGAATACACGTTGCTTTTGCTTCGTTACTTGCATAAGCTTCTACAGAATATCACACTAATACTTTTTGAGTATCGTACAATAATTTCTTTTAATATTTTATGTATCATGAAAATGAGTTATGCATGTTATTATCAAACATTTAAACGATGAGTATATTTGTTATTCAATCTGATTTATTTACGTGGTAATTTTTTTATTTTTTTATCAAATGATAAATTTTGTTAGATTAGCCACTAACGTGATAAATTGGTAATTGTTAGTCTATCTTTACTAAACTGTGTTATTTTCCAATTATATATATATATGTATATATATGTTATTTTAATTAAGCTTAGCTTGCACAAACCTCTCTCTTACACACATAAACAAATATTAGACAGATATCGGACTCAACTAACCTGTATATTATTTCTCTGAATAATAGAGTAAGGCCCACTTGTCTCAATTAATATTAGACAAAAGAACCGAGTAGTGACCCTATATATGATACAGTCAAACACTTAAGCTGGTTGAATTTTGATTTAACCAAACCGAAGCTTGACTACAACAAACTATTACTTAATTAAACTTTGGTTATATGTATGTTTGTTTTTAATTTGCCAAAAAGTCAATAACTAAATTTATTCATTCCATGTTACGAAGAATTTAACTGTTTAAAATTTTAATGTAGACTATGCTCTGATACATGGAAGAAAAATTCAAAGTACTCTCTCTCTCTCTCTCTCTCTCTCTCTCTCTCTCTCTCTCTCTCTCTCTCTCTCTCTCTCTCTCTCTCTCTCTCTCTCTCTCTCTCTCTCTCTCGTCTTCCTTCAACTTGCATGAAGGACTAAAACCCTTGCTAATTATGTTTCTTGTTTCATATTAATTTACATTTATATTTTTGACATTTTTTTGTTGAAACCAAGTTAAGTTGTTGAGATGTTTAATTTCCAATTGTTGATATAGTTGATTCATAATTAACAAGAAGACCAAACGAAGGAGACCAAATTATATACGATCATTTCCTTAAGCTCATTTTTAAAATGATTCAACCGCTTGTTCGATCAATGATTTAAGTTTATCAAATAAGAAAAGAATAAGTTGGGATTAGAGTATTCCAATTTCATAATAATTGACCCATGACGATATGAAATTGGTGAAGCGCGTATGCATGGATTATATACGGAGACCAACCAAAGAAGAAAATGAAGAAGAACAACACATTGAATAAACGAAGCGCGGAGTTGTTCTCCTAAATGCTCTCTAAAATACTCTTTGACTCTCACGAAAAGTCTACAAAGGACAGTGGTCATGACTGCTGACCACACGTCGTGACGTCGTTCATCGGAATAAAGGTAATTTCGTCATTTCACACAACTCTATGCGCGTCGGTCTTCCAAATATTGAATACAAGGGGGGCGGTGGCGACATTGTAATTCTCGCCTAACAGCGGTGGCATTTTCTCAGGTACAACTATAAAAACCTACTAAGTCGCAGCAACGTAGTTGTAGACATGACAGAAGGATTCCTCTCTGGCTCCTGACGCCTGAAGAAGAGGAATCTGAAAGTTAAGGTTTTGGCGACCCACCAATCCCAGCTGACCTGAGCTCACTAATTCAGCTGACTTTGCTTCTCTGTGATTAAGGTGAGCTTTCGTTAATTTCGATTAATATCTTGTTTTTAATCCTGGGTTCGGATTAAGAAGGTTTGTTATGACTTGGGGCGTTTGTTGTTTTGAGGATTTCAAGGTAAAGTTCTAACCTTTTTTTTTTGTGGATGATTTCGTGAACTGGGAACATGAGTTTCTGTTGGATTTTTTTAAAGGTGGATTGTTTTCACTGATTTGAATTCTAATTTGGCGTCTGCAAATGAGAATTAATATTTTTTGCCATGTTTTTATCGCTATTGTACGTCTGAATTGTTTTATGTTCAATAATTTGTGAAATTATGTTGTTTTAATGCCATTTTTTGGTTGATCTGAGACCGATTTATTTGAAGAAATCAAACAATTCCGGAATTTAGCAACTTTTTTTGCTGTTCAAGTACCTTTTTTGCGGTAATTAATTAGTTACTTTTATTACAATTCATAAGAAAAGATGGAGAGGTGGAATTAAATAATAATTAGACAGAAAAACGCGTTTCAACAATCGTGTGCTTAAAAATTACTGTTATTGTCTGGGGATGTTGGAGGAGAAATTAGTAGGTAATTAGAGTAGTGGGGACTGTGCTGGTTAGGTTTCACCTGCTGAGGGCTTTTTTCTTCTTTGGGTAGATAAAAGATATAGAATCCCAAGTTATCTATGGCGGAGTTACGTGTTTGTGTTTGGTAGGTGAGTTTTCAGGTTCTGACTTTCCGAGTTTCTAAATACAGCGGGAATTTTATTGTTTTAGTGGTTTGAAGGATCATATTTGGCTTGTAGCGTACTCAATTTTGTTGTTGTAAGGTTCTGATTGGTGACCAATCTCGCTTCTCGTGACCATAATCTTTCATCGAAGGATAAAAATTTCTTGTGATAAAGTTTCTGATGTAAAGGTCGCTTTTATTGGTTGTTTGGTTAACATAAACTTGTTTCCTATGTGCAGATTTGGTGGTTCTCTTGTGATTTTTCTTCCACAGTTGAAGCAGTTCGTCACTTTTATCGAGATTCAGTTTAAGATCTAATAGACGGGCGATCGAGTAAAGTTTTAGGTGCATATATTAAGTGAGAATCCTTCTCTGGATTGGTTCAACATTTGCATTTCTTTGGATGAAAACATCTCAGCATCACCGAGGTGTGGCGTTGTATCACCAGCCTGTGCAGCAGATTGATCGCTGTGGTTTCCAAATTTTGGAAAACAGCATGTATCCGGATACTGGTAGCCAAGGAAACAATGGTTTCCAAATTTTGGAAAACAGCATGTATCCGGATACTGGTAGCCAAGGAAACAATCTTTCCTTTCAAACCTACAAGGATGACAAGGAGCAGTTCTTTACCCTGGAATCATCTCCAGCCACTGCCTTTCTAACCTGCGATTCCCCATCTGCTATTAGTGGCTTGTCTAACAGGAGTCCATTTTCACCGCAAGGTTCTCACTCGTGCTTTTCTGATCAGCACCATTCCTCCGGCAACAATTATGGATCACCAATAAGTGGGTGCTCCATAATTGTGGATGACAACGAGCGCAAGCACTGGCTCAGGGAAGTGGAAGTTTCATTGCTAGGGCCTGAATCGAATATTGTTGACAGCCACTTTTGTTCTCACAAGAGTGGTATGGTAAGGTGGAGCCGGAGTGAAATAGCCGAAATGATACCTAAGTTCAACCTAAAAGATGTTCTCATTCACTGTGCACGCGAGATATCCGAAGACAAGTTATACGAAGCAACAAGCTGGATGGAAGTTTTGGGGCAAATGGTGTCAGTCTTTGGGGAGCCAATGCAAAGATTGGGTGCTTACATGTTGGAAGGTCTCAGAGCAAGGTTGGAAAGATCAGGGAGTTCAATCTACAAAACCCTAAAATGTGAAGTTCCAACGAGCTCGGAACTTATGTCATACATGTCTGTCCTCTATCAGATCTGCCCATATTGGAGGTTTGCTTACATGTCTGCAAACGTTGTCATTCGGGAAGCGTTGGAGAATGAGCCAAGAATCCACATAATTGATTTTCAGATTGCACAGGGCAGCCAGTGGATTCCCCTCATCCAAGATCTAGCTCGTCAGCCTGGTGGCCCCCCACGTATCCGAATCACAGGCGTTGATGATACCCAATCAGTGCATGCTCGTGGTGGGGGACTTCATATCGTGGGTGAGAGGCTTTCAAGGGTTGCTGCATCATGCAATGTGCCATTTGAGTTTAATGCTGCTGCCATGTGTGGTTCTGAGGTTGAGCTTCATAATCTCAGGATTCAACCTGGTGAGGCCATAGCCGTTAATTTTCCGTACGTGTTGCACCACATGCCAGATGAGAGTGTGGGCACTGAAAATCACAGAGATCGTTTGTTAAGGCTGGTTAAGAGTTTATCGCCCAAAGTTATGACACTTGTGGAACAAGAATCCAACACCAACACTTCCCCATTCTACTCAAGGTTTGTTGAAATGGTAGATTATTATACAGCAATGTTTGAATCAATTGACGTGGCTCGCCCAAGAGATGACAAACAGCGGATCAGCGCAGAGATGCACTGTGTGGCTAGAGACATCGTGAACATGGTTGCTTGCGAAGGAGCCGAGAGGGTGGAACGCCATGAACCTTTTGGGAAGTGGAGGTCAAGGCTAATGATGGATGGATTTACTCCATACCCGCTGAGTCCTAAAGTGACGGAGGCTATCAGGGTTCTGTTGAAGGAATATCACGGGAATTTTAGAATTCAAGAGGCAAATGGGGCTCTCTACCTTGGTTGGATGCAAAGAGCTATGGCAACGTCTTCTGCATGGAGGTGAACCAGAGGGTGACTGCAAAACCTGTAAAATTTCTAATTTCGTGTTGTTTTATGACGCTTAGAGCATGAAAGATTGATTGTATAAATTTTGGTAGGAAGAGTTCCTAGCTGTAGTCCCAAACCTGAATCTCGAAATTTGGTGATGTAAAAATCTTGCCTTCCAATGAAAGAGAATAGCTCTCACTTTTACTGCAGTTTTACCTTTTTCTGTTCTGCTTGTTGCATTACATTATCCTTGGCTTTTCGCCAAACAAAAAGCACCTTTATCATGACTTGTAGTTCAGCGGTGCTGACCCCTCAAGTGAGATGTTAGGTAATTCCCTACAAGGCTTTTAAAACTTGAAAAGGACGAAGCTGCTTGTGTGTATAACATCGAAAAGTTATCCACGTGCTTATTGGGAGCTGGACGTCACTCGATTGTGTGACGCGGTTAAGTTACTCTATACATTGTCAATTGTTTTAAGTTAGATGAATTTTGAGCATTAAATTTTCAAAAATGAGTAACCACTCAATAACTACAAAAGCTATATGCGCCTTGCAGCGGGATTTATGTTTTTTTGTTGTTTGAATCAATTCTACTCTAAAATCATTTGAGACCACATCTACCAATGAGTCTATTTTACTTTAAGAGATGAAATTGAACTAAACTAAACTAAACAATAAACTAACTGTAAAAATTATGCCTCTGAAATCTTCATTTATGCAGAGTCAAAACTAGAGAAATAGTCCTACTGGTCGGGACTCGAGTTCATGCTTTGGAAACGAAATGGGTCGGATCATGATTACACGGTGAAACTCGACCACTTACTTGATAACTTCCCGGAAAATACGGCTATTAACCCCGTGAAAACCGAAAACATTTTGTTAAAAATTAAAAAAAGAAAAAGAAAAAGGAAAAACACCCGCACTGTGATTCGAACTCCATGCATGATAAAATCAAATACATGAATTGCTGCTTTCTGAATTCTGATCACGATGAAACTCCAGGTACTCCCTCACAACGCTTTTCTCGCACACATCAGTTTCACTCAAGGTAAAACTTTAGGTTTATAGTTTAATTGTCATTCATATTAAACGAAGAAAAATTATGGAAAATAATTGAGGGCTTGTGGATTTCAGAACAAGTAGCAAAATTTGCTTGAAGAATTGGGGAGTCCGTTACCGACGGATTTGAACAACAAATGAGGAGTTGGCGTTAGATAGGTCGGAGTTGAGCAGAATGCAAAGAGAGCAAGAGCGGGGACGACGTCGCGTAAGGGACAGGCAGAGGAGGCAGTCTATGACCGTTGAGCAGAGAGAAAGACGTCTGGCACGCCGTCGTAGGAACTATCAACTTAGACGACTGAGAGTTAAAAATGCTAAAGCAGGGGATTTCCCATCACAGCAAATAAGCAAAGACCATGAAGCGGCAGCAACAGGAGGGAACAATGACGTTTGGGAAGTTACTCGGCTCGAAAAAAACACCGTGGAACGTCTGCAGCACTCCTAATATTACTGTGTTTGTATAACTGCAGCACTCCAAAGTTATTGGGGACTCAAAAGTTTGTCATGTTGCGTGAAATGTGTTACAGGTTTGGAGGCTGTAGCTTCTAAATCGGCTAATTTCCCAAAGCGGTTGCGTTTTGAGTCATATAAGGCTGCTTGCGCGTTCGTTGAATAATTTAGATGGCGAGGTTATTGGTAATCACCAAATCGTAGCACAGGTGGTTCCAAAGGGTGATGCTAGTAATGCTTCTTGTAAGTTTGATAGTGTTTAACGTAATTTATGATTCCAGTTAAGCAGGAACTTAATTGTTTATGATCTTTAATTTTTAATATCAAATTGGTTTCCGAATTGGAGATTTTAAATCTGGGAGGCTTCCAAATGGACTGCGTTTCAGTTGTGTTAGACGTCTTGCGCGGTCAATAAATACTTCTACAAATGAGGCTTCTGTTAATGGCCGGAAAGGTACTAAAGAAAAAGTAGATGAAAGTCTGTAAGTCATTCATTTTTAGTAGCCTAATGCATGTTACTAACATGATGTTAGGAACACGCAACGTTTGCTTTGTCCATGTACTTGTTACTGAGTATTGCACCTCTGGTCCAGTCGAACAGAATCTGTCTGTGGAAGAGATTCAAGTGATCAGCGATGATAAGCCTAAATTTGGACAAACTATTGATGTTAGAGGAGAAGTAGAAGGACCTAACGTGGATGGTAATTCTCAGCTGCATTTTCCATGTGTTTAAAGCAATGGTTGGTGTTTTCGTATGTTTTTTTTATTTTTTATTTTTATTTTTTACTGTGTACCAGAGAATTTCTCATCGATGTGCCCCGTGAGATGTTGGTGTCCCGTTTCAGGATAAACACTCCCTCGTGTACTAATGTCAGGACGTGAACTTTAATCATGCACAAGAAACGGACTTTATGCAGCTCTTCTCTACAGGTTTTTCACTGAAGACCAGCAAGTTGGAAACTGTTCATCTGTTTTTTCTTGGATTCATGTCTATTTGTCATCAATAAAAGATTAACTTTTAACTTTAGAAGATGAAATGGACATTAATTCTCACACAACAAGAACACGGGTGTATGGATTCTGTGTCTGTTATCATTGGTGCACATCTGCAGGATATGTTACTTCATCGTCAAGTTGTTAATATCTCCTCTTGTTACGGGTCAGTTGAAGTGTGACATTAAGATTGATTACCAGTTTTTTAGTTGAAGATGTAAAATTTAAGGCATTTAGACCACACACACATTTGTCTCAGTCAACATGCGATAACTAGGCAGTGGACTTGCCGGGAGCGAGCCATTGATGATCAACACATTAAATAATGAAGTCGATAGAAATTGAGCCTTTATTGTAGTTGATTGATGGTTTATAGTAATGGCTGATTGTTTTTTCCAAGCAACTTAATTCGAGTTTTCACCCTTATCATCCCATTGTAACACCTTCGCCACCCACGGTATAGCTATTTAGAGTTCTTTAGGAAGCACCATGTCCATTGCAACGAACTTCTGAGAGTTCGAAGCTACATTATTTTTAGGCTTCCTAGCTTATAGTTTTGTCTTTTGTTTCATCTAACATGCTTTGGAAGCAAAACAAGAAAAATTAGTGTTAGGAAATCTTTATGTAGTGCTGATCCTTTGTTTTAACTTCTCGTTTATATTTCAAGATTGTATGACAGAGGAAGCTAACAGATGAGGAAAGCTTGTTGGATTCAGAAAACTTGCTGGCAAGACTCGCCTATATCTTCAAACAATCACTCGTAGTCGGAAAATCCACGAGCTGGAGTTACGTTTTGCTGCGCTGCTGCTGGCAGATTTTGATTAGGGGAAGAGAAAATATTCATGAAGGCCTTGAATTAGGACTATACTTGTAGACCGCATTGTCAATGAATTCTAGCTTCTTGTTGAAATTTTGGTCAAGTTTTACTGTTCATCGTGTTTTTTTCTTTCTCTGTTTCAGGTTACACTCCACAATTTGTTTTCTCTGGTCAAGTATGAAAAAAGGATTTCTCATATTGCATTGCATATTTCATGGTATTTGAAGTCAATCATATACTGCAACCGGCTTAATGTTGCCTATAATCCACTGCATGATTGACTTTGTATATTGCATAATATCCTTGTGGGCACTAGAAGTTTTTCTTCAAAATTGGAGCTCAATTCAGTTAACGGAGCAGGTTTTACACCCCGTTTTTTAGTCCCTCACACGTCCCTCAATATTTTTGGCCATTAGATTAAACTGAACAAGATTAACACGATGTACATGAAGAGAAAAATTGTGTGTGTTTATCATTTTCATTTGGTTAATAGTACTTAACTTTATGGGATGAATAAATCGTGAGACATAGCACTCGGACCACGTGTCAATACAGGCCCCGACACATAACATATTGCACCCCTTGATTTGTCATGTTAACCTTACCCCACTTTGCCCGACCTTGCCTTTCACACCCATTTTTTTATACCCAAGAACTTCTCCTGTGGGGTGTGGTCTTGAAAACACACTTTGCAATGTGTGAGATATCAATACATGAAAATTGCATGCCCTTTATTTTGTTTGAGGTATTAGTTCAAATCGCATTGACTACAATAATTTTCTAACCACGTCAATTGGCCATACCGTATTGAACCGGACTAGACCAAACCGGAAGGATGAGAAATATTGTGTACTTTTTGAACTTGTTTTCCAAGTCACCGATTTGTTTTCGCAAAACTTTATCTGCAAGCTTCCCTATAAACTTCCCAGGTTTCGTCCATCCCTTACACAAATTCTTACTTGAATTAACAATAATTCCTCCTGTTATTTCCCCTTTTATTTTACCTCCAACACTTTTCTAATTAATATTAACGGTAATTCCTAATTATATTATCGTAAACAAAAAAACCCTAATCATAAGTGTGAAAAAAACCCTAATCAACAAAGGACTAGAATCCTACATAAACTGGGATCACCGCACTCTATATTTAACCAAGACTCGAACATCTTTTTATGCAAAATAGCCTTCTTTTTTTTCTTTTCTTTTTTTTGAATTCTGATTTCTTTCTCGTCTTCGGTTCTTGAAGTTCTTGCTCTCTCTGTAACAATGGCGACTTCATGTTACTCTGCTTCCGACCCTCCCAATCCAGAGGCTCCTTGCGTGCCTCCTTCTTACTCTCTTCGACGACAACAAGAAGCCGACCTCTGCCATTATTTCGGCAACGTTCGGGTAACAGTGGACAAAAGCAGCACTAGTTCTCCGGGTTCGTCTTCATATGCTACTCCCACCAAAATCCAGCCAGCACAATCTGATTTTTATCCGAGATACGAAAGCGGGTTCAGAAATTGTCCCAGAGCTCCAATGGCATTGTATTCACAGAGTATATGGGGAGGCAATAGTGTGAGCACTGGAGGTAATCTTCATATTCACTCTCCCAATTCATGTGTAATGTATAGTTTCGTATGCAAGACTTTTACTGTCTTTCTTAGAGACATGACGCGTTTGGAAAACTTTTAACTGCAGAATTTTCTATAACATGATATGATTTTTTTAATTTTCTTTTACTTTGATCTTCCAAGCGTAGAATCCTTGCTTGGGGATTAAACTTTAGGGTTTTAGTCTCGATTGGTTTCAAAATTTGATTCTTGTTTACAATACATCTTTTTAGTCTTCGACTTTATGGTCCTTTCTCTTTAACATGGTAGGATTTATTGACTATTCTATTTTTTCGACTTTGATCTTCCAAGGGTAGAATCCTTGGTTTCAAAAGTGTTGAAAGGCCGAGCAGAAATTCAGAAAATCTCTAGTCCTGTATATAAATGTTACCTTAATTTTATGTGTGTAGGTTATAAGCCTATGTAATTTATATCTTGATTTTCTAGGAAACTTGATGAGTTCAGACAATCTGAACGTCCATCAACTTACTGGCAATCCGACGACAGAAGAAAGGACAAGAGCAAATTGGAGTGTTGGAGCAACATCTACATCTTTGGGCAATTGGGCACACCAGCTCAGCCCTTTTGGTAATAGCGATTGGAACCAACATTACAGGGGCAATGTTGAAAGGACTGGATTATATTATTTCAATGGTAATAATTGGGCCCAAAGTTCAGGAATACCTAGTGAGATAGCTCGACTCGCTATGACTCAACTCGGATCGCAGGCCTTGGTACAGAGAATGATAACTCCCAGCGACCCATTAGCAAAGAGTATGGTACTCGAAGGGGTTTTTGGTTCCTTATTCGAGGTGATGTGTGACTTTCATGGACACTATGTTTTTCGGAAGCTTGTTGAATCATGCAATCACAGTCAGTTGAGACTCATTGTGGCTAAGATAACTTTGAATTCTGAACCACTCATCAACATATCAGTCCGCAATTATGGGTATCCACCTAATCCTTATTCCTTAACCCTCAAGAAAACAGTTTATTTTGGAGAAACGTACCTGCGTTTTATGCTTCATAGTTGTGATGGACTGGTTGCTTAACTTGTTTCTGCAGCTCAAAATCAATTCAAACGCTGATCAAGGTGCTTGAGAAATCGCCCCTGATTTACACTTTGACATCAGCTCTATCTTGTGTTGTCGAAGAACTGATGACCAATCGTACAGGATCCTATGTCATCTTGAAGTGCTTAAACCAACTTGACATTGAGAAAAATAAGGTAGCTAGGGTTACTTTATGTTTCTGTTTTGGACACATATTTTAAGCGCTTTTCTGAAAAGTTCAACATCTGGTTGATTTGATTGCAGAAAATATATGAAGCTGTTGTGAGGCTGTGTGTCCGATTGGCTCAGCACGAAAGGGGATGCATACACTTGAATGAGTTCATCACCAACAGTAAAACTCCATACAGAGAGAAACTCATGGACAAAGTCTCGAGCAACTCAAAATTCCTTTCTCAGGATCCTTCAGGGTACAGAAAATCCCTCTTTCATCTTATTGTTTACATTTTGTATAATGTCATCATCGGGTTAACTGTTCAGCAACTCTGTTATTTTTCAGGAACTATGTTGTCCAGCACATCTTCACGCTATATAACCCAGTCTTCTCTGCAAAGATATGCTTTGAGCTTCGAAATCTTTACATACAACTCTCATTGCAAAAAGGCGGGAGTCACGTTGTAGAGATGTGCTTAAACTCTTTGGGATTGGAAGTTGTAGTGAATGCTTTTCTGAAGTACGACAAACTCTGGCAAGTTGCGCGAGATCAGTATGGAAACTACGTGATCCAAACAGCATTGAAGGCCACAAAGCGCGAAAATAGCCTCCTTCATCAAATGCTTCTAGAAAAGCTCAACAAAGATCGAAGTGAACTCATGGTTGGGTTTGGAAGGAAAGTGCTGGGATTCATTGACAAAGGGATCCCCATAGAATAGTAATTGTGAATGGTTGATCTAACAGCCGGTTAACGATGATGTTGTTGAACATATATTTGTTTGTTATTCTGTTAAAAAGCCACGAATGTAACTCAAAGAGGGGATGAGTGGATCTAGTATAATATAATTTGTACACTGAATCAGAGTGGAAAATATAGGAGGGCTGGCTGCTCATGTATTGTGTCCACTAAGCTGGTGTTCTTCTGATTCTACTGCATCTGCAGCAATGTATGTCGTTTAAGTCTGGTAGGTTACGGAGCTCTGCGTCTAATGGATGTACCTCAAAATATTAATAAGATTTGTTAATGTTTCTCTTGATTGACATTTTTCCAGTTTTATATTCAAATTATGACAAGAAGTTGTTGAATTACAAGGACTCGATCATCGACTCCACTATAAACTGCACGCAGAATGGTAATCTGTTTGATGTCTCCTACACGTGTGGGCTGAGATTTAATGTTGTTTTACTTGCATTTGAGTGTATATAATATCATTTATTTAAAAAATAAAAATAAAATTTACTCGTGTTTGTTGGTTCATATTGTTATTGCACTTGTTTGTGCAAAGTTTTGCATATGCCCAATTGCGGGGCCCACGTACCAAAGACCCTTGGGCCCAAAACAGAATAGAGTCAAACCCTAATTTTGTTGGTGGGCGGCCGTATTAACTATCACTCATTCCTAGCCACGCGATACACATCGGACGGTATTGACGTAATGTGCTGACATTATAAAGCCTCCTCTCCATGGGATTAATTAATCAGTCTCTTATTTTCATCTGCTAGTGCTAGGGTTCTAGTCTGCGCCCCTGTTCTGGGTTTTTAGGGTTTACCTGCGGAGTATGGGTCGACTTTCTTTCAATTTATTTAGTGCTTTTCGATCTTCCACTTAGATTTTCCCTTTTCTGTTCAAAATTTTCATGCTTTTTTGTTTGTTGTGTTGTGACGGGGGACATTGATCCGTCTCTAACTGAAAGGAGCAGGCAAAATCGGTGCCTGTACATTCCAAAAGTAAAGTTAACGTCGCATAAAGATTATCGTCGACGTTGATGGTCCTTCCGGCTTCGGCTTGGAAGCTCCTCCGTCGACGGTGGTGTCATATCCTGTTGCCTTGTGGTGATGCGGTATCACTGCCTCCACCGTTTTGGCGGGCCATGAGACCAACATTTGTTTTTAGAGAAATTTAATAAAATATTTTCGGTATTGTTTATTTTTAACGAAAAATAATTTTTTTACTTTTAATTGTTTACTATACCTTTAAAAGTGATTTTCTTTAAAATAAAAAATTTCAAACATTTTTCGTTAGTTTTCTTTTATTTTTATTCTGAATGTATACAATTAATCCTCGAAGCCGTCTGAATATAAAATCCATATAATATTGATAACATAATAAATTCTAAAAAATTACCCTTTTACTTTTGTTTTTGGTTCTCTTCATAGTCAATTTTAGGTTTTAAAATTCTAAAATAGGGAAAATACAGGAACAAAAATAAAGCCATACATTCAGCCAATGAAATTTTAGCAGATGGATGGATATCTGAGCCGTTAGATTAGATTATGGTAGACTCGTCTCCACAAAGCTCATCTCAGCCGTTAGATTAGGTTATATGGTAGACGTCGTGTCCCCCCAAGCCATCCGCCAAAACCAGATCTCGCATTTTCGCAAGTCTGAAAGCGGTTACTCTCCTGCTCGAAAGAGCTCCAGCCGGTCCTAGTTTCGATATTCGTGCTGACATTTGGACAACAAGACTCCTAGTTCCAAATTTGCACCAGAAAAATGATACCGATAAAAAATACTGTAAAACCTAATTAATTGTAAACCCTAGAAACCCAAATTCTAACCGTTGTAATTTAGCTGGACATGTAGGTTGAGAATCCTCCCGAAGCGACCGCCATCACCAGCACACCAATGAGTGCTGGGGAAGCATCTGGTGGAATCGATACGATTAGGTCGGTTGAAATCATCTTGCCTAGCAGTCCTCCAAGAACTGATAAATCATCACCCGTGTCGACTACGAGCTGCGCACCAGCATCCATGTATTGCTCGAATTCGGCCATCAGAGCCCGCAGCTCCTCCAGAATTTCACGCTGACAGGTCAGGGTTCGACATGTGGAGAGATACTGGCGGAACCAGTTGGAGCTCCTCTTCTCACCAGCTCGGGGAGAGACTTTGCAGTGATCCAAGATGCCAGCGTTGTCAACAATGCTGAGTAGGTCGGCCAACGGAGTCATGTCGACCGATTCTCAACAATGCTAAGTAGGTTGAGAAAAGAAGCACGAGTCAATTTCATCTGGCGAAGTTTCTAATCCCGGCTCAAGGCGACATTATTGAGGAGCTGACGACATTGGTTGACGATTTCGACGAGGCTCAAATATTGAGGCCCAATCTATGGTATAACGCAAGCTACTGCTTATTTAAAGTGACTTCTGACTCTATTTATCAGAAACATAGAATGGCAAAGGATTAACAAATATAAGCAAAGAAAGACAAACTAAGTCTTGGTTCAAGTTTGTTTGCTCACACCACACTTAACCACCATTAATCTGAGCCTAGCTAGTCTTTGAGAATACCAACCGAATACAATGTCTGTATAATTTCAGCACTGCACTTGCTGATACTAGAGGCATACAAATTCAATAGTTGAAGGCACATTTTCTTTTAGGTGCTGCATAGCATGAGCTCTTCCTTGCACTTCCTCTTCGACCTCTTCAACTCCCCTAACGCTTTTGTTAGGATGTGATCTAATAGGATGCCACCAACGCCGGACAGGATCGATAACTATTTTCTCCAGTGCAGCAACGTTCTTTATAAGGTGCATGACATGTTCACCAATACGTGGATGAGCACGATACCCTACTACTTCCACCACCTTGAGGTTAGGATGGGGGGAGCATTTGGCAGCTCTCTCTGTCTCTTTGGGAGCTCTCTCTGTCTCTTCTCCTAATTCAGAGGATGGAAAATACAACTGCAAAATGAAAACTATCATTGTACACACAACAAGGGCCATCAAGTCGATTAATTATCATCTTCTGTAAATGCTATGGAAATATTATCTGTTCACACTTTTCTTGCTTCAGTATTGGTACTGGAATCAACAAAAGATGAACAGAACAACAAAAGTGCACAATTATCTACTAAGGGGTTGTTTGATAACTGTTTCGTTTTCAATTTTCATTTCAAAAAAGTGAAAATGAATTGGTTATTAAACGGCACCTAATTTTTATAATGTACTCTCCGAAATACAACTATATACCTTTAACACTAGTCTCTCCAGGTAAGGAGACGCCTTGATGAACTCAATTAAATGACAAAGAACCCAACAATCATTTGCATAAATCATTAACTCCAAATGCTTGAGATTTGATAATATGGGAAATACATGGTTCTGATTGTACATCTGCAAGCCGAACAAGGATTAAGTAAACTACATAACCAAAACAGAAGAAAAGAAAACCAGCAAATTATAATTGCATATACTAACCGCTCCATCGATGGGTAGCATGAGGACCTCTAGCTGAGAAAGACAGCATGACAGTTGGGTGAAGGGAAGCTCTATGGATCGATAGTAGAGACAACCCTCAAACAAGAAAGGTTTAATACGCTCATCAACGCATACCTCTACAAGTGAAGGTACGTTACTGAGAAGCAAGTTTACCTGACGTCCCACATACATAAATGAAACAAGGTTTGCATCACGAATCTCAATGCTTCTCAGGGCAAAGCAAAATGTAATTTCTAAATATTTCAATGCTATCGAGGAACCAACTACTCTTAAATTAACCAACTTATTGTTAGCACTATCCACTTTTAATCTTTCAAGAACTGGACAATTTGACAGTAAGTATTCAAGAACTTTTCCCGACACGTCAACATATCGGAAATTAAGAACTCTGAGGAACTTAAATCCAACACTGTATCCAGAAGAATGTAGACTTGAACTGTCAGAATGGGTGGGATTGAGCTTCAAGGTAGAATCATTTTGGAGACCTAATAGTTGGTCGGGAAAGGGATAGACATCTTTATAGTTAGATCTCAATTCATTGCAAAACACCAGCTCAAGTATTTGAACTCTCTTATTCATTGCAAACTGAATCCACTTATCAATGGAACTTGTAAAATGACCATCTATATCAAAGTAAGCCCGGAATTGTTCGATAACAGGGCCTCTATGTTGTTCCACCACAGTGTTTACCCAATCGACATATCTCTGTCTTAACAGGTCTTTTTGTTCTGGTTCTACACGCAGCAGGCGGCAATAATGTTCACCCAGGTCGTGTTTAGGATCAAAATCGAGAGTCACAGTAGACGCCCACACATATTGCCATCGCTTGGAAAGAATACTGGTAGCTCCTGCTTCTTTTAGTGGCAAGAGAGACACAATAGTGAAGAGAATTTCTTCTGGCAACTTACTAATTCTGTCCACCAAGTTGCACTCGCCGCCCTCATTCATTTTTCTTTTTAGCATGCGCCTCCTTTGCCTATAAACTATAAAGGCTCCTAGTAAGGGCTGCTGCTCCCTTTAGCACAAAAAGTGAGAATCGAACTTCATCTCTGTTCAATTCATGATACGATTATACAATTAGCGTAATTTACGTTGATCCAAAAGAAAAAAAAAATCACTTGGTTTACAAACAGCACTATCAACAAATATGAACAATGGCTGCTAACAGTAAGGAAATCAACCAAAACAAAGCAGTTTTACATCATGGATAGCAAACGGGGCAACCGTAATTTGTACAAGAAAGAAAGATCCGTGGAAAAACATAAAGCCGCGATTTTTATAGAGGAAACGAGAAAAAAGGTGCAATTTTGATGCTAATTTGATATCTGGGAAAAAAGAAAGACGGCATCTTCATACAAATCAGACCACCATACCAGTCAGTCACAGTCAGGTAAACATAAACATTTAGGAAATTAAGAAGAATAAGAGACTGTATTTACCTTGTTGCATCGGATGGAGTTGCCCCTTTTCTTCATAGAATCACAATTCCGGCGAGAAATTTGAACAAACAAACATAGACAGCATGCCCAATCCAACAGTACAAGATTGCATAGTCAAAACCCACAGGGATTATATTTGATCCGCTTCTGTCCGAGAAAATGAGTAAAATGGTGTTTGTTGTGGGGGTTCGGAAGTGGAAACTGGATCCACCAGGTACGTACGATATGAGGCAATAAAATATCACCACGTCGTACTATAGGGGCCTTTCTGTCATCGAACATTTTTTTTAAGGGTGTGCTATTCACACATTATATTTTACTTCTCACACACTCTTTGATAATTTATGTCCGTTGATTTTTTCAATTCATCCAATTCAACGGCAAAATTAAAAAGATATGTGAAAAGTAAAATGGAGTGTGTGAATATCACATCTTTTTTTTTTATCATAATTATTTTTTAATTATTAGTTTTCAAAAAATAAGCAATGAGTTAAAGAGTAGCGGCTGTGGGCCTGGGATCACGGGGTGAGAAGGGATGAAATGAGTTTTTTTAACGAAAAATTTTCGGTACTGTTTATTTTAATAAAAAATCACATTTTTATACTAAAAAATTAATCTTAATATTATTTACTTTACTCTTTATATTATCATTTTCGTTAAAATTCAAAATATTCAAATTATTTTCATTAGTTTTCCTTTCCTTTTCAATCCAAATTATTTTTAGTCCACCAAAACATCATTTCAACTGATATCATCGGCTGGTAACATTTTTGCCTGCAATTCGGAGGGACCAGGGTGCTAGTATGCCTAATCAATTATGTCATAGATTTAAAGTACCACCAGCGGATTTGCTAGTATGCAGGGTTTTCGGCCATCAGATCCTTGGTTAAGAATTTAATGACACGATATGACAGGCAAAATTTTCATGCATAAAATACACCCAAACATACTAACGCCAACGGCCTGCAATGTGTACTTGTTCGGTCCAAAAGACGAAAAAGCAATATACACTTCGATCAATTGTTGTCTTATATCAATATCAAGTCACAAGAAAAGGCAGACATTTACACTTACAAGGTCAATTGGTGCCTATGGTCGGATTGGATAACTCATTAGTTTTTACAGTCAAGGAATGTTGAAAATAGCGAATGATTTTGCATTTTAAAGGCAACAACATCCCTTGAGGTTTGAATATAGTGAATTATCCAACCTGATCTAATTATAGGCACCAAACGAACCATTAGGTCAAGAAATCAAACCTAGGCAAGCAAAATGAAGGAAAAACACCATCTTATCTTGCATTAAAAGTAAGGAACCAATAAATGAAAAAACACAAACCGGTTAAGAAGTACAGTGCATTTTGATAACTGGATTTTGAACACTGTATAAGCTTTTCTAATCCACCTTTCAGGTCATTTACATCTTCTACCTCAATTTCTTATCTTCAACCGATTGAGTGAAAACATGTTTCTTGAATGAACATTTAAACAAATTCAAGAAATTAGATCACACGGAGAAGGAATGCAAGGAACATTAGTGGGAACAAAACAAAAAAAGAAGAGGAGGCTTGTCAGGACCCGCCAAAAAGATCCGTCCACACCTCGTGTGTTGTGTATCCCTAAGATGAACAGCACCCACCTTTTTTAGGCTCTGCAACTGCTGCTTCTTGGCTCCCATCTTGTAAAACCACCGTCTTTCCACTCCCTACCCAACTGGGGTCCTGCTTCTTGAGCTCCTGAGATATCATAACTTTGCGGCTTAGTATGTTATAGATCTCTTTCACAACCATCTGAAAAGCGGCAGAGACATTGGACGAATCAAGAGCAGATGTTTCCATAAAAAACAAACCCTGTGCTTCTGCCAAGGCTTTGCCCTCAGAAGTGGGTACCTCCCTGGCATCCTTGAGATCGGACTTGTTGCCAACAAGTATCGTAACTACGTTCATGTCAGAATGAGCTGTTAAACAGTATATCCACCTGATCAATCCTCAATTCATCACATTAATTAAGGACAAATGCAAGAAATCTTTTGAATCCACAGGGGTACAGGAAGAACAGATCGACTATTGAATCAATATTTACAAGCCATTACTTCATTTAAGATAGTCCACTAAACAAGCCAAATATTGAGAATTCTTCATTGAGATTACTTAGAATAAGCCAAATATTGTATAACGTTGACAAAAGTCTCCACTTGACCAAACAAACAGCCCCAGAAGAAAAACGTACTTGAGAAGAAAGTTAAGTAAAAACTCTACGGATACTGTCAAAGAACTTACTGTGGAGTTCGTTAAGCCATCTACCAATGCTATCAAACGTCTGGTGTCTACTGATATCATATACCAAAAGAGCACCAACGGCACCTCTGTAATATGCAGATGTGACAGCCCTGAACCGCTCTTGACCGGCTGTGTCCCAGATCTGTGCTTTGACTTCTTTACCATTGATATCCACCTTTTGGGTTTGGAACTCTACTCCTATAGTTGACTTCGAATTAGGGTAGAACTCATCTCTAGCAAATCTTGCAAGCAAATTGGATTTTCCAACAGCTGAATCACCAATTAAAACAATCTTGAACAGATAATCCTCGGTCTTTTCCTCTTCGGAATAAAAAGCCATTGCCCAAACTCCACAGATTTTTTAAGCTAATGAACCATATTAAAAATGAGTAGCCAGCATGGATCTTTAAGAAACTAATAACCTACAAAATATCTATTTTTCCCTGTTCAAATGATTCTCTGCACAAAAAGAAAAAAACAGTTGGCAGATGAACCGTGTAAGGCAGGGAAGGTATATAATGGGAAAAAGGCTTTTCAGCAATTACAGAATCTAAGACTTCCTTACAAAGCTAAGGTAGGATTACAGATAGTGGCCTCTATGCCTTCTCTTAGATGCTTTCTACATATGTAAATCTATCTGGGAAGCTTTCTCCTTTTCAAATTACAATCTAGCCATACAGAAAAAAGTGCCAAATCCTGCAGTATCAAGAAAGCATCAGGAATTACAGACTTCTAACAATGAACTGGATTTGAAATGTTAAAGGCAAGTTATTCCACTGTAAAGATTTTAACCATTATTATTTTAATAAAGGGACTGGAACGAGAGCAAAAGATGTAAAAGAAAAACAATTTAACCAATCAGCAAGCAAATGTCTTTGTGATTGCAAACTACATAAGTACGTATTCTCCAAAAAGTTTTACCCTCACACCGGCTATAAGTAATACCTCAATGCCTTCTTTGCCTTAATTTTGGCCTCCTCTCACTCCAGCTTTCCCTCTGAAACCTAGAAATAATGACAATGATTTACCTCATTCAGTCTTGTAATAGAATGCACAATGAGGCAGAGGCAAAGTAATGATGATGAAACAACATGAAATTTGAGATTTCAGGAAAGTTCCCAATGCGAAATATTATGGCATGATCAAACATAAAGGTCCATATAGCTGCATTATTCAGAATATCAACTTTATACTGCAATAATTGCCATTAAACACTGAAAGATCCAACTCCCTTAGTAAACTACTTGGTACCATTATGTTAATCTTCAAAAGTCAATTAAACAAAAGGGGGACTCCAATCAAAAACCACATTAACCAACTACTTCCCGAGCAAGAGCTAAACCGAATGATCCCCATTCGCTCCAAAACAATCCTAAAATCAGAGGGGCAATTTACGTAAGTTTTTCCTTTTGGGAGTAAAAATAAATTTGCACTATTTAAGAAAACAGCATGATCACTGTATAACTCAGACCCAATTCTCGAATATAGCTGAAAAGTCAAAGGAGGGAAAAAAAATCATAGCTTTGACTGATTGAATCTCCATAAAAAATCTACCCAATTGAATATCATACTGTGGAAGCCTAAAAACCAAACCCAGTAACAATCACTTGGCATGTCCACCAAGCAGGAACGAAATCCTATTGAAAGATAATAACTTGTACAGTAAATTAGTACATTTATTGGAAATAATATGTACGACACAAAGAAATAATGAATTTAAAATCCAGAAATTACCAGATTGCGGGTTCAACAACGAATCAATAGCTTGGACGTGTCCAAACCTGCAAAAATCCGATCCATAAAAACACTTTTCAATATCAACCCAACACGCAAAACAAACCAAATAATATACAATCAATCGAAAATTTCACAAATACACGAAATCAGAATTTGGAGATCCAAACAAGCCGTAACTCGTAAGGAATACAATTCTAAAATGTACAAGGTTGAGAGAGAGAGAGAGAGAGAGAGAGAGAGAGAGAGGGAGTGACCGTGGATGATGAGATGGAGAGCAATCAGCCGTGGATACCGGCGGTGAAGGGCGGTGATAGGAGGGGGGAGTGCCAGCAGAGAGAGATGTGAGAGGATGAAAGGGCACAGAGAGAGCGTCAGAAGCACACATCAGACAAATGAGAGGGGACGAGGAGGACGATATCTAAGGTAATTTCGGAATATGATAAAACACATGAGGGCTTTTTCGTCTAAGCGTTTGAGTTCAACGTGAAAACAGTAACGGTAAAAGAATTATATGGTTCAATGCTGGGCCAAGATAAATAAGGCATTTCGCATAAAGTTAAATTTATACGAGTGACACGTGTTATTTTGACTTAATTATTTTTAGTTTTTAATTTTTTATTGAAGAGATCAGTTAAAGGGTTAATAATGTCAAGTAAAGTTTAAATGAATGGTTAGTTGTCAACAAATGAGATAGGTCACAAAGAGACCACAAATAGTTTTGAGTGCATAAGATTTAAATTCCAACTAGAGAAAGTCTGCAGTGAGGGGTTAGTTGCCAAGAGTCTCATCGGATAAAATCAAACAGTGACACTAAAAATGTAATGACATTTTATTGTTTTGTAACACGTGGTGTTTCAGTTTGTGTTTGACATTAAAAAAAAAAAAATATCTCCACCATAAGCACGCTAAATTTGTATGAGCTTGTACATATTACGCCATATTAATGTCAGATGGAATTTAAACGGGATGAATTCATGCTGAATTTGGGCTAGCTGGCTCGTCACCTCTAGGAAAGAAAACTTCTTTGTTATATTAGGTGACAAAAATTTCTTGTGATTTCAATGTCAACCAAACCAGACTATCGACTCGGTACTCTACTCATACCCTATTTTTATTTCTTGTGCGTACTAGATGCATGGTAAGACGAACATTTTTTATTTATTTTTTATGTTCATACTATTACGTACCTTTTCACAAATTATAACAATATTTATAATAATTTCGCATGTGTATGTTTATCTTAGGTTGCTAGTCTTAAGTCTGAATAAAGATGGAAGAAGAGTAGGTAAGGTAGTTGACAACTGACACTTTGTGGTTTTGACAACTGACACTTTGGACCCCTATCACACTCTTACGGTTTTGTTTTTGAGAACTCACACGATATCTTCGCAGATGGAACAACAAATTTTGCATATGGTTATCCTAGCTTTGCAGTTTCTGTTGCTGCTGCTGTGGTACTGATCACATATAGTAGATTTTATTTGACATGTTGCTTGCATGATTGCATGATATGTATGTTAAGATGTCTATTTGATTTTCTGGTACTTCCCTTCACATGTGGGCCTCATTATTAGAGTCAAAAGTGTCTTCAACTTATATTGCACGGTTGCGATGCGATGATTTGAGCTTAGGATCTCTTACTCTGTTGCCATGATAAATATTATTTATTTACCATTATTTTCAAAAGCTTGAAGTGTTAGGATGTGAACCAAAAATCATCTATCCCTATAATGTCTATGATTGAGTGGAAATTAACATGTTGGTTTTTTGTTTATATTTTCAGATAGAGTTAGTTGGGGGCCCTATGTGTTGGAATAACCGCATTTTTTTTGCTAGTGCTGGTATGGAAGTTTTGCCTAAATAGTTGCCTTAGCCTTAATTGATTTTCTAAGTGTACTATTGATGTTGAGCTCGATCGATAATGTTTGTTATGATAAGAGGGGGAGTGTGGAGCCAAAAATAATCAAAAGGCGACACGTGGATTTTTAGGTGAAGAGGACAAAATTACCCTCAAGACACACCGGGTTTCCTACACGTGAGCAGTGGAGAATCATCCATCAACTGAGTCAAAAGTGCCCAAAATAGGTAAACAATTCAAAGTCTATCTCATCAAAATCCCTTTTTGCAAGGTAACCTCCAAAATAATGTTAATTGGTTAATTAATGGATTAATTACCAAATTAATCCATTAAATATCAATTAAATCATCCAATTAACCACCAAAATATGTCCCATTCAACCCTAAAAATAGGCAATGGCCGGCCACCTCCCTTTCTTCCTAACCTTTTTCATTTTTCTCCATTTTATTACCCCATTTATACAAATAATCAATTTTGTAACCACCAATTTATTCTTTAGGATTTAATTAGCCAATAAATTAACTAATTAAACCAAAATCATAACCACAAAATCCCTTCAAGGCCGGCCACACCTTGAGGGAAAAGAGACAAGCCTAATCCTATAAACAGGCTCCTATTTTCACCAAAAATTGAGGCCAACACTCTTGCAAAAATCCCAAAATTCTCTAAACACTCTTTCTCTCTAAATTCTAACTTTGACATTGAAGGTTCTTCGGCCAAAGCCCCCCCCCCATTCATCGTGGGCGCGTGAGGCTTATGGCCATAACCAAAGGTGTTATTTATTTTGTAGGTGCAATTTTATCCAAGATCAAGGAGGAAGAAATTTGCATCCACATAGAGCATTTTGTAATGGCCAAAGAATTCACGTGAGCCAAACTGATGAGGTTAGTATTTCTTTTATTAGAAGAAAAAGAATTTCGAAATCTATAACTATGTCGAATCATGTTACTTTTGCTCGATGACTAAGTCTGATCTTATTGGATGTTAGAATATTTGCAGTGGTGTATTGATTAACACTTACTGCTATTTCTTTGTACTAGAATGCAATAAATAAATGTACAAAACCATAACATACCTTAGGCTGTGATTATCTTTACCCAATTTTCTTCAGAAATTCCAACCACCACCAGAATGTTAGGCGGAAAGGTAGCAAGTTAGAAACTAGAAAAGGTATTAGAGAGAGAGGTGAGCTATCTCATGTGTATCGCTTACTTTATAAAGGAGAAACCATTTTATATTCTATTTAGGCTCATACTCTTCCATATTTCAGGTGGGACGATCTCTTCTTGTTACTGGATTTGGTTATGAACAAGATGGCGTATGGATCACCAACATAGAGTTATTTAAAGAGTTCACCGACATCAGCAGGGTAATAACCATTCGTTATAGTGCTAAGCAATTTTTATTTGAGCTTTAGCTTTAGGATTAATTTAATTTCCTATTCTCTCTCTCTCTCTTCATGTTTATGACTTGAACTCTTTTTTACCCCTTGGTTTTATCCCTACATCGTAATGTTTAGGGTGTGAGAAGGCTCAGTGCAGCTGCGGAAGACATGTGCCATGTAGCTCTTCGGATTGTAGAAGCCCACTGGGAATATTATTATTATTATTATTATATATTCTAAAATTGAAGGGTGGGAGGCACTGTAGCGGCCTCATTCTTTGCCACTCGATTTTGCTCTATTTACAAAACAAAACGGCAAATTGCATGGGTTGGGAGGATAATTCTCAAAAGTTTAGAGGGTAATTTTGTCCATATAGTTTAGCAGGGAGCCACTCGATTTCACGGTATTTACAACAAAACCGTGAGGTTTGGGCTGGTATTGGGGCTGGGTTGGAAGGGCAATTTTGTCCTGGGTGTTTAAGACGGATTGGAGTGGGTTTGGGTTTGCTGTCATTCAGAGGGGTTTCGGGAATGGGAGGCCATGCCTCCGATAGAGAGAGAGAGAGACAGAGACAGAGACAGAGCGACAGAGAGAGGGAGAGGGAGGAATGGGGATCTCAGCGCCATTGCTGCAGATCCTCGATTTCATGAGTGGGAGAGATGTTTAGGGATTTTTTTTCCCACTTTTTGAGGGACGGATGGACAGGGAGAGAGAGGGCAGAGAGCATGCTGTGTTTTTTTTTGTGCGTTTTCTGTGTGAATCTGAACCTGCTGTTATCATCTTTTCTCAAATAGGCAAGCTCTTTGATTTCTCAAGCTCCAGGTACCAACCATGTACTCGATTTTTCCCAACTTGAACAAATATAACCAAGTACAGGACTTGATAACTTCTCTCTTTCTAAGAGAGAGAGTCTGATTTTGTATTTTGTCTGCAGGAAGCATCCTTCTTCAAGTTTTTGGGTTTCATTATGTGAGCTTCCAAGCTTTTTCTGAGTCAGGTATATAATTTATCTCTTTGGTGTTAACTTCTTTTTGTTTGGGTTTTTTGATTGTTTGTGCTTCGATTTTTCCCTGAAACTTAAAAAAAAAAAAGTTTCCTTTATTTGTTTCGTTTTCTCTCATTTTGTGGATGCATCTCTCTGTTCTGTGTATTGTTCTTAAGTAAGGTCAGTTTCCTTTATTTTTTTTGGGTTTTCAGTTCGTTAATCTGTGATTGTGTTTAGTTTTTTCGTTCGTGTATGATTAAATGGGTATTGGGTTTTGGTTGTTGAAAATATGATTTTTTTTCCTACTTAAGCTTCTTGCTCATTTTTCTGGAAATGGGAAAAAGTGAGGAAATTGATAAAATAGAAATGGGAAAGAGAGGTAAGCAATTTCATATTTATAAAAGGAATTTGGGATTTACGATGTAGGGCTTTTGGATTTGGGTTCGAATTAGAGATTTACAAATTGGGGAATATATTTTTATTTAGGGTTTTAATTTTGAGATATTAGTAGGGAGATCGGCAATATATAGGATTTTAAAGTAGCCACTTTTTGAAGATTCCCTTCTCTGTTTTGAGATTATACTCTTTGGCTATCTATTTTATTGTAATTCTTCGTTTCACTAAATTAAAAATGAATTTTTAATTTTTTTAATTTTTAAAATGAAAGATAAGAGAAAATCATATGGACTTAATTATATATATAGGTTGCTGCCGAGAAGAAATGGAGGGAAGGGGAAGGTGTTTTCATGTTCTCCCCACAACAAAAAGCACTTCGATTGAGCCGAGGAAACACTACTCAACTCTTCTCTACCGTTACGAACAGGTTCACTTTTTTAGGGTGGGTAATTTTGTGGTTTGAAAATTATGTGTTATAAGTGTAAATTTGGGATTAGAAATGGGTTTTCTGTTACAATTTCATTTTTTTTTAATTTTCGGGGTTTTGTTTCAAGTGATCTCATCCTTTTAATCGCACTTTTGCAAAAGTTTATTGTTGGGTTTTGGGTGCTTTTGAATTTGGTGAAATTTTGATTTTTCAGTGCTTCAATGGTATTTTGGTCTCAAATGCAACTAATTATGTGAATCTTAATTTGATGATTCATTTCCTTCACTTTGTGTGTCAGGACCATCCTCTACATGACCCTCCTCTACATGACCCTCCCTTCTACGTGACCCTCCTTTCTACGTGACCCTCCTCTACATGACCCGCCTCTTCACACTTCCTCTACATGACCCTCCTCTTCTCCCTCCTCCTCTTCCTCTCCTACTTCTTCTCTCTCACTCCCAATTCCCTCTTCCTCAAGACCTCACTTTCCATTTCCCCAAAAGTTTCGTCGGTTCTCCATCACCACGCCGTTGCTATCGGCAGTTGCCCAAAGTTTCAGATTTTGAGGCCTAATGAGATCAGGATTTCGATCTGGAATTATATGGTTAACTCATTCGTAGTGGGAAGTATGTGGGTTTTCCCCTGTTTCTCTTCCTTTTGCTCTAATTTGGGGCAAAATTGTAGAATTCTATGCATCTCTATCTTGGCTTTGTTTCTATAGTTTGTATTCTAGATTTGCAATTTATATGATATGCTGGTGATTTGTTTGGTTTTCATCCTTCCGGAGCAATAACATTACAATTTTGATTTTTGGCATTGGATATCATACATGAACACCCGAAAGCAATTGATATAACGATAATGATCAAAGAACGGTATAGTAGAGCTCAAACAATTAATGAAAATGGTGATTAACGAAAAGTCTGAAAAGATGAATGAATGTACTGTGTAATCTTATTGCTACACACACACACACACACACACACATAGATATATATATATATATATATATATATATATATATATATATATATTATTAGGACAAATGGAACATTTCATCTAGAGATTTTTTTTAATTGATTGTTGTAAAATTCGATTCTTGCTAAATGCTTTCTTTATTTTTTGCTGATTTGCGTGTGGATCTTTTGTTTGATTTCATTTTTGGTTGCAGGAAACGTTTATCTTCTAATTTCAGGGTTTTGTTTTGGGAGTTTGCAAATGCTTTCTGTGTCAGGTGTGTAACCTATCACTAGCAATTTCTATTTTTATTTTTTTCATTTTATTCTTTAAATTTTTGTAAATTTTCTATGAAGAATTGAATATTTGTGCCCGTCTAGGGTTTAGGTTTCGCTGAAATGTTCATATCTAGGTTGAGATTTAGAAAAAAATTGGGTTTTGAGCTGGGGCTTTTTGGCTTTTTGCTAATTCCATTGTTCCAATCTGCTTCTTACTTATGAAGATAATGTATTTTCCTGTATATTGTTTTCCCTTTTTTTGTTGGTATTTTTGGTTGTTTTCCTGTATATCAAATTGTATTTATTCATTTTTATATGTTGTGAGTTGTTTTATGATTCAATCCAGCATCATCCACTTTCACGAAATAGGTTGCTTATACTTCAGCGAACACAATTTTTTAAGGTTTTTCTTAAAGTCTTGGCGTCATGTTACATTTTGAGGACAGCTTCCATCTCTACGTGAATCACTGGCAATTAGAAAAACAAATTTTCTTTTCAGCATTCAACGCTGTCATTTGCATGTTGACAAATTGCCTTCAGTTTTGCTGAGAACTTCAATAGCTGAATGCAATTAGATGTAGGTTGATTTTATTTGAATTTTGCCTCCTTTTAATAAAATTTGCAGAATTATGGCCAAATAGTCCCCTTAGACAGGATAGTTGAATTGAAGGAGAAATATAAGGTCCGTATGTTATTGGATGAGAGTAACTCATTTGGTGTGCTTGGAAAATCTGGAAGAGGTCTAACTGAATATTGCAGGATTCTGGTATTTTTAGAAACCTGTCTTTTTTCGTATCTCTCATAACTATTGATCCATTACCTGTTTGTGATTTCTGGTGGTGTAATTTTGCAGGTTGAAAGAATCGATATTATTACAGTTGCAATAGGACATGCATTAGCCACAGAAGGAGGATTTTGCGCTGGAAGTGCTAGAGTCACCGATCACCAAGTATGTTTACTGAATACATACTATTAACCATTTATATGATGTCTCTGTTGATAGATGAAAATTTTAACAAGAAAATGACTTTCTTATCTTTCTATTTTAACGAATGCTTAATTATGTGCTCACAATCACATCTATGTACATGCATATATTAAAAAAAACATTAAAAGTTTCTAAATGATAAAATTTTGGGATATGGTATTTTGCAGCGGCTGAGTAGCTCTGGGTACGTCTTTTCTGCTTTTTTGCCCCCATATCTTGCAAGTGCTGCCATTACTGCCATTGATATCCTCGAGGAAAACCCTGGTCTGATAACAAAGCTGAAGAAAAATATTGCCATATTATGGAAAGGTATGTACTTGATCTCCTATTCACTTGCATGTAGTTTGCTGCTCTTTATTCTGTATCTGGGCAGTTGTCAGCACCTTTGTTTACTCATCGCTTGATCAATTTCCTTGGCATCCCCTTTGCTTTGTGAGATCACTTACTGCCTGCCTTGCATTATGATGCTCTTGATTGAGAAATGTGACGTGATGTGATGTGGTGTGCAAG
Source organism: Crataegus laevigata (assembly GCA_963580275.1). Classification (NCBI taxonomy): domain Eukaryota; kingdom Viridiplantae; phylum Streptophyta; class Magnoliopsida; order Rosales; family Rosaceae; genus Crataegus; species Crataegus laevigata. The sequence goes on from OY756939.1 coordinate 519,633, forward strand.
ATTTTCAGCTATACAGGGCCTCTCATTCGCTAGCAGTCCAGAATCCCCAATTGTCTTCCTCAAACTAGAGAACGCCGATTCTGTGAAGAGTGAACTGCAACTCTACTCCTTCAAGATATTGCCAACTGCGTAAGTAAATGGTTACTTTAATTACACTTTTCTGAATCCGTTTTTGGCTCTCTACTTTCTTAATTGTAATGGTTGCGGTTATGCAGTTGTTGAAGGAGCATTCCATCTTTGTGGTTGCCTCCAAAAAGTCAACACTTGATAAATGTCGTCTTCCATTAGGAATTAGATTGTTCGTCTCTGGTCAAGGCAGCTGCATCCATGAAAGGTGTTGCAGAATTGGTGCTAGATTATATAACCAATCAGGTTGTCTTTTTCTCAGGGCAGTATGTCTTTTTAACCAAGCAGAATTGGTGAAAAATTGAACCCAATAGAATATAGAAAATGAAGTGTTTAGAAAAGAATTTTTTTCAATTCAAGGTGTCTTTTTTGTCCCCTTTTTTCTTTCTGTTTATTTAACTTTGGATTGGCTGCTTTATTTGTTTTTCTAGATTATATATTTTGATATTCTCTAAAAGCTTTTGTATCGTCCACTGTCAGCTGCTTCTGCTCCTCAACTTGCTTCATTTTTAATTTTCAAACCTTTATTTTTTCCATGTGTCAGCAACTCAACAATTGATTGCCTTCTTTTGGAAAAATGAAACGCTAATGGAATTTTTTTTTTCCCGTTTCTAAATGATTCTCATCGGTTTTTTTTTTTGCAGTTTTCTGTGGAGGTTTAGTTGAACATGGAGACAATATCCGGTTGCTTGAGGAATGTCTGGTATTGCTCAGCTGGTATGTTTAATTTTCATTGTTCATCTGTCTGATTATGCTTTTTATTTTTGCTATCTCCCTTCATCTATAAACCGTCTGAGACTTATGTACCTCCATTTTGGCGATTTCTTCAGTGTGAAGATAATACTGTGTGATTGCTTTGCTTCTGGTAAATCTTTTATCTATTTTCCGTCTGTTCCAATTTGAATTCCCTTTTTAGATTTTATATGCTGTTGATTTTACTAATTAAAGTATATGATTCCTTTGACACCCTCCGTGTATATATAGTGGCAATTTTACTTCAAATTGTCTTAAACCTAGACATGGATGATCATAACCTTGATGTACATGTGATTTGCAATTAGATGCGTTGTCTTCTATAGTTATTTGTTTACCCTGAAGTTTTATATGATATACTTAGTTTCTTTTCTCTACTTCATACCTAGCAGTGCAGTGCACGGTAGATATGATAAATTATAGTGTGATGAATTGCTTCCTACTACAGATCTTTTTATATAGATTATATAGTGTGATAAATTGCTTGCTACTACAGATCTTTTTATCGACAGATATACATTGTATTAATCGTGAATTCCTTCGTGTGATGATAGTTGTGCTTTTGTGTCTGCATTATTTAATTTGTTATGGTTTAATTTAATAAGATTATTATTAGAGGTTGAGCTGTCTTTGAGGTTTAATACATTACATAAGTGGGTTAGGTTTTTCAACTTTAAAATTGTTTTGTTATAAACATGCAGTGCCCATACTCACAAAGTCCTAAACTAATTTTATTAAATTAAGGAGTTGGCAAACCACTTACAAAATTATGGCCTCAAGGAATTAAAAAAACTGGTCCATTTCCCACTATCCTAACCCGTCTCCCCCTACCATTTTCTGCCGTCCATTTGGTCCTTAAATAATTAATGGTTTAAGTCATGCATGACCAAACTTTCCCCTTCCCATGCATGACCAAACTTCTCTTCCCATTTCGGGGAGGGGGGGAGGAATTAATTGTTGAATTCTAAGTTTTTATCCACTTTTTCTTTTTTCCCCTTCAATGGTTTCAATTAATTGTTGTTTTAGTATAACTATTGCTCTCTAAGCTGCAAAATTAGGTGTAAGAAAATCTTTTGTATACTTATATGGAATTGTTGATTTCCATAGCAGCTAAGGATATGTATAATTGTATTCTGGCCTTTTGAATTTGTTGTCTTTTCTGTTTTGATCAAAATTGTTGATTTCTTTTATGGAATTGGGTTTTAGCCTCGAATCGGAGACATGGGTGCTTGAGAACGTTTAATTTTTACATGCACTGTAAAGTGTTTGTAATTGTAAACATGTTTGAATCTTATACTTTCTATTTTTTTCCTTTTTTTGTTTGCATTTTTTAGGTAGCAAAATGATGTAAACTCGCAATTTACGGTGGTTTTGAAAGGGTGACTTGCTCTTATAAAGTTCTGGAAGACAAACTGCTTTGGAGCCAGCAGCACTCGGTAGCCAGAACAGCAGCCTTTCTCTCCCTTATCGGAAAAGAAGTGCTTTCAGGGTGAGCCGCAATGCTCTTAATTTGGAGTAATGGGTTTGTGTTACTGTGCAGATCTGCCCAACTTCCCATTTAGTTTCTTGGAATTGTTTTTTTTTTCCCAATTATATATTTTAGTGCTTTTATGTTTGTTGTTCCGTGCTGGGAATTTGGAAAGCTCTAGAAACAATATAGTTCTTGGGCTAATGTGAAGATTTTGTGTCGAATACTTTGATTCCGTTTTTCTATTTGCGCTTAGAAAAACAGAGGATTGTGGTTAATTATTATTGTGCTGTGTAACTTCTATTTTTTTCTTTTTATGCCCAAGATTGACCTCTGCTGTTGAAAAGTACTTCCAACTCTCTTTCTCTAAAAAAATATGATCCAGTGTGAAGTTCGGTTGTTTCTCTCTCCAGAAACTTATATTCCATATTGCACCCATCAACTGTAATCATTCCTTGATGCTGATGGTTTTGTTCATTTATTTTGTTTCAGAAGTAAATGCCTAAAATTTTGATCTTTGTGTTTCAAAAATAAATGCCTGATATTTTGATCTTTGTGTTTCTCTCTCTATTTTAAGCTTAACCATTCTTATTCTTACTAATGTAGAAGTGGGTTGAGTTCTAATCTTTGCTTTCTTTTTTACCGAAATTATTTTCTGATTTCTGCTATTAATTGCTGCTGAAATGTGACTTTTGTTACTACTTTTTTTATCTTTCATATATATACCGCTTTTGGATTCCTTTCGAATTAATATTGTAGTTAGTCTTGATATGAATTCTCTCTGCAACAATAGGAGAAGATATTGTAGTAAATAAGAAGAAAAACAAATTTCAAACAAGAGAGCGTACCTGAACAAGCCGTATGTTTCAGACTGATGTCTGTTGAGTAGTAGAATGATGATTTAAGAACTCCCAGGAGAAACATGTAAAAGTGATCGAGCAAATTTATGAAACTCGATGTGGGACAAAAATAGTGTCATTTTAGTTCTTAAAAAAAAGGTTGGCATTGGATTGGTAAGCATGTTTACTGATTAAGATACATATTGAAAACCAACCAGCAAAGATTATGGTAATTCACTAATTTAAACATAAACCAACTTTGAGAGTATCATTAACCTGCTCATTTTATTTTTCTGGATAAGAAACAAACTGTTATTGAATGAGATCTTTGCTGCTGTAGTTTTTACTTGCCATATAAACTGGGTCATAGTGGATAGCTGGGATAACCACACAATAAGTATGTATTCTTCTTCTGTATAATCAATTCTATAGTTGTTGTTTTTTTCCTGATCCATATTTGCATTTCTACATGTTATCTTTATGACTGACTTATCAAATCACTAAGCAGCAACCGGATGTGCTGTTTTTTATTTTAGTCAAAGGGAACAAACTAATGGTATAAGTGATTGCCTAAATGGATCCTAAAATAGTAAAAAATGCATAAAAGTTTAAAATAAATGAGATCCAATATTATGAGTTGATTATTTGTCAGTACCATACATAAAACAAAGGAGTTCTTCTTGATTCAAAGGTGAACCATTTCATGAAATTATGATATTCTAAACAGTGAATTTGTGTTTTCAGGTAAACAAGAAGCTAAAGCGTAACCAAAGGATTTGTCGACCTATTGTGGAAGGTGAGATGCCAACTTTGTTTCCCAATACTTATCTTTTATGGAAATTGTAATATTTTATATTTTGAAACTCTAAACTGATTGTCCTTCACATGTTTTATGTAAATACACATCTATGCACAAATATTCACAATCAGTTCATCCAAATCTTGGTTATTTAAATTCTTAAGAGATGCCTATGTTGATTTGTGATTTTGTTGGATTTACTCTGGTAAAATGTGTTTATTTGCATTGGTGCATTTATGGGTGTGATTTCATTCCTGCCGCCTTTTTAGTTCATCTTTGCTTGCAAATTATTTATGTCGGTTGTTGATTATAGTTTGAAAGCGTAGGCCTCCCCGAAATTACTTAATTTAACAAAATTCAAATAAAAAATTTTGAAAATTGTAGACTCAAAAAATTGCATCATTACGAAGTGTAGGCATGGGACTTACAAATGACTCCTTTCAAGTGGTCTCGGCATGACACAGAGAGAAAGGCAGCTAAGCTTGCAAGGGTTATCACTGGTGTCCTCGAAGCATGCCATTCTTTGGGTGTCATGCATCGGGACTTAAAGCCAGAGAATTTTCTATTTGTTAACCAGAAAGAGGATGCACCACTTAAAGACAATAGATTTTGGGCTCTCTGTGTTCTTTAAGCCAGGTATAATATCACATTTATGGACTAGATTTGTATCTGGAACCCATATGGAGCAAATTAGGTGCAAATATTATTGACCCTAAATTGTCATAAACCTGTTAAATAAGATATATGCTTTCGATTCATTCTTGAGCTGGTATTTAATTGGTTTTTGGTAGAATTCTCTTACTATTTCTTCCCATGTCATTAGTTTACTTTGATGAGTGCAGGGTTTTTGATTTTATACTATTAGATTGAAATGGTACGATTCTGCTTGATGACTGTGGAAGCCAGCGATTCTGCTGTTACGAAAACTACACAGGCGTCGTTCTAGATCATTACTCCAAACCTTCCGCAACCTTCAAAGCAGGTTTATGATTTATTTATTTATTTATATATTTCATTTCCCCCTTTTTTTAATTTTTGAATTACAAGAAAAGTTTGAATTTGAAGTTCGGATTCGAAGATTACTGCTGCTTATAGTTTTAATTTGGTATTTCATTGTTTAGCTTACGATTGTCATCAGTTTTCTTAGACAGGGAGGTAATGTTCAATTGATGGAATGTTTTTAAAAGATATTGCTTTTAGAAGGTTATTATGTTATATATAAGTATATTTTATACTGTAATGAAATTTTATATGAATAATATTTCAGTCAGAGAGATACACGAAGATAATGATAGGTTGAGCAATAGAAGCTCAGCCACAAGTGATCAAGTAGTGTATTTTGTGTTTCTCTTCCTCCATTGAGAAGTTTGTGAAATCGCAAGGGTTGGAACGCCACTATTGCCTATTGGTTTGGGTATGCTCTCTGTCTCAGTGTTGTGGTGTGAAAAGTTATCTGAAAATAATGGAAAGAAAATTTTCTGCATCGTGATTCTTTAATTGTATGATAATGTTTCCAATGTTTTAGATTACAATGATCTGTATTATTTTAAAGTATATATAAAGATTAGTTTATAGGTGTATGCACATAATATTGAATATGTGGTATTTTTTGGATTATTTGACATACAATTGCATATAATCTCAATTTTCTCATGCAATTTTTGTCTGAGCTTCGAAATTGTTGAACAGGATGATTCATACTCGGATAGCTACATCAGCACAATTGGAGTCGAGTTTGTAAGCATTTTGTCAGTTTTACACTACTGATTCCTTCTATTCAACTCTCACTAATCTCTGTTATTTATTGTGTCCTTTAGAATATTCGCAAGTCGTGAACGCGGTGAAGTATAGATGAATTCAATTACAGCTTCCCTTTAAGTTTCTAGATGGAATGCCATTGAAAGTAATAATTCTCACATTCATATGAATAAATAATGTTTCAGATGTTATGCCTGGTAGACAAGTTTCCAACACAGTCCAGAGTATAAGAAATTATAAAAAGTTTCAAATTCATGCACAAAGAGAGTACTTAATTTTTATTTATTTATATAATATGAGACAACTATAAAAAGATATCTAGCATTATATCATAGGTATGTGTATAATACACAGATTTGTTGCGCGTAGTAAATCTTTTAAGATTGTCAAGTGGCTAAAATATATTGGAAAATAATGAAAAGAAAACACCTTTGGTTGGTTAACTATTATAACTTGAAGGGAATATAAGTGTTCATGTTGCTTCTGTTTCTGGAAACAGATCATTTTTTTGCAACTGTATCTTTTGTAATCAGCTCGGTTAAATGTATATAAAAGTCGAACTGCTCATATTACGGACGGCTTTCACTCATCTATCATTTTTGTTTGTTCATGATTATGTTAATTTTTTTTTTTTTTCAAATTAAATATCTTATTCATGTGGTTAAGGCTGGTGCATTCAAGTCCCGCAGCAACGCGCGGGCATTTTTGCTAGTATCGACTAAAGCCATGAGATAAGGCCGCTGGTGTTTTGGTAATGTCTTGTCTTCTCATAAATGCATTTGTTTGGTGTTTGTGGAATAGTAATATTTGGAAGTCTATTGTTATAACACTCAATTGAGTAACTTCTTGTTTTGGATTTGTGGAAACATAATAGCATAATACATCGGCACAGATTTTTGTTTTATATCTCTCAATTTTATTTTTATTTTTCCCTAAAGCAATTTGGTCTGATTTTTTATTTGCATTATATGACATATTGTTCACGTTTTTCTTTTCGATTTTGTTTTTACTTTGTTACGAGAGCCTAAATAATCATTGATACTTTCTTATACATGGGTTAGTTCTTTTTGTTTTTCCTAGTTGAATACCTGGAAAGAGTTGTGATAACTCAAAGTATACATCGGAAATCGAGCACATAACAAAATAATGTATCAATTGACAGTTTGGTTCCAGTATGAACAATTTACGCGGGAAGAATATACAAATAATAGACTTTCTGTCATTGGACATATACTTTACTTTTTTATGGCAAGTGTTTGGAAGTGTTGCTTCGGACAATCTCTTGTGACAAGATGCTTAAACTGATGCATGGAAATTATAGTTCACTTTTCTCTTAATTTGCAGAATCGTTGTTAATGTTTCTGGAATCAATGAGAGTTTTGATGTAGATGAAGCTGAACAGAAAAAAACAAACGATGAACAAAAGACTGGAGGAAAAACAAATGGTTTCTTGTTCTTCTTCTCTGCAGAAAGTTTGCAGAGGAATATTTCTTTCTCAATTCAGAAAAGGAGCACTAACGTGCTTTTACATTAACTGAAGGTCCTTAACTTGGGACCACATAAACCTCTACATTTCATCCTAGACACACATCTTTCTAATTTCATGGATCTAACAACACATGGCACTCATGGCCCTTTTACAAAACTAGACATTTACACTTTGCCTCATTCTGCACAAGTGAATACACCAATTCAAACAAAAAACTTATTATAAAAACTTTTCAGCTCAGATACTTATAATTCAACACTCCCCTTTAAGTTTTGAGCTGACTTCACACCAAGCATATCTCGAAGATAGTTGAACCGATCCTTAGACAAAGGTTTTGTGAAGATATCTGCAACCTGTTTTTCAGTGGGACAGTATACCAGATCAATGATTCCTTCTTGCAGTGCATCCTTAATAAAGTGATATCTTCTATCAATGTGTTTTGTCTTTTGATGGAACACAGAATTCTTTGTGATAGCAATGGCAGATGTGTTGTCGCAGTGAAGGGGAGTAGCTACAGTTTGTAATTCTCCAAAATCTTCCAAAACAAACCTTAGCCATATTGCTTGTGTAGTTGCTTCTGATGCACTTATGTATTCAGCCTCTGCAGTTGAGAGTGCAACACAGTTTTGCTTGACTGAAGCCCAGGAAAACACACCACTGCCAAATGAGAAAGCATATCCTGATGTGCTTTTGCTGTCTTCCAAAGAACCACCCCAGTCACTATCACAGAAGCCAATTAAGCAAGCTTTTCTTCCTTTCACATACTCTAAGCCATAGTCCAGAGTTCCCTTGATGTATCTGAGTACTCTCTTTGCAGTTCCATAGTGTTTGTTGGTAGGACAGTGCATGTATCTGGCCAACAAACTAGCTGCATACATTATATCCGGCCTTGTAGCAGTGAGATATAGGAGACTTCCCACAATGCTCCTATACAATTCATCACTTGCAGATCCACTTCCATCATCTTTAGATAGCTTCTCAGTAGCTACCAGAGGAGTTGAGACAGTCTTTGCTTCATTTAAACCAAATTTGCTCAGTAAAGAGCTTGCATACTTCTTCTGATTAATGAAGATGCAGGAATCTGTTTGTATCACTCCCATCCCAAGGAAGTGATGAAGGAGACCTAAATCTGTCATCTCATACTTCATTTTCATATCTTATTTGAACTCTTCTAGCATTGATTTGCAACTACCAGTGTAGACTATATCATCTACATAGATAGACACAATTAGAATATCTTCTCCCCTTGCTTTTATATACAGAGTTGGTTCACTCAAGCTTTTCTTGAATCCACACTGTGAGAAATAGCTGTCAATCTCACCATACCAAGCTCTCGGAGCTTGTTTTAAACCATAGAGAGCCTTATGAAGTTTGTACACCTTTTCTTCCTTGTCTTTCACTACAAATCCTTCAGGTTGCTCAACATATACCTCTTTTTGTAGGACTCCATTCAAGAAAGCCGATTTCACATCTAACTGATACAATTTCCAGCTCTTTTGTGCAGCCAAAGCTATTAATGTTCTAATTGTGTCCAACCTAGCAACCGGAGCATAAGTCTCATTGTAGTCCAAACCAGGCTTTTGTGCATAGCCTTTTGCAACCAACCTTGCTTTATTCTTCAACACTGAGCCATCAAGATTTAACTTAGTTTTGTAGACCCATTTGACCCCTATAACAGGTTTTTCAGTTGGTCTGTCAACAAGTTTCTAGGTGCCATTCTTTTCAATCATAAACAGCTCATCCTCCATAGCTTTTAACCAAGACTCATCTTGTTTGGCATCCTCATACTTCTCTGGATCCATGATACACAGATTACATTGAGCCAATACATCATTCAGATTTCTCCATTTCAAAGGTGTATTATCAAATGCTTGATTTTGTCCTTCAATTACATTTGACATGCTTGAAGATTCACCTAAGATAGGTGACCTTGATTCAGATTCATAGTCTTCACTATTAGGAGCTCTTCTAGACTGAGATAGAATAGGTGATTTAGGGGACAACACCATTCTGTCATTACTCTCTGTGCTTATATCACTGTGCATGAAACTTCCAGTATTAAGAAATGTTGACCCTGAGTCCTCTTCCCAATTCCAGACAGCTTCTTCATCAAATACAATGTCTCTTGACAAGAACAGCTTCTTAGATAATGGATCAAATACCCTATACCCCTTCTCACAAGTTGCATATCCCACAAATACTCCTTTTAGGCTTTTTGGTTCAAGTTTATGTCTCTGTTCACTTGGAACATGAACATAACACAGAGATCCAAATACTCTTAGATGAGCTATTCCTGGCTTTCTACCAGAATAAGCTTCAAAAGGTGTAATGTTGTTTAAAGCCTTTGTGGGGCATCTATTCAGAATATATACAGATGTATGCACAGCTTCTGCCCAGAGAGAGTATGGCATCCTCTTCTCATGCAACATAGATTTCGCCATTTCAATCACTGTTCTGTTCTTTCTTTCCACTACTCCATTTTGTTGTGGAGTATATGCAAGAGTAAACTGTCTTTGTAATCCTTCTTTTTCACAGAACTGATCAAATTCTGCAAACTTGAACTCCCCTCATCTGTCACTTCTCAATGACTTAATCTTGAAACCACTTTGTAATTCTGCCATAGCTTTGAATTTCTTAAAACAGTTGAATGCATCTGACTTATATCTCAAGAAATAGACCCAAACCATTCTGGTAAAATCATCTATTAGCAGCATGAAATACTTATTTCCAGCAATTGACTCAGTCTTCATAGGTCCACACAAATCGACATGAATCAATTCAAGTGGAGCAGTTGCTCTATACACTTGATTTCTAGGGAATTCTTCTCTGTGCTGTTTACCAAATTGGCATCCTTCACAGACTCCATTGTAATCTGCAAGCTGTGGCAAACCATGTACCATTTCCTTGTCTCTCAATTGTTTGAGACCACCAAAATGTAGATGTCCAAATCTCCTGTGCCAAATCTCAGTGGAGTGAGTAACACTCGCTTTCAGCACCATTTGATTCTCAGAGAACAAAGTCAGTGGATAACACCTATTCACTTTCTTTTTCACTCTCATAACCAAGCATTCTAGTGATGGACCATCATACACATTGCACATTCCACCTCCAAACACCAAGAAGTATCCATGTTCATCCATCTGACCAACACTGAGTAAGTTCTCCTTTAACCCGGGAAGATACATTACTTTTCTAACATATTTTCTCCCTTTATTTGTATCAATAACTAAAGATCCCATTCCTGCAACATTCACAAGATCTCCAGTTGGCATTTGGACTTTACCAGCTACATTGGTTCTAACCTCAACAAGCAAATCTACATTTCCTGTCATATGATTGCTACAACCACTATCAATATACCACTCTCCATTCACCTTTGGTTCTGTGACAGTGTTGTTTGCATAAAACAGATTTCCTGTCATCTCCAGTTGACTTGCATTATTTGCCTTTTGTACTGACCTGCCTACATTACACTCCCTAGCCCAATGCCTAAATTTATCACAGTTGAAACACTTTGGTTTCCCTTTGTATCTACACTCACCAAAGTGATACTTAGAACACACTTTGCACTGAGGCTTTGCAACCTCCTGACCCACTGACTGAGATGCATTTGCACTCTGATAATTGTGCAGAGGAGATTTCTGCTGAAATTTGGGTTTTGATTCCCATTTCTTGCCTTTAGAATTCCAATTTCTCTGAGTTCTAGATGAACTCGAATGACCACCACTCTTGTTCTGCTCCTTTGGATTCACAGAGAGTGAAGAGAATGCTCTCTCATTTGCATCAACCATATGCAAATCGAACCGTTGTTCTTGACTCTTTAAGATTGCAACTACTTCCTGCAATTCTACAGTCTCTAGACACTTTGTATTTTCTATAACCAAACAGATAGAATCATAAGGTTTGCTAAGACTGATCAGGACCTTCTGCACTAGTCTCTCATTCGACAAAGATTCACCAAATGTTCTCATCTGATTGATTAGATCATTCAACCGTGTAAGATAGCTAGACAAAGACTCATCATCTCGCATCCTAGCATATTCAAATTCTCTTCTAAGATTCTGCAATTTCACAGATCGTACCTGATCACCACCATGATACTCTCCATACAACAAATCCCATGCCATCTTCGCTGACTCGGCATTGGCGATTCGAGGGAAGATTTGATCCGAGACTGCATTCTGAATGATTCCCAAAGCCTTTGCGTCTTGCATCAACACAGCTGACATTTCTTCATCTCCATCATCCTCCGACGATCCTTCAGACTTCTTCTTCTTCGAATCAGACGTTTTAACTCCTTTCTCCACCAGATTCCACAACCCATGTGATTTGAAGATTGTCACCATTTTGATTCTCCAGAACTCGTAGTTCTCACCGGAGAAGATTGGAGTCCTCACTTCCGAGCCTCCAGATCCAGACATGGTTTTGATCTGAATCGACAACCTTCACAGAGTTTCAAGAGAGCTTCGATTGAGCTCGATAACTTCACAGATTTACGCCCAGATTGTTAAATCCAACCAGGCTCTGAGGCCATGTTAATGTTTCTGGAATCAATGAGAGTTTTGATGTAGATGGAGCTGAACAGAAAAAAACAAACGATGAACAAAAGACTGGAGGAAAAACGAATGGTTTCCTGTTCTTCTTCTCTGCAGAAAGTTTGCAGAGGAATATTTCTTTCTCAATTTAGAAAAGGAGCACTAACGTGCTTTTACATTAACTGAAGGTCCTTAACTTGGGACCACATAAACCTCTACATTTCATCCTAGACACACATCTTTCTAATTTCATGGATCTAACAACACATGACACTCATGGCCCTTTTACAAAACTAGACATTTACACTTTGCCTCATTCTGCACAAGTGAATACACCAATTCAAACAAAAAACTTATTATAAAAACTTTTCAGCTCAAATACTTATAATTCAACAATCGTGGCATCCAGAAGTGTGATTTCAAGTATTCATAGAATTTGGTATTGCAGTTTTGAGCGGATAGTTGAAGAGGCTGGAGGAAAGGTTACGTGCATGGATGGCGGAGAATTTTCTGTATTTGATAGATCTATCTTGGTATCCACCTGTGTGCTGCATGGCAAGGTTAGTTTCTGCTCTATCCAGAATCTAATTACAAAACCTTACGTGTTAAGATCGAACCAGGGTTATAGAATGCATGATCTTAACTTTTCATTGCCCTTCTGTTACTACCACTAATCTTGTTCGCTAGTTATATAACCACTTACGAAGAGTCAAAGGTCAATTCAGTTTCCCTAACTTGATGTATGTTTCTACTCATGAAGTGGCAAGCTTTCCTTTCCCTTACCATATTTTCCCTCCAATTTTTGTGTTAGGGTAGTTCGGGGAGGGAGGTGAGTAGAGCAGATGTTTACTGTAAGTCCGTAACAGAGCTTTTAGTAGTGCTATAATTTTCTGTAAAAGACGCGTTAGATTGTAATCATATTAAATGCACTAGTGGTTTTAAAGAAATAATTCTAGAATTTAATATTTGTAAAATGCAGCTCTTAGAGAGGGTTGCACCTGCAACAGAGAAATTGAAGAGCAAAGGAATTGATTTCTCATTGTGGTACAAGCCCGAAGATTACATAAGAGACATTTGATGCGCCTGACAGTTCATTTGTTCTTTGTTTTTGCCAATGGAGCTGAGAAGATACCTTCCACAGGAAGGTGGTCTCTCATTGTTTCATTGGTGACTTTCGCTGTAAAGTGCAGTTCGAGCGCCTGATATATATGTTATATCTCAGCATGTCTTCCTTTACTGATATGAATATTGCTTTAGGGGTTTTAGTACAGCATAGCATGTTTTCCTATGTTACTTTAGGCAAGTGGAATAGGTGTGAAATTGCTGTAATTCAGAAATAACCGTTGACAACGATCATGGATCGATCTTTATCGTCAAGAATTGGTCCTATGTGAAATCACTACTCTCTCTTTACTGAAGCAGAAAGAAATATGTGAATTTGGGCAGTAGTTAAAAGGGTATCATCCCTTCATTATTATTCTGTTCCGATCATTTCTATCATCCCTTACATACGCACTTGTCTTATTTATGCTTTAATAAAATAAAAACCGGAACGTTATTTCTCTGCTCGTAAGGGAAGTTGCTGGGTACTGTGCAATTTAAACTTTAGGACTAATGTCGACACCCTCGATAACAAGCCCTTTCTTCCATTTCCCAACAGTTTGAAGGAGCTTAAAATTCATGAGGCCAGATTTCCCACATGATGGTGTAAATTCGCCAGCTGGGATTTTTGTCCATTTTCCTATTGGTAAATTCCTCAGATCAACTTTATGGGTTTGCTTTGGCTCCTGAGGGGGAGTGAGGCTGAACTCGACTGGATCTTCCCATCCGTAATTTGGGCACTTCATCTTGATCACAAATGAAACTTGATACTTAGTTCCGGGTGTCAGGTATCCGGCCTCAAAATCCCCTTGCACTTCTAGCCAACATACATCCAACAGTTCAGCAACATCATGGGAGGCATCCCGGTTGGCATCACAGGAGGCATTACTGCAATTAAACCCTAAGTTAGGACCGATTACTATATAGCAGTAACCAACATCAGTTGTGATATACGGATTCAAGTTTTCCGTACCTGGTTCCTTTGTCGGGGTACCAGGTCCAGTAACGACTGTCTGCACCCCAAGTGATTTTGAGAAATCTTGCATGCAACATAAAACAGTTCTTGCCCTTCTCATCAACCGAATACCTTAGCTAACAATAGTCAAGAAAATAATGGGATAAACATGATTGTTGATATTTCAAGCTGTATTAAGAGTTCATCTTTTAATATATTTAAAAGGAAATGATTTCTGCACACTCGTTTTCTTCTGTTGCACACCCTGTTTATTTATGCCCTTTAATTGATTCTCCTTTTGTTTATACAAATATTCAAATGCAATAAACAAACACGTGTGTCCAGACGCAGAAAACGAGTGTGCTAAACTTCTGTAACATTTTTGAAGCATTTTGATAATTTCACACAAAAAACTGAAAAAACAAAGACCGGGAAATTCTTTTTAAAATTGGCAAAAAGTTAAACGCATGGATTTCACCTTTTTCTGTTGGTCGAAAATTCCTGCTTCTCCGAGCTCGGAAAGGAATTTTTCAAGTGAGGACTTGTCGATACTTGTGCCAAAATCTTTCAAAATGTCTTCATACTTATGTGGGAATGACTTCTTTGCTGGGTACTCTTGAGTATTAGCCATCTCTTCGTGCAGTTCTTCAAACATGGTTTCACTATATATACATGGAAAGACAGGGCTAAGCTAGTCATTTCCACAAGGCCCCGCAACATGCGGATGAGAACAAGAAAGGTGCCTTGCGTTGTGAACCTTTTGTTCTTTAAAATGTAGATATCAAGCATGAATTCCTTTTATTTTACTTTTGAATTTCGACCATGTGGGAAGGCACTAGATTGGAAAGCACTTTCGAAAAAGCCTTTTATTCCATATGCTAAAGCTTTTGTTTGTTGATCGTATATATTCCATTATGCGGAAGAATAACATTTATTCTCAGATAATGCAGAAGAAAGATGCCTTGCGTTGCGAACCTTTTATTCTTTAAAATGTAGATATCAAGCATGAATTCCTTTTATTTTACTTTGGAATTTCCACCGTGTGGGAAAGCACTAGATTGGAAAACACTTTTGAAAAAGCCTTTTATTCCATATACTAGAACTTTTGTTTGTTGGTCGTATATATTCCATTATGCAGAAGAATAGCATTCATTCTCAGATAATGCATCACATCCGATATAATATTCCCAGTTTATAAAGTAATATTTGAATTTGCAAGTGATTACTGTAAGTCTGCAACAAAGCCCCAAGCAGTGCTACATGATAAGGATAATACAGTTAATGTATGTATTACTAAACCACAACACGTAAAAGTTAGTTAGAAATTATTCCAATCCAATTTTGTAGCACGTCAAAAAGTAAAGTTTATTCCACAACCCATAGGCCCCAACATGAAACACAAACCCTAATTTAACTTCTATGCATTAATTCATCTTACAAACAACCCATTTATTCCATAAATAATTGATATAGAAACTTGGAACTAAACACCTTACCTTACTATGACTGCCGAAGCTTTAGTGGTCGAAAAAAAATGAAACTTTCCAACCAAAACAAAAAAATATGGTACAAAACACAGCTCACTTCTCTCACCTCTCTCGCATCCCTTTGTTCGAAATTAGAGGCATGAGGTCAACCCAAAACTCAGCTCACTCTTCTCACCTCTCTTTGGACTTCCCTTTCTTCAAAATTTGAGCTTAGAGATATGAGCTCAACCCCAAAACCCAGAGCTCTCTCCGCATCCCTTTCTCCCAAATGAGAAAAGTGATGCAATGAGCTGATGATTTTTAGTATTAAATGCGGATATTTTAGTAATTTTGGTTTTGGGCATAGTGTGCATAGCCGGTTTGTCTTATTTCTGTCCCAAGATTAAGAAAAGGCACACTATTTGCCATTCCAATAAATCAAATTGAGACAGAAGATGAAGAAGAGAAAAGGCTGGTGGAAATCTCAAATCATTGCCATAACTTAAAATTCCAAATTCAATGGGTGGAGGAGGAGGAGACGAAGGAGAAGGGTGGTACTGGAATTTTTGGGATGGCCAATCCAGTCTTCATTTTTTCCATTGCTACAATTGTTAGTCCATCGATTAGATCCAGTCCATGAGGAGGACTTCCCGGACAATGCGCAGCGAGCAAGAGATTGTTGGACAAAAAAGAAGAATCCAACAAATAATACGAAGTTGTGTAGAGGATAAATAAGTGGGCGTGTGCCGTATAAAACTGGTAGGGCCGGATTAATTATTCGGTGACTATTTAGCACATAAACACACCAAACAACTGGATTCGAATTATTAGTGTGAATTCCCGTCCCCAGATTTCACTATTTAAAATTACATATTTCGTATTCTTAGTTTCGATGCATTTATATTTACGGTGTATAGTTTTTTGTCGATAAGTAAAAGGCCAAAAATGCTCTTAATGAGAAATCAAAGCCTTTAGTTTCGACGCGTTTATATTTACAGAGAAACCCAAGATAAATGGAGAAATCGAAGATTGGGAGAAGGTTTCAACTTCCAAGGCAAGGTACAGATTGTGACGGCTTCCACTCAGGGCATCAGCTTCGACATCGCCGAGCGCCTAGGGTTGGAATGCGCCTCTGTCGTCATCTCCTCCCGCAAGCAGGTCAGTCTCCGACACTCATCAATCCTCTCCTCCTGAATCTTTGACCTTTTTACATGAAATTCATATGGGTTTGTTCTTCAATTTTAGTTAAATTTGATTTCTTTCTGGTTTCCGTGGATATTGGGATCGAAAATTGAACCGCTGAATTTCGTTGTGTGTGGTTGATTGTTGAAAATGAAATCAGGCTTTTTTGGGACAGATTCTCAAGAAAGCACTACTTCTTATAAGTACTTATGTTAGAAATGTTTATTCTTTTAATTGAATATTCAAGTGCTTTTGTGGAAAACACTTGGAAGTACCTCTAGAATGCTCTCCAAAAGTGCTTCTATGATCAAAAGCCTTTAGTTGGCAAAATGCGCTTTTAGCCTTTCCAATAGCAGTTGCAAACAGACCAGATTTTTCCCCGTTTAATCCCCGGGAAATATGAAGAGAGGAAAGTTTATGAATATTGCATGTCATGAACTTCAATCAAGTTAAATGGTACATGTTTTTGCGTTTTAGGATGTTTTGAATGGTTGAATTTTTTCGTGCTTGGTCAAATTGTTCCAGAAAAACGTTGATGAAGCAGTTGAGAAACTTAAAGCTCAAGGAATTGAGGCGTTGGGAGTCGTTTGCCACGTTTCGAATGAGCAACAAAGGAAGAATCTCATCAACAAGACTGTGCAGGTAAGAACATTCGTCTGAGTCCATGATTTTACATTCACTGTTGAAGCAAGATGCGAAATATAAACAGAAAACTATGAAAAATGTGGGATGTATAGGTTTTATTTTAGTTTTACATACAAGTTCAAAAGCTCGTAGATGTAGTAGCCTACAGTGTTATTGTGAATTTTACTTGATTACAACCTCTTATTTAACTCACCTTCCAAAGGGGATGGTCTCTTCTCTGTTTCAATGATTCTTCAATGTCATTCTGTTGAACGTTTGAACTTTACTGATTTGTTTGCAGAAATATGGAAAAATAAATGTGGTTGTATCAAATGTTGTTGCCAATCCATCAGTTAACCCCATATTGCAAACCCAAGATGCTGTGCTTTACAAGCTATGGGAAATCAATGTCAAAGCTACTATACTACTTCTCAAGGTAAAAGGTCATATGAAGACATAATTGAGCAGCCAAGAGCTCCTTTTGTGAAACCCCGTCCCCGGATTTCATCGTGTAAAACTATGTATTTTGTATTTCGTATTCTTATTCGTAGTTTCGACGCGTTTATGTTTACGGCGTATAGTTTTTTTTTATATAAGTAAAATGACGAAAATCCTGATCGATTAAACGGAATTCTTGTGGACGTAATTGATCCTTTCATAATTTTTCAGATTTCTTTACGTATTTGGATAGTACTCGTCGATACAAATGCTTGGGCGCAAACGAAATGTGATTCAAAATTATAACGAAGATTTTATGAGGTTTTGAACGTCGAGGATATTTTGGTAAATTGATAATTAATTGGACATGTGATATTTTTGTCTGACCACTAGGTGAGTGCCACGTGGGCACCCCAAAAATTTAAGTCTCTCCCCACCCTCTTCTCTCTTGTAGCTCCTCCCTCTCTCAAGAAACTTTCTTAACTCTCTCCTGGTTGTCCATTTCTTTTCGTGAAACCAACCACCACCATCATCAAAACCACCACCATTATCTACACGTCGTCACCACCATAAACTCCGTTGTGATTTTTGTTTCATTGAAAATGAATCCCAAACACGAGTTCGAAGAACAAGGTTTTGGGCTGAGACTTCTAGGGGTGATTCAGAAATTTTCAGCCATTTTTTGAACTCAGAGCAGGTATAAATCGATTAGATAAATTTTCACGTTTGGATCGTGTGATTTGATTGAAAAATGAGAAAGTTATAACGATTTAAAGTTTGCCCAGTTTCCGGCGAACCCATGACATTCCAGACCATTTTTCGACCAAACCACGGCGAGTTAGCCATCTCGAAAGATACTAATCTGTTCGTCTCATTCCAAGCTATGATTTTCATTTTTGAATCACTCGATTTCGTTGAGTATTGACAAAGTTATAGTTGTTTAAAGTTTGCCCGAAAATTCTGGCGAGTCACTCGTTTTCCTGCGGACAGTCGCTTGAGAGTCCATTTACCGGCCATCTTTGGCCACCGTTGGACTTCCAAATAGGTATAATCTTGTTGTACACTTTCCTAGCTTCATTATTTAAAGTTTTGATGTATTATGGGACAATTTTAGTTGAGAAACAAATGAGATATTATTATTTAAAGTTTACTATAAAATCTGCTCGAGAAGAAACGGGGAAAGAGGAGGAGGAAGAAGAAGACAGAAAAAAAGAAAAGAAAAGAGAAAAGGGGCCTTATGCCCAAAACCAGGCCCATATTCTTTTGGTCCAAACCCTTGGGCCAATGCTCCAACCGGCCCATTTCCGAAATTGGGCTCAGAATATTCTAGGAATATTCTTTGTGTTGAGTTTTTTGAAAATTTATTGGAAACCTTCCTAGGCTAATTTCGACGTCCTGAGTTTGTTTAGTGAAATTCTAATGTTTTAATGTAGTTTCATAGTTGATCGGCTAATTGACTGCCACTTGAATTTGTGATGGGCAGACATCCGACTGTTAGATCGCAATGAGATTTTAGTATGTTATTTTATGAGCATAATGAGAACCTTAGGAAGTTATGGATCCAAAATCCGATGTGCGGAACTTCTGGATTGAATTACTAGGGTTGTAGACACGACCGTTGACCTCTGACCCACAGTTACCTTTTGGTTAATATATCTCGAATTCATCTAGCATGTCTTAGATGACGTGTACAACCTATGATTACATGTTCTATTGATAAAATTATGAGACATGATTTGATATATGTTCTAGGCGACGATCGTTCGGGATGCCTCGATATTCGTGCTAGGGAGTCGTAGTCCAGACTCCAAGTGAGTGACTTTAATATATGTGATATTGGAGATTAGTTTTCGTAATTGTTATCCTGTGTGGATATGACTTGGTTTTATAAATATGTTTTCTACTAAATTGTTAATTTTAATACTTAGCCATCAATTTATGTTTATGAAATGAGATTTGACGTGTATATTTGAAATATAGTTTGATTTGTATGATTGACATGTTGTGATTAAATTCGAGGGCTAGTAGTGGACCGTTAACCCATTGTGATGGGGATTTGTTGCTTCAATGTTGTTTCATTTCCAGCTTCGTTGATTCGTTCTAAATTTAGTATTTGTGCCTTGTTGAGCTTTGTTGAGCTTTTGTAAATTGAGTAACTTGTGCCTTATCTCGTTTCTTTGAGCCATTGTACATTATGGTTGTTGGCCTTCCGCTCGATTTCGTTGAGTGATCCGGAACTGGGGTTCCGTTGAGTGGTCAGGAATCCCTCGTGCTCCACGATTCCGTTGAGTTTGAGTAGTCCAAAATCGTATATTGGGTGGATTTCGTTGAGTGGTCCAGAATCCCGTTTGGTATTATGGTTCCGTTGATAGGTCCGAAACCTAATTAATTGCTTTGTTGATTCTTCGGATTGAGTTTGGATTGAGATAGCTTCAGAGATGTAGGCTTCGACCGAACTGTGACGCTCTAGCCCTACTTTCTATTATGTTGTATGAGTTTGTGGTTGTGAGCTTTTGTGCCTTGTTTTAGACGAGCCGTTGGATGTCTGGGTGACTCCTTCGGGTTTTTCAGTGACTTGATTATGATTTCATAAAATATAATTTTATATTGGGTAAATTACACTTTAGCACCTCAGGTTTGAGATCCATTGCAACCTCATACAACGTCTTCAAAACATTTTACTTTCCTACCTCAAGTACTATTTTATTTCAATATAATACATCCGTTACATTTTACATCTATTGATTCGTTAAGAGCTGATGTAAATGCCACATTTGTGCCACATGGCAAAAAAATTAATTTTTTTAATTTAATTTAATTTTAAAAAAAATAAACTGAAACCCAAAAACCCATTCCCCCGACCCACCTCCCTTTCCTCCACTCTCTTCACCTCCCATCCAAAAAACCCACCCCACCTCCCCCATAATCCTTTCCCCCCACCCCACCCCACCCCCACTCCGAGCCTGACCTATTTGCTTACCCTTGACCCGCTACACCCGATTCCAACTCCCTCCTCCTATGCATCTTCTCCAAGCTCCCATTTCCCATTACCTCCTATTTCCCATTTCCCATTATAATCTGGAACGTCGCACCGCCACCCATCCATTCCCAAACCCTCCCTCCCTCCTTCTTTCTCTCTCATCTCTCTCCATCTCTCTCACTACAATTTTCTTCAACATATTTGGGTCGTGGAGCATAAGAGACGGTGAGGCTCTCGATCTGGTTCTTCTCGGCGTCGGGGAAATGGTCTTGTCCGAAGAGGAGTTGGGAGCGCATACAAATTCACATCGAATAGGAGTTGCAATTGTAATGAGAGAGAAAGAGGTAGATAAAAATTTAAAATTTTCATTTTTAAAAAAAAGTGTGGTAAAGATAATTATATTTTAAAACAAAAAAATAAACAAGAAAATAACTCTGAAGCGCATCAAAATCCCCGGCTGGATTTCGACGCCTCGCCCCGCCAACCCTCTCTTCAACGGCGACCCCAACCCAATCCTCTTCGATTTGGACGAATCTAACCCCCAAATTCACCGAATCGAACCTAACCCCTAAATTCATTGAATTCACATTTCAAATTGTGAGTTCACTTTTGTTGTGCTCTCTGCCTGAACCACCACCAGATTTGTTGGCCGGACTTTGGGTGTTCACCTCTGTTTCGCTCTCTGCTCAAACCACCACCACCAGATTCATCATTGACCTCTACTGCACTCTGCCTGAACCACCACCACGAACCGCAACAAATCGTCGCACCTTCTCGTGATCTGACGAAACCAGAGTTGGGTGAACTGAGCAGGCGAGAGGGAATAGAGGCCTTAGGATTCTCGCCTCTCAGCCATTTTCATTCCCACCGCATCTCAAACGAACCCAGCACTCACATCTCTCGCCACCTCCATCGTGTTCACTCGAGGTACGGCTCAAATTGGTTGGGAACTTGGGAGATTTTCAAGGGACGACTTCGAATTGCTTCCATTTTGGCATCGGAAAATCTGATGAAGAAGATGAACTTTTTTTTTTAATTTTAAATTCTTGTTTTTAATTTTGTCATTAATTAATAGTTTTTTATTTGTTTTTATTCATATGGTGCAAAGTTGGCAGCCACACTAGCACAAATATAGATTTTATATTTGCCACATCATCATTTAACGGCAAACTTAACAGATTTTGTAACAAATGTATAAAATTGAAATGAAATAATAATTAATGTATGAGATTGAAATGTTTTAAAGATGTTGTGTGAGATTGCAATTAACTCTAAACTTGAAGTGGTAAAATGTAATTTAACCCTCTATATTTGATGTTTATAAACCGTGCTTGATGAATGGTTTTTATTATTATCACATACGCAGCATTATTGTCACTCAAACAGGCTTCATGGCTTATCCGGGTTGTTGTTTGCCCGATGCACCATTCCCATGGTGTAGGGGCAATTGTGCAGGTTTTAGTAGATACGAGGAGTTTTGGGGTAGCAGACAGAGTTCAGAGAGTTCAGAGAGTTTGGAGTGTTAGGTTACCCCTATGCATTTCCTTAAAAAGATGTGATTATTATTATTACCAATTCAGTATTTCAATTTTTATTTCTTGGCATTCCCTTACAGTCTACTATAGCGCGTCGATCTTGGACTTACATCGGGATCGGGGCGTGACACCTTTCCCATGAAAATTTTCTGCTCGAGCTGCAATAAACAGTTGCCGAGGACTTTTATATGATTTATTTTGTCCTCTACTCCCATTTTCGATGTGCATAAATTCTTGCTGTAGTACGCTAGTTATAAAACTAGATTATATTTGCAGGATGCATCTCGCACTTGACGAAGGGTTCTTCTGTTGTTATCATTTCCTCAATTGCTGGCTACGATCCACCAGGAGCTGCCATGGCTATGTATGGGGTCACTAAAACAACCCTTCTTGGGCTAACCAAGGTATGTTGGTGGTTCCTGTTTTGCAGCGTTTGTTTCTTTAGCTCTGGAAGCCACACATTTTCTTCAGCTTGTTCTTTGCTGGTCTTACTTTAGGCCCTTGCCGGTGACATGGCGCCAGATACTCGTGTAAATTGTGTTGCTCCGGGTTTTGTTCCTACAAACTGTGCTTCATACATTACAGAAACTGATGCCGTGGTAAGTATATATGTGCATATATAAAGGCCAATGTCGGGATATATAGTTCCTTTCCAATGGATCTTGGGCAATGGCCATTGACCTTTGTGGTTGACTGAACTCGAATGGTATTTTGTTGCAGAGGAAGGCCCTCGAGGAGAAGACGTTACTCAACAGGCTCGGTACCACTGGAGACATAGCTGCTGCCGCTGCCTTTTTGGCATCCGCTGATGCTTCTTAAATAACCGGAGAAACTATAGTTGTGGCCGGAGGGATGCTCTAGACTCTAGTTCGCTTCTTTATCAACATGTTTTTGCTCGAATCATTACAAGAACAAGTGTTTTTTTTCATAATAACTATTAGACCTTGAAGCAAATATCAATAAAATTTACTTCTGTCGATTTTCAACGTTAATTTTCGCCATCTCATAAACCTCACAAGGGGAGTAATTTTTGCATTTACAATCTCAGACACGAAATATTAACGCTACATAATCTCATGCTTAATAGATTATTAACATTTCCTTCTTGTCACAAACAATACACATTACAAGATGAAATACAAATACAATTGAGACCGGACGATTTATAACAAAAAAAGGAAACCACAGAAACCCTAGTAACTACTTTTTGTACTACAATCGAGCATCAGACGAAAGGCAGCGGGAATCCCTTTGGGCACTCTATGAAGTTATGACTTATGTACACGAAATCAGAGCATCCTGATTTCCGACGTTACATCATCTACAAACTTCTTCAAAGGGTGGTCGTAGGGCCTTTTTGCCCTATTGCATTACCACCTTCGCAGCATATTAATCCAGAATAAGCTATCTTCAGTCTTTCTGAACTGTATCTTTAGGCTTACATACACTTAACCACGAAGGGAAAGTACAGAGCCGGTTGTCGTATGTGCTTTTTCCTTCGGTTTCAGCCTTAATATTCCAGCCTGACTGAAGTCTTTAAAGTAAACAGAGAACTGCATATGCAGTCTTTTTGGTGGTGTAAAACAACTGCAAAAGACAAATCAAAGATGGCACCATTTACGGAAAACAGGTTAATTATACTGTATTATTGCTTGACCGTACTATTGCCCCAACAAAAATCCAAGCAAGAGTTTCAAATTGTTTGCCCACCAGTGGAGGATAACAAATGCGTACATGAATCGTCCGGGCATACTAGCATCTGGCTATATTCATGTTAAGCGTCGCATGAGCAAATTTTATCTGGTACTGCATGCCTAAAATGTTTACTTTTACATAGTGTATGTATATATATGGCCGCGTACATGTATGTATCTACTATGTTTCACTTCCCAGCCCTGTCAGATCCATGGCTGCAGTATATACAAATCATTATTCTAAATCATCGTCAGCCAAACTTTGACACAACGCAATTCAGAGCACATAAGCCAAATAGTCTGACAACTAACCTCGGAATGTCTAGATTTTTTATTCTCCGACTTGCGCACACAGCATCCTTTAGAGTCACACAACTCTGTGGAAACATATACACACCTAAGTACCCTTTGGTAGGATGATTCCAAAGGAATACTGACACAGGTAACAACCTACATGCAGAGATATCCACACATATTACTACCTAGGAAAAACAAGCATAGAAGAATAAAACCAAACCACCATAGTAGGATAAAAAGATTTATTACTACGGTGAAATCCAAGATTGTTTTACTTTTTTGATAAGGCAAGATTTTAATCTACGTGGAGGGAGATTCAAACTTGGGTGCAAAGAGCCAGACACACTGCTATGACCAACTGACTTAACCCGTATCTGCAATATTATTTTACTTTTAACTTCTCCACCAATGATGGATGTAATTCCTACGTGATACCAAATGCCCGATACAAATACAATACACAACTGCAAACATTCGAATTCACAGTGATAATCCAACCCCTTAGTAGTTGTCGAAATCGAACAATTGACCCACAAAGTCTTTGAAACAAAACTATAACACTAGACAAAACAAAAGGCTTAATATGTAGCATCAGAAAATATCCCTAATCAAATCTTGAAAAATAACAAATTGGGAAAGTACCAAATTTAAATAGCAAGAGCAAGCGAGCAACCCAATTATTTTAAGAGCAAGCAAGCAACTAAATAAATATGGAAAGGGAAAGGAAAAACTGAGAGAGATGGGGAGTGTGAATTTACCCTTGTAACCTTGACGTATTGTCCGTCAATGGCACCTCTGAGCTCAGCATCTGGGTATTTCCTCATAAATCCTAGCAGCCCTCTTCTTTGCCATGCGAAATTCCAGAGAATAACCACCAATACCGACACCAGAAATAGCGCCACCGCCACCAGAATCACCCATTTCTTGACGACCACCATCAGAAACCCACCCACTCCGCCACCATGAACACCCACACCGCAACCCTTGACACACGAAACCCCACCTTGACCTCGTCAGTTAAGGTTTTAACCGCCGACCCATACACCACTTTGCTTTTGCTTATCGACCCTGTGTGTTCTAGCTGACCGGACAACCTACTAGGCTCGGAGCTTAGTGGGCCTAAACCCAATGGGCCGGAGGTGATAAGGCCAGTTACCTAGAGCTGTGGTGTTAAGGGCCAGAGGATTTCTTAGAAATCTAACCAGAATTGGGCCCCGATCAGACAAATACGCTATTGTGTTGGGAGAAGGAAGGGCGTGAGCCTGAGAGCTTGGAAAGAGGAGGAGGTCCACAGGATGGGGCTGAAAGAGGATGATCGGCAATTTGGATGTCGAGCATTTTGCCCAGCTATTCGGTAAAGGCAGACAACATGGAGAAGGTGGTCGTGTTGGAAACAACTGAGCTGGTGTAAACACTAAAACTCTACACCTGATCTCAACAAGATGCATGGCTAAAGAATGAAATAGGGATGAGCCAGTAAAAGGGGTATCCACTGGGTCAATGTCACGCCCCGATCCCGACGTACATCTAGGATCGATACGTAACGTCACCAAGTACCCGTATGTCTAACATACCTTACCTCCAGGATATAGATAAAGCACAACTCAAGATTCAAATTGCGTAGTAATTTTTTGTTTACTCTATAGCTGCATCTAACCTCTTTGTTAGACTGCCTAGGTACCCCCCGACCGGATCAAGCCATTTGTAGTTCACCATTTGTTAAACTCTAAAATTTTCATAAAACACTTTCTAGCAGCAAATATGGAGTGTCGTAAAACACTTCCTAGCTGAAAACATATAGTACCACACTACACATGAACCATAAGCCAAACAAGAGTTGTCATCTTGCCATACACACACACATATGCTTTCTAACATCATTCCACAATCACGTCAATTAATAACTCATACAATACACCAAAATGCAGGGCTATAGCGACACAGTTCGGCCGAACCCTACATCTCTGAAGAGTGTGATTTCGAACCACTTAACAGAACCAAAATACCAAGCGGGATTTCAAACCACTTAACGAAATCCAAACCAAGATACGATCTAGACAACTCAACGGAATCATGGAGTATAAGGGATTCCGAACCTCTCAACGAAATCCAAGTGGATACGATTCCGGACCACTCAACGAAATCGCGGAGTACAATGGATATCGAACCACTCAACAAAATCTAAAACAATATACGATTCTGGTCTAAAACAAGATACGATTCTGGACCACTTAACGGAATCACGGAGCACGGGGGATTCCGGACCACTCAAGGGAATCCAGATAGAGCAAGGAACCAGACCACTCGACAGACCCTAACATAACCCAGTTATAGACCGCTCAACGGAACCGAGCGGAAGTCCAAGAAATAGATAACGGCTCAAAGAAACAAGACATGAATCAAATTACTCAATTTAGAACGGCTCAACGAAATGAGAAATGAAACAAGGAAACGAGATATGAAACAAGCTTCAAGGCAACAAACCCCAAGACAATGGGCTAACGGTCCACTACCTGATCCAATCATCTTCCCCGTAGCCAAGTCCTGCAAGACACATAAAGTGGGAAACAAAATGGCACAACAATTTAGAGAGTCAGTAACTTGACTGGCAAACATGAGATTTAAGTGAAAAGAAGGAACACATAAAACGTTGTCTAATGTAATATCTAAATTGAACGGTATGGTTCTTGTAGAAATGATTGGGGTTGAAGACCCAGTGGGTAATCTAACAGTGGATATGGGTGAAGATGTGCTTTTGGTGAAAAGTGAAGAGTCTGAAATGATATGATTAGTAGCACCGTTATCCAAAATCCAAGATTGAGTATGTACAGAATTAATGGTTGCAACAGTAAAAGAGGACAAACCTGCTACATTTGCATAAGAACTGTTGTTACCAGAGGTATTATTTAAATTCATCATGGACACCACGTGAGCAAATTGTTGAAGTTGATCTGTAGAAAGGCCTTGCAGCGGGTTGAAGGAAAATTGAATTTGTGTAGGACAGTGGACAGTTGCTGTGTTGGCAGTATGGATGGCAGCAGGGACGAGACCCGATGCTGCATTGGCAACAGGCGTAGGAGCATAGGCAGCGCGTGGGTTGCTGCTGCATGGGACATTGCGCGACTGTGCTTTTCCTTGACTTCCTTCATTCGTCCCATTTTTTGAACGGCATCTATCTTCAGTGTGTCCTCTTTTATCACAAAACTTGCAATGATATTTTCGATTTCTACAATTATCAAATGTATGTCCGTCTTTATCACAATATTCACAATGGAGATTTTTGGAATTGCTGAAGGAGTTTGAGCGACTTTGAACGGCTGCAACAATGGAAAAATTATCACGTGATCCTGATCCTGAAGACATTTGTCTTTGTGTTTCGTCTTCAATAACAAGGGAATAGGCTTGGCGAACTTTAGGCAAAGGTGCCATCATGAGAATATTACTTCGAACTCTACTATAGACATCGTTGAGACCCATGAGAAATTGCATCATTCGATCTTCTTCTATTTATTCATTATGTGCCTTTGTCTGGTCGCAGATGAGCAGAGGTCGGTAAGTCTCTAATTCATCCCAAAGGCCTTTAAGTTTTGTAAATTAAGCTGAGACTGTCATGGAACCTTGAGAGAGATGTGATGGACTTTTGGATTTGATAAATTGTTGGTGCATTTTTTTGTGAGAACTGATCTTTAAAATCTTCCCACACCTGTTGAGCGCTTTTGGCATGAACAACTCCTTTGGATAAATCAGGCTCCACAGATTGAGCAAGCCATGTTAAAATCATACTATTGCATTGATTCCAAAGAGCATATTATTTTGGTTGATCCTTTGCTGATGGAGGCTGAATCAAGTCATCAACGAAGCCAATTTTGTTTTTAGCTGTGAGAGCATGAATCATGGATTTGCTCCAAGATGGATAGTTGGATCCATTCAATTTTTCTGGAACGAGCATATGGCCAGGGCTATCTGAATGATGAACATAGTATGGGTTTGATGAATCCATACCGATTTTGCTATGGGTTTGACTGTTTTGTGGTTGTAGTTGAATTACTGTGTCTGACATGATGTTTGGAAAATAACAAGAATTGACAAGGCAGGCTAGGCTTTGGATACCATAATAAAAAGTTGAATATTAAGATGACTAAATGCCAGGACAATTGAAAGGGGCAAAAATTGAATAGTTCGGAATATCTCATTGATCAACTTTACAACACAATATATACACCATTAAGTCAAACCAATTAACCCTATATCACTCCTAGAAAACCGTATCCCTAGGGGGATTTGACAAAAAGCAAACTAAGTAAATATATTACATGATGTTTTCTTAATACTATCTAGCCTCCGATATCTTCGCAGATGGAACAACAAATTTTGCACATGGTTATCCTAGCTTTGCAGTTTATGTTGCTGCTGCCGTGGTGCTGATCACATATAGTAGATTTTATTTGACATGTTCCTTGCACGATTGCATGATATGTTAAGATGTCTATTTGATTTTCTGGTACTTCCCTTCACATGTGGGCCTCATTATTAGAGTCAAAGGTGTCTTCAACTTATATTGAACAGTTGCGATGTGATGATTTGAGCTCAGGATCTCTTACTCTGTTACCATGATAAATATTATTTATTTACCATTATTTTCAAAAGCTCAAAGTGTTAGGATGTGGACCAAAAATCATCTATCACTATAACGTCTATGACTGAGTGGAAATTAACATGTTGGTTTTCTGTTTATATTTTCAGATAGAGTTAGTTGGGGCCCCTATGTGTTGGAATACCCGTATTTTTCTACTAGTGCTAGTATGGAAGTTCTGCCTAAATAGTTGCCTTAGCCTTAATTGATTTTCTAAGTGTACTATTGATGTTGAGCTCGATCGATAATCTGTGTTATGATAAGAGGGGGAGCATTTTGTAATGGCCAAAGAATTCACGTGAGCCAAACTGATGAGGTTAGAATTTCTTTTATTAGAAGAAATAGAATTTCGAAATCTATAACTATGTCGAATCATGTTACTTTTGGTCGATGACTAAGTCTGATCTTATTGGATGTTAGAATATTTGCAGTGGTGTATTGATTAACACTTACTGCTATTTCTTTGTATTAGAATGCAATAAATAAATGTACAAAACCATAATATACCTTAGGCTGTGATTATCTTTACCCAATTTTCTTAAGAAATTCCAACCACCACCAGAATGTTAGGCGTAAAGGTAGCAAGTTAGAAACTAGAAAAGGTATTAGAGAGAGAGGTGAGCTATCTCATGTGTATCGCTTACTTTATAAAGGAGAAACCATTTTACATTCTATTTAGGCTCATACTCTTCCATATTTCAGGTGGGACGATCTCTTCTTGTTACTGGATTTGGTTATGAACAAGATGGCGTATGGATCACCAACATAGAGTTATTTAAAGAGTTCACCGACATCAGCAGGGTAATAACCATTCGTTATAGTGCTAAGCAATTTTTATTTGAGTTTTTACTTTAGGATTAATTTAATTTCCTATTCTCTCTCTCTCTCTCTCTCTCTCTCTCTCTCTCTCTCTCCATGTTTATGACTTAAACTCTTTTTTACCCCTTGGTTTTATCCCTACATCGTAATGTTTAGGGTGTGAGAAGGCTCAGTGCAGCTGCGGAAGACATGTGCCATGTAGCTCTTCGGATTGTAGAAGCCCACTGGGAATATCGACTAAAGCCATGAGATAAGGCAGCTGGTGTTTTGGTAATGTCTCGTCTTCTCATAAATGCATTTGTTTGGTGTTTGTGGAATAGTAATATTTGGAAGTCTATTGTTATAACACTCAATTGAGTAACTTCTTGTTTTGGATTTGTGGAAACATAATAGTATAATACATCGGCAGAGATTTTTGTTTTATATCTCTCAATTTTATTTTTATTTTTCCCTCAAGCAATTAGGTCTGATTTTTTATTTGCATTATATGACATATTGTTCAGGTTTTTCTTTTCAATTTTGTTTTTACTTTGTTACGAGAGCCTAAATAATCATTGATACTTTCTTATACATGGGTTAGTTCTTTTTATTTTTCCTAGTTGAATACCTGGAAAGAGTTGTGATAACTCAAAGTAGACATCGGAAATCGAGCACATAACAAAATAATGTATCAATTGACAGTTTGGTTCCAGTATGAACAATTTACGCGGGAAGAATATACAAATAATAGACTTTCTGTCATTAGACATATACTTTACTTTTTTATGGCAAGTGTTTGGAAGTGTTGCTTCGAACAATCTCTTGTGACAAGATGCTTAAACTGATGCATGGAAATTATAGTTCACTTTTCTCTTAATTTGCAGAATCGTGGCATCCAGAAGTGTGATTTCAAGTATTCATAGAATTTGGTATTGCAGTTTTGAGCGGATAGTTGAAGAGGCTGGAGGAAAGGTTACGTGCATGGATGGCGGAGAATTTTCTGTATTTGATAGATCTATCTTGGTATCCACCTGTGTGCTGCATGGCAAGGTTAGTTTCTGCTCTATCCAGAATCTAATTACAAAACCTTACGTGTTAAGATCAAACCAGGGTTATAGAATGCAAGATCTTAACTTTTCATTGCCCTTCTGTTACTACCACTAATCTTGTTCACTAGTTATATAACCACTTACGAAGAGTCAAAGGTCAATTCAGTTTCCCTAACTTGATGTATGTTTCTACTCATGAAGTGGCAAGCTTTCCTTTCCCTTACCATATTTTTCCTCCAATTTTTGTGTTAGGGTAGTTCGGGGAGGGAGGTGAGTAGAGCAGATGTTTACTGTAAGTCCGTAACAGAGCTTTTAGTAGTGCTATAGTTTTCTGTAAAAGACGCGGTAGATTGTAATCATATTAAATGCACTAGTGGTTTTAAAGAAATAATTCTAGAATTTAATTTTTGTAAAATGCAGCTCTTAGAGAGGGTTGCACCTGCAACAGAGAAATTGAAGAGCAAAGGAATTGATTTCTCATTGTGGTACAAGCCCGAAGATTACACAAGAGACATTTGATGCGCCTGACAGTTCATTTTTTCTTTGTTTTTGCCAATGGAGCTGAGGAGATATCTTCCACAGGAAGGTGGTCTCTCATTGTTTCATTGGTGACTTTCGCTGTAAAGTGCATTTCGAGTGCCTGATATATATGTTATATCTCAGCATGTCTTCCTTTACTGATATGAATATTGCTTTAGGGGTTTTAGTACAGCATAGCATGTTTTCCTATGTTACTTTAGGCAAGTGGAATAGGTGTGAAATTGCTGTAATTCAGAAATAATCGTTGACAACGATCATGGATCGATCTTTATCGTCAAGAATTGGTCCTATGTGAAATCACTACTCTCTCTTTACTGAAGCAGAAAGAAAAATGTGAATTTGGGCACTAGTTAAAAGGGTATCATCCCTTCATTATTATTCTGTTCCGATCATTTCTATCATCCCTTACATACGCACTTGTCTTATTTATGCTTTAATAAAATAAAAACCGGAACGTTATTTCTCTGCTCGTAAGGGAAGTTGCTGGGTACTCTGCAATTTAAACTTTAGGACTAATGTCGACACCCTCGATAACAAGCCCTTTCTTCCATTTCCCAACAGTTTGAAGGAGCTTAAAATTCATGAGGCCAGATTTCCCACATGATGGTGTAAATTCGCCAGCTGGGATTTTTGTCCATTTTCCTATTGGTAAATTCCTCAGATCAACTTTATGGGTTTGCTTTGGCTCCTGAGGGGGAGTGAGGCTGAACTCGACTGGATCTTCCCATCCGTAATTTGGGCACTTCATCTTGATCACAAATGAAACTTGATACTTAGTTCCGGGTGTCAGGTATCCGGCCTCAAAATCCCCTTGCACTTCTAGCCAACATACATCCAACAGTTCAGCAACATCACGGGAGGCATCACGGTTGGCATCACAGGAGGCATTACTGCAATTAAACCCTAAGTTAGGACCGATTACTATATAGCAGTAACCAACATCAGTTGTGATATACGGATTCAAGTTTTCCGTACCTGGTTCCTTTGTCGGGGTACCAGGTCCAGTAACGACTGTCTGCACCCCAAGTGATTTTGAGAAATCTTGCATGCAACATAAAACAGTTCTTGCCCTTCTCATCAACCGAATACCTTAGCTAACAATAGTCAAGAAAATAATGGGATAAACATGATTGTTGATATTTCAAGCTGTATTAAGAGTTTATCTTTTAATATATTTAAAAGGAAATAATTTTTGCACACTCGTTTTCTTCTGTTGCACACCCTGTTTATTTATGCCCTTTAATTGATTCTCCTTTTGTTTATACAAATATTCAAATGCAATAAACAAACACGTGTGTCCAGACGCAGAAAACGAGTGTGCTAAACTTCTGTAACATTTTTGAAGCATTTTGATAATTTCACACAAAAAACTGAAAAACAAAGACCGAGAAATTCTTTTTAAAATTGTCAAAAAGTTAAATGTGTTGTAGTATTAATTAGGATAGGAATATGATTGTGTAAATCCTATGAGATATAGGAATGTATCTTATAGTCCTATTAGGAGTTAATTACCTATTCTATGTTGTAATTCTTATGGGAAAGGTTTTACCTTTCTACCACTATAAATAGAGACACAATGGGGTGAATTATAACACACCTCACAATCAAATCAATCTCTCTTCTCTCTAAAGCTTGCCGCACCACCCCTCTCTCTCTCTTCCTAGATCGCTCACTCAATTAGGCCTACAACACGTTATCAGCACGCTCTTGCCAGAAGCTAAGGAATTGACGCATCGTTGGAGGAGGCTTTCATCCACCAAATATTCAAAGGCTTATTCGTTTTCTGCTAATCAGGTACGCTTAAAATAAAAGAAGATATTTGAAACGTCCACGAAGCATGAAAACATTCCCCATGATGCATGAACCCCTCTATGTTTATATTTTCCTTTCGATATATATATTGTATATGTTCATATATTTGTCAATATATATATTTGTTTCATGCATCGCAAAATTAAATTGCTATGTGGAATTTGTGAGTCAAATTATAAATTTAAATTAGAAGCAAACTAGGGTTTCCTAAACCCTAAGGGAATTGAAAAAAAAAACAGTGGAATGGATTTGGTGCGGCACCGCACCATTCTTGTGAACAGACACCAGGCTTTGGCCTGGGAGAATTCTGAACGGGCCTGCAGCCCCCCACACATGCCCTAAGGCCTGCTGCCTTTATCCAACCCAGCCCAAAATCGCTGGGGCTCCATTCCCTGCCCGCTGCAACCTTCAAGGTTGCTGGGTTTGCTGCCAGGCCCGCAGCCTGCAAACCAGGCCTTCTCGGCCCATCACCTCGCGTGTCACGCCAGCCTTGCGGTTGGGCCTTGTGTCCCGGCCTGCACATGGGCTTCGCCCTGCGGCCCGCCTCACGCCAACCTGGTGGTTTGGTTTTTCCCGCGCAAAACCTAGAAGGCCAGCTTTCGCTGGGCCTTCCCCCCGTGTACCCCA
This sequence comes from Crataegus laevigata, assembly GCA_963580275.1. Taxonomy (NCBI): domain Eukaryota; kingdom Viridiplantae; phylum Streptophyta; class Magnoliopsida; order Rosales; family Rosaceae; genus Crataegus; species Crataegus laevigata. Next base: position 553,131 of record OY756939.1, read on the forward strand.
TCAACCCAACCCAGCTCGGCTGGGGGTTTTTCCTGCCTCACCCATGGCCTGCAGCCACCCCCCTTTGAGGTCTTTTGGGCCTTGTCTTATGATTAAGACACCCAAAACCGTGCCCAATTACCCACGGCACTAAGCCCAAATTATTTTGGGGCTATACTTTCGACCCAATACTATTATTTTAATATTATTTTGCTTCTATAATCAACCCCGTATGACCCGATTTATTGAATTAATTAAAATTGACCTGCAGTTCATTAATCTGATTATGAATCCAAAATTATTGACCTGAAGCTCATTTTTTTGGACATTAACGATTCAATAATTTATTTTTATACTTTGAACCGTCACATACTTTCGTAGTAACGAAGCTCTCACACTTGAGTTCCCGAAGAACCTCAAATCCACTATATGTATATTTGTATATTGTATTATGTGTTTCTTGCAGGAACCTCTCATTATGAACTAATTGTTCATAAAACTAAATTGAACCTGTAGTTTCAATTTTAGTGCCTTTGAAACCTGAAGTTTTCATTCAAAACATACCACATGAAACCTGTAGTTTTCATGCATGATTTAAACCACTACATGTCTAATAGAACCTATATGTTCTACGATATATGTCTATGGCTTACCATATGACTACTCACGTTTTTCTCCCTCTGTTTTAGGGACATGTCGAACTTGAACAAGCTCGATTTCTCCGCTCTAGAAGTCTCTGGAAGAAACTATCTAAAGTGGGTTCAAGACGTGAAGCTCCATCTAACTGCAAAGGGTATTAGAGCCACCATCGAGGCACCCGTCACTGACAAACCTGTTGACAAAGCTCAGAAGGCTACTGCAATGATCTTCATTCGAAGACACATCCATGATGCACTGCAGACCGAGTACCTCGCTGAGGAGGACCCACGCACCCTCTGGCTTGCTCTGGCCGACCGTTTCGATCACCAGAAAGACATCTACTTGCCTGAAGCAAGACACGATTGGCAGCATCTTCGCTTCCAGGACTTTAAGTCCGTGAATGAATACAACTCTGAAGTTTGTAGAATCCGTTCTTTGTTGAAATTCTGCAAAGTGGAACTCACCGAATCAGATCTCCTGGAGAAGACCTATTCGACCTTCCATGCCACCAATATTGTCCTGCAGCAACAATATAGGGCACAGAAATTCACCAAGTTTTCGGATCTAATCTCTGTTTTACTTCTCGCTGAAAAGCAGAACCAGCTTTTGATGAGAAATCATCAAGCTCGACCGACTGGCTCGAATGTTGTGCCTGAAGCACATGCCATATATTCTAGCAGCCATAAACGACGTACGAATCGTCGTGGTCGTGGTAATAGGCAACAAGCTCCACCACGAGCCCAAGGTCAACAGAGAGCCGCACCTAAGGGAAGGATTGCGACCCAGCAGCGTCCACCACTCGCCCCTAAGGTCCCAAACTTCAAGAATAAGGGCAAAGCTCCCAGTCAGTCTGCTTCTACTGAACTGGACATGTGCTATCGTTGTGGATCAAAGGATCATTGGTCACGCGTATGCCGAGCTTCCCCTAAGGCTATTGCCAAGTATCATTCACATCGTGAGTCTAACTTTGCAGCTGTGGATCGTCCGGAAGATGCCACCACATCCATGGAGATATCGGATTTTCAGGAGGCGTCAGCCCCTATGGAAGAATAATTAGACATGTTCTTAGGGTGTTTACCCCTAGTGGCCGAACCCACTAGGAGTGGCCAGCCCTATCCCCTATTTATCTAGGTTTATGGTTTAAATTTTTGAACAATTTTTCTAAGTATTTGGAATAATTTGTTTGGTTTTGATTTGTTTTGAATTATGGATTATTATTTGAATGGATATTATTTTTCTCGAATTGCGTAATTGAATGAATGGACTTATATTTATGCATGTGACCAATTCAATCAATTTATTTCTAGGTATGTCTAGTAGGGAAGTTAGTTGTCTGGCAGATAGTGCAACCACGCACACCATCTTGCGTGAAAATCACTATTTTACTAACTTAATACCCCAGAAATCTCCTTTGACAACCCTCGCCGGTTCATCCAACCTGGTTGAAGGATACGGAAAGGCACGTATCATGTTGTCTAATGGTACTATCTTGACCATTAAGGAGACACTCTATTCTCCACATTCCGGAAGAACGTTGCTGAGTTTTAGAGATATTCGAGATAATAAATATCATATTGAAACCACTGAAGATCATGGTTCTGAATTTCTTTGTATCACTTCATACGAATATGGCCAGAAGCGTATTCACGAGAAGTTGGAACGTCTGCCGAATGGGTTGTACATCACAACCATTCGGGGCATAGAAGCCCACAGTGTGGCCGGCCCTATGCTTGAGTTCCAGGACACTTTGTTGCTTTGGCATGACCGTTTGGGACATCCTGGACGTGACATGATGCGCCATATCCTCAAATCATCACACGGCACAAGTTACATCCTCATGTAGGACTCCCACCATGCAAAGCGTGTTCTTTGGGGAAGTTGAATACTCAACCCTCATATACAAAGATTATTCACAACCCCCCTAAATTTCTTCAGAGGATTCAAGGGGACATTTGTGGACCAATCCAACCAACTTGCGGACCATTTAAATATTTTATGGTGTTGGTTGATGCATCGACACGATGGTCACATGTTTGCTTGTTGTCCACACGCAACGCCGCGTTTGCTAAACTCCTAGCTCAAATCATTAAGCTAAGGGCTCACCACCCTGATTATCCAATTAAGTCGATTCGATTGGATAACGCTGGAGAGTTTACGTCACAGACCTTTGACGATTATTGCATGTCCGTAGGGATTGATGTGGAACATCTTGTACCCCATGTTCACACCCAAAACGGCCTGGCAGAAGCTTTCATAAAGCGCCTTTAAATGATAGCTCGGACTTTGGTTATGAGAACCAAACTGCCGGTATCTGCCTGGGGCTATGCAATATTGCACGCAGCCATGTTGGTCCGCCTGAGGCCTACCGCTACCCAACCACATTCACCGTTACAGTTGGTCACTGGATACGAGCCTGACGTCTCGCATTTACGGGTGTTTGGGTGCGCCATTTATGTGCCAATAGCGCCGCCGCTACGTACCAAAATGGGTCCTCAGAGAAAAATGGGAATCTATGTCGGTTATGATTCGCCATCAATTGTTCGATACATAGAACCCTTGACAGGAGATCTTTTCACCGCACGTTTTGCGGATTGTCACTTTGATGAGACAGTCTTCCCGGCGTTAGGGGGAGATAAGCATGCTAACGTTCCCGTAGAACGCCGCGAATTGTCGTGGTATGCTCCCACTATGTCTCATCTAGATCCCCGCACTGCTCAGTCTGAAACTGAAGTGCGTCAAATTATAGATCTTCAGAGCATTGCTCAAAGCATGCCAGATGCTTTTAATGATCTAGCTAAAGTGACAAGATCACATATACCCGCTGCAAACACACCTGCAAGGATAGATGTACCCCGTGTACGTCAACAACCCGCCTGGGAAGGCCGGACCGTCCCCGAAGGAGGGGAGGCCGCAACTTCCACGCGGCACGGTACATTGGCGGCTAGCCAATCATCTGCTCCGACCCTGAAGCGTGGCAGACCACCTGGTTCAAAGGATTCACAACCCCGGAAGAGGAAAATGGCACCAACTAGTGACCCTAGTTTGAATCCGACCATCGCTCACTCATCCGTTCCAACGCATGAGGTTATTTTAGATTACGGTGATGCTTCAGATGAAACATGCCGGCCTCCCGAGAATCGCGAGATTTCGGTCCATTACACAGTATTGGATGAGGTTTGGAATAGGAATGAGATGATCGTCGACGACGCATTCTTGTATTCAGTAGCTACTAACATCATGCTTAGCGATGACATTGAACCACGTTCCGTCGATGAATGCCGACGTAGAACCGATTGGTCAAACTGGAAACAAGCAATCCAGGTCGAACTCGATTCGCTCGCGAAACGTAAGGTGTTTGGACCAGTCGCTCCTACACCACCACGTGTGAAGCCCGTTGGCTACAAGTGGGTTTTCGTGAGGAAGCGTAATGAGAAGAATGAAATAGTGCGATACAAAGCACGCCTCGTAGCGCAACGCCCTGGAATTGATTACGAGGAGACGTATTCTCCCGTAATGGACGTCATAACGTTCCGCTACCTAATCAGTTTAGTAGTTTCCGAAAAACTGAATATGCAGCTTATGGACGTGGTAACCGCGTATCTCTATGGGGATCTAGATACGGAAATATATATGAAAGTTCCAGAAGGACTTCCATTGACTGGCTCAAATAGTTCTAGACCACGGAACACTCTCTCAATTAGGTTGAGGAGGTCACTCTACGGATTGAAACAATCCGGGCGGATGTGGTATAACCGTCTGAGTGAATATTTGACAAGTCAGGGTTATGTGAACAATGAACTATGCCCATGCGTGTTCATAAAGAAGTCACATTCCGGATTTGCAATTGTTGCAGTTTATGTTGACGACATGAACCTCATTGGGACTCCTGTAGAGCTTGAGGGAATTGCTGCACACTTGAAATCGGAATTTGAGATGAAGGATCTTGGAAAAACTCGATACTGTCTCGGCCTGGAGATCGAGCATTGTTCGGATGGAATCCTAGTACATCAATCGAACTACACCCAAAAGGTGTTGCGTCGTTTTAATGAGGATAAAGCGAAGCCTTCGAGTACACCAATGGTCGTTCGGACTCTAGATGCTAAACGAGATCCCTTCCGTCCAAAGGAGGATGAGGAAGAGATTTTGGAACCCGAAGTTCCTTACCTGAGTGCAATTGGGGCTTTATTGTACTTGGCTCAGTGCACTAGACCCGACATCTCCTTCGCTGTTAATCTTTTGGCAAGATACAGCAATGCGCCCACACGCAGGCACTGGAATGGTGTTAAAGACGTTTTCCGCTACCTCAAGGGTACAACGGATTTGGGCTTGTTCTATACCCAAGAATCACCGAGTGTTGCCGCCCCTATTGGTCCTCGGGATGGTTCTCGCCTTGTTGGTTATGCAGATGCTGGATATCTGTCTTACCCACATAGAGCACGTTCTCAAACGGGTTATGTCTTTACCGTTGGAGACACCGCTATATCATGGAGGTCTACCAAGCAAACACTAGTGGCTACTTCGTCGAACCATGCTGAGATTCTCGCCCTACATGAAGCAACGCATGAATGCTTTTAGCTGAGAGAAGTTATGGAACATATCCGAAGTACTAGTGGTCTTACATCAGTCGTTGACCTTCCTACGACGATCTTTGAAGACAATGCCGCATGTATCGAGCAGTTAAAGAAGGGATACATCAAGGGAGACAACACCAAGCACATAGCGCCAAAGTTCTTTTACTCACACCAGCAGCAGCAGCATCAGAACATTGAAGTCAAGCAAATCCGTTCCCAAGACAACTTGGCCGATCTCTTCACCAAGTCATTGCCCAAGTCTACTTTCCAGAAGCTCGTCCAAGGAATCGGTATGCGTAAATTATCTGAGTTAAATCGCTTGTAGTTCTCTTATTTAGAAGTTATGTCTAACTCAGGGGGAGTATCTAGAAGTATACTCACATGATCTTAATGTACTCTTTTTCCCTACGATTAGGAGCATTTTTCCCACTGGGTTTTTGCTACCTAACTAGGTTTTAACGAGGCACCCATCCTGGGATGATCATACTCCGTTGAGTTCACTACCTTCGTCCAGTTCGACGAGTGTTTAGACATTATGCATACTTTCTTACTTTTCTCCTTAGTCTATGGGTTTTGCCTATCATGGGTTTTACCATAGCGAGGTTTTTGTGAGTTTTTACAAATGCATACTTCAACGTAAATTTGAGACTCGCGAATACCCATTGTGCCGATGACTTCATCAACTATTCAACCTTATCTGCTGAAGATCTGATGCGATGGTGCTTTGAGTATTTACACACTCAAGGGGGAGTGTTGTAGTATTAATTAGGATAGGAATATGATTGTGTAAATCCTATGAGATATAGGAATGAATCTTATAGTCCTATTAGGAGTTAATTACCTATTCTATGTTGTAATCCTTATGGGAAAGGTTTTGCCTTTCTACCACTATAAATAGAGGCACAATGGGGTGAATTATAACACACCTCACAATCAAATCAATCTCTCTTCTCTCTAAAGCTTGCCGCACCACCCCTCTCTCTCTCTTCCTAAATCGCTCACTCAATTAGGCCTACAACAAAATGCATGGATTTCACCTTTTTCTGTTGGTCGAAAATTCCTGCTTCTCCGAGCTCCGAAAGGAATTTTTCAAGTGAGGACTTGTCGATACTTGTGCCAAAATCTTTCAGAATGTCTTCATACTTATGTGGGAATGACTTCTTTGCTGGGTACTCTTGAGTATTAGCCATCTCTTCGTGCAGTTCTTCAAACATGGTTTCACTATATATACATGGAAAGACAGGGCTAAGCTAGTCATTTCCACAAGTCCCCGCAACATGCGGATGAGAACAAGAAAGGTGCCTTGCGTTGTGAACCTTTTGTTCCTTAAAATGTAGATATCAAGCATGAATTCCTTTTATTTTACTTTTGAATTTCGACCATGTGGGAAGGCACTAGATTGGAAAGCACTTTCGAAAAAGCCTTTTATTCCATATGCTAAAGCTTTTGTTTGTTGATCGTATATATTCCATTATGCAGAAGAATAACATTTATTCTTATATAATGCAGAAGAAAGATGCCTTGCATTGCGAACCTTTTATTCTTTAAAATGTAGATATCAAGCATGAATTCCTTTTATTTTACTTTGGAATTTCCACCGTGTGGGAAAGCACTAGATTGGAAAACACTATTGAAAAAGCCTTTTATTCCATATACTAGAACTTTTGTTTGTTGGTCGTATATATTCCATTATGCAGAAGAATAGCATTCATTCTCAGATAATGCATCACATCCGATATAATATTCCCAGTTTATAAAGTAATATTTGAATTTGCAAGTGATTACTGTAAGTCTGCAACAAAGCCCCAAGCAATGCTACATGATAAGGATAATACAGTTAATGTATGTATTAGTAAACCACAACACGTAAAAGTTAGTTAGAAATTATTCCAATCCAATTTTGTAGCACGTCAAAAAGTAAAGTTTATTCCACAACCCATAGGCCCCAACATGAAACACAAACCCTAATTTAACTTCTATGCATTAATTCATCTTACAAACAACCCATTTATTCCATAAATAATTGATATAGAAACTTGGAACTAAACACCTTACCTTACTATGCCTGCCGAAGCTTTAGTGGTCGAAAAAAAATGAAACTTTCCAACCAAAACAAAAAAATATGGTACAAAACACAGCTCACTTCTCTCACCTCTCTCGCATCCCTTTGTTCGAAATCAGAGGCATGAGGTCAACCCAAAACTCAGCTCACTCTTCTCACCTCTCTTTGGACTTCCCTTTCTTCAAAATTTGAGCTTAGAGATATGAGCTCAACCCCAAAACCCAGAGCTCTCTCCACATCCCTTTCTCCCAAATGAGAAAAGTCATGCAATGAGCTGATGATTTTTAGTATTAAATGCGGATATTTTAGTCATTTTGGTTTTGGGCATAGTGTGCATAGCCGGTTTGTCTTATTTCTGTCCCAAGATTAAGAAAAGGCACAATCTTTGCCATTCCAATAAATCAAATTGAGACAGAAGATGAAGAAGAGAAAAGGCTGGTGGAAATCTCAAATCATTGCCATAACTTACAATTCCAAATTCAATGGGTGGAGGAGGAGACGAAGGAGAATGGTGGTAGTGGAATTTTTGGGATGGCCAATCCAGTCTTCATTTTTTCCATTGCTACAATTGTTAGTCCATCGATTAGATCCAGTCCATGAGGAGGACTTCCCGGACAATGCGCAGCGAGCAAGAGATTGTTGGACAAAAACGAAGAATCCAACAAATAATACCGAAGTTGTGTAAAGGATAAATAAGTGGGCGTGTGCCGTATAAAACTGGTAGGGCCGGATTAATTATTCGGTGACTATTTAGCACATAAACACACCAAACAACTGGATTCGAATTATTAGTGTGAATTCCCGTCCCCATATTTCACTATTTAAAATTACATATTTCGTATTCTTAGTTTCGATGCATTTATATTTACGGTGTATAGTTTTTTGTCGATAAGTAAAAGGCCAAAAGTGCTCTTAATGAGAAATCAAAGCCTTTAGTTTCGACGCGTTTATATTTACAGAGAAACCCAAGATAAATGGAGAAATCGAAGATTGGGAGAAGGTTTCAACTTCCAAGGCAAGGTACAGATTGTGACGGCTTCCACTCAGGGCATCAGCTTCGGCATTGCCGAGCGCCTAGGGTTGGAATGCGCCTCTGTCGTCATCTCCTCCCGCAAGCAAGTCAGTCTCCAACACTCATCAATCCTCTCCTCCTGAATCTTTGACCTTTTTTAACGACCCTTACCCGAGGTATACCTAAGTTAAATGGGCCGGGCCCAATCCCTATAGTTTTACTCGAAATACATCCAAGTTTATATGGGCCAAGCCCAACTTATTGAACTGTTTTAAACCAAACCCTAGATTTGTTTTAGTAGGCCCAAATCATTATTTTCTTGTTTAGAGGTTAAGTGGGCTAACAAACCCGGCCCAAGGGTCTTGCAAACTCACTAACCCGCACGGGTTAGTCTTCTCCCTCCCCATTTCTGAAAAACAGAAACAATCACCTTCCTTTCTCGCAGAAAACATCCCTGAGCTCCTTAAGCTCAGAAGCCTTCCCTCAACCTCATCTCTCTCTACACTGCAAACCAACCCTCCAAACTTTACATTCAACCTCCCTACGACCTGAGGAACACGACTCTACCCTTGCATGCACCATCAAAGCTTGGGATGATGCTTCACCAGAGGAAACCCGTGACTGCCAAGTTGGAAACCTTGGATTCCAGGTGAGATCCTTCTTCCTCCTTGGTTTCTGGGTTCCTAGCTGGGTTAGAATTAGTGATTCTGTAGGTTAGGCTCAAACCCTTAGGTCTAGATTTTACATTTTTCCGCATACCCGTATGTCTAGATATATATATATATATATATATATATATATATATATATATATATTGAGGTATGACTATGCGAACTGCGCAGGGTGTATGTATGTGAGTGTATGCGTTGGGTTTGTGGATTATATACCAGTATTCCGTGTGTGTGTTGTAGACTGGATATATGTGTATCTGTGATCTATGCATATACGAATGTGTGTGCGACTGCGAGCTGTGTATATGTATAGATATGTTGTGTTGCTGAGCTTGCCGTGAGCCTTGAGATGCAGTTGAATGTGTGTAGGTGCGAGTTGGACTGTATATACATATATATAGGCAGAGTAGATGCAGGCGTGGGTGTAAGTATCTATGGGTATATATTGGTCGTGTATGTGTTTGCGACTGTTGGTTATGGATAAATATGCTGTGTTGGCTTGTGTATGCTTGTACTCTGTGCAATGGTGTGCCGTGTGCTTGTGTGTGTATTCGTGTAAATACATATAGGAGAATAGACAGGCTGAACTATTATGTGTATACACAGGACTATGTAGGATTATGCTGTGCACTTGTGTGCGTGTGTGTTTTGGGTGTGTGCGTGTGTTTGGTGATATATGTATATATATATGTGTGTGCAGCATGTATATATATGTATATGTATATGTTAGAAATACGTGTGGTTAGATAGATGTATGTGCCGTGTATGTGTGTAAGTATGGGTTGTGTTATGTGTGTGCTATATTGCATACTATATGTGTAGGTACGTATATATGTACAAGTATGATTTGTGTGTGCATGTAAGTACACAAGGTGAGTATAGGGATGTGTTTAGTTGAACGTGAGGGGGTGTGTCGAATTAGTTGGGAAGTAAGTCCTTTAAGTTGACTACGTCCCAAAACCATCTAACATTCACTCCCTTAGAACCAAAAACTTTAGAAACCCTAACCATTCCAAGCCTAAACCAAAATCCCGGGGTTCCAAACCAAAATTCTTAAGTTCATTCAAATTCATTTCAATCTTTATATTTATCGAACTTCTGTCGTGATTAGGTGAAGTGGCTAGCCAGGACGTTTCCAGAACTCACTCGCGGATCGCTACTGCGGCGAGGAACAGTGAGTGGACCACCTTCCAAAAATAAATATATGTTTTATGTTGTGATATGAAGTTTTTTTTATACATAGCATGCCTCGTTTACATTTGGAATTTATGAATATTGAATAGGAAGCATATTTTATGATGGATATTGATTATTTGTGATATAGAATGTTTTATCGAAACTGTTTTTCGATATAACCCACATTCTGGTAGACTATCCGATCGATGACGATAGGATGCTAAGAATGTGTTTTAAATGATTTTGGAACCCCTCTTCGTAGTACGGGGGATGGATGAACTCTTGCTACGAAGTTGTATTTTAGAAATATGTTTTGTGCAAATTAGTGAACACCATGCCACCTAGGGCGAGGTTTGTAGCTGGCAAAGGCCTAGAGAACTAATCCCTAGCGAAAGGCTGAGGGACCACGGAGTCTGGCATCGGGCCGGGAGGGAGTTATCTCATGGTGATGGACATAGCGATTCAGGTGCAAGCATTGGGCCGGAAGTATTACTAATTCTGTGTACTCACTAGCAGCACAACTTGTGATGCTTCCTGGGTTTTATTTGAGATGAGTATTCGAGATTGATATTATATTGTGTCTTCTGACTCTATTGAGACGAGAATTGATATTATGATTTGATTGGTCTTATGAATTTAAATGGCATGCTAAAATTTGAGGCGAACGTATTACCTAATATATGATTATGTATTTTTTTTGGTTTTCAAACTGGTGGGGGAAATTATTATGTTCAGAACGTTTTCATATTATATATGTATATAACTTTGGTTCACTCACCTTTGTTTTGCGCCCCCATTCAGTCACAGAAACGAGGACTACGGGATTTCTTACGAGACCTTCCCTTACCAGTAGTTGCTGAACTTCCGCTTCGTTTCCTCTATGTAAATTTTCTATCTTTTGTAAATAAACTCAGTAGAACATGCTCGATACACTAGACTCTTAGTTAGCCCTCGTGTCTAACTCTTGTAATTATAACATTATCCAATGTATTTTCATTCCCAATCACTTCTCTAGTATTCAATTAATGGCTTCGTCACCCTCGGGTGTCGGCCAGCACGTGCCTATCTCGATATTCGAGGAATATCGGGGTCGGGGCGTGTCACCTTTTTACATGAAATTCATATGGGTTTGTTCGTCAATTTTAGTTAAATTTGATTTCTTTTTGGTTTCCGTGGATATTGGGATCGAAAATTGAAGCGTTGAATTTCGTTGTGTGTGGTTGATTGTTGAAAATGAAATCAGGCTTTTTTGGGACAGATTCTCAAGAAAGCACTACTTCTTATAAGTACTTATGTTAGAAATGTTTATTCTTTTAATTGAATATTCAAGTGCTTTTGTGGAAAGCACTTGGAAGTACCTCTGGAATGCTCTCCAAAAGTGCTTCTATGATCAAAAGCCTTTAGTTGGCAAAATGCGCTTTTAGCCTTTCCAATAGCAGTTGCAAACAGACCAGATTTTTCCCCGTTTAATCCCCGGGAAAGATGAAGAGAGGAAAGTTTATGAATATTGCATGTCATGAACTTCAATCAAGTTAAATGGTACATGTTTTTGCGTTTTAGGATGTTTTGAATGGTTGAATTTTTTCGTGCTTGGTCAAATTGTTCCAGAAAAATGTTGATGAAGCAGTTGAGAAACTTAAAGCTCAAGGAATTGAGGCGTTGGGAGTCGTTTGCCACGTTTCGAATGAGCAACAAAGGAAGAATCTCATCAACAAGACTGTGCAGGTAAGAACATTCGTCTGAGTCCATGATTTTACATTCACTGTTGAAGCAAGATGCGAAATATAAACAGAAAACTATGAAAAATGTGGGATGTATAGGTTTTATTTTAGTTTTACATACAAGTTCAAAAGCTCGTAGATGTAGTAGCCTACAGTGTTATTGTGAATTTTACTTGATTACAACCTCTTATTTAACTCACCTTCCAAAGGGGATGGTCTCTTCTCTGTTTCAATGATTCTTCAATGTCATTCTGTTGAACGTTTGAACTTTACTGATTTGTTTGCAGAAATATGGAAAAATAAATGTGGTTGTATCAAATGTTGTTGCCAATCGATCAGTTGACCCCATATTGCAAACCCAAGATGTTGTGATTTACAAGCTATGGGAAATCAATGTCAAAGCTACTATACTACTTCTCAAGGTAAAAGGTCATATGAAGACATAATTGAGCAGCCAAGAGCTCCTTTTGTGAAACCCCGTCCCCGGATTTCACCGTGTAAAACTATGTATTTTGTATTTCGTATTCTTATTCGTAGTTTCGACGCGTTTATGTTTACGGCATATAGTTTTTTTTTATATAAGTAAAATGACTAAAATCCTGATCGATTAAACGGAATTCTTGTGGACGTAATTGATCCTTTCATAATTTTTCAGATTTCTTTACGTATTTGGATAGTACTCGTCGATACGAATGCGTGGGCGCAAACGAAATGTGATTCGAAATTATAACGAAGATTTTATGAGGTTTTGAACGTCGAGGATATTTTGGTAAATTGATAATTAATTGGATATGTGATATTTTTGTCTGACCACTAGGTGAGTGCCACGTGGGCACCCCAAAAACTTAAGTCTCTCTCCACCCTCTTCTCTCTTGTAGCTCATCCCTCTCTCAAGAAACTTTCTTAACTCTCTCCTGGTTCTCCATTTCTTTTCGTGAAACCAACCACCACCATCACCAAATTTTTGGCTTGTTGAACATCAAAAGCACAACCATTATCTACATGTCGTCACCACCATAAACTCCGTTGTGATTTTTGTTTCATTGAAAATGAATCCCAAACACGAGTTTGAAGAACAAGGTTTTGGGCTGAGACTTCTAGGGGTGATTCAAAAATTTTCAGCCATTTTTTGAACTCAGAGCAGGTATAAATCGATTCCTCTCATCAATTAGATAAATTTTCACGTTTGGATCGTGTGATTTGATTGAAAAATGAGAAAGTTATAACGATTTAAAGTTTGCCCAGTTTCCAGCGAACCCATGACATTCCAGACCATTTTTCGGCCAAACCACGGTGAGTTAGCCATCTCGAAAGATACTAATCTGTTCGTCTCATTCCAAGCTATGATTTTCATTTTTAAATCACTCGATTACGTTGAGTATTGACAAAGTAATAGTCGTTTAAAGTTTGCCCAAAAATTTTGGCGAGTCACTCGTTTTCCTGCGGACAGTTGCTTTACAGTCCATTTACCAACCATCTTTGGCCACCGTTGGACTTCCAAATAGGTATAATCTTGTTGTACACTTTTCTAGCTTCATTATTTAAAGTTTTGATGTATTATGGGACAATTTTAGTTGAGAAACAAATGAGATATCATTATTTAAAGTTTACTATAAAATCTGCTCGAGAAGAAAAGGGGAAAGAGGAGGAGGAAGAAGACAGAAAAAAAGAAAAAAAAAGAGAAAAGGGGCCTTATGCCCAAAACTAGGCCCATATTCTTTTGGTCCAAACATGATGCGTTGTAAACAACACACAAATTAAACCCTCTTGTTGACAATTGTAGTATATATGCAAGTAGGGATTGTTCTAAACCGGGGATTAGGAGGGATTGCTAATCTATATAAAATAAACTTAGAAACACTAAATAAAACTTTAAAAACACAAATCTAAAATCAAAACACTTCACTAGATTCAAATGATTCCAACTAAACTAGAATAACTCAAAGAACTCAAAAGAAATCAAATAAAGTAGATTCAAATCAAAGGACATAAATTGTAAAAAGGGGGATTGGGTTTTGATGAGAATAACTTGAAAATAAACAAATTATAAACTAGACAAATTTAGACACAAAATATGGTTGCTTGAATGGATGATGGATTAGCTAGAGGGTTCTCCTCCACACATGATACACTTGTACATAAACCAATTTTTTAGTTGTTCTTTCGATAACTTATGAAACTCAATACTCCAGATTAACCATGATAGCACTTTTTTAACCTTCAAGTTCTCCTTAAGTTGATGAATTGAATGGGAAAGCGCATATAACAATTCAAAACATTCTTCAAAAGTTCCATACGTGAAAAGCACAATAGAGATACAATCAAAGATCATTAAGATTCATGAGAACTATAAGTATTGACGAGGCATTCGTAACTATGAAAAGCATGATACTCTTGCCAAGAATTCACTTAACACGATTGTGGATAGCAACCTTCACTACTCATGAATATAAGTTCATAACGATTAGGTGAAATTTCCTTATATTCTAGCATCAAACTTATGCATGAAAACTAAGCGTGCACTCTTAATTAACATACACAAATCAGTTACCAATCAAATAGTTAAGTGAATTGAAATCACAAATTATTAAAGCACAACCAAAAGTAATTAATTCATAATGCAAATGTAATCATGGCTTTGAATCCCCCTAGCAAAAGGGGGGTTTAGTTCCTCATAATTGTAAAACAAAGGTAAATAGATTTATACATTGAAAATAAAAGAAAGAAAACACCTAAACGCTCCAACGATCCTCGTTGAGTGGTAAGCACGTCCAAGCACTTTCCTTCCCTTCCTTTGCTACGGCACAAGGGGTGGTTGTGGGTTGAAGGTTTGGTTGTATAGAGGAATGGATAGGAGGATGTATGGTGGTATTTAGGATGGTTGGGGGGTGTGGCAATGGTGTTTATGGGCAGATTTCTGTGGAAGGTTTTAGGGAATAAGTGGGGCTGTTTTTGGAGAGAATGAATGGATGTGTAGAAGGAAGTTGTATGAATTGGTGAGTTTTAAGCCTTGCAAGAAGGCCTATTTATAGGTGCTCAAAAGTAAAGAACCACACAAGTTGTTTTAATAAACAATACAAAGCAAGAATTAATCATCAAAAACAGCTAGCACACATGCATCTTCGCAGAAATTTCATGATGAAACAACTTGCATTCATTCTCCTTGGTCCATGCCTTTGGTCCCTCTTGGTCTTCTCATGATGAATCAGCTAGTACACTTGCAAAACAGCTAGCACACTTGTATTTCATGATTAAAACAGCTAGCAACACACATGCTTGGTCTTCGCAAGGTATCTTATTCATTTTGATCAGATTTTAGCATGTGTTTGAAGCCCTTTCATGCACCAAAATGTCCATCCTTTTGCTGCATGCATGTGCTTTTCTCATTGCAGTTACAAACTGCTCAGCCGCTTTGGAACCTTTCAGTGTTAAAATGCCCATAACTTCTTCTAGAAAAATGATCTTAATAATCCGCAAAATTCTCCAGAAAATAGACATCCATAGCTTTCCAAACATATAAGGCTCATTCACTAGTTCATTTTGAGAAGTTCGCAAATTGCTTTCAAAGTCAGCTGAGCAGTTTTGACGAATTTATTACTTAAAATCTTACTTGTTCTATTTTTCTTTTCTTTGCTTGACAACTTCTATAAAACACAAAAACAAAGTAAATAGCTCAAAAATATAAGGAACTAACTAAGAAAAGATAAGTGAATTTGATGTAAAATATATATAAATATGAGCTTATCAAAACCCTTGGGCCAATGCTCCAGCCGGCCCATTTCCGAAATTGGGCTCAGAATATTCTTTGTGTTGAGTTTTTTGAAAATTTATTGGAAACCTTCCTAGGCTAATTTCGACGTCCTGAGTTTGTTTAGTGAAATTCTAATGTTTTAATGTAGTTTCATAGTTGGTCGGCTAATTGACTGCCACTTGAATTTGTGATGGGCAAACATCCAACCGTTAGATCGCAATGAGATTTTAGTATGTTATTTTATGAGCATAATGAGAACCTTAGGAAGTTATGGATCCAAAATCCGATGTGCGGAACTTCTGGATTGAATTACTAGGGTTGTAGACACGACCGTTGACCTCTGACCCACAGTTACCTTTTGGTTAATATATCTCGAATTCATCTAGCATGTCTTAGATGACGTGTACAAGCTACGATTACATGTTCTATTGATAAAATTATGAGACGTGATTTGATATATGTTCTAGGCGACGATCGTTCGGGATGCCTCGATATTCGTGCTAGGGAGTCGTAGTCCAGACTCCAAGTGAGTGACTTTAATATATGTGATATTGGAGATTAGTTTTCGTAATTGTTATCCTGTGTGGATATGACTTGGTTTTATAAATATGTTTTCTACTAAATTGTTAATTTTAATACTTAGCCATCGATTTATGTTTATGAAATGAGATTTGACGTGTATATTTGAAATATAGTTTGATTTGTATGATTGACATGTTGTGATTAAATGCGAGGGCTAGTAGTGGACCGTTAACCCATTGTGATGGGGATTTGTTGCTTCGATATTGTTTCATTTCCAGCTTCGTTGATTCATTCTAAATTTAGTATTTGTGCCTTGTTGAGCTTTGTTGAGCTTTTGTAAATTGAGTAACTTGTGCCTTATCTCGTTTCTTTGAGCCATTGTACATTATGGTTGTTGGCCTTCCGCTCGGTTTCGTTGAGTGATCCGGAACTGGGTTTCTGTTGAGTGGTCCGGAATCCCTCGTGCTCCACGATTCCGTTGAGTTTGAGTAGTCCAAAATCGTATCTTGGGTGGATTCCGTTGAGTGGTCCGGAATCTCGTTTGGTATTATGGTTCCGTTGATAGGTCCGGAACCTAATTAATTGCTTTGTTGATTCTTCGGATTGAGTTTGGATTGAGATAGCTTCAGAGAGGTAGGCTTCGACCGAACTGTGGCGCTCTAGCCCTACTTTCTATTATGTTGTATGAGTTTGTGGTTGTGAGCTTTTATGCCTTGTTTTAGACGAGCCGTTGGATGTCTGGGTGACTCCTTCGAGTTTTTCAGTGACTTGATTATGATTTCATAAAATATAATTTTATATTGGGTAAATTACACTTTAGCACCTCAGGTTTGAGGTCCATTGCAACCTCATACAACGTCTTCAAAACATTTCATTTTCCTACCTCAAATACTATTTTATTTCAATATAATACATCCGTTACATTTTACATCTATTGATTCGTTAAGAGCTGATGTGGATGCCACATTTGTGCCACATGGCAAAAAAATTAATTTTTTTAATTTAATTTAATTTTTTTAAAAAATAAACTGAAACCCAAAAACTCATTCCCCCGACCCACCTCCCTCTCCTCCACTCTCTTCACCTCCCATCCAAAAAACCCACCCCACATCCCCCATAATCCTTTCCCCCCACCCCACCCCCACTCCGAGCCTGACCTATTTGCTTACCCTTGACCCGCTACACCCGATTCCAACTCCCTCCTCCTATGCATCTTCTCCAAGCTCCCATTTCCCATTACCTCCTATTTCCCATTTCCCATTATAATCTGGAACGTCGCACCGCCACCCATCCATTCCCAAACCCTCCCTCCCTCCTTCTTTCTCTCTCATCTCTCTCCATCTCTCTCACTACAATTTTCTTCAACATATTTGGGTCGTGGAGCATAAGAGACGGTGAGGCTCTCGATCTGGTTCTTCTCGGCGTCGGGGAAATGGTCTTGTCCGAAGAGGAGTTGGGAGCGCATACAAATTCACATCGAATAGGAGTTGCAATTGTAATGAGAGAGAAAGAGGTAGATAAAAATTTAAAATTTTCATTTTAAAAAAAAAAGTGTGGTAAAGATAATTATATTTTAAAACAAAAAAATAAACAAGAAAATAACTCTGAAGCGCATCAAAATCCCCGGCTGGATTTCGACGCCTCGCCCCGCCAACCCTCTCTTCAACGGCGACCCCAACCCAATCCTCTTCGATTTGGACGAATCTAACCCCCAAATTCACCGAATCGAACCTAACCCCTAAATTCATTGAATTCACATTTCAAATTGTGAGTTCACTTTTGTTGTGCTCTCTGCCTGAACCAACACCAGATTTGTTGGCCGGACTTTGGGTGTTCACCTCTGTTTCGCTCTCTGCTCAAACCACCACCACCAGATTCATCATTGACCTCTACTGCACTCTGCCTGAACCACCACCACGAACCGCAACAAATCGTCGCACCTTCTCGTGATCTGACGAAACCAGAGTTGGGTGAACTGAGCAGGCGAGAGAGAATAGAGGCCTTAGGATTCTCGCCTCTCAGCCATTTTCATTCCCACCGCATCTCAAACGAACCCAGCACTCACATCTCTCGCCACCTCCATCGTGTTCACTCGAGGTACGGCTCAAATTGGTTGGGAACTTGGGAGATTTTCAAGGGACGACTTCGAATTGCTTCCATTTTGGCATCGGAAAATCTGATGAAGAAGATGAACTTTTTTTTTTTAATTTTAAATTCTTGTTTTTAATTTTGTCATTAATTAATAGTTTTTTATTTGTTTTTATTCATATGGTGCAAAGTTGGCAGCCACACTAGCACAAATATAGATTTTATATTTGCCACATCATCATTTAACGGCAAACTTAACAGATTTTGTAACAAATGTATAAAATTGAAATGAAATAATAATTAATGTATGAGATTGAAATGTTTTAAAGATGTTGTGTGAGATTGCAATTAACTCTAAACTTGAAGTGGTAAAATGTAATTTAACCCTCTATATTTGATGTTTATAAACCGTGCTTGATGAATGGTTTTTATTATTATCACATACGCAGCATTATTGTCACTCACACAGGCTTCATGGCTTATCCGGGTTGTTGTTTGCCCGATGCACCATTCCCATGGTGTAGGGGCAATTGTGCAGGTTTTAGTAGATACGAGGAGCTTTGGGATAGCAGACAGAGTTCAGAGAGTTTGGAGTGTTAGGTTACCCCTATGCATTTCTTTAAAAAGATGTGATTATCATTATTACCAATTCAGTATTTCAATTTTTATTTCTTGGCATTCCCTTACAGTCTACTATAGCGCGTCGATCTTGGACTTACGTCGGGATCGGGGCGTGACACCTTTCCCATGAAAATTTTCTGCTCGAGCTGCAATAAACAGTTGCCGAGGACTTTTATATGATTTATTTTGTCCTCTACTCCCATTTTCGATGTGCATAAATTCTTGCTGTAGTACGCTAGTTATAAAACTAGATTATATTTGCAGGATGCATCTCGCACTTGACGAAGGGTTCTTCTGTTGTTATCATTTCCTCAATTGCTGGCTACGATCCACCAGGAGCTGCCATGGCTATGTATGGGGTCACTAAAACAACCCTTCTTGGGCTAACCAAGGTATGTTGGTGGTTCCTGTTTTGCAGCGTTTGTTTCTTTAGCTCTGGAAGCCACACATTTTCTTCAGCTTGTTCTTTGCTGGTCTTACTTTAGGCCCTTGCCGGTGACATGGCGCCAGATACTCGAGTAAATTGTGTTGCTCCGGGTTTTGTTCCTACAAACTGTGCTTCATACATTACAGAAACTGATGCCGTGGTAAGTATATATGTGCATATATAAAGGCCAACGTCGGGATATATAGTTCCTTTCCAATGGATCTTGGGCAATGGCCATTGACCTTTGTGGTTGACTGAACTCGAATGGTATTTTGTTGCAGAGGAAGGCCCTCGAGGAGAAGACGTTACTCAAACAGGCTCGGTACCACTGGAGACATAGCTGCTGCCGCTGCCTTTTTGGCATCCGCTGATGCTTCTTAAATAACCGGAGAAACTATAGTTGTGGCCGGAGGGATGCCCTAGACTCTAGTTCGCTTCTTTATCAACATGTTTTTGCTCGAATCATTACAAGAACAAGTGTTTTTTTTTTCATAATAACTATTAGACCTTGAAGCAAATATCAATAAAATTTACTTCTATCGATTTTCAACGTTAATTTTCGCCATCTCATAAACCTCACAAGGAGAGTAATTTTTGCATTTACAATCTCAGACACGAAACATTAACGCTACATAATCTCATGCTTAATAGAATATTAACATTTCCTTCTTGTCACAAACAATACACATTACAAGATGAAATACAAATACAATTGAGACCGGACGATTTATAACAAAAAAAGGAAACCACAGAAACCCTAGTAACTACTTTTTGTACTACAATCGAGCATCAGACGAAAGGCAGCGGGAATCCCTTTGGGCACTCTATGAAGCTATGACTTATGTACACGAAATCAGAGCATCCTGATTTCCGACGTTACATCATCTACAAACTTATTCAAAGGGTGGTCGTAGGGCCTTTTTGCCCTATTACATTACCACCTTCGCAGCATATTAATCCAGAATAAGCTATCTTCAGTCTTTCTGAACTGTATCTTTAGGCTTACATGCACTTAACCACGAAAGGAAATAACAGAGCCGGTTGTCGTATGTGTTTTTTCCTTCGGTTTCAGCCTTAATATTCCAGCCTGACTGAAGTCTTTAAAGTAAACAGAGAACTGCATATGCAGTCTTTTTGGTGGTGTAAAACAACTGCAAAAGACAAATCAAAGATGGCACCATTTACGGAAAACAGGTTAATTATACTGTATTATTGCTTGACCGTACTATTGCCCCAACAAAAATCCAAGCAAGAGTTTCAAATTGTTTGCCCACCAGTGGAGGATAACAAATGCGTACATGAATCGTCCGGGCATACTAGCATCTGGCTATATTCATGTTAAGCGTCGCATGAGCAAATTTTATCTGGTACTGCATGCCTAAAATGTTTACTTTTACATAGTGTATGTATATATGGCCGCGTGCATGTATGTATCTACTATGTTTCACTTCCCAGCCCTGTCAGATCCATGGCTGCAGTATATACAAATCATTATTCTAAATCATCGTCAGCCAAACTTTGACACAACGCAATTCAGAGCACATAAGCCAAATAGTCTGACAACTAACCTCGGAATGTCTAGATTTTTTATTCTCCGACTTGCGCACACAGCATCCTTTAGAGTCACACAACTCTGTGGAAACATATACACACCTAAGTACCCTTTTGGTAGGATGATTCCAAAGGAATACTGCCACAGGTAACAACCTACATGCAGAGATATCCACACATATTACTACCTAGGAAAAACAAGCATAGAAGAATAAAACCAAACCATCATAGTAGGATAAAAAGATTTATTACTACGGTGAAATCCAAGATTGTTTTACTTTTTTGATAAGGAAAGATTTTAATCTATGTGGAGAGAGATTCAAACTTGAGTCCAAAGAGCCAGACACACTGCTATGACCAACTGACTTAACCGGCATCTGCAATATTATTTTACTTTTAACTTCTCCACCAATGATGTATGTAATTCCTACGTGATACTGTTGGGCCCAAACAGATACCAAATGCCCGATACAAATACAATACACAACTGAAAACATTCGAATTCACAGTGATAATCCCACCCCTTAGTATTTGTCGAAATCAAACAATTGACCCACAAAGTCTTCGAAACAAAACTATAAACACTAGACAAAACAAAAGGCTTAATATGTAGCATCAGAAAATATCCCTAATCAAATCTTGAAAAATAATAAATTGGGAAAGTACCAAATTTAAATAGCAAGAGCAAGCGAGCAACCCAATTATTTTAAGAGCGAGCAAGCAAGCAACTAAATAAATATGGAAAGGGAAAGGAAAAACTGAGAGAGAAAGGGAAAGGGAAATTTTGTTTGAACACATCTAACCTTTTTCTACACCCAACTTACTCTCTTCACCCATATTGATTTTTATTAAATAATTAATATCTCTTTAGACCAAAATTTATTACCTAAACTACCATCTCAAACTCAATTCAAAATGTAAAATTATCTTTACACTCATTTCCTTTATAAATAATATCTCTAATTGAATGTTTTTTTTTCTTTCAAAGAGGCGTCCTTTGCCCCTCTATAATTGCATATGCCGTATAGGACTAGCATTTCCATGGTTGCTTTTTTTCTTTCTACTACCACAACCCATCCATAGACTTGGGATCCAAGAAATCATTCCATAGACTTGAATTTGCCAAGAGAATGTTATGCAAGCTCCAGTTCAGTCCTTTTTAAATCGAGCATTTTCATCTACTTTTTAAGAAACTTTGAAGACATAGGACTGGGTGTTTTGCTGCTATGTTAATAAACAAATAAACAAATTGGAGCTATTTCGAATAAAAATTGGGCAAGACATGCCACCCACTAGTTCGTTGTTAAGGTTGAGCAATCTTTATTTGCACCAAGAATCAAGTTTTATGTCTTTGCAGTACTAATCAAAAGTCATTACACTGGTGTTTTGGGGCGCATACAAACGGCAAAGAATAACAAATACAAAATAATATAAAAAGTATGAAATTTAATCCAAAGAAGAAGCAAACAAACAAAATATCCATAAATCGAGTCATACCTTAGTTGGAGGATTAAAAACTTCAAAATCACCATCCACCAATAAAAAATCTTGTTTTTCTCTATCAGAGCTATTAGGGTTTTAGTCGGATTGAATGTAGGATAAACAAAGGGTGATGCTAGGGTTTAATTATAGTATGTGGGTTTATTGATAAATTTGATTTTTATTATTAATTTCATTTTGTACTTAATAGTAATTATGCAATAGAGTAAAATAGACAATTAACATTTAAATTTAAGTTGAGTGTAGAAAAATGTGAGATGGATTTAAATAAAATTTCCCAAACTAGAAATCTGCTCAAATAAAAAACCGAGGTCATGGAAGCCATTCCAACTCCCAAGCCGTAGTGAATAAATAATAATATTTATCATGGTAACAGAGTAAGAGATTATGAGCTCAAATCATCGCATCGCAACCTTGCAATATAAGTTGAAGACACTTTTGACTCTAATAATGAGGCCCACATGTGAAAGGAAGTACCAGAAAATCAAATAGACATCTTAACATATCATGCAATCATGCAAGCAACATGTCAAATAAAATCTACTATATGTGATCAGTACCACGACAGCAGCAACAGAAACTGCAAAGCTAGGATAACCATGTGCAAAATTTGTTGTTCTATCTACGAAGATATCAGAGGTTAAATAAGACAAAACTAAGAATTTTCAGGCTATTCTTATTGAAGGTATCTAGATATAAAGCGACAACCTAGCTACCACCTTAATAGCTCTTTCCAATTTCATATCTGTCATTAGAAAGTTTATCTCTAAACATTCATGTATGTATTAAGTATATGAACTGTCGTCTATATACATAATCATAATATTTACTGCAACTATTAGTTATGAAAAAGTAAAAGTCAAAAGTATTGAGGTAAGAATTACGAAGGCTGAAACAACCTGGTAACTGATTTACAGTAAATCATGTTTTGAAAAACACCACTATCATGAACCATATCATACTTGGTGGTCTTGAAAAACCCAATATGCACAAGCATACCTATAATGCACCTTAGAAGATACTAACCTAAAGAATCAATGCACCACATATAATCAGATGATGTATCTCCAATTATTCCACCCTCTTCTCTGAGAATAAGGTGATCTTAGAAGTTCATTCTCACAACTTCTAAAATTCTGCTTCACCCTTTTTATCTGTACTACAAATAGTTTTCATATCACACGAAAATTCTTGCTAGGCTATTATACTTTATAAGAATGAGAACGGAACACATGATAAGTGAATTTCATTCATGATTAGTGTATCTTGCTTGTAAAAGGTTCAACCTTTACATGTCAGTTTCAACCTCTACTCTACTCTAGAAAGTAGGGGTGGGTTCAAAAAACCGAAAAAAAACTAAAAACCAAACCGAACCGAAACCGAAAAAACTGAACTGAATTAATTCAATTAATATTTTTTTTAATTATATTTATTTAATTGTTTGTTTTGGGTAATATTTTATAAACCTAATTTTATTTGTTTTGGGTATTATTTTTTAAACCCAATTTGTAAGCCCAATGTGTTACCAAATACTTACTACCATTTTCTCATTTTTCTCACACTCCAATTTTACTTCTAATTTTTTATAGTTTGTTTGTTTCATCACTAAACCAGTTGGTTTCCATTTGTCTCTTGATCAATCATGTTCTTCTTTGTTTGTGTTTTTATTGTTTGAATTGAAATTATGAGTGATTTGGTGTAATAATTACAGGGTAATCAAATCTACTTGTACAACTTCTCTCTCTGCACTCTAGTCCATTTACTTTCATATCTATGCTGGGTAAAAATTGAGGGAGAGAGAGAGTTAAACATTTTAAATTTCATTTTTTGTTGCTTAACTTTGTAAAAAACTGAAATTTTCACTACATTCTCTTATAAAACTAAACATACCATTGAATTTTATGGTTGTTTGTGATTTAGGTTTTACTGCTTTGTTTGCCCTTTACTAATAATCATGTAAGGAACCAAACAAGGATTAACCCTATGTATACTTTGTTTGTTTGCTTGATGTGAAAAAAAAATAATATTCAAAACAAATAATTAAATAAATAATACTGAGAGAAAGAGAATTTAAAATATCATTACTTTTTAAACCCAATTTCTCAAGAACCAAACAAGGATTAACCCTGTGTATACTTTGTTTTTTTTTTTAAACCCAACCATGATGTGAAAAAAACCAAAACCGAACCAGAAAAAACCAAACCGAAAAAAAAATGAACCGAACCGATTTAAACCGAACCCACCCCTACTAGAAAGTGTTATCAGTGCAAGTCAATTGAAGCATCAAAACATACAAGACTAGTGAAAGCATGTCAATTCAGTTCTTACTCAGTGACAAAGTCCATTAGTCCTTTATAGGTGATATCCTGAGGCTTATGAACAGCATCCATCACAACCTGAAAAGTGACACAAATAACATAAGCTATAAGGAGTTCATGATGATTCAGTAATGGACAAAACGGCAAGTACTACACATAACACATTGAATCAACATACTCTCTAGCAACAAAACAATGTCATCATATATCACACCGGCAATGTTTTCCTCCTTTAGTACCTCTTTTTTGTAAAATTTTGTAAAAATACTTTGACTATTAGTTGCTAACTCCTATTAGGATGAAATTTAACAACTTTTATTCCCTAAACATATATTTAACGGAAAAAAGGCGTTACCGGAGTAGAATAAGACACTCTCAGAGCAAACAAAGGCATGATCAAAAGCCAACAATGCTTCCAAAATCAAATTAACATACTGAACAGGATTAAAAACAATAAAATTCAAGCAATCCCCACAAGAAACAAATGCAAATTCCATTTGGGTTCTTATTCAAATTACAGAAATTACACAATGCAGGCACATTCAAAGAATTACAAAAACAGAGCTAAAGAGCAACCTCAGCCCCAGTCTTAGCGGCCTTCTCTACCATTCCAATGAGCTGACCAATTGGAATTAGTCCAGTTGATTTGGCGCCAACTTTCACATACAGCTCCAGGTTTGGAATTTCAGAGAACACAGCCTTTGTGCAGAGACTTCTCGTCGGTTTGGCAATCGAAAGTCCAAATCTTTGAAACCCATGTTGCAATTTTTGCTTTGAATTTAGTAAAAGTGAGTAATCTGGTAAATTGGGTGGTAAATTTGATATTGGTATTAGAGAATTTCTGAGAAGAAGGTTTGGGGAGAAAATCACGAATCTGCCCATTTGAACTGAAAGAAAATGTGTTGGTAATTTTCCTCAGTATTATTTTGCAGTGTGTTTCTGCCACGAAATTTGCTAAATGGTATCGGGAGTCGGGTGATGAAGGTGGAAGCACAGTCTAAAATATCAAAATTATTGGCGAAATATCGCCGATAATTTCGTTTTTTCACCCAGCGATATTTTAGTTGCTATCCAAATGGTTTTCGTTGAAATATCGCAATATTATCGATAATATCGATAATGTCGCGATATTTCCGAAAATATTGTGATATTTTGAATATTATCCCGATATTTTCGATAGATGTAAGTATTGCGGGGCCTCTGGTCCTTTTTATAGCTCTACACAAGCTTTGTGGTTGGAGACTTGGGAGATGTGGGACGAGGAGGATTTGACGAGGCCGGACGGAGAGGCAGTTTCCGGCCAAACCACGACGAGTTAGACCTCGTGTGAGGTACCATTCTCTTCGTCTCTTCGAGAACTACAATTTTTCTTTTTGTTTCACCCAATTTCGTTGAGTATTGAAGAAGTTATACTCGTTTGAATCTAACCCAGTTTCCGGCGATAAACCGTGGTCGTTTGGCCATCTTTCAGGTCATTTTCCAGTCAACTCCGGCCACCACTCTATCCTCACTTGGTATTAACCTCTTCTCCAAATTCCTAACTACATTTTAGCTTTTGAATCACTCAATTTGGTTAAGAAACGAAGAAGTTACAAAGCTTTGAAAATTGCCCAAACCCAGTTTTCCGACGAGCACCGCCCCTTTCGAGGCGTTTTCTGGCCAAACCAGGCGATTTGGCCGGCTTTCAGGATATCAATCTCTTCATCTGGTCGATTACTACAACTTTCATGTTTGGATCACTTAATTTGGTTGAGTAACGAAGAAGTTATGGACGTTCAAAGTTAGGGTTTTCCGACGAGCACCGCCACTTTCGAGGCGTTTTCCGGCCAACCCACGGCGATTTGGCCGATGTGCAGGATATCAATCTCTTCATCTCGTCGAGTACTACAACTTTCATGTTTGGATCACTTAATTTGGTTGAGTAACAAAGAAGTTATGGACGTTCAAAGTTAGGGTTTTCCGACGAGCACCACCCCTTTCGAGGCGTTTTCTGGCCAACCCACGGTGATTTGACCGGCGTGCAGGGTATCAATCTCTTCATCTCGTCGAGTACTACAACTTTCATGTTTGGGTTACTTAATTTGGTTGAGTAACGAAGAAGTTATGGACGTTCAAAGTTAGGGTAGAATTCCTGCCGAACTCCGGCCTTCTTCTTCCTTGGGTCCGGTGACACATCAACCTTAGGCCCTTTGGGCCGTTCCTGCCAAGCCCAGAACCTGGGCAGCCCCAACCCATTTCTTTTTCCTTTTCTGTTTTTATTTAAATTATTTAAAATGCCTTGGGCCATTTTAATTTGGGGCATTTGGCCCGTTCCCTTTTTAAAACACCAAGGGGATTCGAACCCCTCCCATTTTACTCATTCAACACCTTGACCACCATATCACTTATGTTCTTGTGAAAATATGCTAAAATATTTACATATTTTCTACACTCACAATGTTTGCCAGCTCGCTATATAATCAACTTAAATCAGTTAAATCCATCATGCAATGCATTTCCTTTCAATTTTTTGTGATAAACTAATAGATAATTGACTAAATAAACATCCTGCAAAGTTTCAATAAAAATTTTCAACTTTTTCTTACAATTTCCGTGGTTTCCATTGGATTTTTATCGACATCGATATTATCCCGATATTTTCGTCGATATTTCCGTGTTTCCGGACTACCGATATTTCCGATATCATCGATATTTTATACCTTGGGTGGAAGCAACATTTTGTGCTCCACACACTTCGGACACTTGTGGAAATAGTCACACAAGGAAACAAACTGAAAAAAGTCGGATCATCTTCCAAATCGAATCAAATATCATATACCAATGTTGCATTCTCAATCGGGTACCAAAGATGGTAGCTTTAAAATTTTGAGGTGGTATATTGAGTCATTGATTGTACTTGAAAAAAAAAAAAAAAAAAAAAAAAAAAAGGAGAAAATCGCCTTAAATTTTGAGTCAGCTTTTTTTTGCTGGGGCATTTTTGCTCATCACCATTTGGTGTGAGATATACTCACCATCCTATTTATCACCATTAGATGAGTTTAAATTTCGAGATTCGTGTAATAAATAGGTACAAATCTCAAAATTTAAACTTATTTAATGGTGATAAATATGATAGTGAGCATACACCATACTAAATGATAGTGAGCAAAAATGCACTCTTTTTCTTCTGGAAGTTTTCTGATGACTTTGTGCAGGAAATATATTAATTGCGGAAAAATCTGACTTGTCAATGCTTTTTTTTTTATCCATTTGGAATCCTTTACTACTGATTTCTCTCACTCTTCCTTAAATGTCAGTGTTCTATTTGCATAGAAACTCTCAAAAATTGAAACAATAAAGGAATCTGTTACAAAATTGTTTTATTTCAATACAAAATCAAATCCAAAATTCAAAATACAGATAAAAAAAATAAAAAAAATAAAAAACAGCATCCAAAAGCCAAAAGTAGGCGGCTGAAGAAAGAAGACAGGAAGAGCTCCACCATTAGGCATACTAATAAGGTAATGGTTTTTTCAACACTGCTGTTCTTCTTATTCTGTTGTTGTTTTGCTTGTGTGTTGAAGAACGACCAAAACACTTGAAAGGATTAAACATGTTTTATTTGTTTTATGGTATTAACTCGTCGTTGCAAGAAAATTTGGAGGATTTTAGAGATAGAGGATTGGCTAGTGATTGAAAATGTAATTAAGTGATATATTTTAAACTAGAAAACTTCATTTTAGTCCTTGGCAAAGATTACTTTTTTATTAAAACCATGAGTAAGATCAAAATCTAATTTTAGTCCCTTGATACATTAATAACCTCATTTATTAATTATATTTTGATTTTTTAATTATTTATCTTTTTCTTTTCTAATTTTTAATGTATTAATTTTATTTCATTATAATTTTTATTTTCATTTCATTCATTGTAATATATTTTTGTTCTGAACATTTAGATAAACTAATTTTTGTTATACAATATATTTCGACATACTATAACTTCTTTATTTAGGTATATTAAATTCATTATAATACATTTCGGTACATACATTTAGGTATACACATTTTGGTACTAACATTTCGGTGTATACATTTCGGTACACACATTTCGGTGCATACATTTAGGTACATACATTTCGGTACTAACATTTCGGTGCATACATTTCGGTACACACATTTAGGTACATTAATTTAATATTAATACATTTCAATGCATATATTTAGGTACATACATTTCGATGCATATATTTAGATACATACATTTCGGTGCATATATTTAGGTATATACATTTCGGTGCATATATTTAGGTACACACATTTCGGTGCATACATTTCGGTATACACATTTAGATACATTAATTTAATATTAATACATTTCGGTACTAACATTTAAATATATTAGTTCAATATAATATATTTCGGTACACACATTTCGGTACTAACATTTAGGTATATTAATTGAGTCTTTCAAGTTTGAAGAATGTTAAATAAAATTAATAAATTAAAAAACTCTTTTTTGGTCAAAAAATAAATTAAAATTTGTGTATTAATAAATTTAAATATTTAATGAGAGATATTAAATAAAATACAAATTAATTATTTTGAATTAAGGACACATTAGGGACTAAAAATCAATATTCAATCTAACACCAGGTTTTTTTTTAAATTTTAATCTTCTTGAAAGATTAAAGTTCAAAAACCTCTATTTTAAACCACTCTAATTTGCGGAGATGGGGTTTCGAACCTGAGCGCTTCAGGGTTAGAGTTAGTAGGAATAAATAGTGAATGGTATGGAGGGAGGACACCCGCCTGCTAGCAAGACAGAGTTCACAGAGTGTTAGAGGACAACATGGAAGACGCCTTACATTATGCGTCTTGCTCTCTCTGCTGGCATTGGAGGCCTCCTTTTCGGATACGATACAGGTACATAAACTCATACATATCACAGTTAAAATCCAGAAATTAGTTTGATTAATTCAAAGGACAATTCCCATGCATGATTAATTTTGTTAATTTTCTTCTGTCTCTTGTTGGAGTACTTTAGGTGTGATTTCTGGTGCATTACTGTACATTCGCGAGGACTTTCACGATGTTGACAAGAAAACATGGTTGCAAGTGAGTTAATCTACGTTGCTCTCCTCATGTTAATTACTAATTAGTCTGGTTAATTCAGCTCATATTTATGTTTATATCAGCTAAATTTTTGGTATTTTTCATTGACATTGATGCGCAGGAAACCATAGTGAGTATGGCAGTTGCAGGGGCAATCATTGGTGCTGCAATTGGCGGATGGATGAACGATGCCCTAGGCCGGAAAAAATCCATCCTAGCAGCAGATTTTGTGTTCTTCATTGGAGCAATAGTAATGGCTGTTGCACCAGCTCCGTGGGTGATCATAATCGGGAGAATTCTGGTCGGTTTGGGGGTTGGAATGGCTTCCATGACCTCGCCACTCTACATCTCAGAAGCCTCTCCTGCTAGAATCTGAGGTGCCCTTGTCAGTACAAATGGTTTTCTAATCACTGGAGGACAGTTCTTGTCATACCTTATAAATCTTGCTTTCACCAAGGTACCAACTAATAGATTTGAGGCTTTAGTCCAATAGCATTTTCATGGTTTCAATTACATTTATCTCCAAATTTCGACATAATTAGTTGTTGTAAATTAATTTGATTCAGGCTCCAGGAACCTGGCGTTGGATGCTCGGCGTAGCAGGAGTTCCGGCTTTGGTACAATTTGTATTGATGTTGTCACTCCCAGAGTCTCCCAGATGGCTCTACAGAGAGGTGATCTATAATTGAGGTCTTGCGTCCTTCTGTTTTTTGTATAATCATGGTCGTAGTTATTCCAACATGTTGAAATTTTAACATCCATTAGATTTTTGTATAATCATTCAACTTCCGTGGCATATTTAATGCCATACTTAGCATTTAATTTTTCTGCTAAACAGAATAAGGCAGATGAGGCTAGGGCCATCTTAGAGAAAATTTATCCTGCCGAAGAAGTTGAGCGTGAAATGTGTGCCTTGCATGAATCCGTCCAAGCTGAAAAGGCCGAGGAAGGAGCTGCTGCAGAAGGTGTGCTAGCAAGATTAAAGGGTGCCTTCAGCAACCCCGTTGTCCGAAGAGGACTCTATGCAGGCATCACTGTCCAAGTGGCTCAGCAATTTGTCGGTATCAACACAGTCATGTACTACAGCCCAACTATTGTTCAGTTTGCCGGGTTTGCGTCCAACCAGACGGCGTTGGCACTCTCTCTGATCACTTCCGGACTCAATGTGGTTGGCACTGTCATCAGCATGTGCTTCATAGATAGATACGGAAGGAGAAGGCTGATGATTATCTCCATGATTGGAATCATCACTTGCTTGGTGGTGTTATCCGGGGTGTTTTTCCAGGCAGCATCTCATGCTCCACGCATCAGTAACTTGGAATCCACACATTTCGGTGGCAATTCTACATGTTCTGCTTATGTTTCTGCTCCTAATCCCGGATCGTGGGACTGCATGACGTGTTTGAAAGAAGAGTGTGGATTCTGTGCTAATAAAGTCAATGTAAGCTCACCTCATTTACTTTGGGGAAATGATATCCACACACACTTTTTCCGTCTCACACGTGTTTATTTATGTATGTCAGAATTGCAGGGGAAGACAAGAGATGTGCTGAAATCACTTCCCTGTCTCTTCCCGATTTCCTTGACATATACTTGTAAGAGTGACGTTATAAATTTACTTGTTTTTCTATTGTTGCAACTGCCAGTTTGCCCCGGGCGCTTGTTTGGCTTACAATGACAATATCAGGAGTTCATGTCGGGGAGAACATCGTGTGTGGTACACCAAAGGTTGTCCAAGCAAAGTCGGATTCTTCGCAGTGATCCTGTTGGGATTGTACATCATTGTCTATGCACCTGGAATGGGAACTGTGCCGTGGATCGTGAACTCGGAGATATACCCTCTCAGATATAGAGGAACATGTGGAGGAGTGGCTGCAGTAGCAAATTGGAGTGCCAATCTCATTGTGAGTGAGACATTTTTGACCTTGACTCATGCTCTAGGTTCCGCCGGCACGTTCCTCCTCTTTGCCGGGCTTTCTGTCATTGGACTCATAGCGATTTACATGCTAGTTCCTGAAACGAAGGGAATGCAGTTTGAGGAGGTTGAGAAGTTGCTTCAGAAAGGGTTTAGGCCCAAGCCATTTGCTTCAAAGAGCAAGCAAGTCAGCAAAAATGTTGCACTTTCCTGAGTTTCTTGTATGAATTCTGAAACTCGTGGGTGTTCTAAAGACACATTTTTAGTTCTCTTTCTTAATAAAGTCAGTCTATACAAAGTCTTTGGTAAATAATTGTTGTTTTATTTTATTTTTTTTAACTGATCAAATCCATATAATTCATGATTGCACAATTGCTTTTTTTTTTTTTGTTAAAGGGGAGCTTATTTATATTTCCTTTTTTTTTTTACTAAGAAAACTCAAAGTTTTGTTTTTTGTTACAGTGTAAGAATCAATCTTTTTATTTAAGCTTAATTCTAACCCATTTTTCTATCTGTTAGATTGGATAATGTATGTCATACGTCTATAATTTTTACTAATACATGAAACAATCTGAAAATATCTCATGAAAATGAAAAGGAAAAAAATTTACTTGCCACAAAGTATATTATAATGTATTGGTTTGAGACTTAAGCCTTTACAATTGCATTGGTTTAAAAATCATACGAAGTCAAGATGGTCGAGTTGGTCTAAGGCGCCAGTTTCAGGTACTGAGGTATTGGCCCGAATGGGCATGCTTTCGAATCTAATTCTTGACATTTGTTTTCTGTTTTTAGTTTTTATTTTATTTTATTTTATTTTAAAACCTATAAAGCTGCTGTACTTTGGGCTTGTTTTTGCAAATTCCGAAGGTTTGTTCTTTAGCGTCTACATATTTAACCAGAATGAGAAATGAGTATTTCTAATCGCGATGAGCTTAAACATTTACAAAACGAGCATGCTTACTGCAAAAAAAATACACGTTATAGTCTGGTGGAATGCAATTCACCCTTAAAATTTGACGATAAGAATGAGAGATTTTTCAGTGGTATATTACGTGTTATTATAAAAATAGTAGAATATGTGTGCTAAAAATTTAATAATTTAAAAAATAAAAATTTTCACCACTTTTATTAAAAAATTTCACCACTTTAATAATGTATTCCCGTCACAATTAAAAAAAATTCGATAGGAAGTGGTGAGTTTATAAAAGATTAATTTATATCTGTCTGTATGATTTAGGGTTTGCTGCGCATGCACGCTTCTGCATGCATATAGAGAATCAAAATTGTATAAACCGGTCAAAGCGGTATATATATTATAGGAAAAGGATCCTCGCCGGATCCCTTTCTTAGGGATCCTAGGGATCCCGTGATCTCACCCGTTTATCGTATATCGTGCGATCTGAAATCATTTTAAAATTTTAAATTTAAATTTAAATATGAATAGTATCTAATGATTTCTGACCGCACGATATACGATAAACGGTTGAGATTACGTGATCCCTAGGATCCCTAGGAAAGGGATCCGGCGAGGATCCTTTCCCTATATTATATAGAGGGAGGCAAATTGTGTGCTCTCCTTTTCTCGTGTCTTTTTTTGTTCGATCTTATTTGTACGGTTACGGTTAAGTCACGTTAATATTTTATATTCTTATTACTTTTTGTCTTATTATTTCTATTTAAAAATTAATATAAAATGTTGATATGACTTAACCGTGACTTCACAAATAAAAAAAAATTAAAAAATTAAAAGGACATGAAAAAAAAAAGACAGACAATTTGCCTCCTATATATAGTGGTCAGTGGTCAGTAATCGGCTACGGTTTAGGACGTGTAAGAAAACAAAGAGCGAGGCGATGGAGAAAAAGGTGTAGAGCCTAGAGAATTCCGCATTTTTAGAAAACTTGGTCAAGACTCGAGTATACAAAGATTAGCAACATCCTTCAAAACCCCTTTTCTTCCATGTCCAACCGTTACTAAAGTTGTTATAAGCCTTCCAACGTCAGCAATCTCGTTGGCGAAATTTAACTTCAGCAATTGTCGAAAAACAACTTACTAGGTGTTACCTCTACACAAGCTGTTGGAGACCGTAGGATACAAGCACATAACGACACCAAAAACTTAGCCACTTAGCTAGGAAAGCACGTTTTGTTGTTACAATATGGATTTACGCGTGTTCTTAATGAACGTGTTGCATAGAAAATTTCTGATTTATATATTCATTCATATATATACTTTGTTATATGGTGGAACATTCGAAAGTTAATGTTATGTATTACCTAATTTTCGAATCA
The DNA here is from genome assembly GCA_963580275.1 of Crataegus laevigata. Classification (NCBI taxonomy): domain Eukaryota; kingdom Viridiplantae; phylum Streptophyta; class Magnoliopsida; order Rosales; family Rosaceae; genus Crataegus; species Crataegus laevigata. The sequence continues at coordinate 587,042 of OY756939.1, forward strand.
AATAGAAATTAGGGTTACTGAGATTGAATAGTTATTTTTGTGAGGTAAAAAACTGAAGATAAATAAGAACATGTCTGAGGCCATTCATTTAGAACCGTTATGTAACTTAGAGTGCGTTGGCAAGTAAATGAGTGCATGCATACATTGATTTCGTTCTCAGCGAAAGTAGAGTTGCTTGGACGAATTAAGACGAAGAAGAAGAAAATGGTGGAGGGGGGAGCCCCAACTTCTAGCAAAACTGAGTTCACGGAGTGTTGGAGGACAACATGGAGGACACCGTACATTATGCGCCTCGCGCTCTCAGCTGGCATCGGAGGCCTCCTTTTTGGATACGATACAGGTAACTAATAGCTGCAAATTGTTCTAAAAAATATCTGCAAATTGGGTTCCAAACAATATCTTAACACGAACAATTAATTACTTTATATGACAAACTTTCTTTGTGCTAATTAGTTGTATGAGTTGTTGTTGGTGGTGTGGTGCTGCAGGTGTGATCTCCGGGGCATTGCTATACGTTCGGGAGGACTTTCGCGAAGTTGACAAAAAAACATGGCTGCAGGAGACCATAGTGAGCATGGCAGTTGCTGGCGCCATCATTGGGGCTGCTGTTGGTGGATGGATGAATGACGCACTTGGCCGGAAAAAATCAATTCTAATCGCGGACGTGGTGTTCTTCATTGGTGCAATAGTTATGGGCGCGGCTCCAGCTCCGTGGGTGATCATAATTGGGAGAATTGTAGTTGGTTTGGGAGTTGGAATGGCTTCTATGACCGCACCCCTCTACATCTCAGAAGCTTCTCCTCATAGAATCAGAGGAGCACTTGTTAGCTGCAACGGTATGTTAATTACAGGAGGACAATTCTTGTCATACCTCATCAATCTCGCCTTCACCAAAGCGCCGGGAACGTGGCGTTGGATGCTTGGAGTGGCCGGATTTCCAGCCCTTGTTCAGTTCATATTGATGTTGTCGCTTCCAGAGTCTCCAAGATGGCTCTACAGAGAGGTGAGATTATCATAGTAGCTAGCTACATGTCACGTAATTGCTATACGTGATGTAAATGCTTATGTTATCAGTCTGTGAATCTGAGGGTGTATGTCACAGACATGACCAATCAACCGTTCAAATTCACAGTCTAACATAAGATTTGACGGGGGAACCTGCAGTCACTTATAACTCGGTATTGATGTTGTTTATGTTAAACAGAACAAGGTGGATGAAGCTAGGGCAATTTTGGCGAAAATCTATCCTGAAGAAGAGGTGGAAGATGAATTGAAAGCCTTGCATGAGTCTGTCGAATTTGAAAAGGCCGAGGACTCAGCAGCTGGGAATGGCATGATCCAAAAACTAAAGGGTGCCTTAAGCAACACCGTGGTTCGAAGAGGACTCTACGCAGGAATCACGGTCCAAGTAGCTCAGCAATTTGTCGGCATTAATACCGTGATGTATTACAGCCCGACCATTGTTCAATTCGCTGGTTTTGCGTCCAACCAGACCGCTATGGCACTCTCTCTCATCACCTCCGGTCTCAACGTTGTTGGAACCCTAATCAGCATGTGCTTTGTAGATAGATACGGAAGGAGAAGGCTGATGATCATTTCTATGTTTGGTATTATCGCTTGCCTCGTGGTGTTAGCCGGGGTTTTTTTCTATGCCGCGGAACATTCTCCGAAGATTAGTAATTTGGAATCTGCTAAATTCGGCAACTCTTCAACATGTCCGACTTATGTATCGGCTGTCAATCCTACAGCATGGAACTGCATGACGTGTTTGAAACAAGAATGTGGCTTCTGTGCTAGTGAAGTCAAGGATGTAAGTTTACAAAATAACTAACTAATGAGTCTTTAATCATTAGAAATTAAACATTTAACCTTAAGTAATCTGTTTTTCCCCTTAATTGTTGTCAGCTCGCTCCGGGAGCTTGCTTGGCCGCCAGTGATAATATCAGGGACTTATGTCGTGGAGAACACAGGACATGGTACAGCAAAGGCTGCCCTAGTAAAATCGGAATATTTGCAGTGATACTATTGGGATTGTACATTATAATGTATGCACCCGGAATGGGAACGGTGCCATGGATCGTGAACTCGGAAATATACCCGCTGAGATACAGAGGGACGGGCGGAGGAATTGCTGCAGTTTCAAACTGGACGGCCAATCTCGTAGTGAGCGAGACATACTTGACTCTGACGAAAGCGCTAGGTTCGGCGGGAACGTTTCTCCTCTTTGCTGGGTTCTCTCTTATTGGACTCGTATTCATTTACTTGCTAGTTCCTGAAACCAAAGGAATGCAGTTTGAAGAGGTTGAGAAGTTGCTGCAGAAAGGCTTCAGACCTAAGCTATTTGCACCCAAGGACACCAAAGGCAAAGCCAAAGTTGAGGAATAGTATAGTCGAATAGGGACCAATATTTTAGATCGTTTGTGTTTTAAGCTTAGGACATTTGGTGGGGAATTACCATATTTTGATGACCATACATTCAGAGCCCGTGCTTTGATGTCACGAAACAATTAATATGCACACGTCATGTCATTATAATATGGTCTATTATATAAGAGTTTTCTATTATGTTCTATTTCTTTAGCGTGTTTAAAGTGTTTTAAGAATAACTAAAAGTTTTGATAAAAAGTTGCGTATTTCTAAATTAACAAAGCATTTGAATCTGCTTTTTAAAACAAGTACCAATTATTAGCACAAGGGGCTTTGTATAGAAGCATTCCCACCCCTCCTTTCATTTTTACCCCATAAGGCGGCAATATTTCGGACAAATCAATTATAGTTATACGAAAAAGTTACAATACATGACAATACACGATTTGATATTACAATTGGTGAGCCATGCAAAATAATAACATCCACTTTTTGGACGCGTGTGCACTTGTGGCGCTCAAAAAAAGTTGTCAAAAAAGGCGCACCGACAGACGTTGCAATTGAGTAAGAAATGCGAATTGCAACCATCCAATCCAAACGAACAGGGGGACAAAACAATACCTGCTCCTCCTCCGCCAGCTAATGCATCATTTCTTTACTACGTATCGACAAACCACATAATATTATCAATTTGAATACAGATGATATATGTACACACCGTGCAGTGCAGTGCACCAGCAGCAGCGGGACAATTTTTTGAAAAATCTTTTTGGTTGGTGGCCTTTGGCTTTGCCATGGATGAACTGCATGTAGTTGAACAGGTGGTGCGGGGGTGGGAGGGAGAGAGAAAGAGAGAGAGAGCGGGGTGATGGGGTAGCCCACGGCAGCTCACCTGCTCTACTTTATAATGCTCCCAAACGGTGTGGTACAGTAGTATCACTTGCTGTTTGGTAGCCGAGATAATTGACGAAAGACGTGGAGAACGAATAAGGCATTAAAGTTGCATTCTCTAATAAGCAACGAAAAACCGGACAACGAATAAAGGGCCCAGAACACACCGCCACAAGTTGGAGAGAGACTTGTATGAAATAGAAACGCCTAACCTATCGCGAGTCACTACGTTCTTTAAGTTTCCCATACGGCGCCTTGGGGTCGGCAACAGAAACTAAACACAGTGCTTTGAAGGAGGAGAGAACATTTTGTTCAGCCTCCCTCCCACAGTATCTCCAACAACATCTGAATTTCCAACCCATCATACAGAACTTAGAACACAATCAATAACGAAGGAACAGAGACGATACTTCTGCAAGCAGTTCGTACTAAAACCGGATAATCGGTAAAACACTTTTAGCAAAATTCGGGTTAACGCATACAAAACACAAGGATCCAATTGACCCAAAACAACCACAAGGCAAACAAGTAATAGCATTCCACCCCTAGAAAAAACCAAGTCAATGATAGAAAAAGAGGGCAAGAAAAGAAGAAAAGACCCAACTAAAAAACCTAGTTGAATTCATACATCTAAAACTGCTAAGAAGTCAGTAGTCTCTTGCTCACTAGCTTCCTACAATCTCTCTCCCTTCTTACAATCATATCATGTTCTTCTTCCTATGCCTCTCAACCACACTGTACAAAGTTACAAACCATGAAACACCAACACTTCTATATACAAGTGCAATCAAACACTACTCAAACTACATACACAGACACAGACACATAGTAGTTCCCTCTCTAAGTAGTGAAAGTACCTCCCTTCGCTTCTCTAAAGAGCCGAAGAGGACGCTTCTTGTCTCGGTTCTCTCAAGTACCCAAGAAGCGTTTCAGCCTGCAAAAACAACCAAACCCCCATTAGAAACCAACCAAGCGAGCTCCATTAAGAACATGATCATACATGCAACATCCAAATGCAGACTTGGAATTACAAAATGCATGACAATTCGCATTTCATTGTATACTTTCCTTCAACTAACAGCTTCAGCTGCCAATTTAAAATGAACAATCTTTTTTTTATCCGAGCGATATTATAATCTAATCTAAACTGCGGGATGGGTTTCGGTCCATAATTTAAACAATATTAGCACCATTTCGTCTACACAATTTAACACTTAAAAATATTGTAGTACCAATACGCAACTAATGAAATGATCAAAATACCTTGTGCTTAGCTTTAACAGTCCCAGTCTGCGACAGCGCAACCAATGGCGGAATCCCTCCTTCCCTCACAAGCAATCCTCTGTTCCTCACACTCTCACCGCACAGCTGCAACAGTGTCAACACAGCAAACTCCTTTCCTTTCACCGACCCATCTTCAATCGCCTCCACAAGCGCCGCCAGCCCGCCTTCCTCCACAATAGCCTCCTTCCCTTCCTCGACTCCCGCCAAGCTACTCAGCACCACCATCGCCTTCTCCGCCAAGCCCGTCCCCTGCTCCGCCACCAGTGCCACCAGCGGCTTCACAGCTCCCGCGCTCACCGCCCTCTCTTTGTTGGGCTTTATCGAGCAGAGCTTGTACAGAGTCGTCAAAGCGTCTTTTTTGCCCCTCATGGATCCACTTATTAACAGTGAAACCAGCGGGGGAATTGCACCACAGGCTCCGATTGAGCTCTTGTTCTCTTCAATTAGCGCCAAGCTCAGCAGCGCACAGGCGGCGTTTTGCTTCGAGGTTTCCGTCCCCGTCTTGAGGACGTACACTAACGACTTTATAGCTCCGGCATTGGTGATTATGGCTTTGTTCGATTCGTGCAGCGAGAGGTTTAACAGCGCCGTGACGGCGTGCTCCTGCGTCCATGGATCGCTGCACCGCAGTAGAGGAATTAGAGAGGGAACGGCGCCGGACTCGCCGATCAAGGCGCGATTATCAGCCCGATTCTTCGCTAAAAGCCTGAGCTTGGCCGCTGCAGATTGCTTCACGGCAAGCGACGTTGATTGAAGGCCGTCGACGCAGATCTTGACCGTCGGCTGAAGATCCTCCGGCGAAATGCTCTCTATGATCTCGGTCGAGAAGTTCTCCCTCTGCAAAAACCCCTGGCATGGCTCCGGTTCCGGCGCAGCCTCGGATAATTCGGAGGTCGGCGCGTTTTCCGGCCACGGCAAGCTTGCGAGCCGTTGCAATTCTCCCGATATGTCGCTGCTGCAGGCGGAGAAATCACTGAAGGCTTGGGAGAGCTGGAGGTACTCCTCGTCGGAAGACGCAGACTTGCTGGCGGAGCTGTGGGTGCGGAGGGCCAGCTCGCCGAGGCGCATGTCGACGACGGAATCGGTCAGATTCTCGGAGACAAAAGGCGATCTTTCGGCGGCGAAGGAGGTGCGGGAGTGGTCGTCTTGGTAGATGTTGGAGCGGATGGTGCGCATGGAGCGGCCGGTTTGACGGTGGATTTTGATGGAGGAGGGAGAGTAGAAGTTGCGGGTGTGAGGCGGGAAGTGGTGGCTGGAGCCGGAATGGGAATCTTCTAGAGAAACCATTCTCAAAGCTCGGAGCTTTACAGCAAATTTCAGAAATTTTCAGAGTGATTTGAACTTTGTTGGGATTTTGAATTTGGGGTTTTGAATTAGGACAAGTGTGGAGTAGTAAATGAATTCATGGTGTGGGAAAGTGTGGAATTGGGAGGGAGGGAGTCTGGGAGAGAGTGGAGGAGAGAGAAGATAGAAGATGAAGATGGAAGAGGGGCAGTGGGATTTATTTATTTTCAAGGGTCTCTGTCATATGTCATCTGCATATGACTCTCTGTAATGTATGCAGGGAACCATTTTTCTTTTTTATATTCACACCATTATTTTTATTTTTCACATATTTTCTTTTAATTTTTTACCATCAAGCGATGCTATGGAGCAAACAATGATATGAAAACTAATTTTGATACTCTTATTTATTTGTATTTTTTAAGAATTAGTTTTAATAATATTTTTGTTAAAAATATTTTCAGTTATTTTAAAAACACTTCTAAACATGTTAACTAATAGTCTGTCAATAAATATTTGAGTCTTCAACATGGCTAGTTTATTGATTTTGAAAGCTCTGCCGGGCAAATAATTTGAGGCCTTTTTTTTTTATAGGAAACAAAAATAACACCTAATTTTGAAAAATATGAAAAATGAAAGACTTTTGTATTAAGGCAGAGGCTAGAGCATCAAAAAAGAGACATTTCATTTCTTGGCACAGGTTTTTCCAGGTTACAGAGCCTCATTTTGTAGTGGTTATAGAGGCCTTTCTAGCTCCAAATTGTCCTTTTTGTAAATAATAATAATAATAATAATAATAACTGCATAAAAATAAAAACAAAGTGGCCAAAGCTACGCATTTTCTTCTTCCTTGTACCAGCATAGCCTCCTACTCACCCTGTAATTTTCTATAATACGAGGCCCTATGCGGTCGCACACCTCACACACCCTGTAAACTGGCTATAACTTTTCATGCTCTTAAAAACTTTATTATCAACCTCTATATTAAAAGTACATAAAAATTTGACAAAAATTGTGTTTCATGAAGAAAGAAACCATTGAATAAAGCACTTTCAATTGCTGTTATAAATCATCAGCATTTTAAGTTGTTGATATAACGCGTGAATTAATGAACAACATTCAGTTTGTGACATTAACTCTCAAACTTTTGTTTGTGGATATGGATGGTGTTTTGAGTTGAAAGGAAGGTGGAGTCACAAGCAAAGCTTCCTGTGCGAAATGGTCATAGACCACACATTTAGGGTTGAGGATAACGACACCGTTTGGCGAGAGAAACTCATGGTGGAAACTAAAAAATTGGAGTTAGCGTGGGGAACTGATGTGACTGTGGCCAGTGGGCACAAATCCAATTGGCTTTTTTGATGGGATGGGTTAGGTTGGACCTATCCGTCGGCGAAAACCTGAAAGGTACGACGCCGTCGTTTTGCGAACTTTCCCTATTTGGTCAAAACTGGAATGTTGGGGTGAAAAAACAAAACAGGTAAAAGAAGTGATTTTTCAACATTTCATATCTCGCTGTACATCTTTGAATTATTAGACTGAAGCAAAAACAAATGATGAGGACAAATCACATGAAACGAGCACGTAAAATAATTATATTTCGCTTAGTGATGCGATATCGTTGTGTAATTTAATGTGATTAAGCATAAATTGCTCAACTATTCAGTTTTATGTAAGCTTCACTCACAATAAGCGGTATAAATATTTTCAGTCGGAGTTTAGGACAAGATTCAAATCGATGGTGAAGGACACGTGTTGCCAGCTGCATCAGCTTGGAATGCTTCTGATCTAGCCGTCCGATACTCCTGACGATCAGTAGTTTGGGGTGAGAGGACGGTGGTACTGGTGTTGGAGATGGGAGGGTCTTGAGAAGTGGGCCAAAGTTAACTACAATCCGTTTACTTTAGCCTGCAGCTTAAGTGACTGGTGATGTGTCAAAAAACCAGCCTGGTCAGCCACACGTGCCTGACCAATACAGAGCCACGGATGAAACACCTCTAACAACGTTTAGGGTTTGGATTTTATCCAAGAAAAAAGGCAAAAAGTGAAAAAGTGAAAAAGTGTCCATGTTAAACCAAAAAAAAAAGTGAAAAAGTGCCCACTTATTTATACTGATCACTATACTCAAGCCCTAATTACTAATTAGTCGACAAACAAAGATTAATGGATTTGTTATTCAAACGGTGCCTACCTCTCCAACATACGACCTTTCTTTTAAAGAAAATAATGAAAATAACTTGAAAATTTTAAGTTTTAACGATAAGAACAAAATAAAAGATAAGATAAATAGTATCAGAATAAATTTTTTAATATAAAATTTTTCGTTAAAATAAATAATACCGAAAACTTTTCGTTAAAATTTTCAAAAAAGAAAAGTTCAATGTGCCATGAACATGATTCATATTTTAAGTGGTTTTTTTTTTTCTTTCAAAATATCTAACAATTTGTCTTAAAATATTTATTGTATCAAAAGGTGTTTTTCCGTCACACTAAAACTATCTTCTTCCTATCACCTGCTAAACATGCTCACATATGCACAACAGTAACGAACTACATTAGTTCGACCATAAAAAAACAAACAGTAGGATAAAAACAAGGGGTGTGATATTCACACACCCCTTTTTACTTCTCTCACACCTTTTTAGATTTCGGCCGTCGGATCGGATGAATTGAAGAAGATCTAACGGACAGAAAGTAATAGGGGCGTGTGAGAAGTAAAAAGGGGTGTGTGGAAAGCACACCCCTAAAAACAATTATTCCAAATTGAAAACATTGCTCACCAATATAAACTTATAATGTTATTGATCATGATCTTCCATGCATAGATACAAAGGATTGGCTCACCTTGTGACAACCCGTCCCTGAAAATTTTGATTTTTATAATTTTAATAAGCGAGTTTACAAAAATGCCCTTTGAGGCATATACTTCGATTGGTATTGACTGCCTCGTAGTGACACCTAAGATTCATTTTCTTGGCATATTCTTATAGTATTCGTCGCTACGGACGCGTAGGCGCAAACGGATTCGAATTTGGAGCTATAACGAAGAAGTTATTAATGTTTGAAGTTGGGGGCAAAATTGATACTTTCTAAAATTGTTTGGGAAAGTTCCAGAAATTGGGGTGCCACTTGTGTGGCCCAGATTTAAAGGAAGGAGGAATGGGCGGCTGAGATGTTTGGCAAAGGAGAGAAAAGGAGGAAGAATGCCCAATGGGAAGTAAGAGAAAGGAGGGAAAGGAGGGAGGAAGAGAAGAAGGGGATCGGGCGGATCCCTTGACCCTATGTGATTTCTCCGGTGAAATTCACCCATTTTTCATCAAATTGGGCTGATTAATCACTCCCAACCATCAATTCTACTCCTCCTCTACCATTTTCATTTCAAATTTGAGAGAATTAGGTTGCCAATTTGGGGGTTTTGCACCGTGGGTGCCGCGACACCCATGTTCCAAATTCCTCCAATCCCGAAACGATTTCATTCAATTACTACCACTAATAGCATCCTCTGGAGGCCTAGAACAAAGCCCAAGCATTGGTGGAGGCGTCGGAGCAAGTTTGGAGGTCGAATTGGAACACACCCAAACTTAGGGTTCTTGGCGGGTGTGGTGAAATTGGAGGTCTTCGAGGCCGAATTGGACTTTCTCACAGGTATGAAAGTTGTTCTACTCATTCAGATCTTTCATTCTGGAAAGTTTGAGAATTTTTAGTGAAAGTTGAATTTTCCGGCGACTCGGGGGCGGCCAACCGCCACCCGCGGCGGCGCGTGGCCCGAGGGCCGCCAATGATGTTTTTAGACATTATTCAATGCCTTGATATTATTTTTGATGATGGATTGACGTAGATTGATCGTTAGGACCTAAATTCGTTACGATTCGGTAATAGGTCAAAATATGAATCGACGATCCGACCGTTGGATCGTCACCAAACTTTAGTATGTGGTAGTATGTAATATTTGAGGAATGTAGGAATTTACGGATTGGGAATCCGTCGTACGGATCTTCCCGAATTGGAATTGTAAGTTTGTAAATAAAACGTTAACCGCCACTTGGTTTTGGCAATTGGCGGAGATCCAACCGTTGGATCGTAACGAAACATTGGGATATTGTTCTAGAAGCTTATTGTGGATTATTGGAAGTGACGGATCGAAGATTCGTGATACAGATCTTCCGGATCAAATTCGTAGGAATGCGCTTTATATAAATTACATATTCTCTCAGTACGAATTCTGAGACATGAATTGACATTCATGCTAGGCGGTGATCATTTGGGATGTCTCGAAAGTCGTGCTAGGGGGGCTATAGCGTGGAGTCCAGGTGAGTGGGCTTTTGTTTTCAGTATATATATATATATATATATATTATTGGCGTTTTTCCCAGAAACGCAAATTACATGATTTATGAATGGAAATGGTTTTATAATTATTTTGCCATGTCGTATGCCAATAATATATTATAAATATGATTATGTTTGCATTTGCTACACTCCGACGCCGAGGACGGCCAGGTAAGTCAGGTAAGTATTATGATAGTGTTTGAGATGATGATAGATTGTGATTAGCTCATCACCTGCACCTCGGGGGTTTGTGCTCCGCCAGAGTAGGGCCTAGCCTTCACGTGATCGTTCACCTCATGCACCGTACGCTCACTTTGGATCCAAGGCAGGTGCCTAGCCTGTCGTACAGACCACTATAGGTGGTTCCGACTCGTAGGTGACCCGCGATTCGTCGCACAGCCTTCACGTGATCGTAGCACTGAGCGTAATATTATACACCTAGCCTGTCGTACAGACCACTATAGGTGGTTCCGACTCGTGTGCAGGATAATGATTGATAGTGATTGAGTATGATGGATGAGCTATAGATTCAGCCGTACAGGTCACTAGAGGTGACTCCGGCTGACATGACACTAGGGACACCCTAGATTTATATTACTTGCCTGATAATGATTTTCTGAGTTGGTATATCGACATGGCCCATTCTTGAGTTTGATAATGAGTTTTGATTCCTAGACGGGATTTTCGTATATAAGTTATATATGTACTATTTTCTGGGAAAATTATACTGGATTTACAGCGAGGGGTTATATATGGATTTTATAAAATGGTTTTGGAAAGTATTTGTTTTTGCCCACTCACGTTTTCTGTTTTGCGCCCCTCCAGGTTAGCTGTTAAGGTTCGTATCGACGAGGATTATTAGCGAATCTCTGGTCTGGTGGCTACTGTTGACGGTATAATTCTTGCCCGTTCTTTTGTATTTGCTTATGCTCTGAAGTCACGTGTGGGATGGGTTCGCTCCCGCTCACAAGCACACTCTGATGTTTAGGCACTTTTAGGTTTAAATTTATTCACATTTTCCACATCACTACACTTTATGGCTTCGTCACCTTCCAGGTGTCGGCCAGCACAACTCGACTTCAGTGTCCTAGTGGACTTTCTGGGTCGGGGTGTGTCACACCTAATTATCAAACTAAATAATATAATATAGTTTATCTTGTATTTTTCAGCACCTAATAAACTTTTCTTTGTGTCTGATCTGGTCTACTGTCCATTTCCTATATACAGATCCTTTAACAAAAGGATCTCTATTTTTCAAAAAAAAATAAAAATGAGACACCCTCTTGACCATTAAATTTGGTTTTACTGAAATTGTGTGGTTTAGATTGTGTGGCATGTGATTTAATCTCAACTGCAGAATTTCATTAAAGTCAATTCAACAGTTAAGAAAGTGTTTCCAATCAATTTATTTTTAAATTTTTCGTTGATAATTCTGTAGCGCCACACCCTTCAACAAAGGGTAGTCTATATATATTATAATCTTTACTCAACGTAGGCACGCATGCATGTTATGCTATTATACAGATGTTTTATGAACAACATATACATAATATAATAGAGAAAATTCTTTCATATTAGGAGCATCGCTAAATGATCTAAATTAGTTTAAATTATTGCTTCGTAATTTTGTAAATTCAAATCATTCACTGCTCATAACATCTAATACTATAAAACATTGAAGTGGAACTCATATAAGAAATTGTTTGTTTCCTCAGTATTCATTATAAGCTCTCATTGTTAATCCAACATGCTGAGTTGTTTAGCACCCTAACTGCAGTTTTGAAATTTGCAAAAGTGTTAATTATTTTTAGAGATGTACGACACAATTTTCAGAGATGAAACTTATTGACGTGGATCAATCAGATCATTTTCAGCCGGAGTTTAGGACAAGATTCAAATCGATGGGGAAGGACACGTGTTGCCAGCTGCGTCAGCCTGGAATGCTTCTGAAGTTCTGATCTAGCCGTCCGATACTCCTGACGATCAGTAGTTTGGGTGAGAGGACGGTGGTACTGGTGTTGCAGATGGGAGGGTCTTGAGAAGTGGGCCAAAGTCAACTACAATTCGTTTACTTTAGCCTGCGGCATAAGTGACTGGTGATGTGTCAAAAAATAGCCTGGTCAGCCACACGTGCCTGACCAATACAGAGCCACGGATGAAACACCTCTTACTTTAATCATGACTCCATCAGTTGATTAACCACGTTTAGGGTTTGGATTTTATCCAAGAAAAACGGAAAAAAGTGAAAAAGTGAAAAAGTGTCCATGTTAAACCAAAAAAAAAGTGAAAAAGTGCCCATTTATTTATACTGATCACTCTAGTCAAATCCTAATTACTAATTAGTCCACAAACAAATATTAATGGATTTGTTATTCAAAAGGTGCCTACCTCTCCAACATACGCTCTCTCTCGGAAAAAAAAAAGTAAAATAAAATAAAAATTATTTAAAAATTTTAAATTTAAACGATAAGAATAAAATAAAAAGTAAGTTGAATAGTATCAAAATTCACTTTTTAGTGTAAAAATATAATTTTTCGTTGAAATTCCCAACAAAGAAATATTCAATGTGTCATGAACATGAATCATATTTTTAGTGGTTATTTTTTTTCTTTCAAAATATCTAACAATTTGTATTAAAATATTTATTGTATCAAAAGGTGTTTTTCCGTCACACTAAAACCATCTTCTTCCTCACCTGCTAAACATGCTCACATATGCACAACAGTAACGAACTACATTAGTTCGACCATAAAAAACAAACAGTAGGATAAAAAAAAATTATTCCAAATTGAAAACATTGCTCACCAATATACACTTATAATGTTATTGATCATGATCTTCCATGCATAGATACAAAGAATTGGCTCACCTAATTATCAAACTAAATAATATAATATAGTTTGTCTTGTATTTTTCAGTACCTAATAAACTTTTCTTTGTGTCTGATCTGGTCTACTGTCCATTTTCTATATACAGATCCTTTAACAAAAGGATCTCTATTTTTTTTTTTTAAATGAGACGCCCTCTTGACCATTAAATTTGGTTTGAATGAACTTGTGTGGTTTAGATTGTGCGGCATGCGATTTAATTTCAACCACAAAATTTCATTATAACCAATCTAACAGTCAAGAAAGTGTCTCCAATCAATTTATTTTTAAATTTTTCATTGATAATTCTGTAGCGCCACACCCTTCAACAAAGGGTAGTCTATATATTTTATAATCTTTACTCAACGTAGGCACTTATGCATGTTATGCTATTATACAAATGTTTTATGAACAACATATACATAATATAATAGAGAAAATTATTTCTTATTACGAGCATCGTTAAATAATTTAAATTAGTTTGAATTATTATTTCGTAATTTCGTATATTCAAATAATTCACTGCTCATAACATTTAATACTATAAAACATTGAAGTGGAATTCATATAAGAAATTGTTTGTTTCCTCAGTATTCATTATGAGCTCTCATTGTTAATCCAACATGCTGAGTTGTTTAGCACCCTAACTGCAGTTTTGAAATTTGCAAGTGTTAATTATTTTTAGAGATGTACGACACAATTTTCAGAGATGAAACTTATTGACGTGGATCGATCAGATCATGCCACGTCACAAAAGTGTTAATTAAGTAGGTTCTAACATTCTGCCTACTATATTTAATTGTTATGGTTTTGGACTTTGTGATACGACGCAGTTACAAAAATAATATTTTGATGACTATCCGTCCTAGGTTTGTCAAGTAATAAGTATTAATTAATGATTTTCAATTAGTTGATCAACTCACTTCACTACATACAGTATCTTTTATGATAACGCGTATTTGACTAAATCTTTTAGAATGCTGACGAACTTCTAGTAATTTTTTATAATATCGTAAATCTTGGAACTTGGAGATTAATTAAACTGAAATTATATGATGTGAATGCATCGCGTTTATTTAATAATTTACATTACTTAAAGCACAAGATTATAGCAGAGTAATGCTAGTTAGATTAATTTTTTAAACTAAATTTGTAACTTATGTGAGTGTCACTAATAAAAAATAACTACGTTAATCAACACTTAAGTAAGGTTTAGACATAGTTTAAATAGCTGATTCATCCAATATTACCCTTATACAAAACTATAATTAAGTTAAATGGAATTACTTATTAGGGGTTTTAAGACAAGAGAGATTATTATGATGGCTGCGTGGACTTGCAAGTTGCAACAAATTTGTGCGCTTTTTCGCGAATGAGTTTTGATGTTTGTGGTTCACCATGAGTTGTAAACCAGGTCGATTGACATAATAACTATAATCATGATTATGGAACACACTTTTAGTGTCCCAAACATGTGTTAAAGACTTACAAGGTTACACCTCAACTCTGTATAGTATAGAACATGACGATGCGACCACGATATCATAGTGCATTAAGAAAACTCCTCAAAAGAGCTAGCCAGAAGCACGTGGAATAAAAAATTAATGAGGATGTTAATAATGAAGGTAGTCGAGGTTTCATTCTAAAATTATTTCGTTACACAAGAGGATCAATTTCTTATAAACTATCATAAGGTTCCTTAATTCTTAATGTTTAGAGTCTAATGAACTCCACATGTAGGATATTGTTTAACTCTAACACGTGAATAATTGATGAAGGAATTTGATGAGATTTCACCCTGAAATTAATTTAATTAGCAAAAGATAACTTCGTGTAACTTTGAAGTTTTTTAATTCGCCAACGCAAAATTAATTGATATATAAAAGACTTAAATTTACATGCAACCTCAAATTTAAATCCCTCACATTATAGTATAATTTTCATTTATGTATGTCGAAAATGTAAGATGAGATGTAATAATAATTTTTGTATCTCAAATTTGCATTTTTTTCGTTGAATATACCTTTAATTTGTGGAGTTAGTTTTTATATGTACAAATTTGGGCTTCGAAGATAACTCTCGGGTTTTTATAGATTTTGATGGTATATATAGAACTGAAAACTCTAGCTAGCTGGTTGTGACTTGTGCATGGCTGATTGGTTTGGTGTCTTATTTCAAAAGCAATGTGCATTGGTGTGTGCCCTAACTTTTGCTATATTCATCTTATAAAAAAATTATAATTTAATTAAAAAGAAAAATTGTCAACCCTGATGAATAAACTGTGTGTGGTTGTTAAGTGTTAACTAGGCTTCGTCCTCATCCATTTGAAACTGATAAGTTTGTTTACTTGCATGCGAAACTATGTACGGGTTTGTGTTTCTGTACTGTTTGGCCTGGGTTTTTTTTTTCGGTTTGTAGGATAGAATTGGCCGGTTTGGTAGAACTGTTTACAATATTAAAGGCATGTTGAAGAAAAAAAATTGATGACAACTTTTCTTATTTTGTCCAAATTGAAGGTTTATGAATAAGAGTTGAATGTTTTAGTCCTATACTTTTTTCGCAGAGATTAATACGGGTATTTTTTCTTCATGAATGGCCTGTAAATTAGACAAAATATAAAAATTGTCATCGATTTACTGCTTCAAATTGCTTTCAACATATAATAGTCATATCCAAACTAATACTCTCTACCAACAAGGCCTTTGCGTACTATTTAACACCATATTTTGCATAAAAGGTTTGACCAAAAGAAAATAATTTTTCATAAAAAGTATGCATGTCGAGTCGGTGAGTTTTCGAGCTGTTTTGTATCTATATTATCTCTAAACAGCACAACAGATTTGAAAGGCAATAAAATCTATTAACTTTCCTCATATATATATATATATATATAT
The DNA here is from genome assembly GCA_963580275.1 of Crataegus laevigata. Classification (NCBI taxonomy): domain Eukaryota; kingdom Viridiplantae; phylum Streptophyta; class Magnoliopsida; order Rosales; family Rosaceae; genus Crataegus; species Crataegus laevigata. The sequence continues at coordinate 602,958 of OY756939.1, forward strand.
ATATATGTACTTAATTTCCCTTTCAACATAAATGCAAATCGATTAAGAGGCTAGATTATGTGTGTATTGTGTGTGAGTATAGACGAAGACATTTTTAATACAACCGATCTTTAGTGATACTAATAATGCATGTATATCAACCAACTGTGTTTGATGTAAAATATAAATGTTTGAACATTTAAAGAATTGAAAGCTTAACTATTTTATATACACGTGTTTGACTGATGTTACCGAATGAAAACATTACTCGAAGTCGGTGATATTTCAGTTTTTAACGGCATGTGATGATATATATAAGTAATAGTAGAGAAACTAAATTTGCAGAAATGACATATAAATTAGAGAAATTATATTCACACACCTCAAATTACTTATCCCACACATTTTTAGTTTTTTAATATTTTTTACCCACCACAAACACTTGATAGAAAAATATTAAAAAATTAAAAGGGTGTGAGGAAAGTAATTTGGGGTGTGTGAATATAATCTCTCATAAATTAATATTTGGATATTACTTAAGCATTAATAAACGTACTTATTCTTATTAGCTACGTATCATTTAATTTACAAATTTTATCTACATATTTAATATCCCAAGCATTACTCTAGGTATATATTCACTTTTCACAGCACCTGGAATCCGCAAAATTGCTTTCCTTTGCCAAACTAATCGATGAAGTTGTAACTTTTGTTTATCTTTAATGACATGCATGGCCCATGACCATGAGTCCTCTCACTCCCTACTTCAAATCTCTCTTTCGTGTCTTTTGAAGATTACCTGAATCTGTATAACTGTAAGGCTGTATTTCTATATACATATATATGTATAGACTTTCTAAGTAAAGAATTGAGACCAAGTTAGTAAGAAAAGAATTATAAAATGTTAGATGCAGAGGATTAAAAAAGCAATTTACGATCATTATAAAAGCATGTGAGACTCATTTACAACTGACTACTTGCAAGCACTGGATTTGCATTTCTAGTCGTCTTATCACATTTTGTTGTTTGTTTTTTTTACTAAATTGGCCTCAACGATTCATGAAGACTTGAAAGTCTCTCACTCAAACACAGTTTAAATATTATAGTGACCAGAGAGTCTAGGCCACCAGCCCCAACCCCTTTTTACCAACTAAATCTTTAGTAAAAATGTCATACTAAGGCAATTCTCACATTAATTAGAATCGTCAAGTAAATTTAAAATACAATAAATTTTGTATTTTTATAACAGGTGTCATGAATGAAGTAGTCGGAAGTATTCCTCCTTTTTTACACAATAGTAGTATTTGACAAGCTTACTGCTGGCGTTAATCGAACGTATCCACCAACCTGTTTTTGATACGTTTAAAATTAAAAGGGCTTTGGGAAATGGAACTGTTTAGCAGCAGTGCATACTGCATGCCAATTCTCGGCATAACTTGCGAAGCGAATCATCGTGGTAAATAGGTTTTGGTCATTTCATGAGAACGGCAAAGCTGAAACTTGAAGGAAACTGAAAGATAAGTGTCATGCTGCCATGCATATGGCTAATTAATTAAACTTAGAGAGCACAGTGACTACGACCGTGACCAAAGCCCTTTTCTTGCTTTCAAAGACGTGTATTTTAGGGCTGTATGGGACGCGATAGGAGACAACGATGTCCGACTTTAAGTCATATAAAAAATTTACTCACACTGTCAATATTATATGTTTTAATTTTTTTTTCACGTGTTAATTTGTGATTAACATGAAATTTCTTTGTTGCATCTCAGGAGCATGAAAGTTTTTTCTCCTCCGGACGAGAAAAGCCGCTGGGAGGACCGCTGGCCACAGGTATGGCCCATGGGCATGCGGATGGGGATGGGTGACCGGTCTGAAAGCTACAACTTAATTGATTAATAGGAGGTTCAAACCTTCAAATTTCAAATGCATTGGGCATGGGCGGTGTACAACGCATGGTTCTTGGAATCTACGACCCATCTCCTCTCTCTCCTCTCCTGGTTGGCACTTGGCATCTACCTAACCTGTTTGGCTTCGCACGAGCAAATCCCAAAGAACACATTTCTTCTTTATACACCAAAAACAAACAGTATCGAAAGTGTTTTGTTAAAATTTAATTTTTATTTTGTTCTTTTAAGTAATTTTTAATGTCATTTCCTACTCATACAAACTTTTATTTATTTTTCGTCTATTGGTTTTATTTAACTTATTCAGTTAAATCAATAAGTTAAGAAAGAAATTATGCGTGGAAATTACTGCCCTTTTGGTTTGATAATTTGTTTGTGTGGGGATGTTGCAAATTGAAATCGTGGTTATTAGGTTTCTTGGACAGTGGATGTATTGGAATCACTTTTGACAGAAGCCATAATGATTCTCACTGCTGGCAAAAGGTCCACCTTGTCTAATCAATTGCCTTTTGGGTTTTACAGAACAGATCTGGACAGTTCCTTGCTAACTTTGAATTCTGAGTTTATATGGGCCTGGACTGACCCAACTGGGTTATAATTTCGTGAGGCCTGCAATTTGGCCCATCATGACATATTCTACCTCGATCAAGCCCAAGCTGAAGACAATGCATTGCGTTGCGTAACCCTAGGGCAGCACGTAGTGGGCCTTGCGTCTTTTTGTTTTTTTGGTTTTTTGATATGAAACGATTCGAAGTGATTTTGCGTATTGTTTTGTAGGAAATATTTGTGTTCAAGCATTTTTGCTTTAAGTGCTGTTAGTACAAACACGTTGAAGCTTCGTGAAGAAGCAATTTATGGACTAGTTGCACTTTCATGTTTTTATGCCAAATTTAATCTAAAGCGTTTTGTGAACTAGTAGCACTTTCATAAGTGTTTTAATGAACTAGTAGCCATTTCATATTTTTATGTCAAAAGCGTTTTGTGTTGTCAAAAATCACTTTCAACTATTTCAAAACAATCTTCTATATTTTTCCTAAATTTTTTTTATTAAAAATCCAAGTGTTTTTTTTAAACACACTTAGAAGCGCTTCTATGTCAAATATAGCTAAAAACGCTTTTAATTGTAGAAAAAGATAAAGACAAATTTCATATTCCGAAACCCTAATTTTCACGTGACATGTGGAGTATGGTGTATAGCTTCCATATTCTGACGTGATGATGCTTCTAGACTTCCAAATAAAATTCAGACCATTGGGAATGCCATTCTTACCGAGGCGTTGATGGCTTCAACTAAATAATTGAGAAAGAATAGAAATGGAAGCTGAAACATTCTGCATCATTTTGTATGTTACATTATTGTGGTTTATATTAGACATGTAAACGAGTCGGGTTTATCGGATTTGAGTCGGATTCAATCCGACCCGTTAAGTTAACGGGTCATTTGAACCCAACCCGTTAACAATTATTATTTTTTTTTTTGCATAAAGTTTATTTTGTTGTTGTTAAGACTTTAATAAAATTACTAAAATATCCTCAACTAACGGGTTGACCCAAAGTGACCTGTTATTTAACGGGTTGTTAACGAATTCACCCGTTAGCGACCCGACCCGTTAAGCATCCACCCAAATACTAATATTAACGGGGCGGGTCGGGTCCGAAATGTCAGGTCTAGTTTATATTATTAATTTACACATATTAAGTTTATGACAATATAGTTAATATCAATTAAGTTTATGACCGTGTCATCATAGAGGCCTAAGAAGATTACATACAAACTAAGTGTAGAAGATTTGAACTCTAAAAACAATAGGTGAGGAGAATCGGCTTTTAGTTGGATGAATTTTTATTTTTTCATTTTTTTGTCGAAATGCAGATATTAATTAAATTCAAATAAAAACATTAACATCCTAAGCCAAAGTGTTAAACTAGTTTGATTCGAGGGATTCCCAAGTACATATATATATATGGACATTACTAATATGTTGTTGAGTACTTTTTTTGGTACATCGATATTTTTACGTTAAAGGAAAATAGAATTCAACTAAAACATATAATGAAAGTAATCTTCGTAAGAAGGTAAAATGAGGTTATTCAGTAGCCATCGCGGGTTTCATTACTTTTCTTCCATTTCGTCCAAAAATATGAAAAAGGATAACGAACAAATAAAAAAAGCTGGTTTATGCATGTAACGGTTCATAAGTACTGCTCTAATGGAAGTCATCTTCACCACCGGTGAGAAAATATCTTCAAAGCCACGGGGGAGTCAAACTTGCAGCCATCGCAGACACTCGGGAAGCTCTTTAGTTTTTGGTTGAAATTAAGACTGCTTACCTTAGTTACCTATACGCTCAGTCATCCTCCTCATTGAATGCACTCTATTATACAAGACAGCTGTTAATCTCAGCTTAACTAAGATAATATCGTCTATTAACTAGTCTTTAATCTCACCTACTCCACCAAGGAAAAAGGATTTATAGCTAGGATCATGCATGCATCACTAATTTCGTCATTGTCTCTTTATATAAGTCTTCTATAAAATATAGTTTAATAAAATGGGTAAGTTTCCACTTTTTTTTTTCTCTCTCTCTCTCTCTCTCTCTCTCTCTCTCTCTCTCTAATAGGCAGTCTAATTTGGTATCGAATTTGTCATTCACGAGATTCGAATATAAAATCTCTCATTTTCAAGTAAAGAAAAATATCACCAGACCGTAGTATCAAGTGGCTTAACGAAACAATAGTTGATTCATCTTCATGAGCAAAAGATTATTACAAAGCCAATTATGGCAGAGAAGCATCCTCAATGAGAACATCTAGAATTAAATTCGGAGGGGATTCAGTCCAAATACAATTATGATCAACTGTAAGACTGTATCGAGCAAGGCTGTAGGCAATTTCGTTAGCTTGGCAAAGAGAATGGGTAAAAGAAGCCTCAATGATTGTAGGAAGCAGCGGTTTGATGTCCTCAATAATCTGACCAACTAGAGAGAGATTAGTTGGGTAGTCCCTCAACGAGTTCACAATCTAAAGCGAATAAGACTAAAAATTAATGTTGTGAAAACCTCTCGATTTTGCGCAGGCTCAACAATTAATATTCTCATTTTATACATATATAATTCACCAATCATTTTTTTCCACCTACATGCTTTTATTTTACATCTAGCCGTTACATTGAAGAAATCAAAAAACAATCGAGAGACAAAAATGAATAGAATGTGAATAAAGAGAAAATGAGTGCAGAAAACATTTTTCTATAGGGGTGTGATATACATAAACTCTTTTTTACTTCTCTCACATTTTTTTGAATTTCGGCCGTCGGATCGGATGAATAGAAGAAGATCTAACAGACATAAAGTAATAAGGGTGTGTTAGAAGTAAAAAGGATCCACACACCCCTTTTCTATATAAGTATTGCATCTTGCTGTATATAAATTATGATACAAAAGCAACATCAAACAGTGAGTACGGTATACGACTACAGGTATACATTAGAGAGGAGGGACGGCGCCGCTGATAAGGGACTTGGTACATGTTGTACGTTAAACTAGGGTTAAAGTTAAACAAAGCTTTGAAAACCACATTCCTGTTTAATTAATATCCAATAAAAAATGACAGCTGACGCTGCCAAGGAATGGATCCCAACGGGAAAACATTCATTTTTGTTTGGGCAATCATTTTATATAGTATGAAATTGTGTCGTTTTTGTAATTCGATTCAATGCTCTGTATTTGCTAATTGGAAATCAGAACACACACCAGACTAGACCAGGGTTCATACCTACTTTTTGAATTTGTCCAGCTTGATGCGGATCTTCATAAAACATGGAAAATATTGAGAAAGTGAGCAACAGGCTTTCAACCTCGTTACTACCTGCATGCGACTGAACATAGGCGCCAAGATTATCCACGGCAGTCTTTATTGAATCCATTGATCGATGAAACGATTCATTGCCTTTGAAGGATCTTGTCGTTATTGTTATTTTATTTTACGATCATAAGGAACATACTTTACCCGTTTGTTTTTTGGTCTTCGTCCCTATGATTAGTTCAGGAAAGTAAATACCATAGGTGAGTTTTAGTTTTGTTTCCTAGCCGACTCCACTCCCAGCTAGCTCATGTCCTGTCGCTCCAAGGGCGGATGCACACTGAGACCTAGGTGGTCCCAGGACCACCCCGAGATTAAAAAATATACATATTAAGGTCTTTCGAGGACCTTCTAAATGTTTTGTACATGTTATTTTGTACCTACTAAGTGTTTGATGTAATATCTTCTATGTATATCTCGAGAGGTTGTGCGGACTACACTCGACATGCTGCATAGACAACACTCGATAAATTTTCTTGATATCGCTCCTCAAGTGCTTGACGAAATGCCTCAATAAATAAACTGAAACTTTTTTTGCGTGCTTTGCACTCTGTTTCTATCTAAAAAACTTAGACCTTTAACACTGGAACCGCCCAAGATTCAAATCCTAAATCCGCCACTATGTCTATCTCCCCTTTATAGAAACAACTATTTCTTCCTTCTATTTTGTTTTTGATTCCTCTATCTCTTCTGGAGCTCAAAATAAAATCTCAATTAAACACAATATTTGAGCTAATTCTTTATGATTCATTTGAGCCTAGTGTTAATCTCATTTTGAATACTGTAAGAACTAAGAGTGTATAACTTGCTATACTGTCATTAGGGATTGTGAAAATCACTTCCACCTTCGACGAAAGATCTCTTCAATTTTTCTTTGCCGTCCCGTCTCCTTAAGTAGCAAGTTATTAATATTTAGGGTCTGTGCTTTGTGAAATTCTTTACTGCATCATTGGCAGCTAAAATTAATATTTATTGTTGCCCATACGCAGGTGGATTTGACTGCTTCCAATTTGGAATCGACTAGTTGAAGAGAAGATACTAGAAAACTACAAATTCAAAACAAAAAGGAAAGCAAGACAGACACGCTATCGCTATATACAAAGTATAAACAGAATATGTTCATTTTTGACTTCTTTACACAGAATACTAGTCTCATATCGTCATATATTCAATTCAATAGTTCCGTACATATTAGACCTATGTATATAACATTTGCTTTGAACATTTATTTATTATTTACTTTTATTTGGAAGAAAGAAACTCCATTTCCCCCTTTCTTTTTTAAATCTCACTCCATCTGTACAAATATGATTGTCTTCAGAATATATAGACCTACGCATTGTCAAGTCTTGCCGTTTCCTTCGGCTGAAACTCACCGTTAATTGTGAATGCATGCGTTGACTGCACCTCTTCATGATCCGCTGTGTGTATATAAATTATTATAAACCTTCAGGCATATGTATGTATATACGTCAGCTAAATAATAACAAACAATATATATAGATTAACAACAGTGGACATTGACTTATACACGTCTAAAGTCTCTAGTCCACTTCGAGCCACGGCTTCTCTGTTCACACGCAGTTTCCTATTCACTTACTATAAATCTTAAGAAAATTTTAACGAAAAGCTTCAGGTGCTGTTCATTTTAACGAAAAATTACATTTTTACACTAAAAAGTCAATCTTAGTACTATTCACTGTACCATTTATTTTGTTATTATCGTAAAACTCAAAGTTTTCAAACCATTTTAATTAGTTTTCTTAAATTTTTCTTAAGAAACTTTAACGCTCTCGGTACTGTTCATTAATTGGTGTCCATCGCTATTACTTTGAGATAATTAACCACCGTTACATGTAATTTCAAATAATTGGCATCAATATTATGATAATGCAAAATAATAATAATTGACATTAACATGCAACGCGCATACGCATATGCTATATGCTATACGCTATACGCAAGTGAGCCGGCTCTAAGATTGTGCAACCGCACAAAACTCCTAATTCGGAAGGCTCCCTATTTATTATATTATTTACGTGTATATAAAGCATATGTCTAAAGGAGCATCAATTAATCAAATTAAGTTCTTAGCGTAAGTGTTTTTGCGCTTTTTATCTTTGTAACTCCAATTGGATTCGAGTACCTTCCTAGGGCACATCCTTTTATGTTTACCTTAAAAAAAATTGTATTTAAAAGTAAAACGTTTCGGCCACTTAATACTATGATTTAATGCTATTCATCTTTACTTGTAAGTGAGAGGATTTATGTTTGATTCTCGCCAAAAACGAATTTGAACCACATTATTATAAACTCATTGTAAAGTTAAGTTTACCCATTTTTCTTTAGTGTAAAATAATATCGTTTGTTCAAAAAAAAAGACAAGGCTTTTTGAACCCAAAAACATAGTGAATGCACATAGGTACCTATACCACACCATGCTATTTTTATTTATAGGCACCTACACCACACCATGCTATTTTTATTTATTTCTTTGCCATTGTATTAATTTACACACAATAAATAATTATAAGAAAATATAGCAACTTAAAGTTTCTGACTTTAGAAGGATCACTGTTTGAGTCTCGCACCGAGCCCCAAAATCTTAGGGCTATGAAAGTTATAAATTATTAGTTAAGCTTGGCTGTATAAAAAACACATACTAGACATGTATTCGCATATACTACAAATAATTCTACAAAGATCGTCTTAAATATGTTATCATTTTTCGTTAATCATAAAATTATCGAAGTTAACCTAATAATTAATGCTACTTAGTAATTAGTATTACAGTATAGTACTATTTCTGTACATAAACAAAATATGTTCATTTTTGACTTCTTTACAGAGAATACTAGTCTCATACAAGTCATTTATTCAACTCAATATTTCCGTACATATTAGACGTATTTATATATATCATTTGCATTGAAAATTTATTTATTATTTACTTTTATTTGTAAGAAGGAAACTCCATTTCCCCCTTTCGTTTTTAAATCTCACTGTATCTGTACAAATATGATTGTCTTCAGAATACATTGACGCATTGTCAAGTCTTGCCGATTCCTTCAGCTGAAACTCACCGTTTAAAGCAGTTAGATTTGCAGCTCTAAACTAATAACCAGCCAACGACGACCCTTTCGATTTTACGTTCAATTACGAGTCGCCCTAAACCGTACTCCAAGAATCTAATGACAAACAAAAGAAAATAGCCCGCACTAATATCCCGTTAATTGCGAATGCATGCGTTGACTACTCCCGTTCATGACCCTCTGTGTGTATATATATTATTATAAACCATCACTTCAGGCATATGTATGTATATACGTCAGCTAAATAATAACAAACAATATATATTGATCTACAGCAGTGGACGATGGCTTATACACGTCCAAAGACACGAAACCACTTCGAACAATGACTTCTCTGTTCACACGCAGTTTCCTATTTCCTTACTATAAATCTTAATCGGTGTCCATCGCTATTATTTTGAGATAATTAACCACTGTTAATCTGTTACATGTAATTCAGATAATTGACATCAATATTATGATCACGGAAAATAACACTACTTGACATCAACATGCAACACGCATATGAATAGAATTAATTCTACAAATACAAAGGTCGTCTTAAATATGTTGTCATCTTCCGTTAACAATTTTTTTTTTGTCTGAAATTTTCCATTAACCATATAACTATCGAAGTTAACCTAATAACTTAATACTTTGGAACACATCGAACTCCAAAGTACAAATAATTAGGGCTTGTCACCACCCTTGCCGTGTTCCCGGGAACAAGGACGACGAAGCCAAAACGTCAAAGATCGCGGCAATGCATGACTACCTGCAACGGTCGAAACGGCTTTTGGGGGCCGCTGCCCAGCAGTTGTGGGTCCCAATGGGATGATGTGTCAAACTGATACGGTGCCGTTTGGCTTTGGTTTGGTTTGATTTGACCGGCCATAGCCAGGCTTCAATTGTAGAGCTGTTCTGTTTACCTGCTCAACCAAACCTAATCCCAACCTACCCCTTTGTTTCTTCCAATACGCCTCCGTGGAAGTAGTGCCAGCGAATCGTTTCGGGCGAGGCCGAGTCGGAGAAAGCATCCAGCAAGCACAAATGTACGATGCCACCACCACTCTAAGAAATTGCTCTAATCTGAGTAATTGGGCTGGAATTAATGGTCAAGTTTAGGTTCGTAAAATCAATTCACGTATTGTAATATAAGTTTAGATTTTAAGATATAATATTAATATATATATATATTTATTTATTGTAATATGTGAATTTTTGATATCATGCGTCAATATTTTAGTACAACATAAAAGTGTTTACTTTAATTGTCATTTGGATTATTAAAACTGGATACATACTCCGGCTCGTCCAACTATTAAGTTTCTATCCTAAACTGGTGAAATGAAAATCCTAGGAAAGGAATTATGAACTTTTGTTTTGATAGTGATATCTTGATTAATTAGTCAGTTTATTACTTAACAGGGTTAATTAGAGATCAGCAGAACTTTCTGTTTAATTAATTACTTGCGGCTCAATTAAAAGAAAGTTATAGAAAAATTATCAAGGATTTTGGTTTTGGATATTGAATTCCTTTTCATATGTGGTTCTTAATATTGATTTTCTTTTTTGATATAGTAAATTATCAACGATTTTGTTTTCGATATTGATTTCCTTTTCATACATGGTTCTTAATACTAATTTTCTTTTTTGATACAGTAAGTTATCAACGATTTTAGCTTTCAATAGTGATTTCCCTTTCATGTATGATTCTTAATCCTGATTTTCTTTTTTGATATAGTAAATAATCAACGATTTTGGTTTTTGATATCATAAATGATTCTTAACACTGAATTTCTTTTTTGAAATAATTTAGGGTTTTTTGAGATCGATCAAATTAAGAATGAAAGAAACATTGTGAGTGTTAATAAAAATTTCCAAAACATTGTTCCGAAGAGAAACTTTGTGGGATCGAAAACGTTACACAATTTGAAACGAGCGAAGATAGTGTTATTGTACAAGGCGTGTGGCAGGGGGAGTTGGGGAGAGACTTTATTCTCACTGCCGACCGAATTGTCTTGCATCAGTGATTCCTCGATCACCAATCGAAATCACCAAAAACATCCACATGTCCCTCTTCTTGCTGAAACGTTGAAATATGAAATTGAACAAAAAGGCTGGGCAAGAAAGTATATTTTTCAAAAAAAAGAAGAAAACAAATACAAAAATAAGGAGTTTCAAACCGCTCTCTGAAAAATGGAACCTTCCCCAACAGACTACCCAACAACCCTAAAAGTCTCCCCACACCACCACCAACTCTTATATTTACACCCCATTTCCCTCTCAACACCCCCAACTCCTCTTACACCCCTTGTCCGTCTTTAGCAAAAAGGAAATACGATCTTCTTATCAAGCTCTCAACTTTTTCCAATATCTGAATTCCCCTCATCAAAATATATAAAACCCAGTTGAGATTATCCCTCAAAAGCACTTTTCAGTTCTCACAACCATGGCTTCCACGCTGAGGCTTGCGGTGGCCTTCTCCATTCTGCTCTCTCTGTTCTCACAATCTTCCTACGCCCAAACGACAGCCTGCGGGAGCTACAAATTCAACAGCAACCAGGTTTTCACCTCCTGCAGCAGCCTGCCGTATCTCAGCTCCTTCCTCCATTGGAGCATTGAACCGTCAACGGGGAAGCTCCACATGGCCTACAGGCACACCGGCGTCTCTGGCTCCAGCTGGGTCGCGTGGGCCATCAATCCGGACCCCAGCAAAGCGTCGGCCGCCATGCCCGGCGCCCAAGCTCTTGTCGCTTGGCCGCAGTCCAGTGGGTCGCCGAGGGTGTACACGTCGCCGATCCAGGGCTACTCGACCACCTTGGCGGAGGGCAACCTGACGTACGAGGTTACGAATTTGACGGCGGAGTATCTGAACAACGATGAGATGATCATATTTGCAACCTGGACTCTTCCTACCAATTATACCACTATACTTCAGGTCTGGCAAGAGGGTCCCGTTTCGAACGGCGCTCCCAGCATTCACGCCACCGACGCCGCCAATCTTAACGCCAAGGGGACTTTGAATTTGCTTTCCGGCCAGACAGCATCCGCCGGTGGTAGCGGCTCAACCACTAGAAAGAGAAACGTAAGTGAATTGACTCAATTTTTCTGTCTTTAATTCTGATCCTTAAACTGCATGTCCTGAAGTTTGTTTCTTAAAAGTAATTTTTGGGTTTTTTATTTCCAAATTTGAACAAATCTTTTGTTGTTTTCAATTAATTCACAGATCTTTTTTTTTCTTTATGTCAAGCCATAAATTTGTTAGATCAGGTGTTATGTTAGAAAGTCGATAGAATTTGAACTTAGTCGTGGTGCAAGAACAAGGCCAACTAAGTAAATAGTATCAGAATTGACTTTTTAGTGTAAAATGCAGTTTTTCGTTAAATTTTTTATAATTTAATCCTCATAGCCAATGACCTTATTGCCTCATTTTCTCTTCCCCAATTTTTTTTTTCTTCTAAAGATAAAATTTTAATGACGAAATAATTATTTTGAAGCATTCGTTAAAGATATGAATAACCTCTTCAACAAAAAAAATCTTTAAAGGCTGTCACCAAAAATTTTAGCGACAAATTTACAATTTCCATTTTTTTAAATTTTACTATACTCAGAAATATAAATTAATCTATTTTTATACAAAAGTATATAGTTTTTAATTACATGTATATTTTTTTTTAAAGAGTACGATATTCATTTATTGAAAGAGAATAAGTACAAAATAGGAGAATAGGCAATAGTCTCTATAAAAACCTGCTCGAGATTTCAACCCGAACGATGGAAAATGAACGTTGCGTATGAATAGCTTAATTAGCTATAACTTGAATTATGAGGTGACTTTGAGTGTATAGACGGATAGCCCACTTTGAGTTCTAATATCTCCTCATAGTTTAAATTAACTTACAGTATAATATTTTTCAATAACTCAAGTGGCGAAATCCGCTCTAGATCATGTGGTTAAGTACGCATCTGCGAAAATATAAATTAATCTTTAATGGTATTAGTTGAGGAGGATATGCTCTCGTGTTAAGATTTCTTCGAATTGGTAGTCACATGTTTGGTATTGGTCATTTATTAGAGTTTTAATTATATAAGGTCTTGACTTTGGAGGCAGATTTTTTTATCCTCTCACTTTCCATACACTCTCATCTCTTCTTATTTTGTACGGTCACGGTTTATTTACGTCAACATTTTATATTGATTTTTTTATAAAAATAATAAGAGAATAAAATATTGACGTGATTTAATCGTGACCGCACAAATACGAGAATAAAAGTGTATGGGAAGTGGGATGGCGCAGATCTGCCTCCCTTGGCTTTAAGTCTTTTTAGTATATAATATGATTCTGTCTTTTAAAATTTTCTAAAGCTTTCTAATTGCTCAATGACTTCATCAGAATTAGTCAAATCCCCTAAGTTTTTTTGGTCATTTTTGAAACAAATTACAGCGTCACGGAGTGCTGAATGCAGTGAGTTGGGGAATCTTGATGCCTTTTGGTGCCATGGTAGCAAGGTACTTGAAAGTTTTCAAGTCCGCAGACCCTGCATGGTTTTACCTTCATGCCGCTTGCCAGACCTCGGCATACGCCGTTGGCGTCGCAGGATGGGCTACCGGTATTAAACTCGGCGACGATTCTGCCGGCATCAAATATGACACACACAGAAACCTTGGGATCGCCCTCTTCGCCCTTGGAACACTTCAGGTAAAGTCGACATTCATCTCAACCCTAACAATGTTGCAATGTAACTTCGATCTTTTGCCCAAGCATGTACTAAGTGATAGCTTTGAATCTCGATGCAGGTGTTTGCTTTGCTTCTGAGACCCAACAAGGATCACAAGATCAGATTTTACTGGAACATATACCACCACGCAACCGGGTACACTGTTATCATCCTCAGCATCGTCAACATCTTCAAAGGGTTCGACATCTTGAACCCCGACGATAAGTGGAAGAAAGCATACATCGGCGTGATCATTGCTTTAGGTGTCCAAGCTGCATTGTTGGAAGCTTACACATGGTACATTGTATTGAAGAGGAAGAAGTCTGAAAAGGAAACGCAAGCTCCGAACGGTGTCAACGGCCATGGTGCTTAGAGGTCGGAGGGACGAAAAGCAGAGCGCACAGAACGGTTTGTAAGAGGGAGGAGGAGGCTCTTTCGAGTTTCTTCCTCCTCTTTCGCGGCCCTTCTGAATACATTTGTTGTTGCACCCTTTTGTATATTTATGACGTGAGTGTTTGTGTACACATATGTACTGAGGGAGTTCAGGATTAGAGGTTATTCTTTGGTAAATTAGTTCTCGGGCAGTCCCTGCCTGAACTTTGTGTTAGACATGCTACCAGAGACACACAGATTTAATATATTTGTTACACACTTATACCTGTGTTTTCTCCTTCGATATTGATTTAATTTTTGAGAAATGATTTTCGTACTATCCTTTTCACCATCTGCACTTGTCTCTGTTCTCTGAGCCCTTGGATTGAATGAATCGGAGAATCAAGGGACAAAAACTAAATGTAAGAGTGCGGAAGTAGAAAAACGAACAGAAATTATTTCCCTTGGTTTCTGTTTCTACATTCAACTTTCTGTTTTGAGCTAAGCATTCTCAATCACGACTTCACTTTCATAAACTCGAAACATCAAATTTATTTCTGAAGCTAAAGAACATACAGCAAATACAAACATTGCCAACGATATATCATCAAAATAGGTTCGACAATTAATTTGGCATTTCACATGCCCTAAATACGATTTCGATGTTGTAAATGATACTAACTTACGCCCGTGTAATCAAATCAGTAATCCCATTTTATTCTTCATGGAGAGGATGTTTAACTTGAAGGATTTCATATAGTGAAGAAGCTGACTCATTCCGATTCTTGCAAAACCTCAACAAATGCATCCTTAAGCAGAGGGTTTGATGCTGCTACTCTTCGAGATGTCATGTCTAACTCCTTACCAGATCTGATGCAGAAAATTACATCCAATTCTCGACATAAGTAAAAATGTATAGATACGATGTTACGTGCAAGTTTCAAGTTTTGTTAACAAAAAGATAGATGTTATCGATCTGTCAGTAGTGCAAGCTTCAAAGAGAACTATTTACATTTCCAACTCAAATTAATTCTTGAATGATCTTAAGCTGAAGATAAAGTTACTTACGGATCATAAACACACCCTCCAGCTTCTGTAACAATTACAGCACCACCTGCAACATCCCTGAGGCACACGAAAAAACCAATGTCAATCACTTACCGGCTGCCACTAAAATTAACAGGCATGGTAGAAAGAAGATCATACCAAGGACCCCCATAGCTGAGCATGTAAAATAGATCAAGCCTCCCACATGCTATTCCACAGAGGTCCAGTGCACAGGAGCCGCTCATGCGAATAGATCTCACCTGCTCAAAAGAGGGATTCATTTAAAATTGGGAGCCAACACAACTGAAGACCAGCATTTGAAAGTTCTGGTTCTACCTCAAAAAGTAGGCGATTAATTATCCCTGTGGTTGAATCCACTGTTACGCTATCACGTTCTACTCCAACCTGCTCTTCCAGTACAACAACATATGAGGGTTTTTAAGATTAAAAAGTTCTAACATTTATCGTTACCATTTTCAAGTCTCATCGTTTAAGTAAAACGCTCGCGGTGTGCTTTATTTTACACGGGGATAGGGTAGAAAAACAACAAATCAGCCCATTTATGTAGAACAATAATAAACTATCATCCATCAATCAGTGAGCTCTATACCTCAGTTACAAGGAGAGACTTCACAAGTTCGGTCTGAGATGATACTGCACTAATTCAAAACATTTTAAAGCATTAAATAGGAAATTCTGTAATCACTTGGAAACAATAAAGTACATGGTTAAAAACAGAATAATCACCTTTTATAGGATTTCCATTGAGAAATGCACCTCCTCCGCGTATGCCAGTAAAGAGCTACGTATAATGAAACCCGAAGTTAACACGCTTTATTCAACTAGTACTACTTAGAGAGCAAGTTTTCATATTTCAACTCAGAAGATATTCCCTGTAAAACTTATAATTCTAACATCTATTAGAGCAAGAGTCGGGGTTAACCACTGGAGTTTAAACATTAGCGGAGATAAGAATCCTAACCTCGTCAATTATTGGATTGTAAACAACACCAACGGTAGGAATCTTTCCAATTGTAAGGCCGATTGACACACAGACAAAGGGGAACCTATAACAGCAACGAGAAGCAATCAGCAGAGAGAAAATAAACAATCATCTACAACACAAGAAGCGACTTTTACCCATGTACAAAGTTAATGGTTCCATCCACAGGATCAACTAGCCATGTGGGGTCATCAGTCAGCTCCGTTACGCCATTAGCAGCAGTAGTCTCTTCCCCGATGAACTAAAAGTAACACCGACTAAAATAATTCAGAGCATGTAGAGAAAAACCTAGTCTTAGGAGATAACAATGATATTCTAAGCAACAATGAGGAACTTTGCTGATACATGGGGATGAAGAGTTAACCTTATGTGTGGGGTAAAGATGCTTGAGATGATTAAATATGAGATCTTCGCATGCCTTATCAGTTTCTGTGACCAAATCCACCTGCACTCCCCAAGGATTAACAGAAAAATAATGTTCTGATCACGAAATTTCGTTTTGCTACATCTTGCACTCAACACCGAGCTATCTCAAAACCACATAATATAACTTTATCCATTCAAATTGTAACTGCAGCATTTGGCTGCCACACTCGAAAACTTAATCGAAATTCTTTCACTAATATGTGTTCGATGCTTGTCAAGTAATCAAAAAATTTCATTCTTTCACTTAAAACAATTACACTAACATTGATTAAACAATTGAAAAAAAGGAAGAAAAACAACTCAAAAGACCTGGCCTTTATACTCCACATGCTTGGTCTCGTAGAATCCTTTTCGAATTATCTGCAATGAAATCATATAGCACACAGATTGCATACTTTGTTCCAATTACTGCCGAGTAAAAATTAGATAAAAACAAAAGTAAGTTTAAGGGGACGGAGGGGACTAACCTGGCCGGCTTTCTTGGCTGCATCAACGGCGGAGGAGAGGAACTGAGCAAGCGAATCTACAACCCGCCACCAGAAATTATGCAAAAACAAATTGCAAATTAATTTTATATGAAAAAAAAGACAGAAATTGGAAGATTTTATTAGAATGTAAACGAAATGGAGAGAATCTACCATTTGCGGCCATTATTAACGGTCTGATGAGATAAGGAAATGCAGATCGAGTAATAGTTGGAGATGCTAACGAGTATTGTCGACGACGGATTTGTGCTCACAGTCTAGTGTTGGAGCTTTCACGTAGCACATGAAGCTACCGGGTGACTGAGACTGATTAAATAATTAAACTAAATATATAGGCAATTCGTTTATCGCATAAAGTACGATGCGCCGATGCCGATGCCGTTCAAATCACAAGAAAAATTTCTCTCTTTTTTTTCTCTTTTCGTTATGTCGTTTTTCGAAAGTCAATTTTGACCCAACTCTTGTCGTGTGACGTGTGAGTATATCACAGGACCAGGTCCAAAGTGGATTGATAATTATTTTTATTTTTATTTATTTTTAAGTGAAATTTGGAAAATGGCGATAGTGTAATTATGCGGTATTCCTCATGGTAAGGTCATTATAGTCATTTGATGGGGGGAGATTCATAGAATATGTATGCCAATATGCCGTGTTCGTTATTCGTTGTTCATATTTCTCGCAAGGACAGCATTATAATTGGAATGCGGAACACTCATCATTTATATAAGAACACATAGTGTATCACTTCGTTTGAAGGTCACACTGAGAAATCTCTCCAGTACCAGTGCCGCCTTGAGGAACCCTATTCCCAAATCAGAAACCAGAAGATGACCATTCTATTCTCATCGTGAGAAAAAGATATGATGCCTTGATCATGAGGAACCTCTAATCTGTTTTCAATTTAACTGCGGAATTCAACACGCTGTTACACGCAATGTTTACGAAAACTTCAAACACGAGTCTCTTCTTCGGTCGGTCTAGAAGCCAACTACGCGCAAGGTTATGCGTCCAACAAATAATATGGCACTAGCGCGACACTAGGGGGCGAATTTGAATACATTACAAGCATGCGTGCTCAACCATTTTGAACATTGCATCACCTAAGTACAACAACATCAAACATTTTACCAATTTATTTATCTACCTTTTACAAAAGTATAATTTAGAAACTACACATGAACAAGGAACAAAGGGGATAAGGCTCCTTCGAATGTTAAATAGCGTCAAACAAACACAAAGAACTATGAAAACTCTAAAACTCGCAAACAGAACAAGAAACTCAATATTCCACATACAAGACAAGTTCCTTCATGAGTCTTTGGGTTCCATGGCAGCTATTTCTCTCACTACTTGAGCTTTGTCTGCCTCAAATTGTTCGTCCTCTGCAACAAAACATTTTGAAAAAATGTAACCGAAGTGCCAAACTACTAACAACAAACTCTGAATAAAAACTCGCACCTACCTTTATCTATCTTAAAATCAGCAAACAGCCGTAAAAGCTTGCTTCTATTGGCGACGAGTATGCTCACAATGTCGGCAGGTTTATTTTGATTAGCAGCAAACAACTGCAAAAACTAAAACATATTAACGAGAAGAACTAAAGAGTAACCCTGAACATTAACAAATCAAAATGGTAATCAAACCTTGAAAACATGAAATGCTTCAATCTGAATGCTCTTGCTTGATTCCTGCAGATAGAAACCCCAAAATTATTTATGTATGAAGTAGGTATACCAAATGCAAAGCAAATGGTAATTTCAAAGGCTTGCACTAAAACATATTATGCATGTAAGAGCATATCATACTATTCAATGGCCTGGAACAGGAGGGGAGGGGGAAGTTCATGGAAATTAGCAATAATCAATAAAGGAGGTATATCATACTCTGAGAAGATTCATAAGGATCCTCAAGTTGTCCCTTGAGCTCACATATCGAGTCATCACAGCTGAGTTTGACCGATCCAACAAAATATCTCCTAACAACTGTAATTAATAAATAAGCGTCTTCAGCAAACATCATAAGTGCATCTCAGCAAACGTCACAAGAAGCATTTAGCCTATTTAAAAAACGTACAAAGCATGAAGCCTATTTCAAAAATGTGATGAAACAAGAGAATACAAGGTACTTCAACAAGCACATCAAGGTCATGCAATATACTATTTACGAGAGCTATTTGTGGTCAAATATTTATCATACCTTGACAGCTTGTCGTCTGGTAATATAATTGGAGGATTCCAGTAGCTTTGAGTTATACTCCGCAAAAAACTGTCATAAAGATAGAAATATCAAGTTTTGGTTAATTTGCATATAATACTTGTATGCCATTTTCCAGTTCTTATTTTCTTCACTTGAAGTAATTCTAATGGAAATATTCAGTAACTGTTGATGCATGTGTTCCATGCGGATGAAAGGAGATACATGAAAACAAACATCTGTACATAGAAAGTAACCCTTACCCAATCATAGTTCTTGGAAAGAAAATCTGCTACAGTAGATTTGTGCCTCGTCAAGAGTTCCTACAGAGAGATGTTACAAAAATCAAAATAATTCTAGTATATCTGCAACTAGACAAGTACGTGAGTCGAATAAATGGCTTTAAGAACAAGAAATATTGATAATGAAAATGAAATTAAAAAAAAATTGCTCTATATAGATCAGCAAACCACACTAAATCTGTATCAGGCTTTAAGGTTTCAGATAGGAACATTGTTGACGATAATTGCACCATTGGAAAAATCTACTATTACACAGGGAAACAGATAGCGTATTCAATATTCCCACATGAATGCATGAAGGTCAAAGCATTATTGGCTAAACAACAAATGAATCAATCATGAATCATTTTGAGAGTTTAGTTTATCCAAAGGCATGCAACAATGTTCATTAAACTCTAAAAGTGTTAAGCACATGACTATACTGCGAGACTAACTCAACCTTAAAAGTTGCAGCAGCATCTGCAGCAATATCAAAATTGGGGAGCTGTATATAATCAAAAAACTTCTTCATGTGTTGTGATTCCAAAACATATCTGCCAAAAAAAAAAAAAAAAAAAAAACACAGATTAGTTCAATAAGCAATTACGTAAGAGAAAAGATAGCTGATATACAACTGGGGTGAACAAAAGCTATGAGTTTTAGCCACTAAATGATACAAATGATAAACAACCTCACATCCCACTTCTTAACAACATCTTTCACATAGTCAAATTGAAATTTACCAATGAGCCAGGTTCAGTTTGCTCACCTTGCAACACTTTGGTGACGTATGCACTCCCTCAACATTGCACCATAATGCAGAGCCATGTCAGTGTTTCCATACCTACAAAATGTGGACTTTAACAATGAGATGCCTAATAATATAATCAATATAAGACTATATACTTTTTGAACCCCACCTCCCACCCTTTTTCATATAATTCAAGAATACAAATTTTGAAAAAAGAACAGAGATCAAGAACATTTTCTAACTTGAAGAGTCATTTACAAAGAACATAATAATTGACGTGTTTTCAATCTATTGAGCTGCAAAAAAAATTTGAAAATGTAACTCAGAACCCCAAAGCATTAAAGACTTTAATGAATCAACGTGTTTG
Organism: Crataegus laevigata; assembly: GCA_963580275.1. Classification (NCBI taxonomy): domain Eukaryota; kingdom Viridiplantae; phylum Streptophyta; class Magnoliopsida; order Rosales; family Rosaceae; genus Crataegus; species Crataegus laevigata. The sequence goes on from OY756939.1 coordinate 623,419, forward strand.
TGAAAACGTTCAAAGCATCATTGCACAATGCACATTGATGTGAACTAAACATACTAGACATATGCTATCAATAAAGAGTGTAAAAACCAAAAAGGAAGACTGCAACGTAATAACACTGTGTCCCAGGTACTTGGCAATAGCGGCTTACCCTTGGATCAAAATATCCATCAAATCCATGTTCGCTTCCAAGTAATCGCATGCAATCAACTTGGACTGAACTTGTTGCCTCTGCAAGTTTGCAACCACTTGAGTGGCATCTTTTCGAGCCTGCACAATGTAAACCGAGAATGGAGAACACGAGAATCAACATAAGGATTAAACAAAAGGCAGACAAAACAATATAAAGTGAAGGAACAAAGGCATTGAAAGCTTACCTCCAAGTTCAATTTCGGCAGACATGTAATAAGAAGTCGAAGTGTGCTCTCTTTAAAAAACTCCTGAGTCAACTGCGCACATGCTTCTGAGACGGGTTCAGACTCGCTATTTCCATAGAGAATCGACTTCAGCTCCCTGATATTTTTACAGAGCTCTGACATCTGCTCATTCACAAAACCCCAACACAAATAAACTTCGATGCGCAAGACAGACAAACACAAAACACTACCGAAGAAGAAGTAACCGGAATGAACGATGACAATTTGCATTTGAAAAACTAACTAAACTGAAGAATTCACAAGCAAATTTATCGATTTCAGAATCCAAAATCGCCAATTTCAATGAAATTCGTACGAACAAAAAACTTGAAAAATATAAACTTTGATCATGAACCGATCCCGATCAACTTTGCTCATCGAAAACACCACCGATCCCAATTTTCTCAATGTTTTCAGATAATAGAATACAGAAGCAAGGAAGAATCTGATCAAAATTTCAATCGGATCGAATTGAATCGATTTTGATTGACAGAATCAATAAGGGAAGGAAAATAGGTACTTTTTCCTCGCGTTTGCTTTCACGAGAATCGGGAGCGCGCTGAGCATAAACGAGGAGATCTCGGGTCTGCCGAACTACGTCGGCGGGGGTTCTGGGCTTGGACTTGAACAGCCCCTTCATCTTGTTGCTGTTGGCGCTTTGGCTGCGACGGGGCAGTTTATCCTGGTGATGGTGATTCTGCTGTCGATGCCGATGCGGCGGTTGCGATTGTGGCTGAACAGAGAGCCTCGGGTCCGTCAGAAGAAGGCTGGAGGAGGCTCTCGGCTGCTCCCCACCTTGGTTAGACGTACAGATTCCAATTTTTGTTTGTGTCTGTCGTGGAGATTAGGTTAGTTCTGACGGTTCCTTGCGTTTTTCCCTTTCCCCTAATTACTACCAACCCAATTTAGCCTCACCGTCACACCCGATCAATCCACTAATTCTCTTGTATTAGTGGGAAATACATAATTAAAAATATATTTGTAATTATTTTCTGTTAAATTTTTCCAGCTTTGTATCCATTTAGTTTGTTTTTAAGAAGATGGAAAATAATAATAATGTAAAAATTTATCTTGGGATTGGGTACATCCTCATCCCACCGACGGTTGGTCGTTACTCTATGGAATCTGGATAAAGTTATAAACGGATTGGCAGAGAGGCGCTTTGGTGGGGGCATCTGCACGGAAAAGGTAAAAAGCATAATTTCTCTAATTTTTATATGGTGCACGGAACAGGATGGAAAATCTTAGGCCTGTACCTCGTTATATTAAAATTTGTTTGAAATTACTTTTAAAATGATTGAAAGTATTTTTATAAAATTAATTTTAAATTTTAAAAGTGTTTTTTTAAAAAAAACATTAAATATGTGTTTTTTGTAAAAAATACTTTAAGAGTTTTTCTATAATTCACTTAAATTTTTATTTAAAAAATTAGTTCGAAAAATATTTTTACCAAAAACACTTTTAATAATTTTAAAAGCATTTAAAAACGAGCTGTTAAATATCCTCCTTTCATTTCTACCATTGATTTGTTGGAGGGATATTCTTTTTTTTTTCCTTTTTTTTTGGTATACAGTATGAGATGCTAAGGAATGTGAGGTTGGTGTTAGGGCGATAAGGTAAGGATTCCCAAAACAAAAATTTAAGGACATATAAAATAACCATTTATGAAATCATCAATTTCACGTCTATATTTTTTTTCAGACAAAGGTAAATTCATTATCAAACCAGCAAATTACAGAGGCTAAATTACAATATTAAGCTCAAAATATAGAGATGGACCTCCAAATCATACTAAAACAGAGCTCAAAACAAAAAAACCCTAACATCCCCCATCAACGTCCTTATTAATTATTATCGTCGCTGAAATACTGAACACCAAAGAAGAGGCAGAAGGCTGGACGTGAGATTTGTAGAAGATGGTTTACAGGACTAGAAACATATTATGAAATCGTCCAATTTCTTTTACCTACTAACTTCGTGAAAGACCAATAACTCCTTTATCGAATGTTCCACATTATCCCACACAATAGTCACATAATTTGATGTGAGGGTAGGCGAGTCCTCATCTCCGACCGCAATGGGAAGCCAATAGTGAATGTTAAGTGGATCGATAATCTTCATCCGACCCTGAAAGACGTTCTGAAATGCCAACTTCTTCTTCTCTGTCTTGTTGTGCTCGTTGACTGCAAACTCTGCGATCTCTTTCACATATGCGTCGCTGATGTTCTTGATCGGCTGCCAATCACCGCCTTGGGCTGTGACCAAGGGAGGAAAGAGGAGGCAAAAGATCAGTGTTGCAATTGCCAGGATACTGCATAATCTGCTCATTTTTTGGAATGAAGAGACGCATTGAGAGTGCAATAGAATTTATAGTGGATTTCGTTCTTTGATTTTTTTGGTAATGTTATTATGGCGTTAAAACACTTTCCTTTCTTATGATCCATTTCCGCTTTTACCCAGATTGAGGCGATTATAATAGTTCCAAAATTGTTTTTTCCTATTTAATTAAGGGGGTTTTGAACATTAGTCCTTGCAAAAGATTAAAATTTTAAAAAAAAAAACCTGGTGTTAGATTAAATATTCAATTTAATCCCTTGAATGTACTTTTATCAAAATTTGCATTCAATTTTTGTTATTTAATGTGTATTTTTATTTAATCTCTCCACATTAAATTTTAATTTTATTAATATGCACATATTTAGTTTTTGAATTATAAATGAATGTAAATGAGAAAATATTAAAAGAAATTTGTGATACAAAATATATAAATACATAAGTGCAGAGAAATGACTGTGCCGAAATATAAAAATTTGACTTTTTGTACCGAAATATTTTTACCTACATGATTGTACCGAAATATATTATAATGAACCTAAATGTATGTACCGAAATGTATTATATTAAATTAATGTACCTAAATGTCAATACTAAAATGTATGTACCAAAATGTACGTACTAAAATGTTAATACCGAAATATATGTACCAAAATGTACGTACCTAAATGTCAATACTGAAATATATGTACCAAAATGTATATACCTAAATGTCAATACCGAAACGTATGTACTTAAATGTCAATATCGAAATGTATGTACCTGAATGTCAATACTGAAATGTATGTACCAAAATGTACGTACCTAAATGTATGTACCGAAATATAATATATTGAATTAATGTACCTAAAAGTCAATACTCAAATATGTGTACCAAAATGTACTTAACGAAATGCATTATATTGACCAAAAATGCATTGTATTAAATCAATGTACATATATGTTTGTACCGATGGTTATATCGAAATATTCAAATGTATTAATGTATCTAAATGAAGAACATACAAAATTGTTATCGGAATATATATTATAAAAAATTAATTGCCTAAATGTAGACACTAAAATATATTATGATGAATGAAATAAAAATTAAATTTAAATGTAATTAATACATTAAAATTAAAAAAAACATCAAAATATAACTAATAAATGATATGATTAAATGCACTAGGGACTAAAATTGGTTATTAATCTTACATAAGGTTATAGTCTAAAACTTATCTTTTTTAAGGATTAAAATGAAGTTTTATATTTAATTAATTGCTAAACATGAATCTATTTTCTATGTGTGGGTTCTAATGTCATATAAGTTTAAAAGTAATGTCACATATTTTAAAATTACATTTTGAAAGTTGACTTGCTAAGACCACATATTTGAAATATGTGGGTAAACAATTTTCCTATATTTTGTAGATTCTCAATTTAAATTTACGCAAATAATATTTTTATACGTGGTAGGTAAATTGTTTTAGCTAAATTTTTTTCTTGATCCCTGTGGTTAGACAATACTTTTAAATCGACCCCCGTGGTGAGAAAAATGTTAATCTTAACCCTGTGGTGAAGTTCATTATCAATCGTAGTCCAAATTGAAATTTATGTCAAAATCTCATCCACATGCAGGGGTAAAAAGGTCATTCCAATTTTTTTTCTTTTTGGTCATTCCAATTTTTTATAATCAACAAAAATAGAAGGGAAAAAAATGGAAATCATTCCCCAATCCCTACCATTGTCAGCCACAATGACCACCCACTACCTTCCCCCTCTCCCTCACATAACCCTAGCCATCTTGTCCACCATTGTTCTTCTTAAAATGAAACTAAATTCAATATTTGCATAATAACTTATATTCCAACCTAAACACGGCAAGGTAATTTGTGATTTTTAAATCTTGAATTTGAACTCTTGGCTCTCTTGAAATAAGAAAGTTTGATAATATGAACCTTGTAATTTTATTGTTTATTTATTCTTTTATTGTAGCTCTAAAAGTTTTTAAAATAAAAAAAAATTATGTCCATATGGCGCTTTATGATTGGTTGATTGAATCAATAAAAACAAAAATAACAATTTTTCCCTTACAAATGACAGAAGATGAGGAAAAATCCAATTTGGACTATGATTGATAACGAATTTCACCACAAGACTACAATTAATAACTTTTTCACCACATTGGTCTATTTAAAAGTAGGGTGTCACCACAAGGATCATGAAAAAAATTTGGCCAATTGTTTTTTATGTATTACTAAATTTGTATTATTATTGTTGTATATGAGTAAATAACTTACTTATATTTTGAATGGATTTTTTTTTCATTAAAAAGGCAAAAGGTAAATTATTTACATAAAATACAAAAAAAAATTAGTATAATAAACAATATGTAATTTTTTTTTTTTGGCAGACACTATAACAAGACATCAATTCTCATTTTTTTATTATTAATATGCATTGAATTTGTAGTTAACAAACAAGTAATTAGGGGCATTAAGACATCCAAAAAATCACAAAATGTGTGAAATCTGTTGCAGTCCTATTTAGTATAGGAATGTGATTGTGTAAATCCTAATAGATTAGGAATGTATCTTATATTCCTATTAGAAGTAGATTACTCATTAAGTATTGTAATCCTTATGGGAAAGGGTTTGTCCTTTCTACCACTATAAATAGAGGCACAATGGGGTGAATAAAACACACCTCACAATTAAATCTTTCTCTCTTCTCTCTAAAGTGGCCGGCCTCCTTCTCCCTCTCTAACCCTAGATCGCTCAATCAAATAGGCCTACAACACGTTATCAGCACGCTCTTGACGCTGCGCTAACAAGAAAGTTTATTCTTCAATTAGGGGAGTATTACGTTTTAATTATTCTTTTTGAGATTAATTTATTATTATTTTGAATTAATATACATGATATTGATTCAATTTAATTTTCTTTGTTGAACGTGATACAACGCATTGGAGATGCGATTTCGGCTTTCTGAGAAGGATCTTCTACAAATTCAAAGGTTTTTATTTGTTTTCTGCCAATCAGGTACGCTTAAAATAAAGTAAGATATTTGAAACGACCTTGAAGCATGAAAACATTCCCCATGATGCATGAACCCCCTACATTTATATTTACCTTCCGATATATATATATTGTATATATTCATATATTTGTCAATATATATATTTGTTTCATGCATTACGCAATTATAAATCGCTATGTGGAATTTGTGAGTCAAATAATTGAAATAAATTAGAAGCAAATTAGGGTTTCCTAAACCCTACGGGATTTGAAAAAAAAAAACAAAAAACAAAAAGGGGACCGGATTTGGTGCGGCACTGCACCATCCTTTGCAATCTGGACATCAGGCTTCGCCCCTGAATTGTCCTTGCTGGGCCTGCAGCCCCAATCCTCTCGGTCCACTGTCCGCAAGCTTAGCTTGCTGGGCCTCCCGCGTTACGGCCTGCATCTGGGTGTAGCCCCTGCGGCCCGCGTCCCTGCATGACCCCAGCCTTGCGGCTGGGCTATCCCGAGCATACCTCACGCCCAGCTTTTGCTGGGCCGTCACCGTGACCCGCCATTGCGGCCCAAAACCCAACCCAGCTGCGGCTGGGGGTTTTTCCTCACCCGTGGCCTGCAGCCACCACTTGAGGTCCTTTGGGCCTTGCCTTACGTTTAAGGCACCCAAACCGTGCCCACTTACCCACGGCACAAAGCCCAAATTATTTTGGGGCATTTTTTTTTCAATCCACATGCTATTATTTTAGCATTATAAATAATTTTAACCCGTATGTTAATATTATTTTGCTTCTACAATTGACCCTGTATGGTCTCAATCTATTGAATTAATTAAAAGTGACATGCAGTCCATTAATCTGATAATGAATCCAAAATTATTGACCTGAAGATCACTTTTGGACATTAACGATTCAATAATTTATTTCTCTTCTTTGAACCGTTGACTCACTTTCGTAGTCCCGAAGCACTCACACTTGAGTTCCCGAAGAACCTCAAAATCCACTACACTTAGTTGTATATTGCATTCTGTGTTCTTGCAGGAACCTCTCTTTTATGAACTAAACGTTCATAAACTAAATCGAACCTGTAGTTTCGAATTTAGTGCCTTTGAAACCCGAAGTTTTTCATAAAACAATACACCCATGAAAACCCGACATTTTTCATGACACCATGTCTTAGAACTCGAATGTTCTAACTTTGATGCTTATGGATGATTCCTTCCCATAACACCAATCACAATCTTGTTCCCTCCAAATTCAGTGGATTGTCGAACTGTCACAAGTTTGATTTTCCTGATTTGGACGTTTCTAATAGAAACCACTTTATGTGGGGTACAAGACGTGAATCTCCACTTGACTATCAAGAAGTTGAGCAACCATTGAAGCCAACAATGGCATGGAAGAGCTGAATAAGCCTCCGCCATGATCTTCATTCGAAGACTTATGCCCGAAGCATTACAAATGGAAATACCTCCGACGGAGGATTCCATGGCTCTTTGGCTCGCTTCTACGGACTGTTTAATCATGAAAGATATTGCCCGAAGCATACCATGATTACGTCCATGAATGAGTACAATTCTGAAGTTTATAAATCCGATTGAATTTTGACTAGAGAATACTTTTCTCGTCATTCCTTGTTTCTAACTTGCTCTTGAAGCAGCAGTGTAGAAAGTGGAAGTCTACCAAATTCTCGGATCTGATTACTACCACAAACGTGAGAGAAAGGTATAGACCCAGTTCGGCTGGAGTCTACCGAATGGTATAGACTCAGTTCGACTGGAGTCTACCAAATGGCTCGACCCAGTTAGGTCAAAGACTACCAAATGGTGATGCACTGCTTCAGCAGAGATACACCGAATGGCATACCTTCTCACAATCCAATTTTGAGTTTGTTTTTACAACATATGGTAGAATCAGGGCCTGCCAAGGTGTGGCATCATGCCCGAAGCGTGATCCTTGGCACCTAAGACCTAAAACTTCAAGAATAAGGGATAGTATTCCCGAACCTTAACCCTGTAAAATCTACTTTCGTCTCGATGGAATAGATCATTGGTTATGCACCTGTTCGTGCCCCTACCAATGTTGTTAAGGCGTACCATTCTCGTAGTCAATATGTGAGATTAATTTTGCTCCACCAAACTCCGTTGGAAAAGCATAATTTTGACATGGATGACCTTATTGGTCGAATCCCCTTAGTAAACCATTTACTTTGTGAACATTTTTCCATGTTCTTGGATTCAAGTTTGGTGTATGTTTTACTTATGGATAATCTTATTGATATTGTCCTCGAATATGAGTTAATTGAATCATGTTTCTTAGTACATGTGACCGATTCAATTAAACACGTGATTAGGTAGGAATGTGGGAAAGTTAGTTGTCTGGACGAATGCGTACTACGCAGACTAACTTTACACCTAAATCACATCTCTAACAACGACTTCAGGTCTATCCAACCTGATTAAGAGCATTGGCACGCTCCTCGTTGTATGAATGGTACTGCATCACCATTTAAGAGACCTTAAATTCTCCCTGACGTTGAGTTTTTAAGGATATTCGAGATGACAATGATCATAAATGAAACCATTAAAGAAAATAGAGTGAAATATCTTTGCACCACCTCCAAATATAAGCCTGAAGCTTTGATTTGGGGCCAATGGGTTGTTTCCCAACCGGGAACACGCCACATGTGGCCGACCTAGAGCTGGGTGATTGAGCAGTTTCCTTACTTTGGCATGACCTTTTGGGACACTTAGGTCGAACAATGATGCTACGACGCATCTCCTTACCCGAAGTAAGGATCTTGTGCCTACAAGCACACTTTGCCAAGCCTGCTCATTAAGGAAATTGATTTTCTATATCATTCCTCGCAAAGATACGAAATCACCTTTTTTCCATAGTGGATTCAAGGGAATATATGTGGACTAATCCAATCAAAATGCGGACCATATAAAGACTTATGGTTTTGATTGATGAATCGACAAACTGGTCACATGTTTGTCCACACACACATTACTGCTAAACCTCTTGGCCGATTATGGGTTCACCACCCTACTTATCCCTTAAGGTCCTGGAGACTGGATAATGCCAGAGAGTTTATATCGACAGTTTTCGATAAAGTATTGCATGTTGTTTTGGGTTTCTAATTGAACATTGAATTCCCATGTTCACCCCAAATAGCCTCGCCTAGTGATCATAAAGCGCAAATTTAAATGATCACCCGAATTTTGGTAAAAGTACCAAGTTTTCGGTTTTTCTGCCTAGGGCTATGCAATCTTGTACGCAGTTATGTTGGTCCGCCTTGAGGCCCATTGCCACCCAACCTATATGACGTTACAGTTGGTTATTGGGTACGAACCTGACGATTTTCGTATTTACGCATTTGGGTGTGCATTCCATGTGCCAAGTTGCGCCGCCGCAACGTACCACCATGGGTCCTCAAAGAAGGATGTGTATCTTTTGTCGATCATGATTCTCCTTCAAACTAGCTCTCTTTGAGCCCTTGCATGCGATCTCTTTACCGCTTATTTGCGGGTTGTCACTTTAATGAGACAATTTTCCCACCGTTAGGGGGAGATAAGAACGTCAACGTTCCTGTAGAACGGCGCGAAGTTGCGTGGACGTTGCCCACTATGTCTCATCTCGATCCCCATACCGCACAAGTGTGATAAACAAGTGCGATGAATTCTAGATTTCAGAATGTTGCTCCAGACGCATTCCTCTGATCTAGCTAAAGTGACGAGATCATATACCAGCTGCAAACATGCCTGCAAGGATAGACGTACTTAACGGACGTCGAGTCAACATCCCTGAAGGGTGTGCCGCCCCTGTTGGACGGTCCGGTACAACGGCGGATAGCCAATCAATCTGTCTTGGCCTGAAGCACGACAGATCAATCGGTTCGTAGGATTCACTTCCCCAGAAGAGGAAGACACGGCACAACTATGAATCTAAACTCGATCGCTGTCTCAAATCATTTCCATCTCATGAGATTAATCCGGATTACTCCCGAGACATGAAGTTCTTGGTCCAGTATACTAGTTTGGATGAGAAAAATGGAATTGAAATGAGATTATCATCGATGATGTTTTCACTTATATGGTAGCTACCGACATAAATGAAAAGCGACGATATCGAACTGTGTTCCGTTGATTAAGTGACAACGTAGAACTGATTGGACAACTGAGATTACAATCTAGGTCAAATTCCTTACTAAAGTGTGTATTGGACCTGTCGTTCCTACACTGCCCAAGGTAACTCTATTGTGTTACAAGTGGGAAAGGAAGCGTTATGAGATGAATGAAATAGTGCGACGTGATGCACGCCTTACGGCGCAAGGTTTCTCTCAAACGTCCTGTGATTGATAGCAGCATTATGAAATGTGGTTAAGTGTTTCTCCATGGGGATATAAATATGGAGAGTGACATGTAAGTTCCCGAAGAATTACATGGACTGGTTCAAAAAGTTCCAAAACCACGGAACACCCTCTTAACTTGTTTTGAGGCGTTCACTTAAATCCGACGGATGTGGTATACCCGTTTAAGTGATTGTTTGATCAGTCAGGGATATGAATGATGCCCTTGCGTGTTAAACTATGAAGTCTTATTCCAAATTGCTAGAGTTACAGTTTGTGTCGTTAACACGAATCTCACTAAGACTCTGGAAGAGCTTGAGAAAACTGCCTCGCACCTGAAGATGGAATTTGAGATGAAGGATCTTAGGAAAACTCGTTTATGCATTGACCTGAAGTTCAAAGCGTTGTTCTGACGGTACCTTGGTCTACCAGTCAAACTACACTTCAAATGTGTTACCTTTGAGTATACCTTTGATCGTCCATCCGTTATATGCAAATGAGACCCTTGAAGAGGTTATGGAATCCGAAATTCCATATCTAAGTTCAACTTTGCGCTTCGTTGTACTTAGCTCATTGTATTTAGACAGGACAAAAATGCAGCACCGCGCCTACACGCAACCACTGAATTGGTATTAAAGACATACCCTGAAGGTATTATGAGGGCAAATCCCAACGCATCTTAGCGGATCCGACCCCCCTGATCCTCGAAATGATGCTTGCCTTGTTGTTATGCTGACGCAGGTTACTTATCAAACCCGCACAAGGCAAAATCCCCAAATGGTTATGTCTTTACCGTTAGGGACATCGCAATATCTTGGAGGTCCATGATATGACCTTAGTTGCGAAATCTTCGAATCGTTCCAAGACTCACCTCACTTCACTACGCCACAAGTGAGACATGGTTAGGAGTTCTTGTTGAGCATGTTCGTAGTACTTGCTGTGTTTTCATCCATCGTTGAGTCCCGACAACGATCCATGAAGACTATGCCGCATGTATCCACCCGACCAAGCCATGATACATCAACAAAGTCAACACCAAGACATATTGCGACTACATCTACATCAGCAAAGCATCAGGAGATTGAAGTCATGCAAGCCGATCCCAGACAACCTTGCCGACCTCTACACGACGTCACTGCCGAAGTCAACCTTCCAGAAGCTTGTCCGAGGAATTGGTATGCGTAAATTATTTGAGTTAAATCGCTTGTAGTTCTCTTATTTAGAAGTTATGTCTAACTCAGGGGGAGTATCTAGAAGTATACTCACATGATCTTAATGTACTCTTTTTCCCTACGATTAGGAGCATTTTTCCCACTGGGTTTTTGCTACCTAACTAGGTTTTAACGAGGCACCCATCCTGGGATGATCATACTCCGTTGAGTTCACTACCTTCGTCCAGTTCGACGAATGTTTTAGACATCATGCATACTTTCTTACTTTTCTCCTTAGTCTATGGGTTTTGCCTATCATGGGTTTTACCATAGCGAGGTTTTTGTGAGTTTTTACAAATGCATACTTCAACATAAATTTGAGACTCGCGAATACCCGTTGTGCCGATGACTTCATCAACTATTCAACCTTATCTGCTGAAGATCTGATGCGATGGTGCTTTGAGTATTTACACACTCAAGGGGGAGTGTTGCAGTCCTATTTAGTATAGGAATGTGATTGTGTAAATCCTAATAGATTAGGAATGTATCTTATATTCCTATTAGAAGTAGATTACTCATTAAGTATTGTAATCCTTATGGGAAAGGGTTTGTCCTTTCTACCACTATAAATAGAGGCACAATGGGGTGAATAAAACACACCTCACAATTACACATCTCTCTCTTCTCCTCTCTATTGCCGCACCTCTCTCTCTCTCTAAGGCCTCCATAATTGTCTAGTAAATTATGCCTACAACAAAATCAAATTTAATTAAAGAATTTGCTTAGGTTGGGTCAAATCTTCAACACTCTTGTGTGCCCTTATGATTATTTTAGAACACAATCCACCAAGAATACATACATAACAAAGCACAAAAAGAATCAAGAAAATTAAGAATTAAACCCTCGATTTATTTATTATAGTGAAGGATGATAAACTTCAGAGTCCAGAGCACATGATTGCATATAGACAACAACTAAAATATGAAATGATCATATTCTCCGAAACCTAGTTAGGCTTTGACAATCGATGAAATGACATCAACTGCCTAAAATGCTCCCAAGCCTTCTCCCACACAATACCCTCGTAATCAGCGGCGGGGTTGGAAACAGAGCGATCAACCACCGACACGTTCGTAGCGGAAATGACAAGCCGGTAGTTGATGCCCGCCACCACCTGGCTGTCGCCCCGGACGACGCTCTCAAACGCCAACTTGTTCTTGCCTTGGGCTTGCTTGTTGTACTCCGACACCGCAAACTTTGCAATCTCTTTCACATGGGGGTCGCTGATGTTCTTTATGGGCTCCCAACCGCCGGTTATAAGGGCCCGTCGGTCCGCGGCAGCGGCCACCAGAGGAAGGAGGACGAGGGCGAGGATGAGGAGGCAGTGAGGGCGCATCGTGATCGTTGCTTTCTTTAATTTGTTGAAGTTTCTTTGACTGGCTCCACTCCACGAATGACAAGTGATGACTGATGAGCTGCAATGGGGGATGGTAAGATAATATAGCTATGGAAGGTAAAGCGTTTGGCATATATGGAAGGTAAAGGGTTTGGCCTATAGGTTTGGATGTGCATAACGGGTAGGAAGGTAAAGGGTTTGGCATATATGGAAGGTTAGGTATTGACTTGTGCTGTCCTGGATATTACTGTCCATATTGGCTCGTGAAGGGATTTCTTTCGCCATTGCTTTCTTGATATATTTACGGCATGGTCTAATTACTAATTAGTTTTAATATTTTTCTTCATTTGTGACTCTTTACTTTTTTTTTAGGAATAACCGACAGATTGATTGAAATCACAATTACAAAGCATCCTGTATGAGAACAATCACAAGGATGTTAGGAGGCCTGAATCATTAGCAATACATAATGCATACTTTGCTCATCTATGGCCACGATGAGCTTCCAACCGCCGACAAGGGTTGTGATACGGGCGGCAGCCAGAGGAAGGATGACGACGACGAGAACGAGGAGGCACTTTGGGCGCTTCGTGGCAGTCGATTAAAAATTTTCTTGACTGACAACATACAGTCCACAAGTGACAAGTGATGGGCATGATACGATGGAGGATGGCAGGGTTGGATGTATCGACGTTGTTGGGTAAAGGATTTGTCTGTATGCTTTTAGAAAGAGGAGAAATAAAATAAATAAATAAAACTAAAAAGGAATCATTTTTGGCCATGTATGCATTACATGTATGGGAAAACCAAACTTCTTTTTCCTTGTTTTTCATTTACATAAAATTAGAATATAATTAAGGGTTCTTTAGATATACACCGTTGAAACTCTTATTTTTCAAATAAAAATCCACCTAAATTTAAACATTAAAATAAAATCCAAATTTCAATTAGACTGCCATGTAGACAAATATATAACCAACTATTACAATACATTTACAACTTATGCCACAAAATCCTAATTTGGTCAATAAATGTTATTACTCATCCTAATTATGATGAGCAATTAAATCCATATGGATATTTTACCTTTCTTGTATCATAAATATTAGCAACATATATATATTAGTTTACCAAATTAAAAAAAAAGACATATCTTGTATGAAAAAAAAAATAATATTGTTTCAATCATGTTATTACCAACATACACATTAATTTACCTACTTATAAAATATTTATACTAATTTACCTGCATTTTGAATCATGTAATTACCTAAATACAAATATTAGACTAATTTACCTACATTTAAATTAATTTACCTACTTATAATAATTTACCTACATTTAAATTAATTTACCTACTTATTAATATTATAATAATTTACCTACGTTTAAATTAATTTACCTATTCCAAAAAAAAATAGTGATGTTAGATAATGTTCGAATGTTGTGGGTTTGTGCTTGTAGGCAATTAAATAAACTTTTAATCTAATGTACATAAATCATGTAGGTAAATTAGACCCTTTAAATTTTAGTTTTATGGAATAGGTAAATTAGACTATTTTGTAGGTAAAAATTGCGTGGAACATATAACTTTTGTTTTGTGCATTAGACACCTTATAACAATTTGAAAGTTAATACATTAAATAAATATACAATGAATGACATGAATTATTATGTATAAATAAAAAATTAATTAAATGGGTATAACAAGTAACTGATCCAAAAACCCTATCCAAGTATTAATAGGGGTAGTTTAGACATTCGAAAAATACACAATTTGAAAAGTCAAACTTAATTAAAGAGTTTGCTTAGTTGGAGGCTAGTCAATGGGCTTTATTCAAGAAAACAAAAGGACATGAATTTTAGTTGAGGAAAATATTGTTTCAAGGGGTAATGTCAAATTTTTGGTATAATTAATTGTTTGGATTAGCAGCAGAAACCAAGCTGGTTTGGTTTGAACTAAGATAGCCATATTATTCGAGGATATCCATCTTATCTAATCTTCGCATGATACGACACACTTTTACTTTCGATCGGGTTGAGATTTTATTAAGGTCCAAATAAATGCACCATATTCTCTATTTTGTATTCATATTCCTCGTTAATGAATGTTATATGCTTTACTTAAATAATAATAATTTAGAGTATTAGTAGACATAATTGTGACATGTTTACTTGAAATAAGAAAACTCATGAATTGGGGAGTCAGTAACTTGAATAATTTCATTCCCTATCGATCTTACTCCTGCTCTTAGCTAGTTGATCTAATATTTTCTAATTATTTTAATATTAGATTACCAATTTTAGCGTGGAATTTACATTTGTTCCAGTAAACGCAAGAAAGCCAAAAAAAAGAAAATTACAATTTTCATTCATATATAACTAATATTTTATTTTTCAACGATGATTTTTTTTTCTTCATGTGCCTCTTTAATTGGTTCAGTCTTTCTTTTTTGTTTTTGCGCAGTTTTCTTGTTTTTCTTATTTCTGTTCTCTTTTTTCTTTCTGTTGTATAACAAATGAAGACTAAATCAAGAACCCAAAAAAATTCAAGAAAAAAAGGATTGAAGATCAACCATCAAATTGCTCTAATTATTGATACCCTTATAATAATATATAAAGGGTGATAAACTTCAAGCAATCTTTAAAACTAGTTAGTTTTTTTTCGAACGATGAAAGTAGACCAATTCCTTGTGATGCTCCCAAGCCCTGTCATAGACGAAGACCTCATAATTATTTGCAGCGGCGGTGCCGATGACCCTGGTGGGATTTGCCACCGACGACTCATTTTTGGCCGAAATGACAAGCTTATAGTTCGTGCCCGCAACGAGTTGCGTCTCACCCCGGAGCACCGTCTCAAACACCAACTTGTTCTGAGCCTTTGCTTGCTTCGTGTTGTACTCCGACACGGCGAACTCTGCGGCCTCTCGCACCTCGGGGTCGCTGACGTCCTCAATGGGCTTCCAACCGCCGAACTGGACTGTGTTGGTGGCGGCGGCCAGAGGAAGGATGAGGGCAACAAGAAAGAGGAGGCACTGAGGGCGCATGGTGACCGTCAATTTAACTTCTCTTGACTGACTGACACAGTTGCACTCCGTGACAAGTGATGGCATGAATGAAATGGAGGAGGGCGGTTTGGAATATATACCTCTTTTTTTTTCTTTTTTTTTGAAAAACTGGATGAGATAACTAGGGCAAAGATGTCAAAGTACAACGAAAGCCCACAGCATGGCTAACAACCAAAAAAAAAAACCTAGAAGAGCAAGGTTGGAATATATACCTTTGTTAAGTAGAGAATTTTTTCTGTATGCTAACGGAAACATAAAAATAATCTTAAAAAAAAAGTCATTGAGAATGAATTTTAGATCTGTATTTCATACGGCGTCTGCAATTCGATTTATAAAGTTGGTAAATCACAAGGTCATGGCCGAAAAAAATTGAAATGCATCTGTGAATCTTCTCAATTATAAAAATAGTAAACTTACATAACGAAACCACTAGCTGATCCTTTAAAAAAATAATAGAAACAAATTTTCCTTTCCCTATTTTTAATATGCAATCCGTGAGTGTACGAGACATTTTATTCCCGTGACTCTAATTAACCGAGGGTGAATCGCTTTCACGGCCTACGTGTCTATTGCTTAAAAAATTAAGCTAGAAGTCACGATTCTGTTCAGTGTGACACAAAGTCATGGATATTAGTTTTGTGTTATTATTATGTCACTTATTTTCCTAACTGGTTTTCTACAACAACAAAAACTGTAAACACCAAACATCTTTTATCACAATATATCAACGAACTATAAACATATAAATGATCGAATTAATTCATATCATGTTTTGTATTGTCTTTCTAATAGTGATAAGACTCACGGTGAGTCCTATCTATATTATAAATAAAAAATGTGATAAATGTAGCATTACTCATAATATAAACAACACATCGACGACGATTATGTTATCCAAAATTATGTCAACAATAATATAATCCTCGTCAGTATTGAGCGTTTCGTTAAAATTCTCTATATATTTGCATTATACATTTAGAATTTCAATACGATATGGGGTTAGTAAATGATAGACAGTGTCTATCGAGAGTTTTTTATTTTATTTTATTTTTATTTTTGGATGTGGCCAAGTTTTAACTGTCTTTTTTTCTCCCGTGACAAGAAATGCAAACTAGTAAATGACAGATTTCTCAAATCGAATGAATTTCCGGGCAAACTAACAAAATTATCATATGTAATATAATATGGCTGCAATCAAGATACACACAAAGCTTTCTAGCTACCAAACAAGGAATGAAGAGAGAAGTCATGTGTTGCCCTTTGGTCTCTTTCTTTCCTTTCTTTATCTCATATATCTGTACGCTTGCAATGTGACTATATATACACGTGAACCTCCTCTTTGCCAATTACCAAGAACGAATATTTGCATCATCTTGTTGTCTAAAGTCATTGAACTGCAGGTTCATTTGTCCCAAATACATAAGCTCCTGCAATGCCAAAAATTATAATGAATACGAAATAACATAAATTTTTTGTTAATAAAGAACGGATGTGATCGATATCCTAAAAACTGTATCAGTAACATGTCCATACTGTTTAGCAACAATGATTTCGGCATATTGTCGAAGTCATGTACTAATAATTTACGCAATTTGGTAAAAGTTAAAGTTACCTAGTGTAGGCATCAAAAGGGAGAGCACAACAGTTCCAGCAATCTTCAATGGCAATCCAGTCTTAATCATGTCTTGGATTTCAATGTGTCCAGTGGTAAACCCTACAATATTCGAAGGGGTACTGGTCGGAAGCAAGAAAGAAAACTGTGCCCCAATGGCTCCTGGAATCATTAGGAGGAGTGGATGCACATGCATGCTTTTGGCTATTTGAATCAAAAGAGGGACAACAAGAGTGGTGGTGGCATTGTTTGATGTGAACTCAGTGATGGTACTACTTATGAGACACACAGCCGGCGCCATGGCGATATATGGGACAGCCTCCAAGAAATCTAGGGCTTTCGATAAAATGTCTGCAAGGCCGCTAGTTCGGACTCCATCAGCGATGGCAAAACCAGCACCTAGTAACAATATGATGTTCCAAGGTAGCTTCTTGCATTTGTTCCAGTCCATCAACTTCTCTCCCTCTTGCTTTTTGTTTGGAATTATGAACAGCAAAGTTGCCATCATAACCTACACATATACACTGTCAATTCCAACTTTAATTCAATCAAATTACACTTCCCTAAACTCCAAACCCAATTAATCCAATTTAATTAGGTCTTTTGTTCTTGAATTTTTAAGGGTAAATACTCACACTGACAGTTCCATCACCAGCACGCCCATTGAAGAGGGATCCCCACCCAGGAATATCATCTGTTATGCTTCTTGTCATCCACAAACCTATCAGCATCTGCACAAAAATATCATTGTCATATTTGGATAGTGATTAACTCACAATATTTGGTTCATTGAAAAATGGTATAATATTTGGCTTGAAGTGCAGGCAGCTAAAAGAGAAGCGCCAAAATTGCACCGCGAGGTTGAGTATTGGATTCACAACGTACCGAAAACACAGCCAGTACCATCTTCTCAGCAAAAGCCATTGGACCTGTCATATCATCAACACTTATGAGCTGACAAGTAAATAAAAATACGATATGTTTACTTATGTGAAATAAGACAGAAAATGAATGAGAACTGAGAATGAATCAAAATTTAACTAATCTAGAATTAATCTAATTTCTTGTTTTATCACAGGTGATGGTTCTTGGACTCTAACGTGGGACGCACATACATTTTAATTTCGTATGTGTTCGCAAATGCAAGAAAAGAAACCGAAAAGTTATAATGTACATTCCGATAAGTAAACATGCCCGTTTAATTAGAAGACAGTAATGATATTCATATCATATTTTTATATCACATTTTCATACCACCTTATGTAGCATCTGATGTGAATAATCACATTATTTAAAAAATTTGCAAAACCCAAGAAAATGAAGGAAAAAAATTCATCATATACCACAATCATCATTTAATTAACTAGTTTTTCTTAATTATTAGTTTATTAAATAATAAACTAAATTTAAAAATCTGATTAATTCAAATGATGTGACTGTCCAAATCAAATGTTATCTAAGGTGGTATGAAATGTGATATAAAAACATAGTATAAATAGTATTAGCAATACTAATTATGGACTTGTACCTAGCATTTCAAGCTCCCTGTTCAAGTGAGCTTTGTCCAAATAAGCAGAGAGAGCCTGGCCTGAATTCCTTGGGCAATACAAGCAACAAAGTATAACCCACAAAGCCAAGAATATCAACAAGGCGAGAGGGAACCCTAAAAAGAACCAGGTGCTGAAGCTGATGGGCTTCGCCTCTGGAAAATAGCTCTTCCACATCCCAACCAATATCAAGTTCACACCCGTCCCAGTTAGAGTGCTCATCCCTCCTATGGCCGTGGAGTATATCACTCCCAGCACCACCGCCCTGCAGAACTTGCTCACGGCAACTGACTGGTCCGGACCCACCGGAAAGCGCTGGAGGATCCCAGTGGCCACCGGCATCATTATCACAGCTGCCGCCACGTTGTGCATCCACATGGAGACGAATGCTGTCGTGGCGCATAGTCCCAATAGGAGCAGGGGAGGGCTCAGCGGGTCTCCGCAGAAGAGCATGGTTATCTGTAGTGGTCCGCAAACGTGAGTGACTCACATTCACTCAAATAATTGAGGAATATTTTAGTACAATAATTGAGATTCTTGATGATTATTTTATGCCATCATAACGACTAATACTTATTCATGAGAAGCTACTGAGTTTAAAGCATGTGTTATGAATTATTTTCATCCAAAAACAAACAAATCTATACGAATTACTTAAGACCATCTCTAATGGTTGGGCTAAAAGTCAAATATTTTAGCCCGAAAAATTTAGTTTTTAGTCAAGAAACAGTTTTTCTACTCCAACCGTTTCAAGCCTAAAATTTTAGCCCGGGATTATTAAAGAATAAACTTAGACTATTTTTTTTTCTTAAATTAAATTTAAAAAAAATAAATGTGTAGATTATCGTAAATTAATTTTATGAACATTTTAATCAAATTTTTTTAAAATTTCGATAAATATTTTCACTCGGTTCGGTGGAGCCCACACTGATTTCTGGGCTAAATTCTAGAGGGAATATGGCCTTGGTTTAGCATTTAGTCCTAATTTTTCCCCTTGCATTGGAGTGAGTTTGGGGTAATTTAGCTTTTAGCCCACCATTGGAGATGGTCTAAAGGCCTGAAAATCATGAGAAGTTTAAATTTCTTATTTACAAGTAAAAAGTCGATGGTGCTAATAAATTTTCAAATATAATTTAAAATAATATTAAATTAATTTTAATTACAAAGATAAAATTTTAGACATTAACATAGAGAAAAAACACCGCTTTACCTAGTCTTTTATTTATTTTTGTTGTCAAAACCGCTTTACCTAGCTTGATTAAGCCCGAGTCCGGTTAAGGTTTTGGACTAAAATAATAATTTAAGCACAAAGGTAGTACTAAGAGTTTTTCTCTCAGATGAATACTTCAATATATATATATATATAATATAGCTCACACATCATTACACAATATGTACAATTTGACCAAAAGCTTTTTTAAGTCTCCCCATTTTTGCGAAATATTTGCAGTTTGTGTTAGCGTATTGCTATTCACATAAAGATAAAAATGAGAAACATAAACCTCAGATTGAGAACGTTATTCCATTCACTAATAAACATGTCACTCATATCACGTTTTTCATATAATATTTGTACCACCTTTTTTAACAGAGGCATAACACACATGTATTGATAACCCTTCTTTTATCAAAGAGATGATACAAATATAGTATGAAAAATGTGATGTATATAGCATTATTCTTAATTTGGGTTGATTAAGACCATCTCCAAAGGTTGGGCTAAAAGCCAAATATTTTAGCCTAAAAAATTTAGCTTTTAGCCCAGAAACAATTTTTCTACTCAAACTGTTTCAAGCCTAAAATTTTAGCCCGGGATTATTAAAGAATAAACTTAGGCTATTTTTTTCTTAAATTAATTTTTTTTAAATAATATATTTAGATTATCGTAAATTAATTTATGAACTTTTTAATCAAATTTTTTTTAATTCCGATAAATATTTTCACTCGGTTTGGTGGAGCCCACACCGATTTCTAGGCTAAATTCTGGGGAGAATCTGACCTTGGTTTAACATTTAGCATTTAGGAGTGAGTTTGGGATAAATTTTGGAGAGTAATTTGGCTTTTAGCCCACTATTGGAGATGGTCTAAGAATTATGAAAAAAAAAATAGTAGCTAGAGAAACTCACATTCAAGGCCAATCTTCTGTGGATGTTATAATGCTCAACAGCAAGAGCCAATATAAAACTTCCAAGAACAAGGGCAATAACATCATCCATGTAAGATTGAGCAACATCATCAGCAGAGGATATTCCAAAAAGAGGGAAGAGAAAGAGTGGGGACATGGAGGTAATTGGCATGGGCACGGCCTCCGTGATCCACCAAGCAAACACCCACACCAGCACCGCCAACATGTTCCGGCTGGCCACCGGGCCATCTAGCTTCACACAGAGGCATATGATGGTGCACAGAAGAGGTCCCAGGAGGACGAAGAAGTTCTTGAGTGTTAGAAGGGATTTCAAGGATGAATGGAAGCTCTGCGACCGTTGGATTTGATCGTGGAGAGGGAGAAGTGGAGTTTTGGGGTCGTCGGAGACTGGATGATGATCCATGTTATTGATGCTGGAATAGATTTAGGAAATGACTTGGTTAGGAAATGGTGCTTTTATATATACAAGCAAGGTTGATTGGCCAGTACAGTGAGCATGAGGTTTTTAAATTTTGAGTTTGTCTCATTCATGAGGTTTTTAAATTTTGAGTTTGTCTCATTTTTTATGTATATATCTAAAAATTTAAAATTAATTAGGCTTAATTGAATTAATAGTCCCTCTGGTGGTAGGGTAGTTGAAAGATAGTCTTGTGCTAAAAAAGTTAGGATTTAAGGTGAAGTTTGTTAGGATTTAGGCCTAAAATTGAAATTTTCGTCAACTCTTTATTAATTGTTATCACATGAGGCTTACATATGAAGCTAAAAATATAAAGTTAGTCTCACACGTAAGCCTCACGTGCTAGCAATTAACGGAGAGTTTTGTTTTATCCTCTTATATGTGGCGCACGTGCTAATAATTAACAGAGAGTTGACAGAATGTTCAGTTTTGAGCCTAAATCCTAAGAGCTTGTTTGGTACTCTACTTGAGCTCAACTTTTTAAACTGAAATACACTTTTTGAGTTTTAGGAGTTGAATTTTTGTTTGGTAGGACTCTTTTTAAAAATTGGATTCAAACTTAAAAACATAAGTTATTTCTTAAAAATACTAAAAGTAAATTTTTTAAGTTTTTTTTTTCTGCTTTCTCCTCAACGTCTTTTTTTTTTGCTCTCTCCTATCTCCCCACGTCACGCTCTATCTTCTCTCTCTCTCATCAGCCTTTGTCTCATCACCCTCTCTTTCTTCTCACTCATCGCCGTAATTTTTTGTTCTCTCTCTCACCTCCTTGCCCTCTCCTTGTTTTTTTCTCTCCTCTTTCCCAATTCTCTCTCTCCTCCAATTTCTGCTAAAGGCAGTTTGAATTCAAACTAAAAGTTTTATTTTAAAAAAACTCAACCAAATTGATTTTTGAAATTTTAATATTTAAAAGAAAACTATTTTTAAGTGATGTTATTTGAAAATTATTTTTAAGAATAGTCAAAGTTTTTGGATAGGATACCAAATGGGCCCTAAAAGACTGTAGCACTGGGGCTTATATCCTAATTTTTATTTTTACCACTTATGCTATCTTCTAACCACCTGTCACCACAAAGACTAATAATCCAATTAGACCAATTAATTATATTACTAACGGACACTCTTTAGTACAAATAAATCACGTTAGATTATTTTAACATATAAAATAGTATACAACTTTGCCTTTCCATTTGTGATGTTCCATTTTGGTGTGCTAACTAAGTTGATTTTGCAACCGTTGTAATAACTAATAAATTGGTTTTTTTAATTTATCTAAATTGATTTTTGAGATTAACTCATCACTCTACGTCAATCCATCAAAATTATATCAAAATTACCAATCGTGTATATATCAAAATTATATTTGTACGATTTTCAAGTCATGCAATGTATCGTGTCTAAATTTGATGACTCATCTCTACAACACATTAGTAGTAGACAAGTTTGCCTTTCATTCTATGGTGGCTTTTCATTTTGGTATGCTGATTAAAATTGATTTTGCTACTAATAAATGCCAATAATTTGCTAAGAGTTAGCAAATGTATATCCAAGACATTGAAAAGTATGACATTTTCTAATAGATGATGACCTGTCGTTCACATCCAGTGGGGGCCCAGAGGGCCACGAAACAAAGCCACGTGTGCAGAAAAGAACTGCAAATTGCCACAACTCCTTGATAATAATGCAAGGTCCAGACAGATCATCATATGTATGATTGTATTGTAAACCATGTGGCGTGCCGACTATGGAATATGACGATGTCAAAAAACAAAGAAGACACTGCGGAATTTGGATAGAGAAGCTTAATCACCATTAATTTTATTATTATAATTTTTTTTCTCCACCTCAGAATGATGTGTCAGTACACGTGGCAGACAAATTCATTTTCTCGCCGAAGATTAAGCTTACGGTCGGCACAAGAACATCGAATTATTAGTATAATTTGATGGGGACATATGTCAAAATAATTCATTTCAACCTCTAGAAGGTGAACCCTTGAACCTTTGTAGTAATCTACTCCTCAAATAATAAACATAATTTAGAGGTCGGTTTAGGTGGAGTTAAGATTTTAAAAACCGCTAAACGCTAGTCAGGCGACGGATAGGAACTTAATGCTTAGGAGTCTAGGCAGTTTTTCATATCCCGCCCCGGGACAGATCACTTCCCAGGCTCGCTCCACCACCGTAGCACGATATTGTCCGCTTAGGGCCCCAACCATGCCTTCATGGTTTTTTTTTCTGGAAACTTACGAGTAACTTCCCAGTGGGTCACCTATTATGGGAGTGCTCTAACCCCCTTCCTGCTTAACTTTGGAGTTCCTACGGAACCCGAAGCTAGTGACCTCCCAAAAGGGCTCATGCTAGGTAAGGATGAGAATATACATTTAACGATCACTCCCCTGGGTGATGTGGGATGTCACAATCCACCCCCTTTAGGGGCCCGGCGTCCTCGTCGGTACACTTCCGGCCAGGAATAGGCTATGATACCAATTTTCATATCCCAACTCGGGGCGGATCACTTCCCGAGCCTGCTCCAACACCGTAGCACGATATTGTTCACTTTAGGCCCCGACCACGCCTTCACGGTTTTGTTTCTGGGAACTCACGAGCAACTTCCCAGTGGGTCACCCGTCACAGGAGTGCTCTAGCCCCTTTCTCGCTTAACTTCGGAGTTCCTACGGAACCCGAAGCCAGTGAGCTCCCAAAAGGCCTCATGCTAGGTAGGAATGGAAATATACATTTAAGGATCACTCCCCTGGGCGATGTGGGATGTCACACAGTTATTTTTAATTAAATTTATTATATAACATATAAATAAATGTCTACTTATACTAAAAAAATACATAATTGTATTGCGATACATAAATGATAAAATGGAATGACATATAAAGTATTGAACATATTGAAAATATGGGGAACATGTTCATCCAAGTACATGCGATATATAATGAGTGTTCATCTAAGTATTTAACAAGTCTCCTACAATTTGTTGAATAAGTAAAATGCAAAATGAAAGTTTTTTTTTTTTTTTTGTCTAAGTAAGAGTCGCGACATAGACGGGTCTAGGCGCCCTTTTTTAATTTTCAAACGCCTAAATGACGCTAGATGGATATTTGTAGAACGGTGGGTGGACTAATCCTAAATTTTGGGATTTAAATGATATTTTAAGGTACAAGGGTGTGTTTTGAAATACAAAAATGTTTATGTGTCAAGATACGGATAAGAAGAAAATGAAAACACAAACAAAGAAGAAAATCACATAATTGCCTTGTGGAGCACACATTATAGCTATCCAACTTTTGTGGAGCGCGCATTATAGCCATCCAACTTTTGTGGTTTCTATCGGGACCACAAAATTGCCATTCCTAGAGCAATAATTCAATCAAACATGATCACTATGGTATGGTATATGCTCCTCTTTTCTTTTTGCCCTTTTCCTTCTCTTCCTTTTGTGCTGTTTTTTTTTTTAATGGTTGGTGGTGCCTAGCATTATCATGGCCCCATGTTTGGTTTTGCCAAATCTAGTTGCATGTTTAAAGTCACACGATCAATTGCACTCAATTTCAAAAAAAAAAAAAAAAAAAAAAAGTGTGGAACTGAATATAAAATCTCTTCAAACTCAGATCTCACAGTGATACGTATTTTGTTGATAAAAGTGACCTAAACCAGATAATGGCCAAGGCCTCAATGATTCTTCTCCAAGTATCGATCGCACATGGGATCAGTAAATGGTAACGTGCAGGGCACCAAACCTTCATGTGAGGCCATGTGCATTTGGTTTTATTTTGGAATAACAGCTTCTTTCGTCTTTCGATTCATCTGTTCATTCACCGCGAGGGAAAGGTCGAGTAAATCGAAAAGCTCGAAAACGAGAGTGACTACTGACTAGGGAAGCTTCCTTCTCTGTGTTTCTAGTATGCATTCCTTTGTTGGTTCAGATGATCATATTCTCATCAGTCGTACAAAGACTGTTGTTGTCCGTTGTTTCAGACTTTGAGAGAGAGACAGAAAGTTCAAGAAACATTTAAACGCACACGCGCAATAGAAAACCCTAGCTGAGCTTGCTCCTTCCTTCTCTTAAAAGTAGAATAAATAATCCTTCTTCTTTGCGGGAATTGAACTCGGTGCCTTCGTCCATGGACTCTCTATACACTGTCGCATCGGATGCCGATGGGAAGCCTCGACTCAGAAATCGTAAACATCCGACGGTTCTTATGCTGGTAGGCAATCACAGAATATTATGTAATTCGTCGAAATCGGATGGGGAAGGAGGAGCTGATATATTGGTTCCTATGAGAAAACGAGGAGCTGATGATGAACATGTAGAGTCAAAGAAATGCATTTCGTGTTTAGAATATTGTGGGTACTGTATAAATAAATTAATATTTTATTTAGGATAATACGAGTGAGGATTCTCACCGGATCTTCTTTGTGAGTATTTTAGGAATCCTCAAATTACATTTGTTCATCATACATCATAGGGTCCGAAATCATTATAAGTTTTTTATTATTTAAAATTGAATATAAATAATACATAATGAAAACTAGGCACATGATACACGATGAACGGATGTGATTGGAGGATTCCCATAATCCTCACAATGAGGATCTGGTGAGGATCCTCTCTCATACTTGCTTTTTCTCTTGCGATGAGTTCATTCTTCCATTGTGAATTACGCAAACTTGGTCATTCAATTTATTAATTTTCATTTGAAGATCATTTTAACAAAAAAAATAATATTTGAATTCAACATCGTTCAATTATTTATAGACATCAAACCAATGAATGATTTATACTAAATATGTCACTTGTTACTTATATCGACGATTTGTTTTATATATTTTAATGACTATATGATTTCCTATTAAATTTGTATTACTCAAAATTGGAGAATTAACTCTTAGAGCACTTCCATTGTAGGAAGGTTCCCTAAGCAATAGTCAACTCAATCACCTTAAATCAACAATATATGTAATTGTTAAAGTGCATCTTCATCCTAACCTGAATAGCCATGACAATGCATATTTAAATTGTGACTGACATCATAATTATGACGTCACATAGGCAGGACGTTGGGCTGGGCGATTATTGTCTGACTTTTCCATCGGGCTCGCCTTCGGTCCAATTGCCCGAGTGGGCTGAAATGTTTTGGAGAAGGGAGACAATGAATTGGGTTTCCTATCCCCAAAAGCAATAAGCAACGGTGAAGTTGCTCTTACACAGAAAAGAAAAAAAAAACAAGTATTATCCTAAATAAAAGGATTTAACTTGGCAGCTAAGTCTTTAAACAGCCCCTCTTGTTGGGAGCCAATCACGACTGAACAAGTATTTAAATTGTGATTTTTTTAATTACGACTAGACAAATATTAAAATTGTGATTTTTTTAATCACAACTTGAACACGTGTGCAGTTTTGATTTGCTATCCACAGTAGGAAGGGATGCTGATTCTTCAACAGCAAAGTCTCTCTCTAAAAAAAAAAAGTTGAATATAAAGAGAGAGAAATTAGGGTGCGTTTGGTACGCAGACGGGACGGGACAGATGTTGTAAATTTTGAAAAAGACAAGGGGCATTGTTGTCCTAAAATGTTAAAAATTTATGTCCCACAGACGTGGAACAACCCCGTTCCAGGGGGAGGTGGAACAAAAAATCATCCAAAACTTGTCATGTGGAACGTCTCGTCCCACTCGTTTTAGGCATACCAAACGCGGGACGGAACGCCTCGTCCTGTCCCGTCCCGCGTACCAAACGCAGCCTTAGGCTTCGTAATCGTACGTGGTGCCCATTTTCTAGCTCCGCGACCACGCTAACCTCTAATTGGAATATTGACAAAAAAAAACCCCTTTAGTTGGAAGTGATCTTGTTCATTACATAGCGTGGTCCCCCCCCCAAGCCATTCAGGATAAAGTCAGAATCACCCTTGTTCGTCCATTCAAACAAACAGTAATCCGAAAGGATAAATCTGTAATGAACCGGGCGCACTCGCGAGACTTTCCATTTCACCAACTCCATTCACACTTTTTCTCCAACGACAGCAACCCTAGAACCTGCCACCAAAATCCAGAGATGAAGGCTCCAAAATCCACCGTAGATACCACGCAGCTTCAAATCCAAGCATCCAAGGCCATGGCGGATCTCCCGCCGGAAGTAATCGTCGACATACTCTCTCGTTTACCCGTGTGCCTCCTCCTCCGTTTCCGGTCGATTGCAAAAGCATGGCGGTCGCTCATCGACAGCTCATACTTCGTCGATCTCCACCTCACGCAATCGGCAGAGTCCAAATCGCATCTCAGTTTGATTCTCAGAAAGGACTCCGACCTCTACTGCATCAGTTTCGATTCTTTAAACGACGCCGTCGAGCTCAATCATCCACTGATGTGTTACAGCAATCGGATTCGCGTGCTGGGATCCTGCAACGGCCTCCTGTGCATCTGTAACGTGGCTGAAGATATCGCTTTCTGGAACCCATCGACGAAGAAATACAAAATCTTGCCCTCACTGCCATCAGATCGAAAGCGCGATTCGAATATGTGTTTATGTGGAGCTAGGGTTTATGGTCTCGGATATGACGCCGTTCACGATGATTATAAACTGGTGAGGATTTCTCAGTTTATTGGATTGGATTACCTGTCGTTTGTGTCTGAGGTGAGGATTTATAGCCTAAAAAACAACGCGTGGATGCGACTCGAAGACATGCCTTATGTGCTCTGTTACACACGAAAAATGGGTATTCTTGTGAGCGGTTGTGTGCATTGGGTGGTGACTCGGAACCTCGAATTAGATCAGCATGCAACGGAGTTGGTAATTGCATTTGACGTTACAAATGAGACTTGTCGTGAGGTGCCTATGCCGCAGAACATGGACAGAAAGTGTCAGATTGATGTGGGATGCTTGGGAGGGTGTCTTTGCATTGTAGCTAAATATGAAGATAAGGGTGTTGATGTGTGGACATTGAAGGAGTATGGGGTTAAAGAATCTTGGAGTAAATTGTTTACAGTATCGCAAACTCGAAGAATCAAGAGTGTTAGACCTCTGGTGTATTCGAAGAATGGCAGCGAAGTTTTGTTCGAACAAGACCACGAAAATCTCGCTTGGTTTGACCTGAAAAGCCAGAGGGTCAAGAGTGTTAAGGTTCGTGGCTTGCCAGATCTATTTGAGGCTGTAGTTTGTATGGAAAGCCTTGTTCCTGTTCATCCTTGTAGACGAGAGGATAAGAAAAAGCAGGAAGCAGCAGAAGACATGAATAATAAGAAGAGGTAAATAGCATGCTTGTTCACATTTCATTGCCCATTTGTTTCATTTGCAAAACTATCCATGTTGTGATTATGGAGGTTAT
Organism: Crataegus laevigata; assembly: GCA_963580275.1. Classification (NCBI taxonomy): domain Eukaryota; kingdom Viridiplantae; phylum Streptophyta; class Magnoliopsida; order Rosales; family Rosaceae; genus Crataegus; species Crataegus laevigata. The sequence continues at coordinate 652,221 of OY756939.1, forward strand.
CTTGGGCATATTTTTCATTAGAATTTGAAATTTCGATTAATTGGTAACTTGCTGCAATATTGTTATTTATACTATTATGTGAGTCGGTAGTCGATGGTGGATGACTTGAGTTGGTTCTTGTATTTGCCAGGGATGATTTCCTGTCTCAAGGCTTCAAATTGGTGCTATAGGCAACCAGAACGAAGACGAGAACGAAGAGCAGAGAGGTAATTTATCTGAATTATGCTTGGTACTCTAGTTTAGACAACTTTTTTTTTTTTTTTACTTTTTTGTCAGTTGTTTGCTTTTATACAAGGTAGGAGCCCAAGTTACTTGAGATACCGAAAAGTAGGATCAACACAGAATGCATGGTTAACTTAGAATACTTAAACTTCCTTCATGTGAACATACTCGGGTCAGGTTTGGTCTGATCGTTATCATATCAGGTGTACATTTCTTCTTCAACAGCTGCTAACCAAGAATAAGGGCGTGCTTTCTGTATGATATCTTTTTTCATTAAAGAACTTGAACTTCTGTATTAGATTTTTTTTTTTTTTTTTCAGTTAAGAACTTGAACTACTGTAAGATATCGTGAATTCCATAGTCACTCTACTATATGATGCAGGCACTGTGCTGTTGAATGTAATAAAGTAGTATTATATGTTTCTTCTAGTTCTGTCTGTATATATAAGAAATGAGTATGTAGGAACTTCTAACCTTTGAAATCTACAATTATAGCTTTCTTGTGGTTTATTCCAATTTCTTACTTGTATCACATTAGGATTTGACGATTGTGGTTTCACTGCTAAAACACATACACCATAAGTGTTCACATCTCTCATTGATCTTACTGGGTTCATCAATGACGGATGGTGACTTTTCTTTAGTGGATGGCCCATACAGTCACTATACCGCATTGTAATAATAGTGGCTGGAGTGACAGCAATGCTAATCACTAGATTAGGTCGAAAAGCACTTTTCATATACTTTGAAATCATTTCTTCTAGTTTAGTGTTTACTCTCATTCGCAGTCTCGAGTTGACATTTGTCCCATCTTTGAAACAGTTTGGTGGAGGAAAAGGCAACAGTCTAGATTTAGGGTGGGACTATCATTTGGGTTGGGCTTCGCTGTTCTCTATAGAATAATGAGAGAAATTTCTAGGCAGTCATCCATAGGGGGGTGCTCTCACAATCCGGTTGAGTGTTAGACGCACCCTATGGATGATGTAATCATTGCCATTAGGCATACTCAACAAGATGTTTTACAGTAATATATGATAAACATGATATTGTTTCTTCATACTTTGTTTGTATACTAGCTCGACCAGCTCCGTTTCTTGTGATGAGCTGATTAAAATAGCTTTTGTCTCGTTTGTTACTTGCTTCAACTGTAGTGATGAAAAATACTCGTTACTGATACGGATTCAACTGATCAAGGACTCACAATTCATTGAAGTGCACCACCAATGTTTCATTTTGGAACTTATCTGCAGGTGAAGAAGACTTCCCTCACAACCTCACACTTTGAGCGGCCAATCTGAGTTTTGTTTTTAGGGCTATGACCTTCGCGTTTGATCACGTTGGAGTATTTGATTGAAATGCTGCCGCCCCCAGGACGTCGTTCATTCCAACCCTTGAGATCTCATGAAATGTTATTCTTGCGGCAACATGCAGTCTATGTTTTTGCAGTGTGTTGTCAAGTGACTTTGATTGGCATTCTTGAGATGGTGTTGTAAGAAACGAAAGTTCCATTATGTTCATGGGTATCCTATATTCCGGGGGTTTTGGCTGTTTGAGACTGGTCATTGTATCTTTGACCAATGATCTAACGGCCAAAAACCGCGGAGTATAAGTTACCCGGAGCATACTAGAAAATCTATGTAAGAAAATCCAATGTTTTCTTCCTTATTAGGAAGAGCTGGTGTAGAAAATTAGTTGGGCAAAGAAAGGCATGTAAGTTAAGAGGGCAGAGCAGAAGTGCAGTGACGCTACGACGACTCAGCAGCAAGTGGTGGAAGCAGCTCCATCTCCTTCCCGTTACAGTTTTACACGCGCATACCATCCAAATTCATTTGTATTATCAAGTCTAGTTGCAAGATAAAGCAATTTGTTTCATCCAATACTTTTTGGTGGGGTCAGAATTACAGGGTCCTTATTCAAAGATATTCTCATTTTTAATTTAAAAGAGAATTGTGCGGTTCATTGCACATCAATTTTAACGATCTGAACTGTTTGATATTATAACGATGATGAATTATTCAAAGAGATTCTCATTTTTAATTTAAAAGAGAATTGTGCGGTTCATTGCACATCAATTTTAACGATCTGAGCTGTTTGATATTATAACGGTGATGAAAACGCGTGCATGACATTATCATAAGTTAAAACGGTGACTGACTAAATGACATATTGCCCAATAATAATATACTATTCATCAAATTAATTGAGTTGAAAGTTGAAACTAACAGAATATAAAACTAGTGGGATACTTGACAAAAAAAAAAAATTAGTGGGATTCGATCAGAGCCGTTGAGTATCAGAAACGCCTGTGGTGCACCGCTCGCAGCACACTGGCACCCAGTGCAGACGGTGGAGAGCCAGAGGGCTTTTTTGTAATATACTGCAATCCAAACACAACATTAAATAAATCGGAAAAAAATGGAAAATATATAACAGCGTAGGATTACCGATCACAGTCATTGTAGATGACGGCTGTGAAGCCCAGACGAGAGACAAAGAGAGAGACAAACGACCCCTTCCCCCGATCATCGTCTTCCCCCAATTCCCACCCTCCCTGGTATTTTTATCCTCCCTTTTAATTTTATTTATTTTAATTTACATATTTTTGTTTTTCCCGGTGGAGCGGCTGCGATTTCCATGCACCCACGCCCACCGTGTGCGTGAATTTTCTTCTCTCGAGAGGTTTAGGGAAGGAACCGGCTGGCGGGTGGGCCCCACCCTGTAAATGTCCATCACCGGGAGCCCCACCACCAGCAGCACCGTCGATTGCGCTGCCTACCAGCGCAGCGACAGCACTGCCCTTGCTGCCGTCGCCGCTGCGGTGGATCAGTTCCACCACCGATTGTCCTCCAAGCGCAAACTCGACGACTACGGCGGGCCCACCTTCTCCGACGATGAGGACGACTCCGTTATCTCTGACCTAGTCCACGTCAGGATGAGGAAGGACGAGCCCAACGCTGCCGATTCGTCGTCCAACGGCGCCCCCACCCACCCTCACTCCTCCGCCAATAGTGACGCCCTCAATTCCCGGGTTTCCGATGCCCGACCAACCTCTCACGGCGAATCCGCTCACTCCGAGTCGACTCGGGCCCGGACAAAGCTCCAATTCTTCATCAGAACCATGTCCGGGTGCAATAATTTGGTAATTCAGGCCTATGCTCAGGACAAGGTGAAATCGCTGCACGATCGCATACAGACGATCACTGGCATTCCGGTTTTCGAACAGAGACTTATATACAGAGGCAAACAGCTGCAGCCGGAGCAGTCGCTTGCCGAGTGCGCCATACAAAACGACGCCAGTTTGCAACTGGTCGGCCGCTTGCGGAGCACCGATCACCCTCAGGCCTGGCAACTCCTGGAGGACATAGTCTCCGCCGCATTTCGGATGTGCCGAGGCGAAGAGATTCACGAGCCGTCGAAGTACATCAAGAGCAGGATGAGCCAGTACTTGACCATGGCTCAGAAGGAGACGACAGTCGGATATGGGGTTAGCCATATCCGGGTGTTCGTTCCGTCCTCGGCCCCCTTGGCGCTGCTGATGCTCTATGTTTCACCCCTGCCAGCTAACAGAACAGTTGCTGAAAATTCAATCAAGTATTTCCTGAATTCGTACCCTACATTGTTGCCGAAACACTTGCATAATTACTGCGCGCCGATAGTGTTAGAGTTTTGTAAGTTTCTTAGGAGATTAGGGGAGGAGGACCCTCTGTACGTCCTATGCCGAGGTTCACTCGGTTCCTTGTTGGAAAGTGATGGAAATTCTCAGGACTCAGAACCTGTGGAGGGACTGATTGGTGGGTTGAAAGAGATTTCTCCATTTGTTAAGGAGCTGTCAAGTATTTTGTCTAGGGATTTGGTAGTGAGTATGGACCTTCCTGCGAGTGGCAGGCCGTTGTCAGATGACGTACGTGATTTTAGAGCGTTCTTGCTCCCTTTGCGCACTGCAGTTGCCGATCAAGTGTGTTTCAAGGATTCTATTTCTGCAACCTTGAAAGGGAGGACTTTTAGGCATCCCCTGTATGGAGAGGAGATTGGGCTTCTTCACGTTATATATGCTGATTTGCTAAAGAAAATGGATGAATGCCTTGGAAAAATGGGAGAGTCTTTGGCTGGGAAAGGAAAGGTGGAGAGTGATTTTTCTCATTCTGGATGGTCTCAGTATCTTGCTGTTTTAAAGGAATTGAGTGGAATTTCTATGCTTTACCAGAGCTGGGAAGAACAATTTAAGACTATTTTGAGTCTTAAAAGGGCTCCATTATGTGCTCTAGTTGTCAAGTATGCAACGCGAAGTGACGATCATCAGTGGCTTATTAAGCACAAAGATGTGCTAGATTTTGAGTCTCGGAGGCACTTGGCTATGATGATGTTCCCTGATGTTAAAGAAGACTATGAGGAGCTGCATGAGATGCTCATTGATAGGTCTCAAATATTGGCAGAATCATTTGAGTACATAGGGCATGCGGAACCTGAATTACTTCACGGCGGTTTATTTATGGAATTCAAAAATGAGGAAGCTACAGGTCCAGGTGTACTACGGGAGTGGTTCTTTTTGGTATGCCAGGCCATATTTAATCCCCAAAATGCACTTTTTGTTGCATGCCCTAACGACCGTAGAAGGTTCTATCCTAATCCAGGTGTGCTTCCTTCAGCCTTTAGTGCATGGTGTTCTTGAACAACATTTACATTCTGTTTCTCATTTTGCTTGTCTTGATACATTAATTCCAGCCTGCGATGATAATTTGTTGACTAATCATATATAGCATTCATATAAAGATAGGTGTTGAAATATGATTGGGTATTGATCCAAGATTTGAACTTTAAGTTGCAGACAAACATAACAGTGTTTGAAACTCGGTAGATATGCTCAAGCTGTAGAATAGTTTAGTACATAATGATGCTCTATTCTTCTATTGTCTTGTGTGTGATCACATGTGCATGCTTCACTTTGTTAGATCTCTCTTAAGTGATGTGGGCATGTGTAATGAACATCTAAACATTAGATGTCCCTTACAGAATGTTGAGGTTGAGACAATGACTGTAGAATGTTGAAGTGTAGAAACATTGGACACAAGGGTAAGGTTAAATTCTTTAGCAATATTGTGCCTAGGTTTTTAAAATGTTTATATTTCAGAATGACAAACAGAAAATACGGATTGTCAGCTTATTAGTGTTACTGTTGGTTGTTCTGTAGGCAGAAAGAAGGATGGTAAAATTGTTAAACGCTAATCCAATTGCATGAATGTTGCCACTTCTGTTAGCATTACTCACAGTTCTGAAAGATTTGTATCCTTGTGGCATTTTTCGTGCGTCAACTTTTTGAGTTATGCTTGAAAGTTCCTACAAATTATTAATAAGTCAGGCGCCTTTTATTTTTACAGCATCTAAGGTTGATCCTCTGCACCTCGAGTATTTCACCTTTGCTGGCCGAGTGATTGCATTGGCTTTGATGCATAAAGTGCAGGTGGGCATAGTCTTTGATCGTGTGTTTTTCCAGCAACTGGCTGGAGATATATATTTATCTTTGGAAGACATAAGAGATGCAGATCCATTCTTGTATAATAGTTGCAAGCAGATACTAGAAATGGATGCCAAATCTATTGATTCAGATGCTTTAGGGTTGACATTTGTTAGAGAAGTGGAGGAGTTAGGATTCAGGAAAACTGTGGAGCTTTGCCCTGGTGGGGAAAGCATTGTTGTGAACAGCAAGAACAGGGGGGAATATGTTAATCTGCTAATTCGGCATCGTTTTGTCACATCTATATCTGAACAGGTTTCCCAATTTGCGCATGGCTTTGCTGATATACTCTGTGGATCAAGGCTCCAGAGTGTGTTTTTCCAAAGTTTAGAGCTAGAAGATCTTGATTGGATGCTTCACGGAAGTGAAAGTGCTATTAGCGTTGAAGATTGGAAGGCACATACTGATTACAACGGCTATAAAGAGACTGATCCTCAAATACTTTGGTTCTGGAAGGTAAACTTGCTCGATTCTGGTTTTATTAGCTCTTACTTTGCTATTCTTGCTTTATATTTTGCTTCTTTCTTGTGATGCAGGGCAGCAGCGATAAGCTGCTGTCCAGTGGGTAAAATAGAGCCAAATCGCAGTAGAAGCAGATTTCAATTGATAAACAACAGAAAAATTAGAGAGATAAAAGCAATAAAATCAAAGATGGAACAAAGATAACTGAGTTGTCGGGCATGAAACCCAAGAGAAATTCTTAAATCGGAATTCTGGAATTATAATTGGTATAAAACTAGTGATAGGCTAGAATAGCAACCACTAATCCTTGTTCATTAAGATATCCCAATCCAACTAGGACTTACCCAATTAATCCCTTTTGTATTAAAACTGTTTAGTTGAATCAACCAATAATTATTGAAAGTAGAGATTGGACTTGCGTCTTGTTTCTTTTGGTTAAATATCTAATTACTTTTTTGTTACATGTCTACTCTTCTTAGCTGTGTCTAATATTTTTCCATATAGCATATCAATTGACAATCAGCTTTATTCAAGAAAAGTCTTGGCGAACTAGTTTGGCTTTAATCGTTAATGATAGAGATCGACCATGGAAGCTTTTACAATGATTTTCAAATTAATGAAAGCATACATTGTGATTGTTTTGAAACAAGGGGAAACTTGATATGAATCCAATTTTGTGAGTCATTTTTGAGATGAGTCTAATTATATTTCATGTCAGTTTTTTTTTCTTTTCATTTTCATACCAATTTACCCCTAAAATTACTTATAAGTAATCAATATTATCCCTTGATTTTAGGATTAGTATTTGTGATAAGTTTTACCTATTTGAGGTTTAAAGAATAAAATTCCCTTAATGATAGGATAATTTTTGGAATAAAATTACTTCCTATATATCTCCAAGTGAGGATATGCCTCTTCATTTCTTCTTCACTTATCTATTCTTTCGTTTTAGTTTGTTATCTAAAACCTTTTTCTTAGATAGGATTTATAATTTGCCTTGCGAATCTTCTTCTTTATCACTGTTCAGTTTTCCTCTTCTCTTCTTAGGCTTCCACTATATATGAAATTTGATTCTGTTTGATCAAAGAATGGAGGTTGGTTGGCTTCTTTCATCAAGTTGCTTCTTGTGTTCAAATTAGTTAATTTGGTGGTCAAAGTTGGATCTTCATTTGAGTTGTATTTTTACTCAAATTAATTGATTTCATGGCCGATATTTATCTACCTGTATCACAAGATTTTGTGATATAACCTACCTCTATTATAGGCAGATTATATTTTTCTATTTTGTTATATAACCTACCACTTAGTGGGAAAAGACTTTGTTGTTGTTGTTGTTGTTATTATTATCTATCTCTATCACAAATTGCTTCTATATGTTTTCCTATATTACATAGTAATTTTTCTTGCTTATATGTAGGTAAATTGTGTATTTGTACCTTTCAATTCGTTTATCTACCTATTGATTAGATATATTTTCTTCGTTTGATATCTTACTTATAGGTATATGTACATTTATGTATTAGTACCTTTTAATTAGGTTGTATATTTTTGCAACTTAATCTATGATAAAAATATTTTATTTTATTAAAAGGTAAAGAATTGAAACATTTTTTAAATGTTTAGTAAATTGCAGATGTTTAAATATTCAAAATTTGAAAACAAAGGGTAAAATAGGTTTAAAAATAGTTAAGTGGACCTAAATCAGAAATTTCAAAAAATTGGACTAAAGCCAATAGAAAGTCAATTTTTTTGGACCTATATCTTAATGCCCCTTGAAACAATGAAGTGACAAATAAATCAGTGTTTCAATTGGGCTCACTATTGGGAAGTTTATATAAGTCCAATTTTTCTCAACCAATATTAAGAATAATCCTGTTTATTAAAATAAGTCCATCCCTTAAGTTTAGGATTATTTAATTATTAATATTTATTTATTTATTGATAGGATTTACTACAAAAATTAATTTCTTCCTATCTCTTTAATTTCTTTTTTGTTGTTTCTTGTTCTTCTTCTTTCTACTATAAACCCGATTTATAGATTTTATTTTTAATTTTTATAATCAACCTATATCACAGGTTAATTGTATTTATCTATCTATATGAAAGACTTTTTTATAATTAACCTGTACCATTGATTAATGTGTCTTGCTTGTAGATATATTATGTTTTTGTATCTTTTAGTTAGGTTTCATATCTCGCTTGTTTAATTGTTTATCTACCTATACCATAGGTTTTTGTTCATAGTCTACCTACACAAATTAATTGTATTACATATTTTTACTTTTTAGGCCAAATCAGATAAAAGATCCCTGTGGTAATAAGGTATTTGGAAGATAGCCCATGTGGTAAAAAAACTCGAATTTAAACCCCTGTGGTGTACTCCGTTAGCAAATTTAGTCCAAAAGTGATTTTTCCGTTAACTTTGTGTTAATACATAGGTAAAATTGTACTTTTAAGTGTAAATCTTATTATTTACCGTATTAAAAAATATATTATTAAAAAAAATAAAAACCCAACCAAACAAAACAAACCCAGAACCCACCCACCCCCGACCCCGTGACCCACTTCTCCATCTCCTCCCTCTTCACCTCCCATCCCTTCTCATCTCCCCTCTCTTCACCTCCCGCGACGCACTTTTGCAAGTTCTGATCATTTTTTTTCATTATGCTCTTGATATAAACATGATTGAAAGATAGGGAAGGCAGCTAAAAGTTGCTTTGTATTGGTAGGCTATGAGCATAGAAGCACAATGTGGCTAAATTTTTTTCCTTCTTGAAAATTTGTGCAGATTGTTGGGGAGATGTCTGCAGAGCAGAAAAAGGTTCTTCTCTTCTTTTGGACATCAGTGAAGTATCTTCCAGTCGAGGGGTTCCGAGGTTTGGCTTCTCGGCTTTACATTTACAAGTCCTCAGAGGCTTACATTCGCCTGCCTTCGTCTCATACATGCTTTTACCGATTGTGTTTCCCTCCATATCCATCGATGGCAGACATGAAAGGCCGCCTTGACATCATCACCCAGGAACATGTCGGCAGTAGCTTCGGGACGTGGTAGTAAAATATAGTAGGTGCATCTACATTTTGGGGGTAAAAAGAGGGGGGGGCCTTGACTGCACATAAAAGAGATTCGGAACTAAGATTGTACAGTTTATAGGATACTGTCGTCGTCGTCGTCGTCTCTTATCGCATGACTAATGATAGAAGAAGGTACTGATGTTAGTGTTTTTCTTTGTTAAAGGTTTGCATTTTGCTGTGTCATTGCTATTTTGTCAACTGTTTATATAGCGTTGTCAATAGTATAAATAAATTTGGAGGCAACAGATTTAACGGACGTTGCTTTTCATGACATGTTAATCTGTCAAGTATAAACGGATCATGCAATGACATATTATGCAAAAAGTCTATACAAAAGATTTTCCCATCTCGTCCGTCCCTGTGGCAGGCAGATGGTCTCATGCTATCTTTTATTAGGATCATGTCCTAGATATTTCAGAGAGTAAATTGTAGTGTTTTGAAAGGGATTATATCATTTTCCTTATGAAAATGCTACCCTTGTAACATTTTTACATGCACTTGTATCATCTTTTTAATAGACATAATAACTATGTGTTGGTGAATTTTACCTTTACCAGAGAGGTGGTACAAATCTGATATGAAAAATATGTTGAAATCTCAACTTTCTTAATAATATCAGAACATAGCATAACATGTTAAGCCTCGCATCATGGCATGCCAAAATATCAATGTTGGCCATGAAATGTCAAGCGTCGCAAATTGTCGACATAATGCATGTTGTTATGCCGAGCCATGATGGGAGAGTTAGTGTGTCAAGACAAGTCATCGCTTGTCAGGACATGTCATGCCCTGCATTCTGGGGACAACTCTTGAGGCTTGTTATGACATGCATTTTTCTAGCACTTTGCCTACTATTTCGGAATAATTTAAAAAAAAAAGATCTAGGGAAGAGTAGACCCCGAGCCTAAGATTATTTTTTTTATAAATTAGTACAAAACAGGGCCCTAGTCATATATGAACGTGTTCTTACCGGTAAGAACACGTTCATTAGTAAAGCTAAAAATTTACAAGCGTTCTTACCAGTAATAACCTTTGTAAATTTTTAGCTCAATCAATGAACGTGTTTTTACCGGTAAGAACCCTTCATGTATAATTGCCTACTATGTTGTATTAATTTCCAAAAAAATAATTTAAGGCCCTTGGGTCTACTCTTTCCTAGATCCTTTTTTTTACATGCATTTTGCCAACACATTGTCTACTATTTCGGAATAATATAGAAGCGAGGCTAGTGTTGAGGCTATTGGCGATGTTTTGGCGTGCCACGATGCGAGAGTTAGTGTGTCAAAGTGTTTGAAAAATGCATGACATGACACGATGCGAGCGAAACCCGATGGCCACCCATGTCACTCAAGTTGTGTTGTCCACGTGTTAGACTTCACTCGCCTAACCTAAATAGGAAGGTTGCTGAGTCAAGTCAAATACAAGAAAGTCTCACAAAGGAATCTTGAGTCGTATGATGCAGAAGCCTCACGTACGGTTTCCTGAAAAAGGAGTGGCTACCTACTGGAGCTTCGACCAACCAGGCAAGGAACGAGATATTCAATCAACCAAGCAAAAAACCGATACTACCATAGTCTTCACCAAGACAACATGAAGGAAGAAAGTCAAGACAGAAAGCCAAGACAATCATCTAAGCATTGGAGAAGAGGGTAACACTGACTCAACAGAGTCTAGAGATCATATAGGGCCCAATAGACTAAATTAGCACTTCTACCTGAAAGAAGCTATTACTACTGGATTCTGATCGTCCATAATAAATAAGTACTTATACTTTATACATACGTCTTTTCATTCTTCAGAGCCTACTCTTGTTGGAGTTGTGGCTGGGTTTCAGAGACCTCAACCCCATTTGCAAGATCATGAACCGTGTACTCCAAAATCTGAGTGGTTGGGTGGTTTTGTGATGTCAAGTATGCTCTATTCTCTTAGAAAGAGGGCAAGGGTGTGGTGGGAGAAAGAATTCTAAAAAAGAATGAAGGGGGCGTATTGATATTGAATCCCACATTGATAAGAGGATGGATCTTGCATGTGTTTATAAGTAATTGAGCGCTACTCCCCATATTACCAAGGCATAAATGTATCCAAGAGCAATATTCTCAAGAGGGAAATCACTTAAACCAGTGACGTTAATTTAAAGATCATGTCCAAGGAAGGGTGCATCGAATCGCCACGAGCCATCCAAAACAATGGTTCGACGGCTAAAGCTTTTGGAAGCAAATTAGCACTGAAAAAGTGCATTATGTTCTTCTTAAACAACGAAATTAGGTGCACGTAAAACTCAATCAAACTATACGTTTGTTCAACTCTTATATCTCAAACCTGCTTCCTATGGCCGACTGGCACATCAGAACGACATAAAATGAACTCTCAAAAGTAACATCATGCATTTTAATGTGATGATATGTCATCGATCTCAACATCAGTTCTAGTCCACAGATCCGTCAAATTATTACAGCATAGGATGAATATCATCAAAAGTAAAAATATTATTCAAAACTAAGACAGATCATATATTTTCACACCATACTTATCACCAAATGCATTACATACTTCATTTTTTCATAATCATATGGCAAGATGCTTACATTAAGTGGAGATCATAATAATCCAAATGCCAAATCCGATTAATTTAATTTTAAAGCCTTACCTCAATTATAATGTAAACTGAAATAACAAACATAAATGTAGCTGAAAACCCCATTAATTTAAACTTCTTTCATCTTGTCACAAGTTCATCTTCTACTCTTCAGTCCTCTCGACTGGAACTTCTGTAGTTTCTTCCTCTGCTGCTGCTTCAACTGCTTTCTCTTCCTCAACTGGAGTAGCTGCTGGTGCCTCAGTTTCAATGGTCTCTTCTTTGGCCTCCTCTGCCACGGCAACACGCTCTGCTGTTACCACCTCTTTAGGCTCTTCTACTTCTGTTTTCTCCGTTTCTACTGTTGGCATCTCCGCCTCAGCTGCCTCGGCCGCCTTGGCTTCCTCTGCCACCTCCTCCTTGGTCTCAACTTCAGCCGGAACTGGAGCAGCTGGTTTCTCTACTTCTGCTTCTACTGGTGGTGTTGTTTCTTTTGGCTCTTCGGTGGTCGGAGCCTCAGGCTTGGTGGCAGCTGGTGCTGCAGCTACAGGCTCTTCCACGGTTGCCTCTTCAGTCTTGGTCACCTCGATTGTCTTTGGCTCATTCTCTTCGAACGCTGCTGCTGGTGCAACCTTTAGCACAAAATGTTGTTGAAAATCAGTCATATTTCAGTTGCAAAACTAATAAGCTAACAAAGTTTTAAGACGATCTAATATACGTAATAGTTCGTCCAAAGAACGGAGGTTCTGCAGAAAGAACTTCCGATGTACATTATACCGCAAATCATATAATCTTAAGTCTCAAACGGATCAATTAACTTTCAAGATTGTACTGGTATGCAAATAAGTGAAGGTATTTCTTAGAGCAAATGATAAATATAAGAAAACTAATTGCATGAACTTATAGATATGTATAAAAGAGCGATTCCAAGCCAATAAGGCTCTTCGCTTTGCGAGGGTAGTCAGATGAGAATGCCTATCGTGGCATTACCTCAACAGTGGCCATTGCTATAGCAAATGAAAACTGAACAAAAAAAACCTTGGAAAGATAGGAGGAATGAAGGGTGCTTAATTGCTAGTGAGTGAAAGAAATGATCAAATGTGAGAGCTATATATAGATGCGAGAGTGCCTAAACCTAATAAAAAAACTGAATAGGAGAAAGAGAGTTTGAGCACATGAAGAATCTTTTTTCCAATTTGACACCTCATGTCACTGACCCAAATTAAAAGGACATTAACTTGTCTAGTTGTAAATGCTTTTTGTTTGATTTTTATATATTTATATAATACTTTTCTGAGAAATGGTAAGGAGACTTTTTGAAAAGTGAGATTCTTCATGGACTATCTACAAGTTCATGTTTTTTATACAATGTTTATAATGTTGGCACGAGAATTAACGTTAACTGTGAAATGACAAATAATCTATGAAGAGTCCCACTTAGAGAGAATTGCAATGAAAATAAAATATTAGCTTTGTAGACAATGAATTGGAATGGGAAATGGTGGAGGCCATGTCTCATATCAGCACTATATCTTTCTTTTGAGTGGGTTTTTCTGTGTTTTGTGCAGTAGGCTGTGTATGTGGCTGACCATCATGCACTCATGTTCTTGTGTTGTGCCTTCGTTTCTTTTCCCATTAATCTTTTGTGTTGGTAGGCCTAACCTATCACTAAATAAGCTTAGCCTAGTTTAGATTAAAAAAAAATCTTTCCTTTTTTGGATGCAAAATAGCAAAATGTTTGATTACTCCGTTTAGTCAATTCAATACAAGATAAACATGACAAACGTGAGTTAGATCAGTCATTATTTAAGCTCTTCAACATCTATATAAAAGAATCTTTAGATAAACCTCCACAAGTTACTTAAATAGTGTCAACGTTTTTAAAGAGAGGTTTAACTCAAAGGCACGAGAGTCTTTGGGCATGTCACAGTAATGCAACCATCAAATCTTAACAAGATGTTGACCCGTTACTTTGCTCTAAAGGAAAGGGCGATCCATTTCGATACAAAAAAGACCAACAACCAACAGGAGGAAAGAACTCTAGAAGAAGGTGGACTTAGGAGATTAAAGCCTAGCTTTTACTCCTCTATTAGTAGAGATCACGAGAAAAGAAGCGTAGGATATTTAAACTAGCAGGCCGCTAGCGGTGATTCCTGTTGACCAGTCCAGCCTGTTAAGGGAGAGGACTATGTGGGCAGGAACTACTATGTTATCTCGTTTTAGGGTTTAGAAATAAAAGATCTATTCACTTAAGTTGAAAAAGCTGCTTAATGCATATCTACCATAAACATAAAAATAAAAAATAAAGGAACTCAAGCAAAGGCTGAAAGGCCCTTTCTCTTTCCTTACCGTTTAGCGATACCATTTACATTTCCTTTCAAACTTTCTTGAGCCAGCCTAACGTCTCTTCCCAATGGAAGGAATCACCCTAATAGGAGCATCTATAGCAGAATTAGTAACGGGGTCCAAGAAAGCAACGTAGGAAAGAGCAAAGTGTGAAAATAGGAAATTAAAAAATTCAAATGGATCATATTAGAGTCGATTTGTACTGGATCTGAAATGAATCATATCTATTTCTATCCTAAAAAACTCTCAACAACTAGACTTCTAGGTCTTTTAACCGACTCACTTCGGATTGATTCTAACAACTGATTGCAGAGTTGATCATTCAGACCTGGTGCAAGACGATTCCACATATCGATGTCGGAATGGGATCAGGTGTTTTCGCTGATCCGAATTAGGCTTTTAGGTCTTCTATGCGCAGACACTTTCTTTCTTCTAGCTAGGGTAGAGACAAAGACTGTGGTTCAATTTTCTAATGAATATTTTGGGTGGGTTGGGAGCAAGGTATAAAATATCGATGATATCGGAAATATCGGTAGTCCAGAAACACGGAAATATCGACGGAAATATCAGGATAATATCGATATCGATAAAAATCCAATGGAAACCACGAAAATTGTAAGAAAAAGTTGGAAATTTTTATTGAAACTTTGCAGGATGTTTATTTAGTCAATTATCTATTAGTTTATCACAAAAAATTGGAAGGAAATGCATTGCATGATGGATTTAACTTATTTAAGTTGATTATATAGCGAGCTGGCAAACATTTTGAGTGTAGAAAATATGTAGTAATTAATGAAAGAAGTTTAAACACACCATAATCATTTATATATAATGAATTAGTACAATATTTTACACTTTTTACATTGCATGGTAAGATACATGAGTGATGTTATGGACACGAGTCCGTTGAAAGCAGAATTCCAATCCTGTGAAACCCCACCCCCAGATTAATTTATATTTTCACTCTTTCCCTGAAATTATATGAATTGTGCAATTGAGTCCTTTATCCTAATCTAATCTGGACCCTCCATCTTGATTCTCACTCTCCATCACGCTGCCACGTGGCAGCCCACTAACCCTTACCCTATCTCTCTCCCTCTTTTCCCGAGTCTTTTTCTCTGACCTCTCAGTTCTCAACTCTATCTCTCTCCCTCTTTTCCCGAGTCTCTCTCTAACCCCTCACTCTCTCTTAGTTCTCAACTCTATCTCTCTCTCGAACTCTCGTTCTCTCACTCTCCATTTCCCGAGTCTCTCTCCTGCCTCGATCTCTTTTTCCACGTGGTGCCGGACACCCCCGCCGATTACCTGAACGAGCAGCTCCCGCAGGCCTGGGCCCATGACGCGCTGACCACGCTTAAGTTGATTTGCAACCTCCGAGGCGTGCGCGGGACGGGGAAGTTCGTCAAGGAGAACTTCCACACAGCGGCGTTTTGGCTCCACGAGCACCACCCCAAAACCCTCGCGTGCAATCTGCAAACGTTTGCAGAGTTCGGGTATTTCAAGGACCTCCCGGAGATTCTCTACCGGCTTCTGGAAGGCGAGGACGTGCGAAGGAACCAGAGGGAGGAGTGGAAGAACCGAAAATCCAGCGGCGCCAGCGCAGCATCTCCCTCTCCTCCGTCTCTGGGAAGCACGGCGACGCGCAGAGGAACCCCGATCTGGGCGTGATGGACACGGGATCGGCGCGGTTGACTCGGGTCGTGATGCAGCAGCGATCTCGGCGCGGTGGACTCGGGTCGGCGCGGGCGATATTAATTATAATATCTCGATATTATCTATAATATCGCGATATTATCGATAATATCGCGATATTAGGACGAAAACCATTTGGAAACCTAAAAAAATATCGGTCACGAGAAATTCTGATAATATCGGCGATATATCGGCGATATTATCGGCATTTTGGTCTTTGGTTGAGAGAGGGTTGCGGGGGGGGGGGGGGGGGGAATTGAACATGAAATAAAAAAAGCATGTCAGTAGCTATAATTCCATTTATTTAAATATCAAAAGATTAGTAGACAATTAAAAAGAGAGGGTAGGAACTTGATGGTATTGTTGTTTAATAGTTAAAAAGGCGAAGGCAACTTTTACTATTCCTGGTCAAATTGTTTACCATTTTTAAGGTTTCAATTCATCATCTCAAAAACCCCATCGATTCAATTGAAACCAAAAGAAAACAACTCGATCGATGTGGTCATATCCATCAATGGACGTGAGCCAAACAAAAGAAAACAACCTATCAAAAGGCCGGTGCCTGAGAGGGTGGGAACCCGACATCACCCCCTTACGATCATTACCGTCTCATGCCCGTGTGGGACCAGCATGTAAACAAATCAAGCGCTGCCGTGGCTTGCTTTTCCTTTCCTTTCAGGCTTTCAGCCCATTCCTCTTGGCTTAGGCAAGGCAAGGGACCCGCCCTTTCTAAAGATGAGGGACTGCGTGGGCCCCCGCGGGCAATGGTCTTGATGCTTTCCAGGTCGGATGCTCGTGACTGGGGACCCCACTTGCAGCCGTCTGATGTGCCCTGCTGGAATACAGTGGGCGCCCTGATTATACCTTCCACTGCACACGTACTATTCTGCCCTCTTGGATTCATCATGCATGTGCCATGCATAGTATACGCAAAGAAAAGGACGCATTCGTCATTGAATTTTGATCCAAAAATTTAGTTTACTATGTTATTGTGGATCTCTATAACAACAAATAATAGTAATACGTACACGCATGATTCTCCAGATTAACTCTTGATTTTGGACGCAAAGTAACAAAAACCAACGATGCATTGCACTCCACTTGTGTGTTATCTCGCTCGTCAAATTGATACTTCGTTGATGTGATTTGGTTTAGCAGCATTTAATCTTCGACTTCCTTATTTTGTTATTAATTTTCAATATGCGTATAGCAACGTTGATAGTCTGATGCCGATTGAATTAGTTTAGCAACATTCGGTCTTTTAACTTTTTTGTCTCGTTACTAATTTCTAATCTGTATGGAAGGTAAAGTTGTCCAATATTTGGTGGGATTCCGAAAGGGAACATCATCTTTTCCAAATTTCTCAATTACAAATCTGTACTGCAAAGTGAATTAGTTGAGGAAAAGCTAAAACTCGGGGCGGTGGGGAATGTCCCACCAAGTGGACCCCATGAGAATTAGTATTGCAAGTGATCGAACCAATAAATATAAATAAATAAATAATTACTCTTATCACATTTTTATTAAAAATGAGATTTATTTGTATTGGTGAACCTTATTTTTATTGGAGCAGTGTTACAAATATGATATAAAAAATTTAGTAAATGTAGCATTAATCATAGATATATGACTTACTATTAACTTTTTTTTTATACATAAGAAAGATTAACTTGTGAGTATTTCAAGTTAATCATTCATTGTTATACATTATTGCTTTCTCATTTGGCAATTTGTGATCAACCTGGGATGCACTATGGCCGTATGACATGTCTATGCTAAGAACTTCTTCTCCTCTAAAGCATTAAAAAAAACATTGTATGAGAGCCTGACCAACTACATGATCAAACTCTCTCACAAGAGGAGTCCCGTTTTATTTATGGTCACATCGAACGCCAACACATAGAAAAAAAAGGCTGAAGGAACTAGTTCATTACTTAACATCGGTATAATGTTACTCCAATTTCCTGTATGTTCGATAGAGTAAAAAATTCTCCCTCACTAATCAAGATATGCCGATTACCCCCAAACCGTACAAGGTAGTTAACGCTTATTATACGGTTTTCTAACTTCACTTCTTTTTCTAATTGTTCGATTTTGATAAAACGGCTAATCAAACAACGCTACTAAAATTTTATCCTATGCAAATTAAGCGAGTCTAACAACTAATGTGTCTGGTTACACTGTTACACATCATGTTCTGAATTGATTGAACCATTCAACATGTCAAGCTTCCATAAGAAGTGGGACCCACGAGTCAACTTCCAGTCACCAATTCCGTGACTCCAAGTTCAGTGTAGGTGTGTACACGTAAGCTTCAGCTTGGGCACTCTGGAAGTGGAAAAGTAGTAAGGAAAGGATCATCCCCTCTGCCCATACGCCTGTCCAAATTTATTTCTTTATTAGCTAGTGGATCATAACACAAGATTTTACGAGAAAGACTATCTATAAAGCTTAATCAGAAACTATATATATAGCTTTTGGTAACCTTTTTTTTTTCAATCTTTGCCATATACATATGTGTTCACTTCTATCCTTTGAATTGGAATTGCAACAGTTGGGCAACGCAAACATCTCTTTCCCCACTTTAATTCTTTCCACTCTTTTGGTAGGCACTCTGCCCCTTTCTTTTGCTTGCATATTTTCTCTTTGTCGATTCAGCTGGTCTACCACAGAAAATGGCGGGCCTTCTTCGATCGACAAAGATGTATTTGTCAATCAAATACTTCCGAAGTTTTGGGCACTAATGAAGGGGAAGGCTACAGCTTCAACTGAATCTTAGTTCTTTCTTCTACTGCATCCATAAAGTTGCAGACCATATTCAAAGCTAATTATGTTAATTAAAGTATGGCAAACACTTCTGTTCTTCAGCCACTTAATTTGCACTCTTCTTCCGGCAAATTTGAAAGAAAAAAATCATTTCAGGAGTTACTTTTCGAACAAAGGAATTACAAGATACAAGCAGCAATGTGTTTGTTCAGCAAAAAAAAAAAGTGTCTTTGTTTAATGATCAGAACAAATTTAAGCTTAAGCTGCTACAAACTACCTACATTTTTTCATAGGTCTTACTGACTTTACTGCTGGGCGGATGAAACCCAGGAGTGGAACACGTGAGCAGAAACGATGCATCAGTCGAGCAGCCAACTGCATAATCTCAGCCTTCATCTGGCAAGGTTTCTCAATACTGCTTCAGCGCGATGCTCAAATTTTGGTAAGGCCCAGTCATGCTGGACTATATCGAGGCTGTCCTTCTCAGCTCCCAAACTCTGATCAATTCAAAAAGAAAACAGCAAAAGCCTTTAAATTAGAATTCGTCGTGCAGAGCCACGAGTACTTTTGACTTGGCTCAAATTTCTTTCTAGAAACGTTAAAGCCATATATTTAACAAACAATATGGTAATGCTCCAATACTTTTAATTCAGATTTGCATTTAATTAATCATCTTTCCAAATGTTTTCATCCAAAATATTTAAATGTGAACACGATGCACACGAATATCCAGCATAGCAATGGTTGGAACTTCACACGAATGCTTCTTAACAGGTATATCAAACTACAAAAGCACAAGTCTATTAAAGCTACAGATAAAATATAAGTCATTCTGTTACAAATTTGACCATTCAAAGTGATGGGTGCTTCACATTCTATGAAAAGTTTAATAAGGAGAGGGCATCCATTGTCAAGTGAGTAAGTCGACTGGATGAGCATTATAAGCCCCAACATATTTGTCCCAGAAGGAAAAGGGCCTGACCTTAACGTTCACATGACTTGACAATAAATGTACTTAAAGAACAATGGCATGCATGGACTCCAAGGTCTAAGACGGATACTTTCAAGAAACTTAGCTGGATACCAGGGTTTTTCAATCATCAAATTGAGCAGGCCAACAGTGCATAAATAGATTTGTCAAACAAAGATTAAAGAAAAAAAATAATGGAATCTGAAATCTTCAAATATTAACGACTCTGAAACCTTAAGGACTACAAAAAACTACTTAAGTTCGTACCTTTGATGGATCAAAGCCAAAGCCACTCATTTGCATCATTTTCTGAGTATCATCCATGGCTGCATAGCAAAAGTTAATAGTTTATCAACCTCCTAGACCATACAAACTCTATCTCATAGCTGCGGTGCCGCATGTGTGAAAAGAGAAAAAAAAACATCCATATCGGATGATGAAAAATATCATGATGCAATAATCATATAAGGAGGAACTGACCATTTTCTTCTCCCAGAATGAGACTGAACAAACCTCTTAATCCAAACAGATTAAGAAAGTACCTGAGAGAATGATTTTGAATAATCAGAGAAAATCAGTTTTTAAAAAAAAAACCAAGAGGAGGAAAATGAACTTTACATAACTAGGTATATTAAAATATAAACAAGTACCATGAGCGGCTACTGACGTAGCTAACATCAACAGTGCTCAAGTCAATCCCATTCTGCAGCATAGACCTGAACCTTTGAGTAAGAGGAAAGGGAATTTTGGCTGCGGAAAAGAAAAGGAAACACTGCTCACAACATGATATCTTGAGCCTATGATATGAAGATATATATTGCTGAATGTGATTATTATATATTGAATGACAAGCTATTATACAGGCTGAGCATAAAGGAAAGCAAAAAGATTGATGATAAATTTATGTAAGCATATAACCGAAAAATCAGTTTCAGAGGAATTGAAACATACCTGCAACAAATCCAGAGAAGAAAAAATTGACCCATGCAAAAGTAAGAGTCTGGCCAACAGAAAGGTAGTCATAAAAAATAGTTCCCATATCTGACAAAAAGAAGTCAAATTACAGTACAATCTCAAGCAATTTGAAATACCTGGGGTATTATCATGGACAGATTTTTCTTCATCATATCCATGGCCATGTTGGGATCAGAGAACATTTGCGCTTGTGGATTCTGTGCCTGACCCTTAGGAACAATTAACAGCCCATTTTCCTGCCAGGTGAAACATGCTTGACACAAGTATAAACAGAATGACAACCAGAAATAGCATACTACAAGCTAGTTTCAGCGAATCTTCTATAAATGAACCCTTGAAAAGTTAATATAAATCGAAGTTTTGACACCTAATCACACAGAAGGCAATGGAATTTTAGTAAATTATGAAGCGTTGAAATTTAATACAAACACACTTCAACAGCTCAATTGGAGAAAGGAAAACAAACTCATCTATCCACATGTCCTGCTCTAATTGATTCGTAGTTGTGAGATTTCGGAAGGCTACCCTTCTCCCATTACAAATTCAGCTAGCTTAGTTTTGAAGTATTGGGTTTGAAGTGTTTTCCTCTAAAGTGTAATGCTCTAATTGACATACTCATGGGTTTCTTTCTATGTGAAAATCCCATGTAAATTCTCATATTCATCTGCTCATTACAATAAACTATGCTGTAAGTTTTTGACAACAAAATGAGACGAAGAATTCTCGTTGTCCGACAACTTCCAATTTCCAATCCAGATTACATAAGCCCAATGCTAAACTCTAACTCATCAACAAATAAAATTCCTTTTCAACTTACGACTTCTTGATGAACAAATAGCATGTCAATTTGAGTGCTCTTAAAAAAAATGCCTAATTAGCAAACAACAAGAATTATTAGCAAACCTCGTTGTTGTAATACAATCGGCGAGCACGAAACGACTTTGGAGGTATGAAATTAGCAGCAGCACGTAAATTCCGAGCCCTAATAATCAATTGCCTGAATTCGCAACCAAAAGCAATTTCATAGAGTCAGACATATTAATATATCCCAAATACACACACACACACACACACACACTTAAATACATACAGATCCACGTAGTATAGTAAGCAAGTGCAATACCCTTCTTTGACGATTTTGGCATCAGGGACTTGGTTGGAGCGCATGAGCTTGGAGACGAAGTATCGGAGGACGCCGATGAGAACCATGACCACCGAGAGAGGGATGAGAACCCAGTCTCTGATGGCTGTGTCGAGCACCAGATCTGCCGCCATTGGACCTTCGCGGGCAGTCAGAGCAATCAGAGCTAAACGAGAGTCTTTGCGTGCCGTCTCTCTCTCGATCGATCGATCGATCGTATTTCGCTACAGGGTGTTTGTCTTTCACTCCGTCCAGGAATGCGAAAGTGAAAAGACCAAAGGCGGAGCGGGAAATTGGTGTCCTTCATGGAAAGTCAAGGGTATTTTGGTATTTAAGCATTGGTTGGCTCAATGAATTGAGTGACCCAATGAAGAGAGAGTAACAGGCCCAGCCCAATCATACTCAAACCCAAAATCTTTTTCGAATACGCCTCCAGCCCAAATCTATTTCAAATTATTCGTTCGTATCCGTGTTTAATTGACTTAGAAAAACGCCTACAATATTGTAACAGTTGGTACTTGGTAGATATTCAATTAATAATTACATTCATCTTCTTGATGTTTACGGTTTCTTGTGCTTATTATTCATGTAGAAAATAATGGGAATTATGATTGGCATAATGGATAACATGGGTTCCAACGCAACACATATCTAAAAAATATATTTGGGACTCACTATTACTTTATATTATTTTATCTATTTTTAAAATTTTAAAATCGATAAAAGATAGTTTTGGAATCTAATAAATTGTAAAATAATATTTAAAGATCTTGCAACTTTTTTCTTAGCTCGCATGCAAATTATTTTCTAAAACTAAAAATTTCATTTTTTTTTTCTTCACAAAAACTGTGAATTATAACCTACGTTTTCAAAATCAATTTCGAGAATTTTTACAAGATTTATTATTCTCGTCACACCACATGTTTTCTAAAATTAATTTAGGACATTCCGATGTTTTTTGACACATAAAAAATATCAAGGCCCCACCATTAATTTATATTTTTTATATATATTTTTCAGCTTAAAAAATAGTTTCGTGACCTGAAAAATAATAGAATCACATCCAAAAGTCATGCAACATTCTTCTTAGCTCTCATGCAAAACATTTTTTTAAAAAGTTCAATTTTTCTTCACAAAATTTGTGAGTTATATAACCAACTTTTGCAACTTGATTTTTTAAATTTTTAAAAGATTCATTATGAGTTAAAATTTTGATTATTCTCGTCCGCCACATGTTTTATAAAACTAATTTAGGACGTTATAAGCCAAAATTTACCACGTTTTTCCAAAACTAAAATCTCACACTTTGTTGCCATACCATGGTAGGGTGGGATTGACCCAAAACTCAAGGAGGACGGCCTTGGGTTCAGCCGTTGCCGACTAACATAGCGCATGATGAAACACCACATTTTCGCTACAAGTGAACAGTATTTTTCAACTATTATTCAATTTGAATTGTCTAAAATTCATTTACCATCAAGAAAGCCAAAAAGCAAATAAATCAAAGTCAAAATAGGAATTTACTGAAAGGTAAGAAGATACACAAGTTGCCGTTAAAACTAACATTTACTGCCATCTATGGAACTACAAGGGTCCTTCCACGCTGTACAGAGCATCTTATCATTCTGTCACAGTTAAGGTTAGGAGAAGAAGACAAAAAAGAACTAACCTAGGCAATGGCATAATCTAAGAAGCTTGTTGCCATTAACCCACAGCACATATTATGTTAGCCGGCATAGCACCTAACCACGTCAATGCACAAAAAGAGAAGGCGAAAAAGAAGAAAAAAGGGGTATAAAGAAGTGTTCTTTCCTATCTTTTCTATGAATCAGAAGAGAACAGGTCGCAAAGGTCCTATGCATCTGCAAAAGAATAAACAGAGACCATTTCATTGATTATCTAAAACACATCGACATTGATAGGCAGTAAACTAAGCTATATAGTTTATATTTACACAATTTCATTAAGAAATAAATGAGACGAATTAAACAAATGGAGCTTATACTAACCAGTCAACACTACCAGAAATCATAATTGTTTGAATAAATGATAGCGATCTAACATCTCGTGTATCCCCAAAGCAGAAATGCTTTTGCATCCAAGAAGTTCATGGAGCTTTGCGTCACAAAATATCACTGTAGAATTTAAAGGATCCTATGGAAATACAAGCAAAGCGCCATTGTAAGTCTTATTTCCAAATGCACTGTGATGGGGAAGAAGAGTTCAAACTGAGCAAGGCGGCAGTTAAGCAAGTAGAAATACAGCACACACTAGCTAAAATCAATCCAGCTAGCGATTGATAATGGAATAATGGAGATAAATACAATGTGCCCAATAAAATAATCATCTTAGATCTACGAGGGAGAGAATGCACAAAATTCAGCACTTGGATACTTACCTCCAAACGGTTAACCTTTACATACTCCCAAACAAGTCTTCTTGCCTCAGATAGGAGCATCTCCCTTCCTCCAAAGCCCAAAAAGTTAGCTAGTGCTTCAGATATTCCTACAGTAGGAGACCCAGGTTGCGGTTGCGCTTGCGCTTGTGGTTGAGGTTGAGTACTCTCAGTTGTAGACTTGGCCTCTACCTTCAATCGTTTAGCTTGACTTGGTTCTTCTGCATATACAGAGGAAAAGGATATAAAATTAATCTAGCCATCATAAAACAGTATCTGTACCAATACTTAGTGTTTACGTACTGTTAGGTCCAAGGGGTATAATATGTTTAGATAGCAGCTTATTCATTTTGAACATGTCAGTACAGTCTGTCTCGAATACCACACGCAAGGCATCATCACAAATTATCTTTCTCTTATTACTTGGATCTTGGAGGTTGTTTTTCCTTATGTACGCCCAGAGCTGCTTCACAATCTGAAATAAGCAAAAATCAAATCTTAATCCACACCCACAAACCTACATTAAGATTTACTGAGCAAAATCTGAGGCACGTCATTGAACATAATAAGTTAGCATAAAAAGACAATACAGGTTTATTTGGGAGTAATAACCTCAGTCCTCGGCAAGGCCGGTTCACCAACAACAGCCTCAAGCTCAGGTGAGACACCACAGACTTTGTTAAGACCCCCTGGCCCCCCTCTTCTCTTGGTTCCAGAAGACGGAGCACTGTAGTAACATTTTGGAACTCAAGCAAATCAGTTCATTTGTTGCAGCATGAAATAAAATGAAGCACAATAGATTACTTGCAACTACAAAACAAGAAGATAATATTTGAGCTATAGGTGAATGAAAGGATGATGCTGCTTTTCCAAATAGTTAATTCCCAAGGCCTATTAACGGGATGAAACTTTAACCCACTAAACCTCCAAACTTATGCAATATTAACGCCCAACCGAACTGACAAGCGAACTAGTTTAATTAGCCACACCGTTAAGCCAGCTCTTCAATAACTGAGAGTCTTAAAGCAAAGTTTATGTTGTGTAAGCTCACACTTATATAAAATTAGAGTGAAACTCTTACTAATTGACCCCCTACAGTCCTACTAGTTCGTATTTCACGTTTTTGGCAAAGGGACAAATAACAGCATTTTGAGTCTTTGACCTTTATCCGAAAGATAATTTGTCAGCGAAAAAGGTTAAAAGTTTCCGATCACAATACTAATTGCTTTGGATTTTTGGCTTTTTCACCCAAAACTGTGGGGAAAAAAAAAAGCTGATTTTGAATGTTTACTAAACACACAAAATCTGGGAACTTTTTTTCAAAAAATTTCAGCAGTACCAAACTGGTACTAAGAAGGGTTTAAAAGCCAATTTCAATATTTTTGTTCCCTCATTTGTTACAATCGATTTTCACATTAGGCTCAATTTACCCGAAGGAGAAAATTTTAGTGAGAAATAGCAATTAAGACATGCAAATTAGCAAAATTTGGTGGAAGCAAACAGGAAAAGAAAAAAAAAGTAGAAATTTCGAAAAAATTAAACTTAACGAAATGTTGATAATTGCAATATCGAGGAACATGGGCAGTGGGCACCAATGATTTTCTTAAACATGCAACCTTTGAAATGTAAAGGAAAGCAAAACCCTAAAATCCATACTTTCTAATTTCAAAATTTGAAAAAATGAAATCCGAACCTCTCTTTGGGGGTTTCCGGGGCGGACATGGGAGCATTTTGGGGGGAAGCCTCGGTCTTTACAGACAGAGGCTGCGGCTGAGGCTGAGGCTGAGGCTGGGGCCGGGGCTGCGGCTGCGGCTGAGGCTGAGGGCGTAGTTGCTGATGTGGCGGTGGCGGTGGGTGGAAGCTGTGGGGTTCGGTGGCGAGGTGGTGGGGGTGGAGGGCAAAATGGGGAGGGAATTGTTGGGGGAGGAATTGAGGATGCTGGTTGTGGGGGTGGTGGCTGAGGTGGTTGGGGTTGTAATGGAGGGCAAAATGGGCTTTTGGGGGTTGGGGTTGTGGCGGTTGGGCGTAGGGGCGGAGGAGGAAGTTGATCTGGTCGCGAATGAAGCCGGCCTTGTGGGAGAGGTCCAACCCTAGCTTGGCCTCGAGCTGCTGAACGACGCCGTTTACGGAGGCGACGTCGTTAGGGCCTGATTGACGGAGCACAGTCTCCACACCTTCCGCAATTTCTTGGTCCGACGCCATGGCGCTACATATAGTAACTGAATAAACGGAAAATCAAACGCTCTTCAATCTCTCTCAGGCTGCTCTCCCTCTTCTCTCTCTCTCTCTCTCTCCTCCTCTCTCGCTCTCTCTACTCTCAACCTCTCTCTTATAATTCTGCAATGACGAAAATATCCATTTGTGTTTGTTTTGTTGGCAAAAAATGGGTAATGCCCATTCTTCTTCTATCCACTTGAGATAGAAATTATTGGAAAAGGGAAATGAAATTTAGACGCATTTTTTTTATTTGTGAACATAAACGGCAGATGTTTTCATTCATCCGAAATTTTTTTAGTGTGTTCGAAATACGAAACGGTACACCATACGTTATAAAATAAATCGAGGAAAAGCTTTTATTTGTCAAATATCTTTTTATTTATATAATGACATGCAATATAGTATTTTTGTATTTCGGACACATTGAAAAGCGTCTCCTTGACATTGTGGATAAGAAGAAGGACAAGATAGAGGATCCTCACTAAATCCTCTTTGTGAGGATCCTGAAATCCTCAAATCACATCAGTTCATCGTACATCGTACGGTCATAAATCGTTATAATTATTTTTATGTAAAATTAAATATAAATAGTATCTGACAAAAATTAACTATACGATACACGATAAACGAATGTGATTAAAAAAATTTCATAATCCTCACAAATACAAATAGAATCCGGCGATGATCCTTTTCAGAAGGACAAATGTAGTCAGGAAAACATGATTTATGGTTTTGACGATGGACCGTTTGATAGGTTTTGGTGTGGTTTGGTCAATTATTGTTGAATGTTGTCGCTTGATCCGAATGTGGAGAAAGTAGTTGACGTTATCTATCAGCAGACAGACCATGTTAAGACTACTACCTACCAATACCTCTTTTTCCGTGTGGGATCACTTGGAATGTACTACAGCAGCAAGTCTCAAGTCTAATCATACTTGTGAGCGTGATAGATAATATGCTTCACTACTACATAATAAGCCACTCTTGGCGTTCAAAAAATGACAAGAAAAACAATTTCATATCGGATATTATGTAAAAAACGACAAGAAATAGTTGCTATGTCAGATTAGACAAGCGACAACAATGCGTCGTTACAAAAGGACTTTTTACGTGGATAGTTCTTTGGATGCGCTTGTTGCATCAGATTATTTTAGACTGGACTGGACTGACTTAAAATAGATTAAACTTGACTAATTTAGTAAAGCGTTTGGTGCACTGTCAAACTAAAAAGCATAATAAATAATATTATATTATTTAATTAATAAATATCAATATTTTATTATTATTCTATCTTTTTCTCTCACTTTTCCTTCCTTCACCATCACTCTCTCCCTAATTTTTTTTCTCCCTTCTCCGTCCCACCCTTCCTTCTCCCATATTAGACATCTTAATTCCAGTCTCTCCCTCTCTTTTTTTTTTGTCCAACTCCCTCTCTCGATTCTAGTCTATCTCTTATTTCCCTCGCTCTAGCTCTGTGTTATTCGATGGAACCTCACATCTCCATTTTTTTTTCGACGAGTTGCAGGTTTTCCATCGTGTTTTTCGACCAAAACTTGTCGAATTGGATGAGGTTAGCACCACCAACAAATTGTTCACCATCCTTAGACGCAAATCGAAGCTTTGCATGCTCAAATCTGTCATTGATTCGAAGAAACCCAAACATGCCGAGACTTCAAGGCTAATTTTCGGCCACCTCCGACCACCTTTTGGCCTTAGTTCAGGTAGAAACGAAAACTCCTCACTCCCAGCTTCAGTTGGTATATTTTTTATGTGAAAATTTGTTGT
This sequence comes from Crataegus laevigata, assembly GCA_963580275.1. Lineage (NCBI taxonomy): Eukaryota > Viridiplantae > Streptophyta > Magnoliopsida > Rosales > Rosaceae > Crataegus > Crataegus laevigata. The sequence goes on from OY756939.1 coordinate 680,351, forward strand.
GAAATGTATTTGAAAGAGATAGTCGAATTGAAAAGCTAACGGCAGTGTGTGGTCGGAGGTCATGAGGAGTGGCCGTGAGTAGTTGTCGAGCGGGACAAGGATGAGAGAAATGATGGTCTTCGCTAGTCCCATGGTTCTCGGGGGTACTCGCTAAGACCGAATATTCCTGCCTTTAGTCGAGGCGAGTAAGAGCTAGTCTCACTAAAGCTAATCCTTATTGAGAACAAACATGGGACTGGACTAACCCTTAATTTTGTCCAGTCCAGTGAACTTTAATGAGGGCAAACAAACGCACTAATCCCCAAAAAAATGAAAAACGTGCTAAATTAAAATAAGAGCAAACATGTCGGATAGAGGACTTTTCAATGCCACACAATTAAGCTAATTTTGTAGTAGAGTGCCACACAATTTCCTAACCCATGAAATTGAATAGAGGAACTCAAGAAAATGTTGACCCAACATGGATGCCGATCCAACTTGAACGTAAAATAACCATGCACTTTCATTCACGGCCCAACCCAAAGTGTTATGTTGACTAAAAAGAAGGTTTGAAATGTTGTGGACCTATGAAAGTTTTATGGCTTTCATGGATATTTGTTTTAACATTTTCAGATAATGGATTATTATAGTGGTCAGATTTTTTTTTTCTCTCTTTAATTTACTGCATTTTACCTCAAGCTGTTTATTCTCCCTTAAGCATATATTATTATAAAATATCGTTTCTATAAAAATGACTTAAGCTTCTATTGTTTTTGTTTTTAACAAATGATTTGATATTTGCGAAGATATCTTGTTGCATCATCAAGTACAATTCACTAGCAACAAGTAACATGTAATCATAATACAATATCAAAGAAATATCTCTCTCTTGTACACGTACGAGTTGAACATGAGTCCCCTCTACTCAAATGAAGATCGAAAACCGTTAAATAAATTGATAATATACGCTTATGATATTCTATTGTTTAGTTTACAACTTTGTATGAGCAAGAAAAAAGCTCAACTATTATTTTCGACATCCTTATATTTATTTTTTACCTAATGCAATTTACCATAAATAGTTTCTCCCTTGCGAAATAACACACACATTTTTGAACCAGCTTACTTAACCTACATACGCATATTAATTCCGACGTTATACTACACATTATGGTAAAAACGATGAGTCTTTGTAACCAAAGAGGGAAAAGAACCAACACAAAAAACGAAAATATATGAAACGCAGCGTTTCATATGTCAGTTTCTCCTAACGTTTTAATACAGGAGAACAACTCGGTGGAAGATGCGAAGAAGATGGCGCTGGTTCTTAACCTAATCCCGCCATCCCAAGCCCAAACTCTGCTCCTTAAGTCGTCGTCGTCCTCCTGCTCCACTCGCCCACTGCTTACTGTCACTTTCCGCCCGAATGAAGCAACCCAAGACTGGAGTTCTCTTCTGTTCAAGCTCAAGTGCCGCGGCAGGTTCTCTTGCCTTTTCTCAGACAATCGCAAACAGGTCCCAAAGTTCCCAAATTTCAATTCAATATCCCTTTATTATATGTTATACTGCGTTCATTGGGTGGTTTTGAATATTTTTTACTTAAAAGTGAAGAACCCATGTTTCTAATTTGTCAAAAGAGATGATAAAATTACCCAAATTTCAGAATTTTCACAGCTGACAGTGTGGATTGTGAACAATTCTAGGCAAATTGAGAAATCAGATTCAGTTGGGTTTGTATTTTGTTTGGCAGTGATGCCTTCCTCAATGTTAGTTACTCGGTGGAAGATTATGTTTTTTTCTTTCTCGTGGTATCTGTCTCTGCTTTGCCATTTGCCCTGTGCGGTTTGAGGAACTGCATGCTCAGTTAAATTGTGCTTGGAGTGTTGCATTCGAATGGTCAATTGTTTTGGTTGAGTTAATGATGCACACAAAAGGTTGTTCTACTCAGCTTGCGGAAACGCTTATTTTGCCTAATGTTGTTCGTAGGATTAATCAAGGGTTAGGTACCGTTTGGTACGTGGGACGGGACGAGGCGTTCCGTCCCACGTTTGGTGCGCCTAAAACGGGTGGAACAAGTTGTTCCACGGGACGAGTTTTGGGTGAATTTTCGTTCCGCCTCACCCCCGGAACGACTCGTTCCACATCCGTGGAACACAAAATTATAACCTCTCCACGTCTTTCTTCTTCATCCTCGTTTCCATCCGAGGGCATCTTTGCTCCCTCTCTGTTCCGTGCCATCCTGTCCCGTCCCGTCTACATATGGATCTTATGGTCATGATCAGTATAGTTGTCCCTAGCACCAATTTAAATGCAGGTTTCTCTTTCGTGTATGAATTGAACTTAACCATTGTACGGTTCCAGGACCAAGCTAGGAAAGCATTAGATGGTGCACTCGGTGGAAAGAAAGATGAATTCGAGAAATGGGACAAAGAAATTAAGAGAAGGGAGGAGGTGGGTGGGGGAGGTAGCACTGGTGGAGGGGGATGGTTTGGGTGGGGTAGATGGTTTGGATGGTCGAATGATGGCAATTTCTGGCAAGAAGCACAACAAGCAAGTCTTTCTGTGATAGGTATCATCATGATGGTAAGAGATTTTCTTGTCCAATTTCTAGGTTCAACTCAATGCCATTGTGCGGCAAACATATAGGCCTCTCTATTTCTCTCTCATGTGCTTATTCTTGATTTTCAGTATCTCATAATAGCAAAGGGAGAACTAATGCTTGCTGTCATCTTCAATCCGTTGCTATATGCCTTGCGAGGGACTCGAAATGGGCTTGCTTTAATAACGTCTAGATTCTTAAGGAAGACAGCACCAGATGGCCGTAATATATCGATGAAGGAAGCCTACGGCACTCTCTCTGCTAAAGAGAGTGTTATGAGAAAGTGGGGAAGTGACTAGTGAGTGATGATTTTGTTTCAGGTTTGAGATCACTCCCAGCATGCATTGAGAATGTGACCACTATATTTTGTAAAATGTGTTTAATTCGCCGCAATGCCGAACCTGTGATCAACCTAGGATTTTTGTATGCTAGCTTTACAGCCCCTAGGATTTTTGTATGCCGAACATGTTATCAACCTAGGATTTTGTTCGACCTTGTGTGCAGAATGAATCAGTCCATGTTCTTTTCCATGATATTTGGATGGATAGGTTGGTATTCGTTATGGGCACTTAACAAAATTTCCGACTGACTGTGATATTGCACTGGTAGTCCTTGCAGTTTACTCGAATTTTCACTTTTATTCATATAGCATTTCTGCTCCATTTCATCGTTGTTTTGTTTTGTTTTGTTTTCACTTTAATCCAATTTGTTAACTAGAGTTGATTTTTTTTCCATCCAATATAGACTATGTAGTGCATATATATATATATATAGGAAAATCAACGAAAAGTCTAAAAAAAACTTTAGTTTTAATGAAAAATGACAAATAAAGGTGTAGTGATTGGTATCAGGGAAAGCTAAAAATGTGGCTTTTCATTAAAAGTGAACAGTACCGAGAGTGTTTCGTTACAGCTCTATATATATATTTACCCAAACCCAAGTTGGAAGAATTTTGCCTTATTTGAGGAATTAGACAAACCATGCTAACAAAATAAAACTACCGAGGACAAAAATGAAATGAAAGAACTACACAAGGATGAAAGTAAATTTTTGAGTAAATTATGGGGACTACGAGTAAATTAGTGCTGACACCACTTAGTGGGATAAAGCTTTGTCGCTGTTGTATTAGTGCAGTTCATCCAAAAAGAAAAATGAAAATGGGCATCGTGCATTTGCTGCCATCAAATTTTGAAGGACTGTCCAGATTTAGGCACAAAAGTTGGGATAATCAAGAATGCACGAAAGTTTTGCTCTCTGGTAATTTGAATTGTGAATTCAAATTTGAAATCACGAAATATTCCAAACACGTCGTGGTCTCCCCCATAAAGTCTTGAGCTTTTATTCACTGGCTTATTTCACAATCATCTGAGCTGTATTTCCTTCTATGAACACCTAGCATACGCTTTATTGTTTGTCAACAAACCGGCACCTTTGTTATGGCAATTTATAGCCAGTATTGAGCACTATGGAGTATGGACCATCAATCGGGTACACAACTGTAGCGGTCGTCTCAATCAATTATGCACTGGTACGTAAAAAACTGACGTGAATACCACTGGGTGATTGACCTTTTATATCACCAGAAATGCATTTTCCAACCTCAAGTTTTTCTTAGAAATGGCATAATATAAAGGTTGACCAGATTCCAATAAGGGGGTGCAATCATAAACCAATCATTGCTTTGATTCCTCCGCGTTGTATCCTCTAATTTTTTTTTGTAGTTTTCAATTTCAAATAATTTTCACTAATGAGTTGGTGGTCCAGTGGTAAATAACGGATTACGAAACTTCTTTAAAACTAAAAATTGGAGGTTTCAGGTTCGAAACTTTCTGCTGGGATGGAAGCCAGATTTGTAGTCAGAGAAGGCTGAAATGTCGGTGTCCCGCTTTTAAAAAAAAATATTCAAATAATCCCCTGCCAAGAAATTTAAATCATCATCAGAGCACCTCCCAAATTATTTGAAAATACTGTCATGCTGCTCATGCACGGAAAATGATCTGCCCATGAATTTTATAAAGCATTGTGGGGCTATATAGTGCCACATTATTAGTCACGACTCACATATCAATTAACAAATAAAGTCAGTGGTTTCAAACTCCATCAATCATTATCAATAGGCTATTTGATCAAGATACTTATTTTATCAATCTTTTTTATTTTCACTTTTAACCGAAAGTTATAATTTTGAAAAGTAATGGCGAGTGAGTAAACATTACACCGCGATCATTTAAATACAAAAATGATTCAAACTCAAGTGCTTAAACGAATGTAACTACTTTATCTGCTCTAACTAATATGATTATGTACGTGTTACGTCCGAAAACGCATAAGAAGGGGTCAAAGTTGCTGTCTTTGGTCCACCAATCTTGCTTTAGCCTGTCTCATCCGATGTGTTTGTTTCTGTGTTTCAAAAATTGAAAAGCCCTCCTCGAATCCTGGTCTTCTTGGAAGCGTGCTGCAAGAAATAAGTGACCCTCACGATATCTCCACCCTTCTCTATCTCCTCTCTCTCTCTCCACCCTTCTCTCTCTCTCTCTAAATTTCGGATCACCACACGACCATTTCCTCTCTCCTTGAACACTCCTCCTCAACAATCCCTTCTCTCCCACCTCCGCCATTTTTTTTCTTGCTGCAAGGTTTATCCTTGTTGGGTTTTTCTTAATTTTCTGTCCACTTTTCTGGGTTTTACTAAAATTCCCTCATATTTTATTGGGCTTTTATCTCCCACATTGATTGTTGTTTTCCCACAGAGATTCTTCCAAGTGGGTGTTTTGTCTTGTTTCTTTTTGTTTATTTTGTTTATTTTTTTTTTTTCACTTTCTACTTATAATACTTTGGTCATTGGGTCTACATTCTCTGTACCCTTTGATCTTTTTGTTGGGGGTTGATGGCCTGTTGATGTCTCTGGCCGTTGGAGTTGTTTCGAGTTCCAAAAACATGGGGCTGGATGATGAAAACACCGCCGAGGTCTCCGACAAGACGGCGAAAACTGGTGGGGCAATTGCGGATCAACCGTCCACAGAGTTGGTTAGAGAACCCAGCGAGGGTTCCCTCTATCAGACCGAGGACGAGGACGACGATGACGAAGTAAAGAAGATTGAGTTGGGGCCTCAGTGCACTCTCAAAGAACAAATTGAGAAGGATGCGGTTTGTGTTTAAATTAATTTTCTTGTCTGTGTTTGAAGAATATGGTGTTGTGGTTTTGTTTCTGTCTAATGTTGTTGTTTGTTTGTTTGTGTTTGTGGTGATAATTTTGGGGTTTTAGGACGATGAGAGCTTGCGGAGGTGGAAGGAACAGCTTCTCGGGAGTGTAGATGTTAATTCTGTTGGAGGTAATCTTCATAACTAGCCAAATTCTTGTACTTTCGAGTTCCTTTTTTTGTCAAATGGATAATGGAGCATCAAAGTGTGTAAATTACTAAATTTTGAATTCTCCCTTTTAATTTACAGCTAAAGTTCATAACTTTATGACTCCGCTTGATAATCATTTCAGTTTTTAGTTTTTTGAACTGAAAACGAACTTTTCGTCAACTAGAATCCTATCTTTCTTGTATACATCAGTGGTCAAACATGTTTTATGCTGCGAAAAACTGTAATTTTTTAAATTTCTGGCTTGATTCGTACATTGTGCGCTTGATTATTGCAATGCGAGTAAATTTTGGTCTAAACTAATCTTTTGATTAGGTTAGTTAAAATCCGCTTCATGTTTTAGAAGGTATATTAGTTGTTTGCATGCTTTTGCTTTATATCTTTATCTGTTTATCGATGCATCTTCAACGTTCAGTAAAGTAGACGTTTGTAATGTTTGATTAATTTCTCTCCGAATGTTTTCGCTGTATGAATATGACGCTGATTTTGGCTAGCAGTATGCGGTCTTTATGTTTTCTGATTGAACTACTTTGTGTTTCTGTGTGTTTGTGCAGAAACTCTAGAACCAGATGTTAAGATCATGAGCCTTGCAATAAAATCCCCTGGCAGATCTGATATAATTCTTCCGATTCCTGAGAACGGAAATCCCAAAGGGTTGTGGTTTACTTTGAAAGAAGGTAGCCATTACAGCCTCGAATTCACTATTCAGGTCAGCAATAACATTGTTTCAGGTCTCAAATACACTAACACAGTCTGGAAAACTGCTGTGAAAGGTACTCTCTCTCTCTCTCTCCAACACACACACACACACACACACATTCATATTATGTAACAGCATAGATAAGCCTTAAGGAGTTTCGATGTTTTTGTTCTCACTGATTATTTTCTTCGCAGTTGATAGCACAAAAGAGATGCTTGGAACATTTAGTCCACAGTCAGAGCCTTACACACATATGTTACCCGAGGACACAACCCCATCTGGCATATTTGCTAGGGGATCTTATTCAGCTCGAAGCAAGGTAACTTAAACCGGCTCTTGATGTTTCCATAGCCTAGCCTTAGATCTTTCAAAGATCCATAGCCTCAGATCTTTCAAAGCAGATTCAGAAAACCGTACCCTTATGCGAAAAGAATGAAATACATTAGGATTGTGCCCCCACTATTCAAAGCCCTCTTGGACATGAACTCCACTCACTGTCTCACATTTTTCCCTTTTGCTTTTGTGGTGCAGTTTGTTGACGATGACAACAAGTGCTACTTGGAGATCAATTACACCTTTGATATCCGAAAAGACTGGCTATCGGCGTAAATCTGTTTTATTGAATTGTTGTCCATTGTTTTCCCAAGCTGAGATGATCTGCATTTCATTGTAAACATGTGAAAAATTTGAGCTTTGCTTGCTTTGGCACAACTCTCCTTATTCTCTGGGATTACAATTGTTTGTATGATTAACTTAATTTTCTCGTGTTAATTGACTGCTTCCCCGCGGAATTTAAAGCTGAAAGAAATGCGGTGAAATGGTTGCTTGCTCCGTAGGAAAAAATTTCAGTGGGGAAAAAGGACCTTTGGGCTGGTTTGGTATTGCTGTGCTTAAAAAAAAAAAACTGTTTCTACTGTGCTGTGAGAATAAACAACTGTAAAATAAAGCAGTAGAGTGTTTGGTAAACTTTTTTGTAAAAGTGCTTTTGAAAAGAAAAAAAAAGCGGTATTATAGTGTTTGGTAAACTTTTATGTAAAACAGATGTGAAAAAAGCCGGTTTTTCAAAGTTGAGTTTTGCAGCTCCCTATTTTGGCTTTTTTCACCCAAAACTGTGAAAAAAAGCTGAAGCTGAATGTTTACCAAACACAAAAAAGCTGCAACCTTTTTTTGATACCAGTTTTTTTTCAGAATCACCTTAGTACCAAATGACTTACCCTACATTCTCATATTAGTAGTGAAGTTTCTCCCGCTCATTGTTTTGTTTGAAAACCTTGCCATGTTTCAAGCTGTAAAACTCACGGAGGGCAGTGCCCTTCTTCACCGGAAGCATAAGTAATGGAACTTGACGTGTTCTAGTAAAGTTTTCCTTGGTCGCGGCGGATTTCCATGATCTACAAACCGCACCAAAAACAATAAATCCAAGAGGAGCACTCGCTTGGCGATGGAAACGACGAGATCATGAGGAAGATCGGACCACTGAGCCATCAAGTCTGTAACACAAGGAAACTGTCAAGAAGAAATAACCAGAGGGTTGAGACTAATACAAGAGGTTTGTAATTTGTGGCTCTGCCATTTTTCTGTACTCCATAGCTATATTTATATACCCTCTATTTGCTTACTTGTTGGTTTTGCACTCCTTTATCTGTACTCCATAGCTATATTAAAAAAAGTGGCCTGGGTGTCTCTTTGGACCTATTAAGATTAGGCCCATATATACGCGGAAGGCCCAATACGTTACTCCTCTTGGTCCTCTACTCCCTCTCTCTTCCTGTTTTCCTTGGAATCAAAATCGAAAGCTCTCCCTCTTCTCCGACTGCGAACGCCACACTGATCCAGGTAATAGTTATGCAATCTTCGCCAAGCTAATTTCATCTGTATTTTATCAAATCACATTTAATTTTCAGGATCTTTTCAATTTAATTTGGTCGAGAAAGCAATGAAAAATACCAACCCACATACCGGCAACGCTGCGATTTTCTTTCACTTTCCCGCGTTTTCTCGGCAACCAAACAGAGCATTATGCTCTTCTTCTTTTTTGCTGTTAAAACTTGGAATGTTGCAATTAAGTTTCCAGTCGACCTTTTTATTTTTTCGCGTTTATTAACTGTTTATAGGTTTCTACATTAGAACTGGTTTATCTTTCTGTTGCTGGCTGCGTCGTGATATGCCTCTAGGGTTTCAGAAATTTAAATTTTTCATTTTTCCCTAATTTGTTTCTGTTATTGTTGAAGCAGTGAGATTTCAATTGGGTTAGGAGAATGAGCTCTAAGAGGGAACATGAAGGTAGTGCTGGTGTGAACATGGAAGTGTTTGAATCGGACCCAAAAAGGCAAAAACTAAATGAGCATTCGTTGCAGCCACCTGCCTCTGAAGGCACTTTACTTCCGGGTTTTAATTACGGCGATGTGGACGACGAGGACAACCACAGAAGGCTACCTGTGAATGGCTCTAATGGGGACGGTGGCGATAATCAAAAGGGTTTAGAAAATGGGGGTCAAGTTGAAGAAGTAGAGGACGACGATGATGATGACCTTGAACTAGGACTTTACCAAAGTCGGGGACGTGAAATCGAGGTCAGGAGGGATTGCCCGTATCTTGACGCTGTCAATCGCCAGGTATATTACTCTTCTAAGCTGTTACAATATGGTATTCCAGCTTGTATGATGATGATACTGATTGCTTGCTTATCTTTGTCCAGGTTTTAGATTTTGATTTTGAGAAGTTCTGCTCTCTGTCCCTGTCAAATTTGAATGTGTATGCATGTTTGGTTTGTGGGAAGTATTATCAAGGCAGAGGGAAGAAGTCCCATGCATATACTCATAGCCTTGAAGCCGGACACCATGTTTATATCAATCTTCGAACGGAGAAAGTTTATTGCCTTCCCGATGGATATGAAATAAGTGACCCATCATTGGATGATATTCGGCATGTCCTAAACCCAAGGTCTGATTATATTTTCTTATTTTTCTGGTCTTCCTTGAGTATCTTTTAAGTATGCATGGTTAAATAAATAATTTTTAATTCATTTGGTTCTTTATATGCAGGTTTACTGAGGAACAAGTGGAGCAGATTGACAAAAACAAGCAATGGTCCAGGACACTTGATGGTTCCGATTACCTTCCTGGAATGGTATTGCTTTTTGTTCTTACTTGCACAAGATTCCATATTCGTTCTCTTGATGCTTTTCTCATCTTCATATGTGGTGAATACTGTAGAGTTTCCTTTCCTTTGTATTAATTTACTCGGGGAAGCACGACCTTTATTGCTTGCCAAATAAATATTTAGCTATGATAAATCTATTACGTGGCTAGCCAACAAGTAGAGCTATGATAGAGTTGCTTGACAGTCTTGATAGAATTTTATATGAGCGAAGGAAGCACCAGTCAGCATGATTCCAGTGGTTAGATTATATAGATTTTCTCTCTCATCCATAAGGTTAGACTAGATTGTGTTGAACCACATAAGTACTGTATTTTCATGCTTGCAGCATCTATTAGGAATTGATCTGTATGATGGGTGCACATTAGTACAACTTGTATTTTAGCAAGATACAGCGAGGTGTTAGTTTTGGCTCCTAATTGTTGGTACCTGTGTTTTCATGATTTGCAAAAAACAGGTGGGGCTCAATAACATTAAGGAGACTGATTTCGTCAATGTCACCATACAATCTTTAATGAGAGTCACTCCTCTAAGAAATTTTTTCCTTATCCCTAAGAATTATCAACACTGCAAGTCTCCGCTTGTTCATCGATTTGGGGAGTTAACGAGAAAGATATGGCATGCACGAAACTTCAAAGGACAGGTTTGATCTTGATTCTTGTAGATTCCATATTTATTTCACTAACTATTGTTATTAAACATGAAAGTTCATATGTTTTAAATTGGTAATGTCTACAGGTCAGCCCGCATGAGTTCCTACAGGCAGTTATGAAAGCCAGTAAGAAAAGGTTTCGAATTGGAGCACAGTCTGACCCAGTTGAATTCATGTCATGGCTGCTTAATACGCTGCATGCAGATCTTAGAACTTCGAAGAAAAATAGCAGCATCATATATGAGTGCTTTCAGGTTTCTTTCTTGTTCTTATATTCCTTTGTTCACTGTATTGTTGTTGCTTCAACTGAACCTACACTTGTTTTTGAGATTATAATTTGTAATATTCTGTGAATAGGGGGAACTGGAGGTTGTGAAGGAGATTCCTAATAAAGGTATTGAGAAAATAGAAAATGGTGATGACCAGAATACAGGTGTTGCTACTGAAAATAATGGCATTGTGAAGGAAACTTACAAAATGCCTTTCTTGATGCTTGGATTGGATTTGCCCCCACCACCGCTTTTCAAAGATGTGATGGAGAAAAATATAATACCCCAGGTACTTGGAACACTTTTTCATGCGTATGACTACTTGAGTAACTTTTTCCTAGCGTGTGGAGGGGATTCTCAGGGCTACATAAAACATGTTGGAATATGCTTGAGTTGCATAATACATACATTGACTTTAAATGGTGCCATTTGTCCAACTTGCTAGATTGCTTTCAGTCAGAGTCTGTAAATATATATCTTGGGTGGTTATAAATGTGCAGGCCATTAAGGTGGGTAGTAGTGCAATTCCTCACTTTTGTTGGTCAGAATGGAGGGTAGCTGTTTGTTTTGAACTAAATGGCTAATCTAATTCCATATCGTTACTTGATTTGATTGCAAAGGATTTCTGTTTTCCTTGAATATTAAACCAAGCCTCTGAAGATGCCAAAGCATGCCCTTCATGCATGCCTCATCAGTCTTACGTCATTCTCTGTTTAAATGTTTTATAGCATAGCTTTGTTATTTTGAGTTTCTTTTCAAAATGTATTTTGCATTTCTAAGTTCTATCTGGTATGGTTTAGGTCCCGCTTTTCAACATTTTGAAGAAATTTGATGGGGAGACTATCACTGAAGTGGTCCGACCTCGCATATCAAGGATGAGGTATCGAGTCACCCGATTACCTCAGTATCTTATTCTCCACATGCAACGTTTTACAAAGAACAATTTCTTTGTGGAGAAGAATCCGACTTTAGGTGAGATTATATGTTTATCGAAATATTTAGCATTGGACTAATATTCAGTAATGCTCATATTTTGTTGAATTATTTTTCAGTGAACTTTCCTGTGAAGAATCTCGAATTGAAAGACTACATCCCATTGTCAACCACCAATGAGAGTGAGAGGTTGCGCTCAAAGTATGATCTCATTGCCAACATTGTACATGACGGTAAACCTGGTGAAGGTTCCTACAGGGTGTTTGTACAAAGGAAGTCCGAAGAACTATGGTAAAATCTATTCCGTAATCTGTTGGCCTAGTGTAAACCAAAAGAAAATGAAAAATGTAAGGGCTAACTTCTGGCATTGTTTTCAGGTATGAGATGCAAGACCTTCACGTCTCCGAAACCCTTCCCCAAATGGTTGCACTGTCTGAGACATATATGCAGATATACGAGCAGCACCAGTAACATGAGACGATTTGAGGACTGAGGTGGCAGATCGAATTTGCATGAAATTTAGAAACATTCGGAATGGTATGGTTCTGTGGATTTGACATTTTGTAGTTTTAATCTAATTTTGACAGTAAAGCAACCGATATTATACAGCTTTGCGTCTGAAAATGTCTTGTAATTGAGGTGTAAAGTACCGAAAGGAATGTAGCGAACTGTTTGATAATGATCTGTGCCAAGAGTTGATTCGCTTCTGAGCAGCAGTAGCAAATTCAGAAACTTTTTGAGGGACAGATAGTCAATTTTGAAAGAACTTAATGTCAACCTCTTTCAGATATTAATCTGTCTGATTCAGAAGGGAAGAACTTGCATCAATATCTCAATTTCAATTCAAACCCATCAGGCGGAGGGCTGACATTCCTTGGTGTTATATTTTTCAGAATTTTACTAGAATTTTGTGGACATTTGAGAATATTTGCTGCTAGTAGGGGTGAGTAGGTTTTGAAAATTGCTGGTGGGTGTCGATGTTGTCACGAGTTTTTAAATTGGAAACGCCACTGGAAATGGCCGCAGTATCTGCCGATGATTCAAAGTCGGATGGCGTTGGCGGGTGAAAGTTTCGGAATATTCCCAGCCTTTTATTTCAAAAAATAATCACTTTATAATATTGTATCAATAAATTAAAACACCGAGAGATGATGAATCCGTTTTATATAAATTTAAATGTCCTTTGTATATACGTTAACCTAACTGCTGGCGAAAGATGAAAAAGATAACATACAAAAATGAGCACACGGTAATAGAATCATAAATCATAAATATATACAAAGTCATGACTTGGTATGGCGACCTAATGAAAACTGATTTGAACATGATTAGTTTTAACACTGACGTAGGAGAAGCGCCTTGAAAGAGTCGGACCGGCACCCCGATCGACGGGCTAATTAACAGCACCAGGTCAAGTCGGGAAGCTTCTGCACGCATGCCACAAATCAGACCATACTTTTCTGAAAAATGATTGCAATACAACTTCTTTATCACGCAAATGACTAGTTTGGCAACTCAGATGACGTCATTTGAAAATGGCTGAAGACTTTTAAAGGGAAATAACATTGGCAGCGCAAAAATAGATTTTTTAATATGACCGGCATACAGAGTAATATATTATATGTTATTATTTAAAAAGTAAGATACATGTATTAAAAAAGTTAATAATTAAAAAAATAAAAAATTTTACCACTTACATAAAAATAAGTGTTTTACCACTCATATTTAATGAAAAATTTCTCTTGCTCAAAATTCACTCTGAAAATTCGACCTAAAAGTTAGAAGTCAAGTAAAAACAAATCTGCATGTGGACCAAAAGCGGGCTGCTCCATATTATTATCTGTTTTTCTTGGTTCCTGCCAACGCCAATAAACAAGTGTCCCAAAACTTGTTTTTCTAAAGACCTAGTTCCGCAAAGCTGACTCAAAAGAAAAAGCAAGTTATTTGATGCCTTTAATTATTATTCTGGTTCTTAAAGGTATTTATTTGCGAACCCAGATCTCTCCGGGCTTCAAAAATTGAGCTCAAGAATTAAATGATTCGGCTAATTAAAATTTGATTTAAAAAAAAAAAATTTAAAAGTTATAATAATTGTAGTCATGGAAATTTAATTACAATGACTCGAATTATTTGATTCTTTGGATCAATTTTTGGGATCCGAAGAGGATCTGAGTTTTTTATTTACGTATAAGTAAGGGGTGTGATATCCACACAACACTTTTTACTTCTCTCATACTTTTTTGGATTTTCGCATTCGGATCGGATGAATTAAAAAAGATCTAACAGACATAAATTAACAGGAGTGTGTGAGAAGTAAAAAGAGATGTGTAGATAGCTCACCCCATAAGTAATAGTTAAAGCTTTCTCTTCGTTCTGTTTAAATCATTTTATTCTCTTTAATATAATTAATATTAAACTAAAATATATAGGCTTTATAGCACATGCCTACATCTTTTTGGACTCGGAATTCCAACTTTTTCTGACTAAAATATATAGGCTCTATAGCACATGCCTATAGGCGACCGTCTAATGAAAAACCATCAAATCAAGGATCCACAGAATATATAAAAACAATATCACATTCTTCCTCCATCTCAAAAATTATTACTGTCAGAGTCTCACGAGAAATGTTCACAGAAATGATGAAATTGGAAGGAGAAATCCCAAACTTTTTCATGGTTTGGATTTTGGTTGTGGCATCACTATCCTACTGTCACACCGTCGGCAACCTCACTTCTCCCGGCACCACCAGACTCCTCGCCATCCTCCCCGTCGTGTTCTTCTTCTTCTACCTCCCTCTCAATCTCACCACCATTTTTCTCGGCGGCCCCTCGTCTTTCTTCCTCGCTTGGCTTGCCAACTTCAAGCTCCTCCTCTTTGCATTCAACAAAGGCCCCCTCGCCACCACCCCTCCCACTTCCATCTATCATTTCATCCCCTTAGCTTGCCTTCCAATCAAATTCCGAAACGACCCGAGAAACCCTGAAAAGAAGACGGAACGTCCAGCGCAAAGAATTTCTAATTCAAAACCTCTCCCAAAAGGCCAGAAGTCGACTCTCAACTACGTGACCAAGGCTTTGATTTTTGCAACGTCAGTACAAGTGTATCACAACAAACACTTTATTCACCCTAAAATCTTACTCTTCCTCTACTCCATTTACATATATACCGGCCTTGAACTTATCCTAGCCTTGGTCGCATCCCTGGCCCGAGTCTTCCTTGGCGTTGATTTCGAGCCGCAGTTCGACGAACCCTACCTGGCCACCTCACTCCAGGACTTCTGGGGACGCAGGTGGAACATCATGGTGAGCAAGATCCTCCACCCGACGGTATACGAACCAGTCCGGAAAATCTCCACCCGTGCCCTAGGGAAAAAGCTGGCCCCATTGCCGGCAGTACTCGCGTCGTTTTTCGTGTCGGCGGTGATGCATGAGCTCATCTTCTATTACATTGGGCGGACGTGGCCCACGTGGGAGCTGACGTGCTTCTTCCTTCTCCACGGAATATGTTTGGCCATTGAGATTGTGATCAAGAAGGCTTTTGACGGTAAGTGGCGGTTGCCTGCCTCCGTTTCGGGGCCATTGGCGATGGCATTTGTGGTGGCGACGGGGGTATGGCTGTTTTTGCCGTCTCTTATGGTGCGGTGTGAAGCGGACGTCATGGCGTACAGAGAATATACTGCATTCGCTGAGTTTATGAAAAGTGTTAGTAACTTTGTCAAAGTTAATTCTTCTTTCTTGATCGTAGCTGGAAAATAAAAGAAGCACTTTCATTATTGTATGATTAATTAGTTAGTGCAACTGAGGAATCCTAGAATTTTATAAATTATCAAAGTTGCAAACCTTGTAATTTTGTTGACACTTTAGAAAAAGTTAATTTACTGCTTTTATTTGATCAACTGCTCGAATAGCACTTCCATTTTGATAAAAATAAGTGCCAATTTTAGTTTGTGGCTGAAGTCAAAGTCGATTTTAACTTAGACAAGTTAGAAATATTAATATAGTTCGAGAATATTTCAGTTAAAGATGATGCAAGATGATTAAGTCTTTATTCGTGACATTTGCGTTTCTATGAATACTTTTCGTACTCAAATTTGAATTATCCTCTACGTTAGTTCTCGTAGCTACTTTTGTGGCTGGCGACCAGAACATTAACGTCGAAGCTTCTTTTGTCACTGTTTGTGTAATCCAGAGCTTGAATCTGCTGGTCCGATCAAAGTCTAATGGTCTTTTTTGTTTCGCGGACCCACCGACCCAGTCCAGCCCAGCCTAATTGCTTCAATTTCTAACTGGAGGCCAGCACAATGCCAGTCTTATTTAAATTAAGCAGTAATATATATTTTCTCTGGAATTCACACTTTTTTTCATGTCAAGAACTTTTTCAAACCTCCTTTTTTTTCAACAAATGTGTACGCACGGATCACGAGGAACCTGCAGCCCTAGGCACCAAGCCAAAAGGTGGACGACGTGACTGTGAGCGCGAGGAGAGGTTCCACCGTTTGCCGACAGATGGTGTGGTCGTTCCACTTTACACTCGTCTGTATTTGGTCTCCCACCCTCCAGTCTCATTTGATGATTGCCTCTTAAAAATAAATTTTCTTTACTTAAAACCCAACATAGTTTTTTGTCTAAATAAAATCCATCATCATTATCATTAATTAAGTTTGACTTCACATATTTTAAAATTTTTAGGCGACTAAAACATCACTCATTACATAATATACATATGACAATTAATGTTATAAAAATTAATGTACATTGATACAAAATAGAGCTAATCTATGAGTAACTATATTACGCGTCCGAAGGACATAACTGAAGCATATATAATCAAGTTTGCATGTGGAAAAATGGCAAGACATTCCATTTAAAAGCTCGGCTCAATCCACAAATGTGGAGTTAGGGAATTGATGGGTTCTCTTAGGTCAGCCTCGGCCTTTCCGTCTTCCATATGAAAAATACCAATGTCTATCTCTTCCTCTTCACGAAAAAGTGCTGGCGGATGATTCGTGTAATATATGCAATTAGCTTTACATCCGTAGTCTGAGGACTCGACAGAAAATGAAGAATTATAACCTAGGAATAGAGTTCTAGTTCCCAGGCTCTTAACCTCAGCGTCGTCGGACCAATCTCCGTTGCTCAATGGCACCTCGAAAACCTTAAACTCAGGGGTAGGTCTAAAAGAACGCGTGACGAGCAATAAGGCCCCTGCTGATTCCACAAGGTACTCTTTCTCACAGAGGTAAGGGAATCCAAGCTCTATCGGCAACATTGGAACAATAACCCTTGCCCTGGCTTGCATGGGATCTTCAATTTCACATACCAAGATTGTACCATAAGCGTCCACGGCATAAAACTTTCCCTTATAGTAAGTTATATCAAAATACAAGTGTCCTTGTTTTTCTGACTTCACAAGGACGTTCCACTGTTGGTCGCCCATTCCCGGCCTACAAAATGCCAGTCTTTCCCAACTATGTATCATGACTGTGTAGTCGGTCGAATAAGAAGGGCTCGACGACAAGACAAATTTCCTTACGAGGAAATCACCAAACAGCGTTTTCAAATTAAACAGGTCCAAGTCCGAGTGATGTTTCTTAAATGTTTCAGCGTCTGGAAGCTCAATACGAGAATGGTTTAAAGGATGCAAGAGATCGAGTTTCGAGTCTTTATCAGATTGAGTCATTAGCCATCCTCGAGAAGAATAACACAACTTTCCCCTGACTAATTCTGGCATATTAAGTTGGAATACCTTACCCTTTTTCAAGTTGTAGAACTCACGCACCGTAGAGGTGGCGGTGGTGGTGGTGGTGGTGCTCTCCTTCTCCTTCTCCTTCTCCGGAAGCATGAGTAATGGAATTTGACGTCTTGTAGTAAAGTTTTCTTTGGTCGCGGCTGATTTCCATGATTTACAAACGGCACCAAAAGCAATAAAATCTTCGATGGCAAACAAGCGCTTGGCGATAGAAGCTATAAGGTCGTGAGGAAGCGTCGACCAGAGAGGCGTACGTTCTATTGGACAAACGAGAGCCATCGGTTAAGTCGGTAAAATGTTTGCCCTACAAGGACGAGAGGGGTGAGGATAGCAATACAAGAGAGCTCTGCGTGTAAACATCTATATTTAATTATTTATAGAGAGAAATATGCTTGATTACCTATAATCCAAGTCCCATATTAAGTATGAATCATAGTTTTCTCGTAGGTTTTGGATTACTTTTGGGTTATCCATTAAATCTTTCAGTTTCCCTGTAGGATTCTAATTTAGTAACATTCGTTTGAATAAATCCTTATTCGTTGATGCCTACAAAATAAATAAATCCTCGACCAATTCCCTGTAGATTTAGCAGAGTGAACTCTAATTTTTTGCCTTCCCAATCTTGATATATTGGGAAATAAAGCAATTTATTAGATGAGGAAAATATAGAAAATTATCTTTTAAATTAGAAAAACTTAAACTTGTAGCTTAGGCAAACGTATATCAAGCCTATAGTTAGTTAGGGCAGTACGCCTAATACATCTCGAAACATTAGATTGGAATAATTTACAATATCAACTTATCTGAGATACGGATACTGAAATGAACATGAGAAACTGTATACGTCAAAGAGAAACTTACTTAATTTCATGCCAAAGAGAAACATCAAGCTTTCTTGTTCATCCGTAGTCTAAAGATTAACCGACCCATCTCACACAACCTAAGGGACCAAATCTCTCTCTCTCTCACTCTCTTTAACGACTCAGATCTCTCTTTCTCTCTCTTCAAATCCTCGGATCCTTGAACTATGGACACATATATACGGAGAGGATCTCGACTCAAATAATGTTAGGGTCACTTCACTACCCACACGCGGCCCAAAAATTGCAGCCCAAATGCATTAATTTTCTTTGAAGAAAGGCTCAACCAAAAATGCACGGCAAATTAAGACCAATGGCACAACTGTAATTAGATTGAAATATGAAAAACAATGAGACGAAACCGGAAAAACAAAAACAACCCAATTCGAAGGCAATTCGAGTTTCATGCACATAGAACATGCCAAGGAATTAACTTTTTTACTTCACATCAATAAAACAGGGTACATACAAACCGCATTATCTACGGCCAAATTATAAAGAAAACAGACCGGACCACGGTTTTCGGAGGATGAAGCAAACAAATATACCGGTTCAAGGTAGTACATCAGCCAGTAAACCTATGTATCCGACCAACTCCCTTCGAAAATTATACATCCAAATCCCAAATGGAAAGTCTGAAACAATTATGCGTGGCTCAATTCTGCAAGAACAAATTCTTCTATATCACTCTCCTTCGGTTAGGATTGGAACAATGAGTGGTTTCATCTGTGCAAGGTATACGATCGCCCACCTACCAAGTACGAAAGGAGCATGCTAGGTTAATATCCAGGAGTGAAAGTTTGAAAAGGAGTAACATTGAAAGTCCACCAACTGAAGTAAATCCAAATTGATTAAATTTTCCAAAAAATTCACCGCAAAAAATCAAGGTGAAGGGTCAAAGACATACATCATCCAACAGCACACTACCGCAGTGATAACAAGTGTAAGGTGGAGCCTGCACAAGAACAAAACAATACGTTTAGCTGTGAGAGGATTTGAAAGATGCCCCCAACAGCAGGAAGGTCCAGAAGTGTTTGAATCTCAATCGTGTATGCAACACTGAGCAGTAAGTCTAGATGTCGATGTTGAGTAAACATCAAAGTAACAACGCCGTATCTCATTTGATGCAGACGCAAATGTCAAAGATAAAAAATCTATACATATTTCATGAATGTAACATCTAAATCATCCACTATAAATTCAACGGGATCTCCTTGATATGTCTAACTAAAACTCTCACTAGTCTCCTTGGATGTATAGAATAAGATGAAGAACACTATTATCAGTCTTCCTTTCACACACATTCCACCGTTTACCTTCTTCAGGCAAGGATAGACAGAAGTTTCGCAGTAACTCATCGACAACATTCATTAGATACACACCAAGAAACATTTAAAACAACATGAAATTTAAATCAAATTATCGAACCTGATTAGCACCATGTTTCATGTTTCCCATGCTAGAGCATCTGGCCAAAATCTTCTTCTCTTCTTAGCACTTTCCCAACAATCTACGATTCACGATTCACTAAAATGCAACTAAATTGTAGTTTATCCATTAGTTAATTACTATCCCAAGTTTCTACCCTTGAAAGATCCTCAATTTTAATTGCATAATCAGCATACAGACTCTAACAGTTCCAATCTGATCATCCCTAAATTCTAAACATCAATAGTTTCCAAATTAACATTCGAAACCACTTCAAATTATCGAATCAATACTGCGAAAATAAGTTGAAAAGGTAAAATCTTTGGAATCAAAAGTAAAACAGAAAACTAGCTGAGTTGCGAGACATACAAATTGGCTGATGCGCCTCTGCCGCAGCAAATTCTGACCATGAGGGAAGCAATTACGCCCACCATTGCAAAGATTAGAGTTGTAACCACAAAACCCATTTCGATCTTATCCGATTCCAACCCTTATTCGTCCGGAAATCACATCCGCAAACAGTTGATCTGCAAAAAGCAATCTTTTTCTGTATAAAACTTGTTACATATCAGAACCCAATTCGATTTTAACGTGTACTTAAAATCGAATTCAATCTTCAACAAAGAGAAATGCAAGAGGAAATGAAAGAAGGAGAGCTTACTGCTTAGTGGTTTGCCTTTATGAATGATATGATTGTTTTCCAAAAACAAATTGTGCCAAGATCAGCCAATAGGGCCGCGGACTTCTTGGCGTCGCGGGGTTTTCAAAGATGGGTTCTCGGGTGTGGATTTCCAGGCCCCCATCTTCTCTGGTTCACGTCTTAAACAAAGATGGCCTTCCTTGCCCTCCTTAAGTTTCGGTTGTGGTGGAGGGGTGACGCTCTCTGTTGTTGCGTCGTTTTTGTATCCCCTCTCATCACTTTATTTGTAGTTTGCCTTTATGGTGCTTGCCTCTTGGTAGGCTGCTCTGGTTCTGGTTGTATGGTCTTTTCAAAAAAAAAAAAAAAACAAATTGTTTAAGTTTTTGCTGTGATGGGTAGAGGATGACAAAGATTGGGGTGTTTTTCGTAGACCGTATGAATTGGAAGGGCATTTTGGTACTTTAAGTCTTCTATCTACATTCCACAACAGCAAATAGCAAATAGTAAAATGTTCTTATGTCATCTCCAACAGAATGACCCAGATGACCAGAGGGTCAAAAATAATTTTTAACCGAGGGCTAGGTCAAAGGGCTCGTGAGCCTCACAGGACAAAAAAGGACCAAAGGGCCAATTAGCTGGCCAACCCAGCCAGCCAGCCCTGGGTCGGGCCAAAAATTTGAATGCAATGGTAGCTAACGTCACGCTGACGTTAGCTAGCCGTTATATTTGATTTTTTTTTTTTTACAAATTTTTTTCGTATAACTTCCTAAACTATTAAACAAAATTAAATAACATTAAGTTGTTGTAGTTTTTAAATTTAAATAATAAATTATGTTTGGCCCTATGGTCCTTTGGCCTTTGGTTGGAGATGATTTTTTGTCACAAGGCTATATTTGGCCCTATGGCCCTTTGACCCTCGGTTGGAGATGATAAGAAATATGGTCTGGATCTCGAACTTGGTGGATTAGAAGGAAGGGATCCGGAGATGATCTCTTTTTGTATTTGGTCTCCCACACTCCAGTCTCATTTGATGATTGTCTCTTAAAAATGAATTTTCTTTACTTAAAACCAGTGGCGGAGCCAGGATTATATGTTAATGGTGTTACAGCCCGTCCCGGAATTATTAATTCCGAAGATGTGAAATTACAAAAATAACCTTGATCGGGATTAAGGTGCGTAAATGTGACGTTGATTTTAATTTAAGTTCTTACTCTTTGATTAATTAGAATATTTTGTGGGTTAAGAACTTAGACTTAGGTTTATTTTGTTTTGTATTAATTTTGTAGTTAAGTTAGGGTAGGACCTCACATGGATCCCACCCCTCAATTCCTTCCCCAAAACCCGTAACATGTCTCTTTCTCTCTTCTGAAACTGAAACACTTCTCTCTCTCTTCCTCTCGATCGTAAACCACCACACACAAACCCACCAAAAACTTCCACCAACGCCGGATGTAAGGTTACCATTGCAACCCTGAGGACTTCACGATCACGTAGGTACCAAATCCAGGTAAGTTTCACTTCGAAAAACCCCTAGTTCTAAAGGTCCCGTGAATGGTACTGTTCATAAACTTCGAATTGGTTGTGTTTTAGGCTAAACCAAGATCGCAGTGAGCTTTAGGAAGTCCTAAGGAAGCTCGGAGTATAACGTTTGGAAGTTTTGGACGTTGGAATCATCTAGTTTGACGTTGAGCTGATTTTGTGAAATTTTGGAAGGTATGATTCTGTGGTTTTTAGTGTTTAAAATCCTTCCATCGTGATTCTACATGTTAAGGGCTTCAATTTGGTATAAAATTCGAGAAAATTGGACGAAAAACGAGTGAGAATAGTTAAATGGAAAATTTCCCAGTTTTCTGGCGAAACCAGTCGCCGGAGAAGACGACGGAGAAGGAATATTCCGTCAACTCTGACGGAATATTCCAACGCCGTTAACTGACGCCGTTAACTGACGTCGTTACTGACGCCGTTAAAGTTGACGGAATATTCCAGGAATATTCCTGACGGCGTTAACTGACGCCGTCAGCATGCAAGGCACGTGGCCGCGCGTAGACCCGTGCCCAATTCGGCGCGTGAGGTATAGAAAAATTATTTTAAAAATACTACGATGCTCGTGAGGTTGTGTAGATCGCGTTAGAATATTCAGTTGTCAAAATTGAGCATCGTATGAGGAATTAATTGCCTAGTTTGGTTTATGTGCGTTAAATGTGCGTTAAATGACGTTTTTTTAGTGGTTTCGCATTTAGGTGGGACTCATAACGAGGACGAGCACATCCAGGGGCGTCAAGGGGGTTACGACCCGGCAACATACCAGTGAGTGGGCATTTGCTTTATATATATATACCTATATACTCGATTTTCTCCCAGAAATCAAACGTAAATGAAAAGTATGTTGAAATAAGATATGAAATATGTTTTGATTGCCATGCATAGAATTTCATGAATATTACGAATTGTTGTATGATGCATATATGTGAAATGGTGCGGTGGACGTACAGGTGAGTATCAGGTGAGTATTATTATTGTATGATGATGTTGAGATATGTTGAGCTCATAACCTGCACCATGATATTAGTGCTTATAATATTCACCGCATCGCACGCTCACCTTGGATCCAAGTAGATGCTAGTCGTACAGACCATAGGAGGTGGTTCCGACAGGCCAGTCGTACAGACCTTTAGAGAGGTTCCGACTGGTGGGTGACCTTAAATTATGTGCACAGATGATTGATGAGAAAAGCACTAGAGCGTAATATTAACCATTAAGTCGTACAGACTACATTAGGTGGTTCCGACTTATGTGCCGAAGGCCGTACAGGTCACAGTTGGTGACTCCGGCAAGATGAGATTTTGAGCTATAGATTCAGCCGTACAGGGCCATTAGAGGGTCTCCGGTTGATTACTTTCTTTCACCTGATTTGTATTATGTTAATGCATTCATACTAAACTGTGAATTTGGCATGGTACATTCTCTATTGAATCTGTTATGAGATTGATGATTGAGATGGTTGAGATATATATATATATATATATATATATATATATATATATATATGCTTATATACTATTTTCTGGGAAAGTATACAGGTTTTTCAAAGAGGGGTTATAAATGTGGATTTATGAAATGATTTGAAAAAGCTTTATTTTCGCCCACTCACGTTTTCTGTTTTGCGCCCCTCCAGGTTCTAGTTGATAGTTGAGGCGTCGGTGGCCTACGAGGACTCCTTCGGCGTTCTGACAAGACTAAATAAATGTAGGATTCACCCGAGGGTGTTGTAAAATAGTTATGGTCCTACTTGACTGCACCTAGATGCTTATGCTCTGTTTATGTGTGTTTAGTACCCTTTTATGCACTTAGAACGCTGGGTTGTTAATATCTGCAATAAGTGGGTTTTTCTTCTTATTTTTGTTGGCTCGTATTTTGTTATATTATCGTTTCCGCCTGCACTTATGGTTACGTCACGCTCACGTGACGGCCAACACGTCCTAGTCTTCGGGTTAGGGTGTGTCAAATGGGGCCATGATAAGTAAGTCTAAAATTAAGCATATTTTTGTTTATAATTTGTCCACGTGGTAATGTCATATTTTTTGTTTATTTGTAAAGCACTAACAAAAAGTAAAATAAAACAGCAAGCACCACACATGACAATCAGCCACGAATCAAGAAGTCAATACATCCAGGAAATATGCAGTCAAGGACAAAAGTGGAAATAAGAACACGAGTTTTTTTTTTGTCAATTAATAAGAATTTGAGTTAAACACATTGCATGGGAAAAAGGAAATTTGAATTAAGAAGAAATTGCACCACATAAGAAGAAGATAGAGGAAAGAAAAGGAAGATTGAAGCAGCAACAACAAAGAGGAGACCGTTTAGAGATAAAAAAACTAACCTACAAACAATTTCTCTCCCAAATTGGCAGGGGTCAAGACAAAAGAAACAAGAGGAAAAACATTGGGTTATTGGGGTCATGTGAGCTCAATGACCTTTGTGTGGCTCCGCTAATACTTAAAACCCAACCAAGGGCGGAGCCAGGATTTTTTTTTTTGGGTGGGCTAGCTGAAATTAGTGCCATAATTTTATATAGTTTTTTTCTTATATAAAATTATATAATAATCAATATAAAAGAACAACAACAGAATATAAATTATTCTCAAAATCATAACCTAGCCGATAATTCAAGGACCATATAAATAATTAAACTAGTAATTAAATCAAGAATAAGTAAATAAAGAGATTAGGAACGTAACAAAAGTGATTTCATTGGAAAATTACAACAGAAAGTAAGGACTTGTGGAGATAGGGATTTAATTGTGGATTAAAAAAAAACTATTTTTCTTATCTTGGTAAGAAGCACAGAGACTAAATGGTCTTTTTCTTTTACAAATAGGATGAAGGGAGACATGAGATAGAACTAATTTATAATTTTTAGCATAAAAATTATTATTTATTACCTATCCTCTACTAAATTATATATTAAATAATAACCTGTATTGAAACTGAGTGGGGTATAAGCACAAAAGAATAATGTTATTCACACACTCATTTTTACCTCCTACACACTCTTATGAATTTTTTGTCATTGATCATCTTCAATTCATTTTATCCGACAGCTGAAAATTGAAAGAAGTGTGTGAGAAATAAAAATGAGTGTGTAAAAACCTCCCTGGGCTACAGCCCACCTTAGCCTTGTGGGTGGCTCCGCCATTGAACCCAACATAGTTTTTTGTCTAAATAAAATCCACTGATTAGGCTCCACATCATCAAAATCATTAATTAAGTTTGACTTCACATATTTTAAAATTTTTAGACGACTAAAATATCACTCATTACATGATATACATGACAATTAATGTTATAAAAATCAATGCACATTAATACCAAATAGAGCTAATCTATGAGCAACTGTATTACGCGTCCAAGGGACATAACTGAAGCATATATAATCAAGTTTGCAGGTGGAAAAATGGCAAGACATTCCATTTAAAAGCTCGGCTCAACCCACAAATGTGGAGTTAGGGAATTGATGGGTTCTCTTAGGTCAGCCTCGGCCTTTCCGTCTTCCATATGAAAAATACCCATGTCTATCTCTTCCTCTTCACGAAAAAGTGCTGGCGGATGATTCGTGTAATATATGCAATTAGCTTTACATCCGTAGTCTGAGGACTCGACAGAAAATGAAGAATTATAACCTAGGAATAGAGTTCTAGTTCCCAGGCTCTTAACCTCAGCGTCGTCGGACCAATCTCCGTTGCTCAATGGCACTTCGAAAACCCTAAACCCAAAGGTAGGTATAAAAGAACGCGTGACGAGCAATAAGGCCCCTGCTGATTCCACAAGGTACTCTTTCTCACAGAGGTAAGGGAATCCAAGCTCTCCGCAACATTGGAACAATAACCCTTGCCCTGGCTTGCATGGGATCTTCAATATCACATACCAAGATTGTACCATAAGCGTCCACGGCATAAAACTTTCCCTTATAGTAAGTTATATCAAAATACAAGTGTCCTTCTTTTTCTGACTTCACAAGGACGTTCCACTGTTGGTCGCCTATTCCCGGCCTACAAAATGCCAGTCTTTCCCAACTATGTATCATGACTGTGTAGTCGGTCGAATAAGAAGGGCTCGACGACAAGACAAATTTCCTTACGAGGAAATCACCAAACACCGTTTTCAAATTAAACAGGTCCAAGTCCGAGTGATGTTTCTTAAATGTTTCAGCGTCTGGAAGCTCAATACGAGAATGGTTTAAAGGATGCAAGAGATCGAGTTTCGTGTCTTTATCAGATTGAGTCATTAGCCATCCTCGAGAAGAATAACACAACTTTCCCCTGACTAATTCTGGCATATTAAGTTGGAATACCTTACCGTTTTTCAAGTTGTAGAACTCACGCACCGTAGAGGTGGTGGTGGTGGTGGTGGTGCTCTCCTTCTCCTTCTCCTTCTCCGGAAGCATGAGTAATGGAATTTGACGTCTTGTAGTAAAGTTTTCTTTGGTCGCGGCTGATTTCCATGATTTACAAACGGCACCAAAAGCAATAAAATCTTCGATGGCAAACAAGCGCTTGGCGATAGAAGCTATAAGATCGTGAGGAAGCGTCGGCCAGAGAGGCATACGTTTTATTGGACAAACGAGAGCCATCAGTTAAGTGGGTAAAATGTTTGCCCTACAAGGACGAGAGGGGTGAGGATAGTAATACAAGAGAGCTCTGCGTCTAAACATCTATATTTATAGAGAGACATATACTTGATTACCTATAATCCAAGTCCCATATTGAGTATGAATCATAGTTTTCTCGCAGGTTTTGGATTACTTTTGGGTTATCCATTAAATCTTTCAGTTTCCCTGTAGGATTCTAATTTGGTAACATTCGTTTGAATAAATCCTTACTCGCTGATGCCTACAAAATAAATAAATCCTCGACCAATTCCCTCTAGGATTCTAATTTAGCCGAGTGAACTCTAATTTTTTGCCTTCCTCATCTTGATATACTGGGAAATAAAGCAGTTTATCAAATGAGGAAAATATAGAAAATTATCTTTTAAATTAGAAAAACTAAAAGTTGTAGCTTAGGCAGACGTATATCAAGCCTATAGTTAGTTATGGCAGTACACCTAATACATCTCGGAACATTAGATAGGAATAATTTACAATATCAACTTATCTGAGATATTGATACTGAAATGAACATGAGAAACTTCATACGTCAAAGAGAAACATACTTAATTTAATGTCAAAGACAAACATCAGCCTTTCTTGTTCTTCCGGAGTCTAAAGATTAACCGACCCATCTCACACAACATGAGGGACTAGATCTCTCTCTTTAACGGCCTAGATCTCTCTTTCTCTCTCTTCAACAGCTAGAATCCTCGGATCCTTGAACTACGGACACATATATACGGAGAGGATCTCGACTCAAATAATGTTAGGGTCACTTCACTACCCACACGCGGCCCAAAAGATGCAGCCCAAATACATTAACTTTCTGTGAAGAAAGGCCCAACCAAAAATGTATTGCAAATTAAGACCAATGGCACAACTGTAATTAGATTGAAATATGAAATACAATGAGACGAAACCGGAAATTCAAAAACAACCCAACTCGTAGGCAATTCGAGTTTCATGCGCGTAGAATATGCCAAGGAATCAACTTTTTTATTTCACATCAATAAAACAGGGTACATAGAAACCGCATCATCTACGGCCAACTTCTAAAGAAAACAGACCGGAGTACTCCGGTTTTCGGAGGATGAAGCAAAAAAATATACCGGTTCAAGGTAGTACATCAGCCAGTAAACCTATGTCTCCAACCAATCTCTCTTCGAAAATTATACATCCAAATCCCGAATGGAAAGTCTGAAACAATTATGCGTGGCTCAATTTAGCAAGACCAAATTCTTCTATATCACTCTCCTTCAGTTAGGGAAGCAATCACATCCGCAAACAGTAATATTTTTCTCTCTAAAACTTGTTACAGATCAGAACCCAATTCAATTTTAACGTGTACTTAAACTCGAATTTGATCTTCAACAAAGAGAGATGCAAGAGGAAATGAAAGAGGGAGAGCTTACTACTCAGTGGTTGCCTTGAATGAATGACATGATTGTCTTCCAAAAACAAATTGTTACGTTGCCCGAGGCTCTAACCTCTGGTTTTTGCTGTGATGGGTAGAGGATGACAAAGATTGGGGTGTTTTTAGTAGTAGACCGTATGAATTGGAAGGGCATTTTGGTACTTTAAATCTTCTATCTACATTCCACAATAGCAAATAGTAAAAGGTTCTTATGTTAAGATGATATTTTTAGGCGTGTATAGATGTACACACTCATTTTTACTTCTAAAACATTTTTTTAATTTTCGGTCATCAAATTAAATGAATTAAAAAATATCAAATGACAAAAATTAATAAGAAATGTGTGAGAAGTAAAAGAGTTGTGTGGATCTCACACTCCTATTTTTAATGCCCTCAGAACTTTAACATCAATCTCTCATTTCTCTAAAATTTAAATATTGCCACTTTACACTCTGTAACGTTTTTTAAAAATGATTTTTCATTACTATTATGGAGAGAGATGGTAGAATTTTTTAATGAATCGTGAAGATAACGTTTTTGGATGATATGAAGAAAGGAAAGCTCGTCACGAAGAATTACTCTCGCGGAGGTGCTTTTGTTGGGGTTCACGGAGCATCAGCATGCACTTGTAGCCCTTAGAGATCCGAACAATGCTCCTGGTAGCTTAATTATTTCTGCAATGGGATTATATGATCCATTTGGCATATTACACTGATATGGATATCTATACACGCACGCACGCACATATATATGTGTGTGTGCGCGCGCATAAGCGCGCAGCTCAACATGATCGTGTTCCAAAAGGCGTGATTACTGATCAGTTCAACAAACAGAAACAAAAAGGTGACAAGCGAAAGCTGGATGAATACTCTGTTCCAAATAGAATTGGTGATGATGGAGCTGCCCTGAAAGACAGAATCTCTAAGAGGCCGTCGCCAGACGGAACGTTCCTCCTTTTCCCGATGTGAGTGAGAAATCTTTTGCACATTTTGGCTTGGTGCACTACGGCTGCAGGCCCCTCATGATCCGCACGTACACATTTGTTGAAAGAATAAAATGTAAAAAAATTCTTGACATGAAAAAAAGAGTGAATTCCAGATGAAATAAATAGTACTGCTCAACTAAAACAAGATTGGCATTGCGCTCGTCTCCACTTTGAAATTGAAGCAATTAGGCTGGGCTTGTACATTAAATTAATCTAAATAACGTAGAAGAAATTCAAATATGAGTGCAAAAGGTATTCGTGGAAAATAACAAGCCAAAAATGAGGCATAATCGTCTTGCATCATCTTCAATCAAAATATTCACAAACTATATTGCTCTTTCTAACTTGACTAAGCTAAAATCGACTTTGACTTGGGCCACAAACTTTAACAAACAAGGCAAAATTGGCAATTATTTTTATCAAAATGAAAGTGCTCGACAAAGTTTGCAACTTTGATATATAACTGATTAAATTCTAGAATTGTATTACGAGTTAAAGAAATTAACAGGGGAAACAAATTAATGAAAAGTAGCTTAGAATTGTATTACGAGTAAAAGAAATCAACAGGGGAAACAAATTAACGAAAACTAGAAGGTTCTGCACTTTAGGCACCATGTATGTGCTGCCAAGACCATCATCCTAGCTAGCTGGAACATTTACACTAGCTAATATTTTGATCTCGGCGTATCATCCTACCAAATATATCTGCTAAGACAATCATCCTAGCTACCTGGAACATTTACACTAGTTAATATTTTGATCTCAGCGTATCATCCTACCAAATATATGCTGCTAAGACAATCATCCTAGCTACCTGGAACATTTACACTAGTTAATTTTGATCTCAGCGTATCATCCTACGTAAGGCACCATCCATGTGCTGCCAAGACCATCATCCTACCAACTTCTTGTACTCCAAAACACGGTGACTAATCAGCCTAGCATCTGCATCAAGAAAGGGTTTCGGCATGTATCCGGCCTCCAAAAACGCTATCGCACCCGGGTCCAAGAACGCTGGCTGGTCATACCAATCAGCGGTACTGCATACTCCGTAAATTGGTGCTGTGAAGTCATAATCCCCGCGTAGAGTTCTCACTGCCTGCATGTATAACACCAACATGGACACCCATCAATTTATTTTGATCTCAGTTAAATTAATTATGGCTATATATATATATATATATATATATATATATATATATATATAAAATTAAAATCGAATTCGATCTTCAACAAACAGAAATGCAAGAGGGAATGAAAGAGTTAATAAGCCAAATTTTTACCTGTGGTCCAGCAACCAAATCTCCCATCAAGATGCAATCAAATAAAGTCAGGTTGCTCTCGACGGCCTCAACAGCTTCAGGGGCACTATTAACTCCATAACACTTGATGCCCGCTACACCTTCGAACAACCCGCCATTCTTTTCACGATTAAACAGGTTCTTGAATGTATGTTCGTTCATGAACCGGGAAAAATCTTTGTCAACAATGAGGAAATGTAGTATAATCTCCCCACCGTTTTCTGTGTTATTCTTCTACACGATTGGACCTGTAGAGCTCTCGGCGTCTGAAACTTCTTCCGCCATGCGGGAATCTTGAATTTCTCTGAATCTCTTTCTTTCTCCGACTTTCCTCTCTTTCTTTCTCTGACTCTCCTCTCTTTCTTTCTCCGGACTTTTCTCTCTCCTCTCTCTCTCTCTTTCTCTGAATATGTGAATCTCTCCGATATTTCCTTAGTTAATGATATACTGGCTTCCCCAGCTCTTATATAGAGCAGGGTTCTGCAGGACCTTCGTCGTAAGCATAAAAAAAAAGGAACTTTAACGAAAAGCTCCGGTACTGTTTACTTTAATGAAAAACCACATTTTTACACTAAAAAGTCAATCATGGTACTATTCACTTTACCCTTTATTTTGTCCTTATCATTAAAACTCAAAGTTTTCAAGCTCTTTTCATTAGTTTTCCTTAAAAAAAAGGGTGAATTTGAATGGGTTCCTATTTATCAAGGTTTCTTTTACTGAAATTTTGTTGATTTTTTGTTTTTGGTTGAGGTCCTGAAATTAATACAATAATGCATTTTTAGGTAGTTATTATAATTTTTAAATTAAAATGATATTTATAGTTATTTATATTAACTAGATTTTAAATAAAATTCATGATTTGTGGGTAAATAAAATCCATGATTTGTCATTACTTATATTAATGACATTTTACACACGAAAAATTGATAATTTTTATATAGTGCATTTTATGAACTCATTTTACACAAGGATGTCGGGCCCCTAAGGAGGGTGGATTGTAAGATCCCACATCGCTTAGGGGGTGTGGATTTTCTAAGCCTTATATATATATATTCCCACCTCAAATTAGCACAAGACCTTTTAGGAGCTCACTGGTTTCGGAGTTCGTTGGAACTTCGAAGTTAAAGTGAGTTCGCGAGAGCAATCCCAGGATGAGTAACCCATTGATAAGTTATTGTGTGAGTTCCCAGAAACAAAACCTTGAGGGGGTGGTAGGGGCCCAAAGCAGACAATATTGTGCTATGGGCTGGAATCTGACATTTTACATACAAAAAGTTGGTACATTTTATACAAAAAAGGAGAAATATTTTATATAAAAAAATGGCTACATTTATATATGTAAAAATAATGGGTACATTTTAGATTAAAAAAATTAATACTTTTTACATTAAAAAATGAGTACATTTTACATAAAACAAATGGTACTTGCAAAAAAAAAAAAAGGTACATTTTACATATAACAAAGTGATACATTTTTAAAGACAAATGGGTACATTACTAATAAAATATGGGTACAAATAAAATGTTAAAAAAATATGAGTACAAATAAAAGTTTGAAAAATATAGACACAAAAAGAAATTAATATATGGGTACAAATTAAAATTGAAAGGAAAATTGGTACAATTTAAAGAAAGGATTGCAAATTAAAATAGGTACAAACTAAAAATTAAAATATATGATACAAAATTTAGCCATAAATTTAACTATATCAAATGTAACATTTCTAACATTAAATGAATATATTTTGAAATAAAATTTAATTATCTTGATATGTAAATTATTTAATTATTGAAATTATTAAAACCAAGGGACCTTGATAAAAAAATTGAAAATGAATAAGATTTCAATTAATAGAATTGAAAAAAAGAGGGACGGGAATTTCTTCCAAAAAAAAATATGTGCACACGTAATCGAAAAATATTAACGGAAAAATTATCGCCGTCAAATACTAATATGCTATTAATAAACGTACCACGTCACTTGTTTGACGATATTCACAAAGAGAGATTCATATTAAGGTGCAAAACATACTAATGTTTAGGGAAAACAACTTGCACATAATGAATTTATCGTCATTTTGACATCCTCCATTCAGTTACGCATGACCAT
Source organism: Crataegus laevigata (assembly GCA_963580275.1). NCBI lineage: Eukaryota > Viridiplantae > Streptophyta > Magnoliopsida > Rosales > Rosaceae > Crataegus > Crataegus laevigata. The sequence continues at coordinate 712,651 of OY756939.1, forward strand.
ATGACGAAAAATTTGTACGTGTTAATGTATGACCGGAATTCCACTTAACGGTAATCTATTGTAATTGACGGATGCCACGCCGGTTGGGGCCAGGGATGGGCAACGGTTATGGCGGGCGGGTAACCGCGGTTATTTATTTATAACCGTCTATTCTTATACCCGCATAACTGTTTACCTGCTGGGTAATTGTCTAAACGGTTATACACATACCCATAACAGTTTATAAACGGTTAACCATACCCATAATCGCGTATCCATTTAACCGTAACCGTTTATTACCTGTTTACCCATTTATCATTTTTAACCCGTTTATCCTTTCTTTTTTACCATTTGCTCTTTTTTCACCTGTCTACTTGTTTTTTTAACAACTTGAAAATTAAAAAAGAAAAATTTGTCTTAATTTTTTTTCTTCTAACAATTAAACACCGTTATAGGTACATTCATCATACATTTCGGCATTTTAATATTTAAATCCTTATACCATTCCATTAATTAAAATAATAGTTTATGGACGATATTTTTAACTGTTAACAATGAAGGTAATATAAAATTTGCTAAGTATTATTGGGTTACGAAAACTATTAAAAGACATTATTCTTGGATTATTTAACTCGGAATGTAAAGTATTAACATAATATATATAATGGATCATGAAATTTAACGTGGTTAAGGAAAACTATATTCTATTAGCTACAAAAATCATGCACTATAGTCAATAGCATTGATCTAAGTTTTGTCTGATAAAGAACATGATTTGTGTTAATTTTACATATATAAAATAGATGGGTAAACGGTTATCCGTTTATAACTGCGGTTAATATCCATAACCGCCCATTTAAATTTTACGGGTAAACGGTTATACCCATTACCGTTTATTTATCTAAACGGTTACCTATAGCCGTAACTTTTTAATTTAAATGGATGGGTAACCGCGGTTACCTATAACCGATGGGTAACCGCGGTTACCTATAACCGATTGGTATTTGCCCATCCCTAGTTGGGGCAAACTAATTTTGACATCACTATGGGCTGGGCTTGACATGGAAATTGGGTTTCATTTTATATTTGGGCCTTAGAACAAAAAAACTACAGCCCTTTTACATTTTGGCGGCGGAAGCGCACCAAGCACGTGGATTGCCACGGATTTGGCGACCATATGAATATATGTACGTTTTTATTATCTTCATGAGCAGAAATTTCAATCGACCCCAAAACGAAAAAAAGAAAAATCTCTCCGCAAAGTAACAAGGAACTAAATTCACAACCGATACTCGATCCCTGTTGTTGAATCAAAAGGTAATCATCGAGTTGTGGAATGAATTGGTAAATTGTTGAAATTTTTAGGTTTTGGAATCAGCTTTCGTTTTCCTGGGAATTAGGATTTTCTCTCTGAATCGGTGTTTGTTTCTCGGGAAAATTGCGTGGTTTTGCAGGGGTTAAAATGTCGACGGCCGATTTGATACTGAGACCTGAGTGTGGCGGATGTAAAACGACCAAGGATTTATACGGAAGCAATTGCAAGCACTTGACTCTGTGCGACGACTGTGGCAAAAAAATGGCTCTCAACCGCGCCAAGTGCAACGAGTGCGGCGCCGTCGTCACTCGCTTAATTCGAGTTCGCTCTCTCTCTCTCTCTCTCTCTCTCTCTCTCTCTCTCTCTCTCTATATATATATATATATATATATATATATATCTGTATGTATGTAAACATTAATTGATGTATTTGTTCCGAAATAGGAATATAATGTTCGAGCGAGTACTGTCAATGACAAGAACTACTTCATTGGGAGATTTGTGACGGGGTTGCCGAGTTTTTCAAAGACGAAGAATTCTGAAAATAAATGGTCTCTCCACAAGGATGGACTTCAAGGACGCCAACTTAGTGATGCCATGCGGGTAATTTTCAATTCAAATTATGCCCATTGGCTATTACTTGCTTGGTTTTCGCCATTTTGCGAGTATCTTTTGGAGATTGTGTTGCTATAGCTAATAACCACTATAAAGTTATGAGTTTTTACTTGTTTGTGACCCGATTGTGTCAGCATTTTAAAGCACGAGTTGAGTTTCAAATGCTTTCTGTTCTTGTAATTTTGTGTCATTATGTTCCTCTCGGAATTAGTAAGTTGTGGGATGTTTCATGAACTGACATTAGGATCGTTTGCACTCCTTCATATTTACATTACGTTTTGTTATGTAGGAGAAGTACAAGAATAAACCCTGGGTTTTGGAGGACGAAAGTGGTCGGTCTCAGTACCAGGGTCATCTTGAAGGTGCACAGACTGCAACCTACTACTTGCTAATAAAGCATCCCTCTGGAAAGGAGTTTTCTGCTATTCCTGCTGGTTCTTGGTACACAGGCCTGACCAATTTTTACTACGGCTTTTTTAATTTTACGGTTCATCACTATTAGTCTTGGCATGAATGTGGGTAAAAGCATTTCATAATTACCAATTATGGCCACAGTCGTTCTATTCATTAGCTTATCAAAACAAGGTTGTTTCAACAATATCTCTTAGGTTCAATTTCAACAAGGTTGCACAGTACAAACAACTTACATTGGAGGAAGCCGAAGAGAAGATTAGTAATAGGAAAAAGACAGCAGATGGATATGAAAGATGGATGATGAAAGCTGCAAATAATGGAGCTGCTTTATTTGGTGAAGTGGAGAGGTTTGACAAGGATAATAGTGTGGCTGGTGGGAAGGGACGAAAAAAGACAGCTGCTGGTGGTGATGATGAAGAAGGAAATGGTTCAGATAGAGGAGATGAGGATGATGAAGAAGAGTTGGAAAGGAAAAAAAGATTGAACAAAAGTGGTGGTGATGGTGATGATGATGATGATGAAGGCGCAAGGGGAGGTGATGCGGACATGGATGATGATGATATCGAGAAGGGTAAACATTTATCCTTTTTTTTGTTTTGCCTTATAAACAAAATATCATGAGCGCTATTTTTTTTCCTTTCTACCCAATACCATTATTTGTCACCACAAGTTTTCAGAAGAGTGAAATTTAGCTTGTACCTACTTGCCATGGAATGATGCTGCATATACAGACATCGTACCCGCCTGCCTTTTTTTTACATTTTTTTATTTTTAATTTGTCTCGTGAAGAGTAATGGTGGTTTTATCCACCTTTTTTCTGTAAAGTATTTGATTATCTGATTACTTCATTAGTAAGGGTTTTTATGTTAGTTCTATGTTTGGTCATCCATAGGGATAGTCGTATCAAATAAGTCTTGTCCAGATGTCTTTTTTTTGTGAACAGAACAGGGCCACCTGATGAAGTACATTATAACCATGTCTGGATTATGTTTGTTCCATGTCTTCCTTTTTAATAATCAAGTCTCCACTTATTGAAGGTGATGACTGGGAGCACGAAGAAATTTTCACTGATGATGATGAAGCTGTTGGCAACAATCCTGAGGAAAGGGAAGATTTGGAACCAGAGATTCCAGCTCCTCCAGAAATTAAGCAGGTTTGTTGCACAAATGTCCCCCAATTGGTTAATTTCTATATTATGCATTATGTATCTTTAAGTATGCCTTCTACTAGTAAATATCTGGTTTTGATGATACATATAAATATTTAGCTGTTGAACTAAAAGAGGGGGGCCTGGAGGTATAGTGGTTTTAATTTATAAAAAATCATTGATGCTTGCTACGCACTCTTTTTGTATTATGTAGAACCCACAACCACTATTTGTTAAGAGTTCAGTTAGAAACTAATACTGATGAAGATAATAGGTAGATGGATTTTGATATTTGTCTACAAATTGATTTGAACTTTTTTATACTTGAAAACTATGCTATGGAATATAGTACAGCAGTCAAGACCTAGTTATCTTGCATGCTCAATTTGGGGGTGTGTCTCGGGTTTTTCTGTTAGTTCCCTTCGCATCTTGATAATTCCTTGTGCTATTATCTGTTCAAGTTTGAGCCTCAATTTTGTTGATATGAGTGATAATCATAATGCTTTGATTTCCTCTTCTTTTGGTACTGGTGTTTTCTGTTTTCACCATGTATGTTGTGCTACGTTGGAAGTTCGTACAATATGTAAGTTTTATCCATGGTGCAAGTGCTTTGTACATTGTGGCTCTTTGTACAATTTAAAGATGTCCTTTTTAAGTATGTTTTATTCTCACAGGATGATGAGGACGAGGATGAAGATGACAAAGAGGGTGGACTGAGCAAATCAGGAAAAGAGTTGAAGAAGCTACTTGGGCGAAGTGGTGGGCTGAATGATTCAGATGTGGAGGATGACGACGATGACGATGATGATGTAAGTTATTTATTTATTTTTTAGCATACTCAATAGGATGATGATGTAGATTCCAATTTCCCATAATAACAACTCAAGTGCTTTACTTGTCTATTTAGAACTGCATCTGTTATATGATTTTATTTTTTTCCCTGTACTACGTGCATTTTGAAAAGCAATGGGATATTTTTGTGAAGCTACCAGTATGTTTTATTCATAGACACGGGAGTTTTGAAGATTTGATTTGCATGTAAAAGTGCATCACAGCTCTTCTCCCGCTAATTCGCCTTTTCTTTCTCATGTGTCCAGATGGATGATGATATTGGCTTTCCTTCGGAGCTGGCTCCAAAACAGAAGGATGCACCCAAAGAGGAACCATCTGACAACAGTCCCTCAAAACCAACACCTTCTGCGTCCAGTCGAGGAACCACATCAACCTCCAAGTCCTCAAAGGGAAAGAGAAAATCAAGTGGCGATGATGCCAAGGCATCTAACAGTGCACCTCCAAAGAAGGTCAAGACTGAAAATGTACGTTTTGCTACTTTGTTTTTATCAGATTTATTTTTGGAAGCTTTGAAACTCCCCATGCTCGCAAATGATGTGCTATTCATTTATATTGTATCCAAATCAGGAACAAAAATCCATCAAAGAGGAGCCTGTGTCTGTACCTGCTTCAAAAAGTAGTGCGCCTCCAAAAGGTACTCCACCGGTGAAAACGGAGCCATCATCATCTGGTGGACGCGTAACCGAGGAAGAAATCAGGGCCGTGTTGATGCAGAGAACACCACTCACCACGAATGAACTTGTTTCTAGATTTAAGGGAAGACTCAAATCGTCCGAGGTACGATCCATCACATTTATACCATTGTTTGGACTCATTTTCCAGGCTCTGCCCTCTTCTGTTTTGAATTTGAAGAACGTAGACTGATTAATTAGAATTGTGGTAGTTTCCTTACTTCTTCATTCTGTCTATGGTGCAGGAAAAGGCTGCTTTTTCGAGTATTCTAAGGAGAATTTCTAAGATAAAGAAGGGCAACAACGGAACCAGCAGCTTTATAGTACTGAAAGAACGATGATTCGATCCCCCAATACACTGAGGTGCCCTCTCTGAGGAATTACGGCTAATCTGTGGTGTATTGATCCTTGTGTATAATTGAGATTGTATGATGCTAGCATCAGTCGCTCGTGGGTGCATGACTAGAATAGTAGTCATTGATCCTTGTGGGCTCTCCAGAGATCAATGGCTAGAACAACTCTCTCTGCTTATAGCCCTGTTGTGCTCGTAGTTATACTAAATCGTCGGAATTTGTTATTTTCTTTCGTGTTTTTGGGGTGTGACTACAATATCCCGTTGTTTAATCGCTTCGTTGCTAACTCGAAATGAATTGATTTAAAATTTTAAGAGTCTCCTTTTTTTACTAGATTATAATTAATACAAGCCAAAATCCAAATTGATACCAATCCTCACTCTCTTACTAAATGAGAATTAACACGCATCAATTACTACTAACTCTAAATACTCAATACATAACAAAGCAACCCAAATGACAACGTCATGAGGCTTGCAGTGAGATGGGCCGAACCAGAAGGGGTTTTGGGCCCTTCAGCTGCAACCACCTTGGAGCCCTTTGATTCTGCCACGTGGGAGTTGGACGTTTCAGGAGCTTGGTATGTTTGAGGCATAACTTCCACGTGTAGTTTGAGGCCCTTCTTGCAGCTCTCGACGTTACTGCTAGCGAAGTACCGGAGTCCTTCCTTGTCCATTGCGATGCTATCCAGGCCGTCCGTGAACATCCTGATTGGGTTGGTTACATCGCACGATTCAAATTCTTCCTTGCTCTTCACTTCAGCTATGTACCCATGCGCCGCGGAGTAGGCTAGCCCTGTTCATTTTCAAAGAAGTGAGAGATAAAAATTAAAGAATTCGAATAATGAACCAAATGCATGAAAATATCCTTTCTTTCTTTCCACTTTATTCTCCTTTTCTTCGGGAACAGATAAATGGTTTGGTTAGAGGTGCCAAGAAAACTAAACAAAAATTTGAGAGAAGTTTAGGGCTGGTTTGCAATTGCTTTTATCGAAAATATTATATGAATTGCAAAAAATTCAATTTAATAGCTAGTTTTTCGTAAATACTTCTAAATTTTTTGTCAAGCGATGTTAGAACATAATTTTCATAACACACTATTGGTTTTTGTAACGCATAAGCACTTTTAAGTTTTTGCCGACATACTAAGCGATTTAACCATTTCAGAAGCAGAGCAATGAAGCATAAACTGATACAACTCTTTATAATTTGGTAACTTCGACTCCATTAATAACCACTTATGAATCTCCTTCCGGATTACGCCAATTATCTCAACTTTTTTTTTATCGAACTAATCCGTTGACGCAAATAATTCATGAAAAAAATCGAGTTATCCGTGCCCTATAAGTAAAACCAAACAAATCCTTATTAAGCTTCAGAGAGAGGAGGAGAGAGAGAAGACTCACACATCTTATCTCCGGCCCTAAATGTTTTGCCCGAGGACCAAGAAGCGAGGTCGGATGATGGATCCCAGCCGCGGTCTCCTCCGACCACATGGTGCACTTGTGCTCCAACCAAGGTCCCTCCGAGGCTCACGGCGGCGATACCAACGGCCAAAACAGCAACCGCCACCTTCAATATTACAGCTCCAGCCATTAGCTCACAAGAGTCTCTCCTCTCGGCACCAGCCAAAGTGCTTGCTTTTATCTCTTTTTTCTGAACAAAAACTAAATGCACGAGAGAAAGAAAGTGATAATGTGTGGGAGAAGTAAAGGCGCACCTTTTTCGAGTTTTAGCAATAAATTACTTTCCAAGCAATTTCCCACTCGTCTAAACCAAAATAAGGGAAGACTGGTGGATGATACTGCTGTGTTTGTTGGCCCCCTCTACTTGTACGCCTACCAGGCCACTACCCTACTCCTTTTTTTACGAGAATGCCCCTCTGTTGTTTTGCGTACCAATGCACCGTCGCCACTTGGAGGTGGTTAAATGCCTTCAAAGGGAATTGAATCCCCTCTCCGAGGCTTTTCCTCGGAATTTTGCTGAGCAAACAACATGAGCCGTTGAATTTTGATCAAACGGCTACAATTATTATAATTTTAGAGGGGGCCTCCTTATTATACGCCTACCACTGGGCCACTACCCTACTCATTTTTACGAGAATGCCCCTATGTTGTTTTGCGCACCAATGCACGGTCGCCACTTGGAGGTGGTTAAATGCCTTCAAAAGAAATTGAATCCCTTCCGAGGCTTTTCCTCGGAATCCTGCTGAGCAAATAACACGAGTTATTGGATTTTGATCAAAGGGCTATAATTATTATAATTTTAGAGGGGGCTTCCTTATTTGTAGCCGTTTGATCAAAATCTAATGGTCTGTGTTATTTGCTTGGCAAGATTCAGAGGAAAAACCTCGAAGGGGATTCAATTCCCCTTCAAAGTGAGAAATTTTTGGAGCACAGCGGGTATACTAAAATGTCATAAGACAAGTGACCTGTAGACAAAAAAAAAAATCAATTATTTGTATTATAACATTTGGTGTACCAGATTGTATTTCCAGCACACCGAAAAAGTTGTCTGCATAGTAATGAGTGTGGTCTTGTGCTAGGGTACCCCGTAGCATAGCAAGTAGTAGCACTAAGGACGTTCCACCTAATTACCAATTTATTACCATATGCCAACCTTGACGTTCGTTCGTGGCCTAGACCTGGAGCGTCACTTGCATTATAGGTTTTACCACTGCCTTGGCTTCTCGAGTCACTAATACAATTAAGTTCCTGTAAAAAGAGTTATACAAATGATCTTGTATTAGTGGTTCAAAATGTCATAGACGATACACATGTGTACCTTCATTTCATAAGAATTTTTCTCCATTACCAAACCTTCATTACGTACTCATTACTAACAATCTCATGCGACCATTAAACATACTATAAGAATTTGGAATGTTATACATACTAATTATATGCCCTATTATAAATGTTAAGCACAAGCATGCCAATGCCCTAATTCTACACTTCTCTAATATTTTAAGCTCTTTCGATAAGATAATTATAAAGCTAAGAATTCCGCAGTTAAGTACACGAGTCCACCAGCCGAGCATAGTAGTGTGAGGTTGTAATTAAACAGAGCATTAACGTGATTGATTGTATAATAAGACTAATTAAGCCAAGCCCTAAGCCTTGAAGGTCATATAAGCAAATCACTTTATGATCAATTTAGATGAATTAAAGCTTGCAGACGAAGACCCATACCTGGAGTGGAGGTAATAAGAAGGGCACCCTATGTCCCTACCAATCATGGGTAGTAAGCAAAATCAAATGAATTGAACTCAGATAAATTAGCGTTGCATAAGAAGACCTTGTGCCTGAAAGGAGAAGGGCACCCTACCCGTTATGGCAATATCAAAAGGGGTGTGCTATCCACACAATTCTTGATAATTTATGTCCGTTGATCTTCTTCTATTCATCCGATTCGACGGCTGAAAATTAAAAAGATGTAAGAAGTAAAATATGATCGCTTCCGTTCATACGCACAACATGAACTTCGTCCTAAATGAAAATCGACTACGTTACTATGTATAATCTCTATTTGAGAAGATTTCTTGCAATTGGTTGTATATTTATTGTTTTTATCGCTCATTCTACTGTATCTACCTCTCACTTTTATCGTAAAAAAATAAGAAGATTTATCCATTAGAATATACAGTCAAAGAGTAGGAATCTCCTCCATTAATTTGGTACACAAGCAATTACGGTATCCGTCAGTCAGATACTTTGTTAGTTTCGTGGGACTTGTGTCTTCTATCAATGAGGAATTGGGATGGGGATTGTCTGTCCCCACTTATCATTCATTTCTTATTTTTTTTATGTGAATCGTCACGGTTAAGTTATGTCAAAATTTTATATTTTTATTGCTTCATATTATTTTTTGTCTTATTATCTCTATTAAAAAATTAATATAAAATATTGACGTGGTTTAACTGTGACCGTTCAAATAGAAGAGGATGATAAATGGAGGGCAGACCATCCCATCCGAGGAATTGGTCCTACTTAAGATTGCCGAGTTTTATGCTCTCAAGTCTCAACTCTGAAGAATTTTCCAACAAAAAAAAGGAAAAAAAGGGTTGGATCAATGCAGACATGCTATAAATAAAAAATAAATAAAAATAAAAATTTACTTATTGGCGAGATATAGAAAATCTATAGATTTTGATACACTGATTTTGGAGCAATATACATATCACATGACTCGCAGCTTACCAGTTGTTGCTGCATGGATCACGTCCCGGCCAACCGATTTTCCACTCTTCAAAGTCTACTACCTAAAGATAATCCCTTCCAACTTCCACATGCATCATCACTAATTACTTATTGTGTGAAACTGGAAGCCATCGTAATAAAGCAAACGCGCATCAAAACCAAAAACCAAATATGATAACGACAATTGGGTGTGTTTGGTAAATTAAGATATGAAATCTTAATAGGGTAGATTATGTATTAATCGATGTCTTCATCATTATCGCTGTCGTCCGATGGGTAAAATATGATAATATCAGCTTCTTCAGGCAATCGAAAGCTCACCTTCTTTTTCGACTTATGAGTTTTGGACTCATTTAGTTGTGTATTAATACTTCTGCAGCTCATTGACGTCGAAATATCAGTAATGACCAAGTTTGCCCCATCAGATTTCTGACCCTCATTTTTTACGGGTCTCTCGAGGCAGAAGCTGTCTTTTGCTTTAGAGAGAGGAGGCAATTTGGACGAAGAAGAAGATGCAGCTGGGTGTATCCTTTTCGAGCTGGGTCTAAGCACATACAGTTCGCCTCCGTTGATGTTGCAGTTATGATCTGCCTTGACATGGCCGGGAGAGGACAAGAGCCATTCTTCTAGAGTTATCATCCTGGTCCCATTCCCGGCTGCTCCCACAATTCGAGTATTTTTTGTGTAAGTCTTGTACTTATTCTTCTCCTTCTCTGGGGCCAATTGTCTCTTCCTTTTCTTGTTCTCCGATTTTAAGCAGTCCGGTTTCAGAAACTCCATGATCCACGGCACTGGACTCGGATTCCCACCACCATGGCCGCCAGATGATGACGATGAGGACTTGAAATTGCTTTGGTTAGCTCCCATTTCCGACCCTCTTAGCCTCTTGACTAATTACCAAGTACGTAACTAATCAATATATGAGCGAACGAACGAACGAAAGAGACTTAACCCACCATATGTTCGTTGCAGATGAAATGAAAACACGTTAAAGATGAGAAATGTATTGACTTTGTTTTTGTGGGGGGTTTTTAAAGAAAATTTTAAACGGAGATGCCTAGAGGTTTAATGTTGTTCATGAGCACAATGAAAGCTTAGGTAACGTCAAATGTTTGGTATTTTTGTTTCCACTTGATGTGCTACTCCTTCATATAATTGCATGCATGATAACTTGGCAAATACGCGCTTAATTGCACGATCATCAATTTGTTAACATATATTATGTAAAGATCAGTAAAATATAATTAACAAAATACAAACAAGAACCACTGTATAGGCGTAGGTGGGTTGGACTATTCTTCATCTTACTAAGCCAACGCTCACTACCCAATTAAAATTTACAAGTTGGATTTTTAGATTTTGACGTCAGAAAAATGGCGATAAAAACAAGTTTGATGCTTGCGTTGCCCTTTTTGCTTTCATCAGATTCAAATCAAGGAGATGAATGGTATATAGGAATGTATGTGCTAGCTCATCGGGATCTTTGTCTTCTTTCAGGAGGTAGTAACAGAGAATCCAAATGGGGTATATAGCTAAGCTACTGCTAAACAATGAGATCTGTTACCTGTAGTGACGGCTCTGTTTGTCTTCATTGTCAATATAAAATTTGCATGTATATCGTATATGAATATATATAGAGATATGTATGATTGTTATTGCAGCTTCATTTCCTATGTCGTCTTTGTTGTTTTCTATTGACATGCAAACATCAACCATATTCATTCATTCAAGAAAAGTGAAATATTCAGAAAATATTGGGTTGAAGCTATTTCTACTGCTCTAAATTTGATTAATCAATTGCCTATTTTTGGTCTTTTTGTTTCTCCGTACTACAAGAAATCAAATTAATATAGGCAAAAATATTTGCCTCTACAAACCACCAATAGGGGCAAATATATAGAAAAATCGCCCCTACTAACAAGGAGTGGCAGAAAATAAATTCGCCCCTAAAAAGGCTGTTGCTATTGTTATTAGATGCAAAAAATGTCAAATATCCGCCCGTATTGTTTTTGCTGCCACGTTGGCAGATTTTTTGAATACCCATAATTACAGGCAGACACATCCGCCCCAAATACTTTTTAATTATATAAAAAAAATCAAACAAAAAAATCTACAGATAATAAATGCATTAATACTATCAAAATAAATAAATAAATGCATTAATCTACTCAAACGTCAGTTATTGCTTTTAAATCATTCAAAATATTCAAACCCAACATGATTCTTCTTCATCTTTCCAGATCTTAGAACAATAGAATAATATTAATAAAAAATTACAAGAAAAAACATTTTCTTCCTTCAATCTTCTCCTTTCTTTCAATCTCAAGCTTTGTAGACCAGATCTCTAAGTCCATCTTCTTATGTTACAACAGCACATGAATCTATATAAAAACAAAAAAAAGAAAACGTAATAAACAACAACGCCAAATTAAAAGTACAAGTAATTTGTACGAACAAATAGGAAAAATCAAATATGAATTTCAATCAATTAAACGCATAAGAAAATCAATAAACGAGGATTAAAACAAGGCAATTACCTCTAAAATTGAAAGTTCTTGAGAATCTCTTTCTCACTATCAATCAAATGATATAGCTATTCATAAAATTCTCTTCCACTCTAAATTATTCAAAATCCCACCAAGTGTACCTACAAAACAATTCAAGATTGAAAAAAAAAATTTGATCAAACCAAATAAAACGAGTTTTACCTTCTCTGTGACAAACCTTCCTTTCGGTCCTCCCGGAGTAACAAAGGAGAAAAAGACAACAAAAGATTACTAAGAATGAAAGAAAGAGATGATGGATTGAGATCTGCACAAGAGAAAGAGAGGGGAAGAAAAATGAAAGAAAAATGAAAAACTTATGAGTTGTGCGATAGTTGAAGAAGGGAAAAGAGAAAAATGAGGGAAGTGGATTTGTATTGGAATTAGGGTTCAGATAATCATTATTTTTTTCCTAGTAAATAACAATATCCCTTATTTTTATGTTTTGTAAACATTAATTTATAATTAAACAAATCCGCCTTAAATAGAAAGATTTTTTTTTTAAATAAATAAGTATAAACATCCGCCCCTAATGGAAAAAATAATTAAACTTAAATAATTATTAGTTGAATTAGGGGCTAATTTATTCGCCTCTAACACCTAAATAGAGTAAAGGCAGTTTTTTTCCGCCCCTAAAAGTAATAAAATTAATAGAGGCGAATTATTGTTTGTCCCTATTAAATTAATAGAGACAATTGAATGTTTTCGCCCCTAATGAAAACTATTAGAGGCAAATTTTTATTTTTGCATCTAATATAACGCCCCTAATACTCACTTTTCCTGTAGTTCCATGTCTCCCCTGATTATACACGGCTTAAGGTTTTTGGTTGTAGTTGCTTCCTGTGGTTAAAACCTTATGTTTCTCTTAAATTGGATGGTAAGAGCCAGGAGTGTGTTTTTCTGGGATATAGTATGCAACACAAGGGCTATCGCTGCTTAGATCTTCTCACTGATCGGATATATATTTCTCAGCATGTTGTGTTTAATGAAAGTTCTTTTCCCTTCTCCCAAGTTACTCTTCCACAGTCTCCTCCACCCTCTGCTGCTGTTCCCTCTCCAATTGACCTGTCCTTTTCTATCCCACACCAATCTTCTTCACCACCTTTTGCTACTTCTACTTTACCCTCTCAACCTTCTGCTACTTCTACTTTACCTTCTCAACCTTCTGCTTCATTACCTTCCACTTCTTCTGTTACCCCTTCCTCTTCTGCTACTTCTACTTTACCCTTTCAATAAAGCTTTCTCTGCTACTCAACATCCTTTGCCATCAAGTTCTGATTATCTTCCCACATCTTATACTCAAGCCTCTAAGTACAGTGAATGGAGATTAGTTATGCTCCCATTTTAGGAGGGGATCATTCATTAACTTCTAGAATACAAAGTTTTACTCCAACCACAACCGCAAAGAGACAATACATATCTCTCGTTAAAAGTTAATAGTCTTAACTAGTTGCAATCGTATCAATATAAGACCTCTTTTCCAACGTCGGTTTTAGTGCTTTTCCCATGTTTGAATATTCTTTTCTCCAATTTAGATGGATTTAATATATATTGTTGCTTATTTATTAAAAGAAAAAAAAAAGAAAAAAAAGAAAAGAAAAGAAAACTCTCTTGGTTGTGTTAGGTTTCGCAGGTTACCTAAAATTGTAAAATAGTTCTGGGCCTAAAAGGTCCAATAGAAGCTGAATTCCAAACTCCAAACCCCCAGGGCCCAACACTATTTGATTACTCGCCTAAAGCGCTTGGGTTGGGCTAGATGTCAATTCGATAAAGCTTGTCTTGTACACAAATATCATAGTACCAAGTAAGTGCCAACACGAAAAGTATAATATTCCAAGTGTCAAATTTTGGGAATGCACCAAATATATTGAAAGAAAGAACATTAGAGAGATTTGATCTGGGAATCTTAAAAGGGAGAAAGAAAGAAACGCATAGCATAGAATTCTATGCTGTGTCACTCTCATCTTTTTGGAAGTTCGGAAGACTCACATAATTATTTTAACTTTTTTCAACTATTAATATGTGATTTACCATCCCTTTAAATCGAATTCAGAACGTGACAAGTGGAGTACGGATCTATAATTTTTCTCCAACCACAAAGCCACTCCGTAGTGATTGATTGTCTTCTATTAATTAGATTAATTATATTCATTCTCCAAATTATTGTCTACTCATTACCCAATCACCACCATGTCACAATTCATTTAAACTTGTTTTTCTTAAAATTAATGGAGTTGTAAATATTCAATAATGCACAAATTAAATTAATAATATTAATGCCACCAACTTCCTCTTCATAATGGTCCACATGGTTCCATGATGAAGGCTTGTTCTTGCACCCAACAGAATGATAATATCCTGCCAATTTTATTTATATTTTAAAAATACCGTTATTTGACTCTCTAAAATTTTCATTTTTACGTGTTATTGTTTTTATCAATGTTAAAACACTAAATCAAATATTTATTCTTCTGCGAATAAGAGAATGGAATGTAAAACTAAATTAATTTAGAGCATTTATCGATAGTATAAATGTTTTAAAACAATATATAAACAGGTGTGATATCCGTACATTTTGTTTTACTTATCACACATTATTTTAATTTTTTATCGTCAGATCGAATGAATTTAAGAAGATTAACAGATACAAATTAACAAGAATGTGTGAAAAATAATTTAGAATGTGTAGATAGCACATCTTTATATAAATGTTTAAAAACAATATATAAATGCATGGACAAAATACACAATAAGCTTAATAACCAATGTAAATGTCGGATTTGATTGATTGACTTTTTTTACGAGGGATGGCAATTCAAAGAACATGAGGGCAGTTTCGGAATTAGAAAAGAAGGAAAGACAGCGCATCTTAAATTCTCTACGACACGACACCAAAAGAGGTTAAACACTTGCCATACACGTGTTCCCCAAAAACCTAAATCATAAATCCGACGGTCAAAAATCCACCACTTTATATAATTAGGAGATGATATAGAATTAAATAAAAATTTCGATTTCATTTTTCGTTGTTTTTCTTCTCTCCGCTCCCAGAAGACCAGTAACGAGAGAAAAGGCGCTTTCACTCTCGTCACCTCTCTCTCTCTCTCTCTCTCTTCGTGTTCGTCTCCTGTTTCCTCCATTGGGCTTCACTCTGTCACTTCCCACAAGAAAGGAACCAAACGAGGTGGGGTTCCCTCTCCTCTTTCTCTGGTGATTTTTCGATCTTTAGGTTCAAATTATTGGTTTTAAGATTTGAATTTCAACGGTTTCTGTGTATTCAGCTTTTAAATTGTTGAAATTTTATATTTTTGCGCTGCTACACTATGTATGTGTGTTTCAATCTTCTGGGTTGGGCCAAAGTTGTGATTTTTCATGAATCATTCATTGGGGCAGTGAAAATTTGCAGACTTGTTATTTATTTTGAACTTTTTTCTTTGGTAAATTTATTGTGGATTTGGAGGTTTATATCAGGGCAATACGAGCTCTCCGCAGAGTTGCTTGAGGTGGAGATATTGGGTTATTCTGAAATGGAAACTTTTAGGAGTGGGTGGCGTTTAATTAACTATAATGGGTTACTTAATTTCGTCGAAATGTGAAATTTTATGTATGTATTACGTTATTTTCCAAGCAAGGAAGTGATGAATGTGGTGGGAAGGTATTGAAATTGGGTTGATCCCAAAAGGTTTGGAATTGATGGATGAATTGTGTGTTCCGGGAAGTTTTGGAATGCTAAGCTTGTAGTCACAACCATTTGATTGACATCTCATAGGTGGGTTCCCTTCATTTTCGGTTTCTATCTTTGGTACCTGCAACAAATTACTCTAGTTTAGTGTGTCGCAGGGGAAATTAGGGTTTGAGCTTCGTGTACTTTAGAGCCCGTTTGATAACCATTGCATTTTTAGTTTCAAATTTCATTGTTGTGTTAGTGATAGAGGGTAAATACATGGGAGAATTAAGGGATATATAAGGGTGGAGGAAGCCTAGTGTAGAGATGCATAAGAAATGTATAAGGCGGAAACTTTAAACTAAGACAAAACGAAAAAGTATCTTAAGTTGTTTTCACTTTAAAGGGAACTGAAAATGGTCATCAAAACGATCCGTGGTGTATGGAGTGCGCAATGACAAGACAATTATCACTTATTTTATGATTACCGTTCCCATTTATCTGACTATGATTTGTTCCTTCAGGTGACAGTGATTTTGCATCAGATACATGTATGTTTTAACCTATTAAGCGATAGCGAGTTAGAACAGTCATGCCAGGAGACAATAGTGTCGGCAGCCCACCAACCCCAAGGTCCCCAACTGCTCGACTTCGGCATCGTAGACGCTCAGCTGAGGTTTGTTAAATTATGAAACTTTTCTTATTTTCTTTCATGCATGTAGAGTTCTGGGCTGCCTAGCTTTATTCTGTACGATTTTATATCTAAAACAATTGTTGGGGACAATATGAATTTGTCTGGTAGTTTAAATAATGTAGAGCATACATTCGAGTTTCTCCTATTTTTTTTATACATTTTTCTCAGTTTTGTAACTGATTATTTGCTTGTTATAAGTTAGGGGCTTAAATAGTTGTTTCTGTATAATAATGTGTTTTTATTTCGAGCTCTTATTCAAACCAAAACAAAGAAAAAGAAAAAGAAAGTTTTTATGCATGTGCAGTATTAGATGTAGGAATTTTGGATTAAGGGGTTATTCATTTATTTCCTTTATGGCTTCAGGCTCTTCCCGATGTTAGTAAAGCAAATGGAGGCAGTTTACTGGTTAACGACCGTAATAAATACAGGTCAATGTTGGTACGTGCATACTCTTCTGTTTGGATGATTGGAGGTTTTGCATTGATTATATATCTGGGTCATCTCTGCATCACTGCCATGGTGGTGGTTATCCAAATCTTTATGGCAAAGGAGCTGTTTAATCTACTCAGGAAAGCTCATGAAGATAAGCACCTACCGGGATTCAGGATTCTAAATTGGTCAGAATAATAGCATTTCATTTTGTCTAGTGTATTTTACTCCATAGAAATCTGTTCAGGTGTTATTTAAAGAGTGTTGCTGTAATATTTATTCAAGTTCAACTTCTCTGCTCAGGCACTTTTTCTTCACTGCAATGCTGTTTGTTTACGGTCGCATACTCAGTCAACGGCTTGTCAACACTGTAACTTCAGATAAAGTTTTATATAAGCTTGTCAGCAGTCTCATCAAGTATCATATGGTTGCCTGTTATTTCTTGTACATCGCAGGTTTGTTACACATGATATGTTTGTGCTTACACGTTACACAAAATAGCTTTAAGAAACTTATATTCAAGTTCTCTTTATAGCCAAATATTTGGTTGAAGTGAAATTGGATTTCATTGTTGTTTCTTGTTGGCCAGCATCTAATACTATATTTGATTTGCATAGTGGTTTAATTGGTGAACATTGTTTAGTTGGTGTTTGTCCTTTCCCCTTTTATATAACTCAGATGATACTGATATTATTCCTTTCCCCATGGTTGGGTTCAGGATTTATGTGGTTCATTCTTACACTAAAGAAGAAGATGTACAAGTATCAGTTTGGCCAGTATGCGTGGACGCACATGATTCTAATTACTGTGTTTACCCAGTCCTCTTTCTTTGTAGCAAACATCTTTGAAGGAATTTTCTGGTAGTTCAAGTTACCGTAGGAACACACTCACACATTACTTTTTTTTTTGGTTTCTTTCTCTGAGACAAGGACAAAATTGATGCAGGTTTCTTCTTCCAGCTTCACTTATAGTAATCAATGACATTGCTGCTTATATCTGTGGTTTCTTTTTTGGAAAAACCCCTTTGATCAAGATATCACCAAAGAAAACTTGGGAGGGATTCATTGGAGCATCAGTTATAACTATCATATCAGCATTTTTGGTGAGCTTGCTAATTAATTTGGTGATAGCAAATAGACTTCTTACATGAAAGAGAAATCTTTCAGTCAGATTGCCGTGATTTTTTATTTATTGATCTTATGCTCCGGTATGATAATTATTTGACTTGAAGTGCCACCAGAATTGGTCACGGTACATCTCAACTTATAGAAATGTGTATCTTGCCAGTATTATTTGCTCATTGTAACATCCACACCTCTTTTTATATCTCAGCCATGGGCACATGTTTAGAGGGTTTTTCCTTGATGACTTGTTAAACCAAAAGTTTTCCTCTTTAAATATATCAAAATTTACTTGTACAACTTATCTTTTTTATTGCATGCTTCAGCCAGATGTACAATGTTCTGGAATGTGTAAACATTCCGACTATGAGTTCTATGTGAATACATGATAAGACATTAATTTATCCATTTGAAGTTATACAAACATGGTATGTACATTTGTTTATGCAGCTTGCAAATATCATGGGTCGTTTCCAGTGGCTAACGTGTCCAAGAGGGGTAATGATTCTGATTAATTTTTAGTCAATTGGTATAGGAAAGAAATAGTATTTCAGTTGTTGTAGCTAATTTCCACTGGTTTCTGTTGATGCACTTGCAGGATTTATCGACTGGTTGGCTTGATTGTGATCCTGGCCCATTGTTTAAGCCAGAGTATTAT
The DNA here is from genome assembly GCA_963580275.1 of Crataegus laevigata. Classification (NCBI taxonomy): domain Eukaryota; kingdom Viridiplantae; phylum Streptophyta; class Magnoliopsida; order Rosales; family Rosaceae; genus Crataegus; species Crataegus laevigata. The sequence continues at coordinate 731,304 of OY756939.1, forward strand.
AGTTTTCCAGAATGGCTACCACACTGGGTGAGTAAACTGACACTTCTTGATTCTGTAATTACAACGACAGCATACCCGTTTGTGTATTGTAGTAAACCATAGATCATGTTATCCCTATGAAATTGTGAATTTAGTCTTTTTGTTGGAGATCAGTTATTTGACTTGGTTTCCACTTTTTGATAATTAAGTCATTATTTGGCCAAAGATTATTGTGTTAAGTGCTCATAGAACATGCATATGTCTATTTTATACAATAATTAGTCTCTACAGTCTGTTTTTCTTTTCAAACCGCTGTTTTGAACTTAGCTTTTTGGGATTAGATTACTGTTTTAAATGTTCTTCTTTTTCTTCCATGCTCATAAAATTCAATCTAACAGTTCTTCCAGTGGATCAGCAGGCTCTCTCTTAGCATTAGCAGTGAGATGATTGTTTTTAGAGACTGCTTCATTCATCTAAAAGCCATGCTTGCAGTTAAATAGGATATTTAAATTTGGATTCTTATAAATTGTGACTGAATTATAATAGTTATCTTTTTCGTGTTGCAGTTTCCTTGGAAAGGGATTTCAATTTTGCCAGTTCAATGGCATGCGTTATGTCTTGGTTTGTTTTCATCGATAATAGCCCCATTTGGAGGCTTCTTTGCAAGTGGCTTTAAAAGGGCTTTTAAAGTCAAGGTTTACTTCTGACGATGTAATTTGGATTGATGCAATTTTGCACAGCAAGTTTCCGTTTGAAATAATTTCTAACATTCTTCCATTTGTCATAGGATTTTGGTGATAGTATCCCGGGACATGGTGGAATCACAGACAGAATGGATTGCCAGGTATGATTTTCCTAAATAATAACTATAATATAAATATTTTTTCAATCAAAGTACTCTAAATTACTTGGAGTGGATCGCTCGTACTAATTACTATTGCGTCCATTTCCCACCTTATGATGATGCTACATGAAGTGGCCTAATGCAGAATCTTTCGCTTTTGATAATGGACTTGAATTAATTCTTTCACTCTAAGCAATGAGGTCTTTATGTTTGGCTTCAACGATTTAGATGATGTGACCCGTGTGTGCGCTTCTGCAATTGACATTGTGTTTTCTTGTAGATGGTGATGGCGATCTTTGCTTATATCTATCACCAGTCTTTCATTGTCCCTCAGAGCCTCTCAGTTGATATGATCATAGACCAGGTATCCTTTTTGCAAGTGTCGTGTGTAATTTAGTTTTTGGCTTTGAAAATTTTAATGAACGAGTGTTGATCGCAATTGGATTGACTGTTTTTTCTTTCTGCAATTTAGATTTTGATGAACCTTACGCTCGAGCAGCAGCAAATTCTGTTTGAGAAGCTTAAACAAGTGTTGCAGGATAGGCTCGTCGGATAACCGTGTGAATAACCTGTATTTCTGTCATCTATTCTCCTCTTCCTTGCATGTTTGTACGAGGGAATATTTGTGAATGGCGGTGTTCTGTTTTCGTAGAGCAACCCCCATTAGGCTGCAGGCATTCTTGTGCGCGTAAACCATGTATATTCTTATTGTCGTTTGATACATATCAAGTCTAGATGGAATTTACATCCTTCTTGGATTCTTGCTTTTTCTCGTTTTTCTTTCTAATACAACCGAAATTTGATATTTACGGACCGGAGTTATTTAGAATCAACGTGTTTTTTTAAAGGGAGGACAACTAATAGCAAGTCACAATTATTCACTCTTTTTAAGGACCAAGAAGATTCACAGAAACATTTTAGCCTCTTTTTGGCTGCAAGTCTGGCTTTCACACTAGAGTCAACGCGTTTGGCGTGTGCATATATACGCATGCTACATAAAAGTGTAAAGGTTCCTTCAGTGCCCAAAAAAGAGGCTTGATGTGCTCGAGACGGGGAACGATTACAAATTAAAATTACTCCTACCACGAAATTTCCCAATTTTTTCCAAAAAAACAAATTGATAGAACCAGAGTTGCACTTTCGGAAATGAGAAAACGAAAAACTTAGTCACATCGACCAATGCAACAGAAAAGGGCTTATAGATATGTTACATGTCCTACTTTTACAACGAAATTTAAGACAAGATCCAATCTAAAACAATTAAAACCAATCTTCCTCACCTGCAAAGATAGCTTTACTGAAACTATACTCCTGCCACTTGCTTTGAACCTCTCATTGGGTTTTTGGCTTCTCAATCTTCACACAGGGCAAAAACCCCATAAAACGAACAATCCTGGGGGACCATCCTCGCTGCTGGGCCCGGCAAAACATCAAGAAAGTGTTTGCAAAGTAGGAATTGAAACCCATGAACAAATGCCACAAGGCATGACCCTGCGGATTAATCATCCAACCGGATATCTCTTTGCAGAAGATCTTATCACAGAGCCAACACAAACTGCCTATAACAAGGGTGGCCACATACAGCTTTGCAATCCGCTTAGCACACAAGTCTTGCGTGTATATGTAGTACTTGTACATTCGAGGTATGCAGAGAAGACACAAGATCACGTAGTGCACCTTAAAGCCAATCTCAAAACGAACCACAGAATGAACACCTGCGAAAACAGCACCATAGAGGAAGAGGAAGGTGGGCATTGTACTCCTATAGTGCCAATCTGGGGAGTAGAGGATATAAATGTAAAGGAGCATCTCCCAAACCATTGGAGTCTCATCGCTCTGCTGTTGCCTGGAAATACATACCAAAAAAGTCTTGAGCCCTCAACTTTCATTGCAACAATTTAGACAAGAAAGGAAATTGAATAATAAAGTTACTGGACCCGACAGACTGAATAACTAAAACAACTATGAGGCAGATAAGTAAATCCACATAAACCTTCATACCTAATGTGGATTATGCACATGTGCATGAATGCATCCGGAAAGTGAACTTCATTATTATTAGCTACCCAGAAAACCTTTATTTTGCAACTCATGAAATGTCATATATGATCCTCAAACCGTTACAGATTAATGAAATTTACCCCAGTGCACAGCCTTCGTCTTCAAAGAAACAATCTTACAATAATTGCAACTTTCCATGTGATTTATGATCAGAAATAGTATACTCATAAAGGTTTATTACGTGTATCTTTTCGTGTTTCAAAACATGTCATTCGCACTTTCCAGTTACACCTTTCTATCAACATATTAATTAAACTATTTCCTGATAGTCCAGTATGGTATGAGTTCAGCCACCCATCCATTCATCAAAACTTCCAGAACGCATAAATCATAGTGATACTCACACGTGTTGCAATGTGGCATGGTATAACATGCTTCCAATGGCAAGAATCATATTAGATATGTGAAGAATGCCAAATCTCTTCTCAAACCGCTGCCTCAAGGCATTTATAAGGCCAATGAGTGCCAACAGAATGCCTGGAATGTTTGATATAGTGTTGTAAAATTCCGCAATATAAGAAGAGTAGGCATAATTCTTTTCGCAACACTCAATCGTTGATGTGACAGGACCCCAGAAGCTTGATATTCCATCAGCCATTCCTATTTCCATGGTTGTATATTATCAACCGAGTCTTTTGCTTAAACCGTTGCAGAGTTCATAAAATCTGCAGCCCATGTACCTGCACAAGATAACGTTGTGAGCAATTTGGCATAAAAGTTAATGCAAACTGAACACCACCCCAGTATCGCGAAAATCACGTTCACCGTATTATGTATTTCCATAGAAAGCAGACAGTTATGACTATCCTAAAACCAACTAAGTCGAAGATTCTAAACCGTAAATCACACATTAAACACGCACAAAATCGTAACTTGATTAACTTCATCACTAAACCGAACATATCAGAAACACTTCCCTTACGTCGAAACAAATGTCTAGATATTGATCCATTCAACAAAATCAAAACTAACCCTGACAAATGAAAACCAGCATATTTCCAACATATGGGTTGTCAAATTTCACCACTAACCCACATCCCGATAAACGTACAGTCAGATCCCACATAACAAATCATTAACCCAGATTATACCAGCACCATTATCCTCTAAAACACAAGAAATCCCAGCAACACAATCAAATATAAATTTATAATTCACAATAAGATCCAATCTCAACCGTTAAAGCTCACGTAATCAGCACAAAAAACTTGAAACCCACCAAAAATCAATCATATCCAATGACCCCTGATCCACGAAAGTGACAGAAAAAACTTGAAAAGCCCACCAAAAGATCGAACAAAAACAAAAACAAACACCAGATAAACAATACAAGTTTATGCATAAGACAATAATAAGCATATTACGTCTGGGTATTGAGGAACAAAACGCACCGTCTTGGCCGAAAGAGATCTCATCTTCTTCTTCCTCTGTGCTTTGGCGCGGGCACTCTCTGTCTCTCTCTCCCTCCCAAACTTTCAATGGCGTTCGAGGCTCTGAATTTTTCTTCTGTTTTCGGCGTTGGAGGCACAAAGACGAGACCGGTTCTGCGCGTTGCGATTCTTTTCCTTCTTTATTCTTTTTATTTTATTTTCAAATTTTAATTTTAGTGGTTTGGGAATAACTTTTTAATTCTTGCTAGGGCCGGTGCCGACTTTAAATGATTGCCCAGCCCATTGTTGGTATGGGCTTTATTTCTAAGTAAATGGGCTTTAGATTTGAACGAATCCATTTAAATGTCTACGTGGCAGGTGTGGTGGCCCACTGACTCAATAACGCTTGCTTTTCTGACTTGTCAAAATTTTGCTACTCTGGCTAGTAACGTGAACAAATTTAAACAGTGTGTCCACTCCTTAAAGTTTAAGTCTGAACTCACTGCTGATAGTATCGATATTATTTTTAAAGTTTATTCTATCAACTAGTAACAAGGTAGATGTGGAGTTTTATTACATAGGAAGTCAACCTCAGTGATTTGGACTAGAATATGTCGTAATTTATTTTGTCAAATTTTCGACGTAAGATTCTTGTATTACATAGGAGTTTTATTTCGACGTAAAATTTTTTCCCTTTCATTCCCTTCCCTCCTATTTGAACGGTCACGGTTAAGCCATGTCAACATCTTATATTAATTTTTTATAGAAAGAGAAAGATAAAATAAAGAATGTGAGAAGAAGGGACGGAAAGAAGAGGGGAGAGAATCCTACTTTATATTTTTTAATAAATTTTTATTCATCACGAATACAAATGATATTAAAGAGAGAGAAATGGATATAGAATGTCGTGTTTAGCAATGTTATTCTCAATCACTTAAACTATGAAACTCTTTTGAATTCTCGATTAAGAGCATTTTACCCTACGTGAAATCTCTTATTTTAAACTCTTACGCAGATGTAATGCTCGACCACTAAGATGAAGTGTCCACTTAAAGAGATTATTCCTTAAGCATTAACCCTTCTTCTGCATGAGAAGGTGTTCCTAGTATGAAACTATTGTCGTATAGTATGATCTATGGGAACCTGATTCAGCCAAAATATTCAGTGATCAATAATCCAAGCCCAGACCTTTATATCTTTTCAATCACACGTCCAAATTAGTGAATATAGAAAAGGCTAATATATGTGGGATGAAAAAAAAAAGTTCCCGAATTATATAGAGTAATATTTAGCAAACTCTCAAAATTGAGACTCTTCATAAATTATCTACCACCTTAATGTTAAACTGTGAGGTGACAAATAGTCTATAGAGAGTTCCGAAATAGTCTCCTTAGCATTTCTCTTATATATATAAGTTTAGAGTCACTATAATTTTCATACGCTTCCCATTAATTAATGGCAAAGAATTGGGTCAACCTTATATATAATCATCCCTTTTAGTTTTGTTAAACTAACTATTAACAAAAGGGATTAGGGCAACATGATTGATCAATGTATCTAGCTCAAAAAGCAGTACTATACATTATCTTAGACATGCATTAGAACATATAGCAGAGCTGATGTAATACAATATGTCCTCCGTTCAATGATGAGAGAATGAAACAAATTTCCATGAAGCTTGATATTTACAGGACCAAATGGAAGCACTCGATCGGAGGATATTAAGCAGACAATGTTCACTGTTCAGTTGGCCCTCTTATCATCCAACGAAATTGGATCGTCCTTTAATATTATTTTTTTACAAATGATCCATATTTACAAACACTTTTGCCACATATCTATATTGCCACAATAAACTATGTTTAACTAATTACGACAAGGTATTGAACTTCAAATTGGACATGAAATCTCCTTCAACTAAGCTGAAATGGATATGATTACTAATATTTATTTAACATTACAAGAAAGACTTCTATATACTGTAATAACTCAACCAACCTTGGATCTGCTTCCTCGCACAGCAAGACTCCAAGCCGTGTCCCACAGCCCTTGCGTCTGGCTCAAAGCTCTCTGCATAAGATGATGCTCCTCTCGCTGATGCAACAAAACATTGTAGCATTGTTGATGCCCTTCACTTTCAATACCGCACTTTCACTAGACCTCAATGACAGTATTCCACAAAAATTACGTATTTTTATTGAGAAAGTTCAAAAATAATAAAATTTCATTATTAACTTAAAATAGCGACACGATGAAAAATCTAGTGAACTTGAAAACTATATTGCACTCTATTAACCATCCGCATGCATGCATGCATGCATGCATGTCTGTCAAAGTTCATAAATTTGCCCTTTTAGTTGTATCCACTTTTGGCGGCTGGAGCCTGGAATGTGTTCGAGTTTCTTGCAATTACTTTAGCTGTTAAGCTTTTTAACACGGTCACGGTTTTCTTGATTAACTAGTGTAACTTTGTAACACTGTTTTAGAACAAGACGAAAATTTTATATCCAATGCATGTGGACACATATAGTTATGTTCATTGAACCTGGACACTAGTAATGATTATCAGCTTCGATTTGCCACATCCAAGATGAAGTGACGACCGTGGTAACTCAATGATTGGAGATAAATTTCAAGCTCATATTTAACATGGCAAAACTTGAGTTTAATTTTCCGGCGCCAGTGAATCACAAGGTGGTGACCGATGGACTAAAATGTATTTGTGAGTCTTTTTGACCTCTAAATGTGGATTACAGTGGCAAAGCCACTAGCTGATCCATTTTTTAAATTAAGAAGAGATGAAACGACAACGTATTTGGCACGCTGGGGTAGTATGCGAACCCACATGCATGCGTAGGCCAATGAGTGCCAAACTTGCCACATTGCGTTAAAAACTCACTCAAGTCACCAATCGATACACGTGAACACTTAGAGATTTTTTAACGTGATAAGCACATGAGATGGTACACCACGTGTCATTATACAAATTGTAGAATATGTGTGTTAAAAAGTTAATAACTTAAAAATAAAATTTCCTACTATTTGCATAAAAACACATGGTGCACCACTCATATTTCCGTCACAATCAAAAATTTATTGTGAACACCTATGCAATTCTTAAATTAGTATATCAACTTACAAAATATGAAATTTGAGACTGAAAAATAGAAGCATATTCTAATTTGTTAGTTTGTGCTAGGATTACGTTTTGGTTTGGCGTTTATCTTGATTACAGTTGTGATTAAGAAACATCCTTGCAAAAAAATTTGCGAAATAGGCATTATTAGAACATATAGTATGATCATGTGAATACATATACATATAGGATAAACATCGTTATTTTTGGATAACTAATCGTGTTGAACTAGTTTGTGTTAGCAGAACTTATGCTTTCAAGCTAATCATGAATTGAATACTACCAAGAAATCCGATAGCGCCTTGCTCCAACCTGAGCTATATCCAAAAGCTGAAACACAAAACAAATAAACTAAAGATTGATACTAATCTTTTTTTAATTGTGTTTTCGGATATCACAGTTGAACATAATGTTGCTAAAAAATAAAAAATGTGAACTAAATTGAGACAAATATTTCATTAGACTTGGTACAACCAAGAAATCATCGAAACTAAAACACAAAGCGGACACAAAACTCAAAACTAATCTTCATGGATTATTAAAAGTCTAATATCATATTAGACAACTAACCTCAACTGCTAAAATATCGACCAAAGAATATGTATGTCAAGCTTGGAGCTTTGTACTTTGAAATACAAGTGTTTTGTTTCACTTTTTTCTTTATCAAAATACTCCTAGTCCTAGTAATATTGGTACAACTTTGAAGTATAAATAATATAAACTGTGATCACTCCATCACTTGTTTGGTAATACAGTTTCATTTTTGGTCATCCTTATCTCCTAGTTATAATTATGGAAAGTTTAATGCAAATTTCAATCAACGCAAAAGGTGTGACTAAATTCCCAAAATATTGGTTACATTATGGGGTATGATATCCACACATTCTATTTTACTTCTCAAACACCTTTTTAATTTTTAGCTTTCGGATCCACACAGCCCTACATTATTATCTCCGAGTTATAGACTTATAGTGAATAGGCAGGCATACACAACAAACGATATACAGAAAACGGAACCAAGACGTCTAAGCGGGCAGGTTCAATATAACTCGTTAAACTCAACCTTCTCTATAAATAATGCGCAGCGGCGTTTAGGTCTTCACATCGTGTCACCTCATCTTCCTTCTCCCTCTCTCGACTTCTGTCTTTTATGTAAACACCATCAACAAACCTTGACAACACTTCTCTCTCTATCGCTTTAAAAAATACCCGTTCGTGTCATTCACTCCAATCATTTCTCCGACCAAGTTGAAGAACACGGTTGGTAGAAAATATAATTAGAATGGGAGCGGGGAGGTTTCAGAGAGTGGCGGCGGCGTTCGACGAGGTGGCGCGGGTGAGGCTGTGCGAGAGCAGCGGGAGCGAGTACTCCGCGGCGGGGGAGAGTTTTGCGGATTTGTCTGATCTTGTCAAGTCCTTCATCGAGGGAGGGGATTTCGAAGAAGAGGGTGACGACCAAGACGTTGTTCGGAACGAGAAGGAACAGTTAGTCGATGAGAAATCGGAGGCCGGTGATTGGTCGGATTCAGAGACCAAGAATTCCTTGGAGAGTTTGTTTGATGTAAAAAGTGACGGGTTGAAGAAGAAGATTGTTACTGAGGTGGAGGTTGCATTGGCGAGCATCGGGGACGACAATTCGTCTCCGGCGTTCAAAAGGAGGTTGATGACTCACTTGCGCCACAAGGGTTTTGATGCCGGTGAGTGAAATTCTTAACTTCGTATCGTTATTTATGTTTTGGTTCCCAAAATTTGAAAGAAAAAAAATGTACTCGTTACATTGAGAACTATTGAGATTGATATCTAATTACATTATTCATCCAATTGGTGCAGGCCTTTGCAAATCAAAGTGGGTGAAATCGAGCCGGTTTCCAGCAGGGGACTACGAGTTTGTCGATGTCAACCTCAAAGGAACTCGTTACATTGTCGAACCATTCCTTGTTAGAGAGTTCGAAATTGCTCGTCCCACGACGCGTTACACGTCGCTCCTTGACGTCTTTCCAAACACATTCGTCGGAGAAGTCGATGAGCTGAAGAAAATCGTGAGGCTAATGTGCACGGCGATAAAAAAAACTATGAAGACCGTGGACATGTCAATGCCGCCATGGCGGCGAAACGGATACATGCAGGCCAAATGGTTTGGATCCTACAAGCGCACAACAAATGCAGTAGCATCGTCAGCCGCCGCCAATGCGACATTGGAATCCAACCATGGATTTGGTGGTGTCAAGAGATCAGTGGGGTTCGAGGCCTTGCCTACGAAGTCTTACTATTGCAGAGATGATTTTGCTGGTAAGAATGGCTTGAGAGTTGGGCGTTTGACTGCGGCGTTTCAAGAGATATAGCTGGTCGTTTTGCCTTGGTTTATTTTGGTTGTATTAAGTTTGAGATTATAATTTTGGTGCTACGGTCCCAATTGCCATGTTGCAATTGTAAATACCCATCTCGGTTTTTATTAGAGAAAATGTATGTTAAATATTTATTTATTTTTCAAATAAATTGGAAGATATATTTGTTCCCATGTTTATGATGATTTATCAAAATTTTCAATTACAAAATATACTTTGCACCTCAATTGTGAGTTAAAGTCAATCCATTAGAATAGTGTGTCTGTTTTCTTGCACTTTAATTCACAATCAAATCTATGTTAAGACTAGTCAAATTTTCAAGTCCAAAATGTATTTTGAGGTGTACTCAATTTATAATTTAGCTAATAAAACTATATTGTGTCCGTTTTCTTATACACGTGTTCCAATTGTTGTGAAGCCCTCAGTCAAGATGGATTGTTTGATCCAACTGTTTGGTTATGAATGTTGATTGGAAATTTGCACCCAATTTTGTTTCTTTGAAATCTCTTGAATCTTGCCCGTGGTATGCTTTGATTTGGCCTGTAATTGTTTGGTTCAGGAATTCGAGATCTAAATGTTCAAAGGATTTGGGTAACATATTCCACGATGCCTACTTATGTGATACTGCGACTACACGTGAAGGAAATTAGTCACTCGCCAATTTGTGATTGAATTTAAACCACATATTAATAAAATTCTATTTGTCAACTAAAAGAGAATAAAAATACATTTTCGTCTTCTATCACAATTAAAAAAGTTAAAGACGGTAACGTAATTTCACAAAGTAAAAATTTGTTTTTTTTTGTTTAAGCCTCATCTACAAGTAATTGGATCATGTCTAATTTAAATAGAAAAAAATTAAAAAAAAAAAAAAAACCTCTCCCCCTCTCTACCATCTCCCACATTCTCTCTCACTATTCCTCTCTCCTCCAAATTTAAAAACAAAATTAAAATATTTCACACACACTTTGTGTGTGGGCATGTACTAATAATAAATAGAAATGAAAACTAATAAAAATAATTTGAAAACTTTGATTTTTAACGATAAATACAAAATAAAAGGTAAAGTGAATAATATTAAGATTGACTTTTTAGAGTAAAAATGTGTTATTGACAGGATAATCCAACAATTTAATAGTTCATTCTTCATAAGAATAATTTTATTCTCAATTATCAAAAAATTTAGAATGCATAATTAAAATTTTGAAGTGTCAATAATAATTTGTCCCATTATTTTAGATTTCCAATGTGAATCAAAAAGAATAAAATACCAATCTAGTAAGAATCCACGTAGACGGCCCTGATTTAGCATCAAAATAGTAACAGTGCCCCGACGACCACCCAATCCAACCCAAACACGGAAACCTTATAAACGCACCCCACCCAAACCTAGAGAGAGAAAGTCTTTGTTTCAGAGAGAGAAAGCAAGGAAACAAAGAATCATACAGAAATTCTTAAAAATTCTTTTTTTTTTTTTTGTAAAGCCGGATCGGACGTCCAGCGAGTCGCGAACGCAGAATCGGAGATCCATCAGCAAGATGGAGGGAGTTGGGGCCCGACTAGGGCGCACCTCGACCCGGCACGGACCGGCAACGGTGTTTACTGGGCCGGTGAGGAGGTGGAAGAAGAAGTGGGTCCACGTAGCTCCTCCTTCCAACCACAACACCTCCATCCATCACTCTCACCAGATTAACGGTTCCTCTAACGGTAATAACGGTTCTCATCTCCTGCTTTTCAAATGGACCCCAATTGCCCAAGGCCAAAACACTACCATTAGTAATGGCGCAGTCGCCAATGGAGGGGACAGGGACAAGGTTTCTGCCAAGGAAGACGGCGCTTTGGCGGGGAGCGAGGAACCGCCCCGCCGAAAATTCAAATACATTCCGGTAATTTTGCCCCAATTTTGCTTGTTTGATTGAATGTATTTTTTGTCTGATTTTGTTGGAATTCTTAGATTGAAATCTAATTGATGTTCTGGGTTGTTTGTTTTTTGTATTTTTGTTAATGAAAGCTGTATAAGTTTTTTGTAATTGAGTTGAAATCTATATTTTTTGTCTTGGGTTAATAGTAATTTAGGGTTTAGTTTCAGGGATCTTGGGTAAGGAGGTGTTTGACACATTGGAGGCTAGGGGTTTATGCTTCTTTTTAGTTTCTTTGTGGACTGAGTGAAGTGAGGAACTCGTGATTTGAGTTCTATTCACTTTTGCTTGAATTTGAGTTTGAGTTATGAGTTATCTTTGTTTGTTGTGTTGAAGTTTGGATACAATAGAGTTGCTATTGGATTTTGGTTTGGTTTTTTGATTTATGAGTAGTCCTAATCCTGTTGTGAATCATACTTCATGCGGCTCACGATAATTCATTTAGGATCGAGAAAGGATTAGCACATTGGAAAATTTTGTATTTAGTCGTAAACTGATTGTTTGTTGGTGAGAAGTGAATCATACTTAATGCAGCTCACGTTAAGCTGAACTTTGTTTTTGTAGTAAAAGATTCAGGTCTATGAGAAAACATAAGATGTTTGAGGTTGTAGCGATTACAAAATTCAGCTAGCGTTCGCACAGAGTTGATATATAATCTCGGTAATTAAGAGTTAGTTTTCGGGGTTACATTGACATATTTCTCCAGACAGTAATATACTACTTTGTTACTGATTTCCGTTCTGTGGTTCCTTTTGGTATTTCTCTGAACTTTATTCTATTGGAAAGAGTTTCCAGCCATTCATCCATAGTGCCAACTGGCAAGTATGTAGTGACGAAACTTGGTAAATGCAGTGATGATATTGGGAATAGTTATTTTACTGGTGCATATAGAGCGTACATTTGAAAACAGTGTAGAGGTTCTCTATGATTTTACACTCTCTTATTGGATTATGGGTAGGATGGCTCTAAGATAGTAATGATATTGAGTTCATTGTGTTTTGAGTTGTAAGCATTCCCAAGGTCACCATCATAGCATCGCTAGATAGGTTTCCATGGTTGGAATGGGGTTAATTGGGTAGGAACCGCAGGATCATTTTGACTTTAAGTGTCTTGTTTGATTTTGGTGGCAGTTTTCTGTTGAATGATAACTTCGTTCTTTTGACAAAGCAGATTGCTTTACTAGAAGAAGAGGAAAATGAGGCTGCAGAGCAGGTTGAAGATGAAGGTAACTCAATTGATAATGATCCAGTTGATACAGAGGCAACCCCCAAGAATCAGGGTTTGGATGAAAAACCTGATATTAATGACGTTCCTATGGAAGAAAATCAGGTGAAACGTTTGGGCCTTTTTATGCTTGTGTTTTTTCTACCATTTCTTGTTTTGCGTTTATGTAGCAAGGATTTTATATGCTGGAGACACATGCTTATTATCTCTTGGAGGGATTTAATTTAATTGCCAAAGAACTGGTGGAAATCATATTGGTACCTGAACTCTAATAGTAAATGAAAAGGGGTTTGATTTCATTTTGTTATTAACAATAGCTTGGTGTTTTATTTTTCATTCATAGGAGAATAATCAGGTGGTATGCCAAGATCTGAATGAAACGTTGGAGTTAAGTATGGGCTCGGATGGGCATGAAAACGACAACGATTCTGGTCTGAAATCTGAACAAACCAGAAATGGTTAGTTGCAGCCAGTAGGTTCAAGTATTCAGTTGAGCCCATATTGGAGGTCTTTGAAAACTGGCACTCATAACTTTACAAGGAGCAGCTAATTTGTTGGAGCCGAATTCTGAATTCAGTTTTCCCTTTTGGCTTTATATTTTACCTACGGCCGTATAGGGTAAGTGAGTTTCAGTGGCATTCGCGTGTTCTGTTAGTCTTCATTGTTTAGCTGATTGCAAATTATACCCATTTGGCATAAAGATGCAAATCTTACAATTTCAACATTAAAATGATTGAATTTTTTTCGGCCGGCCTTTTTTGTTTACTTCTGAGATGGGACATGTACTGGAAATTGTAGTGAGGTTGTAAACTTTTGAACTATTAAACATTTATGAAGTTTTAGTTCTTACTACGCTTTAATTAGGCCGATTATCCATGCGAATTCATCTAAATGCAGCATGGGTAGAAATGTTGAGTTTCATCGTGCTTGTTTTTCCAGTTATACACTATGCGATTAGTTAACTTTCAATGAAATTGTGTGAGATCGATCATTTTCATACAGCTGCTCTCTTCCTTCCGCCCAGAAAATTCTGCAGAAGCTGGGAAAATGGGGGAGGGATTATGAAACGCTTATATTTAGATGTAAGCACTGCAAATCAAAATATTGTCAAAGAGATTTGAGGTAACATTTATTTGTGAATTGGGGAATTTTTGGCTGTTCAGCTGTCCAAAGAGGTACAAATCCCCCTTGCCACATCAAACTCTACTGTCCAAATCCCTCCATGAAGGCAAATCGTACATTTGCCCGTAAAAAATCAAATTCAATACAAATATTATCCAAACCCCTCGAAGTGGCGGCCATGACAAGATGCGGTTGGTACAATTTTCGTCATCATTCTTCGGCAACTGCTGCCTCTTTCTCGGAGAAATAGTCATGCCTGGAAAGTAGAAGATTGTGTCATACGATGAACACGCCGTAAATATTCAACGAAACAAATAACATTACATTGAACTTACTGTATTTTACGACTGAGTTGGTAGAGGCCTGTCCCTGCCATTGCTACGTTCACACTAAAAAGATTCCAGTTCTTCTGCAATCACGAATCGCAGAACGCAAAACTCAAAATCCAGCAGAAAATCGGTCAGGAAAGCTCCAACACACAGAATCAAGAACAAAACCAAAAGAATTATCCTTAATGCACGCACTGTCACTCATCTGTTACCCACAACCAAGCACCTTTTTATGTTCTATTTCCACATCAAAGTACATCCATGACTCTTTTGTTCTTGTGACGAATATTATACATCTACAGTTTTGGAATTCAACAAGTTTACTGAAAGCAGGTCTATCATCTAACGAAACCTCTAATTCTCGAACCTATCTCTCCTCGGAAAGTAAAAGGTTTCATATTCACAACTACAAATTAACGCACGAATCGTGTCAAGGAAACCTAAATTACAATTTACATCACACAGATTACATGCCAAATCCACGTAAGATACGTTCCTAGTTCGCATGATCTACAAAATTTGAGAGTAAAAGCACAAGCTGTTTATGAATTCATCATATAAACCGTGCACCAATTGTCCAAAAACTCACAGAAAAACAGCTGTTTGACACTTCCTGAATTGAGCAACTATCATCGATGTTCTGATGTTCTAGAGATAGGAACATTATATCTATCAGTTCAACTTACCGGAGTTATGACAGTGCTATAACGCGACCAAACAACTCCAGTGCACGCAACCGCTGCGTACAAAACAAAAGCGGGAAATATTAATTCGAGGGGACGCGATCTGCATCTTACAAAGATTGAATACATTTACAGCACCACTTGGTTATGAAACATGAAACAACAACATGTACGAACCTATTTGCTGAGGATATGAAAGGTTTTCTGGTGGTTTGGCGAAGTCAGCAACATTAGCTATGCTGATTCCCCATTTAAATGTGGGAGCCCAAAAGTGAACTGCAATACGGCATTAGTTAACTTAATTACCACATGTCACTACCCTTCACAGCAAATAGCATTATACTAAACAATCCGTTTGTCATACCACACAACAAACAATTCAATAAGAAAAATCTTTGGGGTGCTTTTGCCTACCTCTTCAACACGAGAAAATTTTCAAATGTGCTGAGAACATGCCCTGGTACACCAAGTCATCTGTTTGTATTATGACACTTGGTGTTCCGGTATAGAGTTTGAATTCATTTTATCATTGGTTTAGAATATCACATTGTTCGAAAGCACCTTAATTTTTCAAAAATAAAACAAATTTTCAGTGCGCTTGATCAAAGAGCAAGTGGAAACGATTCAAAAATTCAAACTTGAACATATTGGTCTAAAGAATTGTAGGAAAGTGCTCAAATTGTGTGTCTTTATCAAAAGGTAATTAACAATATACGATCAACGAAAAAAGGGTACAAGAACCAGCTCAGTCTATCCAAGTTCCAACGCAGAAGATTAAATCTTGCCAGACGGTAAAAATAAAAAAAATAAGAAAAAGAAATATAAAGATGCAAAAATTCGAATAAAAATATATGGAGAACAAGATAAATTCGGATGTGAAATCGGAGCCAGTGCGACTCACTGGTTTTAGGGCCGGCCGGGTGATTCCACAGTGCTTGGAGCTTCGAAGCCACCATGATTTACTCTCTCTCTCTAGCTTTCTGTAGCGCGCCCAAGTCGCAGAGAGACCAATAAGATCTGTTCTGTTCGACCGTGTGTTTTGAGGTGCCAATAGTGTTTCGCCACGTGCGCAATTAAAGGCGGGCTGATCTAACGAAAGACGCTCCGTAGCAGACTAGCGGTTGGGGTCAACCCGCGATTTTAAGCAATAGTGTTAGCGTTAGTAAATTAGTTGTTAAATTAGTTATCGATAAGTCACATTGTCAGATTAGGGTACAACGTATTTTTATTATTGTGATAAAAAGTCACTTGCATTCACAATCAATTCTTACAATTAAAGTAATTGGCTTTGTGACCCACAATAGGTAATTATCTCGAAAATGAAGATCATTATAATGAAATCTAACAGTAATAATCGCATTCGTAAAAAAAATTGCTTCTTTGTAAATATGAGTCCAATAGATGAAATTAAAAGAGACCGCTAATCCTTTGATGTCTTCAAGACTTCAATAATAGCTTTTAAGCGCCAAGGAGCATTGCAAGATCTCAGCATAGTATCAATCACTAATTTAGAGTCTCTTCCTATGCAAATTTTCTTGAAATCTCTACTAGAGCATCCCTTAAAGCCGAGCCACCAGCAACAGAGATTGAATTTTCACTCCAAGCATCTAGCACCGGCAATATTTGGGTCCCCATCCTCATTCCTGATTATAAATCCAGCGGCCATATTTTAAGAAACTTTAATAATTTGCTAAAACTTACTAGATTTTTTATTAGTTCCACTCACATTCATAAAATCTGTACCCAAACTCACATCAAACACAACAACTCTACCAGATATTGCTTTTCCATTTCGAAATACGACTTGATTTCAATGATTCAATCTGTGTTCATTTTCCAACTTCACTATTGTTGTTAAAATGGGAATATGTGGAAAACATGAAAGGACATGAAGTAAATCAATACATTTTAAGGGGTAATTTAAGTCATTTGACATCGAATTCCCCCAAATTGGCGAAAGCTCTAAAGCTCGTCCGCGGACGATGATCAGGCATGAAGCTTATCGTTATAGCAAAGCCAATTGTTCTGTTTATAGTGACCGTGAGTAGCACCGTCTTGTTCATACTACTCTCCCGACCGTCAAATCAATCTTCTCCGAGACCAGCGTCAATGGCGGCTCGGAGCTTCGTTCTCTGGCTTCATGGGTTGGGCGATTCAGGCCCAGCCAACGAGCCCATCAAGTCCCTCTTCACTTCCCCTGAGTTCCGGAACACCAAATGGTCCTTCCCAACTGCTCCGTCGACCCCAGTCTCCTGCAACTGTGGGTTTACTTTTCTCTCAGAAACTTTGGCATGCTTCTTTTCTATATGCATTGGATTTGTGTATGGCTATTTGGATTTGGGTTCTGCTTTAATTTTCATGGGTTTTATTCAAAATTGGTACTTCTAATTTATTTTTATGCAATTAAGGGTCTTGATTAGTTGCTTGACATGGGTTCGGAGGATTGTTGTGGAAAGCTATTGACTTTTTAAATGATCAAATGCTTTTTGTTTTATTGGTTTCACAAAGCGTGATTTTGAACTTCTCTAGTTTATGGGCAGGAGGTTTGGACTTGGGTTCGAAGGGGCGGGTATACTGCACTGACTAACTGGCCTAACCTACATTTGCAATGAAATGCTTGTTGGCCAGGGTGAACTTGAAGGGTCCTTGATATTTGACACTGCAAAGAATTGGTTAGAAATCTTAGACTTCTGGTTAAATTTTGACAAGTCGTCATCTAGAAAGGATGCAATTTGTATTGCTTACGAGAGAAACTAGTTGTTTCGTGCTGCAAATTGTTGAAATATTGTTGAAATGAGTGCTCAGAATGAATTTGATGACCGTAGATGAAGAGGGAAAAAGATAACTTGAGTTAGTCCTTTAAGTACCATTGCCTTTAGTTTTGAAGTTTTAAAATAAAGCAGAGAGATATACAGTCAATGTTGAAACTGCTGAAATCTCTTTTTTTTTTTTTTTGGTCCTTGAATGCATGCTTGGACTTTAATGTTGCAGAGATCTCCTTGTGCTAATTTAAGACTTTATCAAGAGCATAATTTGTTTTAAGCAAGTCATATGATCTAATAGTATTCCATATGCTGTTTTGCTTGTTCTTCTAGATGGTGCTGTGATGCCTTCATGGTTTGACATCCACGAAATTCCTATGACATCTGTAAGTTATGGTTACATTTCTTCTCATATTTTTTTTTTCCTTCTAAATCTGCTTGATAATTGGTAGCACGTAGCACATGCCTAGACAGTTTTATAATCTTGATCTTACTCTCCACCCTTATTCTTAAAATCAAATTAGTGGTCATTAGGCGATAATGCCATCAGTCTCTCTAAATTTATTTTTTCTACTGCTTAAATCTTTATCTTTGAATTTGTGTTATGTATTCCATTGGATAGTGTTATGGAATAGTCTCTTTACTCCTCGATCATAGAATTGCTTATACTGTGTTGTTTACTGAAGACCCCATTGTTACGTGTTTCAGAATTCTCCAAGAGAAGAAGCTGGTCTGCTTAAAGCAGTTCAGAATGTGCATAAGATGATAGACAAGGAGATAGAAGCTGGCACAAATCCTAGTAATGTCTTTGTGTGTGGATTCAGTCAAGGAGGTCGGCCTCTTTCTTTATGCACTCAGACTTACACACTGCTATAAACACTTATGCGATTGATTTCTTTACTGCTGGTAACTTGCAAATATAATATTTTTATCAGGTGCCTTGACATTGGCAAGTGTTCTGCTATACCCTAAAACTCTAGGAGGAGGTGCAGTGTTTAGTGGATGGCTTCCTTTCAATTCATCTATGGTGGAACAAATAAAACCAGAAGCGAAAAGGGTACTTTTCAAAAACTTGTCATGATTAGCATCTGTTATTGTGCTTCAATAATTTATGTTGTCATTCTAAGAATTCAAACTTGACATTGCACGTCCATCTATTGTCGTGATACCATCATCGCCATCATCCTGGACCTTGTCCCATATATTTGATATCTGTCCGTTATTTCTAGTATGTGCTGTCCTCTCTCCTCTTAATCTAACTTTCCCAGTAAAACTTTTTTTGTGGTCTCAGTGTTAAATTTGGTTGAAATGAACTGGTATTTGTTGTGTATTTTCGCGTGATTCAACAATCTGATTACGTATACATGAATACATGTGCAGACGCCTATTTTGTGGTCTCATGGGATAGCCGACAATGTGGTATTGTTTGAAGCTGGAAAAGCAGGTCCCCCTTTCCTCGAACAAGCTGGTGTAAGCTGCGAGTTTAAGGTAATAATATGCAAGCAACACAACACTCATCAAATGAACGCATACTCCACTTTTATGCAACTCATACATTTCATCCGGTTCTAAATTGCAGGCTTATCCTGGTCTTGGACATTCAATAACCACCGAGGAGCTCAAGCACCTGGAATCATGGATCAAAACTCGTCTGCAAAGTTCTTCTTGATGGTGACCTTTGATCCGATTAGTCATAGGTCCTTGGTGTTGAATCGTTATAAACGTGCGAAATTCGAAACTCGCTGCTGTACTCCGACTCATATTTGATCATTGTGGCTTGTGTAAAATTTGCATTGTCTCGAATTGGATTCGGGTGAAGCTTGAATGCTAATAAGTTGCTCGTGTGAACTTTCTTTCACTTATCTTCCTCTTGTTCCCAGTGGTCTTCGTGCATCGCTCACCAGGGTGCTGCCATTTGACGATTATAATTTTCAATTCCACGTTTTAGAATTTTCAGATCCTACTCAAATTATCAAAAACATGACTCATTGTCCCTTTCTGGATTTTAAACACACTTGTAGTTGTATGTTTTCAACTTCCAAGTCAACAAAATATGGCGCAAGTGGACGTTATTATTATTTGAAAAGGGAAATCGTATCCGAAAGATGACATCCTACTTGCAGTGCCATATTATTCAAACACCTATTAAATTTGGAGTCCTTTTGACGCAGTCTAAGTTGCATGGCCTTTTTCTTTTTTTTTCTTTTTTTTTTTTTTTTTTTTTTTTTTTTTTTTTTTTTTTTTTTTGAATCGTAAAATTGCATGGTCTTTAAAATACACACCTTCTTGACTTGTAATAACACCAACATGTTATTTAAAGTCTTTTTGACGCAATCTAAAAATGTCACTGATGCAGTATTTTGAACTTATCACACCCTACTATGTAATTAATTTTTTTACGAAACATGATTAATTTAGAATGCGATTGCATTTGCATTCTCATTGCATCTTTTCCTTTATTATTTTAGATATGACCAAGATCACTAAGGCGCTATTACAATTTACAATACTATCACGCATTGGCATGTCATGTAACGCAGCACGATTCATTTTGCAGAGTAAAGGCAATGACATTTATGTTGGATGAAAGTTGTTCCTGATGTAGCACCGCAGACATAAGGCCAAGATTGGACTGAGAAAGTCCTACCAAGTTACCAACCCTTACTTGCAAATAGAGAGATTAATCATATTAAGTTGGTCCCACCACATCACAACCGTCCAAGCAATCCTATTCAGTATTGACTCACTCTGATGAGACTGCACGTACAGATACATGCAAGTAGTCCCGCGTCGCATGTGAACATTACCCCAATCAGAACTCAAACTTTCTTAATCTCATTACATCACCGGATCACCAACTCCAATGCATCTCTCTCTCTCTCTCTCTCTCTCTCTCTCTCTCTTAGGAGTATAATCTCATCAACCCTTCATCAAAGGCCTCTCTCTCTCTCTCTCTCTCTCTCTCTAAACCTCAATCTTCATCGCCAATTGTTTCAGCAACAATTGAACCATGAAGAAGCTCTACCGAAAGGGCACGGTTCATCCGTCACCGCCGGTTATATCAGACCACCTGGCCTTCCTTCCCGCCACCATCCTCACCCTGGCGGCGGCTCTGTCACCCGAGGATAGAGAAGTTCTGGCTTACCTCATCTCCTGTTCTAACAGCTCCGCCAACTTATCCTCTTCCTCCTCGTACGCTCCTCCACGTAATAAGACAACCGCCGTCGCCTCCAAAAAGACGGCAGCAACAAAGGGCGGCATCGGCAGCGGTGGGGTCGGCGGGGACCATCCGGCTAGGTTTAACTGCAACTGCTTCAGGTGCTACACGAGTTACTGGGTCAGATGGGACGAGTCGCCGAATCGCCAACTCATCCACGAGATCATCGATGCTTTTGAAGATGAGCTGCTGACTGAGAGCAAAGGGTTTTCATCAAAGAGTAGTAGGAAAGAGAGGAGGAAAAAGAGTAGGGTTAGTAATGGCTCGGGTGAGTTGAAGCGGTCCGAGTTGAGTGTGAAAAAGAAGGAGCTGGCTCAGTCCCACACGGCGGATCAAGAGGCCGGTGGCGGTGGCGGTGGCGGAGAGGTTGACGAGGAAGACTCGGAAAAAGGGTCAGTGAGAAGGTTTGTGGGCTTTCTTGGAGAGAGAATATGGGGTGTGTGGAGTCAATAAGTATAGGGTTAAGATGTTCTCCTCCCCTGAAGACGGCAATTAAGCTCTAATATGGCTTAATTAATGAGGTGGGTTTTAGCTAATTCCATCTTCTTCAAAGAAAAGACTACTTTATTTCGTTTTTGTGGTTTGTCCGTCAATTACCCTTTCAAGTTCATGTAAAAAGAAAATGGGTAATTAAATTTTGACTTTTTGAGTCATGATCACAACTTAGTTTAGTTTTATCATTGCGGTTTAGTGCTTAATTAACAAATTATGAATGTTAAAAATGTGTGTGTGTGTTTGTATATATATATACACACGGGGAGCAAGGGGAGTGATTCCCATTTTTTTCAAAAAATGAGATACATTCCTTATCGTTGAATTTAACTTTAATGAAATGGTGTGGTTTGCGTTTTAATCTCAATCACATAATTTCATTAAAGCTAATCTAACGGTGGAGAACGTGTCCCTATTTTTTTAAAGAAAAATAAGAATCCTTTCCTTTAAGCTCCCTATACATATATAGAAAAATGCTGGAAATACTTTTGTGAGTTTGTGTGGCATGCATGGGATGGGTGGCTCTTTTTCTTTAGTTTGTCTTTTGACTGTTTAATTTCCACATAGGGTTTCGACTGCACAAGTAGAACTGTGGAATTAGAAAGCTGGTTTGTTTGTGTTGCAAAAATGTCGAACAATCCGTCGTTTATGTCTTTCATAATTTTGGTAGTAAACCCGTCGTTTGTGGCAAATTATTGCCAATTCACAAATTAATTAAGGTGAGGATTTGAGTAGATTGAGTTAAATCACACAATAAATTAACAAAATGTAGTGCTAGTGACTTTTTGAGTACTTTAGTTGAATAGAATAGAGGCATTGAGATATGAGGTATCTTGAGAAGGGGTGGAGAGGTGTCGCCGCTGTCGCACTAGACAAGGGTGGCACTCGGCACTCGGCACTCGGCACTCGGCACTCGGCACTCGGCATTCGGCAGCACAAAAGTAAATAAAGGATTCGTTTATATCAAGGATCCAAAACCCAAAAGAATGTCCAAAACCTCTTTTCGTTGTTCCCCAAGGCTATTTGATTCTTTTATAGGACCACCAATTCTTTTCTTCTTATTTACTCCTTGCACAGTGTAAAATAATGTTCTAAAATTTATATAGTCGAAACCGATTTTATTTATTGATACAAGACTTGGTTGTTTTTGTTACATCTTTTAACAATTTTTTTTAATGTGTCCAGAATATGGGGTGTTATGTCATGTATTATAGAAATGGAAGGTAATTTTTTTTATTTATGTGCTCCTTTACTTGTATGATGACATATGACGTTTGTATCTGTATTCCGAACGCACTGAAAAAATCTCTCTTTTCCAACATCCACTGTATTATATGGTGCATGCTCAAACTCTTCATAGTCTACTTTAAGATTACTGTATATATAAAAACCCCATTGATGTTCATTGTCCAGTAATATAAATACAAAAAAAAATTGGTGGTCTTTCTTTTTTTTGGGTTGGTGGTGTTTCACTTGAGTTGAATTGGATTAATCCTTTCGAGGGATCGCTTAAAACGACGGGGGAAAAGGTAGGGGAGGGTTGCAGTTCACCAAACGAAAAGAAAGAGGTCATCCATCACTTTTGTGGATTAGTTCTGTTAATTCCTTTCCACTTAAAAATAAAATATGAAGATGCAATGTTAACCGAAAAACCTAGCTATTAAAAAAGCTTCGTTTAACCAAACTAGGGCAAGTCAAAAGACAGATCATGTTTTTGTTGGTAACTTGAGTGGAAATAAACCGAGTGAACGTGGGACTTTTAACAACGTAATTAAACAAGAAACTCACTCGCTCTGTTGAAGCGTAAACCCTAACCTTATACAGTTGCACCTAATACTAATTAGGATGCCAACACATGAGACACTTGTGAGCACATAGATACACCACGTACGTACAGTGTTGACTATTGAGTGAGCACCATATTTTGACGACTCCTTGGAAAAATGAGTTTCATAACTCTACCTAATTCTTGTCTTTTTTTTCACTGTCTTGTACACCTACTAATAGACTCGAGAGATTCTTCGACCAAAACAAAAGGCTCGAGAGATTTTTTGATCCCGTGTTTATATGTTTGTAAGTAGAACCAATTTATAAAATTGAATTTCGATTACGTGATATTTTTTTTGCTTTCTTAACTTTTGAGAAGCAGAAGGCATCTGTGATCTATGCCAAATTAGGAATCCAACTCTTTATTTTGAAGGAATTAGACTACCTAAATGATGGAGGGATTTGAATTCCGAGCCATGTGTTGAATCAGAGGATTTGTTTTACCAGTTATGCCCTCACTTGTTACAATTTATTTTTCCAACACTGCCCTTGATTCCACAAAAGACAACGCTGCTCAATATGGAAAATTAATAGAAGATTAATATATGTTTTCTATTAATTAGACTATAAAATAATTTATTTACAAAAAAAATTATAAATAATTTATTGAAATATATAGGTAAAAATGAATAAAACTAATCGAAGCATTATTATATATGGATAATAACTAATTAGTATATAAAATAATTGAAAAACAATAAGAAAATAAAAATAATTTATTTCAAATAACGGCATTTGAGTAATTACATTGGTTTTTATTTCGATTCAATTGAATTAGTAAAAAACTTATATGGAATTAGCACTATTCCTATTCCAGTTTTAGAATATTTTAGTAAACAGTTTCAACAGAAATCGAATTTTGCCTCATTCACATTTCAATTTTTTTCAATTTAATTTCTCTCATTATGATTGTGAATTAGTAAACGAGCTAGTAACCATCATACTCATTACACGCAAATTATAATAAGTGGAACAATATATAGTTAATGCAGAGTGTAACATTAAAATATAAATACATATACATAGAGGACAAGAGGTGGACAATTGGCTCAACTCTAACTACCCTCAGCACATATTCTCCCAGACAGTTTAGCTTATCATATAGTCAGCTTGCATACATCTACGTATCATCACCGTACACGTAGCACTGGAAAACCTAGGAAGTGCATGATTCCCGCGTTTTTAAACGGTCTTGATTGATTATTAAACACGTGCATGCCTAGATGTTCTCCATTAGGATGGCCACCAAACTCAGCTAAGTCTCCAATTAAACTGGCAAAGCATTAGTTGAGGATGAGTGTCAAGAAGCTAGTGTCAGTTTAATACTCGAATATGAATATTTGATTCAATCATACACAAAATTATTAATGAAGATGCAAATTGCAAAGCAACAGATTAATGAAATGTATTGATTAGCTTTTCAGATAGAGTTAGAGGAAAACTAACGGAAAAAAAAAAAAAAAACTTTAGTTTTAATGAAACATGACAAATAAAAGTGTAGTGAATAGTACCAGAGAAAAGTAAAAATGTGATTTTTCGTTAAAAGTGAACAGTACCGAGAGCATTTTGTTAAAATTTCCTAAAATTAAGCTTAGATTACTCATTCCAACATATAAACGTTTTAGCGAGGAAATAATTAATTACTCACTAAATGTGTTGATTTAATTGCTAAGATGGTGTGAGTTTAGACTTATTGCTAAAATCTCTTTTAACGAAAACCACTTTTAAATGTATAGTGAATAGTGACAGTTAAAGGTAAAAAAATAGTTTTTCGTTAAAAATAAACAGTACCGAAAATATTTTATTAAACATTTCATGAAAATATTATTAACTCTCACATTGTCCCTCACAGATCACCAGGACACATTTTGTCCACTTTGCCTGTCTTTTGTGTCTCACTTCATCACCCTACTACAAATTTGCTAAAAATATCATCAAAGTCGTTGGGTAGCACATATGAAGTCAAACTATTTGCCATGTATATATATATGTATGTATTTGGTGAATAAACCTTCAACTATATGGGTCATACTGTCCGTTTTATGGTATTATTAATTAAATATAAGTCGACGACATGCATGGTTCACGCATAATAGGAGCTAGACCAGAGAGCCAACTTGGTGGTGATTGGAGGTGCATGTCGTCGTTTATAGCTTGGTCCTCACGCGTTTCCTCTGTCTATTTTTTCTCTTTTTGCCTAATCCTTTTCTGTATCTGATGATCTGATCTGTTTTCGTTTTATATTTCTTGGCAAATCCACAGCCCTCATAGTCATAGAGTCATAATTTTGGAGAAATAGAGTAGTGTTTGGTTTGGAGTATTGAACGGGTCAAGGGTTAGACACCTTTTTACAAGTCCTCAAACCAGAGAAATTTTTAGTTGGGATAAGAACACGGATGGTACACCACATGTTTTTATATAAGTGGTTGAAAGTTTTAACTTTTAAGTTACTAACCTTTTAACACACATATCCCACCATTTATATGAGGACACGTGATGTATCATCTCGTGTGACGGTCACACTAAAAAATTTCTCAACAAGAGAAATTTTTAAATATAAGATCACTGATCGCTTGGCTTTCGTTTGTTGCTACTTTTTAAAATAAAGTAAATCACGATACGTTTGTGAATATGTGACAGCAACTGATATCAAACGTTATGTATTTGTAGCTTTCACGTACAAAGTCCTTATTAATATATGTATATAACTATATATATACAAGAAGTTAAAAGTGTTCCAACTCTCGAACAAACTGCCTGCATGCATTAGAAATTGATTCGAAATGCTTTTTCTTTTTTAGAAAGCACTTCTAATCGTAATATCAAAAGTTCTAATAAAATTAAAATATATAAATGTTTTTAGAAAGAAAAAAATATTTGTGTTTTTTGTTTAAATTTTTAATCCAAAACCACTTTGAACTTTTTATACCAAATATAGTTCAACACGTCTTTAGTTAGTTATTGTAAAATCACTTCTAGTCCTTAATCAGTACCACAAAAGCAGATTCTTTCTTTTTAGTGCAGCAGTATCCAATTCAAATGCTTTCGAAATAACAAAACAAAAAAGGGAATCCATTCCGTAAGTATATTTGATTTGAGTCGATTGAAAGCATAATAGTTTTTATCCTTATTTTCAAAGGAAAACTAATGAAAAGGGCTTGAAAACTTTGTGTTTAAACGATAAGGACAAAATAAAGGGTAAAGTGAATAGTACCAATATTGACTTTTTAGTGTAAAAATGTGGTTTTTCGTTAAAGTGAACAGTACCGGGAGCTTTTCGTTAAAGTTCCCTATTTTCAATTAACCAATTAGTATTTGCATATTTGAGCTAGCTGTGTAAGAAATCAGAACTAATACAAAGTTTGACGTATCGTTTAAAACGAATACGCATCAATCATGTTTGCCACCTGAATTTGAATATATGATCAAATAAGTGAGAGGTGAGAGAATCTTGTTCCCGAACACCAGTAGTTAGTTCAATTTCATAACCAAGAATATTGGAATTTAGAAATTTTCTTCTTAAAGAGAAATCTGGAAGAGATGTTCAATCAACAAAATTGAAAAACGAGGCGCCATTTCACAGTTTATTTATAAATTTAGAAACTGCTGTACATTGTTTGCGGAAGAAACAAGAACTTGGGTAGGAACTTAGTGCAACATATTTTTGCTCAGTAGCTTTGTTCACGTGGTGAGAAAACCATCAGTGATGAAGCTTATTGCCTTTCGTCCCACCCGTATATGCTTTGAAAAAAAAAATTGTGGACAAGAACACGGCTAATCTTTCTTTTTTCTCAATTAGAATTCAGTATCTGAACATTCATTGTGAAATTTACTGAAATCAAACAATGAAAATCAGTGAATCAAAACTAAGCACAGAAACCCCCGTCGATCGGATGTAGGGTTCACACCAAAGTTTACAATCCTCACATACAAAGTTACTTCAGATAATTAGAAGTAAGGATCACCCTCATTAGTTTACTAAATATAATGAACTAATTAGTTTACTAATTAACTTAACAACGTTTATCATGGAAATAATAACAACTGCATTACCTTCTAACGGAGTCAGGCCTGTACAGTTACGGAGGAGCTCAAGGATACACAGCCTTTCAAGCGTTCAAGAATTACATTTTTACTTACCAGGCCGGAGTGGTGCGTGAGAGGAAGACCGTCCTTCACACACTCATCATACTTCTCCAAAGCAGACACAATGTCGCTGAAATCTGGCCGCTTCGCGGGGTTTGGCGCCCAGCAGCGCTTGATCAGGTGTGCCAGTGCTGGTTGACAACTAGCCGGCATTGGAGGTCGTTCATTCTGCACAATTAGTACAAATAATGTTACAACACAGCATTTACATATAAGTAGACTTCTTCCCTGCTGACAAATTAGATTTTGACGCGCGCATGAACTTTTCTTTTTGTAGTTTTAACGAGATGTTTAGTTACATGTGCCAAACTGTGCTTGGTAGTTAAGAAGGCATGCAGTGTTTGTTTGAAAATAAGCATCTCACCTTCTCAGCCACAGCAAATGCAGCCTGAACAGGGGTCATTCCTTGGAAGGGAAGCAAAGCTGTTGTCAGCTCCCATAGCACAATCCCGAAACTGTAAACATCAACCTTCCGAGAACAAGGTTTCTCCTTGATCATCTCCGGTGCCATCCAACGATAAGTCCCCTTGTTTCCCTTGGTTTC
Source organism: Crataegus laevigata (assembly GCA_963580275.1). NCBI lineage: Eukaryota > Viridiplantae > Streptophyta > Magnoliopsida > Rosales > Rosaceae > Crataegus > Crataegus laevigata. The sequence continues at coordinate 759,304 of OY756939.1, forward strand.
CCGGCACTGCGTTTCAAGACACGATGTACCGAAATCCGCCACCTTAACCCTCATATCATCATTCAGAAGCAAGTTATTTGATTTGAGGTCCCTGTGGATCACCCCTTGTGAATGAAGATACTCCATTCCGCGGGATATGTCGAGAGCTAACCTCAGAATTGTTTCTGTGGATAGAGAGTATGGCTCTTTCTTGTTGAGATACATCCTCAATGTTCCTTGTGACATATATTCTGTGATTATACAGTACACAGGAGGCTTTTTACAAGCTGCAATAAACTTTAAAACAAAAAAAAATTTCACCAATTTAGCAACACAAAACTCTAATTTGGATACAAGATCTTCAATTATCATATCATATGATCAGCAAATGCTGTTAGTCGAGAATTATAAGATTAAAACTAGTTTAAAAGTTTATCTCATATTATGAGCTAAAAATAATTCTAATCGGGAAAGTGATTTTCACACACTTCCGTTTATTTTGAATTGAATAAATCAATAGAGAATCGAGAGACAGAAATAAACATAGCTGTGCAGAAATCATTTTGCTTCTATTGGAAATGGGACATAAATCTTACCTGCACTATGTTGGGATGAAAGAGGCGCGAAAGCAGGGCAACTTCGGACTTAAATTGCTGCTCAAGTAAGCTTCTGGTCTCCTCCATCTGGTTTGGAATCCTCACCATTTTCACAGCAACAGCTCTCTGCTTGTATATTCCACGATAAATCCTACTGTGCGCACCAGACGCAAACTTGTTACCAATAAAAAGCTGAGAAAGATCAGCAGTCCACTCCTCCTGGTCCTCCTTTGAAACCTCCCAAGTTTCCACATTTTCTGAGTCCAATATCATTGACCATGATTCCAAGCTGTCAAACCTCTTCCTTTCCATGGTGTTCATTTCGGAATTGAACGGGGGTTTCTTTGACGAGGAAGGGTTTGGCAAAGGCTTGCTCTTTGACTTTCGCAGACGAAGCGCATGGAAACATGACGTCGCCATTGGTGTTAAGAAAAGGTTGGTAGTATATGAAATATGGGGAAATACTTTTTGTTTCTGTCAAAACAAACAATCAAAAGGTATTTTCCTTCTGAAAGTGTGAATTGATTTCATGAAGTGCATGAACTGATTCCGAAACATGAGTTTCGAACAACAGTGGATTACATACGTGGGTTTTCATCAAGAACCGGAACAGATACGTGATCGGCGAAAAAGCTTGGAAATTTTTGGAGAAAAAACAGAGAGATAGAAGAACCAAGAGACTATTGTCCATGAAAAAGATAAGCTATTTGTCGTTGGGTATCAAATCTTGAGTGAATGAATGGAGGAAGAAATCTTGTGATGAAAGCAAAGTGGATGGAGAGAGAGGTAATAATTTTGATTTCATGGTTTGAAGAAGAAATGGAGGTCCAAAAGGAAGAGAAAATAGAGCAAGAAAGTGAAGGTTTTGCAGATGAAGAGAGAGAGGACTTTCACGGTTGTTTTGTTTGTGGTAGGATAAGGGGGATTAGGTCGTTCAGCAGTAGAAAAGATGAGATGAATTCAGAGGCAGAGATTTCAGGGGTGGCTCGTGATTTGCTCTCTTCAAAAGTCTACTTTTTCTTTCCTCCTTTTTTTAGAGAGAGAGAGAGACCAGCTACTCTGTTGTGTTTCTGTGGCAGGTTCTTTTTAGCATCATCCGGGCAAGTGGTTACAGTGGGAAAGGTCTTTTTAAACTGTAATCAACTGTAATGCCACATTCTGTACTCAAATGTCGTACAAGAAGAGAAAAACTTTTGTCTAACGACGGGATTACTCTGTATTCAAAACTAAAGATCAATTGTAATATATGAATAAAAACGCATGATAGTGCGTAATTCACTTAGAGTACCGATGTTATAGGCAAGAAGAAGAAAAAAATGTCATACATGGCAAGGGCTTCCACCCCAGAATTGAAATTTGCACAACTGGCAAAGACTGGCAGAACTTGAGCCACGTCACTTTACATGTTAGGTTTTCTCAGCAAATATAACTCCTCTGATTTAAAATTAACCGTTATCAAAATTAACAAATTGCAACAACCATTCACTCTTCTCTAATCAAGGGGGTTTGGGATTCAGAATTGTCTAAATGATCTATTACTTTTCTCATCATATGATATGTTTTTTATTACATTACTACTCTACCGAAAAGAATACCAACGACAAAAGCATTATGCTGGGCCAACTCAAACACTGAGAGACGAAACGAGGGGAGAAAATGAGATTAGAAACCCTGGCAGGCCTAATTGTAAATGGTGGATGCTAGGCGCTATGCTTATAGACTTATGCAATGTTGTAGCTAACGCATTAAGTATCCCTCCTGGGGGGTACGTTTGCAAGAATGTTACTCAAAGGAATTGATGAGGACCCGCACAAGCTCTATAGTGCGTGATTTAATTCGATGCAAAACAAATAACCTTATTAAGGCTCTAAGCTACTCTAAGAGAAGGGAAACAAGTTTGAACCAGAAGCAAATTAAAGTGGAATGCCCTATTCAAAAAGGCAACCAACCACTTAGGATCATATGATATGATGCTTGACAATGTCTAATGAAATTTTGATGATTTCCCCTATTGAAAATTGGCTAATCTTCTTTATTATATCCTTTGATTCTTGAAGAAAACTTGATGGCTCCAATTTATGTCAGCATAATACGAGGTATAATACTTGGACACATGCCCCAGACATAAATATTCATCCCACAACTTTATTCCAAATTTAAAGAGAAAAAAGAGTGGATGTGGGGCGGGGAGCTGAGGGAGAGAGAAGAAAGTGCAGTCATCTCATTTCAAAAACTTTTTTTTTTTGGGCATGGAATCGGATTAAAGAGCAAGCATGCATATAAAGAAATGAATATTACCTAATAAGGTACTGAAATGATGTTGGTATCAGATTAAAGAGTACATTATGTTACTCGTCACATGTACGTGAGTGGTTCTTAGCCGCTGATGTCTTTCGGGAGTTTACATAACTCAACAGTTAAAAAGTATAGTAGGATCTATGTGTTGTCAAACTACTTGAACAACCTAAAAAGAGACATACATGAATAAAAATGCAATGAGATAACAGAACAGTACAAGAGGATCTAAAAACATGAAGAATTAATATAGCTAGCTGCAGGCAGAGTCGGGTTCAAAAAACTCGTGTAGCACCGGAAACAACACAAAAGTTTCTGCGTTCTAGGTCAGTTTTCACAGCAATCCGGGCCGAGCACTTGGTACAATCAAACATCAAAGAGGGTATTGGGGATCCCCAAAGCTCCTGTAAATGCAAGAATGAGGTAGCTATTGATAAACTGTTTTCCGACAGGTAGAATAGGGCCAAATCGAAGTAGTAACAGATTCAAACGGTAAATAACAGACAGACAATAGAGAGACAAAAGCAATAAAATGGAACTTGGAGCGACCAGTATAACGGATTCCAGAGATTAGAGGACAACCGAAGTACGTAGCTCATGTGAGGAACGTTCTTCGTGGACATTTGTTGGTCAGACTGCTAGAAGTCGAAATTGAATATGTTTGTGTACGTTGGTGGGGAAGAAGATTTTGTTTTAGTAGAAAGAACTAGGATTTCGATGGGACTATAATATCTATCGAATGGGGTTTTCCACTAGGTAACTGAAATATGTAATGCTTGTTGGGCAAGGAACACAAGTGTCGATATTCAATACTTTTTCATGAATCTGCACCCAAAACTTCTGATGAAAATTGCGTTGTTCACACAAAACTGTTTGTAACACAAGGTTTTTAATCAGTTTTGTAAACCTATGAAGAACATTTTGACAAAACTCAACAATCTCATTTTTCTGAAAAACCGTAACCCATAACTCACTGCTTCTACCAATTCACTCTTCAAATCCAATCTCAAGCCTAACGTTAGGAGTCTCCTACGTAACCGTAGCTGTGCTCTAATAATCTTAGAGAAAATACAAAGCTATGAATTCCAGCTTTGTGACTTGAACATGGTACCGAAATCAAACCCGGCCATGGCATTGGCGCCAGAGTTGATCTAACTGGTTGCACAGACCGTTTCATGAGTCTAAACAAGCATGTTTCTAGGAATATCAAAAACCAAAAGACCACACATTTTCGAGAGGAAAACCTGCATTGAAAAAATGAACAGTAATCAGATATACAAGTAAATGACTAGCTTTGGGTAAAGAAAAGAGGAATTAATCAATCTACTGCTCATTCTCCTTGGCGTTGCACCAAATCTGCAGTAGATATGACAATCACCATCAGTTCAAAGACAACAATAATACGTTCACAAAAAAACAAATCATCATATTTAATCCCATTGAAAGAGTTCCACATGATATAGTGCATATTCTCATTGTAACAAAAAAAAATTCCAGCAAGAACCTTAATCGTCCTGGCCACCTAATCCGATCATCTCTTTCTTCTGCCACGCTCTCGTACTGAAAGGGTAAGTGTTTCTCCAGCTCCAACATTGTAGTAAGCAAGTGACAAATTGTCCTTGAGAAAGCCGGGGTTTCCACTCAGTCTCTGTTTATTTGCAGGAAGCTGAATCTCCGCAGAATTTTTTTTTCTTTCAGCTTAACAACAGATTCAGACAATGACTGCACTATAATCTCCAAAAATCGCCCCTTCAGATTACCTTCATTGGCATTGGGGACAGCTACTCTGTGTAAGATTATGAGTATGAAATATAAGTTGGGACCGGTCATATTGTTTAAGATGTTTAAAGTAGTTAAGATATCCTCAATGATTTGGGTTAGCAGGATTGAGAGAAGTTCTAATTGGTTTTGGAATAAGACTCGGTATTGGAACTTTATAGGGTCTCAGAATTCTGTTTGGATTGTAGCTTTGAGTCCGAGTCCAGTTCTGATAGGGAATGGACAGAGGAGTGCTATATATATATATATATATATATATATATATATATATATATATATATATATATATCTCAAACCCCTGCTCTTGCAATGGTCAGCTTGTAGTGTTCTAAGTCTTATTGATTAGAAGAGCTTTTCTTATCGTTAAAGAGGAGAAGGTTTTGAGCACAAAGGCTGCAATGGCTTCTTCATCAGGATCGAATAATGCAGGTATGTTTTAAAGGGTTTTGATTCTTATGTCTGTTTAAATACAAAATTTATATTGGTTGTGATTCAATTGGATGAATCCTTGATTCTTGGATATGGTGTTATAAACTTGTTCTTACACTCTAATGCAAACAGGTCCCGGGTGCTGTGTCAGAAACTGATCTTCTGGAATGAGCATATAATCGTCAAGCTTCTGCCGCTTTGGCTGAGGCTCTTCTTCTGGACGTGGTGGACGGGCTTTCTCAGGTGGTGGTGGTGGAGGGATAACCTGAGGCAAAGGCAGTGGTGGCATCGATTGCATCGTAGGTAAAGGAACATGAAGAGGAATATAGGCACGAGGAACTTGCATAGGTGTAAAATACGGGACTGTGTTTAGAGGAACACAAGGTAGATTCAAGGTCGAACCAGGTGGCAGGGGAAGAGGACGAACTGAAGGCACAACCGACTTTAGAGGAGGAGCTGCTGGACCAGGAAGGTTCCTAGCACCGTTGTTAGGAACAAGTTTTGATTAAAGCCAATGCTTCCAATGTGACCATCCCATATAACCTGCTTTTCTTGCTCATCTTTCTTTTTTTCGGTCTTAGCCAACCTCTTCCTCTGTGGTACCAAAAATATCAGGACGGGTTCTTGCAAGTCCCATAATGTTCCTTGAGATTTCGTCATCCTGAGACAGAGTTGTAACCCGAATCTTAGCAAACATCATCTCTTTCTGCTCTTTGAATTTTGGATCAATGAGAGAAATCCTCTTGTGTTCAGACATCTCACTGGTTGGAATAAGATCCCCGGTGATTGGCAAAACAACATGCTTCATTGAGTCTCTCTCGGCATGAATCCTCTCCTCTGGTCTCTTTCAGTTCTTCACAACTCTCATCGGTTCTCCTATGCCCTTCGTCGCCAACCCCTATTCAACAAGCTGCATCTCTTCGTCATCCGTTTCCATTTCAACCGCCTTCTCAAGCTCGACATCATCTTCTTCCATATGCTTGACCCTGCTCCTCCTAACAACCTCCTCAACCGTCATTGGAGAAGGTAAATACTCATCCTCATTGTCCACAAAATCTTTTGTCTCAATCACCACAAAATTAAACCAATCAATCATAGCCATTTGGATCCTTTCCCGCTCAATCTCATCCTCCACCTTCCACCTTTCCTTCTCTTGTGACTGCTCCCACTCCAGCCGGTTTACACAACGTCCAAGCACGGTTTCCATGTCTGCAACACTTTTCCTAAGCTTCTCTGTTAAACCCTCCGGCAGCATCAACACCTTCGAATACGCATCGGAAAGAGAAGTGAACAACGCAAACATCACACCGCCCGGCTTCAGAAAATTGAACTGGGAGTTCTTGATTTCCCTGCTTGTCAATCCCGCCAAAAATGACTTCCCCTTTCGAGCCACAAACTGGGCTGTGAGCTTAATAATATCAAACTCTTCCTGAGTAATTCCTTCCAGAATACGAACAGTATACTGCTCGGATTCCAGTGTTTCAGTCACTTTTCGCACCGGTTTAAACTGGGCAGAGGGATCAGGCACTGGTGCTCCTGCTCCACCTTTTATGGCGGGAGCCTGTGGCGCCACCGACTCTGGCTCGGCAGAATCTGCAGGTTGCTGATTCCTGTCCCCGAATTTGGACAACCGATGCTGATAATACGCATGGTAAGGACGTACGGAACTCAAAAAATGGAACTTCGAATTTCCAGCATTTTCAGCCACAATTATTTTCACGAATTCGGGGTCCCTTTTTGGCCACGAAGTGGGCAGCTTTGTCGACTATGGTTCTGATGTCTTGGGGAGGACGTATCATGCCGATAACCCTAGTGTGCGACGTCGTTTTCGATTCCGGAATGGTAAGCGCGAGGCTTCCATCGGAAGGAGGATCCTGTAACCAGTGGCGAAGCCAGGAATTGACGGGGGGAGGGGCGAAGTTAAAAGAGTGCAAGGTTCAAAAGAATAGCAACAACCAAATATTGGCATGATGTGGTCTGTAGGTTGACAAGGATCATTTTAGAGATAGTGTCTACGAATTGCTTCACGATAATTAGGATAATCAAACATTCGACGTCTATGTCCAAGGTCTGCAGGAAGATTGACCAATATTTTATCTAACTCAGTGGCCTCACTTTGTTGTGAACTACTCGGAATATTCGAAGAAAGACTTTTTGGAATATTTGAAGGAGGAGGAGGACTAATCGGAATATTTGAATGAGAAGAACTACCCAAAATGTTTGAAGGAGGATTTAAGCATTGTTTCTTAAAATATCGTTCCATTATGTAACTGTAAAATGGAAAGAAAAAAGGAATTCTTAGACTTTTAATCCTAGAGTAGACTATACTAATATGCATAATAACTAATCCAACCAACAATTCAATTAATCAATATCAATAAGCATATATTTCAATAAATAAAAATTCAATTCAACTAATCATATGAATAATTGTATACATTATGTAATAATTCAATTAATTAATCAATAATCAAGAATTCAAATTTTAATTTTTACCCTAAAAAATAATTTCATAATTTCATCTCATTAATCATAGAATCATATCAGAAATAACAGAAACCAAATCACCAATTCGAACAAATCAAAAGAAATAACAGAAACCAAATCACCAATTCGACTTTCGAATTGCGCTACTAACCATTTGGGAGAGCACTAGGAGCTTTGAAGCTGATCAAATAGCAAGGGTATATGTGAGAGTTCATGATAGCACTCCAAACAACATATCTTCTTGGATTGACCAAATTGTCCACTCCAGTGTCCACCTCCTTAGAGCTTGGTTGTGATTGCTTCGACCCCGGCGCCACCATTTCTGCCTTCCCCAATATCACACGGCACAGCAAGATGTGCTTCAGCCCACTTTCATCAACAACCGACGGCAATGCCCTACCCAAACGCTCAATACAACCCATCAATTCTTCGATAAAAATGAAACGTTTCGATTTCAAAGATATCAAATTTCTCAAAGATGAAACACAACCAAGAAATGGGTAAAAATAAAAAACTCACCCATCACATGTAAATTTGGCAGGAATCATATGAACACCGATGCCGTACGACACTTCATTTGGAGCAGGCTCCCTGCACCGACTGAACCCATGGACCAAAACATCACAAAGCTCCTCCTTCGATCCACCGTACCAACCGTACTTAACGTTGGCGTTCCCGCCGCATTTCCGAGCCACCGCCTGAGTGAAAATCTTAAATGACTCGAACCTCGCCCTCCTCGTCGGATCAGAGCTCATGTTCTTGTGCACCGCCACAATATTCGTGTCCCTCCCGGCCAAACCCATGCCCAAAACAAAGCTCTTCCTGATGATCTCGTGCTCGAAACTCTCGTCGTCCACCCGGACCATCCCGCTCCGGGTGAAAACCCCAAACCGACCCGAAACTGCGTCGTTCGAATCGCCCCCGTCAGACCCAGAATCCAGAATTTCTTCGTCATTATAGTCTCCTCCGACCTCGCAATTTTTGAAATCTGCTTTAAACTTTGGGGCATTTCGTCCGAAACCTCTCTGGTTTCAGAACCACCGCGCCTTGCCCGCGCTGCTTCCCAGTTTCCGGCCGAACCAGGGGGGGTTCAAGGGTCGCTCCATCCTTTGGTTTCCGGCGAGCGGAGGGGCGGCCGCCCCCCTTCGCTCCTTCGTAGCTTCGCCTCTGACCGTACCAACCGTACTTAACGTTGGCGTTCCCGCCGCATTTCCGAGCCACCGCCTGAGTGAAAATCTTAAACGACTCGAACCTCGCCCTCCTCGTCGGATCAGAGCTCATGTTCTTGTGCACCGCCACAATATTCGTGTCCCTCCCGGCCAAACCCATGCCCAAAACAAAGCTCTTCCTGATGATCTCGTGCTCGAAACTCTCGTCGTCCACCCGGACCATCCCGCTCCGGGTGAAAACCCCAAACCGACCCGAAACTGCGTCGTTCGAATCGCCCCCGTCAGACCCAGAATCCAGAATTTCTTCGTCATTATAGTCTCCTCCGACCTCGCAATTTTTGAAATCTGCTTTAAACTTTGGGGCATTTCGTCCGAAACCTCTCTGGTTTCAGAACCACCGCGCCTTGCCCGCGCTGCTTCCCAGTTTCCGGCCGAACCAGGGGGGGTTCAAGGGTCGCTCCATCCTTTGGTTTCCGGCGAGCGGAGGGGCGGCCGCCCCCCTTCGCTCCTTCGTAGCTTCGCCTCTGCCTGTAACAGCGACATTGAAGATCGAATCGAACCCAGATGGAATTCGAACACCAGAATCGAAAAACGGAGACAATTTGTTATCTTTTGAAGCAAAAACGAACAATTTGTAGCAAATTCTAGAGAGATAGAGCGTATTGCTGAATTTATAACTCTTCCAGTTTATATAGACAGATATTTGGATACTAATTACACTAGGAAATCCAGAATCCAAGTTCAATTAGGAAACAAAAACAGTTGCGATTTTGCAGTAACAGCCAAGTTCCCGCCTATTTTCTCTTAACTTTGGGCTTAGCCAAGCCCAACAAGTCTGATACCTTTTTCTGCAAGCCCGCTAAAACATAGGCCCAAAAAGGACGACTTCTCCTCTCTTAATTGCTTGAAAAATTGTAATTGCTCGACATGTTCACTTTTTTTCTTATTATCGAAGGATCGAAACAATTACAATAGTTTAAGAGAAAGAGAAGTTACGAACCTGAGTCACTTCACTCATATAGAATGGTTATTCCAATTATTCCCGTCCTCGACTTCTTCGTGTTCAATAATATTTATGATTTTTTTTCTGTGTGTTTATCAATATAAATGAAATCATAAAAAAAATGTAGGCCTGCACGTTAAAATTCGCATCAAATATATGAAATTTTAATAGTGAGGTTAACTAATGAACTCCTTGATATGTATCCATTCCTTCCTTTTCTTTTCTAAAGCACAACTTTTCTCGTTCAAAATAAGTATACATTGTCATTAAAATAAAAAAAAATTCATGTACGAACATAAAAATTACTATATAAGGGCCTGGCTATAGTTCAATCACTCAAGAACGAATTCTCTCCGGAGCTAAGCAGCCGGATCCTCTTCATCAAACAATATGTGTCGCTGATTGATGTACAAGTTAAATCAGAGCCGTCGGTTGTGTGTTGTGGGCAAAAAAAATAAATGAATAGAAACCGTTAAATTCAATTTATACGATCCAAATTATTTGATGAGAAGGTTCTTGCTGTTTAGCTCTGGGAGAAAATCCGTAATGAACACCTAATATATCATCATTGTTCGTACCTAATGCGTGTTTGTCTTGACATGGATAAATTATGGGTAAATTACAAAAAACTACCTCAACTATTGGTGTCACGACACTTTCATACCTGATCTTTAAAACGTGACAATGTCATACCTCATCTTACGAATTTGTGTCAATGTTATACCTCCGTTAGTTTGGCATTAATTTTTCAGTTAAATAGCTGACGTGGCTTGATCTAGGACCCACTTTTTATTAAAAAATTAATAAAATATTATTAAAAACTAAAAAAAAATCATATAATATTTTTAAATATTAAAATAATAAAAAAAATAAAAAAAATTGAAAATTTGGCCCTTTCCCCCGTGCCCCCCCCCCTTTCTTTCTTCTCTATCTTCTCCCCCATTTCTTTCTTCCCCCCATTGCTTCTTCCTCTGTAACCCAGAAAAACAGAGAACCAAAAAAAAAAAAAATAAATAAAATAAAAATACAAAGGCATCCCCCCCCGCTCCTCCCCCCCCACCCACCCACCCTTTCTTTCTCTCTCTTCTCCCCCATTTCTTCTTCCTCTGAAACCCAGAAAAACAGAGAACAAAAAAATAAAAATAATAATAAATAAATATAAAGGCACCCCCCCGCCTGCCCACCTTTTTTTTTTCGTTCTTCTTCTCTCTCCTTCTTCTTCTTCTTCTTCTTCTTGGGCCGAAACTGGGTATGATTTTTTTTTTTTTGTTTCTAGGTTGTAGGTAGAGAACGGGAAGGGGACGAACTGGGGGGGGGGACGAACTGGGTTGAGGTGGGGGGTTGCACGGAAGGGGTCGGGGTGGTTGGGGGGGGAGATGGGAATGGGTTCTGGGCAGAGAAGAGAGAGGCGAGAGAGGGAGAGAGAGAGAGAGAGAGAGGGAGAGGGAGAGAGATTTAATATAAAAATTAAAAAAATTAATTTTTTTAATTTTTAATTATTAAAAATATATTTAATTATTTTTAAATCCAGCTGTATTAGTAACTGGTCCCCATCTCTTGCCACGTCAGCACTTAACAGAAAAACTAACAGAAAAATTGACGGAGGTATGACATTGTCACAAATTCGTAAGATGCGGTATGACATTGTCACGTTTTAAAGATGAGGTATGAAAGTGTCGTGACACCAATAATTGAGGTAGTTTTTTGTCATTTACCCATAAATTATCTAGGACCATACTGAGGTCCTAAGAATGATTGATTCTCAGTTGTAGGCGTATATATTTAATGTACATGCCCATTATGGTCATATTACCCATCAATCGTGTCATATTGTCATATTTTTGTTATTATATGAAGCATGCATGAGCTTCATTTTTTAAATGAAATGTTTCACTTAATGCCAAATTACCTAACTGTCCTTCTCTGTCGCACCCACTATTTTCTCTCCACCGACAAGTTTTTTAATTAACCAAATCATTAAAAAAATTATAATTATAGGTGCTTCCTTAATAGGACACTAATCAGCTTCCTTCCTATATAATTATTTTACTTCAGATCGAGCTAATAGCTTCGTGACAAAGTGCCCATTTAAATATAAAATTTGCATGTAATTTATTTTTATAATTCACTAATGCTATAGTTATTTTTAAACCTACTCGTCATTCTTTTCTTTTGATGTCCGGCACTATATGTTTGTTTGAATGAGAAGATTAAAGAGACGTTTAAGTTTTTTTTATGTTCGAGAGTGTATTTAAACAATGAATCAATTAATTAAAACTGCGACTTTGTTCATGTTTTTTACAAATAGGTTGTGGAATGACATTCTTACTATTTGTTGTACATCTTATGTTACTTTCGGGTCAAGCTCCCAATTATGCCGATCACGTCAGGCTCAATTAAGATTAGAAGACCTTAAGTAGTGTGTAGTTCATTATTATTGTGGATTAATATGCCCATAATCTTGACAAAGACTAAAGAATAAAGGACAGAAAGATGCAAAGCAACCACTAAGTACTGAGATTAAGGTAGCGTAATTAGAAAAAGATACAGCAAACAAACGTAATTTCCAAATAAGGATTCAATTGCAAGAATAGATGACGAGAATCCCTTGCAAAAGAAAAAGCGGATAAGCTTTACCACCACCACAAACTATGAGGATGTGAGACTAAAGTTATAATACTCTACGTCACTCAATTCGCGTTGTCCTCAAGTTTAACTTAAAAATTCACTACAAGCGAGAGTGTGTGAGAATGTAAAGATAAAAGAGTATCACATTAGTAAAAATATAAACCTTGCAAGGGCCCATATTACCAATTGAGAAATGCTAAGGAGATTTTTTCAAAAGTGAGACTCTCTAGGGACTCTCTGCCACCTCATCTTTGTGACGCAATTCCCGTACCAACTTATAAAACAAATCGCCAAAAACATGAGGTTGCAGAGAATTTATGGAAAGAGTCCCACTTCAACAGAGTTTTCCTAGCATTTCTCATTACCAATTAATTTTATAATAAAACCTCAACTTTTTTCACAAACTATCGATTCCAATTGCTATGTCCGGTTTTGGCCTAACGTAGAGTCAATTACCAAATCAGCCCTTTGAGAAATTAAGGTTGGCAAGGACTTCTTGAAATTTAGTATTAGAATCCAATTAGTGAAGCTAATGACTGGATTAGATTAGGTTGCCCGTTAAATCAGTCATCATATTTTGATTAGTCATTTGATTGTGCAGAAGCAGTCTAATGTGAATGGATTCAATGTTGACTATCTTCTGGTATAGCACATGGGACCCCATACCAAAATTTATTATTTTTGGTGGAACTTGACCGACAAGTTTGATTGCAAGAAAAAACTGCCACAAACGTCTACTAATGCGTGTTTGCTTGGTAAGGTTGCCCTAAGAAACTAACTTTGTTTCTATAAGTTTATAATGACCATCGCTAAATTAACTTGGACTTTTCCAACTTTAGTATAACACGGTCGATAAAATATTCTGTAAAATCGTCTTAATCTAACTAGAATAATTTTTACACTGGGTCGCATCGAGTGAAATCGGTGATATAAAAATATAAGAAATAGATGTCCTACGAATAATAATATAAACTGGAGCTCCACACATTTTTCTTTTAGGAAAACTAACGAAAAAGGACTTGAAAACTTCTCTTTTTAACGAAAAACCACTTTTAAAGGTATAGTGAATAGTGACAGTTAAAGGTAAAAAAACAATTTTTCGTTAAAAATAAACAGTACCGAAAGTGTTTTATTAAACTTCTTTTTTCTTTTTTCTTGGCGACGGGGTTGATGGCACTTCAACATGTAACCGGAATCCATCAAGCGGACAGCAAAGCTTGAGAGGCAAAATGGTAAAATCAGAGGCTACTTGGTGAGTGAGTGTGTAGGGTGGGCGCATAACATCTACCATGAGCCATCATCAAAACAGGGAAAACCCCAATCGAGTAAACTCGCTGTACCGCCATCTGAAGACAGCGGACACACACGTCATTATCACAAAACGTCAGACCCATTTCCGTCATTTGATTCACCTTCTTCCTCAAACTCCCACCATCACCATTCACACCCGCACTGCCACTCTCTCTCTCCTCACCATTCCTCCGTCACTCTCTCTCCTCCTCAATTGCAACTCTAACTTCTGCAGCTGCTGCTACTACTTCCTCTCTGTAAAAACCCCAAAAATGGGTAGCCGAATTCCATCTCACCAGCTCAGCAGCGGGCTGGTGGTGTCGGGGCGACCCGAGCAGCTAAAAGAGCGCCAACCGACAATGGCGTCACGCGCTGTCCCATACACTGGCGGTGATGTGAAGAAATCTGGAGAGCTAGGCAAAATGTTCGACATACAAACTGCAGATCATCCTCTCTCTGCTCCATCCAGCGGACCTCCTCCTCCTTCCAAGCTCTCAGGCTCACGCCCTTCCTCCTCCTCCCAACACAACAGCGGATCCGTCCGATCGGGGCCTAATTCCGGTCAGATTTCTAAGAAATCATCCGGCCCCTTGACTCCACAGCTTCAGGTAACTGGCCTTATCACCTCCGGCCCATTGGGCTCGGGCCCACTAAGCTCCGGGCCCAGGAGGTCGTCCGGCCAGCTGGAACACACGGGTTCGATGAGCAAAAGCAAAGTGGTGTATGGGTCGGCGGTTACCACCTTAACCGACGAGGTCAAGGTGAGGTTTCGTGTGTCAAAGGTTGCGGTGTGGGTGTTCATGGTGGTGGCGGCGATGGGGTTGCTAGTAGGTGGGTTTCTGATGGTGGCCGTCAAGAAATGGGTGATTCTGGTGGCGGTGGCGCTCTTTCTGGTGCCGGTGTTGGTGGTTATTGTCTGGAATTTCGCGTGGCGAAGAAGAGGGCTGCTAGGATTTGTGAGGAGGTATCCAGATGCTGAGCTCAGAGGTGCCATTGACGGACAGTACGTCAAGGTTACAGGGGTAATTTCACTCTCCCCCATCTCTCTCAGTTTTTCGTTTCCTTTTCCATATTTATTTAGTTGCTTGCTAGCTCTTAAAATAATTGGGTTGCACACTTGCTCTAATTTGGTACCTTCCCAATTTGTTATTTTTCAGGATTTGATTAGGGATATTTTCTGATGCTACATATTAAGCCCTTTGTTTTATCTAGCGTTTATAGTTTTGTTTCGAAGACTTTGTGGGTCAATTGTTTGATTTCGACAAATACTAAGAGGTTGGATTATCACTGTCAATTCGAATGTTTCTGGTTGTGTATTGATGTATACGGGCATTTGGTACCACGTAGGAATTTGATTCATGACTAGTGGAGAAGTTGAAAGTAAAACAATATTGCAGACGCCGGTTAAGTCAGTTGGCCATGGCAGTGTGTTGGGCTCTGCACCCGAGTTTGAATCTCCCTCCACGTAGATTAAAATGTCGCCTTATAAAAAAAGTAAAACAATCTTGGATTTCACCGTAGTAATAAATCTTTTTATTCTACCATGATGGTTTGGTTTTATTTTTCTATGCTTGTTTTTCATAGGTAGTAATTTGTGTGGATATCTCTGCATGTAGGTTGTTACCTGTGGCAGTATTCCATTGGAATCATCCTACCAAAGGGTACCTAGGTGTGTATATGTTTCCACCGAGTTGTGTGAATCTAAAGGATGCTGTGTGCGCAAGTCGGAGAATAAAAAATCTAGACATTCAGAGGTTAGTTGTCAGAATATTTGTGCTTATGTGCTCTGAACTGCGTTCATTGTCAAAGTTTGACTGACGATGATTTAGAATAAAGATTTATATAAACTGCACTCGTCGATCTGACAGGGCCCTGAGAAGTGAAATCCAGTATATACATACATATATGTAGATATGTGTTCATACACTATGTAAACTTAACATTTTGGGCATGCAGTACCAGATAAAATTAGCTCATGCGATTCATGACATGAATATAGCCAGATATGAGTATACCTGAAAGATTTATGTATGCATTTGTTATACTCCACTGGTGGGCAAACAATTTGAAACTCTTGCTTGGATTTTTTGTTGGGGCAATAATACAGTATAATTAACCTGAGTTCCATAAATGGTACCATCTGCGCGTTGTCATTTGCAATTGTTTGCACGGCCAAAAGATTGCATATGCAGTTCTCTGTTTGCTTTAAAGACTTCAGTCAGGCTGGAATATTAACATTTTTATGGTTTTTTTTAAACAGAAATATGTATCTGATTTCTACATATCAGACTTCCAATCGGGTTTAAGAGCATTAGTGAAAGCTGGCTATGGAGCCAAGGTTGCCCCATTCGTAAAACCAGCTACTGTGGTGCACGTGACAAAGGAAAACAGAGAGTTATCTCCAAGTTTTTTGCGCTGGCTTGGTGAGCGCAACCTGTCTACCAATGACCGTGTAATGCGCCTCAAAGAAGGGTATACTGCTTTTTTGTTTTTAGTCATAATTTTTGCATGGTCAGAGATTTTTACATTTAACCTGTAACTAGAAACACGTATCTGATTATACAAATTGTGAGGTTCTGTCGTTCACAAGTTATAGGCTTTTAAGAATATGTTTCCTCCTCGTCAGGTATATTAAAGAGGGCAGCACTGTAAGTGTGATAGGGGTTGTCAGACGCCACGATAATGTGGTCATGATTGTTCCTCCAACGGAGCCTGTGTCAACAGGCTTTCAATGGTTTCGCTGCCTTCTCCCGACCTATGTTGAAGGTCTTATTCTGACGTGCGATGATAATCAGAATGCTGATGTGGTTCCTGTGTAGATATATTCAGTTTCATGCTAGTTGTTTTTAGAAGTGGGATTTGCATGTAAAAATATGAAGGCTGAAACCGAAGGAAAAAGCACATATGACAACCCGCTCTGTTCTTTCCTTTCGTGGTTAAGTGTATGTAAGCCTAAAGATGCAGTTCAGAAAGACTGAAGATAGCTTACTCTGGATTAATATGCTGTGAAGGGGGTAATGTAATAGGGCAAAAAGGCCCTACGACCACCCTTTGAAGAAGTTTGTAGATGATGTAACGTCGGAAATCAGGATGCTCTGATTTCCATGTACATAAAGTCATAGCTTCATAGAGTGCCCAAAGGGGTTCCGGCTGCCTTTCGTCTGATGCTCGATTGTAGTACAAAAAGTAGTTGCTAGGGTTTCTGTGCTTTCCCAATATTTTTTTTTTTTTTTTTGTTATAAACCATCCGGCCTCACATGTATTTGTATTTCATCTTGTAATGTGTATTGTTTGTGACGAGACGGAAATGTTAATATTCTATTAAGCATGGGATTATGTAGCGTTAATGTTTCGTGTTCGAGATTGTAAATGCAAAAATTACTCCTTGTGAGGTTTATGAGATGGCGAAAATTAGCGTTGAAAATCGATAGGAGTGAATTTTATTGATATTTGCTTCAAGATCTAATGGTTATTATGAAAAAAAAACACTTGTTCTTGTAATGATTCGAGCAAAAATATGTTGATAAAGAAGCGAACTAGAGTCTAGAGGGCATCCCTCCGGCCACAACTATAGTTTCTCCGGTTATGTAAGAAGCATCATCGGATGCCAAAAAGGCAGCGGCAGCAGCTATGTCTCCAGTGGTACCGAGCCTGTTGAGTAACGTCTTCTCCTCGAGGGCCTTCCTCTGCAACAAAATACCATTCGAGTTCGGTCAACCACAAGGGTCAATGGCCATCGCCCAAGATCCGTTGGAAAGGAACTATATATCCCAACATTGGTCTTTATATATGCACATATACTTACCACGGCATCAGTTTCTGTAATGTATGAAGCAAAGTTTGTGGGAACAAAACCCGGAGCGACACAATTTACACAAGTATCTGGCGCCATGTCACCGGCAAGGGCCTAAAGTAAGACCAGCAAAGAATAAGCTGAAGAAAATGTGTGGCTTCCGGAGCTGAAGAAACAAACGGTGTAAAGCAGGAACCACCTACATACCTTGGTTAGCCCAAGAAGGCTGTTTTAGTGACCCCATACATAGCCATGGCAGCTCCTGGTGGATCGTAGCCAGCAATTGAGGAAATGATAACAACAGAAGAACCCTTCGTCAAGTGCGGAGATGCATCCTGCACATATAATCTAGTATTATAACCTAGCAAACTACGCCAAAAATGTATGCATATCGAATATGTGAGGAGAGGACAAAATAAGTCGTATATAAGTCCATATCGGCAACTGTTAATTGCAGCTCGAGCAGAAAATTTTCATGGGAAAACTCTTGGCTGTTCGATCACGTCTTCCTGTGGCCTTTTACCTTGAGAAGAAGTATAGTAGCTTTGACGTTGATTCTTGGGTTTGCAATATGGGGTCAACTGATGGATTGGCAGCAGCGTTTGATACTACCACATCTATTTTTCCATATTTCTGCAAACAAATCAGTAAAATTCAAACGTTCAACGGAATGACATTGAAGAATCATTGAAATGGAGAAGTAATTGTTTATAAGGAAAAGAGAGAGCACATCCCATTTGGAAGGTGACTCAAATCAGAGGTTGTAATCGAGTATTTTTCGTAGTTTTCTGTTTATATTCCGCGTCTTGCTTCAACAGTGAATGCAAAATCATGGACTCAACGAATGTTCTTACCTGCAGAGTCTTGTTGATGAGATTCTTCCTTTGTTGCTCATATGAAACGTGGCAAACGACTCCCAACGCCTCAATTCCTTGAGCTTTAAGTTTTCTCAACTGCTTCATCAACGTTTTTCTGGAACAATTTGATCAAGAAAGAAAAAATACGCATAACCATTAAAAAACAGCATAAAACTCAAACATGTACCATTTAGCTTGATTGAAGTCCACGATATGCAGTATTTGCCTTTCCTCTCTTCAAACGGACTGTTGTTAAAAAGGCCAAAAGCACATTCTGCCAACTTAAAATAACTGAATGTGTGTTTAGTGAAAATATTTTAAGAATCAATCTTAAGTAAAAATGCAAGTAAATTTTAGAAAAACATTTAAAAGTGCTTCTTAAAATCAGCACATAACTGGAGCTTTTTGTAAAAAACTCTTTTTAAAACTCAAAATATTTTTTTCTAAAATTACTTTTAATCATTTTAAAAGGGCGTACAAACGAATCCAAAGACTTTTGATCATAGAGCACTTTTGGTGAGCAGTCGGGAAGCACTTGGATATTTAATTAATTAAAATAACAAACCATCTCTAACATAAGTACAGAAGTGCTTTCTCGAGAATCTATCTCAAAAAAGCCTGATTTCATTTTCAGCAATCAACCACACACAACGAAATTCAGCGGTTCAATTTTCGATCCCAATATCCACGGAAACCAGAAAGAAATCAAATTTAACTAAAATTGAAGAAAAACCCAGATGAATTTCATGTAAAAAGGTCAAAGATTCAGGAGAAGAGGATTGATGAGTGTCGGAGACTGACCTGCTTGCGGGAGGAGATGACGACGGAGGCGCCTTCCAAACCCAGGCGCTCGGCGATGCCGAAGCCGATGCCCTGAGTGGAAGCCGTCACAATCGCTACCTTGCCTTGGAACCTCCTCCCAATCTTCGATTTCTCCATTTTTCTTGGTTTTCTCCGTAACTAGACAGACTTGTTTTTCTTAGCTGGGCAAAGCGCGGGCAGAGAGACTATTGCTTCGCTCCTCTTCTTCTTTCTTTTTCTTTTTTTTTCTTTTTTTTTTTTTTTTGGTGTGTGAGATCGGATAGATTGAAAAACATCAACAAACAAAAATTATTAAAAATGTGTGAGAAATAAAATAAGATGTGTGAATAATACATCTCTTAATTTTTTTTTAACTGACAATTATTGCCTCCTGACACCGAGGAAAACGATTAAGAAGCTAATTACATACTTACGCTTTGGCAGCTCGTATAAAGAATCGAAGAGTACTAATAATTCGAAATCATTGTTTGGTGTGTTTATGTACTAAATAGTTACCGAATAATTAATCCGATTCTACCAGTTTTATACGACACATGCCCACTTATTTATCTTCTCCACTACTTCGGTGTTATTAGTCGGGTTCTTCGTTTTTTCCAACAATCTCTCGCTCGTTGCGCATTGTCCGTGAAGTACTCCCCATGGACTGGATCTAATCGAAGGACTGACAATTGCATCAATGGAAAAAATAAGACTGGATTGGCCATCCTAGAGATTCCACTACCACCCTTCTCGTTCGTCTCCTCCTCCACCCTTTGAATTTGGAATTGAAAGTTATGGCAATGATTTGAGATTTCCACCAGCCTTTTCTCATCTTCATCTTCTGTCTCAATTTGATTTATTGGAATGGCAAAGAATATGCCTTTTTCTTAGTCTTGGACATAAATAGGACAAACCGGCTATGCCGCTATGCATAAAATTGAAATTACTAAAATACCCACATATAAATACTAAAAATCATCAGCTCATTGCATCACTTTTTTCATTTGGGAGAAAGGGATGTGCAGAGAGCTCTGGATTTTTGGGTTCTAAGCTCAAATTTCGAAGAGAGGTGAGAAGAGTGAGTTAGATTTGGGTGGACCTCATACTTCTGATTTCGAACAAAGGGATGCGAGAGAGGTGATAGGACTGAGCTGGGTTTTGTACCATATTTTCTATTTTGGCTGGAAAGTTCTATTTTTTATGGTGACTGAAGCCTCGGCAGGCATGGTAAGGTAGGGTGTTTAGTTCCAAGTTTCTATATCAATTATTTATGGAATAAATGGGTTGTTTGTAAGATGAATTAATACATAGAAGTTAAATTAGGGTTTGTGTTTCATATTGGGGCTTATGGGTTGTGGAATAAACTTTACTTTTTGATATGCTATAAAATTGGGATGGAATAATTTCTAACTAACTTTTACCTGTTGTGGTTTACTAATACATCTATTTACTGATGTAGCACTACTCGGAGTTCTGTTGCAGACTTACAGTAATCATTTGCAAATTCAAATATTACTTTATAAGCTGGGAATAATATATCGGATGTGATGCATTATCTGAGAATGAATGTTATTCTTCTGCATAATGAAATATATACGATCAACAAACAAAAGCTTTAGTATATGGAATAAAAGGCTTTTTCAAAGGTGTTTTCTAATCTAGTGCTTTCCCACGTGGTCGAAATTTGAAAGTAAAATAAAGGGAATTCATGCTTGATATCTACATTTTAAAGAATAAAAAGTTCGCAACGCAAGACATCTTTCTTCTGCATTATCTGAGAATGAATGCTATTCTTTTGCATAATGAATATATACGATCAACAAAGAAAAGCTTTAGCATATGGAATAAAATGCTTTTTCGAAAGTGCTTTCCAATCTAGTGCTTTTCCCACATGGTTGAAATTCCAAAGTAAAATAAAAGGAATTCATGCTTGATATCTACATTTTATAGAATAAAAGGTTCGCAACGCAAGACATTTTTCTTCTGCATTATCTGAGAATAAATGCTATTCTTCTGCATAATGAAATATATATGATCAACAAACAAAAGCTTTAGCATATGGAATAAAAGACTTTTTCAAAAGTGCTTTCCCACACGGTCGAAATTCCAAAGTAAAATAAAAGGAATTCATGTTTGATATCTACATTTTAAAGAATAAAAGGTTCGCAACGTAAGGCATCTTTCTTGTACTCATCCGCATGTTGCGGAGACTTGTGGAAATGACTGGCTTAGCCCTGTCTTCCTATGTATATATATACTGAAAACATGATTGAAGAACTACACGAAGAGATGGCTAGTACTAATAATGGAGCGCAAGGGAAAGACGCACCCCCATATAAGTATGAAGACATTATGAAATATTTTAGCACACCTATCGACCCGTGCCCACCTGGAGAACTCCCTTCGAAGCTCAAATATCCAGGAATTTTCGACCAACAGAAAAAGGTGAAATCCACGCATTTAACTTTCTGACAATTTTAAAAAGAATTTACCGCTCTTGTTTTTCAGTTTTTTTGTGTGAAATTATCGAAATGATTCAGAAATGTTACTGAAGTTTAGCACACTCATTTTCTGAGTCTGGACACACGTGTTTGTTTATTGCATTTGAATATTTGGATAAACAAAAGGAGAATCAATTAGAGGACATAAATAAACAGGGTGTGCAACAGAAGAAAACGGGTGTGCGGAAATCATTGCCTTTTAAATATATTAAAAGATGAACTCTTAATACAACTTGAAATATCAACAATCATGTTTATCCCATTATTTTCTTGACTATTATTAGCATAGGTATTGGGTTGATGACAACGGCAGGAACTGTTTTATGGTGTATCCAAGAGCTCTCAGAATCACTTGGGGTGGAAACAGACGTCAGTGGCGCTGGTACCCCGAGAGAGATGTCAGGTACCGAAAACTTGAATCCGTATATCACAATTGATATTGGTTACTGCTATATAGTAATCGGTCCTAACTTGGGGTTTAATTGCAGTGATGTCTGGGTTGATGTTGCTGAACTGTTACGTGCATATTGGCTAGAAGTGCACGGGTTTTTTGAGACCGCATACCTAACACCCGGAACCAAGTATAAAGTTTCATATGTGATCAAGCTGACGGACTCAAACTCCGGATGGGAAGAGGACGTCGACTTCAGCCTCACTCTCCCTCAGAACCAGAGGAGTGACGCGAAAATCAATAAAGAAAATCTGAAGCAGATATCAAAGAGAGATTGGAGTTATATACGAGTTGACGAATTTACACCTGGGCAACCTGGCAAGATGGATTTTATGCTCCGTCAACCCGGGAAACTGAAGACAGGGCTTGTTATCAAGGGTGTCGCCATTCGTCCTACAACCTAAGTTGCACCCAGCAACTTCCCTTACGAGCTAACGTTCTGGTTCTTATTTTATTAAAGCAGAAGTAAGACAAGTGCATATGTAAGAAATGATCGGAACAGAATAATAATGAAGGGCCCAAATTCACATTTTTCTTTCTGCTTTGGTAAAGAGAGTATAATGATTTCACATAGGACCAATTCTTGACAATAAATATCGATCCATGATCGTTATCGACGATTATTTCTGAATTACAGCAATTCACACCTATTCCACTTGCCTAAAGCAACATAGGAAAACATGCTATGGTGTACTAAAACCCCTAAAGCAATATTCATATCAGTAAAGGAAGACATGTTGAGATATAACATATATATCACGCGCTTGAAATGCACTTTACAGCGAAAGTCACCAATGAAACAAAGAGAGACCACCTTCCTGTGGAAGATGTCTTCTCAGCACGATTGGCAAAAACAAAGAAAAAATGAACTGTCAGGCGCATCAAATGTCTGTTGTGTAATCTTTGGGCTTGTACCACAATGAGAAATTGATTCCCTTACTCTTCAATTTCTCTGTTGCAGGTGCAACCCTCTCTAAGAGCTGCATTTTACAAAAATTAAATTCTAGAATTTTTTCTTTAAAACCGCCAGTGCATTTAATATGATTATTCTACCGTGTCTTTTACAGGAAACTATAGCACTACTAAGAGCTCTGTTACGGACTTGCAGTAAACACCTGCTCTACTCACCTCCCCCCGACCTACCCTAACACAAAAATTGGAGGAAAAATATGGAAGGGGAAAGGAAAGCTTGCCACTTCATGAGTAGAAATATACATCAAGTTAGGGAAACTGAATTGGCCCTTGACTCTTCGTAAATGGTCATACAACTAGTGAACAAGATTAGTGGTAGTAACAGAAAGGCAATGAAAAGTTACGATCTTGCATTCTATAACCGTGGTTCGATCTTAACACGTAAGGTTTTGTAATTAGATTATGGAAGACTAACCTTGCCATGCAGCACACAGTTGGATACCAAGATAGATTTATCAAATACAGAAAATTTTCCGCCATCCATGCATGTAACCTTTCCTCCGGCCTCTTTAACTATCTGCTCAAAATTGCAATATCAAATTCTATGAATACTTGAAATCACACTTCTGGATGCCACGATTCTGCAGAGAGAAAAGTGAACTATAATTTTCAGGCATCAGTTTAAGCATCTTGTCACAAGAGATTGTCCAAAGCAACACTTCCAAACACTAGCCATAAAAACGTAAAGGATATGTCTAATGACAGAAAGTCTATTATTTGTATATTCTTCCAGCGTAAATTGTTCGTAGTGGAACCAAACTGTCAATTGATACATTATTTTGTTATGTTCTCGATTTCCGATGTATACTTTGAGTTATCACAACTCTTTCCAGGTACTCAACTAGGAAAAATAAAAAGAACTAACCCATGTATAAGAAAGTTTCAATGGTTATTTAGGCTCTCGTAACAAAGTAAAAACAAAATCGAAGAGAAAAACCTGAACAATATGTCATATAATGCAAATAAAAAATCAGACCAAATTGCTTTAGGGAAAAAAAATTAAAATTGAGAGATATAAAACAAAAATCTCTGCCGATGGATTATGTTTCCACAAACCCAAAACAAGAAGGTATTCAATTGAGTGATATAACAATAAACTTCCAAATATTACTATTCCACAAACACCAAACAAATGCATTTATGAGAAGACAAAACATTACCAAAACACCAGCTGCCTTATCCCATGGCTTTAGTCGATATTCCCAGTGGGCTTCTACAATCTGAAGAGCTACATGGCACATGTCTTCCGCAGCTGCACTGAGCCTTCTCACACCCTAAACATTACGATGTAGGGATAAAACCAAGGGGGAAAAAAGAGTTAGTCATATACATGAAGAGAGAGAGGGAATAGGAAGCTAAATCTAATTTATATATACTAAAACCCAAACTCCCTGGTTACTGTTCTGTAACAGTAAAATGACGAAAAAATCCTCCACTGCCGCTGAGTTTGATGCTTTATTCAATGTTTAGGACAGTTAATTTACATATTTGCCCTCATTTGGTGCCATCTGCTGATATTGCTTGGCTTAGAATTTGTTTCACATTTTTTATTGTTTGTGTTTGTTTCACGTGGGCTTGACAACACTACCACGTGTTGGTCATCGCCTGGTAGCATGTTTGGGATTTTTTCCTTCCATTTTGCATCTTCTTATTTCCTGGTTTGTTTTGCCGTGCTCTCGCCTGTTTTCTTTCCTCTCATTTCCATTGTTGTCAGAGCTTAAATCCTTTTTTCCTAAAAAATTTCTGCTTCAGATCGTAGCAAATTTTCTTACCGTTGTTTTCAGTCGGTGTTTTGTGCGGTTCTGCAGCTTGCGATTGCTCAAAAAAATACCAAATTAGTGTAAGCTTTTTCTGATTTTTAGTTTGGTTGAAAGAAAGAGTTCTCTTTTGTTGTGTATGAAGATATCAGTAACGAAATCTTTTTATTTTCCTTAATTTTTTAATCGGATCATGCTTCAAGCAGTGATAGTAGTTGATTACTAAGTTAATTGAGTGACCATCAGTTATGTACTTGAAATAGATTTATAAAAGAAGTTATGGCCAGTCTAAAAAAAATACAGATGTTTGTTCTTCCCCAACACAAGGGTACTTGAGTTAGAGATGAGCAGTTTGAGAAACTGAAAGGAGACTGCTGTTCATTATTTGATTTTTTTTTGATAATTTATTGATATTTGGTTGACTTGAATTGATTGAAGCTCTTCGTTTGGATGCAGCCATCCCAATACGTCAAATTACAATCCCAATTGCTCCAGGGTTGTGGAATTTGAACTATTTTGAACCGAATCAGGTATCTTTTTTTTTTTTTTTTTTTTTATAATTTTTTTATGGAGACAATTGTTAATTTGAATTTGGTTGTTCATTTAAGAGGCACTTTTTTCTTGATTGCTTGCAATGCTGTTACAGATTTGCTGTATATTTAAATGTGTGATTACTGGGTTTTTCCAGTTTGTTAAAGATTGAAACTTTTGCTCTCCCAAATTTGATGAAAAGATTATTAAAATTAATCTCACCAACCATATATATGCATAAGGAATTCTTTGAATTTAGAAGGTCATCATGTGCAAACTGATGCACTCAACCAATGTAGAACTATGCTTCCTGTGTGCTGGGAAGATTGTCTAGACATAAATGAGTGGATTAAAACTAATTCCTAACTTATTTGTCTCAGAAATCTGTTTAGGTATTAATTAAATCCAAATCCCGGTTGATATGTCTTAGGAATCCTTTTAATTATTGTTTGAACTTCACTATTTCCCATAAATTGGACTGATACACTAAACTCTATTTGGTGAACATGTACGGTTTGAAATGTTCCATACAACCATAATGCAAATCATATGGATTCAACTGATTGGTTGATGTTGGATGGATGTTGGAAAGAGGAAAAATAAGCTACCACTTTACTAGACCAAAAATATCAGAAGAACAAAAAGAAGGGAAGGAAGCATGATGCTTTTGTTAGTTTCTTTCTCGATGAAAAATAGCATGGGAATGTGTGGATATAAAAGTGCCCATATGCAAAAAGTAGATGAATTTTGTAAAAAAAGCAAAAAAGCAAAAACATGATTTAATTTTTCTTTTTTATTATAATTTTTTTCCCAACGTTGATAAAGTAATTATTGTCCTTGCATGTCTTCATAAACTACTCATGAAATTAACATTGGAACAATTATGGGATCCTCTACTTTACACCTCTACTTCCACATTCTTTTTATATTTTTCAGATTAAATGGGTTTAGGACTGTATTCGTTAAATCTAATTAAATTTTTGGAATTTTCTATGAACAATATTTTGTTTCATTACAGGGTTTGGTGGTTCTACTTGGGGATCAGAAAGGAAAAAAAAACATTTTTGTTGGTAATCAGTATAACGACAGAATACAAAAGGTATTCTTCGATGATATCATTTGGTTTCAATTTGTGACCTGTTATTTGCAATATGAATTAATAATTTGAAGAAAAAAAATTATTCGTGCTTATTATCTATTTTCTTCTTTTCGTATATATTTTTTTTTCATAATTGATTTTGAATAAATTAACATTTGCTTCTTATGTAAGTGACAATTTATAATAGATTGATATGTCCTGTGTTTCTTTTTAGGCTTAACTTTTGTTAATCATATAGTTGGTTTTCTTTATGATTATCAAGACGATGATTTAATTTATTCATTGTTTTCAAGGCATGGTAGACATATTTATATTCTTATTATTGGTCTATTTCTATGTGTGTAGTTGCATGGGCTTACTTAGAAGCCTGTATTTATCATTTGACAATTTTTTTATCAGTATTTATTTGCCCTGTATTAGACGTATTTTACAGCGTTTGGGAGTTAATTGTACAAAAATGGGGTCCAGATGGTTTTGTTTCGTATGAAAATCTGAATGGTTTGATTCTAACGTACTAATGCTAGCTCATTTTTTATTTTTACAGGTTCTCACAAAATTCTGCAACATAGAATTTTAAACCATTTGGTTTTGTGGTGCAAGGTTTTCAGCTTAATTTACAGAGTAAATTGCTTTGAACAAACTTTTTACACTATGTCTAAAAGAGCTGCAAAAAATTTAAATATTGAACATGTCCAGCGCGAACAAAATACTGTTGATGATGAATATACTGAGGTTTTCAAATATAATCATCAACCAAAAAAAGTCTGTAGAAATATATATATGGAAAATTGTGCGACCGCTCTTTTACCTCAAATTGATGAATTTGTTTCTGCAAATTTGTTCTTAGACCATCAGTCTAGCAGCAGTCAATCAGAAACAAATTTGTTCTTAGACCATCAATCTAGCAGCAGTCAATCTGGTGGTGTGCAATGTTTAGGTCAAAATATTATTCATGGTGAAACACATGTGATATGCAATCGACAAATTTCTAGCTCATATGATAAAAAAGGAAAAAACATTGTTGATGTCTCAAAGGATGTTGAAAACATAGTTAAAAAAACTTTACACGTTGAGAATTCCAATCTTATAAATAGAGGTCAAGCATTTTTCCAACAAAAAAGGACTGGTATGTAATTTTATTGTCTTATATAATAATTTCTTATTTCAAAATTTTACATTATTTTCTACTTAATGATCTATTGTATTTAATATTAATTTTTTTAATATATCTTTTTGTATAGGTATTGCAAAAGAGTATGCAGACTTGGGGGATAAAAATTATAAATGTACTTATTGCGGCGCTTATTTTTGGTTAAAAGAAGCTCTTAAACAAACATGCACAAAAAATGAACCCATTTTTACTCTTTGCTGTCAACAAGGAAAAATAAGCCTTCCAATTGCAAAACCAGCTCCATATTTATTAGATTTATTGCTTGATCCAAATGGAGGTCCAAAAAGTTCATCATTTCGAGAAAATATTAGAGCCTACAATTCTATGTTTTCCTTTACTTCTATGGGTGCCAAAATTGATCATTCAATCAATGATGGATCAAGTCCTTACATTTTTAAAATTAGTGGTCAAGTTTGTCATTTAATGGGCTCTCTTCTACCTCCTGATAATCAGCCTCCAAAATTTGCTCAATTATATGTTTATGATACATATAATGAAGTACAAAATCGTTTGAGAGCTGTTGATTTTGATGGAAACAATGGAAGATTAGATCCACAAATTGTTGAAAATTTGATTAAAATGTTTGATGAATCAAATGAATTAGTTAAACTTTTTCGTACTGCAAGGGATAAATTTGAAATTGATGGCCTTACTTCTTTAAAAATGACATTGTTAGCAAGACAACCAACTGATGGCAAACAATATGATTAACCAACAAGTAATGAAATTGGTGGTTTAATAGTTGGTGATATAGGACTCTCTAATTCTAATAGAGATATTATTATAGAGTCTAAAAGTGATGGATTAAAGCGTGTTACAAAATTAAATCCAAAATTTATGGCATTGCAATATCCTATTCTTTTTCCATACGGTGAAGATGGTTATAGACCGGATTTAAAATGGAATGAAAATTATAAAGGCCCAAAAACAAAAAGACAAAGAGTGTCTATGAGAGCTTTTATAGCTTATCAAATTCAAGAGCGCGAACCATGGTTAACTACATTATTAAAAGGAGGTAAACTTTTTCAACAATATATAGTGGATTCTTATGCAACACTTGAAGAAGATAGATTGGATTATATTAGACAAAACCAAAAAAATTTAAGAACTGAAGTTTATAAAGGAATTTATGATGCAATCACAAGAGGTGATAATGATGCAATCACAAGAGGTGATAATGATGCAAATAATGTGGGTCAAAAAATTATATTACCTGCTTCGTATACAGGAAGTCCTAGATACATGATCAATAATTATCAAGATGCAATGGCAATTTGTAGAGAATATGGACACCCTGATTTGTTTATAACATTTACTTGCAATGTCAAATGGCCAGAAATCATAAGAGAATTTGAAAAAAAACCAGGATTCAAACCTGAGGATAGACCTGTGACGGGTATTTTAAACCGCACAAATTTAACCCTCTTTTTGACAGTTGTAGTAAAGATGTAAGTAGGGTATCGTTCTAGGCCGGGGATTAGGAGGGATTGCTAATCTACTCTAAATTAATTTAAAAATATTAAACAAGACTCAAAGACACAAAACTATGCTAAAAACTCTAATAACTCGAAACACACTTAAAATGACGCAAAACAATGAAAACAATTTAAAATAAAAACTAGGAATTTAATTGGACGGAAAGTAAATTAAAAGATTAAGAACAATAAAAATTAACTAAATAATATATTATAATAATGGGGGGGTTTGGTTTTGATAAAACGTAAATTAAACTTAAATAAATTACAGAATTGACAAAAGCATGAAATTAAGGTGAATGGATAGGCAACGGACTAGCTAGAGGGTTTTTCTCCACACAAGACACATATGCAATCTAAATTGATTCCCAGTTATGAATTCAACAAACGAATGAATGACAATGTTCCAAATTAATTAGGTCCGCTTAAATTAACTTTCAGATTTCCCTAAAGTCATTAGATTGGATGATTGCATACGACAATCCAAAACATTCCCCACAAGTTCCCTACATGAATTGCATAATAGAGATACAAGCAAGAATCATTAAGTTCAATGGAAATCATAAACATCGACTAGGCATTCATAACTATGGAATACGCATGTTAATCCAACCTAGGGTTTACTAAACACAATCGTGACTAACGATTTTTACTACTCATGAATATAAGTTCATAACGATTAGGTGAAATTCCCTTATATCCTAGCATCAAGTCTAAGCATGCAAATTAAGTGTCGACCCTTAACCCACATACATAAACAAGTTCTTAATCAACACAGAAAAGTAAACCACATCCAAACATTTATACATTCATAACTGGAGTAAATCAAATTAAAATTACAAATATAATCATGGTTTCGAATTAACCTCTAGCCAATATAAATTTAATTACACATTGTTTATAATTTGAAAACAGAAATTAAAATAAGAAGTTGGAGGATTAAACCGAAACAGGAATAAAGGATTTGTGCACTGTGGTTTTCTGCCAAAAAGGGCTGACTGCCCTTCCTTTCAATTGGCTGCAGTTTCTGTGCCCAAACTCCAATCCCCCGCGGTTCACTTTTCTGTCCGTTTTCAGCTCTCCCGAGGCCACCAAAATGGCCCTTCTTCTCAGCTTCTCTGATTGGGCCTCAAGCTTGGTCTCCTGGATTTTTTTCGCCGCTCTCAGCCCGAGAGCCCTTCCCTTCTGGCTGCGCGAAAGCTGCTCAAGGCGCTGCCTTTATTTCTTTTTCCCCTCTGGCGCCCCAGTTGCCAAGAGCCCTTTCTTTTATTTTCTCTTCAATCCTGCCCTAAAGAAACAAGGCAGCTGCCTATGGCGCTCCCCCCTAGGACCTCTCCCGCCTCCTTTAATTATCTTCTGCTTGTTTCCTTTTTAAAGATGCTCTCCGAGTGCATGTCATCATTCTGCCCTCCACCTTGTTTTTCTATTATTCTCTCCACTTGCCCACCGAATGCTTCCAGCTATCACCTGCACACACAAATATTTAAATTAATATATAAATATATATATATATATATATATAAATATATATATATATATATATATATTATTTTCTAAACGATAAGTATAATTCAACAAGCAAGATAATTTAGACGAAATTAATACTTAACACTTCACTTATTCTATTTTTATTTTCTTAACTAGATAAATTTATAAAACATAAAAATAACGTAAATAGCTCAAAATAAAACGAACTAACTAAGAAAAGACGAGTGAATTTGATATAAAAATATATATAAATATGATCCGATCAACCTGATATAATTTCTAGAGTATTTAAAATGAAACTCGATGATATGCTCGAATTTATAAAATCTGGAAAGCCTTTTGGAGAAATTGAAGCAAGTAAATTTTTAAAACTTATTCTTTTGCTTCCTATTTATTCATTCATCATTTTTTTATGAAACTAACTTTATCTATTTTTTTTTTCTTTTCTTTGCTTGCAGATGTTTGCACGATTGAGTTTCAAAAAAGAGGTTTGCCTCATTCTCATATGTTAATATGGTTAAAATCAAATTTCAAATGTTTTTTACCATCTGATATAGATTCTATTATTTCAGCTGAATTACCCGACAAAATTCTCAATCCTAAACTTTATGAAATTGTTAATCAATTTATGATTCACGGTCTATGTGGTCATATTAATCAAAAATCTCCATGCATGAGGGAAAACAAATGTTCCAAAAATTTTCCTAAATCATATAAAAATGAAACAGTTTTTGAATTTAATGGTTTTCTGATTTATAGGCGTCGTGACGATGATACAAAATTTGTAATTAAAAATGGTGTTAAAATTGATAATAGATTTGTTGTTCCTTATAATGCTGAACTATTACTAAGATACAATGCTCATATAAATGTTGAATCCTGTTGTCAATCTATGCTTATAAAATATTTATTCAAATATGTTAACAAGGGTCCGGATAGAGCACGATTAATTTTTCAAGAGAATCAAAATGATGAAATATTAGCATATTTGAATTGTAGATATATATCACCTTATGAAGCTATTTGGAGATTATTTCAATACTCAATACATCATAGAGAACCCTCTGTTGAACGACTACCAGTTCATTTACCATTGGAACAAAATATTGTTTTTAGTGGTGATCAATCACTTCAATCAATTGTTAGACAAAAAGCTTTTGAACATACAATGTTAACAAGCTGGTTTGAAGCCAATAAAATTTATAATGAAGCACGTTTACTAACTTATGCTCAAATTCCATCAAAATTTTTGTACGACACACGAAATAAAATTTGGAAACCAAGAAAGCGTAAAGGATCAATTGGTAGAATAGCATATGTACATCCTGCGTCTGGCGAATTATATTATTTAAGAATGCTTTTAAACTTGCAAAAAGGCGCATTAGATTTTAATGATATTAAAACTGTTAATGGTGTTGTACATTCTTCGTACCATGATGCGTGTAAATCTTTAGGATTAGGCGATAATAAAGAATGGTTAGAAGCTTTATCAACTGCTGTAAATGTTGCATCATCTCCTCAATTAAGACAACTATTTGTTACAATTGTTTTATTTTGTGATGTTGCAAATCCTCAAATCCTTTTTTATGCTCATTGGAAAAACATGTATGATGATATTTTATACAAATTGCAAAAAAAATTTGGAATTCCTAATATGGCTATACCAGAAGAAGAACTAAAAAATTCTGTCTTATTTGAATTAGAATTACTTTTTAACAATGCTTCCACATCTTTGGACAAATATAATTTACTAATGCCTGATGAAAATAAAATGATAGAAATTAAAAACAAACTTTTAAGAGAAGAGTTAAATTATGATTGTGAAGAATTGTCCAAAAAACATACAATTTTAAAATCACAGCTTAACAAAGATAAAAAATATGTATATGATACTATCATAGACACTGTGCATAGAAAAAAACACGGTCTTTTTTTTTGCATATGGTCATGGAGGAACTGGAAAAACTTTTTTGTGGGATACAATCATAAGCAAACTTAGATTTGAGGGAAAAATTGTTTTAGCTGTTGCTTCGTCAGGAATAGCATCATTGTTATTACCAGGTGGTAGAACAGCTCATTCAAGATTTAAAATTCCATTAGTTATTACTGATTCTTCAATTTGTCCAATAAAGAAAAAAACACATCTTGCTACATTAATTGAAAAAACTGATTTAATCATATGGGATGAGGCACCTATGAATCATAAATATTGTTTTGAAGCATTAGATAAATCACTTTTCGACATTTTACCACATGTGCAAAATTCAGATAAGAAACTACCATTTGGTGGTAAACCTCTTTTACTAGGTGGTGATTTTCGACAAATACTACCTGTTTTACCTGGAGGAACCAAAGAAGATATAATAAATGCTTGCCTAAATAGTTCTTATCTGTGGTCCCATTTTAAAATTTTTCGTTTAAAAGAAAACATGAGATTGTCAAGAAATGATTTAAATATTGAAGAAAAAAAGAAAATCAGTGATTTTGCAAACTGGATTTTACAAATAGGTGATGGAAAAATTAAAGATGCAAATCATTCAAATGACGTTGATACATCATTTGTTCAAATACCTGAAGATTTAATAGTTCATCCTTCGACAAACCCAATTTTTTCAATTTTTGAAGCAACTTATCCTAATTTTGAAAATTTGTTTAACAATTTTGTTTACTTAAGAGAACGAACTATTATTACACCTCGGAATACAACAGTAACAGAAATAAACAATTATATAATCAATTTGTTACCTGGAGAACAACATTCATTTTTAAGTTATGATTCTTTGTGTTCCTCAAGTGGAAATGTTGAGAATCTTGAAATAATGTATCCTACAGAATTTTTAAATAAGCTTGATTTTAATGGTTTACCTACACATAATTTAATTTTAAAAATAGGAATGCCAATTATGTTGTTGCGAAATTTAAATCAACCTTATGGTTTATGTAATGGAACTAGATTAACTGTCACACAGTTATTTCCTAGAATTATTGAAGCTAAAATACTTGCTGGAAATAATGTTGGTCACAAAGTATTCATACCGAGAATCACTCTTGCAGCAACTGAAAACAAGTGGCCTTTCATTTTTAAAAGACGTCAATTTCCTGTTAGGCCATGTTATGCAATGACCATTAATAAAAGTCAAGGACAATCTTTAAAACAAGTTGGACTATATCTTCCCGAACCTGTTTTCACTCATGGTCAATTATATGTTGCATTATCTAGAGTCACGTCAAGAGAAGGTTTAAAATTTTTTTATAACAAATGCAGAAAATGATGTGAACAACTATACTCTAAATATAGTTTTCAAAGATGTACTACAAAATTTAGAACAAAAATCTTAATTTTATTAATGAATGCATAACATTTTACACAATTTTAGATCTTCTATTTATATCATTAGATTTATCATTTGAATATGTAATTTAATTCTCTTTTCTGTTTCAACAAACGTTGGTCTCCACTTTATATGGCTTTTGTCTGCAGCTTTCAAAATCTTTCTGCTTTACCAAGGTTTGCAACATGTCCTATTATCAATTTTTTTGGCTGTCAAATCCATTTCTGCCTTGGTTTTAAATTTTGGCTTTAATCCCATTAGTTTTATTCTAATTCAATAAATTTGTCTCAACATACAGTTTTCTATTGGAAAAAGAATTGATCTTTGAATAGGAGCTGTAGTCTTGGTTACTATAGCTAGACTAGCAGGTAAAAACTCAACCTTTTTCTATATGTGAATGTTGATTCCTATTTATTCAACTTAGATGAATTCCTTTTTATTTTCAAGCTTTCAATGTTGTAAACTATTTCACTTTAAAAACTATGAATTGATGATTGCATGGGTCCATTTTCTTTAAAAAAATTAAATTATCAAGTTATGTCTCATGATACCAACTCCCATTACAAGACCATTATGATTCCAGTCAAATGTAACATTCTCATTCCCTTTTTCCAACATCTAGAGTGGAATTTTTTTCCAGATTTTCCAACTAAGTCCTGCATGTTTGTTGCTGCACGAGATTTTGATTTTCCATCTTTTTTTTTTCAGTAGTCACGTCATATAATTTTAATATTGTGGGGTTCAATTTATTGAATATTTGAAATAATGGATAAATGTTTCGATTTTCGATTGTTGATGTTTGTTTTGAAAATCATTAGGTGAATGGAGAGATTTACAACCATGAAGAGTTGAGCTGTTTGCCGAATCACAACTTCTGAACCGGCATTACCCATTTGGTATGTCACCTTTTGGCAATCTCATTGTTTTAATCCGTTAGTTATTTAAGCAAATTGTTATGGGTGTGTAGTTTTTTTACATTTAAATTCAATTTTTACTAACGTTTCTTTTCAGGGAAATCGCCTGTTACCAATACAGATAAGAACTACTTCCTTTTGTTTGGTCTAAATACATGACCAATTACTTGACTGATCACTGATCAATTCAATTGGACATCCAAGAGTATCAATCTTAATGTGCCCACTAGAGATATAACCTCTCCACATACCTTAACCAATCCAAAGAACACCTTGGCAGTAAAAAAATTGTTAAATCTATACATAAATCACTTTCATTACTTATTGATTAAATTTAACAATTCCCCTACCTCTAAAATGTTTTTTTGGCTTGGTTAAAACATGTAGAGAGATTATATCTTTAGTGGGAGCATCTCTATTCATACTTTTAGATGTCCATAAACTCCTTAGTGAACAATCAACTCATTGGCCATGTATTTACTGTAAACGAAATAAGAAAATCTTTATCTACAAATTGGTGACAGTCAATTCCTCTGAAGAGAAAAGATGGAAGTGATGATTATTTGTCCAAATCATACAAGTTGAAACAACATAGCAAATTATATCTCTATATTACATAGAGACACCAAACCAAATATATCTGATCCATCCTTTTACAACATTCTTTTTTTGTTTTTGCAAAAACAATGTTATAGAACTAACTATTGATTGACAATATTAGGTTACATTTGACCAAAAAAACAATAATATATATATCGCTGTCAATGATATCCATTGTGAGTATCTTTAGGAGGAAAACAGAAGAGGAGAAAACACATACATTCTTCTTCCTTTTTCTTTCTATGTGTTTTTGGGTGGAAGATGTGAGAGATTGTTGGTGTTTGGCTTCTGTGGCTATGTTTGACTCTGTTTGTATTGATATGTCTTAGTAGTTACCAATCATTTCCTTTGCACTTGATGAACTCATTTATGCATTACTGAAACTTTGTTATGTACCTAGCTCTTTGCTTCTCTTCCCTACTATTAATTTCTACTATTGAAATACAACTTTATACATGTTTTTATAAACTTTTAAAACCCGCAGCAACGCGCGGGCTCTATAACTAGTCTATACTAAAATTGAAAACACACTGTGTTACTGTTCATAATAACAGTGTCCTTCCCGTTTTATTCCCGATTAGTTTATTTTATTTCATTTTTGCCACTAACAAAATATACCAATGACATCTGGCATCGCACTCACAAACTCACAATCGCTGCCACCAGTGCTCTTTGTTTCTACAATTCAATTTCCTCCCTTCCCCAGACTTGGTCGCTACCACCAGTTCTTTTAGGGTGTGTTTGTTTGACCTTCTTAAGTGGGATTGGACTAGCTAGGACTACTATCCCATGTTTGTTATGTATGGGGACTAAGTTAAATGGGACTAGCCCTCACTCGGTTGGACTAGGGGCCTCGTTAGCTCGTCTAAGTTAGTCCCCCCTGAACCATGGGATTGCTAAGCGCCCCCTCCTTCCCGTGAACTGGTGAGAGCATGCTTCGTTTCCTTCATTCTCTTCAGAATCCTAATCAGTCTATGAATCTCACTACAGACCTGAACCCCAGAACCTTGATTTCACCGATTTCCCCAAAAAATCCTTTTCTTATTCTCCACTGAATCCCCAGCAAACCCGCCCAAATTCAGATTATCTGTGAGCTTCAATTCCATTTAGGTTTCAGAGCTCCGTAACTGTAGAGATAGAAAGTGGGTAATCGGTCAAAATGCTAGGTGGGTTGTACAGAGACCTTCCTCCGCCCTCTTTGACAGAGAAAGAGAAGCCTAGCAATAGCGCAGTGTGGGTGAGAAGCACAAAAATGGCGCCCGCACACCTCCAGAAGCTGTCGTCAATTTTTGCCCACCGCAGATGATTCTGAAGGCACAGAGCAAGCCCAAATCGTTTAATACGGTGCATCCAAAAATTACAGCATCAATGGCTGTTGCTTTGTCGCCGGCGGTGATACACGTTGACGTCGACAGGAAGAGACTTGGTGAAAGATTTAGTTGCAGAGAAGAAGAGATACTTGGCAAAAGATTTGGTGGCCATCAACTCGCGAAGAAGAAGAGGGCTAGGCCTATGCCCTTTATTTTCATTTTGATATTTCCCAGATGGAGAGGGCTTTGCCCTTTTTATCATTTTGATATTTCTAAGATAGGATAATAAAACAT
Organism: Crataegus laevigata; assembly: GCA_963580275.1. Taxonomy (NCBI): domain Eukaryota; kingdom Viridiplantae; phylum Streptophyta; class Magnoliopsida; order Rosales; family Rosaceae; genus Crataegus; species Crataegus laevigata. Next base: position 796,305 of record OY756939.1, read on the forward strand.
GGGAATCAATAATATTAATTTTCATAACATCTTAAGAAGAAAGAAATTAAAATAAACGATAATTTAGTGCCTAAAAACATTGTTATTTTTATTATCTCACTTCTTAGTTCGGATGTTGAGGAGGATAAGAAGCAGAGTTTGCGGAAAGGCCAATGGAGAAGAAGACGCATGTCTCCGGGAACTGGGTTTCGAGTCTTGTTTGTGGGGTTTCAACTCGGCTGGTCTAAGCATTATTCTATTACACAATGGCAAAAATTAGTCCTAGTCTAAGCAAACACAAATCTGGTGAACATTATTGTTTTTATTATCCTGCGTCTTAGTCCGACACTGCACCAAACGCTTCACTAAGTTAGTCCAGCTTAGTCTAATCTAAGCTAGTCCAGCTTAGTCCTTGCAGCTAGTTCAGTCCGAGACAGTCCGGCGCAACAAACGCACCCTTAGTTTATGCAATCCAATTTCCTCCCTTTCCCTTGAACGAGAAATTTGAAACTCAGAACCCAAAACTTGCTCATATGTCGCTCCCATGTTGGCCCGCCGCTTTCCTTTTCACCATGACCTTTGCTGCAATCTCGTCCCCTCCCCTTTTCCCTGCTTCCGACGTCATTCCTTTTATTGGGTAAGCTCTAAAACCTTTGTAGAGCTCATGCATGTTGTGTTGATTTCAGATTTTCGCTATCAATCACTCAATTTTTCACAAAACATTATTTTTGCATTTTCTTGAAGAATTTAGTTTCTAATTTGGAAATCCCAGCTACTAAAATGTGTAGATTTCTCAATGGACTGAAGGAAAAAGATGGTAATTTGGTTTATCCACCCCTCCAAGTATTTTATTGAAATTTTTAGTGTCTAATAAAAAAAACCCAGCAAAAACCTTTACTTTTTTAGCAAAACCAATCTCCTAAAATGTCCAGAATTTTGCATGACTTGCAGCAAAGATATGGTAATATTTGAAAGACTGAATTGCTAATAGATTCACTTTGTTTGGTATTTTCAGAAATTCGAGACGTTGGAGGAAGAAGTTGGTTGCTTGACATTTTGAGGTACACCCTGATATTTATTCAAATCCTAATTATTTACATTTATAATTTATCTCTATAAAGCTTTCATGCTTGGATTTTAAATATCTTAGCAATTACCTATGGTGGTGTGGTGTGATAGTTTACCTGACTTCGTTGATAACTTTTTATGACTCAAGATGTGAAAACCGATTTTCAGTATATTTGATTAGAGTCAAACTTTGCAGGCAGGTCATCCCAGAGAGTGTAATCTACAGTTATGGAACTATCCTGCTGGAGTTTTGAGTGGAAAACATATTCCTCCAATCCATGTACGTGGACTTACATTCTTTGAACCCTTTACATTGTTCTTCTTTCAAGGATTGTTTTTATCTCTTCCCTGTGAATTCATTGACATTTCCTGATTTTGTATTGTGTTGGTGCATCATCACAGGATTCCAAATATAGGCTCGAGTTATGTTTTAGTATCCTACTGCTTTAATTTTCATTAGCATTCTGTGAAGCTCTGATCATTTTGAACGTTTTTGTCTTCATTGTATATAATATGTATTTATGTCCTGCACTTGATTTATTATTTTGACATGGTTGGTATTATTGATATCTCAAATTCAACAAGTAAAAATTGGACTCCATGAACAGTATAGGTTCATTATGTTTACTCAAAATACTACTTTTATGTTGAATATTTTTATCTTTTATGAATCTTCTTGAGCTCAGATTGCATTAAACCTGAACTTTTTTAGGAATATAAAGTTGGGAAAATAATTCTCTTTAGTTTACTGCTTTAAAAGATATGAGGATTGTTTAATGGATTATTGTATCTTCAGGCACTGGACTTGATAAGGGGAAAGAATGTATCATTGTTGATGGATTCATCATTGAAGGGTAGTATGCGAATGATTATGCCACAGAATTGGTTGAACTTACCTCCAAAGGTCTTCAGTCTAAGGTTAGGGATGAAGGAGATGTTGAGTTTCTTCTCACAGCCATTGCACCGCTTCAAAAACAGAAATAGGTTTCGTGTTATCCTGAAGTCCTCAGTTTGCTATTTCTTTGTTTCGTGTGATCCATAGTCCCTCTAATTGTTCATATTGGTTGGTTAAGGTGGCATCTCATGTTTTAATGGGTCTCCAGAAAAACACTATTGTGGTTCCAACCATGCACTTTATCCTATCGGAAAGGCCTGTGCTACCTATTTTCTTCCTTATTGTAAACACATGTGTAAATAGTATTGTCTATTGTATAAATATTTGAGTAAATTGTACAAATGGTCCCTCAACTTTACTCAAATTGGAGCAATGGTCCCTCAACTAAAAATTCATTACCATTGGTCCCTCAACTTATCAAAATGTGTAACTATAGTCATTTTCATCAATTTTGTCAAAATAAACCATGTTGGAATGACCATTTATACAATTAGGGTCTCTCAACTCATCAAAGTGTATAATTATGGTTCTTTTTGTCAACTATGTCAAAAAATTTGTCAAAATGAGTTATATTGAAAGGACCATTGCTACAATTTGGTTAAAGTTAAGGGACCATTTCTCCAATTGAATTAAAGTTGAGGGACCAATGGTAATGGATTTTTAGTTGAGGGACCATAGCTGCACATTTTGATAAGTTGAGGGACCATTACTGCAATTGAGTTAAAGTTAAGGGACCATAGCTACAATTTACTTTCAACGTGTTTTTTATAATTTTAAAACCCGCAGCATTGCGTGGGCAATTTTTGCTAGTTAATCCTAAAGCTAAAGCTCAAATAAAAATTGCTTAGCACTAAAACGAAAGGTTATTACCCTGCTGATGTCGGTGAACTCTTTAAATAACTCTATGTTGGTGATACATACGCCATCTTGTTCATAACCAAATCCAGTAACAAGAAGAGATCGTCCCACCTGAAATATGGAAGAGTATAAGCCTAAATAAAATATAAAATGGTTTCTCCTTTATACAGTAAGCGATACACATGAGATAGCTCACCTCTCTCTCTAATACCTTTTCTAGTTTCTAACTTGCTACCTTTACGCCTAACATTCTGGTGGTGGTTGGAAATTCTGAAGAAAATTGGGTAAAGATAATCACAGCCTAAGGTATGTTATGGTTTTGTACTTTTATTTATTGCATTCTAGTACAAAGAAATAGCAGTAAGTGTTAATCAATATACCACCGCAAATATTCTAACATCCAATAAGATCAGACTTAGTCAACGACCAAAAGTAACATGATTCGACATAGTTATAGATTTCGAAATTCTTTTTATTCTAATAAAAGAAATACTAACCTCATCAGTTTGGCTCACGTGCATTCTTTGGCCATTACAAAATGCTCCCCCTCTTATCAAAACACAGATTATCGACCGAGCTCAACATCAATAGTACACTTACAAAATCAATTAAGGCTAAGGCAACTATTTAGGCAGAACTTCCATACCAGCACTAGCAGAAAAAATGCGGGTATTCCAACACACAGGGCCCCCAGCGAACTCTATCTAAAAATATAAACAGAAAACCAACATGTTAATTTCTTCTCAGTCATAGACGTTAAAGTGATGGATGATTTTTGGTCCACATCCTAATAGTTCGAGCTTTTGAAAATAATGGTAAATAAATAATATTTATCATGGTAACAGAGTAACAGATCCTGAGCTCAAATCATCGCATCGCAACCTTGCAATATAAGTTGAAGACACTTTTGACTCTAATAATGAGGCCCACATGTGAAGGGAAGTACAAAAAAATCAAATAGACATCTAAACATATCATGCAATCATGCAAGCAACATGTCAAATAAAATCTAATATATGTGATCAGTACCACGGCAGCAGCAACATGTCTTCCTCGAAATAAAACTCCAACAGAAACTGCAAAGCTAGGATAACCATGTGCAAAATTTGTTGTTCCATCTACGAATATATCAGAGGTTAGATAAGACAAAACTAAGAATTTTCAGGCTATTCTTATTGAAGATATCTGGATATAAAACGACAACCCAGCTACCACCATAATAGCTCTTTCCAATTTCATATCTGTCATTAGAAAGTTCACCTCTAAACATTCATCTATGTATTAAGTATATGAACTGCCGTCTATATACATAATCATAATATTTACTGCAGCTATTAGTTATGAAAAAGTAAAAGTCAAAAGTATTGAGGCAAGAATTACGAAGGCTGAAACAACCTGGTAACTGATTACAGTAAATCATGTTCCGAAAAACACCACTATCATGAACCATATCATACTTGGTGGTCTTGAAAAACCCAATATGCACAAGCATACCTATACTGCACCTTAGAAGATACTAACCTAAAGGATCAATGCACCACATATAATCAGATGATGTATCTCCAATTATTCCACCCTCCTCTCAAAGAATAAGGTGATCTTAGAAGTTCTTTCTCATAACTTCTAAAATTGCTGCTTCACTCTTTTTATCTGTGCTGCAAATAGTTTTCATATCACACGAAAATTCTTGCTAGGTTGTTATACTTTATAAGAATGAGAACAGAGCACATGATAAGTGAATTTCCTTCATGATTAGTGTATCTTGCTTGTAAAAGGTTCAACTTTTACATGTCAGTTTCAACCTCTACTCTATTCTAGAAAGTGTTATCACCACAAGTCAATTGAAGCATCAAAACATACAAAACTAGTGAAAGCATGTCAATTCAGTTCTTACTCAATGATCAAGTCCGCTGGTCCTTTATAAGTGATATCCCGAGGCTTATTAACAGCATCCATCACAACCTGAAAAGTGACGCAAATAACATAAGTTATAAGGAATTCATGATGATTCAGTAATGGACAAAACGGCAAGTACTACACCTAACGTGTTGAATCAACATACTCCGTAGCAACAAAACAATGTCATCATATATCACACCCGCAATGTTTTTCTCCTTCAGTACCTCTTTTTTATAAAAATATTTTGACTATTAGTTGCTAACTCCTATCAGGATGAAATTTCACAACTTTTATTCCCTAAACATATATTTAACGGAAAAAAGGCGTTACCGGAGTAGAATGACACTCTCAGAGCAAACAAAGGCCTGATCAAAAGCCAACAATGCTTCCAAAATCAAATCAACATACTGAACAGGATTAAAAACAATAAAATTCAAGCAATCCCCACAAGAGACAAATGCAAATTCCATCTGGGTTCTTATTCAAATTACAGAATTTACACAATGCCGGCACATTCAAAGAATTACAAAAACAGAGCTAAAGAGAAACCTCAGTGCTAGTCTTAGCGGCCTTCTCTACCATTCCAACGAGCTGACCAAATGGAATTGGCCAACTTTCACATACGGCTCCGGGTTTGGAATTTTAGAGAACACAGCCTTTGTGCAGAGACTTCTCGTCGGTTTGGCAATCGAAAGTCCAAATCTTTGAAACCCATGTTGCAATTTTTGCTTTGAATTCAGTAAAAGTGAGTAATCTGGTCGATTGGGCAGTAATAAATTTGATCTTGGTACTTGAGAAATTCTGAGAGGTAGGTTTGGGGAGAAAACCAGGGACCTGCCCATTTGAACTGAATTATGTGTTGGTAATTTTCCTCAGTATTATTTTGCACTGTGTTTCTGCCACAAAATTTGCTAAATGGTACGGGTGATGAAGGTGGAAGCAACATTTTGTGCTCCACACTTCGGACACTCGTTCATCCCATTTTCAACTTCATAATTTATTCTTAAAATTAATAAATAAACTTTAACGTCGGTTTTTTTTTTTAGCAGATTTCAGTTTTCACTCTTAAAAATATATTTCGAAAGAAGTTAAATATGTGAATTTTAGAGTCTTTCTCTCAATGTCGAGAATTCTTCTCACTTTTAGTGTGAGGCTTTTAATCTTGAGATAATCCGGTAGTACCGACCTTAGCTTCGGCTGGGGTCGTTCACTTTTCCCCTTCTACTAGCTCATCACTGGTGGAGAAGTTAAAAGTATAACAATATTACAGAAGCAGGTTAAGTCAGTCGTCCATGACAGTTTGTTTGACTCTTTGCACCCAAGTTTGAATCCCCTCCACGTAAATTAAAATGTTGCCTTATCAAAAAAGTAAAACTATCTTGGATTTCACCGTAGTAATAAATCTTTTTATCCTACTATGATGGTTTGGTTTTATTCTTCCATGCTTGTTTTTCATAGGCAGTAATATGTGTGGATATCTCTGCATGTAGGTTGTTACCTGTGGCAGTATTCCATCGGAATCATCCTACCAAAGGGTACTTACTACTTAGGTGTGTATATGTTTCCACAGAGTTGTGTGAATCTAAAGGATGCTGTGTGCGCAAGTCGGAGAATAAAAAATCTGGACATTCAGAGGTTAGTTGTCAGACTATTTGGCTTCAGTCAGATTTCTAAGAAATCCTCTGGTCCTTAACTCCATAGCTCCAGGTAACTAGCCTTACCACCTCCGGCCCATTGGGCTCGGGCCCACTAAGCTCCGAGCCTAGGAGGTTGTCTGGTCAGCTAAAACACATGGGGTTGATGAGCAAAAGCAAAGTGGTGTATAGGTCGGCGGTTACCACCTTAACCGACGAGGTTAAGGTGGGGTTTCGTGTGTCAAAGGTTGCGGTGTGGGTGTTCATGGCGGCGGCGATGGGGTTGCTAGTAGGTGGGTTTCTGATGGTGGCCGTCAAGAAATGGGTGATTCTGGTGGCGGTGGTGCTCTTTCTGGTGTCGGTGTTGGTGGTTATTCTCTGGAATTTCGCACGGCGAAGAAGACGGCTGCTAGGATTTATGAGGAGGTACCCAGATGCTGAGCTCAGAGGTGCCATTGACGGACAGTACGTCAAGGTTACAAGGGTAAATTCACACTCCCCATCTCTCTCAGTTTTTCCTTTCCCTTTCCATATTTATTTAGTTGCTTGCTTGCTCTTAAAATAATTGGGTTGCTCACTTGCTCTTGCTTTTTAAATTTGGTACTTTCCCAATTTGTTATTTTTCAAGATTTGATTAGGGATATTTTCTGATGCTACATATTAAGCCTTTTGTTTTGTCTAGTGTTTATAGTTTTGTTTCGAAGACTTTGTGGGTCAATTGTTTGATTTCGACAAATACTAAGGGGTTGGATTATTACTGTCAATTCGAATGTTTCCAGTTGCGTATTGTATTTGTATCGGGCATTTGGTATCACGTGGGAATTACATTCATCACTGGTGGAGAATTTAAAAGCAAAACAATATTGCAGATGTGGGTTAAGTCAGTTGGTCATGGCAGTTTGTCTGGCTCTTTGCACCCAAGTTTGAAACTCCCTCCATGTAGATTAAAATCTTGCCTTGTAAAAAAAGTAAAACAATCTTGGATTTCACCGTAGTAAAAAATCTTTTTATCCTACTATGATGGTTTGGTTTTATTCTTCTGTGCTTGTTTTTTCATAAAAAGTAAAATATGTGGATATCTCTGCATGTAGGATGTTACCTACCAACCGTACTTAACGTTGGCGTTCCCGCCGCATTTCCGAGCCACCGCCTGAGTGAAAATCTTAAACGACTCGAACCTCGCCCTCCTCGTCGGATCAGAGCTCATGTTCTTGTGCACCGCCACAATATTCGTGTCCCTCCCGGCCAAACCCATGCCCAAAACAAAGCTCTTCCTGATGATCTCGTGCTCGAAACTCTCGTCGTCCACCCGGACCATCCCGCTCCGGGTGAAAACCCCAAACCGACCCGAAACTGCGTCGTTCGAATCGCCCCCGTCAGACCCAGAATCCAGAATTTCTTCGTCATTATAGTCTCCTCCGACCTCGCAATTTTTGAAATCTGCTTTAAACTTTGGGGCATTTCGTCCGAAACCTCTCTGGTTTCAGAACCACCGCGCCTTGCCCGCGCTGCTTCCCAGTTTCCGGCCGAACCAGGGGGGGTTCAAGGGTCGCTCCATCCTTTGGTTTCCGGCGAGCGGAGGGGCGGCCGCCCCCCTTCGCTCCTTCGTAGCTTCGCCTCTGTTACCTGTGGCAGTATTCAGTTGGAATCATCCTACCAAAGGGTACCTATGTGTGTATATGTTTCCACATAGTTGTGTGAATCTAAAGGATGCTGTGTGCGCAAGTCGGAGAATAAAAAATCTAGACATTCAGAGGTTAGTTGTCAGACTATTTGGCTTATGTGCTCTGAATTGCGTTGTGTCAAAGTTTGGCTGACGATAATTTAGAATAATGATTTGTATATACTGCACTCATGGATCTGACAGGGCTGGGAAGTGAAACATAGTAGATACATACATGTATGTGGCCATATATACATACACTATGTAAAAGTAAACATTTTAGGCATGCAGTAAACATTTTAGGCATGCAGTACCAGATAAAATTAGCTCACGCGACGCTTAACATGAATATAGCCAGATGCTAGTATGCCCGGAAGATTCATGAATGCATTTGTTATCCTCCACTGGTGGGGCAAACAATTTGAAACTCTTGCTTGGATTTTTGTTGGGGCAATAGTACGTAGATGATTGTCAAGCAGTAATACAGTATAATTAACCTGTTTTCCGTAAATTGTGCCATCTTTGATTAGTCTTTTGCAGTTGTTTTACACCACCAAAAGGACTGCAAATGCAGTTCTCTGTTTACCTTAAAGGCTTCAGTCAGGCTTTAATATTAAAATCTAATTTTTATGTTTTCTACTGAACAGAAATATGCGTCTGACTTTTACATATCAGACTTCCAATCGGGTTTAAGAGCATTAGTGAAAGCTGGCTATGGAGCCAAGGTAGCCCCATTCGTAAAACCAGCGACTGTGGTGGATGTGACAAAGGAAAACAGAGGGTTATCTCCAAGCCTCAAAGAAGGGTATGCTTTTTTTTGTTTCTAGTCATATTTTTTATACTTTTACCTGTTGTGGTTTACTAATACATCTATTTACTATGTAGCACCACTCGGAGCTCTGTTGCAGACTTACGGTAATCACTTGCAAATTCAAATATTACTTTATAAGATGGGAATAATATATCGGATGTGATGCATTATCTGAAAATGAATGATATTTTTCTGCATAATGGAATATATACGATCAACAAGCATATGGAATAAAAGTTTTTTTTTTTTTTTTTTTTTTTTTTAAAGTGCTTTCCAATCTAGTGCTTTCCCACTTGGTCGAAATTCCAAAGTAAAATAAAAGGAATTTATGCTTGATATCTACATTTTATAGAATAAAAGGTTCGCAACGCAAGGCATCTTTCTTTTGCATTTTCTAAGAATTAATGCTATTCTTCTGCATAATGAAATATATATGATCAACAAACAAAAGCTTTAGCATATGGAATTAAAGGGTTTTTTGTAAGTGCATTTCAATTTAGTGCTTTCCCACATGGTTGAAATTCCAAAATAAAATAGATGGAATTCATGCTTGATATCTACATTTTAAAGAATAAAAGGTTCGCAACGCAAGGCATCTTTCTTGTCCTCATCCGCATGTTGCGGGGACTTGTGGAAATGACTGGCTTAGCCCTGTCTTCCTATGTATATATAGTGAAAACATGATTGAAGAACTGCACGAAGAGATGGCTAATAATGCTCCACACAAGTATAAAGAGATTCTGGACAACGTAATCAAACTTGAAGACAAGTCCCCACCTGAAAAACTCCTTTCGGAGCTCCGAGAAACAGGAATTTTCGACAAAGGGAAAAAGGTGAAATCCATGCGTTTAACTTTCTGACAATTTCAAAAAGAATTTCCCGCTCATTGTTTTTCAGTTTTTGTGTGAAATTATCAAACATGCTTCAGAAATGTGAAATTGTTCTAATTCTTACTGAAGTTTAGCACACTTATTTTCTCCCTCTGGACACGTGTTTGTTTATTGCATTTGAATATTTGTATAAACAAAAAGAGAATAATTTAAAAAAAAAAAAAACCAAAACAAAAGGAGAATCAATTAAAAGGCAGAAATAAACAGGGTGTGCAATAGAAGAAAACGAGTGTGCGAAAATCATTGCCTTTTAAATATATTAAAAGATGAACTCTTAATACAGCTTGAAATATCAACAATCATGTTTATCCCATTATTTTCTTGACTATTATTAGCAAATGTATTGGGTTGATGAGGAGGGCAAGAACTGTTTTATTTTGTATGCAAGAGCTCTCACAATCACTTGGGAAAAAGACACTCGTTACTGGCGCTGGAACCCCGTGAAAGATCCTTGCAGGTACCGAAAACTTGAATCCGTATATCACAATTGTTATTGGTTACTGCTATATAGTAATGGGTCCTAACTTAGGGTTTAATTGCAGTAATGCCGACGTTGAGGTTGCTGAACTGTTAGATGTATGTTCGCTAGAAGTGAAAGGGGATTTTGAGACCGGATACCTGACACCTGAAACTGATTATGAAGTTTCATATTTGATCAAGCTCCAGGACCCAAAATACGGATGGGAAGATCCAGTCGACTTCAGCCTCACTGTCCCTCAGAACCAACCGAAAGACTGTAAATTTGATCTGAGGAAATTACCAAGAGGAAGATGGAATTGTTTCCGAGTTGGTGTTTTTAAACTATCGCCTGGGCAATCTGGCCCCATGTATTTTATGCTCCGTCAAACTGTTGGGAAATGGAAGAAAGGGCTTGTTATCCTGGGTGTCGTCATTAGTCCTAGACTCTAAGTTGCAGAGTACCCAGCAACTTCCCTTAGGAGCAGAGATAACGTTCTAGTATTTTATTTTATTAAAGCAGAAATAAGACAAGTGCGTATGTAAGAAATGATCGGAACAGAAAAATAATGAAGGGATGATACCCTTTTAACTACTGCCCAAATTCACATTTTTCTTTCTGCTTCAGTAAAGAGAGTGATTTTACATAGGACCAATTCTTGATGATAAAGATCGATCCATGATCGTTATCGACGATTATTTCTGAATTAGAGCAATTTCACACCTATTCCACTTGCCTAAAGCAACATAGGAAAACATGCTATGCTGTACTAAAACCCCTAAAGCAATTCATATCAGTAAAGGAAGACATGCTGAGATATCTTGAAATGAACTTTACAGCGAAAGTCACCAATGAAACAATGAGAGACCACCTTCCTGTGGAAGATATCTTCTCAGCACCATTGGCAAAAACAAAGAAAAAATGAACTGTCAGGCGCATCAAATGTCTCTTGTGTAATCTTCGGGCTTGTACCACAATGAGAAATCGATTCCTTTGCTCTTCAATTTCTCTGGTGCAGGTGCAACCCTCTCTAAGAGCTGCATTTTACAAAAATTAAATTCTAGAATTATTTTTACAGGAAAATATAGCACTACTAAAAGCTCTGTTATGGACCTACAGTAAACATCTGCTCTACTCTTCGTAAATGGTTATATAACTAGTGAACAAGATTAGTGATAGTAACAGAAAGGCAATGAAACGTTAAGATCTTGCATTCTATAACCGTAGTTCGATCTTAACACGTAAGGTTTTGTAATTAGATTCTGGATAAAGCAGAAGACTAACCTTGCCATGCAGCACACAGTTGGATACCAAGATAGATCTATCAAATACAGAAAATTTTCCGCCATCCATGCACGTAACCTTTCCTCCAGCCTCTTCAACTATCTGCTCAAAATTGCAATACCAAATTCTATGAATGCTTGAAATCACACTTCTGGATGCCACGAGCAGAGAGAAAAGTGAACTATAATTTTCATGCATCAGTTTAAGCATCTTGTCACAAGAGATCGTCCGAAGCAACACTTCCAAACACTTGCCATAAAAACGTAAAGGATATGTCTAATGACAGAAAGTCTATTATTTGTATATTCTTCCCGCTTAAATTGTTCATACTAGAACCAAACTGTCAATTGATACATAATTTTGTTATGTGCTCGATTTCCGATGTATACTTACAACTCTTTCCAGGTATTCAACTAGGAAAAATAAAAAGAACTAACCCATGTATAAGAAAGTATCAATGATTATTTAGGCTCTCGTAACAAAGTAAAAACAAAAACAAAATCAAAAAGAAAAACCAGAACAATATGTCATATAATGCAAATAAAAAATCAGACCAAATTTCTTTAGGAAAAAAAAAACTAAAATTGAGAGATATAAGACAAAAATCTCTGCCGATGTATTCAATTGAGTGTTATAACAATAGACTTCCAAATATTACTATTCCACAAACACCAAACAAATGCATTTATGAGAAGACAAAACATTACCAAAACACCAGCTGCCGTGTCCCATGGCTTTAGTCGATATTCCCAGTGGGCTTCTACAATCCGAAGAGCTACATGTCTACCGCAGCTGCACTGCTCCCCCTCCTATCATAACACAAATTATCGATCGAGCTCAACATCAACAGTACACTTAGAAAATCAATTAAGGCTAAGGCAACTATTTAGGCAGAACTTGCATACCAGCATTAGCAGAAAAAATGCGGGTATTCCAACACATAGGGCCCCCCAACGAACTCTATCTGAAAATATAAACAGAAAACCAACATGTTAATTTCCACTATGTCAGTCATAGACGTTATAGTAACAAATGATATTTGGTCCGCATCCTAACAGTTCAAGCTTTTGAAAACAATGGTAAATAAATAATATTTATCATGGTAACAGAGTAACAGATCCTGAGCTCAAATCATCGCATCGCAACCTTGCAATATAAGTTGAAGACAATTTTGACTCTAATAATGAGGCCCACATGTGAAGGGAAGTACTAGAAAATCAAATAGACATCTTAACATATCATACAATCATGCAAGCAACATGTCAAATAAAATCTACTGTATGTGATCAGTACCACGGCAGCAGCAACAGGTCTTCCTCGAAATAAAACTCCAACAGAAACTGCAAAGCTAGGATAACCATGTGCAAAATTTGTTGTTCCATCTACGAAGATATCAGAGGTTAGATAAGACAAAACTAAGGATTTTCAAGCTATTCTTATTAAAGGTATCTGGATATAAAATGACAATCCAGCTACCACCATAATAGCCCTTTCCAATTTCATATCTGTCATTAGAAAGTTCATCTCTACACATTCATGTATGTATTAAGTATATGAACTACCGTCTATACACATAAACATAATATTTACTGCAACTATTAGTTATGAAAAAGTAAAAGTCAAAAGTATTGAGGCAAGAATTACGAAGGCTGAAACAAACTGGTAACTGATTTACAGTAAATCATGTTCCGAAACACACCACTATCATGAAACCATATCATACTTGTTGGTCTTGAAAAACCCAATATGCACAAGCATACCTATACTGCACCTTAGAAGATACTAACCTAAAGAATCAATGCACCACATATAATCAGATGATGCATCTCCAGTTATTCCACCATTCTCTCCAAGAATAAGGTGATCTTCGAACTTCTTTCTCACAACTTCTAAAATTGCTGCGTCGCTGCTTTTTATCTGTGCTGCAAATAGTTTTCATATCACACGAAAATTCTTGCTAGGCTGTTATACTTTATAAGAATGGGAACAGAACACATGATAAGTGAATTTTCCTTCATGATTAGTGTGTCTTGCTTGTTAAAGGTTCAACCTTTACATGTAAGTTTCAACCTCTACTCTATTCTAGAAAGTGTTATCACTACAAGTCAATTGAAGCATCAAAACGTACAAAACTAGTGAAAGCATGTCAATTCAGTTATTACTCAGTAACCAAGTCCATTAGTCCTTTATAGGTGATATCCTGAGGCTTATTAACAGTATCATCATATATCACACCTGCAATGTTTTTCTCCTTTAGTACCTCTTTTTTGTAAAAATATTTTGACTATGTGTAGTTGCTAACTCCTATCAGGATGAAATTTAACAACTTTTATTCCCTAAACATATATTTAGCGGAAAAAGCGCTACCGGAGTAGAATAAGACACTCTCAGAGCAAACAAAGGCATGATCAAAAGCCAACAATGCTTCCAAAATCAAATTAACATACTGAACAGGATTAAAAACAATAAAATTCAAGCAATCCCCACAAGAAACAAATGCAAATTCCATCTGGGTTCTTATTCAAATTACAGAATTTACACAATGCTGGCACATTCAAAGAATTACAAAAAAGCAACCTCAGGGCTAGTATTAGCGGCCTTCTCTACCATTTCAACGAGCTGACCAATTGGAATTGGTCCAGTGGATTTGGCGCCAACTTTCACATACAGCTCCTGGTTTGGAATTCCAGAGAACACAGCCTTTGTGCAAAGACTTTTCGTCGGTTTGGCATTCGAAAGTTCAAATCTTTAAAACCCATGTTGCAATTTTTGCCTTGAATTCAGTAAAAGTGAGTAATCTGGTCGATTGAGCGGCAAATTTGATCTTGGTATTTGAGAAATTTTGAGAGGAAGGTTTGGGGAGAAAACTAGGGACCTGCCCATTTGAACTGAATGAAAATGTGTTGGTAGTTTTTCCTGAGTATTATTTTGCAATGTGTTTCTGCCATGAAATTTGCTAAATGGTATCGGGTGATGAAGGTGGAAGCAACATTTTGTGCTCCTGTTTGGACCCGAAATAACATTTTGGATCGAGCCCAACATTGCTCTCGGTCCAATAAAGAGCATCGGGAATATCGTCACGGGTCGAGCCCAGTGAAGTTTGGCTCAATCCAGTTAGGAAATGGTTCGGCCTAGATAAGGGTGAAGTGGTCGAGTCCTAGTACAAAGAGGATTCTTCATGAGTTAAGGATGTTTAGAATTATCAAAGATGCCAAGAATCAAGGACTGAATTTTAATGGTTAAAGAGCTTAGTTCAGAATTCTACAGGGGTTGGGATTGGTCGAGACCTAATCAGATTGGGTTGAGGAATTCTAGTTTGAGTGAGATTCTACTTCGGTCATTGGGAAATCACTACTATAAATATAGAAGGAAGTGCATCATTCAAGGCCCCTCCAAATCAACACACAAATTGCCCTATGCAAAACCTCTCAACAACCTTGAGATTTTTATTTTTTTTTCCCCACCAACACATCTTTAGTTTGGATAAACAGCATTGCATTCAGCACTGAAGCCGTAGAATCAGCCGACCAATGAGCACCTTTAGTTTGGATAAACAACACTGCTTCGAGACCGACTGGTTATCATCCAAGTCTCGATCAATAAGGATTTCCAAGTTCTTGTTGGAAGAGGTCATCTCATCAGCATTCTCGACGAAGTTAGGTGCTACCAAGGTATAAAATATCGATGATATCGGAAATATCGGTAGTCCGGAAACACGGAAATATCGATGGAAATATCGGGATAATATCGATATCGATAAAAATTCAATGGAAACCACGGAAATTGTAAGAAAAAGTTGGAAATTTTTATTGAAACTTTGCAGGATGTTTATTTAGTCAATTATCTATTAGTTTATCACAAAAAATTAGAAGGAAATGCATTGCATGATGGATTTAACTTATTTAAGTTGATTATATAGCGAGCTGGCAAACATTGTGAGTGTAGAAAATATATAGTAATTAATAAAAGAAGTTTAAACACACCATAATAATTTATATATAATGAATTAGTACAATATTTTACACTTTATACATTGCATGGTAAGATACAGGAGTGACTTAGTACCACATAGAGTTCCTATGAGGTTCAAAATTTTGACTATCTTCATGTCCATTTGTTCTAACTTTTAAAATAACCTATGGATATTAACTTAAAAACGAAAATTTTAACTTGACACAAAAATTAAAACTCTACAATTTCTTATTTCTCACCCCAAACTTAAATCACACATTATTCTCAAGGTGTGAAAAAGAACTACATATAAATTAAACTATTTAAAAGCATGAAAAAAAAATATAATAAAATAAAAGAAACTAACAGAATGAAGTAATAAAAAAAAACAAAACAAAATAAAAAACTAAGGAAAACAAAATAAAATAAAATAATGTGGGGTTGGAGTCTTATTGGGGTGTTGGATTTTGAAATCACATGGGATGCTCTGCATCCCTATGCCTCCAGTCAGTACCGAGCCGAATGGCTCTTTTCTTTTGCCCTTTTTGCATGAAACCCGGAGCCACACGGCTCCATAGGTCCTTTCAATCTGTTTTTTTTTTAAATTTAAATTATTATTATTATTATTTTATTTATTTATTTATTTATTATTATTTTTATCTTTTTGCATGAAACAAGGAGCCACACGGCTCCAAATGTCCTTTCCATTTTTTTTTAATTTTATAATAATAATAATTATTATTTTATTTATTTTTTATTATTATTTTTATCTTTTTGCATGATATCCGGAGCCACACGGCTCCATATGTCGTTTCCATATTTTATTTTTTTATTTTTTTTATTTTTATAATAATAATTATTATTATTTTATTATTATTTTTATCTTTTATCCCTTCTGGATCATTCTCTCTCTCTTCTCTTCCTTTCTTCTCTCATTTCCTTCTATCTGGATCCTTCTCTAACTCTCTTCTCTCCCATCCTTCTCTCTAGAATTTCTGAGCTTCTCCCTCCCTTCTCCAGTTCTCCCACACGGGCCACACGGGCCACACCCACACAACACACGCACAGAGTCACAAACCTCTCTCGCCTTCCTCCTCGTCCGCATCTTCTCTCCCTCGCCTTCCTCCTCGTCGAGCCCCGGAGCCAGTCACCATGTCCCGCCGTCGCCTTCCTCCTCGTCCGCTCCTCCGTCGCCTTCCGCCTCGTCCGCTCAACCCCTGGCTCTCCAACTCCCCGTCGCCATCACCGTCGCCTGTTCATTTTCAAGAGGAAATATCGATAATATTGATAATATCCCGATATTATCGATATTTCCTCGATATTTTGTCGAAAACCTTATGGATCTGTGTATAAATATCGTTGGGTGAAAATAACGAAATTATCGGCGATATTTCGCCGATAATTTCGATATTTTGGACTGTGGGTGCTGCTAGGCTTGGCACATTGAATGCCTAGTTTATTTTATGATTGGAGAGTTCGGCATTCCGACGGCCGAACCACATTTATAATCAAGACACTTATCGCTTTTGAATATTTGTGTTCGTAACAGTTTGGTACCAGTTTGGCGTACTTATATTCTCACAAATATAATTACTGAGGCCGAACCAAGCGCCGAAGATTTGTGAACTTCGAAGAAACTAGCAGCCTTGTCTTCGGGCTCTAAAACTTGAAGGCCAAGATATGTTTCTTCCTCGGGTGCAGTCACGAGATCAAGAAGTTAGCAGGGCGCCCATCGCCCCATAAACATATTTTACTCCCCGAACTTGGCCGACGAGTTGGCACGCTCCGCATTCAACCAAAGGATGTAGTTAGCTTATTAATTACTCGACCTGCGCGCCATGTAAGCTAGTTAGTTTTTAGGGTCAACAGCTCTAAACAATTCGGATGCTTGTTCATCCCATTTTCAACTTCATAATTTACTCTTAAAAAAAAACTTCAACCTCGGTTTTTTATTTGAGCAGAATTCAATTTCACTCTTAAAATATATTTCCAAATAAGTTAAACATGTGAATTTTCTCTACGAGTGAGAGTCTTTCTCTCAGTGTTGAGAATTCTTCTCACTTTAGTGTGGGGCTTTTAATCTTGAGAAAATCTGATAGTGTCGACCTTAGCTTCGGCCCTCTTCTCCTTTCTTAGTTTCTATTATTATTATTTTCTCCTAATTTGTTTACTGATCTATACTGTTCCTCTGACCCTGTGGATATCACTTCTATTGGCTTATCCCTATTTTGGTCTTTAGTTATGCATCATGTTGAGATCATGCGTAGAGTTCTAGTGTTTATGTCGGCTCAGTTGTTTCTGTGAAATCCCGTCCCTAGATTTCACTATTTAAAATTACGTATTTTTTGTATTTTTAATTTTGACACGTTTATATTTGCGGCTCATAATTTTTAGTAAAAGGACAAAAAGCCCTTAATGGACTAAATGGAGATTTTGAGGACATATTTGACGTGTATATTTTTTTTTCCACTTTTCTTTACGTATTTGGATAGTACTTGTCGATACAAGAGCGTGAGCACAAACAAAACACAATTTGGAGCTATAACAAAAGAGTTATTAACGTTTAAAGTCAGGGTTATTTTAGTAAATTTAATCTTCACTCTAGAAGGCTCCAGATTTTATGGAGCAATCTGATTGTGACACGTGGATGGCTGTGATGCAAAGTTGATGAGGGAAATGAGAGAGATGGAGGGAAGGAAAAAAGGAGAAAAGGGGGAGGAAAATCAGCGAATGAAAAAGGGAGAGAGAAAAGGGAGTGCCCAATGAGGAGAGAAATGAGGGATGGGAGAGACACACAACCGAACCCTCTCCCCTTTGACCCGATACACTTGCCCAACACTACCCGCTCTCGGTGCCGATTCCAACAGCTTTTCCATCAAATTTTCCAGTTTTCTTCAACCTTCCATCACCACCAAACCTTATCACAACATCCCAACACCTAAATCTAAACAAATCCGACGAGTTTTAGCCTCGATTCTGCGAGGAGAACCACTGACAGGTCTGGGTGGTTGTCGGTTTTAAACCACCATTTTTGAAACAATTTCTTTTGATCTCCACCACCATTAGACTCTCCTTGAACCTTGGAACAAAGCCCAAACAAGATTGGGGGCTGCGGAGCACCGGTGGTGGCGAATCGAAGCACACCCTTTTTAGGGTTTCCGGCGGGTTTGAGTGAAATTGGGGCTTTTTCTGGTCAGATTGACTTTAGTCACTGTAACATCCTGAAATTTCTAATTCGGAAGCTAAACACAATGGTAGGCCAAAATAAAAATAATGGTTAATTATAATTCTAATTAACCACATAAGAAAATATAAACATTTCGTTTAATTTATGGCTGCATCTAACATCCTCGTTAGACTGCCTACGTACCCTACAGAGGGATCACGCCATTCATAGTTCACATTATACTTCTAAAACAACATACTAAAATTTCATTACGATCTAACAGTCGGATCTCCTCCAATCACGAATTCAAGTGGCGGGTGACGTTTTATTTTACGAACTTACAAATCCAATTTGGGAAGATCCGTACATCAAATTTCTGATCCGTAAGTTTCTATTGTCCTTAAAAATTACGTACTATAACATATTAAAGTTTGGTGATGATCCAACGGTCGGATCTTTGATTAATATAATGACCTAGTAATGTATCATAGATAATTTAGGTTCCAATGATCAACCTACGTCATACGAATATCAAAACTAAAATCAAGGCATCTAGTTTAGCCTAAAAATAGCATCGATGGCCCTCTGGCCATGCGCCGCCGTGGGTGGCGGTCGGCCACCTCGACTCGCCGGAAAATTTCAACTATTTCTAAAAATTCTTAAATTTTACAGAAATGAAGATCTCAAAGAGTAGAGAAAACTTTATACCTGTGGCGAAGTCCAATTTGGCCAGGAAAAGCTCCAAATTGACTCGAACCTGCCAGAAACCTTTGATTTGGGTAGTTGTCGATTCGTCACCAAAACGAACTCATCCGCCTCATCCAAGGCTTGGGCCTTGCTCCTGGGATTGGAAGGAGTCTTTTGGTGGTGGTCATTGATGGTGAAGCTTGCCAGAGCCACCGAAAAAAGATTAAAGCCGCTAGAAAGGTTGTAGGCTTTGTGGCTTCGAACTAGAAAAATGGGAAAGAAATTGGGAAATATAACACTAATGAGATGTAGGGCTCGTCAAGGGCTTTCCATGAACACCAAGATCACCCAAAACAGAGTTCGTATGAAGGAGATATGAGCGGGTCAGGTGGAGAAACCGGGTTGGCCGGTTCTCTCATTCTCTCTTCCATCCCTTAATTTCCCTCCTTTCCTTTCTCCCTCATTGGCCGATCCTACTCCTCATTTCTTTCCTTTCTCTTCTTTCCTTCTCATCCCAGCCATCCACGTGCCATCACATATAATGCCTTCAAAAATCTGAAGGCATCTAGATTAAGCCAAAATTACAAAAATGTCTCTAACTTTAAACGTTAATAATCATCCCAGCCGTCCACGTGCCATCACATATAATGCCTTCAAAAATCTGAAGGCATCTAGATTAAGCCAAAATTACAAAAATGTCTCTAACTTTAAACGTTAATAACTTTTTCGTTATAATTCCGTTTCACGAATAGTTTGGCCTACGAGCTCGTGAGGTCGAGCTCTATACAAATATGCCAAGAAATAGGATAAAATATGTCATTGTAAAATTTCGTTTAATCAACGAGGGACATTTTCATCATTTCCACTCATCGATAAAATTTTCCACATAATCACATATTTTAAAATTTTTCAGGGTATTGTAGTCACAGGTATGAAAATTGCTCCCTTCATTGAGATCTACAATTCTACAAATTTCGGTAATTTTTGGAATTAGTTGATTTTTCCGACAAGTCGGTGCCGACGACGTGTGATTCTAAGCTAATCTTGATGTCCCGATTTCATATTTGACATCCGTTTAGTGAAATTCTGATGTTTTAACATAGTTTAGTAGTTGACCGCCTAGTTGGCCGTTACTTGATTATAATGTGAATTGATGATCCAACCGTTGGATCGACACGAAACTTTAATACATAATAGTACGTAATATTTGAAGATATTAGGAACTTACGGATCGGAAATCCGACGTACGAATCTTCCTGAATTAGATTTCTAAGTTTGTAAAATCAAACGTTGGCCGCCACTTAATCTCAGCGATTGGCGGAGATTCGATTGTTTAATCGTTCCGAAACTTTAGGATATTATTCTAGGAGAATATTGAGACTCTTGAGAAGTTGGGGATCAGAAATCTAATAGGTGGATTTTTCGAATTAGATTACTAGGGTTGTGGACCCTACCCTCGATCTTGATTGACGGTTGACTTTTTAGTCAATGAGCTTGAGTATTCTAGCGTATTGGTTATCTTAGAGTGTGGTTGAGGTTTCATGAAGCTTAATAGGCTCAACGTGTTGACGTGTCCTTCTCGGTTGACGCATGTGAAATTCCATATCCAGAATTTCATTAATTAATTACGTATTTCATTATTCAAATTCATGTTTTGTTTCCGTGTTTTTCTTAACTTTATTTTGAATTCGTTAATTTTAGAATTTTAGCAATATAGTTACAAAGTGTGAAATTAAGTAAGGGATTTAGAAAAAAAGAAAAAAGAAAAAAAAGGATTGAATGCTGCCATAGTGCAGCAAGAGAGAGGGAAAAGGTGAGATGCTGGAGAGAAAAGAAGAGAAGGGGGAGCCAATCAGAAGAGAGCAGCAAGAAGGGGAAATGAGAGAGACCCGAGTTGGGTCATTTTTGACCCGCGAACCATTATGTTTGACCTGACCATATCTCTTTCATCCGACTTCCATTTGGGTGATCTTGGTGTCCATGGAAAGCTCTTGATGAGTCATACATCCCTGTAGCGTTAGATTTCCATTTTTCTAGGTCGAAGCCCAAAGTGCCAAGGGTTTTTCCGCGAGTTTTCTCATGTTACAGTGATTCCGACAACGGTACCATCGATCACCACCACCAATAGACTCCCCTTAACCCCTGGAACAAGGCCCAAGCATTGGATGAGGCATCTGAGTTCGTTTTGGCGATGAATCGAGGAACACCCGTTTCTAGGTTTTCTGGTGGGTTCGAGGGAAATTGGAGCTTTTCACGGCCAAATTGGACTTGGCCATAGGTATGAAACTTGCTCCACTCACTGAGATCTACTTTCTTGTAAAATTTGGTAATTTCTGGAAATAGTTGAATTTTCCGGCGAGTCGGGGTGGCCGACCGTCACCCGTAGCGGCGCATGGCTAGTGGGTTGACGATGTCTTTCTAAGTCTAATTAGATGCCCATAATTCATATTTGATATCTGTATGAAGTGGTTTGATTGTTTGAACTTAGTTTCATTATGATTCATCACTTGGTCAAAATTTGAATCGACGATCCGACCGTTGGATCGTCACCAAACTTTAATGCATTGTAGAATGTAATATTTGAGGATATCTGGAACTGACAAATTGGGAATCCGATGTATAGATCTTCTCGAACTGGATTTCTAAGTTAGTGAAATTAATTGTTGACCAGCTCTTGATTTGGCAATTGGCAGAGATCCGACCGTTGGATCATAATGAAATTTTAATATGTTATTTTAGAAGTATATTGTGTATCTTTGAAAGTTACGGATCTGAAAACCAATGTGCGGCTCTTTTGGATCGAATTATGTAGGGTTGTGGGCACCACCGTTGATCAAGCGTTGACTTCTAGTCAACATGTCTTGAATTATTTATTAAATTAAAATTAGTATTAATAGAAGCATAGTGAGGATGTGCGGGCTTATCTTGGTGAGTGACTTTAATATATGTGATATGGTGATTAACCGATTTTTTATATTAATATCCTTTGTAGATAAGACTTGGTTTTATAAATGTGTTTATGTTAAAATGTGATTATTTTATAATTGGCCATTAATCTATTTTTATTAAATGTGAATTGATTCATGGATTGGTTATATTAGTGAAAAGGTGATTTGAATGGCATATTGAAATGTTGGTTAAATTGAGGGCTAGTAGGGGACCATGACCCTGCTTGGTTAATCCGCGATAGGGGGTCACTACCTACTTAGTTATCTTGGTCCTACTTGGTTAATCTGCGATAGAGGACCATGGTCCTGCTTGGTTAATCCGCGACAGAGGACCATATTATCTATGGATCGTGCTTGGTTAATCCGCGATAGGCGATCTTTATGGCCATACATACTTAGGAGTGATCATGCTTGATTAATCCGCGATAAGGGGTCACTACCTACTTAGTTATCTTGGTCCTGCTTAGTTAATCTGCTATAGGGGCCCATATTATCTATGGATCGTGCTTGGTTAATCCGTAATAAGCGATCCTTATATCTTTGGTATGGTCACACACATACACACACACTTAGGGGTGATCATGCTTTGTTAATCAGTGATAGGTGATCACTGCCTAACAGATGCGTAGGAGTGACTCTGCTTGGTTAATTCACGATAGGGGGTCACTGCCTACTTAGTTACTGCAGGGTGGTTTTGGTTGGTTAATCCATGATAGGGGCCACTTCTTGTTTGGTTACTTATGTAGGCTTCGGCCGAGCTGGCGTCCTTTTAGCCCTACTTTTTAGTGTATTTATGAACAATGGTTTTAAGAATCTTATGGTTTGAATTAGAAAAACCATTGGATGTTTGGGTGACTCATTCGGAGTTTTCAGTGACTTAACTATGATTTCATAAAAATATGATTTTATATTTGAGGTTTATAAACCATGATCGATGGTATGTTTTTATTTATTATCATATATGTTTTATTATTGTCACTCACACGAGTTTCGCAGTTTATTCGAGTTCTTGATGTCGATGCACCATTCCCATGGTGTAGGCACTGATTGTACATATGTCAGGTCTGAAGAGATTACAAGAGGTCGTTTGGTATTTTGGTTGGATTCCATTAAGTGGTTCGGAATCCCTACTCTTGCTTATTTCCATAAAGGTAGTCCGACCCTAGAATCGAGTGAATATGAATTGTTCACAGTAGACATTGTGTATAAATTAGACTTATCATGTTAGTACTTGGGATCCAGGTGGGAAATTATGTAGGGTTCCTTTATTAAAATTTGGGAATTGATATGGGACCTTATTGATTGAATAACATAGTAAATGTTGATATCATGCCTCTTTGATTTTTAGGATTGATTAATTAGAATGATTATGGAATGATGTGGGATATGATTGTTATTATTATGATTAGTCTCATTGCTCAAAGTGGCTTGAGAATAATACTGTGCTTTGTTGGTTCTTGGATATGTTACATGTTGTGGATTAAGGCTTCATGTTGAAAACATAGTGATTTATATGATGGATGTAGTGGAAATGTTGATTGTCATATTGGATTATTATGTAGCCCTGAATCTAGTACTTCCATACTTGTCAAGTTCTAATGATTGATTAAGGAATGTTATATCTTTTGGCTTGAACATACTATGGTAAATGTAGATAGGTAGTGATGATGAACTACAAATGGCTTAATCCCTATTTAGGGTACGTAGCAGTCTAACGAAGAGGTTAGATGCAACCATGAAATGGAAGAAAATTACTACGCACTTGGACCTTGAGTGGTGCTTTATACATAGCTGGAGGTGAGGTACGTTGGATATACGGGTATTTGGTGACGTCACGTGTCAATCCTGGACGTATGTCGGGATTGGAGTGTGACAACGCATCTTGATTTCCGTACTAGTGACCATAACATATGTGATTTCTATTGAATTGTTATTTTATATTTAGCTATCGATCTATGGTTATTATTTGTGTTTTGGCTGTGGATTGGAAATGCTTATGAAATATGATTTGACGTACATATTTGAGATGGGGTTGTTTTGCGTGATTGATATGATGTGATGATGTGATGAAATGTGAGGGCTAGTAGTGGACCGATAACCCATTGTCATGGGGTTTGTTGCTTCAAAACTTGTTTCACTTCTTGTTTCATTATTTCATTTCTCGTTTCGTTGAGCCGTTCTACATTTAATACTTGTGCTTTGTTTCATTTCGTTCAACCTTTCTAAATTGAGTACTTGGTTAATGTATTGTTTCCTCGAGCCGTTGGCATATTCTTAGACTTCCGCTTAGTTTCGTTGAGGGATCTGGAACTAGGTTTCCGCTGGGGTTCCATTGAGTGGTCCGGTTCCCTACTCTGTTTGGATTCCGTTGAGTGGCCCGGACCCCCTCGTGATATGCATTTCCTTTGAGTGGTTCAGAATTGTATCCAACTTGGATTTCATTGAGTGGTTCGATATGCTTTGTACTCCGCGATTCCGTTGAGTGGTTCAGAATCGTATCCACTCAGATTTCGTTGAGAGGTTCAGAATCCCTTCTACTTCGCGATTCCGTTGAGTGGTCTGGAATCGTATCCTGGTTTGGATTCCGTTGAGTGGTCCAGAATCCCGTTTGGTATTTTGGTTCCATTGAGAGGTCTGGAACCCGATGTTATAGGTTGATTCCTTGGATTGAGACAGCTTCAAAGATGTAGGCTTAGGCCGAACTGTGTCGCTCTAGCCCTGTTGGTCATGATGGTTGTCATTATGATTAGACTAGTTGAACAATATGGCTAGAGATTATTATTGCACTTCGTCGATTGTTCCTTGAGATGATGCATACACTGAATTGTGTATTATGTTAAGATATGGTAATTTATATGATGAATGTTCGAGTATAGCGAATGACGAACTACGAATGACTTGATCCCTGTTTATGGCACTGTTCTAAAAATCGGCCTAGGCGGCGCTTAGGCGCTACACGGTGGTCATCCGTCCCAATTCAGTCCAAATCGGGAGGCAAATCGGGGAAGGGAATAGGTGAGCGCCTGAAGAGCCTGGGTGGGCGCCTAAGGGTGTTAGGCGGCGACTAGGGCGCCTAGGCAGGTGCTGGAGGCTCAGTAGGTCTGAGCATGGTTGAGAAAGGAAAGACGCATGGCCTCTGTTTTTAATCTGGAGAATGAGGAACACAACTTTTTTTTGGAGGAAGAAGACGATGCAGAGGGAAACTTCTTCTGCCAATCCCACGTGACAAACGTATTTTTAATTGTTGCCCGATACCAACGTGCCACCTAACATCCCACCTAAATAAAGCCCTTAAACTTTACACATATATCCATATTTATAATTATTTAATCAAAATAATTTTTTTTATTTTTTTAAGTACATAAGCACTTATTTAAATTTTAAGTATAAACAGACATTTATTTACACGAAATATAATAGATTTACTTAAATCCGCCTAGTCTGCCTAGGCACCCGCCTAGACCCCGCCTAGCTGCCTATGCACTGGGCCCTAGCCCGCCGCGCGACTAGCGCCTAGCGTCTTTTAGAACCTTGATTTAGGGTACGTAGGCAGTTTAACAAGGAGGTTAGATGCAGCCATAAAGTTTACAAAAAATTACTACGTTTTGGATCGTGAGTTGTGTTTGGCCGTATTACGAAGATGGGGTATGATAGATGTACGGGTATTTAGTGATGTCACACGTCGATCCTAGACGTATGTCGGGATCGGGGCGTGACTGTTTCCAACACCACCACTTTCTCCATGTTATCTGCCTTTACTAGCAGTATCGCTTGTGGGTTTCCACGGGCTTCATCTTGATAATTGGCTTCTCTCGATTAGTTGCCAACTATCCTGTTTTTATGGCTGTGCTTAAGAAGCAGATCGAAGTTGGAAGGTACGATTGTTGAGGCGATGCTCGACAGTGGAAGCGGAATTGGATGGATCGTGTGGAACAGTGGAGACGAAGACTACCGTAGAAGTTTCCAGATTTTGTTGTGTAGTTTTGGTAGTTGGCCTATCTATTGATTGGCTCATTTTGTGTTTTATTTTTTTTTTGCCCCATCTTTTGTTTGTTTAAATGTTTTACTTTGGGCCTTTAGTTAGCTTGTAATGTTTGGTTGGTTATAATAAAAAGCAATTTTTACAAAAAAAAAAAAAAAAGGTTAAACATGTTTGCAAATGATTTAGCTATTTTGGAATGTAAGACTATAGATTCCAAATCTCAAGTGGAATGTCACGTAATAAAATTTGAAGTAGATAAAAGCTATAATTGATATGTCAATTCTACGTAGATGGCCATACATACTGTGTGCTGCCAAGCCTGTCTATTTTGATGTATGAGAAAATTTGATGTCATTTTATTTTTTAAACATTTTGTTGTATGGACCCTAGTTTTGAGTGATTTGTTTTGATTGAATAAGATAAAACATATGAGTGAAAGGCAAAAAGAGTAAAAGAAAGGAGATTGCTTTTTTTTTTTGAACAAACGATATTATCTACACTAAGGGTGGACGAGTGAGCTAAGCGTCACAATTAGCTAGCAATAATATGGTTCAAATTCACATTTGGCGAGAATCGAACCTAAAATCTTTCACTTACAAGTGAAGAGGAATACCACTAGACCATAGTACTGAGTGGCATAAGTTAGAAGCCACCGACGAGGTTTGAACTCACGCCGTTATATAAGGGCACAACACATTTCTACCACTATAATAAAGAGCCACTTAGGAGATTGCTACTTACACACCTATTTTTATTTTCCACACACACTTGTTGATTTTTTTCCATTGATCTCCTTTAATTCATTCGATCCGGCGGCTGAAAATTGAGAGAGGTGTGGAAGAAGTAAAAATAGGTGTGTGTGGATTACCCAAAGGAAATTTGACATTGCCACATAGGCCTTCAAATTTACATTTCACATTTTCTTCTGACATCTCAATTGAACATCTTCAATCATACTCTCTGGGGGGTGGATTATCCACCCCATCGACCAACAGAGAGGGGGTGATGTGCCTTATATGTGCATGCATGTTCAACTTCAACCCCAACCGACATGCAATAGTCATCAAAAGTTTTAGATGTGAATTCTTCAGCATTATCCAATCGAATAGATTTGATCGAATAATCAAGGTGGTAAGCCCTGAGCTTGATAACCTAAGCCAACAATTTGGAGAATGCAGTGTTCCTTATGGACAACACTAAATGGTCCCCAAGGGAGGATTAGAACAAATCTTGTGATAAGAAGGCTTAATAATAAGTTTTCCCATAGAACATGTTTGACATGCGATTCTTTGGATCGAACCTAAACTTTAGGTTAGTGGATGCCCGTGTGATGGTTTGAGGATTCGGCGCATCGCTATTCATCCAGGATGTCCCAAACGATCATGCCAAAGTGTAATTTCGTGTGTGGTCCTGATAGGAGTATATTTATACAACTTAGTTAGCTTGTTTCCTTGCATTTAGATTGTTAGTCCTTAGTTATTTTAGTATTTTAAGCTATTTTCGTGTGTTTGTAGGTCCAAATGACAAAGTATGCAAGAAAGTGCAATTTGGAGCATTTTTGGGCATTGGATAGTTAGCTTATGCTTGGAGCCAAGTGGATGGATGAAATTGAAGATTAAGGGATCCTCTCCTTTCCTATTTTCTGACCCAAAAATATTCACACTCACTTCACCTACAACATCCACTCACTTCACCTACAACATCCACACCCACTTCACCTACAACATCCACTTATTTCACCTACAACATCCACACTTACTTATTTCACCTACAACATCCACTTATTTCACCTACAACATCCACACTCACTTCACCTACAACATCTACTCACTTCACCTACAACATCCACACCCACTTCACCTACAACATCCACTTACTTCACCAAGAAATTTTGTGGTGGTGATTCATTTTCAAAATCTATAAATAGGCTTCTCCATCACAAGACAAAACACCAATTCACATCTACAACACATTCCATAAACCACACCCACCTTGGTGCCGCATGTTTACAAGAAAGGAGGAGGACTTGGAGCTGTGCTAACCATTCAAGACGTTGGATTGTTGGAGCGTTCTAGGTGTCTTCTACTTTTGTTTATCATGTTGAAATTCAATTATAGTTGTTTAATTGCAAATATGTGGAACTAAATTCGTTTTGGCTAAAGGTTGATTCAAATCCATGAACATATTTGTAATATGAATTGATTACCTTCAGTTGTGATTTCATGAGTTGTGAATTCAATTTGCTTAACTGCTTGATTTATAACTTATTCTTGTATGTCGATTAAGGATGCATACTTAGTTTGCATGCATGAATTTGATGCTAGAATATAAGTGAGTTTCACCTAATAGTTATGAACTTATATTCACAAGTAGTGGAGGTTGCTAGTCACAATCGCGTTAAGTGAATTCTTGGCAAGAGTATCATGCTGTTCATAGTTACGAATGCCTCGTCAATGCCTATAGTTTTCACAAAGCTTAATGATCTTTGATTGTATCTTTATTGTGCTGTTCACGTAGGGGACTTTTGAAGAATGTTTTGAATTGTTGTATGCGCTTTTCCGTCCAATCCAATAACTTAAGGAAAACTTGAAGGTTAAAAAAGTGTTGTTCACGGTTAATCTGGGGTGTTGAGATTCATGGTTTATTGAAAGAACAACTGAAAATTGGTTTGTATGCAAGTGTCATGTGTGGAGAAGAACCCTCTAGCTAGTTCATCATCCATTCAATTCGCCAAATCTGTCTTTTGAAACTATTTCTATAAAGTTTGTTTTGTTTTTACTTTAAATTCGTCAAAACCCAATCCCCCCTTATATTTAGTGTCTTTTGGTTCCAATCTGTCCAATTTGGTTTGTTTTCGTTGTTTTTAGTTAAGTTAGAATATGTCCTAGTTTGTGTCTAGTTAGTTATTTGAGTCTAGTTGAGTGTCTTTTGCTTAGTTTTGTGTTTTTTTCTTCTTATTTAGTGTTTTTAAATCAGTTTAGAGTAGATTAGCAATCCCTCCCAATCCCCGGCCTAGAACGATCCCTACTTACATCTATACTACAATTATCAACAAGAGGGTTTAATTTGAGTGTTGTTTACAACGCATCAGGTCCTAGTAGTAGGGTCGGCCACATAGTGGCATTCTATGGGACGTATGGTCGCAGTATACAGACTACTCGGGATACACTCTATCTTTTCTAGAATACGCTTCTGGCCATATTCGTAGGAAGTTATGCACATAAATTCAACTTTGTTTTCTACGCGGGTTTCAGCGTGGTAATGTTATCTCTAATGTCCTTGAAACTTAACAACGTTCTTCCGAAACGTGGAAAATAGAGTGCCTCATCAATGGTCAAGATTGTACCATTGGACAACATTATACGTGCCTTACCATATCCTTCTATCAGGTTGGATAGGCCTATGAGGGTTGTCAGAGGTGCATTCTTAGGTATGAAGTTAGTAAAATAGATGTGTTCATGCAAAACGGTGTTCGTGGTTGCACTATCTGCCAGACAACTAACTTTCCCACTAGTCATACCTAGAATGAAAAATTAATTTGAATCGGTCACATGCATAAAAGTTCTTAAAACAAATATCAATTCAAAATAATTTCATTTATTCAAGGATGGTAATTAATGAAAACTTAATATCCAAAAACAAATTACCAACAAATAATCGAAACATAAAGGAAAATTGTTCAAAAATCAACCAAAAACAAAGGGAGGTTCGACCACTAGGTGGAATTCGGCCCCAATTGTCTTATGTCAATGAAAAATAAGTTTATGTCTAAGATTCTAATCTTCCATAGGGGTGGTATTCTCTTGAAAGTTAGAAACATCCATCTTTGTAGTCTCTGATTCGCCTACTTGCATGAAGTTTGATTCAAACTTCTTACGACAAGAATGATATTCATCTACAACCTTCTTAGGAGCTTGGCAAACAAGGGACCAATGGTCCTTTGAACCACAGCGATAACACATTGAGGCCTTAGGAGCGAGGTTTGAGCACATCGGGGCTTTGTTTCCTCCCTTAGATATGCCTTAACTCTGTTGACCTCGGTGGGATGGCTTTTGGCCGCCCCTACAACGCCTCTTTTGGCGTTTTGAGCGTTGGTTTGTGTTATAATGTGTTTCAGGCACATCAGTCGCCCCAGTAGGTCTAGCTTGATGATTTTTCATCAACAGCTGGTTGTGCTTTTCAGCAAGAAATAAAACAGAGATCAAATCCGAAAACTTAGTGAACTTTTGAGCTTTATATTGTTGTTGCATGACAATATTAGAAGCAGAGAAGGTCGAATAGGTCTTCTCCAGGAGATCCTCTTCGATCAAAGTTTCATTGCAAAACTTGAAAAGTGATCAGATTCGACAAACTTCAGAATTGTATTCATTCACAGACTTAAAGTCTTGGAAGCGCAAGTGCTGCCAATCATGTCTTGCTTCATGCAAGAATATGTATTTTTGGTGATCAAAACGACCAACTAAAGCGACCCATAGTGCACATGGTGATCATAGCAGTGGCTTTTTCAGCTTAGCCAACAGGCTCGTCCGTCTCTTCTTCAATAGCAGGACGTAAGTTCTTTGCAATGAGGTGGAGCTTCACATTTTGAACCCACTTGAGGTAGTTCCTTCCAGAGACTTCCAAAGCGGTGAAGTCTAGTTTGTTCAAATTCGACATGTTCCTATCACAGAATAGATGGACAAGATGTAATTAGTGTAATGGAGAAAAAATCAATCCATTCATATAGGAGTATAACATACAGGTTCTAATAGACATGTATTGGTTTAATTTTGCATAAAAAAACTTCAGGTTTTCATGGGTGATATTTTTAAGTGAAAACTTCAAGTTTTCAAACAAGGCATGTTTATGAGAAACTTCGGGTCTCAAAATAATTATGAACTTCAGGTTCATATATTCCTGCAGGCAAACACAAATATATATGCAACAAAAATATGCAAAAATACGATTTTTCAGGTCTATAATTATAATTGAATTAATTATTTAGACTTTGAGCAAAATTAAAATGTGGGTGAAAAAATAAAAAAAACCCATTGGGCCTAAAAATAATTAAGTGAATAAAACTCGGGGGCCTAAAAAAAACTAAGTCACGGGTGGCTAAAAAAATTGGTCCGTGAGACCTAGGCCCAAAAATTGGGTTGGGGGTCTCAAGGTGGGAGTGTAGGCCCACGAGGAAATGACTGGGCAGTGGAATGGGCTGCTGTAGGCAGACCTAAAGCTTTTTTAAAAAATTTCAGGTGGGCCGCTTCAGGCGAGCCCAAAAACAATTTTTTTTTCACAGTCGGGCCAAGACAGAGAGGGCCTAAAAGGGTTTTAGGTCACTGTTGGTGAGCCCAGGGCAAAAAAAAAACAGAAGAAGGTCGAGAAGGGTTCAGGCACAAAAAAGGGATCGTGGGTCACAAATCCCAGTCGTACTGGGTGCGCGGATCGGAGAAGATGACCGGCGCCGCCACTTCTGGCCGTCGTGTCTGAGTTGTTGGGACTCGAAGCAAGTCACGGTAGTCATGGACAACCACAGAGATAGTCTAATCTCAACATTTCAACAACCAAAAATCCCAGAAAATTTAAATCGGATTTTTGAAAAATTTCGACGAGATTCAGGTGAATCTCGGTCCAATTTCTGATGTAGGACAACTTTTGGTCGTTGGCGACATGAACCAAAGGTTCAGGGCAGTGGTTGCAGGCCATGCCGTGGTCGATATAGACGGAGACACCATGAAAGGTGTCGGGTTTTCTGGGTTTGAAAAGCTTGAAGCTTTTGGCTCCGTGGGTCTTGTCTTGACGTGGGGAACCCATCTTCATGTTGGTGGTCACGAGTTCGAAAGAACCCTAGGTTCCCAATTGCAAATTTTTTTAATTATTTTTTTCAATTCACTTTGATATATAATTCAATTAAAAATATATTCAATTTGATGCATATGCAAATCAATATGTTAATGTATGTACATATATTTGATACAATTCATGGCTAATATCAAATTCACATAATTCAACAATTATGAATATAATGCATACACAATTTATGTAAAATCTAAATTCGAAAAACATAAAGTTGGGTCATGCATTATGGTGAATGTTCATGCTATCAGGGTTGCAAAAATATCAAGTTAAAAATCGTTGTTTTGAAATAACCTGATTGCGTGATGATATGGATGAACTGGTTTGATGCAGAAAAAATTCTTCAATGTCAGATTCCTAAGTACAGTGGTAGGAGCATGCTGATAACGTGTTGTAGCCTATTTTATCTGACAATATTAGGGGTGGCCTGTGGCAAGGGAAGAGAGAGTGAGAGAGATGTGTTTGTAGAATTGTTAGGAAATGTGTGTTGTTATCTACATAGTACCTTTATTTATGGTAATAAAAGGAGAGAATATATTCCTTCATCCCCAAGGAATACAAGTCCATATAGGAAAAGATAACTAGAATAAAATCTAATCTAGGATTTACACAATCACACTTAAACTAGGAAAGTTTACAACAAGTATTTCCTCAAGCTTTCTAAATTGTTGACTTGTACTAGGATTCCTATAATTGTGGGATTCATGCCATATTTGGTTTCAGGATGTAATTATTCTTTCCTTTATTCTAATAGGATTGTCTATGGTTGTATAGGGTTGTATATATACTTTTGTTTTGAGATGAAATACAATATCATTGAAAAGCATTTTTCTTCTTGGCACCAGAGCCGGGTTAGAAAAGGAAAACACCGAACCCTAATTGTTTTTTCCTGCCGTGTCCCTGATCAATTGCAGCGAGCAACTTAGAGGAGTTGTTGCTGCCCGTGTTCCTGATCGATTGCAGCGAACAACTGTGAAGTTGTTGCTGCCCTCTGTTTTGTCAGTCTGTCCGAATTATTCCAAAGTCCTGTCAATGCTGCAAGTTTTTTGCTCAGTTTTTTTTATTAGTCAATTACCAAGTTCCAAAGTCACATCAACGCTGCAGTTTTTTTTTTTTTTTGCTATACCTGAGAGATGGCTGAAGAAAATGGGGCCGTTCTAAGATTGTTCCAGCAGCTGCTCCAATTATGGTGCAGTCAAAGAATTCAAGCTTTAATATTGGTGTGGTTTTGGATGACAAGAACTATGATTTATGGACCCTTCTCATTCAAATCCATATTACTAGAAGGAAGAAGATGGGATATCTTCGTGGGTCTATCAAGGCACCCAATGAAGACGATCCTAAATATGATGATTGGTTCTCTGAAGATTAAAAAATTAAGAGTTGACTTTTGTCTTTAATGAAGCATGAGATTATGAAACGGTATATTCAGTTGTTTACATCGAAGGAAATTTGGGACTCCTTTAAGGCAACATACTTTGATGAGAATGACGAGTCTAGAATTTATTTGTTGAATCAGAAGGCATCACGTCTTCGTCAGAATGGACAACCTTTGGCTACCTATTTTGGGGAGCTAACTGAGATTTTCCAAGAATTGGATCACTTTAATAAAGTATCCATGGAGTGTGAAAACGACATCAAAGTGTTTCAAAAATCCACTAAGAGACAACGAGTCTATGTGTTTCTTGGTGGTCTTGATGATGGGTTAGATCAGGTGCGTGGGGAAGTGCTAGGAAGGACCCCCACTTAGCCTTCAGGCTTCTTATGCATATGTTCATTGAGAAGCCGATCGAAATGAAGCAATGAAGATGGAGGTTGACAAGAGTGAACCTGTTGCCATGGCAGAAAAGGCCCGTGGATCATCTTTTGGGTCAAACCGAGAAGGGTCACAAAATTGGCCAGGACAAACTCGGCCTAGCCAGACAAGCCGGGATCGTCCCCAAGGTAAGTGTTCACACTGTGGCTTAACAGGACACTTCAAAAGTCGCTGTTTTAAGCTGATTGGATATCCCGAGAATTAGAATAAGACTCGTGATCCTCGGTGTAACAAATCTCGAGCCTCCGTTGCAGAAACCAAGAATGATTCGGACCAGATAGCGAACAAGGCATCTGCCATGATTGCTGCGGCAGGTAGTGACAGTAAGGCACTAAGTACTTCTACTTCTGTTATGAATAATACATGGATAATTGATTCCGGAGCTACTAAACATATGACATGTGATTCTAGACAGGTTCCATCACTAAAAACATCTACATAAACTGAGGTCAATGTTGCTAACGGTAATGCCATCCCTGTTATTGGGGAAGGCACTGTTTCCCTTTCTGATACCATGAAACTTGACACTGTTCTTGTGGTTCCCTCTCTAAATTATAATTTGTTGTCCGTTGCTCAAATAACCCTTGCCTTACATTGTTTGGTTATTTTTTGGCCCTATTTTTGTATTTTCAAGGACATCCGGACGCGGAAGACGATTGGTTATGGTATTAGAAGAGGAAAACTTTATTTCTTGGAGTTGACCACCAGTAGTTCTAGCTTACTGACTCAAGCTCTTTCCGTTGATGATTCTCAAGGGGATATTAATAAAGTGTCGGACATCTGGATGTGGCACAAGCGCCTTGGGCATGCTTCCTTTAGTTATCTGTATAAGTTATTTCCTAGTTTGTTTGTCAAGATTGATGTTTCTCAGTTTAAGTGTGATGTTTGTTAAATGGCTAAGAGCCATCGAACTTCTTTTCCTCTCAATTTCAATAAAAGTACCATTCCTTTTATGATTATGCATTTTGATGTATGGGGACCGTTAAAAATAGTTAATCTTTGTGGTGCTCATTGATTTGTTACTTTTATTGACGATTGTACCAGAATGACTTGGTTTATTTTGTTAAAGTCGAAAAGCGAAGTTCGTTAGGCCTTTCAACAGTTCCATAAAATGGTTGATGTGCAATACAACAAGAATATCCAGGTTCTTAGAAGTGACAATGGTGGTGAATATGTTAATATGGAACTTTGTTCCTTCTTGGAGCTGCATGGTATTGTTCACCAGACTATGTGCCCGAATACTCCTTAACAGAATGGGGTTGCCAAACGCAAAAACAGACACCTGTTAGAAATGGTTCGTGCTTCACACATTGTGGCACATCTACCTCTACATTATTGGGGAGAGACACTTACGTCTGCAGCCTATCTTATTAATCGTCTTCCTTCTTATACTATCAACTTCCATACACCATTTCAGGTTCTCAAATCTCATACTAGCAGTCCACCAACTCCTAATCTTCCCCCACGGGTCTTGGGGTGTGTTGCTTTTGTTCATCTTCATCCTACTCAACAACATAATAAACTTGAGCCTCGAGCCATTCGTTGTGTTTTTTTGGGTTATGCTACTACCCAGAAAAGGATATCATTGTTATCATCATTCGAGTAAAAAATGTTTATTACTCAGGATGTGATTTTCTATGAGAATGAAATGTTTTTTTGGATCCTCCGCGTCCTCACTTTAGGGGGAGTACCAAAATAATGAAGTTCTGACCCAAGATAATAGTGAATTTTTGAGCTTTGATTACTCTCATGTGGCTAGAAACGAGCTGCATGAAGAGCAACCATTGCAGTCATCACGCTTAGACTACACGACACTTGGAGAATGGTAGCAGCCCATGTGTTGTGGTGATCAACCCATGGCATCTGGAGACGGGCAGCAGCCCGTGTGCTTTGGTTATTAGCCCACTGAGCAACTCACTGACGAGCAACAAACATTGCAGGAGGAAGAGCAGCCCACGGGTCCCACGGGGTTTGGGCTTGATGATGAACTGCAACCCACTATTTGCAATGGAACCGAGCAACAACTGCAACAATTGTCACGGGATTTTCCTCCCGATATTATATTAGGTCCAAGTATGAACTCATCTTATGTTAATTCTCATAACCAATCGTCTCCTACACCAAATGCACCTCCACTCTGTCGCCTTCCAGATCGTATTAATCAAGGTATTCCCAAACCCACTTATGAGGCGGATCTTAAGTGTAAACACAAGTATTCCGTGAGTGAGTCAAATTCTGATTCAAGAGTGAGATACCCACTAAACAATTATGTGTCCACCTGTCACCTGTCAGAATCAAATAAGTCATTTGTATATCAATTATCTACTGTATTTATTCCTAATAGTGTGCATGAGGCCTTAGCAGATTCCAGCTGGAAAGATGCAATGAACGAGGAATTGAGATCGTTGAAGAAGAATGCTACCTGGGAAATAACTGACTTGCCAGCCAAAAAGAAATATGTGGGATGCAAATGGGTTTATACAGTGAAATACAAAGCAGATGGAACGGTAGATCACTTTAAAGCAAGATTGTTGGCAAAGGGGTATACACAAAAATATGGCATCGACTACACTGATACGTTCGCACCAGTGGCAAAGAGCAATACTGTTCGTGTTCTACTATCCTTAACAGCGAATCTAGATTGGCCTTTGCAACAGTTCGATGTAAAAAATGCATTCCTCCATGAAGATCTAATTGAGGAGGTTTACATGGATCTTCCACCAGGGTGGAGTGATCCGGACATACAAAAACAAAAGGTATGTAGGCTTAAGAAATTATTGTATGGGATGAAGCAGTCTCCAAGAGCCTGGTTTAGTAGATTCACCAAGTCCATGAGAGCATTCGGATATAGGCAAAGTAACTAGGATCACACTTTATTCCTGAAACGTCGGAATGGAAAGGTTACAGCTCTCATCGTATATGTGGATTGTTTGTACTATACTTGACCAACCCCGAAACTACTAAGCACCGGTCAACATTATACCGTCAATGACCCACAAGAGTTTCCCTCCAACCAGGAGGCCAATCACAACGCGACACATGTCAACATCAAAGGCCAATCACAGCATGACACGTGTCAACATCAAAGGCCAATCACAGCATGACATGTGTCAATGTCAGAACAAAGCTAGAAACTCTCTTCTATAAATAGGGATCATTCTCCCACAATAATCTCTAATGTCATTCCTCTAGTTTTCTCCGTCGTTTTCCAGAAACCAATCAGGCGTTTCAAAAGAGAAAGGCTTGGGGATTATCTCAAAAAACAGCAACAACATGTCATGGCAAACATACGTTGACGACTATCTGATGTGAAGGCAACCACCTCTCTGCCGCAGCCATCATCGGCCACGACGGCAGCGTCTGGGCCCAGAGCGCCACCTTCCCTCAGGTACCCATCATTTTTTGCGTTCTCTTCCTATAAAACACCTCAAAATTTCAATTTTTATAATTCCATCTTGCTTAAAGCTGTTTTTTGGAGGGTAAGTCAAAGTTTGATCCGGTAAACAAATCGATTTGTGCAATCTTTGATCTGGCTTTTTATCTAACCACATCGTTGGATGCCGTAATTTGATAAAGATTAGTGCTTGATAATTGATTGGTTAGTGTTTTGGTTGTTATTGTTTGGGACAATTAGTTGGAGGGACCAATACATGGTGATCCAGGGTGAACCAGGAGTTGTGATTCGAGGAAAGAAGGTAATATTTATCGCTTAATTTGATCCATTCGTTTCCAATACTTACAAACCACATGCATGATTCATGCCTATATGTTTTGTTTTCGCGAAAAACGCATAAATAAAACTGGTTACATAACTTTTAATGGAGATGATAATTAGTGATCCTCAACATTGTAACCCAGAAATATAACACGGTTTAGTGATTCGTTATTGGATGTTACCGTTGCTCCATTTCTATTTTTTATTGAAAGTTTATAGTAATTATTCTTATTTCCCTTCATTTTTTTTGCTTTCATGGTTTTTGATTTGGGTTTGTGCCACTTTAAACTCAGGGCCCTGGTGGTGTCACTGTCAAGAAAAGCACTATGGCTTTGCTGATCGGGATTTATGATGAGCCGATGAAAGTTTATAGTAATTGTTCTTATTTCCCTTCATTTTTTGTTTTCATGGTTTTTGATCTGGGTTTGTGTCACTTTAAACTCAGGGCCCTGGTGGTGTCACTGTCAAGAAAAGCACTATGGCTTTGCTGATCGGGATTTATGATGAGCCGATGACTCCTGGCCAAAGCAACATGGTTGTACTGAGTGTTCTGTTATTTTTTTTTATGTTTCTTGCCTATTGTCTCTTATCTTATTGAAATTTAGCAACAATACTCATCATGCGAAGTCTACTGGATCATGGATCTTGAATGTATGAAGGAAAGTACATTTAAAGGACATATCTACTACATATAAGTATAACCAAAAGAGACTCGGGCAAGATTTAACCTTGTCGGGTAAGGTTGAACTTCTTGCAACCACTTCTCTTTTAAGCTTACAAGGACTTTGTATGCAATAAGGGGTGGAAAATAAATAGGTTTTACTAGAGGGAATCGATACTACAAACTAAGGGAAGGTAGCAGAGCTTTTAAAGGACAAAATATAGCTTTCTATGGGGGAACTATAGCTAAAAGGGACTGGATCTGGACAGGATTCAACTTTCTGGGTACAAACTGGCTTGAGAGCAAAGTTTGTATGTCTTTTGATTGGTTGATTGAGTGTTCTTGTCTCTGGTGTCTCTTTCTCCTTTTATAGGCAATTTGGCCTGACTGTCTTGGCTTTTCTCTTGGCCGATGGCTTTCAAAGGGCAGTGAGTCGTCTCTTTATTTACTCCTTTATGCCATCAGAAAGTGCTTTTTGGCTGGTAGTCAGCTGTTTCTATCATCCATCACTTCAATCATAGGCACATGGCCTATGCCGCGGCTAAGACAGCTTTACTTCGCTTCAGGCCTTTCGACTGGGCTTCAGGCAAGTCCCCATTTGTTTTGGCACCCTTGGGCTTCCTTATCATAAAGCCCAATGTTAAACACTAACCCAAACACATCCTCATGCAACTATTATCGGAATTGTGCATTGTGGAGGAGATACTTGAGCAGCATCCTCAGGCAGTAGAGCACGTTAACTACAATGAACGCAACATTTTTCATTTGGTGATTAAGCACCATAAAAAACCGACTCTTAAGTTTATCAAAAGCAAACCAACTGTATTTGTCAAGGCTGAATGAGAGGATCGACTGCGATGGAAACACTGTTGTGCTAGGATAGCACCAAACCACGCGGAACCAAATTAAGCTAACCCACAGAAAATATATCAAATGAAATGCAAGACCAATATAGAGAAAATAACACCAAGATTTTAACGAGGTTCCTCCACAGTCAGTGTAACTGGAGTACGTCCTCGGAGCAGTAGGAGCTCACCCAATAATCCACTATCAACCAAATGGGAGTTTACAAAGTGTTGGCAATCTCACAACCCAATACCCACATACATCCAATAACTCTCACTCTCCAAATACACAAATAGAGAAGGAAATATAGTGAATAATTTCCTATCTATACAAAGCTCAAAGCTCATACACAAATGGAACTTTGATTGAGTGAGAACTAACAAAGAAAGAAAATCAGCTTTCTTTCTTGTATGGGGGCTGCGACACTTCTCCTCTTTTCTGCCCTCTTTTTTCTTCCTCTCTTCAAAACTGAAAAAATGGGCTGCTTCTCTCTCACACTTACTCACAAAGGCAACCAACCTCATAATTATTAAGAACCAAAACTCACGGGTGTAAAAGAAAAAAAAAAGGGACCACTTTTTTCTTCCCCAAAACAAGGAAGTGGTTGTCCACCTTTTATTTCTTTTCTTTTGTTTACTAGCCGAAAGTGGATGCCAAGTTGGCCACTTAGCCACATACTCCAACAATCTCCACCTTGGCCAAGTTCTGAAAGCGCCATGACAAGCCAAAATGCTCAAAAACTCCTACTGCTCAACGCCTTCTTTATATAGGCAAAATGTGAGCCAAGTTCAAGCAATGAACAAACTTGGCTACACCAACAACCTTAGTCAACATATCAGCGGGGTTGTCTTTAGTTGGAATCTTTTGGAGAATGATTTCCCCTTGACCAACAACTTCACGAACAAAGTGATAACGCACATCTATGTGCTTGGTCCTCGCATGATGAACCTGATACTTAGCCAAATAAATGTCACTCTGACTATCACAATGCACCTCCACCTGCTTCTGATCAACCCCCAAATCTCTAATCAGTCCATGTATCCAAATGGCCTCCTTTATAGCTTCAACAACTGCCATATATTCAGCCTCTGTAGTAGACAAGGCAACAGACGACTGCAAAATGGACCTCCAACAAACTGGCCCTTTAGCCATAGTAAACACATAGCCTGTAGTAGACTTCCTTCCATCCAGATCACCTGCATAATCTGAATCAACATAACCAACTGCAAAATGACCAATACCAGAGTCATCCCTCTCAAAGCATAAACCAACATCTCGAGTACCATGGAGATACCTCAATATCCACTTAGCTGCATTCCAATGCTCTTTACTAGGATTATGCATATATCGACTCACCATGCCAACTGCATGAGCAATATCCTGTCTAGAGCATACCATTGCATACATCAAACTACCAACCAAATTTGCATATGGTATATTTTTCATTTGTATCTTCTCTTGATCAGTTTTAGGACATTGTAGAGAACTCAATTTAAAATGAGGAGCCAAAGGGGTACTAACCGGTTTGGTTGAGTCATGAACTCCAAACTTCTGAATCAACTTCTCAAGGTAGTGTCTTTGATTCAAGCATACCAAACCTTTCTCTCTGTCTCTAGTGATCTCCATGCCAAGGATCTTTTTTGCTTCACCAAGATCCTTCATCTCGAACTCATTTTTCATTTGCTTCTTCAATTTCTCAATCTCTTCAACATTCTTTGAGGCAATCAACATATCATCAACATATATCAACAAATAAACGAAAGACCCATCTTGCAACTTCTTGAAGAACACACAATGATCATATTGACTTCTAGAATAATTTTGGCCTCTCATAAATTTATCAAACCTCAAATACCATTGTCTTGGAGATTGCTTCAAGCCATAAAGTGATTTCTTCAACTTGCAAAACAAATTTTCTTTCCCTTTCACTTTATACCCATCCGGTTGACACATATAAATCTCTTCATTCAAATCACCATGTAAGAAAGCCGTCTTCACATCAAGTTGCACAAGTTCAAGATCATATTGTGCAACAAGAGCTAACATAATGCGAATTGAGGAGTGCTTCACAACTGGAGAAAAGATTTCATTGTAGTCAATGCCCTCCTTTTGTGCATACCCTTTAGCAACTAATCTTGCTTTGAATCTGACATTGCTTTTCTCATCAACATCTTCCTTCTTGGCATACACCCATTTGCAACCAATAGCTTTCTTACCCTTAGGCAATTTAGCTAACTCCCAAGTCTTATTTTTCAAGAGAGAATTCATCTCGTCGCCCATGGCATTGCACCACTTCTCCTTTTCTTCACTCCCAATGGCTTCCTCAAAGTTGGATGGAATCTCATCAATGATAATAGAAAGAGCAAAAGAAACATAATCATTATAACGAGCTGGCTTGGTAATTTTTCTCTTTCCTCTGTTCTTGGCAATAGACTCTTGCGGTGAATCTTGCTCTTCATCTTGAAAAAAGCCTTCAACTTCAACTTCTTCAACATCCTCATGGTCTCCCACTTCTTCACTTGTAGTGGCTTCGACATCAGTGGAAATAGGATTTGAAGTACCAGAGGCAACTTTCTCAAGCTCCACCTGTTGGACATCTTTCACATTCTTCTCAGAGCCTCTGAACATACTTTCTTCATCAAATGTCACTTCTCTGCTGACTACCAGTTTCTTCATCTCTGGGCACCACAACCTGTAACCTTTGACACCACTACTAAAACCAAGAAAGATAGCCTTTTTGGCTCTAGGATCAAATTTATTTTCAGTTACATGAAAATATGCAGGTGAACCAAAAATACGAATATAATCATAATCAGTAGAAGGTTTTCCAGTCCATACCTCCATTGGTGTCTTACCCTGAATA
Organism: Crataegus laevigata; assembly: GCA_963580275.1. Classification (NCBI taxonomy): domain Eukaryota; kingdom Viridiplantae; phylum Streptophyta; class Magnoliopsida; order Rosales; family Rosaceae; genus Crataegus; species Crataegus laevigata. The sequence continues at coordinate 838,213 of OY756939.1, forward strand.
GCAGCTGAGGGTAACCGGTTGATGATGTGACATGCATAATTAATTGCCTCTGCCCAAAATGATTTGTCCAAACCCAACTGAGACAACATACATCTAACATTCTCAAGCAAGGTTCGATTCAATCTTTCTGCAACTCTATTTTGTTGTGGAGTTCCCCTGACACTGAAATGTCTCACAATTCCTTCTTCTTTACAAACTTTAAAGAAAGGGTCAGATGTATATTCACCACCATTATCCGATCTCAAAATCTTAATCTTTCTTCCAGTTTGGTTCTCAACCATTTTCTTCCAACTCAAGAAAATGCTCAACACCTCACTCTTGTGCTTCATAGTGTAGACCCAAGACCTTCTTGAATAATCATCAACAAAGGTCACAAACCAATGTCTACCACTTAAAGAATGAGTCTTTGTAGGACCCCAAACATCCGAATGCACATAATCAAGAATGCCCTTCGTCTGATGTACTGCAGTACCAAACTTCACTCTTATTTGTTTTCCCAAGACACAATGCTCGCAGAAATCAAGCTTACAAGTCGTTGCACCTTTTAGAAGACCTTGTTTCACAAGCCCTTGTAGAGCTTTCTCACCAGCATGGCCTAATCTCATATGCCACAGTCTAGTAGTATCAGAATCGGATGTGCCCATATTTTCTGAGACTACAGATGCTTCACCTGTCACAGTGCTTCCTTGCAATAAATACAAATGCCCACATCGAGGAGCTTTCATCACAACAAGTGCACCATAAGTCACTTTCAATGTCTGCCCATCTGAATGAAACCTAAAGCCCTTGGCTTCTAAAGTTCCCAAAGAAATAAGATTTTTCTTCAAATTCGGTACATACCGAACACCTGTCAACTCTTTAACCATGCCATCATGCAACTTCAAACGAACTGTACCAATCCCTTTTGTTGTGCAAGGATTGTCATCTCCCATGAACACAACACCACCATCAAACTCTTTCAAGCTTGAAAACCAATCCTTGTGAGGAGTCATATGATGAGTACAACCCGTATCCAACACCCACTTAGTAGCACAATCAAATGATGAGGAAGTGGTTAAAGCAAAATTAGAAAAATCAGTTTCAACCTCAGCAACATTAGCTTCAGAACTTTCTTTTCCTTTGGTCTTCAACCTAGGACAATCTTTCTTCCAATGACCCTTATTACGACAAAAGGCACATTCATCCCTTTCCAAAGTTTTTCTACCTTTAGAGTTTCCTCTAGGTCGAGACTGTGATTTTTTTCTACTAGAGGAAGATCTCCTCTCCGACGATCTACCTCTAACAAACAAAGCCTCAGAGGTACTATCATGATTTTTATCTCTATGCCTCATTTCATAATTCATCAAGGCATTCGACACATCTTCAAATTTCACAGTTTCTTTACCATGCATAATAGTGGTAACAAAATGCTCATAAGAGTCTGGCAAAGAATTCAACAATATTAAGGCCTTATCTTCATCCTTAATATCCTCATCTAGATTCAACAAATCAGCAATCAACTTATTAAAAGCATCAAGGTGCCTGATCATTTGTGTACCTTCTTTGTATTGAAAACGGTAGAGCTTTTTCTTCAAATGTAGCCGGTTCTCCGCACTCTTCGTCATATACTTGTCTTCCAATTTTTTCCACAACACATTTGCCAAAGTCTCCCGCATCACAAAATACTTCTGAGTTTTGGCAAGGCACAACCGAATTGTAGAGCAAGCTAACAAATTTAACTTCTCCCATTCCGACTTCGACATGGCTTCCGGCTTATCTTCCAAAGCGGCCAGTAGATCTTGTTGAGCCAACACATCCTTGACCTCACATTGCCACATCCCAAAGTTGTTTGTGCCATCAAATTTTTCTACTTCAAACTTTGCATTTTGCACCGTAGTTCTTGCAATCCCGGAGCTACTTCCAAAAGGATTCTCATCTTGCCCACCTGACATCTTTGGCAACTAGACAGTACCCAAGAGCAACCAGTGCTCTGATACCAATTGTTGTGCTAGGATAGCACCAAACCACGCGGAACCAAATTAAGCTAACCCATAGAAAATATATCAAATGAAATGCAAGAACAATATAGAGAAAATAACACCAAGATTTTAACGAGGTTCCTCCACAGTCAGTGTAACTGGAGTACGTCCTCGGAGCAGTAGGAGCTCACCCAATAATCCACTATCAACCAAATGGGAGTTTACAAAGTGTTGGCAATCTCACAACCCAATACCCACATACATCCAATAACTCTCACTCTCCAAATACACAAATAGAGAAGGAAATATAGTGAATAATTTCCTCTCTATACAAAGCTCAAAGCTCATACACAAATGGAACTTTGATTGAGTGAGAACTAACAAAGAAAGAAAATCAGCTTTCTTTCTTGTATGGGGGCTGCGGCACTTCTCCTCTTTTCTGCCCTCTGTTTTCTTCCTCTCTTCAAAACTGAAAAAATTGGCTGCTTCTCTCTCACACTTACTCACAAAGGCAACCAACCTCATAATTATTAAGAACCAAAACTCACGGGTGTAAAAGAAAAAAAAAAGGGACCACTTTTTTCTTCCCCAAAACAAGGAAGTGGTTGTCCACCTTTTATTTCTTTTCTTTTGTTTACTAGCCGAAAGTGGATGCCAAGTTGGCCACTTGGCCACATACTCCAACAAACACCACATTGCACCAAGCTGCAGATAGGAGTTTCTACTCTATAGCATTGTCTTAGAATTTAATTGGACCTTCCATGCAGTTGCAAGTAGAGCTGCGTTGGTGTATGGTACTATTCTATTGCTAGATTTATGTTGTCAGACAAATATTTATGCTACTTCTAAGTTTGTCAACTTGATAAAAGACCTGTGTTGGTAGACGAATGCTTATGTTACTAATTAAGTCTAACGACATGATAAAAGACGGCGCAAGAATGGATTAAAAAAGGGCTCAGTCATGCTCAACCGTTCGATGCTAGTGGCCACTCTGGTCTTTGCAGCCGCCTACGCCATTCATGGGGTAATGAACAAAGTGGCTGTCCTGTTTTCCAAGACGATCCTCTCTTTTTTCTTTTCACATGCATGAACGTTGTGGCCATCGCCTGCTCATTGTCTTCCGTGGCTTTCTTTCTCTCTATCCTCTCCTCTCCACTGCGAGTACCCACTTTTTATCATCAGCCTTCCTTGCAAGGTCGTGACAGATTCGTCTTGCTCTCTTGTTCTTGGCAACCACCATGCTCACCTTTGCTGCCACCATTTTGCTCTTGATTCACGTCTAGATGAAATGGGCGCAATTTCCTATGTATCAATCTTCCGAAGTCATGTTTCAGAAAATTAATGCATGGTTTTTCAAACCTTATTCCGCTTTCTTGGCTTTTCAATAGGAGATCAATATGGGGCAAGAGTAAAGCATATTGAATCACATAACTTTTCGTCGCGGCAGAATGTGTAGTGCAGATTCACAATCTTGCAATATAAGTTATTATTAGATTCGTAATTATCATTTGAATATATCAGTTGGGTTCTTCTGATTTTCTCCCAATATAATGTCACAATTTTATTGTGTCTTCATTTTAAATTATGGGCAAATTAGAGAAGCAGTGTGTTTCTTCTCTGCACTCAAGGTTGAATCCACTTTCTATAGTTTGGATTGGATTAGATATTTTGAATATGCTCCAATTACTTGAGTTTATACAAAAGACCAAAACAGAAAAGTCTGAAATTGACAATGATCTTATCAGTTAATGGAGTTTACATAAGAAAAATTCAGAGCAAACTTCGTGAAACACCTCGAGTATAAGCCCACAATACTCATCCGAATTCATCGAAACATAATAATTCAAGAGGCTATGAAGATCCTTAGGCTCTTCTATCCGGTTTGCCATTATCATCGCGGCCATGGACTCCCTGAAATCCTCCCTCGGATCATAAGAACACTTCTCCATTGCAACCATTACAACAAATTTAGTCCCTCCTCCTGCTTGAAGTTGATCATGATCATCACCAGCTCTCTGCTTTCTTCTCCAATGATCAACGTGCCTCGAGCCCTCCTGCCCTTCCCTGATCATCTGGTCGAGTCTCTCTTGAACCATGGCATGCGATAGGCTTGATATTGAAGGGTACCTATAGGAACTAGAGCTGGCTACTTCCTCCGAGCTAGACGAAGACACGCTAAGCCGGCAGCTGCTGCAACACAATGCCTTGCATATTCTCTGTTGCTGCTTGGAGGAGGCTTTCATTTTAGACATGGTTTGAATTGGAGCTTTGAAGGAAGTTTTGTGCCAAATTAATCATTTATGCACCATTGGCAGTTGTGGGGTTTGTTAATCATGATTGTGTCTTGTGTTTTACAACATTTTAATAGATGAGTTAGTGAATGCAAGAAGGCAAATGAGGAACATTCTTTTAGTTAATCGAGCCAGTAATCATGATGCTTAATAGTTTACTTTGTAGGGTCTAATCACTGTTAGTTGGCACATCCTTTTGAAGGGTTTGGTTAACATGAAAAGTAGTGGTTCCATTTCCATGAGAGCTTGTTTGGAAGGCTCTGTTTGGGATTGCTTATTTAGAAAGTATGCGCTTTGATTAGAAGGGCTCTTACTAGAAACAACTTGAAAATCTTATTACATATACAAAAGTACTTTTTCTAGAAAGTCACTTTGAAGTGTGAAAGTTCTAGGATAGTATTAGTTTAACCTAGAAAAGGGTAAATAGGTTTCAATTTAAAAATTCAATTCAAGTTTCAATTTAATTTTCAGTTCTAAAATTAAATCTACTTTCACATCACATATCAAACTATCACTGACACACCCCGATCCGGAAACCGAGGCGTGCCGGCCGTCACGTGTGAGTGACGTAGCCGTGTGCGTCAGCGGAAGCAAAATTTGCATTAAGTGCAGTAGTGAAAGTTAAATTGATAAAATACATATGATACAGAGCCGATCCTAGGTGCAGTCAAGTTTAAACAAACGTTACAACTATGAAAGAAAATCCTACATAAGTGATGGTCTGTCAGAACTGCCTTGGTGCCTCGCTAATCGTCCACGACGTAGCTACCTAGTACCTGGAGGGGCGCAAAACATAAAAGGTGAGTGGGCAAAAACAAAGTTTTCCAAAACCATTTCATAATTCCATAAATAACCCATCGCTGTAAATCAGTATAATTTTCCCAGAAAATAGTACGTATATACACTTATATACGAAAACTCATCGTTTACATATCAAATCTCGTTATCAAAACGTAATCATAGGCCATGTCGATATACCAACTCAAAATCATTATCATTATCAGGCAAGTAATATAAAACTAGGGTGTCCCTAGTTCCCTATCAGCCGGAGTCACCTCTAATGACCTGTACGGCTGAATCTATAGCTGATCAAACATACTCAATCATATCAATCATCATTATCACTATCATCATCCTGCACACGAGTCGGAACCACCTATTGTGGTCTGTACGACAGGCTAGGTGTATAATATTACGCTCTGTGCTACGATCACGTGAAGGCTGTGCGACGAATCGCGGGTCACCAACGAGTCGGAACCACCTATTGTGGTCTGTACGACAGGCTAGGCACCTATCTTGGATCCAAGGTGAGCGTACGGTGCGTGAGGTGAACGATCACGTGAAGGCTTGGCCCTACTCTGGGGGAGCACAACACCCGAGGTGCAGGTGATTAACTAAATCACAATCTAATATCATTTCAAACACTATCACAGTACTTACCTGGCCGTCCTCGGCGTCAGCACATAACATATGCAATCATAATTATATTTATATACTATCGCAGGCATGGGACATGGCAATCTAATTATCAAATCCAATCAATTCGTAAATCAATTCATTCACGTTTCTGGGAAAAACGTCATTTATATATATATACTAAAAACAAAAGCCCACTCACTGGTATGTCGACGGGTCGTATCCCCCGAACCTAGAGTGACCGCGCTCGTCCGCTGGATACGTCTCACCTATACGTGAATTAATCGCAAAATCGTCATTAATAACACATAAACGACCTACGTAAATAACTTTTCATACGAAGGTCAATTTTGGTATTTGAATATACCAACGCGACCTACACGACGTCACGATCGTCGTGATATTTTTAAAATAATTTTTGGACTACTCACGCGCCCCCACGCGCCGGGAATAGCACGGACAGACGCGCCCCCACGCGCTGTCACGTGCTGTGCACGCGCCGAGGAATATTCCGTTGGAATATTCCGTTAACTCCTAACGGCGTCAGTTAACGGCGTTAGTTAACGGCGTTGGAATATTCCGTCAACTTTGACGGAATATTCCGTCACCCTCTACCTCAGGTCGCCGGCCGGACTGATTTTTCCGGCGACCGTCGCCGGCGCCGGCGACCGATTCCGGCCAAACTTCAAACTAGCCTATCTCCTTCATTTTTCATCCAAAATTCGTGAAATTTATACCAAAATGCTCCAAATTCAACATAGAACACATTTGTACCTTCAAATCCTTCGAAAAACGTCCAAAATCTCGATGGGAAAATTCTTCAAATTCGGCCAAATCCAGAACTCAGTGATCCCGACGTCCAAACCTTGCAAACTGGGTACTCCGAGGTTCGTGGGAAGGTTTTAGGATTCGTGGTGATCTTTGTTTTGTCTAAAACGTCCTGAAACAAAAGCACATGAATAGTGCTCAAAGTTTAAGTCACGGTTTCGATGGGTTTTCAAGGGTTTCAAACCTTAAAACTTACATAATATTGCTCAGGGAGGCTCAGAGATTAGAAATAGATTTACCTTGAGTTTGATAGGCGTCGAGGAGGCTTGTGTGTGTGTATGTTCGTAGGGAGAAGTCGAGAGAGAGAGTGAGAGTTTGAGAGAGGGAGAGATAAGGAAGAAGAAATCAGGATTGATTTGGTTTGGTGCACGTGTACCTGTGCATGTATAGGGACAGGTGTCCCAGCTTTAGGTTTAGAGATTTAGGACACCCCAAAAACCCAATATCGTGTCCAAACGTACCCGTTCATACGTAGGTAAGGGCAATTTCGTCATTTCACTTCAATGTATTATAAAACTTGGGACGGGATGTCACAATCACACTCATATGCAATTAAAACGATAAATAAAAAGTGCACAAGGATGTAGGATTTAACGAGGCAAAACCCACCACTGGGAAAATCCTTGGGTTCCCAAGCCAGGACAAACACTAAAAGAAATGAGTACAAAAAGACTTACAAAACTCATCAACTAAACACGCATACTAGTAGGCAGTTTTGTCTCCGCGGTTTGCTACTCAATCTCTCTTCAGTCTTCGAGTGGAAGTGGCACGACACTAACGCAGCTATCAATCACTGTCTCCTCGAACTTTGCAGGATACTAACGCGATCATGCAGAATAAATGTATGATGAAATGATTTTTGAAAAACAACCAATTACAAAAATCACAAGGCACATTTTCATAATTGATTTCCAATTAAAGCACAATGAAAAATCAGTGATTAAAAACTAGATAAACTGTCTCCTTAAAAACACTCGGCAATAAAGCTACTGATTTTTCTGGAATGAAAATAGCTCTATGTGCGCTTGGGGCTACTAACATACTTTCGATCTCCAATGATATTTCATGCAGCGGTACAGAGTATAGTACAAATATTCAATGCTTACGGCAGCAAAACCAAAACCCAAAAACATGTTCTAATACATGCAGCAATACTCTGAAAAAACAATGAAGAAAATATGATTTTCTTTTCTTCCTAATGCATGGCTGCCGATTAACATAATAAGGATGCTGCAAAAATCTCTTTTACCAGTGCATGTATATGACCGCAATTGAAAAGCAGAATCTGTATATTAAACGCATGCGGCTGCAAACACTTATGAACCTAGACCCCTATATATATGCAGCAATTAGGTTAACATCCGAACCTGAAGATCACGCGGACCAAATAAGTGATAGACCTAATCACTAATTCAGTTCAAGATGATGGGATAAACTTGTACCATGATAAGGCTGAAAACCATTTGACTTTATCAGCATGTTAATTATGCACAAGACACCCGAGTCATGCGGCAAGGACGTATAGCATATGTGCTAGGGTTTATTTTATTTTTATGCTGACTTAAATCATGGGCTTAAACTAACACATAGTTAAAACTAAATGGCCCATTGAATGCAAAACTTAGACTATATGAATATGCATGTCAAATTTACCTGAGTGGATGTCTCTTAAACACTTGTCATTTTGTGATCGAGAGCACGTGAGACAAACTTAGACTAAAATAATTACAACTGAAATAAGCACTAGTCTAAGTTTACAGACTCAGGCGTTTTGTTTAGGAATAGCCAATTTTACCCTAACAAAGTGTTTCTTCTTGAAGAAAAAGAAACACAAACGTGTTCTTCTCTAGAAAGTGCTCTATGATTCATAAGAACTTTTGACATTTTCTATCAAATGTAGTCATAAGCTCTTGGTTGTCAAGAAGATTTGAAAAGCATTTGGAAGAGTTTTCTAAGTAAGTTTCAACGTACTTCTAGTATAATCACTTATGAGACGAGAATCTTTCTTTCTAGTTAAACATTTCCAAACATGCCCGAAAACCTATTTGATTAATGTGTTTATATGGTATATACAAAAAAGTGGTTTTTCTAGAGTCTCTTTTAAGTTTTAGATGATAAGATGAAGTCATTGAAGTGAATGGAGCATCTTGCATCAATTCAATTATATCCAATTTCTTGAGTGGAGAAATTCCATTCATCTAAATTAATGACTTGTTTAGTTCTCCATGTTGCCCTATCCAATTATGTCGAAAATCAGTCAAAGATCGTTTAATCATTCAAACGTAATCAAATAAACTAACGGTTCATCATGACTATTTCAGTTACCTACATTGTTGATTTATTTTGATACATTTAGATGATTAAATGGTTTTCGATTCTAATAATTTTTTTTTGTGCGGATAATCTTCAAATGGACATTAAAAAATTGAATAATTTCAATTATGAAATTTTTACGAGTAGTGGAATGAGCTCACCCAAAAAAAATGCTAGTATTAGCCAGAGTAAAATCTCTCTCCCCTCCATGTGCATCACAACTTCATTAAAATATATCTCTCCCCTCCGCTGAATGAATAAATATTGGAATTTTGTTTATTAGTGAAATAAAATATTTGTAAAATTTGTTGAAATGTAGGTGAACAAATATTTATTTAAAGTCACACTTGTATAATCTGTTGTATGTGGCCACTACTTGCGTTATCCTCACGCGTTTTAAATTAGAGTAATTTCAAATATCGTTTTGTTATAAAAAAATAAAATAAAAACATTCTTTGACTTAAATTCAGTGATTCAGTTGGAAAATTTGTTTCACGGGTACTTCATTTGCGGGTCTGTTTCCGTTGTTGTCAAGAGGGACACTTCCATTGGGGAAGTTTGAAGAGATATAGAGAACTTCACATCCTATCCGTTCGCCGTAAATCGTACTGTCGAAATCATTTTAATTTTTTTTTATTTAAAATTAAACGCAAACAATAGCTAATAAGAGTGAAAGTTTTTCTCACGATATATGATGAACGGGTAAGATGAGATATACTCACAAAGAGGATCCTCATCCGTAATTTTCTACAATGAACGAATAAAACTCAATATGTCTTGAGAAACAATGTTGTGCATAGCAGACTTGGCTAGTCTGCATTCACTGGCAAAGCTACATAGACGCAAGCAGGCAGTGGCGGATTCAGAAAATAATATTAGGGGGGTCAGTAAGAATAGCGCGCGTAGCGCGCAAATTTTTTTTAACAAAAATAGCATGCATATTGTCATTTCATTGAGTCTTGGTAGGCTTGAAGTCATTTGGAAAGGCATATTGCACACCTGTTAATGCCTCATTTGCGTGGGTAACTAACATGTTCTAAGGCTGCTCCCATATGAACGCTTAACAAAGAAACACACTTATCTTGAATACACTAACAATGTTTGATATCATTGCATCCTATTAATATGTTTGTCCAAGAATGATGATGCTTTGTTATTCTCTGAGATCACCATTTCATTTACTTTGCATTTTTGGATAGTTTTATACTTTGTTCTTCTTCTTTTTTCTGCCAACAATTGTAATCACAACCAACAAACAAGCCAGAGGTAAATAATATTAGGACTAGACTATAAAGGGGCAACACCTCTCTAATGCATTTTATCAAGTAGTTGAATGACATATATGAAGGGCAACTCCAACCTTTAAAGGGACAACACCCAAGTCATCCATGGACATTCACCGAAGTTCGGAGGGTCAGCACCTAAGATGTCCATGGACGTTTACTGAAGTTCGAGGGGTCAGCTGACCCCCCTTGCCCCTTAGTGCATCCGCCACTGCAAGCAGGTGCAGTCGCACCTCTGGTCGTCGGAGATCGACCCTAAGAGAAGGAATCCGCCCCCTTGATTTCTCTGAACTGAACATGCACTGCAGTTGCTGCTGCGCCTTCACAACCCTTTTTGGGTTGCAGTGGCTTTCAGGGCCTGAGGGAGGAGAACAAGTTGTAGAGAGGCAGAGCAGATGGGGCAGCCGTGGATGACGACTTTGGTGATTGGTGTGAAGAGACTTCTCGACCTTTTGATTTTTCTATTTATCTCTGCCCTTTTTCCGGAGGGCAGATAGGATTGGGCCAACACTAAGATACAATATGTGAGATGGACTTCAAACTTGGGCCGTTGGATATAGTCCATCACTTCGGAGTTAGTTGAGATGCCCATCTAGAAAGAGTGACTCAGCATCAACTGGACTCGACCATAATGTTTGGGGCCTTACGTGGATATTTACCCATTCATATCGGTCTTGTATTCAAGTTATCCGTTTATAATTATATTGCGTTTGTGTCAAGTCCGGAGTTGAACAAGCAAATTGATATAAAAATACTCAAAAAAATTTTACAATCTTGAAATTTATTGATTTTCAACCTTTTATATATTATGTTTTTTAGTTCCAATTTAGTACCTAAAATCGTAATTTTGGAACACTATCATACATTAGTTAAGTTTTTCGTTAAAACCTATGTTAATTAAGGATGAGGCACCCATGTGAAAAATGACCAGACGTCATGTATCAATATCACGTAAATATTAAAAAATTAAAAATTAAAAAAAATAATAAAAATTTAAAACAAAATTCCCAAACTTCCCCCTTCCTCTTCGATAAGATGAGATTTTATGCACTCATTTTTACATGTGGCCCTTCTGTGCCTTTACTTTTTGAACTAAACATAATTAATGTTAACTTGACAATAATTAAAATAATAAAAAATAATCCAAATTATTAGCCAATGAAACAAGACCCAGAGTAGCCGCCACAGACAAAAATGAGTGCAGAAAATCTCATCTCCTCTTCGACTGCCCGACCCACCTCCTCCCTCTTCTCCATCCTCTTCCCCTCCCCTCACTTCTCTCACCCCAGGTTAACCCACGCGAACCCTAACCAACACATCCGCGCTCATAGTCATAGACAAGATTCGCCATTTTGGACACCCCCAATGGCATCAGAGATAAAAATTTCAAACCCAGATGAAAAAGCTCCAAGCTGTCACGCTTAAACACATGAACACATCAAGCTTCTCACTTCCCCTAAATAAATTTGGATGTTTAATGCAAAGACTGCAATGAGAAATTAAAACAAAACACTTTTATCTAACTAATGGAAAACGAGTTTTCGGTATCCTTAGTTCACCCAAATTGCTTATCACGCAAACCAGAAGACCCAAAACTCAAGGGCGGAGCCACATACAAGGATCCCCTAGGCTATAGCATAGGGAGAGTTTGGTTCTTCAAGCTTAAAAATATTAATTTTTGGGTTAATTTGTGATTTTTAATTGTTATATTCCATTAACAAATGAATTTTTTTTAATTAGTAAGGTTGTTTTTAAGAATAATAACAGCTAATAGATGTTAAATAAACTCATTACTTTAACTAATATTATATTTAATAGTAATAATTAAAACTTTCATACCACAAATGGTTCCTTATTTTATTCACTTGAAAATTTTGAAGGCTAAAAACCTAGAAAACATAGCATAAAATTATTGCTTCAAATTACTACATTCAAGTTTTTACTATTATATAACTTTATGTAGGCAACATAGGATTAAAAATTTGATTTCATAGTAACAATTTTAGCTTAGCCCACCCGCCGAATAATTTCTGGCTACGCCATTGCCAAAACTTCAAACATCAAGAACCCGAATTTCATATACTAAAATAGAATAAAATGAAGGAAACTCTTACATTCCAATTATCAGATACAGAGGACTGCCACTCAGTGGCGAAGCCAGGAATTGATTGGGGGAGGGGCGAAGTTAAAATATTGCAAGGTTCAAAAAACTAGTAACAACCAAATCCTTTTATATAGTAATGTCTTCCATAATTTATCAATACAAACAAATTACAATTGTTGTCGGCGAGATTTCATATCATGAAAACGTCGTATAATAGGCTCATTATCAATAAAAACAAATACATCTCTCTCAATGTAATCAAGCATTCGACGTCTATGTCTAGGGTCTGCAAGAAGATTAGCTAATATTTCATCTAACTCAATGGCCTCACTTTGTTGTGAACTACTCGAAATACTTGAAGGAGGACTTCTCGGAATATTTGAAGGAGGAGGAGGACCACTTGGTATATTTAAAGGAGAAGAACTACCCGAAATGTTTGAACGAGGATTTAAGCATTGCTTTTTATAGTATCATTCCATTACGTAACTGTAAAATGAAGAGGAAAAAAAAATTCTTACACTCTTAATCTTAGAGTAGACTATATTAATATGCATAATAATTAATCCAACCAACAATTCAATTAAGTAACACCATACCAATAAGCATATAAATTATTCAATAAATAAATATTCAATTCAACTAATCATATGAAATAATCAAGAATTCAAATTTTAATTTTCACAAAAAAAATTTTTAACTTCACATAAAAAATCGTAGAATCAGATTAATAATTAACAACCATATTAGTGCATTACCATAAAATTCTATACCAATCAAACAAAATTTGTATTAAAGAATTAATTAAGGTTAGGGATTGTAAATTTAAGAATTAAATAAAATTACCTTTAATGCTAACGAGACTTTGCTGATAGAAGAAGTTTGACAATTACCTTTGAAAGAAGGTTGACAATTCAATTTGAGTTAAAAAAATATTTCTTTCTATTGCTGATGGGACTTTGCTGTGAAGGGGGCGTGCCCACTGTCCTGCACTGAGAGGGATTGAGGTGTCCCCTCAATATATATATATATATATATATATATATATATATATATATATTTTTATTTTGAAACATTAGAAACGTTGTCGTTTCAATTATTTTTTTATACAGTCTGCTGGGCGCACCAGACATCACCGAAGCAGAGCACTGAACCACTGAACAAGTGGATTTTCCAGCGAGGAGGGGAGGGGCTGACCCAGATATCCAGTCCAGTTTTCCGGCGAGGGGAGTGGAGATCGCCACTCCTCGCCCTCACGTGGCTTCGCCACTGCTGCCACTACCATTATTGTGAGAGAAATGAGTGGAATCAATCAATCATTCAGTGGAACTTCTTCAGGGCAAATTTTGTAATTTTTATTTTTTAGGAAAACAAGGAGTACCAAGGAATGAAAGGAAAAAGAACCTCAAAGGAGGAAGCATCAATGAAGCACAGATGGAGAAAAAAATGGTTCTTCTCCAAAACCCAGATGGGAAATTCAACGATTTTCAATACCAGAAGAGAAAATCACAAAAGGGACAAAAAAATTGAGGGTTTTTCTCAATCTCCAGATGGAGAAAACAGGCTTTTTTCTAATTTTTTCTTAGTGCCAAGAATTTCGAACCTAATCGGCGAGTGAGCATTGTAACCCCTGAACCGTACTGCATTGAATCGGAGCGGCCGTGACTTGGCGTCATGGATCGGGACCCGAGTCCACCTCCCAAGTTGTAGAACGATGAGGCTGAGACCTAGCATTCGTGTCGTGTTTTCCGTATTCGTGTCATTTTCGTGTCATACACGATATCTTAACGGGTCGTGTCGTGTAACACCCGTTAAAATAAACAGGTAAAATGACCCGACCCAATAATATTAATAGGTAATATGACCCGACCCGTTTACCCGTTAAGGAAAATATATTTTAAACCAATAAATAATCAATTGAAAAACATAATACTAAATAAGTATATACATACCATATTATCACATTCAAAATATAAAAACACATTTGTCTTTCAAGTATTACATATTTACATACCCGAAATAAGAGCATAATAAAAATAAAATAAAAACATTAGAATATTACAAAATATCAAATGTTTAAAAGATTTGTAAAATTAAGGGAGTTATGTTTCAAGGTTTGGAACCTTACACATTTTCTTACAATCAAACTCTTTAATTTTCATCAATCACCATGGGAAATGGTATTGGAACTTTGGCTTGATATTTCAGTGAGGCTTTTCTACATTAGGACTCTATTCTCATTTATTCTATGACTATTGTTTAAGTAAAGTCTTTAATAGTTTTTTAATTAATGTAGAAGTGTGAAAAATACAGAAAAAATATATAAACACTCGTAATGACAAACTTCACAACTTTCATGAAAAGCTTAACTTTGAAATGTGCCACTATAATCATATAAAGCATAGATCAAAATTTAACCGTCGATTATTGTTTACATTTATGTTTCATTTTTTTCACCAAATTTTGTTTTTTCAGATTTTGTTTTTTGAAAACATGATTTATTAGAGGATACAGGAAGATGAACGATTCTGATCGTTGATATTATGTTCAGAGTTTTATTATTAGTGAAAATATTACTTGGTGTTTATAAAGTCTATACAAACTATATAACATCGACTCATATTTCAATTAACCGTAAATATCAGAACATGATATCAAATATCCGAACTGTTCATCTTTCTACATCGCCCAAAAGATCATGTTTTCAAAAAAGAAAATTTTAAAAATGAAATTCAATATAAATAATAAAGCCCAAATGACAATCGATGGTTAAATACAAATTTAAGGTTTATGGATTATAGTGTAGGATTTTGAAGTTGACCCCTTCACGAAAATTGTAAAGTTTGTCACTACGAGTGATTGTATATATTTTTTGTTTACATTTCTTATACTTCTACAATAATTATTATTGATTTTATTACTTTTACATTCAAAATAATTTAAAAAATACTATTCATGACGGTTTGGAGGGTTTTAAAATTCTAAACGATAATCTAAGTGTAATCATTGTCTACTCGTAGAGAATGATGAATCACCAGTGTTTATTTATTCTTTCACATTTTTCATGCTTGTAGGGATGTCTTATTGCCTATACTAATACTATACTAGTTGATTTTAATTTTGGACAACAACATGTTAAGTAAAATTTATCCTATTAATAATAATAAGAAACTCTCATAATAAAAATAAATAATTGAATAAAACTTAATTTTTTTTAACTTATATAGAATAATAATACAAAAATATATATTTAATATAGAATATACTAATATATACAATATGGCTATTGTATTTTATAATAAATTTTTTAGTAATTAAACTTTAAAATTATAATTTATTTTTCTTAACAGGTCGAAACGGGTTACTCACGTGTTACCTGCGTGTATACCTGTTAAGAACCCATTATTAACGTGTTCTTAATGGGTCACCTGATAATGACCCGATTAGTTATCGTGTTAACCCGAAACCAGTTATTTTCGTGTCGTGTCATCGTGTCGTGTAAGAAACTGCCGGGTCTTGAGGGCAGGAGCGTGGAGTCATCCGACCGTTGATCAACGAAGAAGATGAAGAGGTCGAGGAATAGGTCCACTTGTCGGGCTCGGTGGAGAAGGATTTGAGGTGGGAGTTGAAGAGGATGGAGCACTAGGGAGGGAGAGGTGAGACCTGGGCCAGGTGAGGAGGAAGAGGGGCTTGGATTTGGGCTATGGTGGTGAGGAAGGCGACTGTGAGGAAGGCAATAGGGTTTAGGATTTTTTTTTTAAATTTTTTTATTTTATTTTATTTTTATTTTTACATGGGCCCATATTGATACGTGGCGTCAAGTCATTGACCATGTGGGTGTCACGTCATCAGTTAACAAAGGTTATGATGGAAAACTTAACAGATGTATGAAAGTGTCCCTAAATTATGACTTTAGGTACTAAATTGGAACGAAAAAAAACATGAGATATGAAATATTGAAAACCAATAAACTTTAGGATAGTAAACTGAGATTAACCCTAAAAATAAATTTGCATAACTCCTACTTTTCTATTGTCAAGTATATAACTCAGGAACCGGATCCCCTCCGGATCCTTTAAATCTAAGCCCACTAATTAATGAATCTGAGCCGTTAAAATTTGATCCAACGAATACAAACAGGAGGCCCCCCCCTAAAAATTACAATAATTGTAGTCGTTTGATCAAATTTCAACAGCCCTGATTCATTGATTAGTGGGCTCAAATTTGGTGGATCCGGAGGGGATCCTGTTCCAGATAGCTCGTACAGGCAAATGAGATATGTTATCGTTTTATTAATACGATGTTAGTTGAACAATGTTAGTGAACAAGTTAAACTCTAGGACTAAGACCTTTTATTCGGAAAGAGAACCTCTCCGGATCTATACATCTGGAGTTTAGGGATCAAATGATTCGGGCCTTTAAAATTTGATCCAATGACTAAAAGTAGAGAAGTTAGTAAAAACTTTTAAAAGCCACAATAGTTTTTTACCTTAGGATCAATTTTTTTAAAGGCCCAGATCATTTGATCCCTGGGCTCTGGATGCATAGATCCGGAGATGATCTCTTCTTCTTTTTTTTCTCTCTCATTGTACCATAATGGACTAAAACTACAAGAAACGGTGAGTAAATCATCCTTCAAATAATGCGGTAGGTCCAAATCCTTCTTTGAAAATTCCGAGTAGGTATCTAGAAGGATTTGGTCATCTAAAAAATTTTCGGACCTTTTACCGTTTTAAATTCCTCTCCTGCCCTCAACAATTCCTAGTTTCACCATTGTCTACATCTAAATTGGAATCTCCTCTCAGTAATTTATAATTTTAAATTAAATTCGGGCATCTTTCGAATTTAAAAATATATTTTATATTATAGCTAGACATGTGTTGCACTCTCGGTGAAAATAGTGTACAATTGGATACTAATAAACTAAGCAAGGGTAAAAGCTTGCATGGATAATGGACAAAGCACATATAGCTAAGAAACAATCAGTTAGTAACCTTAACTCTTCGATCTCCTTTATGCATTTTATCCAACATTCTTTGTTACCTAATCAAAGGTAGATGCTTGCATGGATAAATCACATATAGCTAAGAAACAATAAGTCAGTAACCTTAACTCTTCGATCCTTTATGCTTTTTATCCAACATTCTTTCTTACTTAAGCAAAGATAGATGCCTGCATGGATAAAGCACATATAGCTAAGAAACAACCTTAACCCTTCGATCCTTTATGCTTTTTATCCAACATTCTTTGTTACTTAAGCAAAGATAGATGCCTGCATGGATAAAGCACATATAGCTAAGAAACAACCTTAACCCTTCGATCCTTTATGCTTTTTATCCAACATTCTTTGTTACTTAAGCAAAGATAGATGCCTGCATGGATAAAGCACATATAGCTAAGAAACAATAAGTTAATAACCTTAACTCTTCGATCCTTTATGCTTTTTATCCAACATTCTTTGTTACTTAATTAAGCATATAGCAAAGGTAGATGACCAAAAAAAAAAGCAAAGGTAGATGTTCGTACGGATAAAGCAGATCCAGCTAGAAAACGGTAACCTTATTGTTCGATCATTTTAAGCTTTATTATTTTAAACGATATAGCAAAGACACTGCTTAATCTGTTGCAGACAATCTCCAGCCGACACCCTTTCAAAGGACATGAAATGTAATTTTCTACAAAAACTGAATATTTCTTGATAAATAATGAAAATTATATTCTTAGGAACCAATAATGGTACAAGTAGATAATAAGTGTAGTACTACAAGATTTAGATAAATAATGTTGTGCAATTGTTGAAAATTGATACAGTAGAAATAACAGACCTAGACTTAACAAAGTTGACTAGTCTTCGAATCTCATATTCCGTCGTTTTGATTAGATTAAAACTTCCCTTGAATTAGAAAAAATTAATATATATACACACCACACACACACACGCACGCACGCACATACATTATTTAAGGAAAGGGATTCCCGTTTCTTTTTTAACATTGGATTAGTTGTGTGGCTCACACCACATTAAAATTCAACAATTTGAATTATCTATTTTTTAAGTTGTACCTCATCGATCATTCTTGTAAAATATTGGCCAAATCAGAAATATTTGAGGCATCTAATTGAGTTTAAAGAAACTGACAAACACTATGTTCTATGAGATATTCAAATTTCATTGTGACAATTAACTGGACAAATGGTTTCGGATGAATTGAATTTTTGTAGATGATCTATGAATCGAACCTTACAAAATAGACAATTCAGATTGTTAGATTTCTATGTGGAATGAGTCCACAACTAATCCCCTTATTTGAAAAAAGTGGAAATCCCTTCTCTTAAAAGGCCTAATATATATATATATATATATATATATATCTATATATACATATACAGACACACACACACCCACATATACATACATCATATTCACATCTCCTTCTATCCACTCCTCTCACACATTATTTTTTGTCTTATTATTTCTATAAAAAAAAAAATGTTCACGTGACTTAACCGTGACCGTTCAAATAAGAGGACATGGAAGAATAGAAAGATTAGGAAGATAGAGAATCTTACTCCATGTTGTAAGCCTGGTGAACAGAATCTACAATAGGAAACTAATAAACTAAGCAAAGGTAGATGCTTGTACGGATAAAGCATTGTATCCAGCCATAAAAAAATAAAAACCCCTTTCTTGAAAATGCCTGATAATATACATATATAGACATGTGTTGCACATTTGGTGAGCGGAATCTACAATAGAAAACTAATAACTAAGAAAAGTAGATGCTTGTACGGATAAAGCACATCCATCAGAAAAAAAATAAGGATCTTTTCCCTTAAAATACCTGATATTATACATATATAGACATGTGTTGCACACTTGGTGAACAGAATCTACAATACTAAACTAATAAACTAAGCAAAGGTAGATGCTTGTACGGATAAAGCACATCCAGCCAGAAAATGGTAACCGTAAATATTCGATCATTTTAAGCTTTTATTATTTTAAACAGACTTTGTTAATTTATTAAGCAAAGCATAACAGTAGCAGCAGCTAGACTATAAATCAAACCGAAAACCGCCACGTTAAACTCGACAAGCTAGCTAGTACTCAGATGGCATCCCAGAAAACGCACACTGTTTCCAACAATGTGAAGAGTCTTTCTGAAGAAACTAAAAAAATTAAAAAATCAGAAATTGAAGAAAATGAAGAAGATAAAGAAATTGAAGACTTGAAAATACCCTATCAAGATGCCATAAGGGGTAACTGGAAAGACGTGGTGCAGTACTACGAGAAGAATCCGGATAAATTGGGCCGGCCAATGAACCTGGACAGGGACAATGTACTTCACCTTGCGGCTTCGTCTTGCAGCAAATCACAATGCGAAAAAGTCCTCAAAATTTTGATTGATTTATGCAGGGATTCAAACCCCGAGGCCAAGAGTCGGTCTTTGAGGGTTCCGAATATAGACGGAAACAATGCTCTTCACCAGGTGAGTGTGTCCGGCAGTGTGGCAGCGGCTAGGTTCTTGGTGAGGGAGTTCAACAAGCCTGTGGCAGATAGTACTGGTGAAGAGAAAAATGATGCGCTGCCGCTGCTACTGACTCAGAACCATTTAGGAGAAACTCCGCTCTACAAAGCGGTTGCTCTCGGTCACACTGACTTGGTCAAATTTTACTTGAAAATACTGAAAAAGCAGAAGAATTCTCCGGAAATGTATTGGGAGCAGCTCCTTAGGCATGACAAATTGTCCGGTCTTCGTATGGCTGTCGTCGGCCAACATTTTGGTCTCTCTCTCCCTCAAAAATGCATACACTGATTAACAACACTTAATATATATATATATATTAGAAAGCTTCATTTTAAACTTTAAAAAATATGAGTTTTAAACTATATTAGTTATATTTTGATGTTTTATTTAATCATATCATTTATTAGTTATATTTTGATGTTTTATTTATCTTTTTATTTTTATTTTAATGTATTAATTACATTTAAATTTAATTTTTATTTCATTAATTATAATATATTTTAATGTCTACATTTAGGCAACTAATTTTTTTTTTATAATATATATTCTAATAACAATGCAGACTAATTTTTGTTCTTTTGTCTTCCACAATGCAGAGACTGCTCATTTGTTGCTACAGTCCTACCCTTTTCTAGGACAAATGAAAGACGAACATGGACTGACAAGCCTTCAATTGTTAGCCCAAATGCCAACTGCCTTTGAGCCACATTTTCAACAAAGCCAATGGAAGATGCTCATTTATCATTGTACGTATCATTACTCTTATGTACACGTGTATGTTTGTGCGTGCGCGTTTCCTTTTGAAGCACTAATCTCATACTTAATTGTTGTTATATATCCAGGCCTTCCTGTTGGAGAAGATGTGGACACACTCACACCAGATCAGATGTCTGATGTGAAGAGCGGCATGGATAGCGACCATCTCCGTCAATCCATCCATAGAACCCATGATCAGGATGACGTGGAGAGTGGCATGGATACCAACCATCCCCGTCAATCCATCTTTCGGAAGAAACTTGCAGGTAATCAAATTTGTCATCTAATTAATTGATCAAATAATTAAACTTAAACGGCTACCTAGATAAAGCGTTTCTTCAATTGGGTTTTTTTCAAAAGACATTTTGAATGCAGTCCCTAATTATTAATATTCTTTGACTAAAACCTTATTGGTTTTTAATTTTTTATCGAAGTCCCTAAAATTAATGTGATAATGTAGTTCTATGTAGGTTACTTTATTTTTTAAATTAAAATTGAATCTATAGTTGTTTGTATTAATGAGATTTTAAATTTAAAAAAAACCCATAATTTGTGGATTAAAATATAAATTATACTCTCCAATATATATTTTTGTGTGTGTATATATATGTATGTAAACATGGGTACATTCATCAAAATTTAACAAAAAATTATTGTACCAAAATATGGGTACATTCTTCAAAACCACACAAAAAATAATAGATATTAGACTTAATAACATTAGTAAATTTCTTTGATTAAACTTGACATTAATACATTCTCAGATCAAGAAAAAGAATGTACACATATAAGTTTAAAAATGGATTAGAAAAAAATTGTATAGATTTTATATAAAAAAAAGGGTACATTTTACTATAACAAATTGGTATATTTAAGAATGGATACATTTTAAGATTAAAAAATTACATGAATGGGTACATATAAGATTAAAAAATTAGAAACCTTTTTATAAAAAATTAAAGGGTACAAACTTATTCTAATTTTTTTATTTTGGAAATGATTTGAATTGAAAATTAGTTAGGAGTTTAATAAAGGTGTGAGTATTAAAATCCTAAATCAATTATTAATTTTTATTTTAAAAATTATGTAACTGATATGTAAATTCATTATTGTATTAATACTAGGAACCTTGATCAAAATCTAAAAACTAATAAGGTTTCAGTCAAAGAACATTAATAACTAAGGACCGGATACTAATTTTTCCTTTTTTCAATGTTCCTGACGAAGTTGCATGCATAAAATGTTTGGCAGGTGTTATGAAGGCTTATTATTCATTATGGAACTCCCTTGCTAAAGGTTTGTTTACTTTCTGCCTTTGCCTCAAACCATTTTCATGAAGGCAAACTCTAGTTATTGGAACTCTAAAAAATAAACATTATTTACTCATTCCTTATGATTTTATATGAGAAGATGAAGAGTGCATGATAACTTCTTCAAAGTGCGGATAACATCTCTCTATAACATGTTAGTTAATGCATACATATGTTTGATCATGTGATGGATAGAATCAGAAGTCCACGACGGCATAATCTACAGAATATGGAAGGACAAGAAAAATAAAAATTCACTAAAGAAACTCATCAGATTGCTCGTCAAGTTGGACCGTTCTTGGTTGATTACTGACAACCAACAAAACAGAAGGACCATTTCTCTGGGGCCGTCGAAAGAACTTAAAGATGGTGATGACGGAGGCGAAAAAGGAACCCAATCGGACAAGACAATTGATGATGATGAATCGGGTAAGACAAATGGTGATGATGGAGGTGATAAACAAAAGAAAGCAACCAAAAAGGCGGAAGAAACCGAATCGGATAAAACAAACGGTGATGATGGAGGTGATAAAAAAAAGAAAGCAACCAAAATGGCGGAAGAAACCGAATCGGGTAATACATATAGTGATGTAGGTGATAAACAAAAGGAAGCAACCAAATTGAAAAAAGAGGCGAGGAAGGAAGTTTACAAGTCTACCCCATTGCTTATAGCAACTGTCACAGGAAATGTACCCATTGTGCAGGAGATACTTGAGCAGCATCCTCAAGCAGTCGAGCATGTTAACAAAAACGAACACAACATTTTGCATTTGGCCATTAAGAACCGTAAGGAAAAGATCTTTGATCTCATCAAAAGCAACCTAATTGTGATGTCGAAGCTGAGTAAGAGGATAGACAGCAATGGAAACACCATATTGCACCAGGCTGCAGATAGGAGTTACTACTCTGTATCATTGTCTCAGAAATTAATAGGCCCTGCCATGCAATTGCAAGATGAGCTACGCTGGTTCCAGGTAATGTTTTCTTGCTAGACTTATGTTGTTACACAAATATTTATATAACCAATTAAGTCGATCATTTAAAACACTTATACTGTCAGGCAAATACTTATGTTACTAATTAAGTTTGTTCACTTGGTAAAAGACTTCTGTTGTCAGACAAATACTTCTGTTACAAAATCTATGTATATGTGGACATTATGAATGTGTGTACGTGTGTTTGTGTCAGCGTGTAAAAGAGATCGTACCGCCTCATTACAATATTCACCACAACGACAAGGTTCAGACAGCGGATGAGCTGTTCAACTTTTGGCATAACGATCTTCTGGAGCAAGCACAAAAATGGGTAAAAGACACGGCTCAGTCATGCTCAACGGTGGCGGTGCTAGTGGCTACTGTAGTCTTTGCAGCTGCCTACGCCATTCCTGGGGGTACTAATGACCAAAATGGCCTTCCTCTTTTCCAGAACGATCCTCTCTTTTTGCTCTTCACTACCATGGATGTTGTGGCCATCGCCAGCTCATTATCTTCTGTGGCATTCTTTCTCTCGATCCTCTCATCCCCTCTCGAGTATCCACTTTTCGTTAACAGCATTCCTAACAAGATCATGGCAGGATTCATCTTTCTCTTCATCTCCATGGCAACAACTATGCTCGCCTTTGCTGCCACCATTTTGTTGTTGATTCGTGTCGAGAAGAAATGGACCAAGTCTCTACTTTACCCCATTGCCTTTTTCCCAGTCCCTCTATTCGGCCTGCTTCAGTCTCCTATATACCAATCATTTCGAGTCATGTTTCATGAAATTAATGCCTGGTTTTTCAAACCCTTACTCTACTTTCTTGGCTTTAGGAGATCACTATGGTGCAAGAGTAAGAAGCATGAATAACATAAACTTATCGTCACAACACAAGATGTGGTGCAGATTCATAATCTTGCAACATAAGTATTTATTTGTTGTTATCATTTGAATATTTCGGATTTTTTCATATTTTCTCCCTTATTTTCACAATGTTATTGTGTCTTCATTTACAAGTATGGGCAGTAAATGAAAAATAAAGGCTTGTCACAAATTGTATTTTAAAGATTATGTCTCTTGCATGCTTTTATTGATTTGTAATCATCATTTATATGTTTATATGTCATCCTTACGTAAGTGGTGGATTGAATTTTTTCTTCAACTCGGGTTCAAATCCTATCCTCTCCTCTTTGTGTAAATTAAAGTAATAATATTATTTTGTAATAAACTTAAGAAACAAAAAATAAATCATATTTAAGCATAATCAACTTGGTTAGACTAATCTGCTTCTCTTCTACACCAACACTCGCATCCTCCTTCATGACAATTAAGCAGGGCCGGCCTTGAGGGTAGTCCATGTTGGCGCCCGCATAGGGCCCCCACTTTGGAGGTGACCCCAAATTTTTTATATATCCTATATGTCACGCCCTAATCCCGACATACGTCCAGGATTGACCCGTGACGTCACCAAATACCCATATCTCAAACATACCCCACCTCCGGAATATGGGCAAAGCACAACCCGAGAACCAAATGCGTAATAATTTTTCGTATACCTTATGGCTACATCTAACCTCCTCGTTAGACTGCCTACGTACCCTAAACAGAGATCAAACCATTCGTAGTTCACCATTCATTACACTTCAACGTTTATCATAGTACGTTCCAACAAAGCATTCCTCCATCAACTATTGGGACTTGACAAGCATGAATTACTAGATTCAGGACTACGTAACAATCCACATGACCTTCAAGATTTTCATTTCACCAATCATAAAAATCACTATCTTTTCAACATGTTAGCTCAATCTATAGCATACAACATAACAAAGAACCAACGATGCACAATATTATTCTCAAGCCTCATTGATCTACCAATCTATTCATAATAGTAACAATCATATCCAACGACACTCCACAATCACGTCAACCAATCAATTCCATGAATCAAAGATACACGATCGTAGCATTTAAGTACGTTAATCAATCAATGCGATAACATATCAATTCATGAATTTAATTAAGGAACTCTATATAATTCTTTACTTGGATTATGAGTAATAAACATGGTAAATCTAACTTATATTCACAAGGTCTATTGTGGGTAATTTCCACTCACTCGAATCTAGGGTTCTAGACTAACCTTCTGGGAATGAGCGAGAGCAAGGATTCTGGACCACTAAACAGAATCCAATAACATCGGGTTCTGAACCACTCAACAGAACCAAAATATCAAGCAGTTTCTCATAATCTACCCAGACCTGTCACATGTATAATAAGTGCCTACATCATGGGAATGGTGCACTGGGCAAATTAGAACTCGAATAAACTGCGAAGCTTGGGTGAGTGACATTCGATAAAAGAAGGGTCATCGATCACGGTTTATAAATATCAAATATAAGTTCGTATTTATGAAAACATAGTCAAGTCTCTAAAAATTCCGAATGAGTCACCCAAATATCCAGCGGCTTTTCCAATTCTAACCACCAAGATTCTCAAAAACTATAACTCATAAATACACTAAAAACTATCACTCAAAAACTATAATATTTTATATTATAGCTAGACATGTGTTGCACTCTCGGTGAAAAGAGTGTACAATTGGATACTAATAAACTAAGCAAAGGTAAAAGCTTGCATGGATAATGGATAAGGCACATATAGCTAAGAAACAATAAGTTAGTAACCTTAACTCTTCGATCTCCTTTATGCATTTTATCCAACATTCTTTGTTACCTAATCAAAGGTAGATGCTTGCATGGATAAATCACATATAGCTAAGAAACAATAAGTCAGTAACCTTAACTCTTCGATCCTTTATGCTTTTTATCCAACATTCTTTGTTACTTAAGCAAAGATAGATGCCTGCATGGATAAAGCGCATATCCAACATTCTTTGTTACTTAAGCAAAGATAGATGCCTGCATGGATAAAGCGCATATAGCTAAGAAACGACCTTAACCCTTCGATCGTTTATGCTTTTTATCCAACATTCTTTGTTACTTAATTAAGCATATAGCAAAGGTAGATGACCAAAAAACAAAAAAACAAAAAAGCAAAGGTAGATGTTAGTACGGATAAAGCAGATCCAGCTAGAAAACGGTAACCTTATTGTTCGATCATTTTAAGCTTTATTATTTTAAATGATATAGCAAAGACACTGCTTAATCTGTTGCAGAAAATCTCCAGCCGACACCCTTTTTTTTTTTTTTTTTTTTGTCATTAGTTAAATTGGGGGGTTGGGGGATTCGAACCTTGGATGAGGTGGGTGTTGTTTTGGCTCTAGTGCCACTGCACTAGGCCCCCATCCTCCAGCCGACACCCTTTCAAAGGACATGAAATGTAATTTTCTACAAAAACTGAATATTTCTTGATAAATAATGCAAATTATATTCTTAGGAACAAATAATGGTACAGTAGATAATAAGTGTAGTACTACAAGATTTAGATAAATAATGTTGTGCAATTGTTGAAAATTGATACAGTAGAAATAACAGACCTAGACTTAGCAAAGTTGACTAGTCTTCGAATCTCATATTCCGTCGTTTTGATTAGATTAAAACTTCCCTTGAATTAGAAAAAATTAATATATATATATACACACACACGCACGCACATACATTATTTAAGGAAAGGGATTCCCGTTTCTTTTTTAACATTGGATTAGTTGTGTGGCTCACACCACATCAAAATTCAACAATTTAAATTATCTATTTTTTAAGTTGCACTTCATCGATCATTCTTGCAAAATATTGGCCAAATCAGAAATATTTGAGGCATCTAATTGAGTTTAAGGAATCTGACAAAACACTATGTTCTATGAGATATTAAAATTTCATCGTGACAATTAACTGGACAAATGGTTTCGGATGAATTGAATTTTTGTAGATGATCTATGAATCGAGCCTTACAAAATAGACAATTCAGATTGTTGAATTTCTATGTGGAATGAGTCCACAACTAATCCCCTTATTTGAAAAAAGTGGAAATCCCTTCTCTTAAAAGGCCTAATATATACAGACGCACACACACCCACATATACATACATACATGTGTTGTACGGAGGAGGATTCTCTACCCTCCTATTCACATCTCCTTCTATCCACTCCTCTCACACATTACTTTTTATCTTATTATTTCTATAAAAAAAAATATAAGATGTTGACGTGACTTAACCGTGACTGTTCAAATAAGAGAGCATGGAAGAGTAGAGACATTAGAAAGATAGAGAATCCTATTCCATATTGTACGCTTGGCGAACAGAATCTACAATAGGAAACTAATAAACTAAGCAAAGGTAGATGCTTGTACGGACAAAGCATTGTATCCAGCCATAAAAAAATAAAAACCCCTTTCTTGAAAATGCCTGATAATATACATATATAGACATGTGTTGCACATTTGCTGAGCGGAATCTACGATAGAAAACTAATAAGGGGTGTGATATCCACACACCCCTTTTTACTTCTCTCACACCCTTTTGGATTTCGGCCGTCGGATCGGATGAATTGAAGAAGATCTAACGGACAGAAAGTAATAGGGGTGTGTGAGAAGTAAAAAATGGTGTGTGGATAGCACACCCCAACTAATAAATAAGAAAAGTAGATGCTTGTACGGATAAAGCACATCCATCAGAAAAAAATAAGGATCTTTTCCCTTAAAATACCTGATATTATACATATATAGACATGTGTTGTGATAGGAAATTACCACGCACCACAAAAGTAGCACGCAATAATCCTATTGATTTTCCTTATTAACACTAAAATTTGTCGATTGTAGCATATGAAAATAAGGGTCTTTCCCGCAGAAGATTGTTTTATCCAAATACTTAAAAAAATGTCACAGAAATTGGTGGCTGTCTCCACTGACCAGCCACCGAAAACTAATTATTACACCAACTTACACTAATCCAAATGCAACGAAATTTTATACACATAAACTAGACACACCGAGCTATGCTCACACAAATTTTTGGGATTTTTGGAGTTGATTTGCTATTTTAATTAATTCGGACGAAACAGAACAGAAACAAATTTAAAATAATGCTAATAGATTTGAATTCACAAGTTAAGAAAAACGAGTTAGGGGACATGCTATCCACCTCTAAATATTCATGCAAATGTGTTATGTTTCATTCAAATTCCTTTTATTTCCGGATGAAGATGCTCAAGTTGGCTCAATGTTAGAACTCAACCTATTACTCTTTCTTACGTAGTATGTTAAGAGAATGACGTTTTCAACTTAACTTAGTCCCTAACATGCAATCTAGAATGGCGTGTTCATAGATTTAACAAGTAGAAATCATTAAGCATGAAAAGAGTTTGAGACATCACAAGGCATCGTAAGTACTGGCGTTGTCTTACTTATCCTAGAAATCGATTCACATGTTAACCATAATTAACAAGTGCTACTCTAGAACATATGTAGGTCCTCATTCAACAAGGGCAGGCAAACATATATTCATAGCATTAAAATCCTTAATATGCTTACTAAGTATGCATCCAAAGAAACACATCAAGAATTTATCAATGACAAAGTAGTGAATCAATTTTCATCCTTTCATAAAATTCATTCAAACAAAATATCACAACACATTCACAATCATATTCGGGGCTTCAAAACAGCCCCTAACTACTAAAAATTAGTTACACATTATTCTCAAATTAAAACAAAAATAAAACATAAGTTGAGAAAGGATAAAACCGAATGAGGAATTTCTTCCTCTCCACCGTGAGTCTCTGTGTTCCGTGTGCCTTCTCTCACTGATCCGAGACTCCCCTGTGCGCTGACTGGTTGCTTGGCAGCCTCTGTGCTCTCCTTCTTCCCTCTGTGTAGCTCTCTGTGCTTCTTTGATTTTCTGCTCGTAGCCTTGCTGCTTTCCCAGCTGCTACCCTCTTTGTTTTATTTTTCTCACTTCCTAGGCTCCTCGCATTCACGCCTTAAGCTTCTGTTTTCTTTTTTTTATATGCACGCTGCTCCTTCCCCTTTTTTCCCGAGGCAGCCACCTCCTCCACTCATTTTCTCCTTAATTTTTATTTCCTTTCTTAAGCTCCACCAGTCTGTCCGAATGCTCCACTCTTCTTTTATTCTTTTATTTTCTGCTGCCCAGGGCAGCCCTCATGATTATTCCTCCCTTTCCAGCTAAGGCAGCAATGCCTTTCTCTCCACTTATTCCTCTTGGCTTTTTTTCCAAATATCCCCCCGAGTCTTCCTTTGTTTAATTTTTTTAATTCCACCCACAAATGCACCACCAACTCCCTCTTTCTTCTTTTCAGCTGGCTGCCACTACTCCATAAAATGGTTCTTGGTTGGGAAGTTTAACTCTTCGAATTGGCGCTTGCCTTGCTTAGGTTTTCAACCAACTATTTGTTATGTCTGAAACAAAGGAAAGACGATAGAAGACGAAAGAATATATATATAATTATAAAATACAAAAACTATAAAAATTCTATAAAATACAAAAACAAAGTAAAAAGCTCAAAAAAATAAAGAACTAACTAAGAAAAGATAAGTGAATTTGATGTAAAAATATATATAAATATGATCCGATCATGTTGCACACTTGGTGAATAGAATCTACAATACTAAACTAATAAATTAAGCAAAGGTAGATGCTTGTACGGATAAAGCACATCCAGCCAGAAAATGGTAACCGTAAATATTCGATCATTTTAAGCTTTTATTATTTTAAACAGACTTTGTTAATTTATTAAGTAAAGCATAACAGTAGCAGCAGCTAGACTATAAATCAAACCGAAAACCGCCACGTTAAACTCGACAAGCTAGCTAGTACTCAGATGGCATCCCAGAAAACGCACACTGTTTCCAACAATGTGAAGAGTCTTTCTGAAGAAATCACTATCTTTTCAACATGTTAGCTCAATCCATAGCATACAACATAACAAAGAACCAACGATATGCACAATATTATTCTCAAGCCTCATTGATCTACCAATCTATTCATAATAGTAACAATCATATCCAACGACACTCCACAATCACGTCAACCAATCAATTCCATGAATCAAAGATACACAATCTTAGCATTTAAGTACGTTAATCAATCAATGCGATAACATATCAATTCATGAATTTAATTAAGGAATTCTATATAATTCTTTACTTGGATTATGAGTAATAAACATGGTAAATCTAACTTATATTCACAAGGTCTATTGTGGGTAATTTCCACTCACTCGAATTTAGGGTTCTAGACTAACCTTCTGGGAATGAGCGAGAGCAAGGATTCTGGACCACTCAACAGAATCCAATAAAATCAGGTTCTGAACCACTCAACAGAACCAAAATATCAAGCGGTTTCTCATAATCTACCTAGACCTGTCACATGTATAATAAGTGCCTACATCATGGGAATGGTGCACTGGGCAAATCAGAACTTGGATAAACTGCGAAGCTTGGGTGAGTGACATTCGATAAAAGAAGGGTCATCGATCACAGTTTATAAATCTCAAATATAAGTTCATAATTATGAAAACATAGTCAAGTCTCTAAAAACTCCGAATGAGTCACCCAAATATCCAGCAGCTTTTCCAATTCTAACCACCAAGATTCTCAAAAACTATCACTCATAAATACACTAAAATCTAAGGCTAGAGGAATGCAGTTCGGCCGAATCCTACATAAGTAACCAAACATGATGTAATACCCTGAAAATTTAAATATATGAATATGTAGAGAAAAATAAAAAATAAATCGATTTATGGTTATGAAAAATTGAATTGAGAACTTTTAAAGTTTTGTTTCCGGAAATTATTATAATTTACGTTGTAAAATTTATTGATAAGTGAGAAAGACAAAAATGTCCTCGTTGAGTAAATGTAATTTTACGAGGACGTATTTTATTATCATATAAATTATCGTATTTCTTGATATATTTGGATAAAACTTGACCTCCCGAGCGTGTAGGCGAAAACTGTTCGTGAAACGAAATTATAATGAAGAAGTTATTGACGTTTGAAATGGAGGGCAAAATAGACATTTTACTATTAATTTGGAAGGGTCCAGAAAATATGGAGCAACGGGATGATGCCACGTGTACGGCTATGGTTATCATGTTATGGTTCCTGGAAACTTGCAAGATAGACATTTTACCATGTTGTGGTTCCTGGAAACTTGCGAAAGAGAGAGTTATACTTGGCGTCCAAAACGTAGAAGGAGGAAAGAAGTCCTATGAGGCCTCTGTTTGAGTAGTCTAAGTGACTATCACACTGAACCTCAATCCTTCAAAATCCAAGAACCCAACAAAAGAAAAAAAAATCAATCAAATTCTACAACATAAACAAACAATTTAATAAATAAATAAATAAATAAAGAACCCAAGCTCTGCAGTTTAATTAGATTAGTTTAGAGGCAATAGGAAAAGGGAATAAGCAAATCTCAGCGCTGTTGAATGGTGGTGTGGTGCGATTGCAACCAATATGTAATAATTTATATGTTGTAGTTGCAAAATTACCTGCCCCAACAAATGGGATGAACAACACTCCATTGGTTTCTTTAGTAAGTGAAACTGCGGTAGAAATACACCAATATCCTTCAGTGGAAACAACCGTTGATTAACAAAACTCTTTGCACTAACCCATGAACACCATCGCTTAAGTAACTGCTTACTTATATAACCTCTATTCAAACTCCCTGGCCAAATATCTCAGCAACTTCGAACCTTAAAATTTCCCAAACTTTCAGAATCTTCAATATCTTCGCAATTTCCAGAAACTTTTTTCGCTTCCTAGCTCTTGCCTCTTGACGGGTATGTAAAACCGCACAAATTTAAACCCTCTTTTTGACAGTTGTAGTAAAGATGTAAGTAGGGTATCGTTCTAGGCCGGGGATTAGGAGGGATTGCTAATCTACTCTAAATTAATTTAAAAATATTAAACAAGACTCAAAGACACAAAACTAGGCTAAAAATTCTAATAACTCGAAACACACTTAGAATGACTCAAAATAATGAAAACACACAAATTAGACACTAAGAACTGAAATGGACGGAAATTGAATTAAAAGACTCAAAATAATAAAATCTAATTAAATAATACAACTTAATAATGGGGGGGTTTGGTTTTGACGAGAATTAAAACTAAACCTAAATAAATTGCAAAATTGACAAAAGCATGAAATTGAGGTGAATGGATAGGCGACGGACTGGCTAGAGGGTTCTTCTCCACACATGACACATATGCAGCCTAAATTGATTTTCAGTTGTTCTTTCAATAAGTTGTGAATCTCAACACCCCGAATTAATTAGGTACGCTTAAATTAACCTTCAGATTTTCCTTATGTTATTGAATTGGATGAACAGCATACAACAACTCAAATTATTCCCCAAAAGTTCCCTACGTGAAAAGCACAATAGAGATACGATTAAAGATCATTATGTTCTATAAAAATCATAAGTGTTGACAAGGCATTCGTAACTATGAACAGCATGATACGTTTGCCAGGAATTTACTTAACGCGATTGTGACTAGCAACCTTCACTACTCATGAATATAAGTTCATAACGATTAGGTGAAATTCACTTATATTCTAGCATCAAATTCATGCATGTAAATTAAGTATGCATTCTTAATCGACATACACAAATAAGTTATTAATCAAGCAGTTAAGCAAATTAAATCACAACTCAGAAATCACAACTGAAGGTAATCAATTCAAATTACAAATATAATCATGGCTTTGAATTAACCTCTAGCCAAAACAAATTAATTACACATTATTCATAAATTAAATAAAAGTAAAACTGAGTTTGGAGAGATTAAACCGAAAGAGTGTGCATTGTGCTCCGTGGGACTCTGCCTTTGTCCTTTGATTGGCAGCTGGATTTCTGATTGGCTGGCGCTGCCAAAGGCACAGCACCGTGACTTCCTTGTAGCTCCTGACCCCCCTTGGCTACCCTTCACGCCTTGCTTCTGTCCGTCCGTCGCGTGTCTCCCTCCTACCCGAGACTTCTTTCTTGACTGCCCCCAAGGCAGCCTCCTCTCCAGCGCCTTCTCGCCTATCCAATGCTGCCTTGATTTTCAAAACTGCTCCGAGGCTTGAGAGCTGCCTTCCTCTCGTTGGTTCTCTTTTCCTTGCGGCGTGTAGCTGCCTGTCTCTCTGCCTTCTCGGTGCTTTTCTTTCTGACTTCAGCACTGGCTGCCAAGGCAGCCACCCACTTATTTATTTCATTTTTCTCAGCTGCCAAAGGCAGCTTGTTCCTCTGGTTTCAGTCGCTGCAAGGCAGCTTTCGATTCGCCCCCCGCGTCTTGGCTGCTTGCGCAACTTTTATTCTTTCTTTCCAATGCTTTACATCATCAAGCTTGGACCACTCCAGCTGTTGCCATCATTCTCAAAACATGCTGACTGCTTTCTTCCTTTCGGTCATTTCTTTTTTTTTTAACAAACAAAAGGCAGCCTGTTATCACACACACACACACATTATATATATATATATATATATATATATATATATATATTATTTTCCAAATGATAAATTCTATTCAACAAGCAAGATAGTTTAGACGAATTTATTACTTAACACTTCACTTATTCTATTTTTATTTTCTTTACTAGATAAATTCTATAAAACACAAAAACAAAGTAAATAGCTCAAAATATGAGGAACTAACTAAGAAAAGACACGTGAATTTGATGTAAAAATATATATAAATATGGTCCGATCAAATACCCTCACACTTAGCTTTTGCTAGTCCTCGAGCAAAACAAAGAAAACATGAAAAAGTAATAACATGAAAAACATTAGCTTCCCCCTATGTGACCCTCATAGAATTTCATTTGAGAACACAAATCATCAAGAACCATATCTAACACCAAACAAGCTAATCCAAGTTCATCTTCCTTATTCAAATATTAGCAGTAATCTTTAAATCATCCTTGAAGTGTAGTGTGTGAGATATCCATGCTAATGCAATTTCAAATTTTTATTTTTAAAATCATCATGTGCAAACTAGCAACCTTCTCACGGGATATGCACTCAATCACACATGTGTTTAGTTTTAATGTGTTTCGCTCAAAGAAACAAATGTGAAAGTTCTACCATAAGCTTGCATAAAGCTCACTTCTCCACAATCATAATTACAAAACTTAAATCAAGAGGACTTTTATTGGATGTAATGAGGCTTAGGGAGAGGGTTATTGAAACGAAAGAATAGGAAAACACAAGTTCCAAGCTACAATGCAAGCAATTCTTTTAGTTGAGATTTATAAGAACTCAAACTTTCCAGCGATTCTTTTAACACCTTCAACCACACCCTTAACTGAAACTTTAAAAACTTTTTATTTTCTTTGTATACAATCTTTCTTCTTTTTTTTTTCTTGTCTTTTCTTTTTCCTCTTTTTTTTTTATAATAATAAATACAAACATGAAATACCCCCACACTTATTCTTTTGCCAAACTCCTTCCAAGTACTTCACAAACATTTCTCAAAAGACAGTCTCAAATTGCTCGCTTGGAAAGGGTAAGGAAACATGTTTGAGGTATAAGGGTAGACATATCTAGTGATAAGAAATAAAAGGCTCAACATAACGGCTCAAATAGGCAATCTAATGATATCATTTTTTTCTTTGGGAAATATGGTTATTTGGGCCATGGTGGTGAACCTAATGCCTCTATCATTTTCAAGTTCATGCAATCAATGACAAATATTTCGAAAGATCGTTACGCAAGTTCTAGAGATGTATTTCACATAAGTTCATCACACATGAAAGAATAGGAGTGTATGAAAAATGCACACACTTTCAATAGGCTCAAAACCTCACATAGGATGTATATGGTCACTAAATTCACATATGAAGCTTTAAGTCATGCTTTAGTTTCACATCAACAAGGCTATGTGCATTTGGTTTTTCAAAGATGATCAAACATGTACAATACTAACAAGAGAATAAGGAATTTCACATAACACATGTTAACTAAGTTCTTGATAATCATGGTTCAAATTTCATCCAATTATATCATTGGGTCGGGAAACTAACAAAAATCTAATTCAAAACAATAAGGAAAATAAGACAATATTTTTGGATTTTTTTTAAATTTTCCAAAAAAAATAAATAAAACAAAACTAATTAAGAAAACAAAAAGCAATAACATGGAAAAAATGAACCAGTTCAAAGTCGAAGGTACAAAAATTTTCAATTTGGTCATTTTTTTATACTCTTGATACCCCCACACTTAAACTAGACATTGTCCCCAATGTCAGAAAACATTAATACGCAAGAAAAATAAAATGAATAAATAATACGAAACGAAATAAAGTAAAAAGGACTGAAAACTTCCCTAATTTGCAGAAAACTCAATCAATGACCCCCAAGCTTAAATTCTGCAATCAACTTCAAGGGTGGAAATATTCAAAAAGTTCCTGCAAAGAAAAGAAATAAATTAGATAAGCACGCAAGAAAAAGTAGAAAATTGCAAACAAAAAATTGAAAATGAAAATAAAAGACAATTAAAAGAACTAATAGGTGATCATTGGTCGCTTGTTGATTTTCCACAGCTTTCATCTTGAACTGGATGGGCCTTCTTTCTTGCAAGTGCTCCTCAGCTTAGTTGAGGATGAATCAGCACGTTGTCTCCACATGCTTCAAGTACTCAGGTCTCCATGCAGATGTGCATCTTCTTGAACTCTTGGATCATCTCAGACTCCGCCTTCATCTGGATGCACCTCAGACTCCTCCTGCTTCGTCTGTGAGGTACTTTTGCTTTTGAAGAAGCACATCAACACAGGTTTATTTTTGAAGTGGGCTGGGAGGGGTCTGAGATGAGTACTCGAGAGCAAGACTAGGTAAGCAATCAAGATCTCACTTTCTCCACGTTCCTCAGATGAAGGTGAGGAGAAAGCGTGATATGAGATACTTTTGCTTTTAACCTTTATGATATGAAATACTTTTGCTCTCGAAGATTTGTTTTCTGAGGTGTTCCAAGGGATGAAGAACACTGAGTAACTCGTGAGGTTTCTTTGAGAATACATTCTCGGAGATGAAGAGAGGTGGAGAGGGTGTGCCTTTGCTGTGGAAGGCGAAGGTCGAAACTTATAGAAATTTTCTTCACAACCGGAACTATTCTCGCACTATTTGTTGGCAGCCGGTGGATGGATGAACAGTACCAGTTACGCGCTTTCTGACAAAGCCGTCCGTAATTTCTGCAAAGCTGACAGTGCAAGTGACGAGTGACGACACGTTTGGACAAATTGATCTTTTGAAAACCGGGGTTCAAATCCGGGTTCGGCTCGTGGTTTCCGCAAAGCTCCAAGCTGCATGTGACAAGTGACGACAAACTGGAAAAACTGATCGCCTCGTGATGCTGAGCAATCCCGACTTTTGATAGAGGAACGGCTCTTTTGAGACAGGAATCCGGCCTTTGAGAAAGGAGCGTCCAGCTTTTGAGAAAGGTGTCCGGCTCTTCCGATTTGCGTGAAGACGCCTCTTCGATCTCTGAGGAGCGGGCGCCTCTTCGATTTGCTTCTTTTTATAGAGGCATGAATTTTGTTTCACCTCACACTTGAACTCCCTTCTGTAAACACTCCCTTCTTGCACTTCTGCAATCTTAATCTTTCCGAACTCTTCTTCCTCAACACCTTCTAAAAATGTCTTGCCCTTCCGACCGTCGCCTTAACTTGAATGTCGGGGAAGACGATGACTCGTCTGCTCCGAACAACATTTGGAATTCGTCCTTCATCTCCCCCAATGGTTCTCTTACAGTCGGGGACACAATGATGAGGAATGAAATAACCGCTACGGTGATTGCCAGAAATCTGCTTACTCCAAGAGACAATAGGTTGCTTTCCAGGCGGTCAGACGAGCTGGCTGTTCAGGAATCTCTAGCTCTCAGCGTCCAAAGTGCAGGCTCAGTTTCAAACATGGGCCAGCGCCTTCTTGCCCGATCTCGTCAGGTGGAGTCGCTGATGGCTGAGGTGGCTAGTCTTCGGCAATAAGTCAGAGGACTCAGGCACGAGAACAAGGAGTTGCACATGCTTGCAACTAGTTACTCGACCAGCATGAAGAGGAAGCTGGACCAGCTGCAGGAGTCGGACGGTCGGATCCAGAGTGATCATGAAAGGTTCATGGCGTTACTCCCGAGGTTTATGTTGCCTTCGTCCTCTGGAGTTGCACCAAGCGTTCCGGCTCCGGAGATTCCAACTCTGGCTCTTCGTCTTCTCGGAGCTCCGTCGACCTCTGAGGCACCACCTGCCAATGACCAATGATTGCTATTAGTTTTCGTATTATCGTAAATTTATTTATGCTTTTATGTTTATTTAAATATATATAAATATATATATATATATATATATATTTTTTTTTTTTTTAAGGTTTATTTTAAGCAAATTAAAATATGTAATGTAAAATAAGTAAATTAATGTAAAAAGACTTTGTTTACCCGCACTTAAAATAAACATTGCCCTTAATTTATTTAAACACAAACTAAACAAAAATCAACCAAATAACACAACTAACTAAACAAAACAAAAATTGCAAAGTAAAGGCAATAAAGATGAGGGTTAAGAAATGGAAATCTGGTTGCTTGGGTTGCCTCCCAAGAAGCGCTTGATTTAACGTCTTTAGCCGGACGAAACTTTCCATTAACCTCCCATCGGCTCCATAGCATAGAATTTATCTTTCAATGGGAGGTGATACTTGAAATGATTCGGCAGTGGTCTGAATTCAAGAGCGGGTGCCTGAATCATTAAAATCAGAAACATGTTAGTATAAAATAAAATTAAAATTAAAATTGGAGAAGATGGCTTACTGTCTTTCTCTGACACAAACTCAATGACAAAAACCACATTTTTGGACATTTCCGGGATTTTGCAATTGGCCAGATTTACTATGATGGTTGTGGCCTGTCCCGTGTCATCAATCTCAATTTCTTGGGCCTTGATTGTCTGCACAGCCTCTTTGATATTTTCAACGCATTTTCCAGCCACTTCGATATCTTGAACCATTTTTCTTGGTGCACAAGGTTCTTTGAATGTTTCAACCTCATCGGGAATTTGTTTTGGTGCACCAAGAATTTGGATATCACTTTGCATCTCAGGAAGAGCTTCCACAATGTCTTTTTCACTTTCTTCGAAATTTGGAATAAAAAATCTGCAAGGAAAATGGACATTTGATGGAATGGGGTTAGAATGAATTGAACTTAGAACAACATTACCGAAGTTGGACAACATAGGGACTTGAGGGGTTTGAGACAAGAATTCTTCTAAACTGCCCAGGTCGTCCTCCTCCTCTTCTTCTTGCAGCGGCAAGTCATCCAAGTTCGGGCTGTGTTTGGATGGTTCTGGAACAACTTCATCCTCCATATCACCTTCCAAAGTGATGGCTTCATCAACTTCACAATCTTCCTTTGAATTTTCAATAGGTGAGTTGGAAAGTTCACGTTGCTCTTGAATCTGTGCCTTGACTTCCACAATCTGCCCCATTTGATTATTCAATTCTCCCATCTCCTTGGTTTGATTTTCTACTTCCTGGTTCAAAGAGATGAGTAATTGAATAATATTATCATTATCCACAGATGTACCTGAATTGAATTGGGCAGATTGTGATGGAGGCTGTGGTGGTGTTGTATAGAACTCATCATACGGTTGCCAATATTCTCCTTGGTGAGTCTCCTTAGCTTGATTTTGTGACCCCTGCACCAAAGAGTTTAATTCATTAAGGATTTGATTATAATCTATTGACGAACCTGAGTTTGATTGAGCATATTGCATATGAGGTTGTGGTGGCTGCATAGGTCTTGAATAGAACTCGTCTTGCTGCCAATATCCACCTTGTTGAAATTGCTGAGGTTCTCCCCACATATGATCGGAATCATCTCTCCAATCCGAATTGCAAGCGTTGGAAAACATGTTGCCCCTTGATTGGCTGTGGCCTTGATATCCCCAAACATCTTCATATGCAGAAATTGAGGACTTTGATGAGCTTGATAACCTTGCCCATAGGGCACATCAAATGTAGGGACATTTGGCATTGTGGTCCGTTCGGCATTATTAGTCAATTGAGCAGTGAGCTGCGCCAATTGAGCTTGAATGGTCGCAAATGCCATGTCTTGCTCCAATTATACCTAAAATTAAAGAACGAAAACCAAAACAAATATCAAAAGTAAAATACACAAACACAAATATAAAAATAAA
The DNA here is from genome assembly GCA_963580275.1 of Crataegus laevigata. Taxonomy (NCBI): domain Eukaryota; kingdom Viridiplantae; phylum Streptophyta; class Magnoliopsida; order Rosales; family Rosaceae; genus Crataegus; species Crataegus laevigata. The sequence goes on from OY756939.1 coordinate 877,121, forward strand.
CACAAACAAAAATAAAGGGATTAGCAAAGTTGCTAATCCCCGGCAACGGCGCCAAAAATTTGACGGGTATGTAAAACCGCACAAATTTAAACCCTATTTTTGACAGTTGTAGTAAAGATGTAAGTAGGGTATCGTTCTAGGCCGGGGATTAGGAGGGATTGCTAATCTACTCTAAATTAATTTAAAAATATTAAACAAGACTCAAGGACACAAAACTAGGCTAAAAATTCTAATAACTCGAAACACACTTAGAATGACTCAAAATAATGAAAACACACAAATTAGACACTAAGAACTGAAATGGACGGAAATTGAATTAAAAGACTCAAAATAATAAAATCTAATTAAATAATACAACTTAATAATGGGGGGGGGGTTTGGTTTTGACGAGAATTAAAACTAAACCTAAATAAATTGCAAAATTGACAAAAGCATGAAATTGAGGTGAATGGATAGGCGACGAACTGGCTAGAGGGTTCTTCTCCACACATGACACATATGCAACCTAAATTGATTTTCAGTTGTTCTTTCAATAAGTTGTGAATCTCAACACCCCGAATTAATTAGGTACGCTTAAATTAACCTTCAGATTTTCCTTATGTTATTGAATTGGATGAACAGCATACAACAACTCAAATTATTCCCCAAAAGTTCCCTACGTGAAAAGCACAATAGAGATACGATTAAAGATCATTATGTTCTATGAAAATCATAAGTGTTGACAAGGCATTCGTAACTATGAACAGCATGATACGTTTGCCAGGAATTTACTTAACGCGATTGTGACTAGCAACCTTCACTACTCATGAATATAAGTTCATAACGATTAGGTGAAATTCACTTATATTCTAGCATCAAATTCATGCATGTAAATTAAGTATGCATTCTTAATCGACATACACAAATAAGTTATTAATCAAGCAGTTAAGCAAATTAAATCACAACTCAGAAATCACAACTGAAGGTAATCAATTCAAATTACAAATATAATCATGGCTTTGAATTAACCTCTAGCCAAAACAAATTAATTACACATTATTCATAAATTAAATAAAAGTAAAACTGAGTTTGGAGAGATTAAACCGAAAGAGTGTGCACTGTGCTCCGTGGGACTCTGCCTTTGTCCTTTGATTGGCAGCTGGATTTCTGATTGGCTGGCGCTGCCAAAGGCACAGCACCGTGACTTCCTTGTAGCTCCTGACCCCCCTTGGCTGCCCTTCACGCCTTGCTTCTGTCCGTCCGTCGCGTGTCTCCCTCCTACCCGAGACTTCTTGCTTGACTGCCCCCAAGGCAGCCTCCTCTCCAGCGCCTTCTCGCCTATCCAATGCTGCCTTGATTTTCAAAACTGCTCCGAGGCTTGAGAGCTGCCTTGCTCTCGTTGGTTCTCTTTTCCTTGCGGCGTGTAGCTGCCTGTCTCTCTGCCTTCTCGGTGTTTTTCTTTCTGACTTCAGCACTGGCTGCCAAGGCAGCCACCCACTTATTTATTTCTATTTTTCTCAGCTGCCAAAGGCAGCTTGTTCCTCTGGTTTCAGTCGCTGCAAGGCAGTTTTCGATTCGCCCCCCCGCGTCTTGGCTGCTTGCGCAGCTTTTATTCTTTCTTTCCAACGCTTTACATCATCAAGCTTGGACCACTCCAGCTGTTGCCATCATTCTCAAAACATGCTGACTGCTTTCTTCATTTCGGTGCATTTCTTTTTTTTTTTAACAAACAAAAGGCAGCCTGTTATCACACACACACACACATTATATATATATATATATATATATATATATATATATATATATATATATATATATAAATATATATATATATATATATATATATTATTTTCCAAATGATAAATTCTATTCAACAAGCAAGATAGTTTAGACGAATTTATTACTTAACACTTCACTTATTCTATTTTTATTTTCTTTACTAGATAAATTCTATAAAACACAAAAACAAAGTAAATAGCTCAAAATATGAGGAACTAACTAAGAAAAGACACGTGAATTTGATGTAAAAATATATATAAATATGGTCCGATCACCTCCTAATCTCGATTTCCCATCTTCCCTTTATTTTCTTACAAACTCATCCAAAGGCTCCCAAAACTGCCCAAGCCCAACCTTCAACTGCTCAAGCCCAACCTTCCTATTAGACTGGCGAGGGTATCGCCATCATGCGCCGCCTAAAGGCATCGCCATCATGCGTCGCCTTCTCAACGGCCTTCATCACCCTCGGGCAGGCCTGCACACTGAACTCTTCTTCGAGGAAGGATGAGTGCACTTCCTGGGACCTGCATGGACCTCTCCAGTTCCTGCAGCTGCAGAAAACAATATGCCCAAGGAGAATTGGTTTACTCCCAACCCATTCTTGGCCGAGTCAGGCATTTCTTCCTCCAAGTGGTCTACCCATCGTCGAGGATTCCCTCTGATGAATGATGAGGCTTGGGTGCAGTGGATCAAAGAGCTCGAGCCTACCTTTAAACAAAAATGGATGAATAACGGCATTTACGAGCTGATTATGCTTTCGAAGACTACTGTTACTGTTAAGCCCGAGCTTCTGACAACTGCACTCTTCTTTTGGAACTCGGGCACCAACACCTTTGACTTCAGGATGGGTCCCATGTCCCCTACCATCCTTGATATGGCGCAAGTCTTCAGACTAAGACCCTTGGGCAGGGTCATAGATGTTACCCATAACTGGTCACCTCCCTCTCGCCTGACCGTTGAGAGCTCGGGCAGCTCTGCCTCCACGACTCAGCTGGAGTACAATTTGACCACATTTAAGAGTTATGGGACCTCATTCACGGGTTTTATCCCATTTGCTAAAAAGGTATTTGGATCTTCTTCCTCCAATCCCAATATAGATCAGGAGCACATGTACTTCTTGTTGTATTGGCTCAACAAGCATATTTTCCTCAATAAATTCAAGGGAGTGAAAGTCGAATGGATCCCTTTAGTGGAAGCACTGCATAGTTTTGATAATGTAGCTACCAGCTTCTTCCTCCTCGCTCATCTTTACCATCTTCTTGATGAAATAACCTGAGGTATTCCCTTCGAGACCAACCTTAATGGGCCCACTTGGATGATCCAAGTATGGCTTCAATGGTATAAAATAAGTCGTATAAAAGTCCATATCGGCAACTTTTAATTGCAGCTCAACTAGAAAATTTCCATGGGAAAAGAGCTCTTGGCTGTTCGATCGTGTCTTATTGTGGCCTTTTACCTTGAGAAGAAGTATAGCAACTTTGACGTTGATTTCCCATAGCTTGTCAAGCACAGATTCTTGGGTTTGCAATATGAGGTCAACTGATGGATTGGCAGCAGCGTTTGATACTACCACATCTATTTTTCCATATTTCTACAAACAAATCAGTAAAATTCAAACGTTCAACGAAATGACATTGAAGAATCATTGAAATGGAGAAGTAATTGTTTATAAAGAAAAGAGAGAGACCATCCCTTTTGGAAGGTGACTCAAATTAGAGGTTGTAATTAAGTATTTTTCATATTTATCTGTTTATTTTCCGTATGTTGCTTCAACAGTGAATGTAAAATCATAGACTCGACGAATGTGTTAGTTTTTCAAGACTCAGATTGCATTTGGAATTGAATCTTAAAACAACCAGAGAAGATTAGCACAGAGAATGGAAAAATGGGAATGAAGGTTCTACTCTTGTGTTCATCACAGAAACGATTGAGCTTCTTTTTCTCTGTTCTATTCGAAAATGATCTCTCTCTCTCACAAGTAGTGAGTGGAGGAATAATACAAAGCTATGTATCTATGATATTCTTCCTATCTCCCAACATTTCAATCACAGCCATACATCTTGCTGTAAAGAAAGGAAACAAGATAAAACAAAACCACATGGCACTCATGGCCTTTACAAATTAGAGTCTTACACTTGGCATACTTAGCACAGGTGGATACACAAAGAGATTTCATCTTATTTCTCTAATGTTTAAATAGCTAAGGACTTACAAATCAACACTACCCTTTAAGTCTTTAGCTGATTTTACCCCAAGCATGTTTCTGAGATAATTGAACCGATCCTTGGACAATGATTTTGTGAAGATATCTGCTAGTTGTTCTTTGGTAGGGCAATAAACCAGATCAATGATGCCTTCCTGCAGTGCATCCTTGATGAAGTAATACCTCCTATCGATGTGTTTAGTCTTCTGATGAAACACAGAGTTCTTTGTAATCGCAATTGCTGAGGTGTTGTCACACTGCAATGGTGTTGCTTCAGTTTGAAGTTCACCAAAATCTTCTAATCTAATCCAGATTGCTTGTGTAGTGGCTTCGGATGCACTTATGTACTCTGCCTCTGCTGTGGACAGTGCCACACAGCTTTGCTTGACAGAGGCCCAAGAGAAGACTCCACTTCCAAATGAGAAGGCATATCCAGATGTGCTCTTGCTGTCCTCCAGAGAACCACCCCAGTCACTATCACAGAAACCAACAAGACAGACTTTTCTTCCTTTCACATATTCCAAACCATAATTCAATGTTCCTTTTACATATCTCAATACTCTCTTTGCAGTTCCAAAATGCTTGTTGGTGGGACAATGCATAAACCTTGCCAATAGACTTGCTGCAAACATTATGTCCGGCCTTGTAGCAGTGAGATATAGAAGACTTCCCACTATACTTCTATACATTTCTTCATTTGCAGCACCACTTCCATCATCTTTTGACAATTTCTCATTTGTCACAAGAGGGGTTGAGACAGATTTAGCCTCACTTAATCCAAACTTGCTCAGCAGAGTAGTTGCATATTTTTTTTTGATGAATAAAGATGCAAGAATCAGATTGGATCACCCCCATTCCAAGGAAGTGATGGAGAAGTCCCAAATCTGTCATCTCATATCTCATTTTCATGTCTTCCTTGAAATCTTCTAGCATTGGTTTGCAATTTCCAGTGTAGACAATGTCATCTACATAGATGGAAACGATTAAGATGTCTTCTCCCCTTGCCTTGATGTACAAAGTTGGTTCACTTAAGCTCTTTGTAAAACCACATTGAGAGAAGTAATTATCTATTTCTCCATACCAAGCTCTTGGAGCTTGCTTTAAACCATAGAGTGCCTTATGTAATTTGTACACTTTTTCCTCCTTGCCTTTGACAACAAAACCTTCGGGCTGCTCAACATAGACCTCTTCTTGTAAAACACCATTCAAAAAGGCTGATTTTACATCTAGTTGATACAACTTCCAGCTCTTGTGTGCAGCCAAGGCAATTAAGGTCCTAATGGTATCCAATCTAGCAACTGGTGCATAGGTCTCATTGTAATCCAAACCAGGCTTTTGTGCATAGCCCTTTGCAACCAGTCTTGCTTTGTTCTTCAAAACTGTACCATCAAGATTTAACTTGGTCTTATACACCCATTTAACCCCTATGACAGGATTCTCAGTTGGTCTATCAACAAGCTTCCAGGTACCATTCTTTTCAATCATGAACATCTCATCCTCCATTGCCTTTAACCAGGATTCATCTTGCATTGCATCTTCATACTTTTCTGGTTCCATGATGCAGAGATTGCATTGAGCCAAAACTTCATCAAGTTTTCTCCATTTCAATGGAGTGTGATCAAATGCTTGCGTATTTCTCTCATCTTGATTTAAACTGCTGGAGCCAGAGGGAGTCAAAACAGATGGATAACTTGAGCTTTCAATATTGTGATGTCCTTCATGGTGCTGTGACATAGGAGAGACTTGAGGCAGCCCACAATTCTCATCATTCTTAAAACTGGGACAATCATATATAAGCCTTTTCTCAGTGAAAGGTTGCACAAGATTCTCTGAACCTTCATTCCAATTCCGAGCTGCATTCTCATCAAATGCAATATCTCTGGACAGAGAGAGCTTCTTGGTTGCTGGATCAAACACCCTGTAACCCTTTTCACAAGTTGCATAGCCAACAAATACTCCTTTGACACTTTTGAGTTCAAGTTTGTGTCTGAGTTCAGCTGGAACATGAGCATAACATAGAGCACCAAATATTCTCAAGTGAGCAATACCAGGTTTTCTTCCAGAGTAAGCTTCGAAAGGAGTGATGTCATGTAATGCCTTTGTGGGACATCTGCTCAGTAGGTATACTGCTGTGTGAACTGCCTCAGCCCAGAGATAATATGGCATTTCCTTCTCATGTAGCATAGATCTTGCCATTTCAATTACTGTCCTATTTTTCCATTCTACAACTCCATTCTGCTGTGGAGTGTAGGCAAAAGTGAGCTGTCTTTGTATTCCTTCTTCCTCACAGAACTTAGCAAACTCTGTTGACATAAACTCTCCTCCTCGATCACTTCTCAAGCTCTTAACCTTAAAACCACTTTGAAGTTCTGCCATACGCTTGAATTTTCTAAAACAACTGAATGCTTCAGATTTGTATCTTAGAAAATATACCTATATCATTCTGGTACAATCATCTATTAGCAGCATGAAATACTTGTTTCCTGCAATGGATTCAACTTTCATAGGACCACACAGATCGATATGTACAATTTCAAGTGGGACAGATGCTCTCTGTGCTTGTTTCTTTGGGAATTCATCCCTGTGTTGCTTCCCATATTGACACCCTTTGCACACCTCATTATGGTCTTCAAGTGGTGGCAGACCATGTACCATATCCTTATCCCTCAGTTGTTTGAGACCACCAAAGTGTAGGTGACCAAACCTTCTATGCCAGATTAGAGTAGAATGTTGAACATTTGCCCTCAGTGCAATTTGATATTCAGATGTAAATGACAGTGGATAGCATCTATTTTCTTTCATCCTCACCTTAATGACCAAACATTTCAGAGAAGGGCCATCAAACACACTACACATACCTCCACCAAACAATAGAAAATAACCATGTTCATCCATTTGACCAACACTGAGCAAATTTTCTTTTAGACCAGGAAGATACATGACTTCTTTGACATATTTCTTGCCATTGTCAGTGTTAATAACCAGAGAGCCCATTCCTGCAACACTAACAAGATCTCCAGTAGGCATTTGAACCTTCCCTGCAATATTAGTTCTCACATCCACAAGAAGATTCACATTTCCTGTCATGTGATTGTTGCACCCACTATCAATGAACCATTCTCCATTCCCTCTAGTCTCAGTCCTTGCATTGTTAGCATAGAACAAATTTCATGACACTTCAGTTTGGTTTGCACAATTTGCTTTCTGCACAGATTTCCCTGCAGTACACTCTCTAGCCCAGTGACCAAACTTTTCACAGTTATAACACTTTGGTTTCCCCTTATATCTACACTCACCAAAATGGAACTTAGAACACACCTTGCATTGAGGTTTTGTGACTTCTTGACTCATTGATTGAGAAGAATTCATGTTCTGGAATGAATTTGTAAATGGTCTCTGTTGACCCTTGGATTTAGACTCCCATTTCTTTCCCTTTGAATTCCAGTTTTTCTGTGGTCTAAAAGTGTTAGACTGAGCATACCCTCGATTCTGTCCCTTAGTGTTCACAGTGAGAGAAGTAAATGCCCTTTCAGTTGCATCAGAGGAATGCAAATCAAAACGTTGTTCTGACTTTTCAATATAGCTATAACCTTTTGCAATTCAACAGATTCCAGACTCTTTGTATTTTCTATCACTAAACATATAGGATCATACATCTTAGTGAGACTAATTAGTACCTTCTGAACTAATCTTTCATTTGTGATAATTTCTCCAAATGTCTTCATTTGATTAATCAATTCATTTAGACGAGTAAGATAACCAGACAGAGATTCATCATCACGCATCCTGGTATATTCAAATTCACGCCTAAGGTTTTGTAGTTTCACAGATCTCACCTGATCACCTCCATGGTATTCCCCGTACAACAGATCCCACGCTGCTTTAGCTGAATCTGCATTTGCAATCCGAGGGAAGATCTGATCAGAAACTGCATTTTGGATAATTCCTAGAGCTTTCGCGTCTTTCATGAAGATCGCAGCTATTTGCTCATCATCTCCTTCATCAGAGTCTGAGTCTTCTTCAGTCTTCTTTTTCTTCTTCTTCGAATCGGGGAGTATAACCCCTTTTTCCACCAAATTCCATAGCCCGTATGACTTGAAGATGGTGACCATTTTGATTCTCCAGAATTCGTAATTTTCTCCTGAGAAAATCGGAGTTCGTACTTCAGCACTTGCAGCTCCGGCCATCGTGAGTTGAGGGAATCCAGACACACGTAGTTCTTAGATCAAACCTCACCAGATCCAGAGACTGCCAGAAGAGATCCCAAACGTTCGTGACGTTTTTTTTAATTTCCACAGTGCACGCCCAGTTCTTAATCGAACCTAAGCTCTGAGGCCATGTTAGTTTTTCAAGACTCAGATTGCATTTGGAATTGAATCTTAAAACAACCAGAGAAGATTAGCACAGAGAATGGAAAAATGGGAATGAAGGTTCTACTCTTGTGTTCATCACAGAAACGATTGAGCTTCTTTTTCTCTGTTCTATTCGAAAATGATCTCTCTCTCTCACAAGTAGTGAGTGGAGGAATAATACAAAGCTATGTATCTATGATATTCTTCCTATCTCCCTACATTTCAATCACAGCCATACATCTTGCTGTAAAGAAAGGAAACAAGATAAAACAAAACCACATGGCACTCATGGCCTTTACAAATTAGAGTCTTACACTTGGCATACTTAGCACAGGTGGATACACAAAGAGATTTCATCTTATTTCTCTAATGTTTAAACAGCTAAGGACTTACAAATCAACAGAATGTTCTTACCTGCACAGTCTTGTTGATGAGATTCTTCCTCTGTTGCTCCTTTGAAACGTGACAAATGACTCCCAGCGCCTCAATTCCTTGAGCTTTAAGCTTCTCAATTGCTTCATCAACGTTTTTATGGAACCATTAAAAAAAATAGCATAAAACTCTAACATGTACCATTTAGCTTGATTGAAATTCATGATATGCAGTATTTAACTTTCCTCTCTTCATCTTTCCCGGGGATTAAACGAGAACGGATTGTTGTTAGAAAGGCTAAAAGCACATTCTGCCAACTTAGGGCTCGTTTGGTTGTACTTTTGAAAGAGCCAAAAGCGCTTCCTAATGAGTAAAAGCGCTTCAGTTTTAAAAAATGGTCGTTTGGCAAACATTTTAAAAGTGCTTTTAGCAAGAAGTAGAAGCACTAAGAAGCATTTTCTAAGAAGCACCTAGGAGGTGCTTCCTCCTAAAAGTGCTGCACAAAGAAAACAAGGGAAGCACTTTGCTCCCTTTAATGAATTTTTTTCAATTCCAAAATTATCCTTATTTTTTAGTTTGCAAAGTCTAAAATGCCATTCCACTTTATAAAATCATCAAAACTATCATCACCAATTTTTTCTAGGGTTGCACGTTGAAAACCCAAAAGGTTTTTTATTTTCTGATTATTTTGAGGGCTAGAGCAGTCGACTTGGTCTCCATCTCTTTCTCTTCATCTTCCCAAATCTCTCTACATCTTCATAACCTGAAATTTTTGTGGAGGTATGTATGTTATTTCTTATTTTAAACGAGAAAGAATTGCTAATCTTCTTATATCTAGTTAATACTTATTTCACATTTAATTGTCATGCAGCTATAATGTGTTTTTTTTTTTTTAAGAAACAAACATATATTCTCAATGTGACAGCCCGTCCCGGGATTTCCAATTTTACGATATGAAAAGACGGAATTACCCACGAGGATTTTTGTATGTGTGCGTGTGTGTGGTGTGAGGACTAATAGATGGTGGCCCTTAATTATGGGAGATTTAGTATGTTATTATTGTGGAACAATTAAGGCCACACACACACATCAATGCACCCTCTCCCGTGACCCCTCTCTGTCACCCTCACCCTCAGACTCTCTCTCTCTCTCTCCTCACTCTCGACAGTCTCTCTCTCCATCTACCCTCAAGTGTACGGACACACACACAAACCTATCAAACCTTCACGGATCGAGCAAATAAGTACCACCATTCGACTCCTGGAGGCCATACGAACTCAGTGGTACCAATTTCAGGTAAGAACCAAGTCGTTTTCACGTCGGAATCACCACCTCCGATTTGGGTAATATTCATGAACTTTTTCTTGGTTGATTTTTAGGAGATTCTAAGCTTATAGCGTGCTTGGTGAGGTCCTTAGGAGGCTTGGAGTAGTTCGTTGGAAGTTTTTGGACGAAGGAACACGGAGATCGACGAGTGCAAAGTTTGGCCGGAGCTTTCGAGGCTTTTTCCGGTGAATCCCCAGCGAGTTAGGGGTCGAGATAGGTATGGATGTGTTCGTCTCGTCAATACCTTCATTTTGATATAAAGTACGTCGAAAATGGTTAGGAAATGAAGAAGTTATGACACTTTGAAGTTTGCCCAGAAATTCCGGCAAAACACCCACTTCCGGCGAAACCAGTCCGGCGAATCAAGGAAGAAGACGACGCGCATGGGCAGATCTTCTTGGGGCGCGTGAGGGCGCGTGCAGGCTCCAAATCCAGTTCTGAAAATTGTCACGTGTTCGTGACGTCGTGTAGTTCACCGTGGTATATTTACATGTCATTTGTGGAGCTACGTATGAGAAGTTATTCCCGTTTTAGCGCGTAGGTGCTTAAATAACGTATTTTTAGTAATTTCTCTTATAGGTGAGACATATTCTGAGGACGAGCGTAGCCAGACTCGACATGGGGGCTACGATTCGGCTATTTATCTGTGAGTGGGCAGTATTATTTTCCGTATAACCTATATATACATAATGATTTTCCCAGAATCACATTTTAAATGCAAAGTACGTTTTTAAGCTATGCATATGACTTGATTTTGATGCATGAGTATTTAATTATACATTTCATGCATATGTTGGTGCCGAGGACGCCAAGTAAGTACCAGGTAGGTACATGCATAGTAGAGAACGAACAGTGATGAGATATGATGTGACATGATCAGATATCATGATTTGTTAGCTCATAGACCTGCACAGTTATAGTAGTGCTTCCGCCCAGAGAGGGGCACAGTCTTTCACGTGATGTTCACCTCCCGCACCGCATGCTCGCCTTGGATCCAAGTTAGGTGCACAGTCTTGTCGTATAGACCACTTAGTAGTGGGTACGACATGTAGGTGACCCGCGTTTATTCGCACAGTCTTCACGTGATTGTAGCACTAGAGCATACTTACTTGATTATACATGATATGATGAGTAGACCACCAGATGTGGGATGGATACATGTGCAGAGTATATATGATTATGAGATAGAGATGTTATGAGCTATACTTACAGCCGAGGGCTGAGATAACATACAGTAGAGATATGATTATTGAAATGCATAGTATGGCATTGTTTATGAGATTCTGATGGCATTGAATTGCATTGCACGACATACATTGAGATACTTTGAAAATGTTTTATGCTGAGAAAGATTGAGATATATATATATACGTATTATTTTCTGGGAATTATACAGGTTTTACGGAGAGGGGCTAGAATTTTGAGAAAAGAGTGATTTTGAAAAGGATTTGTTTTTGCTGACCCACTCCCTTTGTTTTTCGCCCCTCCAGGTTCTAGATAGCTTGAATTTCCGAGTTGGGCACATCGAGGATCCTTCGGCCTTTCTGACAGATTTGACATATGTAGGGCACCGATGGTGTAAATAAACTCTTTTATTCATGCTTGACTGCACTCGACCTAGTACGCTCTGAATATGTATAAGTATGGAATTATTTCTAGCACACATTCATTGTTAGGTTGCTAGACTTCGGTTTTAATTCTTTCGTACTTCGTCATCGATCTTCGCTTTCGCACAGCGCACATGGCTACGTCACACTCACGTGACGGCCAGCATGCCCTACTTTCGGGTACGGGTGTGTCACTCAATAAGTATGTATCATTTTGTTAATGATCATTATTTCTTTAATTGAATTTTCATCAACACTTTAATCAACTTGTATGCTAATTATATACAAAAAATATTCATGAAAAAATTATTGAGAATTATTAAGGAAAAACGCTTTTTTTATTTGATAACCAAACACTCTATTTAATATAAAAAACGCTTCTATAAAATACAAAAAGCACTTAGTCGTTGCATGCCAAACAACAAACTGCTTCCTCATAAAAGTGCTACGCAAAAGTGCTACAAACAAAAAGCGATAGTGAATAAAAGCGCTTTCTAGAGTAACACGTCCAAACGAGCCCTTAAAATGGCTGAAAGCGCTTTTAGTGAAAATATTTTAAGAACCAATCTTAAGTAAAAATGTAAGTAAATTTTAGAAAAACACTTAAAAGTGCAGCACATAATTGGTGCTTCTTGCATAAAGCATTTCAAGTGCCTTTAGAACCCAAAAATATTTTTTCTAAAAGCGCTTTAGTCACTTTAAAAGCTCATACAAACGAGTCCTAAGGCTTTTGATCATAGAAGCACTTTTGGAGAGCTGTCAGGAAGCACTTCCCAGTGCTTTGTGAAAAGCACCTAGATATTTAATTAAAATAATAAACCATTTCTAACATAAGTACTTATAATTAAGCAGAAGTGCTTTCTCGAGAATCTGTCCCAAAAAAGCCTGATTTCATTTTCAGCAATCAACCACACACAACGAAATTCAGCGGTTCAATTTTCAATCCCAATATCCACGGAAACTAGTAAGAAATTAAATTTAACTAAAATTGAAGAAAACCAAGATGAATTTCATGTAAAAAGTCAAAGATTCTAGAGGAGAGGATTGATGAGTGTCGGAGACTGGCCTGCTTGCGGGAGGAGATGAAGACGGAGGCGCCTTCCAAACCCAGGCGCTCGGCAATGTCGAAGCCGATGCCCTGAGTGGAAGCCGTCACAATCGCTACCTTGCCTTGCCTTAGCACTACTCGGAGCTCTGTTGCAGACTTACAGTAATCACTTGTAAATTCAAATATTACTTTATAAGCTGGGAATAATATATCAGATATGATGCATTATCTGATAATGAATGCTATTCTTCTACATAATGGACTATATACGATCAACAAACAAAAGTTTTAGCATATGGAATAAAAGGCTTTTTCGAAAGTGCTTTCCAATCTAGTGCTTTCCCATGGTCAAAATTCCAAAGTAAAATAAAGGGAATTCATGCTTGATATATTTTATAGAATAAAAGGTTCGCAACGCAAGGCATCCTTCTTCTGCATAATGAAATATATACGATCAACAAACAAAAACTTTAACATATGGAATAAAAGGCTTTTTCGAAAGTGCTTTCTAATCTAGCTTTCCCACATGGTCGAAATTCCAAAGTAAAATAAAAGGAGTTCGTACTTGATATCTACATTTTAATGAATAAAAGGTTCACAAGGATTTGTGGAAATGACTGGCTTAGCCTTGTCTTCCTATGTATATATAGTGAAAACATGATTGAAGAACTGCACGAAGACATGGCTAATAATAATGGAGCGCAAAAGGAAGCCGCAGCAGCACAGCCAGCAGAGAAATCAATAAGTATCAAGACATTGTGGACAATTTAATCAAACCTAAAGACATGTCCTCACCTGAAACACTCCTTTCGGAGCTCCGAAAAACAGGAATTTTCGACGAAGAGAAAAAGGTGAAATCCATGCATTTAACTTTCTGACAATTTTAAAAAGAATTTCCCGCTTTTTGTTTTTCAGTTTTTGTGTGAAATTATCAAAAATGCTTCAGAAATGTGAAATTGTTCTAATTCTTACTGAAGTTTAACACTCATTTTCTCCGTCTGGACACATGTGTTTGTTTATTGCATTTGAATATTTGTATAAACAAAGGAAAGTGTTATTGGCACTTTAAAAATCTTATTCAACACTCCTCACAAGTTTATTTTTCTTTTCAAATATAGAAAGTTAGGAGTGTAGAATGAGAATTTTGGAATGCTAATAACAATTTCCTAAACAAAATGAGAACCAATTAAGGGTAAATTACACTTTACCAGGTTTGAGGTCTATTGTAACCTCATACAACATCTTCAAAATATTTCATTTTCATACCTCAAGTACTATTTTATTTCAATATAATACATCTGTTACATTTTTTATCCATTAATCTATTAAGAGCTGACGTAACTGTCATATTTGTATCAAATGACAAAAAAAAAAATTATACATTAATAATATTATAATAATTTACCCTTAAAATAAAAATAAATAAATAAATAAAATAAAAAACTGAAAACCCAGAAAATCCCATTCCCTTGCAATGCCCAACCCCACATCCCTTCCCACCCCCAGAAACCCCTTCGCTCATTCATTTATCTCTCCGATTGATTGAGCTTGTTCTCTTGGTTTGTTCCGATTCCCATATCAAACCCATCTTTTTTTTCCTCGATTTATTCTGATTCTCGCATCAAAATCCTACCTTTTTTTTAACTCTGTTTTGGCTGGATTTCGACGAAGAAAACAACGATTTCTTCAGAAATTGGGACATGGGTTTTTCGAAGAAGTCCCAGGTGGTTGACGGAGGCACGGAATCTGAAGGCAAGAAGTGGGTAGTCGCTGGAATCTCGGTACGAACTTGCTTAAAACCAATAAAGAGAGTGGAGGAAAGGGAGGTGAAGAGAGTGAGGTGAAGAGAGTGTGGGTGGGGTGGGGTGGGTTTTTGGATGGGAGGGGAGGTGAAGAAAGTGGAGGAAAGGAGGTGATCGCGGATGGGGGAATGGGATTCTGTTTTTATTTATTTATTTTTAAATAAGGTATATTATTATAATATTTTTAATGTATAAAAAATTTATTTTTTTGTCACGTGGCACAAATTGCAGCACGTGACATAAATGTATCAGAAATAACGGATGTATTATATTGAAATAAAATAGTACTTAGGGTATAAAAGTGAAATGTTTTGAAGATGTCGTATGAGATTGCAATAGACCTCAAACCTGAGGTGTTAAAGTGTAATTTACCCATCAATTAAAGGGCAAAAATAACCAGGATGTGCAATAGAAGAAAACAAGTGTGCGGAAATCATTGCCTTCTAAATACATTAAAATATGAACTCTTTGTAAGGAAAGATTTTATACCCTTAGACTGCAGACATACTCGGATCAAACAACTAAATCACAATCTCACAACCAAGCACAGGAAAGAACAACATTGAATTAAACTGAGCAAGAAAACATACCTGCAGACATACTGGAAGAAGGAGAAACTACGCCAGTCAACACACAAGCCTTCTCCTCTTTTCAAAACTCAATGCTCTCCAACAAATAGGTTATCGGAACAAAAGGAGCGTCAATTTGTGAGAGCAGTGGGCCTGTGGTTTTATACTACAATATTCGGATTGCCCTATAACAATCCTATATTGAATACAAGACTTCAAAACCCTTGTATAAGTAGGAATACTCCTCTGGAGTCAATAATAGAGTTTCAATCCAAAACCACAACTGGATTAACTCTCATAGACTTAATAAGACTCCTTTTATATCAATTAGAAATACACAAGGATTATCTCAACTTGTAAGAATCACACTCACATTCTAACATTCTCCCACTTGAGTATGGTTCATTACATCAGATAATCATCTCAAAATTGTATAAAAGAACACCAGGTCTTATTCCACAAGTCATCGTTTCAGTACACAACGGTTTGCACGAATCAAAACATTTGAACTTATAATCTTTTCTGCAGTACTAAATACAGAATCAACTTATAAGCCACAAACATCCAAGTCATACAAACAACAATGTGTTCTTAACTTACAAGTAAACCAAAATATGGTTACTCCCACTCATATAGCCCAACGAGTCAATTAGATCAAAATTTTCAACAGAAAACTTATTAACTCAAAATCATTCTAATCAATATGAATAATCTGACTATAATTCAAACAACCATCTCATTAAATCAAAAGGACTCAAGAGCTTTTATTGAATTATAAAGCTGTCTTCCTAGTACAACTAATCACAGACATTCCTGGAAAAGCTGCACTAAATGAAAACCTCAAACTATCTGTAAAACAGAATAACAAAACTAGCTAAAACTAACTATGATTCTTAGTTTCCAGAAACTATTGCAGATTATCGTTGCACGAAGATAAACCACAATCATTTTCCAATAATACTAAAGCAACTCTTGGTCTCCCAATGATTACTCCCACTTTTCTAAAGCCTCTCTTACTCCCATTCGAGCAACATGTGACTTGAAGACTCCATTAGGCAATGCTTTTGTCAAAGGATCAGCAATCATTAAATTAGTAGACAAATGTTCCACAATGATGGCACCTAGTCTGACCTTTTCCCTTACTTTGAGAAACTTCACATCCATAAGTCTAGAGGCTGAAGTTCTCTTGTTATTATTTGAGAAGAACACTGCAGAATTGTTGTCACAAAACATCTTCACTGGTTTCTGAACCGAACTGACAATCTTCAACTCAGTGACAAAATTCTTAAGCCACACAGCCTGCTTCATGCCTTCGAAACAGGCCACAAACTCTGCCTCCATGGTAGAAGTACTTATCATGGTCTGCTTAGCACTTTTCCAAGAAATAGCACCCCTATTAAGCATACAACATTCTAACACTCTTACTACTAGTTGAAATATCAACAATCATGTTTATCCCATTATTTTCTTGACTATTATTAGAAAAGGTATTGGGTTGATAAGGAGGGCAACAACTGCTTTATGTTGTATGCAGGAGCTCTCTCAATCATTTGGGGTGGAACCAGTAAATACTGGTGCTGGCACCCCGTGAAAGCAACCAGGTACCGAAAACTTGAATCCGTATATCACAATTGATATTGGTTACTGCTATATATCGGTCCTAACTTAGGGTTTAATTGCAGTGATGTCTCCGTTGAGGTTGCTGAACTGTTAAATGTATGTTGGCTAGAAGTGGAAGGGGCTTTTGAGACTGGATACCTGACACCCGGAACTGTGTATGAAGTTTCATATGTGATCAGGCTCAAGGACCCAAAATACGGATGGGAAGATCAAGTCGACTTCAGCCTCGCTCTCCCTCAGGACGACCTAAAAATCCTCCGTAAATGTGATCTGAGGAAATTACCAAGAGGAAGATGGAGTTATATCCAAGTTGGCGAATTTAAACCATCGCCTGGGCAATCTGGCCGCATGAATTTTCAGCTCTTTCAAAATGCTCCGAAATGGAAGAAAGGGCTTGTTATCAAGGGTATCTACATTAGTCCTATAATCTAAGTTCAGCAACTGCCCTTACGAGCAGAGAAATAACGTTCTAGTTTTTATTTTAGTAAAGCAGAAATGAGACAAGTGCGTATGTAAGAAATGATGGGAACAGAATAATAATGAAAGGATGACACACTTTTAACTACTGCCCAAATTCACATTTTTCTTTCTGCTTCGGTAAAGAGAGAGTAGTGATTTCACATAGGACCAATTTCTTGACGATAAAGACCGATCCATGATCGTTATTGACGATTATTTCTGAATTACAGCAATTTACACCTATTCATATCAGTAAAGGAAGACATGCTGAGATATAACATATATATCAAGCGCTTGAAATGCACTTTACAGCGAAAGTCACCAATGAAACAATGAGAGACCACCTTCTCTTCTTAGCACCATTGGCAAAAACAAAGAAAAAATGAACTGTAAGGTGCATCAAATGTCTCTTGTGTAATCTTTGGGCTTGTACCACAATGAGAAATCGATTCCCTCTTCAATTTCTCTGTTGCAGGTGCAACCCTCTCTAAGAGCTGCATTTTACAAAAATTAAATTCTAGAATTATTTCTTTAAAACCACTAGTGCATTTAATATGATTACAATCTACCGCGCCTTTTACAGGAAACTATAACACTACTAAAAGCTCTATTATGGACTTACAGTAAACATCTGCTTTACTCACCTCCCACCCACCCCCGACCTACCCTAACACAAAAATTTGAGGAAAAATATGGAAAGGGAAAGGAAAGCTTGCCACTTCATGAGTAGAAACATACATCAAGTTAGGGAAACTGAATTGACCTTTGACTCTTCGTAAATGGTTATATAACTAGTGAACAAGATTAGTGGTAGTAATAGAAAGGCAATGAAAAGTTAAGATGTTGCATTCTATAACCGTAGTTCGATCTTAACACGTAAGGTTTTGAAGTTAGATTCTGGATAAAGCAGAAGACTAACCTTGCCATGTAGGACATAGTTGGATACCAAGATAGATCTATCAAATACAGAAAATTTACACGTAACCTTTCCTCCAGCCTCTTCAACTATCTGCTCAAAATTGCAATACCAAATTCTATGAATACTTGAAATCACATATCTGGATGCCACGATTCTGCAGAGAGAAAAGTGAACTATAATTTTCATGCATCAGTTTTAGCATCTTATCACAAGAGATTGTCCGAAGCAACACTTCCAAACACTTGCCATAAAAACGTAAAGGATATGTCTAATGACAGAAAGTCTATTATTTGTATATTCTTCCCGCGTAAATTGTTCATACTGGAACCAAACTGTCAATTGATACATTATTTTGCCATGTGCTCGATTTCCGATGTTTACTTTGAGTTATCACAACTCTTTCCAGGTACTCAACTAGGAAAAATAAAAAGAACTAACCCATGTATAAGAAAGTATCAATGATTATTTAGGCTCTCGTAACAAAGTAAAAACAAAGTCGAAAAGAAAAACCTGAACAATATGTCATATAATGCAAATAAAAAATCAGACCAAATTGCTTTAGGGAAAAAAAAAACTAAAATTGAGAGATATAAAACAAAAATCTCTGCCGATGTATTATGTTTCCACAAACCCAAAACAAGAAGGTATTCAATTGAGTGTTATAACAATAGACTTCCAAATATTGCTATTCCACAAACACCAAACAAATGCATTTATGAGAAGACAAAACATTACCAAAACACCAGCTGCCGCATCCCATGGCTTTAGTCAATATTCCCAGTGGGCTTTTGCATCTGAAGAGCTACATGGCACACGTCTACCGCAGCTGCACTGAGCCTTCTCACACCCTAAACATTACGATGTAGGGATAAAACCAAGGGGGGAAAAGAATTCAAGTCATAAACATGAAGAGAGAGAGGGAATAGGAAGTTAATTAATCCTAAAGCTAAAGCTCAAATAAAAATTGCTTAGTACTAAAACGAAAGGTTATTACCCTGCTGATGTTGGTGGACTGTTTTAATAACTCTATGTTGGTGATCCATACGTCATCTTGTTCATAACCAAATCCAGTAACAAGAAGAGATCGTCCCACCTGAAATATGGAAGAGTATGAGCCTAAATAAAATATAAAATGGTTTCTCCTTTATACAATAAGCGATACACATGAGATAGCTCATCCTTCTCTCTAATACCTTTTCTAGTTTCTAACTTGCTGCCTTTATGCCTAACATTCTGGTGGTCGTTGGAATTTCTGAAGAAAATTGGGTAAAGATAATCATAGCCTAAGGTATGTTATGGTTTTGTACTTTTATTTATCGCATTCTAGTACAAAGGAATAGCAATAAGTGTTAATCAATATACCACTGCAAATATTCTAACATCCAATAAGATCAGACTGAGTCATCGACCGAAAGTAACATGATTCGACATAGTTATAGATTTCAAAATTCTTTTTCTTCTAATAAAAGAAATACTAACCTCATCAGTTTGGCTCACGTGAATTCTTTGGCCATTACAAAATGCTCCCCCTCCTATCATTACACATATTATCGATCGAGCTCAACATCAATAGTACACTTAGAAAATCAATTAAGGCTAAGGCAACTATTTAGGCAGAACTTCCATACTAGCACTAGCAGAAAAAATGCGGGTATTCCAACACATAGGGCCCCCAACGAAATCTATTTGAAAATATAAACAGAAAACCAACATGTTAATTTCCACTATGTCAGTCATAGACGTTATAGTAATAGATGATTTTTGGTACACATCCTAACAGTTCAAGCTTTTGAAAACAATGGTAAATAAATAATATTTATCATGGTAACAAAGTAAGAGATCCTAAGCTCAAATCATTGCATCGCAACCTTGCAATATAAGTTGAAAACACTTTTGACTCTAAATAATGAGGCCCACATGTGTAGGGAAGTTCTAGAAAATCAAATAGACATCTTAACATATCATGCAATCATGCAAGCAACATGTCAAATAAAATCTACTATATGTGATCAGTACCACGGCAGCAGCAATAGGTTTTCCTCGAAATAAAACTCCAACAGAAATTGCAAAGCTAGAATAACCATGTGCAAAATTTGTTGTTCCATCTACGAAGATATCAGAGGTTAGATAAGACAAAACTAAGAATTTTCAGGCTATTCTTATTAAAGGTATCTGGATATAAAACGACAATCCAGCTACCACCCTAATAACTCATTCCAATTTCATATCTATCATTAGAAAGTTCATCTCTAAACATTAATGTATGTATTAAGTATATGAACTGCCGTCTATATACATAATCATAATATTTACTGCAACTATTAGTTATGAAAATGTAAAAGTCAAAAGTATTGAGTCAAGAATTACGAAGGCTAAAACAACTTGGTAACTGATTTACAGTAAATCATGTTTCGAAACACACCACTATCATGAACCATATCATACTTGGTGGTCTTGAAAAACCCAATATGAACAAGCATACCTATACTGCACCTTAGAAGATACTAACCTAAATGATCAATGCACCACATATAATCAGATTATGTATCTCCAGTTATTCCATCCTCTTCTCCAAGAATAAGGTGATCTTAGAAGTTTTTTCTAACAACTTCTAAAATTGCTGCTTCGCTCTTTTTATCTGTGCTGCAAATAGTTTTCATATCACACGAAAATTCCTGCTAGGCTGTTATACTTTATAAGAATGAGAAAAGAACACATGATAAGTGAATTTTCCTTCATGATTAGTGTATCTTGCTTGTAAAAGGTTCAACCTTTACATGTAAGTTTCAACCTCTACTCTATTCTAGAAAGTGTTATCACTACAAGTCAATTGAAGTATCAAAACATACAAAACTAGTGAAAGCATGTCAATTCAGTTCTTACTTAGTGACCAAGTCCGTTAGTCCTTTATAGGTGATATCCCGAGGCTTATTAATAGCATCCATTACAACTTGAAAAGTGACGCAAATAACATAAGCTATAAGGAATTCATGAGGATTCAGTAATGGTCAAAACAGCAAGTTCTACACCTAACGCGTTGAATCAACATACTCTCTAGCAACAACACAATGTCATCATATATCACACTGGCAATGTTTTTCTCCTTTGGTACCTCTTTTTTGTAAAAATATTTTGACTATTAGTTGCTAACTCCTATCAAGATGAAATTTAACAACTTTTATTCCTTAAACATATATTTAACGGAAAAAGGCGTTACTAGAGTAGAATAAGACACTCTCAGAGCAAACAAAGGCATGATCAAAACCCAACAACAAGAAAACCTTTTCTTACTAGATGTGGTTGGTTATATGAATCTTAGAACGTCATTGCGCTCAGTCCTGTGTCACGTCTTCCGTTAGATCCAAGTACTCTTAAGTTTTTTTCAAATGTAACAATGCTTCCAAAATCAAATTAACATACTGAACAGGATTAAAAATAATAAGATTCAAGCAATCCCCACAAGAAACAAATGCAAATTCCATCTGGGTTCTTATTCAAATTACAGAATTTACACAATGCTGGCACATTCAAAGAATTACTAAAACAGAGCTAAAGAGCAACCTCAGCGCTAATCTTAGCGGTCTTCTCTACCATTCCAACGAGCTGACCAATTGGAATTGGTCCAGTTGATTTGGTGCCAACTTGCACATACAGATCTGGATTTGGAATTTCAGAGAACACAACCTTTGTGCAGAGACTTCTCGTCGGTTTGGCAATCGAAAGTCCAAATCTTTGAAACCCATGTTGTAATTTTTGCTTTGAATTCAGTAAAAGTGAGTAATATGGTCGATTGGGTGGTAAATTTGATCTTGGTATTTGAGAAATTCTAAGAGGAAAGTTTGGGGAGAAAACCAGGGACCTACCCATTTGAACTGAACAAAAATGTGTTGGTAATTTTCCTCAGTATTATTTTGCACTGTGTTTCTGCCACGAAATTTGCTAAATGGTATCAGGTGATGAAGGTGGTGTTGAATGGTAATCTTGTCTTGGCCCAAGACAATGGATCCAGCCCATGAGCCCAATGGATGATTCATGAAAATGCTAGAGAATTCTAGCAAAAACATGTAGATTGAATGCATGCATAAAATATCTAAGGTCTTTTGTAGAAAGACCTAGAATCTTGTAAAATTGTGTGGTTGTTAAGCATAAGCTAGAATGATCTAGCAATGTCCTATGTTGGCAAACCTCACCTATAAATAGGTGAGGTGCTAAACCAAGTATGTCAAGTGAGCAAGAAGAAAAACCAAGAGAGCAAGTAGTGAGAAGTGAGAAGAAGCAACAAAACTTCTAAGAGTGTTTGAGTGTTTCCTCTTGTATTAAGTTTGTGAGTGAATAAAAATTTTGTGTAATACTTTGAGTGTTCTTTTTTCTCTTGCCTATCAAATTCCGCTGCGTCACAATCTTCTTTGTGAGATAAACATCTCCAAAGTACTGAAGTCCTTTTTGAGCCCCAACAAAGTGGTATCAGAGCCATGGCTAGCAACGCAATGGCATCCTTCCAAGTTCCAATGCTCAACAACAACAACTTCGACAATTGGAGTATCAAAATGAAGGCCCTTTTGGGAGCACATGATGTCTGGGAAGTCGTGGAGAAATGCTACACTGAGCCAGAAGATGAAGCTACTTTGTCCCAACCCCAGAAGGAAAGTTTGAAAGATTCAAGAAAGAGAGACAAGAAGGCTCTCTACCTCATCTACCAAGCATTAGATGACAATGGCTTTGAGAAGGTCTCGAGTGCAACCTCCGCCAAGTAAGCATGGGATAAGCTTCAAACCTCTTACAAAGGAGCCGAACAAGTGAAAAAGGTTCGTCTTCAAGTATTAAGAGGTGAGTTCGAATCTCTACAAATGAAAGGGTCTGAATCAATCTCTGAAAAGTTGGAAGATGTTAGAATTATGGAGAAGATATTACGCTCGTTAGATCCCAAATTCGAGCATATTGTCGTAACGATTGAAGAAACTAAAAACTTGGAAGAAATTAGCATAGAGCAATTAATGGGTTCACTGCAAGCATATGAAGAGAAACATAAGAAAAGGCAAGGGAATGATGAGCATCTCCTTAAGACGCATGTTCAGCCAAAGAAGAAAGAAGAAAGCTTCAATAACGAGGGAAGCCAATACGAAAGAGGTCGTGGCCGAGGTCGCAGACGTGGGCGTGGACATGGACGTGGACGTGGTTGGAACTTCAACAACCATAGCAACTATGAAAGAGGAGAAAGCTCAACTAAAGGTCGTGGAGGAGGGCGCTCAAACTCGAGGTATGAAAAATCTCAAGTTCAATGCTACAATTGTCAAAAGTATGGGCATTATGCTTGGGAATGTAGAGCTCCAAGCAACAGACCTGATGAGAAGGTCAATTATGTGAAAGAAGAGAAAGAAGAGAATGGTGTTGTGCTACTGGCATGCAAAAATAATGATGGAGACCAAGACTATACATGGTACCTTGACACCGGCGCCAGCAACCACATGTGCGGAAGAAGAAACATGTTTGTAGAGCTCAATGAATCGGTGAGTGGCAACGTTTCTTTTGGAGACGAATCCAAAATACCCGTAAAAGGAAAAGGTAACATCCTTATTCCCCTGAAAAATGGCGGCCACCAATTAATTTCAAGTGTCTACTACGTGCCTAATATGAAAAGCAACATTTTGAGTTTGGGTCAACTCTTAGAAAAAGGTTATGATTTTCATACGAAAAATTATATCCTTTTTCTTAGAGATGACAAAGGAAGATTAATTGCTAAGGCAAAAATGTCAAAGAATAGGATGTTTCCTATGAATATTCAAAACGATGTTGCAAAGTGTCTCAAGATATCTTACAAAGACACATCCTGGCTTTGGCATCTTCGTTTTGGGCACCTTAACTTTGGAGGACTAGAGTTATTATCCAAGAAGGAAATGGTGAGAGGCCTACCGTGCATCAGTCACCCTGATCAAGTTTGCGAAGGATGTTTACTTGGGAAACAGTTCAGGAAAAGCTTTCCAAAGGAGTCGACCACAAGAGCCCAGAAGCCACTCGAGCTCATTCATACTGATGTGTGCGGTCCAATAAAGCCAAGCTCTTTGGGTAAAAATAATTACTTCCTTCTCTTCATTGATGATTTTGCAAGGAAAACCTGGGTATATTTCTTGAAGCAGAAATCAGAAGTCTTTGGAGCATTCAAGAAGTTCAAAGCCGCTGTAGAAAATGAGAGTGGTTGCAAGATCAAAGTCATGAGATCTGATCGGGGAGGAGAATTCACTTCAAAGGAATTTCAAGAATTTTGTGAAGCCAATGGAATTCGTCGACCTTTGACAGTTCCAAGATCCCCTCAACAAAATGGTGTGGCGGAAAGAAAAAATCGAACTATCCTCAACATGGCTCGAAGCATGCTCAAAAGTAAGAAATTGCCTAAAGAGTTGTGGGCAGAAGCTGTAGCATGTGCCGTCTACCTATCCAATCGGTCTCCAACAAGAAGTGTGTGGGGAAAAACTCCGCAAGAAGCATGGAGTGGAAGAAAGCCAGGTATCTCCCATCTAAGAGTTTTTGGAAGCATAGCCCATGTACATGTACCAGATGAGAGGAGAACCAAACTTGACAACAAAAGTGAAAAGTTCATCTTCATCGGCTATGACACAAATTCAAAAGGCTATAAGCTGTATAATCCGAAAAATGGGAAGATGGTGATCAGTCGAGACGTGACGTTCGATGAAGAAGGAGAATGGGATTTTGGCCCGCATGCAAGTGATCTTCACTTCTTTCCTCAGTTTGAAGAAGATAATGAACAAACAATAATGGAGGAAGCAAGAGATGTTCAACAACAATCCACTACTCTACCTGCTTCACCAACATCAACCAATCATGGTAATTCACCAGCATCAACATCATCAAGTGGGAGTCCAAATGAGAGAGATGTTCCACGCACAAGGAGTTTACGTGAACTCTATGAGGTAGCTGAAAGACTTGATAATCCTACACTTTTCTGTCTCTTTGCTGATTGTGAACCAGTCGACTTCCAAGAAGCAGTACAAGATACTAAGTGGAGGAAAGCAATGGATGAAGAAATCGAAGCAATTCAGAAAAATGACACATGGGATCTCGCTATTCTTCCAGAAGGACACAAAGCCATCGGAGTCAAGTGGGTGTACAAGACAAAGAAAAATGCAAAAGGAGAGGTCGAAAGATACAAGGCAAGGTTAGTGGCAAAAGGCTATAGTCAAAGAGCCGGAATCGACTATGATGAGGTATTTGCACCTGTAGCTCGTTTGGAAACTATACGATTACTAATTTCTTTGGCAGCTCAAAACAAATGGAAGATTCAACAAATGGATGTGAAGTCTGCCTTCCTAAATGGAGTCCTTGAAGAAGAAGTATACATTCAGCAACCATCAGGCTATGAAATCAAAGGGCATGAAGACAAGGTTCTGAAGCTGAAGAAAGCCCTCTATGGGTTAAAACAAGCGCCAAGAGCATGGAATAGTCGCATCGACAAGTACTTTCAGGAGAACAACTTTATGAAGTGCCCTCATGAACATGCTCTCTACGTCAAAGTTAAAGATGGAGATATTTTGATTGTGTGCTTATATGTGGATGATCTAATCTTCACCGGAAGCAATCCAAGCATGTTTGAAGAGTTCAAGAGAGTAATGACTAAAGAATTCGAGATGACCGACATTGGGTTGATGGCATACTACTTAGGCATCGAAGTCAAGCAGAATGAAGAAGGCATTTTCATCTCCCAAGAAAGCTACACAAAGGAGATACTGAAAAAGTTCAAAATGAACGACTGCAAGCCCATAAGCACGCCAATGGAGTGTGGAGTCAAGCTAACCAAGCATGACAAAGGAGAAAGTGTAGATCCAACATTTTTCAAGAGTCTAGTTGGAAGCTTGCGCTACTTGACATGCACAAGACCAGACATTCTCTATGCCGTCGGATTAGTCAGTCGCTACATGGAGAATCCCACAACTACACATTTGAAGACGGCCAAAAGAATTCTTCGATACCTTAAAGGTACCGTGAACTTTGGCTTGTTCTATTCAAGTTATGATAACTACAAACTTGTTGGATACAGCGACAGTGATTGGGCAGGAGATTCTGACGATAGAAAAAGCACTACTGGATTTGTTTTCTTCATGGGAGGCACTGCATTCACATGGATGTCGAAGAAGCAACCGATTGTCACTCTCTCTACCTGCGAAGCTGAATACGTAGCTGCTACCTCATGTGTCTGTCATGCAATCTGGCTGAGAAACTTGCTGAAAGAATTAAGCATGCCACAAGAAGAGCCAACAGAGATATATGTCGACAACAAGTCTGCAATAGCTCTAGCAAAGAATCCGGTGCTCCACGACAGGAGCAAACACATAGATACCCGCTATCATTACATAAGAGAGTGCATTGCAAGAAAGGATGTGCAAGTGGAATACGTGAAGTCTCAAGATCAAGTCGCCGACATATTCACCAAGCCACTCAAACAAGAAGACTTTATCAGACTGAGGAACTCAATCGGCGTCACAAGACAAGATTAAGGGGGGATGTTGAATGGTAATCTTGTCTTGGCCCAAGACAATGGATCCAGCCCATGAGCCCAATGGATGATTCATGAAAATGCTAGAGAATTCTAGCAAAAACATGTAGATTGAATGCATGCATAAAATATCTAAGGTCTTTTGTAGAAAGACCTAGAATCTTGTAAAATTGTGTGGTTGTTAAGCATAAGCTAGAATGATCTAGCAATGTCCTATGTTGGCAAACCTCACCTATAAATAGGTGAGGTGCTAAACCAAGTATGTCAAGTGAGCAAGAAGAAAAACCAAGAGAGCAAGTAGTGAGAAGTGAGAAGAAGCAACAAAGCTTCTAAGAGTGTTTGAGTGTTTCCTCTTGTATTAAGTTTGTGAGTGAATAAAAATTTTGTGTAATACTTTGAGTGTTCTTTTTTCTCTTGCCTATCAAATTCCGCTGCGTCACAATCTTCTTTGTGAGATAAACATCTCCAAAGTAGTGAAGTCCTTTTTGAGCCCCAACAGGTGGAAGCTACATTTTGTTCTCCACGCACTTCGGACACTTGTTCATACCATTTTCAACTTCATAATTTACTCTTAAAAAAAAAACCTTTAACCTCGGCTTTTTATTTGAGTAGATTTCAGTTTTCACTCTTAAAATATATTTCCAAATAAGTTAAACATATGAATTTTCTCTCTGAGTAAGGATCTTTCTCTCAATGTTGAGAATTCTTCTCACTTTTACTGTGAGGCTTTTAATCTTGAGAAAATCCGGTAGTGCCAACCTTAGCTTTGTCTGGGTCGGTCTGTTTTCCCCTTTCTTTCTTCCTCTTCTCCTTTCCTGATTTCTACTATTTTTTCCTCCTAATTTGTTTACCGATATATACAATTCCTCTAACCTTGTGGATATCCCTTCTACTGGCTCATTCTTATTCCGGTCTTTATCCATGCATCCTATTGAGATCATGTGTAGAGCTTTGGTGTTTACACCGGCTCAGTTCTTTCCAACACCACCACTTTCTCCATGTTGTCTACCTTTACTGGCAGTATCGCTCGTGGGTTTCCATGACTTTATCTTGATAGTTGACTTCTCTTGATTAGTTTCCAACTATCCCATTTTTATGGCTGTGCTCAAGGAGCAAATCAAAGTTGGAAGGTACGATTGTTGAGGGGATGCTCGGCAATGAAAGAAGAATTTGATGGATCAAGTGGAACAGTGGAGGCGGAGACTACCGTAGAAGTTTCCAGATTCTGTTGTGTAGTTTTGGTCTTGGGCCTATTTGTTAATTGGCTCATTTTGTATTTTATTTTGGTTTTGGCCCATCTTTTGTTTGTTTAAATGTTTTACTTTGGCCTTTAGTTAGCTTGTAATGTTTGGTTGGAAGGGGTGCATATTGGAATTTCAGAGCCGACCTTATCGCACGTGTTCTTTGTTGATGATACTCTTTTGTTTTTTAGAGCTGATGTTAAAAATTGCAGGAATTTAATTTATGTTCTTGAGAGGTATTGTGAAGCTTCGGGGCAGAAAGTCAACTTGCAGAAATCAAGTGTTTATTTTGGGGCAAATGTTCGTAATGGGGTAGCTGCTGAGTTGAGGGGTATTCTTGACATGAATGTGGTGGATAATCAGGGTACTTATCTGGGTGTTCCGACCATTTGGGATAGCTCGAGGAAGCGGGGCCTAGCTTATGTGAAAGGTAGGATCTTGGGGAAGCTGCAAGGATGGAAGCAAAGAACTTTATCAAGAGCGGGTCGAGAAGTATTGATTAAGACTGTGGTCCAGGCTATTCCATCCTATCTGATGAATATTTTTAAATTTCTTGCAGTTGTTTGTCAGGAATTAGATGCTATGGTTACTCGGTTTTGGTGGGGAAGTTCAGAAGAGAAGCGGAAGATTCATTGAGCGTTTAAAGAGGTTTTAGGCCTGCCAAAGGATATGGGAGGTTTAGGATTCCGAAATTTTCAAGAATTCAATGATGCTTTACTTGCCAAACAGCGTTGGCGGTTAATTTCTGAACTGCATTCGTTGTGGGCTCGGGTTATCAAGGCCCGTTACTTCCTACATTGTTCGTTTTGGGAGGCTAAAAAATAAGGCAGGGCTTCGTGGGCTAGGACTAGTCTTCTAAATAGTAGGGAGCTAATTTGCAGTGGATCTCATTGGCAAATTATGTGGGGGGTCAGGATGTGCGGGTTTGGATGGACAGATGGTTACCATCTTTACCGACATGGCATCCCGTGCCGTGTGGAGATGTAGCGGTTACTACAAATTTGCGAGTTTGCTCTCTTATTGACCACTCTTCCTGTGAGTGGAACATTGATTTTCTGCAACCATTTCTGTCTATGGAAGATCAAGAGGCCATTCATGCTACGCCAATTGGAGATTTAAGGAGCAAGGACCGTTTAGTGTGGGCAACTAGCAGGAATGGTAAGTATTCGATTAAATCTGGGTATCGGTGGCTTCAATCTCAATCTTTAATTTCAAGAGATCACCGATTACCACGAGTTTGTTTTGTGCCTACAAAAGTATGGAAAGTAATCTGGCAGTTAGAGGTGCCTCCTAAAATTCGATGTTTCCTTTGGTTATCACTTCACCATGGATTACCAACTCAAGTTGCTATCTTCAATCACTGGGTGTCCTTGTCCTCTACCTGCCCAATTTGTTTTTGAGCTGATGAATCTGTTGAACATGTGTTCCTTACTTGTCCTTAGGTGGAGGGTGTTTGGTTTGAGGGTGGTCTAAATTATAAAGTTGATAGAGAGGGTATCTATTCATGGGTGCTTTGGTTGCAGGTGGTGTTATCTTTTAAATTGGGGGACTCGGTTGATAGGAATTGATTTCGGGCTTATGTTGCAGTCACTTGCTGGTTCATTTGGAAAGCTAGGTGTGATTTTGTGTTCAACCAAGTATCTCTTAATCCTTCTAAAGTGATTAATGCCATTTCTAATGTTGTGGCCTCCTATTCGAATGTGGTGAGGAGTGGCGGAGTTCGTAGCACTACGGTGCTAGCTCGGGAAGCCCAGACTGCTCGGCACGCCCAGCTTGATTGGTAGATTCCTCCCATTTCTCCTTTTACTAAAATCAATGTGGATGCTAGTTGGTCAATGAATACTAAATTGGGCTTTGTGGGAGTGATTGCTAGAGCCGACAGAGGAAGGTTTTTGGCAG
Source organism: Crataegus laevigata (assembly GCA_963580275.1). Lineage (NCBI taxonomy): Eukaryota > Viridiplantae > Streptophyta > Magnoliopsida > Rosales > Rosaceae > Crataegus > Crataegus laevigata. Next base: position 906,802 of record OY756939.1, read on the forward strand.
CTGCGAGGTATCCTATTGTGGCTCCTAATGTAGCTGCGGCTGAGGCGTTGGCGTTGTTACATAGATGTCAGTTGGGTGCCTCGCTAGGAGTGAGCTCTGCTATTCTCGAATCTGATTCTTTGGAAGCGATTTCTTGTCTTCGTGGTTCTCTTGATAATGGCAGTTGGGAGGCTTACCTAATCTTGGCTAGGGTTGATCGATTGAGTGGGGCTTTCCAGAACTGTCAATATTGCAGCGGATGCTTTTGCGTCGGCTGGTATTACGGAGATGTGTGATTTTGTTTGAATCGATAAGCCCCCATCTTCATTAGTTCATGTATTGAGCAGTGATGGTCTTCTGTGTCCTCACTAGTCTTGCTGTGGTGGTGTTTGGGGTGACACTTTTACTTGGTGGAAGTGTCCCCTTTCACTGCTTTGGTATTGGTCGTTTGTTTTGGGTGTTTGCCTCTTCGTAGGCTTTCTTGTATCTATTTGGCTTCTGTAGTGATAGCGGGTATCTATGTGCTTGCTCCTGTCGTGGAACACTGGATTCTTCGCTAGAGCTATTGCAGACTTCTTGTCGACATAGATCTCTGTTGGCTCTTCTTGTGGCATGCTTAATTCTTTCAGCAAGTTTCTCAACCAGATTGCATGACAGACACATGAGGTAGCAGCTACGTATTCAGCTTCGCAGGTAGAGAGAGTGACAATCGGTTGCTTCTTCGACATCCATGTGAATGCAGTGTCTCCCATGAAGAAAACAAATCCAGTAGTGCTTTTTCTATCGTCGGAATCTCTTGCCCAATCACTGTCGCTATATCCAACGAGTTTGTAGTTATCAGAACTTGAATAGAACAAGCCAAAGTTAACAGTACCTTTAAGGTATCGAAGAATTCTTTTGGCCGTCTTCAAATGTGTAGTGTGGGATTCTCTATGTAGCGGCTAACTAATCTGACGGCATAGAGAATGTCTGGTCTTGTGCATGTCAAGTAGCGCAAGCTTCCAACTAGACTCTTGAAAAATATTGGATCTACACTTTCTCCTTTGTCATGCTTGGTTAGCTTGACTCCACACTCCATTGGCATGCTTATAGGCTTGCAGTCGTCCATTTTGAACATTTTTAGTATCTCCTCTGTGTAGCTTTCTTGGGAGATGAAAATGCCTTCTTTATTCTGCTTGACTTCGATGCCTAGGTAGTATGCCATCAGCCCGATATTAGTCATCTCGAATTCTTTGGTCATCACTCTTTTGAACTCTTCAAACATGCTTGGATTACTTCCGGTGAAGATTAGATCATCCACATATAAGCACACAATCAGAATATCTCCGTCTTTGACTTTGACGTAGAGAGCATGTTCATGAGGGCACTTCATAAAGTTGTTCTCTTGAAAGTACTTGTCGATGCGACTATTCCATGCTCTTGGCGCTTGTTTTAACCCATAGAAGGCTTTCTTCAGCTTCAGAACCTTGTCTTCATGCCCTTTGATTTCATAGCCTGATGGTTGCTGAATGTAGACTTCTTCTTCAAGGACTCTATTTAGGAAGGCGAACTTCACATCCATTTGTTGAATCTTCCATTTGTTTTGAGCTGCCAAAGAAATTATTAATCATATAGTTTCCAAACGAGCTACAGGTGCAAATACCTCATCATAGTCGATTCCGGCTCTTTGACTATAACCCTTACCACTAGTCTCGCCTTGTATCTTTCGACCTCTCCATTGGCATTTTTCTTTGTCTTGTACACCCACTTGACTCGGATGGCTTTGTGTCCTTCCGGAAGAATAGCAAGATCCTATGTGTCATTTTTCTGAATTGCTTCGATTTCTTCATCCATTGCTTTCCTCCACTTAGTATCTTGTACTGCTTCTTGGAAGTCGACTGGTTCACAATCAGCAAAGAGACAGAAAAGTGTAGGATTATCAAGTCTTTCAGCTACCTTATAGAGTTCACGTAAACTCCTTGTGCGTGGAACATCTCTCTCATTTGAACTCCTACTTGATGATGTTGATGCTGGTGAATTACCATGATTGGTTGATGTTGGTGAAGCAGGTGGAGTAGTGGATTGTTGTTGAACATCTCTTGTTTGCTCCATTATTGTTTGTTCATTATCTTCTTCAAATTGAGGAAAGAAGTGAAGATCACCTACATGCGGGCCAAAATCTCATTCTCCTTCTTCATCGAACGTCACGTCTCGACTGATCACCGTCTTCCCATTTTTCGGATTATATAGCTTATAGCCTTTTGAATTTGTGTCATAACCGATGAAGATGAACTTCTCACTTTTGTCATCGAGTTTGGTTCTCCTCTCATCTAGTACATGTACATGGGTTATGCTTCCAAAAACTCTTAGATGAGAAATACCTGGTTTTCTTCCACTCTATGCTTCTTGCGGAGTCTTTCCCCACACACTTCTTGTTGGAGACCGATTGGATAGGTAGATGGCACATGCTACAGCTTCTGCCCACAACTCCTTAGGCAATTTCTTGCTTTTGACCATGCTTCGAGCCATGTCGAGGATAGTTCGATTTTTTTCTTTCCGCCACACCATTTTGTTGAGGGGATCTTGGAACTGTCAAAGGTCGACGAATTCCATTAGCTTCACAAAATTCTTGAAATTCCTTTGAAGTGAATTCTCCTCCTTGATCAGATCTCATGGCTTTGATCTTGCAACCACTCTCATTTTCTACAGCGGCTTTGAACTTCTTGAATGCTCCAAAGACTTCTGATTTCTTCTTCAAGAAATATACCCAAGTTTTCCTTGAAAAATCATCAATGAAGATAAGGAAATAATTATTTTTACCTAAAGAGCTTGGCTTTATTGGACCGCACACATCAGCATGAATGAGCTCGAGCGGCTTCTGGGCTCTTGTGGTCAACTCTTTTGGAAAGCTTTTCCTGAACTGTTTCCCAAGTAAACATCCTTCACAAACTTGATCAGGGTGACTGATGCACGGTAGGCCTCTCACCATTTCTTTCTTGGATAATAACTCCAGTCCTTCAAAGTTAAGATGCCCAAAACGAAGATGCCAAAGCCAGGATGTGTCTTTGTAAGATATCTTAAGACACTTTGCAACATCATTTTGAATATTCATAGGAAACATCCTATTCTTTGACATTTTCGCCTTAGCAATTAATCTTCCTTTGTCATCTCTAAGAAAAAGGATATAATTTTTCGTATGACAATCATAACCTTTTTCTAAGAGTTGACCCAAACTCAAAATGTTGCTTTTCAATATTAAGCACATAGTTGACATTTGAAATTATTTGATGACCGCCATTTTTCAGGGAAATAAGGATGTTACCTTTTCCTTTTACGGGTATTTTGGATTCGTCTCCAAAAGAAACGTTGCCACTCACCGATTCATTGAGCTCTACAAACATGCTTCTTCTTCCGCACATGTGGTTGCTGGCACCGGTATCAAGATACCATGTATAGTCTTGGTCTCCATCATTGTTTTTACATGCCAGTAGCACAACGCCATTCTCTTCTTTCTCTTCTTTCACATAATTGACCGTCTCATCAGGTCTGTTGCTTGGAGCTCTATATTCCCAAGCATAATGCCCATACTTTTGACAATTGTAGCATTGAACTTGAGATTTTTCATACCTCGAGTTTGAGCGCCCTCCTCCACGACCTTTAGTTGAGCTTTCTCCTATTTCGTAGTTGCTATGGTTGTTGAAGTTCCAACCACGTCCACATCCATGTCCACGCCCACGTTCGCGACCTCGGCCACGACCTCTTTCGTATTGGCTTCCCTCGTTGTTGAAGCTTTCTTCTTTCTTCTTTGGCTGAACATGCGTCTTAAGGAGCTGCTCATCATTCCCTTGCCTTTTCTTATGTTTTTCTTCATATGCTTGCAGTGAACCCATTAATTGCTTTATAGTAATTTCTTCCAAGTTTTTGGTTTCTTCAATCGTCACAACAATGTACTCAAATTTGGGGTCCAACGAGTGTAGTATCTTCTCCATAATTCTAACATCTTCCAATTTTTCACCATTTTTTTTAATTGATTAGAAACGGCTAAGACTCTTGAGAAATAATCAGAGATTGATTCAGACCCTTTCATTTGTAGAGATTCGAACTCACCTCTTAATACTTGAAGACAAACCTTTTTCACTTGTTCGGCTCCTTTGTAAGAGGTTTGAAGTTTCTCCCGTGCTTGCTTGGCGGAGGTTGCACTCGAGACCTTCTCAAAGCCATTGTCATCTAATGCTTGGTAGATGAGGTAGAGAGCCTTCTTGTCTCTCTTTCTTGAGTCTTTCAAACTCTCTTTCTGGGGTTGGGACAAAGTAGCTTCATCTTCTGGCTCAGTGTAGCCTTTCTCCACAACTTCCCAGACATCATGTGTTCCCAAAAGGGCCTTCATTTTGATACTCCAATTATCGAAGTTGTTGTTGAGCATTGAAACTTGGAAGGATGCCATTGCGTTGCTAGCCATGACTCTGATACCACTTTGTTGGGGCTTAAAAGGACTTCACTACTTTGGAGATGTTTATCTCACAAAGAAGATTGTGACGCAGCAGAATTTGATAAGCAAGAGAAAGAAAGAATACTCAAGTTAATTCACAAAATTTTTATTCACTCACACAAACTTAATACAAGAGGAAACACTCAAACACTCTTAGAAGCTTTGTTGCTTCTTCTCACTTCTCACTACTTGCTCTCTTTCTTAGTTCTTGCATCAGAACACACACACATACCTATATTTATAGGCATGCTTTGTCAACTTAAGTCATCACTAGAATTTTCTAGTGTATGATCACACTACACAAGTTTACAATCAGCTAGACCTTTTAGCATGCACACCAACAATCTTTTGCTAGAAATTTCTAGCACACTTCATGAGTTTTCTATGGGCTAGATCAATTCCTTGGGCCAAGAAACAAGATTATGATTCAACAGAGTGTTGCTTAAGAATCGATAAACCTTTACAAATTCTTCTTCCAGGTTGTCGATGAGTTTTCGCTGAGCCTTAGATTTTCCCATCATTAGCAGGCATCTCCTTCTTAAGATGACTCATTATGTAGGCATGAATCTTAGTAGCTCTAGCACGTTTTACAAATTCATTGATCTGCAATATACGGCATATATAGGTGAAGGGAATTAAACGTAATGCAAACAGGAAAAGCAACCAAGTCTTCTTTCGTCTATCAACCAAAACAAAATCAAGAAACATCGACATGAAACAGAATCTTACCCGGCGATCACATGCTTTCTTGGTATATCAACCAGATCTGATAGGAGGTCATCTTGTTCTTTTTCAAACAGTTCTTTGCCGATAGGACCAACAACTCCTTCGTTGACGGGCTTTGTTGTGCGGAAGCGTCAACCAAGTGTGAGTGAAAAATAAACCACAATAACTGACAAAAGATAAATGGAACAATACCAACAAGAACACCAAGATTTATACTGGTTCGGCAATGCCTACATCTAGTTTGGAGACGACGGAGTATTCCACTATAATCAATGAGAACATACAATAGTGTTTATCACTCAATTTCCCAAAGACCCGAATAACCCAAGCTCTCACACTTACAATAGGAAGAGAAAACCAAAAATACAAAGCAAGACAATTTGAGAAAATTCTTCTCTATGCCGAATGGCTTCTTGCTATTTTTCTTTCTTCCTTGTTGTTTTTGAGTTATGCCTACACCTCCTTTTATAGGCCAAAGAAAGTGGCTTCTCAAAGAAACCAATGGCCAAAGGCCTCTCATCAAGTCAAAAAGAATTAGGCATAAGTGCACCCATTTTTTGTTTCCCACATGTAGCATGCCAACTAACAATTTTGACCACAAAAGTAGCCGAAATCAATTGTTGGTTTTAGACTACTTTGTTTGAGTTCCCACATGTAGCATGCCAACCAACAATTTTTGACCACAAAAGTAGCCGAAATCAATTGTTGGTTTTAGACTACTTTGTTTGAGCCAATAATCAACAGGCTTATCATTGAATGAGCTGCAAAGCCATGAAGAAATAACAATATTTGATCAATCAATTATGCACCGGAAAAACAATCCCAAAGGATTAACAACTTCGAAAACAGAAAGCCTACCCAGTATAAACACGCACAACCTCTGGAGTATTCAAAACTTTTCCAAGCAACCACATCAATGCCCCCATAAACTCTCATCAGCTTCAGTGTGTGACGAAAAGTTAATAACTTGAAATTTACTTCCAACAAAAGTATAATGAATGCAACATAAACCAGAGGTACATCTCACCTGTTGAGTATCAACTTGATCAGCTTTATTCAAGACCACTCGAATCTTGTCATCATGACCATGCAGAGATGAAATTACACGTTTAAACTCATCGCTGATGTCGAGTTTATGAGGATCAAACAGAACTAGAATGACATCACATTTTGCTGCAAACCATGATATAGCACCAGTGAAATTGTAGCTCCTTTGTGTTCGTTGCTTTTCTCCAGATAGAACTCCAGGAGTGTCTACAAATGTAATTTCATCTAGCAACCATAACCATAGAAGAAAAAGGAAGATTAACACAATCCAAGAGGAAGATTATGGTGACAAAATCAGCAGAACTGCTATATAAATAGAAGATTCTAAAAAGTTAAAAACTTACTGCATGTGGCATTTGTGAACACTCAAATTTTGACAAAAATGCACCTCCGAAAGTTGTTAGACCACTGAAAGGCATGTCTGCATGAACAGCTATAGTATTTCCAGGACTACTCCTCTCATCGGGTCCAGACTGAGAACAGAAATGCAATCAACAACTAGAATTACCAAAACATTTAACATACAATATAAACCTCAGAAAGTACAAAGAAATTTTTAGAAGGAAACCAGGTGATCAGCAATTATACCATCACTACAACGAATCTATTGTTGAAAGGTAATCTTGTCTTGGCCCAAGACAATGGATCCAGCCCATGTTGAAAAGGCAACACAAGCCCAATGGATGATTCATGAAAATGCTAGAGAATTCTAGCAAAAGCATGTAGGTTGAATGCATGCATAAAATATCTAAGGTCTTTTGTAGAAAGACCTAGAATCTTGTAAAATTGTGTAGACATTAGGAAAAGCTAGAAAGATCTAGAAATAAGATAGGTGAGGTGCTAAACTATGTGATGTAACAAACAAGAGAGCAAGTAGTGAGAAGTGAGAGCAACCAACAAAGCTTCTAAGAGTGTTTGAGTGTTTCCTATTGTACTAATTTGTGAGTGAATAAAAATTTTGTGTAATACTTTGAGTGTTCTTTCTTTCTCTTGCCTATCAAATTCCGCTGCGTCACTCTTCTTTGTGAGATAAACATCTCCAAAGTAGTGAAGTCTTTTTTAAGGCCCAACATCTATCTGTATAGGTTCTGGGCCAATGTGAGCTTCTGTTCCAACAAGCGACCCTTCAACGCTGAGGTTGTCAATTAATAATTTCAAAAATAAAATAGAGATAACCAACCTGGATAGTTGCATCGTAACAAATGTTTAATAAATGTTGTTTTCCCAGTTGAATACTGACCCAAAAGCATGACCATGGGTTTAGAATCAATACGACTATTAGTCTGCAAAGAAATAAATCAGCCATAGGTTTACCAAATGTAGTATCTAAACGAAACAGTGCAAAGAAGAGCAAAAGGATATTTGATTCCCCAACACACTTTGAAGGATATACATCCAAACATATAGAAATCCACTCACCAACGATGGAGATGCAAAATCGTTGAAACGATATGCAAGTTCCAAGGGCTTTAGTTTCTCATTGTACAGACTCTTCAAGCCATCAACAATAGATGTCACAGCATTAAGAGGGAGCTGAAGAAAAATATTTTAAATAGTCGGGCAATAAGGAAAGAGAAGACATCCCTCCATTAATATGTAAAAACAAGTTGATCTATAGATGACAAAAGAGATAAAATATTTCAATCGAATAAGTAAAGAAACTCGTTAAGGAGATTGTTTAACTCATGAAAAAAAAAGGAATGACAAGCATAAAAATACAGCAGTATTCAATGGCACAATGGACATCTGAGCTTACTTTCTTTGCTGATTTTGAACCAAACCGCTGAACTGATGGTTGAAATTGAGCGGTTCCTACATCATTTCCAACGAAGACTTCAGTACAAAATTATAACAAGTATATTCCCAAAAAAAGTTGGATGGATTTTCTAACCATTTACTTCAACTCCATATGTTGTTAAACTCTTGGTTTTCGTTAGTACAGAATCGAGAAAATAATAAGTGAAAGTCACAATGTGAATGTATGTTATAAAGTCAAAAGGGAGGGAAAAGGAAGATACTCACAGCTACCAAATCATCCAAACCTTCTGTAACTGAGGTTTAATGTTTTCCCAATCAACTGGAATTGAAGATGAATAACTTGAGGAACAAAATGAATGAGACCTAGATAAAACGTATATGTTGGATTCTTCCACATTTACGAAAATAGAAAATACGATATTAAACAAACTTTCTTGCCTGTAGTTTTGAGGATGTCCGGGGTTAATTCATGGTCTTGTCCTAAAGAAATCATCTATCAAATTCAACCACAAATGAGGGAAAGATTCTGTGGCAATTTTCAATAGCCTAATACAGCATACACTAATAAAGAAATATATCCCAAAAATCCTGCAGAACCCGCATTGCAGTAACGAACTGCGAAAACCCTAAAAATCCCGGTCGTTTCGTGTCAGCAATCGCCCAAACCTTGAATGATAAATGAGAAAACAAAAAGTGAGTTCCAAACAATCATATGCCCTAATCCCAAATACAATCAATTTAGCTTCCAATACATATAGACCGAAGGGTTATAGAATTGTACTTTCCTAGTCGAAAATTATAGTTTTGGTACTACTTACGGAAAAGATAAAAGCATTTTCTCACAACCAAAATCACTTTTGACAATGACTGGCACAAAATTTAGAAGTGCTTCTGAGCAACTGTAACTTGCTTTCAAATAAGTACTTGGACTTCTAACAAAAATTTCACAGTATTTTTACTAAAAGCACTTATGAGCAGAAGTGATTTATGCATAAGCAATCCCTAAAACAAAGAAACTTTTTAGGCTGCTATCACAAATGAATGAAAACCTGCTTGAGTTCTTCTCAAGAAAGCTTCGACATGGCGAAGAACTTAGTGGCTTCGTTTCCAGTAATTCGGCCATGGCCATCTAATAAACAACCAGAACAACACAATCAACAGGCAACCGATCAAAAGTTCAAAACCAACATTTTGATTAAAAATTTGCGAAAGCTAAAAGTGGACACCATTTTTTTACCTGAATCAACCAAGTTGTACCACTCCTGGTAAATCTTCTGATGCTTTTTCAGGCACACACCGGTCCGACCCGATCCAATCTCCATTCGAACCAAAACAGGAGGAACTTTACTCAGAAATTTGAAAAACAGAGAGTGAGTGAGATTGTGAGTGTACTTTCTCCGCTTTTGTAACAGCATTTGGCGCTCGGGTTTTATTCCAAGGCAACGTGAAATGGCATCGCATTGGAATTGTGTGGGGCCAGCGTCGCTGTGGAACGTTACGGATGATTTTGAATGACTTTTAGCAGTTGGGCCGTGTGATAATCATGCTGATGGTTGGATGTTGAAAGCGGACCCTCGCGGGGATTAACAGGTTTCAATCGGGCCGTTGCAGTAATAGAGCACAGCATAGATGGTGGCCGCTTCCTTAGGGAATTCAGACTTATGGTAATATTTGTTTGGGTTAACGATTACGTAATTTTGAAGTTTTGAACTTTAAATTCGATCACCAAAAAATGCTAAGAGACTTTGTAATAAGTTTTTTTTTTCTTTTTTTTTATAAAGATTTTCTGTTATTCAGAGTTTGATGGCAATTTTGTATTAATGTTGTAAAATATTGTAATTGTAAGTGAGAACTCTTAGTTTTGATTATCGTTAAAGGCGAATTTGAACCACATTATTACTAGTCATTATGAGACTTAGGCTACTCCTTCACCTCTAATGTAAGTAATATTGTTTGATAAAAATATAAAATAAAATAAAAAGTTGGCAAAAATATATGGAGGATCCACTTTTGAGAGAATCTCTTTAGCATTCCTCTTCAAGCACCAACAAATTCTAAAGAGATTTTTTTTTTCTAGTGTGCCATAAACACAATCTAAAAACATTTAAATGTCATAATATAGGTGGTTGAATATTTGAAAAAAAAAATTCAACTACTTGCATTATTTATGACAATAATACAATAGGTGTAAGTATTACTGGCACACTGAAAAAATTTATTCAAATTCTAAAGCTATTTATTTTCACTTCAAAAAGAAAGAACTTGGACAGTAGTGTCAACAAACTCAATTCAAATATTCATCTTCACTTTGTAACTGATGTCTTAGGTTCGATTCTCGCCAGATGAGAATTTGAACAACATCATTATAGCTGACCTATTGTGAGGCTTTACTTCCATTAACAAAATAAAATGCAAGAAATCCTTTGTTTACATAAATATTAAACATGTGAGATACTATCCATCTCACTGTCTTTCGGCTCAAAATATGCAGCACCATCTCTGCACAAGAGTACAAGAATTTATATATCAGAAGTAATTCGTCGAAGATATTTTAAAATATCGAGAAGTTTGGCCGCAAAATTACCTTTGATCTGGACGGAGATTTTTCACATTCATTCGCATTGTTGAGATTGTTGCTTGGTTGTTGAGGCACAATTGGGAACTCTGATGCAATTTTCTTTTCTTCTTTCACTTTTTCAAATATGTAAGTAAAACCTTCACCAGATTTGGGGTCCTTTTCATCCCAATCCCCAAATTTGGGTATTGAAGATACTCTAGTATGCTGTCACAGTACAAATTTTGCACACTTTAGCAATGAATTCTATGTTCAAATATTTCTTTTAGTGTGACGATCACACTTTATGTGTTATAATAAGAATAGATTTGATATTTGTTGTTTCATGAATTAAAGAACACTGTCAATAAATAGATATCCACGTATTATAACGTTCACCGGATTATTACACTTTCTTTTCTTTTCATTAATTGTTAATATGATTAATAAACCTTATGCTATAAATAGTTGGATTCATTCCCTTCCCTATTGAATTTTTTTTTTACCAGTGTGTCGAGAATACAACTCGGTACATCAAGTGTCATAATACAATTGATTGGATTTTTTTTCAAGTTTTTAAAGAACGGTATAATGACAGTTGGTGTATCGTGCCGTGTTACAACACATTGAAAAATCTCTCTTCCCTCCCTTCCTCTCTCAATTTCCTCTTTTTCTTTCTCTCTACTGAGAAGGTAAAATAAGATAATGATGTGGTTTAATCTTCAGCATTTAAACAAGGAGGATAGAAAGAAAGAGAATCCAGATCCGTGCTATAATTAGACAGAAATATGAAGAAGGATAACTTACAGTATCGTGTTGACTAAGATTACTAGACTGATGAGTACTACCGTTACCGTTAGTACTTTTAGGTTTGCTCGGAGAATTGGAAATGCTATGACTACGAATGCTATGACTGCGACCACTCCCTGGCGAAGCCAGTCTGCTCTTTCTTTCCGACCTTGCACGGCGGTGTCTCGGTTGTTGCTGCAAGTGAGAATAATCGGAGTTGCTCCTTTCGCTACCAGACTCCGATCTGTAGCTCTTGAAGCTCCCTCCAGAAACCCTACGCTCATGCACAACGCCATTTGGCCGGTGCGCACCGTGGCTATTGTCTCCCTCAGTTTGGCGTACATTTTCGCTTGAGGTTCGTGGCTTGCTGCTCGAACACGTGGCGCTGTTAGGAGGTTGTGCGGCGGAGGACTCGAGCATGCCTTTGAAGGCCTCTGGTTTGTCTTCGGGGTCATTTGGGTTTCCTTTCACTCCATTTTTTCGAGCGGTCTCAAAACATGCAGTGTATGATATACTGTCATCCCTGTCCCAGTCCCCAAATTTTGGGACATGGGCTTTTTTCTGCGACAAAGTAATCTTTTTAATTAAGAAGGTTTCTTTGTTTTCAACAAAGCTAATAATATACAATAACAATTCGACTGTAGGTAAGTTTTCATATTATCCCCACGTAAAGAAAAGGAACTTGACTGAAAAACTTAATTGATGAGCTAACTAAAACTAAATATCAAACGACATATCGACTAAATATCAACGACATAATTATCAAAGACTGATGACAAATACAACATCACGACAGATCTTCAAAATGAGGACCTTAGAAAAGCATGACTCCAACCAACAAACACAAACATCTACATTTATCGTTTCAATCCCTTCATTACAGTATGAATTAATCAAATAAAAAATGGGTATTCCTTAAGAAAATGAAATAATGTACCAATCATCACAAACCCAGAGAGTATAGTATATATGCCCTAAAATCATAATATATATATGAAATAAATCATAATCAGTTTCTTCAAAAAATGAAAAAAAACACAGCTAGTGGCTATAAGTCAAATTCTAATACTGAAAAAAGCATAATATGCACTAAGAACTTCAATACTAAAAACAGAAAATGACTTACGGCCATTATATTGGGTGGATAAATTATTGCAGAAATAAGTCCTTAAAGAAGAACAAGAACAAGTGAAGGGGATGACGAAACTTAAAGAAGAAGGCCGATTGATATCCGATTCCTTGTTTTCAGAAAAAAATAATATTCCGTACGGGATTCGAGCACCAAGAAAGGTTGGGGACATGGACGTGCCTTAGAAAATTGCCCATCCGATGGCTACAAGGCTTTCTAAGCGTCTAAACCATTTCAAACTATTGACAAAGAGTGTATTAATTTGTTTGCTAGCTTACTATAAGTTCCAGTTTTTCATAAAAATCCTCCTATTGGTGAAAATTTTAAAAAACAAAGCAAACAAGAACAAGAGAACAAGCATATGCCATGGTTCCCATGAAAGTGAAGGTTATGCGCGTCCTCGTGCGCATCTTCTCTTTAATGTTGGAAATTTCACACAAGTTAAACATTATTATTTTGGGATGTGCTATCCACACAACTATGGACATTTTTTCATGGGAAAATGAAACTATAGTAAAGAAGAACAAAATAAGAAAAAATTTGTGGCTTTATTGAAAAGAACTCCTAAAGCAAGATATCAGATAAGGGAGGTTTAATAAAACACCCCCGGTACTGTTTACTTTTAACGAAAAACCGTTTTTTTACCTTTAACTGTCACTATTCACTATATCTTTAAAAGTGACTTTTCGTTAAAAGAGAAGTTTTCAAGCCATTTTCATTAGTTTTCCTATCAGATAACCAGAATTGGAAAAAAAAAATTACACAAAACCAAAAACTTGCTAAATGTCGACAGAAGCATTGCACTTTGTTTGTTGATTCTCCATGGCTTTAGATCTCTAACCCAACACCAAAATAAGCAAAACGTTTCCTTCTAATTAATTAATTGAAGGGATAAAAATGGTAAAATGCGACTGATATCATCATCGAAGGATAAGAGAGAACAGTAAATGAGAGTATACCTATACGGAAGAACCTGTGTTTTTTCTTAAGTGTTGATTAACGTGCATATTTTCAATTAGTGACACGTCACATGGTTTGTAATTGTGGTCTAAAAAGTTGGTCTATTTAGCATTATGAAATAAGCACGATAATCAACACTTAAGCAATAATTCAATAATCAACAATCATGTCACACGATTTATAAAGTTTGGTTTAAAAAGTTGGCCTTCATAGCATTACCCTATTAAAAATATTTGCGTCGTTGAGAGTATCAATCCTCCATCAGGGAAGGAAGTAACTGGACTCCCCCTCATATTGCCAATTGGTTTTATAGTGGAACTTCAATTTTCTTTATGTATCAAAGCAAACTATCCTCCGTGTTAAGCCCAATAGCCACATGTACTTCACGTCACCTGATTTGTATTGTCCACGTGTTAAACTTGAAAATCACCCCACATGAGGTGGCTTGTTAAGTATCAATCCAACATTGGGGAAATTAAGGACCTTGCACCTTGCATTTACTTATAAATAACTGGACTACTCTTTATATTCCAACTGGATCAAAATTTAAGGACTTTTTCTCCAATTTTCTCTAGCTATATAGAATATAAACTTTCTTCATGATATATATCATAGCATGTTGGTCATTTTTTGAAGCCCAACAACAACATATGTTCTATGTCATTGCTCAATAAATGTTGTTATTGTATTTCACTTGAGTGTTATCATACATGTATACGCGACGAGGCGTTCGAGAATGTAAAGTGTTGTCTCACATCGTAAACTAAGTTATGAAAATTTATAAGGCTTATAAATGTCGACCTCGAATCAAAATCTGGATATCGTCTTGTTTAGCAGCCATAGCAGAAGGGCCATTTGGATTGCAAAAATGGAGTGAAGCCACATTCAATCCCATGTGAACCCCAAAATTCATCCATGCGCTATTGTTCTCCAAATACGCCACTGCAAAAAAATGATGCCAGCAATTGATGTTGATAACAAGTACCAACGTTACAAAAACATTCTTATATTCTTGTTCAGAAAACAAATGAACTTTTAATAAAACTTTTGACGTGCTTCTAATAAAGTGATTATAGCGACACACTTAATGGCAAAAGTGATTTCTAAATAAGTATTTCCTTGAGCTTTCTAAATATTACTGTTCATAGAGTGAAAAGGCCCAATTCAAGCCCCAGGACTAAATTAAGCTTGTGAAGCTCACCAAGAAAGAACACAAGCCCACAGTCCAGTAGAAACAGGCGATCGAAGTAGCCGCGATACTTAAAACGCGAAAAACCGAAACAAAAATCTCTCAATTCGTGTCGTGTATCTCAAGAGCACCAAGCAAAAACACAAACGGCCATCTCCCTAAATTACCAATAGAATTTCTTTCGGATTCTTTACGTGAGAATTTAAAATTTGTGAATCGTGATATTATGCAATTATTTTTGCGAGATTATATTCACATCTCAAATTACTTCTTCCACACTTTTTTAATTTTTTAATATTTTTTTATCAAGTGTTAGTAGTGTGAAGAAAATATTAAAAAATTAAAAAGATGTGAGAGAAGTAATTTGGAGTGTGTGAATATAATCTTTCTTATTTTTTGTCAAAAATTATTTTTGTATTTAATTTTAAATAAAAAATTTAAATTAATTTTTAATCGGCACAGACACGATTTACAAATTTTTATTCCCCACAGAGAGGATCCGGATTTCCTAATTTATGCGCCACGGAAGCCGCCGGCCACTTTGCAAGACGACACAAATTACACGAAACATGAAAAAAATGCCATTTTTTCTCTTCACTCCCTCCCGCCCTCCCGCGGTTGACAATTTCACTTCACACCAACAGACTAATCGAAAAACCAAATTCCAATTTTGATTCCTTTTTTTTTTGTTGGGTTTGAATTCTCTGCAACAACCGCGCAGAATGGCGGCGCCGACTCTGTCTTCGACGGTGTTTGCAATCTCCGCCTTTTGCTCTTCTTCTTCTTCGTCTCTCAGAGCAAGGAGGAGCTTCAAGACTTCAGCTTTTTCATCTCGGAATCGTTTTCCATACAATCCCATTTCAGCTCGTCCGTCGATTTCCAGGTATGTTAATTTTCCACCTCTTCAAACGTCGAAAAATGGGATCTTAATTTTTGCGTTTTTTTTGGTATTTTATGTTATGAATTTCTGAAGTTTTGTTGTATGTGCTTTATGGATCTATGAACTGGATTCTAAATTCGAATTTGTGGGCTTTTATTCAATCGATAACAAAAATTGTGTAGAGTTCGAGCAACCACGCTGCGAGAAGATGAAGAGAAGGTGGTAGTGGAGGAGTCCTTTGAGTTCGAGGCTTCTACCTTTGATGAATTGAAAGCTAGCAGCGGGAATCTCTCTGAGAGTTCGTCTTCTAGTGCTTTTGAGATCTGGGTTATCAAGTGTGAACAATCCTTCAACATCTTCCTTACGGTAAATCTTGTACAGATGCAGAAGATGAAGCTTCTGCAATGGTGATATCAGAAAAGCACAGCATGTAAAGAGAGATAGAGAGGAAGAGAAAGCTTTGGAGAGAAGAAAACTATCAATGAATAATATCTCAATTGTATTGAAATTAATGAATATCTACAGTAACAATACAAGTCTATATATAGTTTTCCTTACACACTAAGTATTCTCTACTAACTGTTTTTAACAACCTAACAACCTATTGCTTAGCTTCTTGACACTTGTCATCATCTAGAGCCTTCATATCCTGACATTCCCCCGCAATCATATGCTGGGATGAGCCAAGCATAAGATTGGAACAATGATGATGAAACAAGGAATTGGACAAACCCTTGGTTAAGATGTCTGCAAACTGATCAGTGGAAGAAACATGATGAACATGAAGGTCTCCTCGGATAACCCGTTCCTGGACAAAATGATAGTCGATCTCGATATGCTTCACCCTGGAATGGAACACAGGATTAGAGGAAAGAGCAATAGCCGAGATATTATCACAATAGAGCACTGGAGCAACACCAAGAGGAATATGCAAATCAC
The DNA here is from genome assembly GCA_963580275.1 of Crataegus laevigata. Lineage (NCBI taxonomy): Eukaryota > Viridiplantae > Streptophyta > Magnoliopsida > Rosales > Rosaceae > Crataegus > Crataegus laevigata. The sequence goes on from OY756939.1 coordinate 923,220, forward strand.
AGAGCAGCTGCCTAATCCATGCCAATTCAGCTGCTGCAATGGCAAGAGCTCGATATTCTGCCTCTGTGGACGATCGAGAAACAGTATGTTGTTTCTTAGAGGCCCAAGAGATGGGACTGGAACCAAAATAAACAAGATACCCCGATGTAGACCTCCTATCATTTGGATCACCAGCCCAGTCAGCATCACTGTAAGCTTGCAAGTGCAAGGTGCCAGGTTGAAAATGCAGACCATAATGCAAAGTCCCACTAAGATACCTTAAGATCCGTTTGACAGCCACAACATGAGAATCCATTGGACTATGCATAAACTGACAACATTGATTGACTGAGAAAGCAATGTCAGGCCTAGTGAATGTTAAGTATTGCAAAGCACCCACTATACTGCGATATTAGTCAGAGCTGTGATAAGGAGTACCTTCAGATTTAAGCAACCTATGAAAAGGTAAACAAGGTGTGGCACAGGGTTTGGAATCCTGTAAATCAACCTTGTGAAGAAGATCTCGGATATACTTGGTCTGAGAAACAAAAAGACCGATAGACAAATAAGTGATTTCCAAGCCCAGAAAATAGTGTAACTGCCCCAGATCCTTCATATCAAATGCCTGTGTCAAGTCTTTAATAACAGCATCAATTAACTCAGAAGAACTCCCAGTGAGAATGATATCATCCACATATAATAAAAGAACCACAGTGCCAAGAGAAGAGTGTTGAACAAACAAAGAAGGATCGGCAAGGGAAGACTTAAAACCCAAACCAGGCAAATAGCTAGTAAATTTGTCATTCCAAGCTCGAGGAGCTTGCTTCAAGCCATACAAGGACTTGTTGAGCTTACAAACATAATGAGAAGGATGAACTGCACTGTGAAACCCTTGTGGCTGAGACATATAAACTTCTTCATGAAGATCACCATGCAAAAACGCATTTTTAACATCCAACTGCCTTAAGGACCAGTTAAACTGTGCAGCCAAGGCTAGGATTAACCGGACTGTAGTAGGCTTGACAACAGGACTGAAGGTCTCATTATAATCAATACCTTCTTCTTGATTGTAGCCTTTAGCTACTAAACGAGCCTTATATCTGGCGATAGAACCATCGGGATGCCTCTTGAGTCTATAAACCCACTTGCAACCCACTAAATTCTTATCTGGAGGCATGGGAACCAAGGTCCAAGTGTTTTGAGCATGCAAAGCATTCATTTCTTCTTCCATAGCAAGATTCCATTCAGGAACCTTAACAGCTGCCTTAAAAATTGTAGGTTCTGTAAGATCAATAGGAGACTGAACACTGACAGAGAAAGCCTTCTTCTTACTTATCCCACTTTTGGATCTAGTTTGCATAGGATGGAGATTCACAGTAGGAAGAGGAATGACAACTTGCAGATTTTCAGGGTGAAAATCTGGATCACTAGGGACAACAGACTGTGTAGATGGATCAGTAGGGGATAAAGGGATAGAAATAGATTCTGGAGCACTAGAAATAAGGGTATTGGAAAACTCTGAGGCAGTAGGGGGTGCAATAGATGATAACTCTGGTGCCCGAGAAGGGAAAGAAGAAGATGAAATGGGAAGTGATGCAACTGTGAGATTCTGTGAAGTGACCAATGGTGGAGTGTGTAATGCAGATGATGATGATGAAGGTTTGGGTGATGAAGAGACACCAACAGATTTAATGAGAGAAGAATAAGGAAAACTCTCCTCATCAAACAAGACATGCCTGGAAACAAGAATTTTACCAGAAACTGGATTAAGACATAAGTAACCCTTATATTGACCAGCATACCCAATAAAAACACATTGTGCAGTTTTTGGTTGTAACTTGGAAGAGTTGTAGGGTCTTAACAAAGGAAAACAGGCACAACCAAACACTCGAAGATGAGAAAGGGATGGGATGGTGCCAAACAAACAAGAAAAAGGAGAGGACATTTTTAAGGTTTGACAAGGCATCCTATTTATCAAATACACAGAAATGGCACAAGCATGAAACCAAAACTTGGAAGGTAAAGCAGCTGTTTGTAAAAGAGTAATGGCTGTCTCAAGAATGTGTCTGTGCTTTCGTTCAGCAAGACCATTCTGCTCTGGAGTATAGGGACAGGATTTTTGATGGATGACACCTTTATCAAGTAAGAACTGTGTAAATTTGTGACTTGTATACTCACCACCACCATCACTTTGAAACACTTTAAGAGTAGCAGAGAATTGAGTAACTAAGAAGTTATAAAAATGAACAAAGACACTGTAAACTTCACTTTTATTTACTAATGGGAAAATCCAGGTAAACCTGGTACATTCATCAACAAAGCTTACATAGTATTTGTAACCTTCAACTGAGACAGTAGAAGAATGCCCCCAAACATCACTATGTATCACTTCTAAGGGTTTTAGAACTTTATTTGCAGGAAAGACAAAAGGCAGTTTGGTTAACTTGCCAGCAAGACAATATGTACAAACAGAAGACACATGATCAACAGAAGTAGGGATGTTAGAGTGACTTAACATTGTAGAAACAACAATGTTGGATGGATGCCCTAATCGTTTGTGCCACAAATTTATTTTGACTTGTTGTCCCAAATAGTATGCTTGTTGCTGGAATGATGCAGTGTACTTTGTGCTTGAGAAAGAAGATGGTGTGGAACATGGAAGGGTATGGGATAAAGACCATCTCTACACAGTCCATGGAGGAGGATTGTCCCTGTGACCTTGTCCTGAATCCAAAAACAGAATTCATCACAAATGAATCTGCAGTTGTTGTCTTTACACAATCTATATATAGATAATAGATGTTGAGACAAATGAGGCACATGCAATATCTTCTTCAACTCAAATGCATAACGAGGAGTGTGCAAAGTATTGGAACCAATATGAGAGATTTTCAAACCTGTACCACTAGCTGTGGTGATTGTTTCATTGCCAGGAAATGGATCTGCCAGATTGATATTAGCAAGATCAGAGGTCATGTGGGAGGTAGCACCTGTGTCAGCCACCCAAAATGACTCTTGAGGTGCAGAAGGTTGATATGTAGTATGCATGGCAGTGAGATTAGAGGAAGGTGGCCTTCCTTGATAAGAGAAATTAGCCCGGTGATAACACTGAATAGCAGTATGACCAATCTTCCAACAAATCTGACATTGAACTCTGGAAGATGAAGAACCAGAGCTAGAATGTCGTTGAAAACAATCCGAAGCTAGATGACCCTTCTTGTTACAAATTTGACAGACAGGAATATCAAAGCCATGCTCAGGACAAGAAGACACATGAGGCTTGGGAGAGCCAAGAATTCCAGGACCATTATTAGGAGCACCATTGAATCTGACATGAGATGGAAAATTGTTGCGTCCTCGGCCTCGTCCTCGAAAACCAGATGTATGAAAGCCACCATTGTAATGAGAAGAACTAGAAGAACCAGTAAAACCTCCATTGTGATTTGAGAAATTGCCAGAGTGGGAACCATTAGAAGAGCCAGAAGGAGAAGGCTGGGGCGAAGAATATCCTCCAGAAGAACCTCCAGAAACATGACCGCCAAGCATTAGTGCTTTCCCTTTCCCAGTATTGGTTTGAGCAATCATTGCAGTAGCAAAACTCTCATAAATTGTACTATTCTCAATGGTAGCTTCTTCTGCCAATAATTGTGCTCTGAAATCTTTTAAGGAGATAACATTATCTCTGCCCCGAATAACCGTTCGAAAAGTATTATATTCAGCTGGTAAACCTTTGAGGGCTAAAATTACTACATCATCATCTTCAAAAGTAACACCCGCAGCTGATAAATGATCTCGAGCATCTTTAATGCGTTGAAGATATTGAGACACCGAATCAGCACCTTTCTTAATATTCTGCAACTCAGTTTTCATCTGGAAAATACTAGCCTTGGTGACAGTAGAAAATCTGTCCTTCAGGTTGATCCACATATCAGAAGAAGTCACACAGCCAATGATACAAGACATAGCAGTAGGAGACAGTGTGGCAATAATAAGTTGCATGAGAGCGCGATCATGCATCTTCCAGATTTGAAAATCATCAGTTTCAACACCTTCAAGCTCAGGATCTGTCTCAAAGCGAGGAGGACAACGCCGAGAGCCATCCACAAAACCAAGAATGCCATGACTTTCAAGTAACAAGTGTAATTGATAGTGCCAAACAAGATAGTTTGTATCATCTAACTTCACAGTAACAGATGTATGCACATTCGGAATGAGATTCGTAATCGGAGATTGCACAATTTGCAACTGAACAGACGTCACCATATTGGGATCACAATGTTAAAGAATTGAGAAGTGGCGTAAGAATTGAGATGTACACAACCGGGAAGAGACAGAAGCAGAGATCAGAATCAAGAAGAAAGAGCAAAGAATTTCAGAGCAAAGAGAGAGAAGTTTCAGTCAGACATTTCATCAAACACATGGCGAGCAGACGGCAGAAAGAAGCATATATACCAATTCCACAAAGAAGATAAACTGGCAGCACCAAAATCAGAAAGGAAAACAGATACCGATCATCAGAAAGAGGGCGCGGAAGCAGAAAAAGGAATCCTCAACTAGCGATGATACCATGTACAGATGCAGAAGATGAAGCTTCTGCAATGGTGATATCAGAAAAGCACAGCATGTAAAGAGAGATAGAGAGGAAGAGAAAGCTTTGGAGAGAAGAAAACTATCAATGAATAATATCTCAATTGTATTGAAATTAATGAATATCTACAGTAACAATACAAGTCTATATATAGTTTTCCTTACACACTAAGTATTCTCTACTAACTGTTTTTAACAACCTAACAACCTATTGCTTAGCTTCTTGACACTTGTCATCATCTAGAGCCTTCATATCCTGACAAATCTTTACTCATTGTCAAATTAATCCTTTTTCTGTGCTTGCCTAGTTCCAATGTCGTTGTCGAAGAAATGTTAATCATTTTTGTTGATTGTTTGGGGTTATGCTTATGAGCTTTTGTTTCTGGCAGTTGTTATTGATGTTTAGATTTTAATTCAGTTCTACTAATCATTCCAGGATACAGTCATAAAGGTACTTGATACTCTGTACAGCGACCGAGATTATGCAAGGTTCTTTGTACTGGAAACTATTGCAAGGGTTCCTTACTTCGGTGAGTGCTAAACTTTGTTTATTAATAATTTTGAATTTTCTGCAGTTCTCTAAAATAGTATTTGTAATGAGATGCAAAGAACCTCCTTTTCAAGCAAGAGGAAATCTTGAAATGATCGAGGACAAGTTATCAATTCATTTGATGGCAGTGTATGTCAAGAAATGTACATCCAATCATGCATGTCCTGACATACAACATAAATTGGCCCTATATTCTGTTAGAATTATGATTGATATGACATACAGAGCTGTGTCTTTGCATTATCATGTTTTGGAGGTCAAGATGATAGTGATGATTTCATGGAAGGATGTGCCTATATGTTCCTTTTAATTTTCTCTCAGATTGTGCGTATAACCTGTTTAGGAACATGTTCTTGTGTAGTTCTTTTCCCAATATTGTTGTCAACTGAGATTCCCAGTTGCAAGTTATAAGTCGTGTCCTTGCGGTATATCTGTGGCAGCTTTTATGTCTGTTCTGCACATGTATGAAAGTTTTGGTTGGTGGAGAAGGGCAGATTATCTGAAGGTGCATTTTGCTGAGAGCTGGAATGAGATGCACCATCTGCTTATCATGGAAGTAAGGATCTTCAATCTGTAATATCATCTACATGGTTTGCTTGATTTAACAATAGAATATGGATCTAATGCAGGAATTGGGAGGAAATGCTTGGTGGTTTGACTGCTTTCTTGCTCAGCACTTGCAGTCTTCTATTATTTTATGACGGCGCTTAGGTATTTAATAAGCCCAAGGATGGCTTGTAAGTATGAGTTTCTAATTTTTAATGTACTATAATTCCTCTGCTTTATTGTCCCTCTTGCCTCCCAGTGTCGTGTTTGCTGCATTTTCCTTAATGGTTACTAACGTAGAGGAATATCGTCTATTGAAATCAATATCAAGCCATTTTCAGGAGTAGACACATTTGGTCAGAATTTCGTTTTCTTAAAATCCCTTCCTAAATTTAACAACAGTTGCATTAACTTCTGTTTAAGTTTGTAAGTTCATCTTCAAATGACACTATAGAAATAGGTGATCGGAGAACTATATATCCTGCATCTTTAAATGCGTGTTTATTTATTTTGTTCAATGCTAGTGCAGATCACTTCTCTGAATGTGTAGAGAGCCATGCATATTCAACCTATGACAAGTTTATCAAGGCCCGAGGATGTATGATTTAGAGTTTTTCAGGACTTGATGCCTTAAAACCAAGAATTACAAAAAGGTGTTTGTTGGACCACATCGAATATTTTAAGCATTCAACATCCAAGTGATGATCTTAATTGATCAGTTGTACAATGCACCGTCTTACACTTACCTCAAATACAAATTCACTTATCTTGACGTGGTATTTTCTTCTGTTGTAGAGGATTTGAAAAAGATGCCTGCTCCTGAGGTTGCTGTGAAATACTACACTAGTGGTGACATGTACTTATTTGGTAAGCTTTGTCTATTTTTCAGTCTTTGTTTGTGTCCTGAAGGGCAATAATCGAAGAATTAACAATCCCTCCAAATTTTATGCAGATGAATTTCAAACTTCAAGACCTCCCAATTCTCGGAGGCCAAAAATAGGTAAGTCTTCAGATCTGATTTTTTTTATGGCAGTTCATAGATCGACATGCTAGGAGTTTGCTCATTTTTTATACTTCGTGTTAGTTTCCTGTCCTAAATTAGTCTCGCACAGCTTTGTACAATAACTTTAACATAAGCGGGAATAAGTTTATAATGATTGTGCGCATATTATGACCTAGTTTGCACTGCGCTTTTAATAATGTTTCTTTTTTCAGAGAACTTGTACGACACATTTCTGAACATAAGAGATGATGAAGCTGAACACTGTAAGACGATGAAGGCCTGCCAGATTCATGGGAAGCTCTCATCTCCTCACGCACGCACAGAAGACTCCTTAGAAGATGACTCTACCTGCGTTGTTCCTCAAACAGATTGTGAAGGTATCGTAGATTGCATAAAGAAATCCATCGCAACAACGCCAACAAAGGGATGGTTACTCGACAGAAGAGAAGAACAGGAAAATTAGGAATTAGGGAGTGGTGAAGGAAGTTTGTATACAGAAGAAAGATCATATAGTATAGATCTAATTACAAAAGAAGTACTTGGTTATTGAATGAAGATTGCTCTTCTAGGAGGGAAGGAACATTCCATGCATGGAATGATAGAACAGAACAGCCGACAACTACTATGGTTAGGCGGCCCAGTGAGACAGGGAAGAGCGAACGAAATGGTAGTCAACTTCTATGTGTTTAGAACAGGCGTGGAACCCAAGAAATGGCATCACTAGATTGCGTAGCAAGAAAGTCATAACAGTGGGTAGTAAAGGCGACTTCCTTGTACTTTGAGACTTTTAATTTTAATGATACAGTACAAACAAGTATTAAGTACGAAATGCCTCTGCAAATGAACAAGGTATAGTAGACCTCAAAGTGCCAAACTGTATTGGATAATGACTTTCATGCTACTATTACATCATCGTAGTAGTGTTTCGTGCCATAATTTTAGGATATCACCAACTCCTACCTCTGGCCCCACATTTTGGGAGCGAAAGCTGCATAGGGTCGGCCGTACGCAAAATTTTCTCCATGTCTCCATCAAGTCTAATCCCAGTTATAGAGAAATTTTTAGTTGTGACAGAAGCACAGATGATATATCACGTGTTTTTATACAAGTAGTGAAAAATTTTAATTATTTTTATGCAAGTGGTGAAAATTTTCAATTTTTAAGTTATTAACATTTTTAACACACGTAACCCATCATTTATATAAAAATATGTGGGGTGTGACGATTACACACAAAAATCTCTTCCAGTCCTGAGTCATCATCCGCCCACGCAGCCACCACCACAGCGCATCCCATACGAGATCCTCTTTCTCTTGCAATCTTAAATCCTAATATTCCTCTCTCTCTCTCTCTCTCTCTTCCTATAAGTACGGATCCTCCTCCTCCCCTTAGATTCTCAGAATCCCTCTCTCTCCTCCCTCTCGCTCTGATCATCCTAACAGAACCTCCGAATCCATTAAAATTTGAAATAATAAATCAATATTCTCTTCTTTTTGCTTTCACATTTTATTTGGCGCGAAAAAATAGGAGGCAGCGATGAAAATAGAGAGTGGAGAGCAGGAGATCTCCACGGAGTCGCAGGCGGCGGAGGTTCCGGAGATCGGAGACGAGAATGAGAGGTGCGGAGAGGCGTTCGTGCCGCCTCTGAACTTCGCGATGGTCGACAATGGCGTGTTTAGGTCCGGCTTCCCTCATTCCCCCAATTTCAGCTTCTTGAAATCCCTAGGCCTCCGTTCCGTCATGTGAGTCAAATTCCAGTAAACTTTGCTTCTGTTGATTAATCTAGCTTTAAATTTGGTTTTGGTTTGATTAGATTTGGGGAATCTGGACTGATCCTTGTTTTGATTGGGTTAGATATTTGTGCCCGGAGCCGTATCCGGTGGAGAACAAAGAGTTTTTGAGAGCAAATGGGATTAGGCTTTTCCAGTTTGGGATCGATGGCTCTCAGGTTTCGTTTTCTTTTGGATTTATTTTGCAGATATTATATTAATCTTGACATAATTACACTGCAATTTGTGTCTGGGGTTATGCTTGGATTTCTTGGAAGTTGGGATTGGAGAATAAGATTATAGTAATTGCTTTATAATCGTGTGTATTTTCAAATTGGGATGTTCTCTTCTCCGATGAAGAATGTAAAGTCCGCACCCACTAGTATGTGCGGGTGGTTAAGGAGGGACGTTATCATTGTTGATTAGTAGGCCGTTGGTCGTCTGTTGTACCAAATGATCGTAGATAAGATTTGAACTGCTTAGACAAAAGCCTGAATTTAGTAGAAATCATATGAGGGGTTGGGGAAAAAGGATTATTTTGTTGATATTATCGGATAGAAAATCGTTTTGGAGTGAAGAGTTTCGGGTTTGAGTCTATAGATTGTGGAAATAATCTTCACTTCATTAGCTCAAGTGGTAGTTGGATGAGGCTTTTTGGCCCTGCTGTGTCCCACTCCCACTATGTACTTGTGCAAGCCCTTTGCCCATATTTTTATTCCCACTATGAATTTATGATGCCCCTTTTCTGCCAAACCTCAGCTTTGCAAGAGAGACTAGTCACTAACATGAAATGGGGATGCCAAGGTGGCAGTGACCCAAACCTTTCACGCGTCGTTGTGGCTTGCCTTGCATGAATACTAAACTTGAACGGAACTGCAAGATAAAAGTCTGGAGCACCACTATATGCGTCTGCACATATATTTTAGGTGATTGATTGGCTTCCCCAACACCTGTGAATTGCATATTTATTCTTGCTTTATCTGTTGCTCTAAAAAATACATGAAAGCTAGGTGGTTAGACAAACAATATTGATAATCCGACTCAGTACTTGGATTTGTATGTATGGATTATTACTCGCTAATGATGTATTTTCCATTTTGAAGTAGCCGTCCACCTTTAGCCTTAGGTTGTTTTGCTTCCCCTGTGCTTTGTTGGTTTACTTTACCTATTTCAGTTGCCTTGTGTTTTGTCAGCTAGCAATGATTTTAGATTTTCATTGGCTTTTGCTTTGTACTCTGGCTTATTCAAAATGTGCCAATAAGTCCTCTGCTGTTCTCTCTTAAATGGCCATTCTTGGTTTTCAACTTTTCATCGATTGTTTTTTACTTTTCCAAATGTCAGTCTGCTGTTTCATTGGATTGTATTTTACTTTTCCAGATACCTGTCTTCTGATGATCAGATCTTGCTTTTGATCAACTTACCACCCTACACGTATTCGAAGATGCTTTAAAATGTTTCTCTATTAGTCTATTTACAGTAACTTCAATCTGGAAGACTTATTGACGGATATGTCTGAGCTCACTGATGTTTATAACTTAGGACTTTGCTTTGAGCTAGTTATAAATGATATCAGTTGATGTTTTCAGTCATGCACTAACATATTCGGTACAGGAACCTTACGTGAAAATCCCGGAGCACACAATTCGTGAAGCATTAAGAGTTGTCCTTGGTATCACTAACCCCCTTGAACTTAAAGCCTCTTTTTTGTTATTAATATTAGGCCACGGCTTGTTTGTTTTACGATTTGCTTATCGACTAGCTTGCCTGTGTACATGCCAGATGTAAGAAACCACCCACTCCTGATCCATTGCAAGCGAGGGAAGGTACTCTATGATTTCCCACTTTTGCGTTTTCTCAAACAATCTTGGGCTTCATCTTCCAACAACGAGTGTTTTTTGTTATTAATGTTGTGCAGCACCGGACGGGCTGTCTTGTGGGATGCTTAAGAAGATTGCAAAGATGGTGCCTGACCTCAATCTTTGATGAGTACCAGAGGTTTGCAGCTGCAAAAGCTCGAGTTTCAGATCAGAGGTTCATCGAAGCGTTTGATATTTCTAGCTTCAAGAACAGTCCAATTTCGTTTTCGTGTTCAAAGAGATAGCAGAATCATTATGCAGAGTGCAGAGTCATTCACTCCTCCCTGGAGAAGATCATTGAGTATTGAGAGAGAGAGAGCAAATACTCCAAGTCCCTGTCATCTTTTGGGTGTTTTTGTACATAAATATTAAATACAAAATTTAAATTTTGGATTTTCTATACATGTTTATACACTTATCAAACAATCCCTATTGTTTCGCATTTTAATGATATGCAAATCCATTTTTATGTAACGCAGCTTGTAACTTAGTTGTTTAAAAGTATTTCTCGTATTTTTGAGGTTCCGGATTCAATCGAATCAATCCCCCCTCCCCATATTACTTGTACATTTGAAGATTTGATCGAAGGGTATTAAACCCGGAACTCACATGATATGAGGCCTCAAAAAATCCTTCGCATATGGGAAATTAAATTGTTCCATCATAAAATAAAAATGGCACCAATCGGCTTATATCTGTTCATTTGATGCAACAAATTTATCAAAACGCGAGGTGTAGTGTACAACATAACGGGTAGACACGAATCAAGCACAAAAATTGTCGATTTAAAAATCTAGCCCAACCCGACTTGATTTGCCAAGTCTAACACAAGACGTGAGTGGTAGATTACTCTGGTAGTTATGAGTATGACAACCCTCTTCAAATCACTTGTCTCGGATTCAAACCGTTTTCTTAGGGGGTGTATTCAATTGGGATTTTGAGGGATTTTAATTCTTTTAATGAATCTAGGGGTATTCAATCAGGAATTTAAGTGATTCTCTGAAATTCAATGTGTATTCAATCAAGATTTCGAAAGAGTATTATTAAAATCCTCAGAAATCCAGGTGTATTCAATTAGGATTTTAAAGAAGTTTATAACATTCCAGGTATATTCAATTAGAATTTGATTTTAAAGAATTTGAAAAAGTTAAGGAATTTGAGGGAATTTGAGAGATTTTGTAGTGTATTTTAAACATCCACAAATCTCTTCTCTCCCCAAGAGATTTTGAGGGAATTGAATCAAAATTTTACATGGAATCTCTACAAATCAATTAGACTCCATAAAAATTCATGGATTTATAAATCCATCAAAATCTCTCAAATTCTCAATTGAATACACCCCCTTAATGTACATTATCATTTGCATTAAAAGTAAACGATACCCAAAGTAAGAAATATCGACGGTGGGAGATGAACGTGTCTGTGGGGCCCGCCTCAGATTATATTAAACCCCGCTAGAATTCATCTGCAGACACCTCCACTTCTCTAGGGTTTGAGCCATCGTAAAGGGCAAGAGTGAGAGACTGTTGAGTTCAGTGTTGCTTCGAGGTGCCTAGGGTTTTATCCTCTTCCTCCTCCTCCTCCGAGCATTTCTCCGATTGGATTTCCCATCACTCGGATTCAAACCATTTGCGTCAAAGATAGATGCTTTTCGAGCTTGTTCATTGGTAAGTGCCCCATTTCTCTCTCTCCATTTTTCGTTCAATTCTCGTCGAAAACAGTGAAAGATTGCTGCTTTGATTCTTCGTATCATCAATTTTGGATTATATATACACAAGATTTTGTGTATATAAGTGGGAGAGAGGGAGAGGGTTATATGGGGAAATCAGGGGGTAGGAAGAAGAAGGGAGCTTCGAACCAGGTCCCGAAGGGTGCGAATTCGACTCCGATTTCGAACGGTAGTGTTGATTTGGACTCTTCAATCCTTTTGAAAAGAGCCCACGAGCTCAAAGAACAAGGGAACAAGAGATTTCAGGGAAAGGACTATGTGGGTGCTCTGGACCAGTATGATAATGCTCTTAAGCTCACTCCCAAGAACCACCCCGACCGCGCGGTTTTCCATAGCAATAGGGCGGCTTGTTTGATGCAAATGAAGCCGATAGATTATGAGACTGTCATTGCTGAGTGCACCATGGCGCTCCAGGTGCAGCCCCGGTATGTCAGGGCTCTGCTTCGGAGGGCAAGGGCGCTGGAGGCAATAGGGAAGTATGAAATGGCGATGCAGGATGTTCAGGTGTTATTGGGTGCTGACCCGAATCACAGGGATGCTTTGGAGATTGCCCAGCGGTTGAGGATAGCGCTTGGGCTGCGTCAGGAGGTTCAGCTGGACCTCCAGAGCCGCCCGTCACCTGCTGCTCTCGGGGCTTCTGCTCTTCGCGGTGCTCCGGTTGGTGGGTTGGGGCCTTCTTTACCAGCCCGGCCGGTTCTAAAGAAGGCAGCTGCTTCAGCTGGGGGTTCTGGTATATCCCCAATTAATAGGACTGAGAAGCCACAAACAAGTTTACCGGCTGAGAATGGACCTGAGAACAAAACCCAAATGCCAAAGCTCACATTGAAGCCGTCCAATGGTCCTTCAAAATCTGCTAATCCAGGGAAGGGTATCCTGAAGGAGCCGTCGTCTTCATCAGTTTCACTGTCAATGAATGGGCAGCTTTCAGAGGCTGCAACTCGTTGGAGACCATTGAAGCTTGTTTATGATCATGACATAAGGCTTGCCCAAATGCCTGTGAATAGCAATTTCAGAGTGTTGAGGGAAGTTGTGACGAAGCGCTTTCCATCATCAAAGTCAGTTTTGGTCAAGTATAAGGATAATGATGGTGATCTGGTGACTATAACCTCTACAGCTGAACTTAGGTTGGCTGAGTCTTGTGCTGACAAGGTCATTTCAGAAGAGCCTGAAATAGATAAAGCTGACTCAATTGGGATGTTGAGATTGCATATTGTGGACGTGACTCCTGAACAGGAACCGCCTTTATTGGAAGAAGAGGAGGAAAAACCCGTAGAAAGCGAGGGTGTCAAGGAAGATGAAAGTAACTCTATCTCATCACTTGGTGAATCTGTTTTGGAGCCTGCTGATTATGAAACTGCTAAGTCAGAGAAAGAAGCTCCAAAGGAGAAACCAGGAGCTTCAGAAGATCCCGAGTGCAAGGAATTGGAGATGGATGACTGGTTGTTTGAGTTTTCTCAGCTTTTCCGCAGCCATGTTGGTATTGACCCAGACGCTCATCTTGATTTGCATGAACTTGGAATGGAGCTTTGTTCGGAGGCTCTTGAAGAGGCAGTTACTAGTGAAGAAGCTCAGAGTCTTTTTGACAAGGCTGCCTCAAAGTTCCAGGAGGTGGCGGCATTAGCGTTCTTTAATTGGGGAAATGTTTATATGTGTGCGGCAAGGAAGCGGATTCCCTTGGATGAGTCTGCTGGAAAGGAGGTTGTGGCAATGCAGCTTCAAACGGCTTATGAATGGGTCAGGGACAAATATTCCTTGGCCAGAGAGAAGTATGAGGAGGCACTTGTGATCAAGCCAGACTTTTACGAGGGGTTGCTGGCGCTGGGGCAGCAACAATTTGAAATGGCCAAACTTCATTGGTCATTTGCACTAGCTAGGAAAATAGATCTCTCGACATGTGATTCTACAGAAATGCTGACACTTTTTGACAGTGCAGAGGAGAAGATGAAAGTTGCAACTGAGATGTGGGAGAAGCTGGAGGAGCGGAGAGCAAAGGAACTGAAGGATCCAAGTGCAGCCAAGAGGGAAGAGTTGTTGAAAAAAAGGAAAAAACAAGGTACCGGGAATGAAGGTGAGGCATCTGGACATGGTGAGTTATCGGCAGATGAAGCTGCAGAACAGGCAGCTGTTATGAGATCACAGATCCATCTCTTCTGGGGTAACATGCTTTTTGAGCGATCCCAGGTCGAATGCAAATTAGGGCTGGATGGTTGGAAGAAAAACCTTGACGCTGCTGTTGAGCGCTTTAAGCTTGCTGGAGCTTCTGAGGGTGACATTTCAATGGTTCTGAAGAGTCATTTCTCCAATGTCGATAGAGTGGAAGGTGATGAGAAAAAGGTTCTAGGCAGTGACGCTTCTGTTGAAGCCAACAAAGACGATGATATTCTTTCAGGGAAGTAGGATCATTTATTTTAACAGTGGTTTCCACGAAAATCTTCATTCTTTGCGTGTTCATCGTGAGAATAACCGGAGAGAAGAGGCGTTGGTTTTCCGTACTGAATGTTGGAATTCTGGAATACTTTTTATTCAGTTTGAAACGGTCGGGTGCCGGAATATGCAGCTGTGTACCAAAACGATTTTGGGCAATGTTCTACACAATTTTCGCAATGTTGATGAGTTTTTAGTGTCGACTTTATGTGCGTAGGGTCTGATTATTGAGCTTTGCTGCTCCGATTCAGTGCAGCGTGGTGATCTATGAATGCAACCTCTGTTTTTATGATACGTGCATTGTCGGGTTTTAATTTCAGTTGTGAATGCACAATTCGTTCTCTCTTATCACTTTATCCGTGTTATCGCACCAATACCATGCGGTATTACTAATCCGCGTGTTATAATGTGGGTGAACAAATAGAATGAGAACCAACAATATCAACAATATATATTTGGCGCCTCCAACAACTCAGTACAAATTGAGTTCAAATCTTCCGTATTCATTTTGGTTGTGGCCTCTTTATAGAGTTTAGGTTTTAGGGCGATCAACAATATTTACTTAATCCATTGTTGTTATAAACTTAACATGTGTTAATTAATAATAAATGTCACACATAAAATGAGCGCAAAGATTTAATCCCGTACAAATTTAACAAATGAGGATGAGTTAACTTTGAAGAACATGGATCCTCAAAGATTAGGAATCTAATAATTTGTATTTTATATAGATAGATTTCAGCTACGAAAACAGTGGAGGAAAAAAGTTAAACCCTAACTTTCTCCTCCCCAACTTTATTTAGCACAAACGATAAAACCCAAGCCCTAATTTTGATTTGTTTTTGTCGTGTTCCATCGGACGGCTCTCAGAGCTCAGGCTGTTGCAACAGAGGTGGTTTCCCTGGCCTTCATAGCTTCAAATCTTGGCTCCTTGGCTTGGAATTTGAGGCCAGAATACAGCTTCATGTAATCATCAAACACAAATTTGGGATAAGTTGGGGTTTCCTCAGATTTCTTCTCCAGCAATGCCGGTGCCGGGCTGATAAACGCATCGTCGCCCGGGTTGTAGAACGAGGCTATCGACATTCTGGTTCCGTCCGACTGAGCTATCACCCGGTGCATTATACTCTTGTACTTCCCATTGGTGACCACCTGCATCAAATAATTATAGTCTAACATTTAGTAAACTTGATGGTAAAAGTAAAAATTATCTGTGTATGACGTCCTCTTTATTATAAAACGGTTGAGCGTTGAAATGTATCGGTAACATGTTTGTACGTTTTGTTGATGACAGTGATATTAATACATTATTGATGATACATCGGACGTCCGGTCAATAAGACATGGGTAATTGGTAATTTGGTTTACCTCAATCTGGTCACCTAAGTTGATGACAATGGAGTGGTGCATTGGGGGGACATCTACCCATTCACCATCCTTGAGGAGCTGGAGGCCGCTGACCTTGTCATCCTGGAAGAGCAGGATGATACCACCGGCATCGGTGTGAGCCCGGAGTCCCTTGATCAGGTCTGGCTTGGGACATGGAGGGTAGTTGCTGACCTTGGTCCCAAAATTCGGACCCTTGGATCCATAGAAAGCCTTCTTTAGATAGCCCTTCTCAAGTCCAAGATTCTCACACAGCAAGTCCAAAAGCTTCTCAGCTAGCTTCTCCAATTCCACTGCAAATTCCTTCATGGTCTTCCTGAAATATTGTTCAAAATATATACGAGAAATCAATATGATATTCTAATACAATCTAGTCTACAAAACGGAGATCTGAACTTAGGTAATTTTGTTGTAATTAGTGTGTGACCTGTAATCTTCCTCGAGATCAGGGATTTCGGAAATGTTTGAGGAAGGAAGGTGGCGCAAGAAGAAGGTGCTTTCCCAGTCCATGTCGTGGATTTCGGACTGGACAGCGTCGAGGCCTTTGGCTGCCACCATTTCCTTGAACCTTTGCTCCATGGTCTTCTTGTAGTGATCCTTGTTCATCTTCTCCACAGTGTCCAAAAGCTCAGTTGATATCCCATGGTTCACCAACTTCAGTTATTTATACACAAAACAAAGAGTTGTCATATTTCTACAGAAATTAAGGCAGTACCAAAAAAACTGCGCCACTAGGGCGGCGTATTTGTTTTCCGACTCTCATATGCTTAGAGACGGATTTACTCTAAGCACGCGAGGGACGGAGTTTTGTGCCTTGAGGAAGAAAAAAATATCCCAAAGCTTTGTTGGGTTACGTACCTCAAAGAAACCCCAGTTCTCACAAGCATCATTGATCTTCTCCAAGGTTGCTGCTCTCTCTTCACCATTGACAAGGCTCAAGTCAACAACTGGGAAAGTCGCCATTTCTCTTTGGATTGCTTTCTTTGTATTTCCTTCTCTCTCTAGTTTTCTCTCGCTTTCTCTCTCTTTCTCACAAGCTTAACCGGCCTTGGTTTGTATGCTCAGTTGTGGAGTACTTCCAGCTATGCTGCAATTTATAGGCTCTAAAGGAGTGGAGATCTGTAAATAGTTTGGATTTATTATATAACTTTTTATAATCGACTAATTCAATTTGAACGTGATTTTACCTAAACTCAATATCGGTTGATATTATTTTCCTTTTATAATTAGTGTGACAGCCCATCCCGAGAAATAATTATTGTAAATGTGAATTGGCAGAATTAACTTTGGACGTTGAGATACGTTTGTAGATTTAAACTAAAGTTTTGGTCCAATTACATAAATTCCTTTATTTTTGGGGCCAATGAGAAGTTGGGGAATTATTGGTTGTGATTGGTGGTGAGTTTTGGACCACTCACCTCACTTCTCTCTCACTCATGTGTACCCTCTCTGTCTATCTCTCAGATTTTCACACACACACACTCTCTCTCTCTCTCTCTCTCTCTCTCTCTCTCTCTCTCTCTCTCTCTCTCTCTCTCTCTCTTCCATTTCGTAATGACACACCCACACTCGAACATCCAGGTTCAGATCGAGAGGTTGGAAGTTACCATTACACTCCTGGAGACCAGACGAACACACTGGTACCCATTTCAGGTAAGAACTTGTTCGATATCACGTTGAAAACTCAAGCTCCGAGTTGAGCATTATTCATGAACTTTTGAATGGTTATGTTTTAGGACAATCCAAGCTCACAGCGAACTCTAGGAGGTTCTCACGAAGCTCGGAGTGCTTCATTGGCTCGGTTTTGACGTCGGGATCATGAGGTTTGAAGGTGGCCAGTTTTGGTAGGATTTTCCTGACGAGTTTTCGAGGGATTTGAAGCTCCAAAGAGGTATAACCTTCTTCCTGTCATGATTTGTGGCATTTTGGTGAAAATTTCGTGGAAAATGGTGCAAAAACGAGCTAGAAAAAGGCAGTTGCAGGTTTGCCCAGAATACGGCGTTGGCGACACTGTTCCGGCGTCTAGAGGTTGAAGGTCATGTGCCTGAGGCCGTGCCCTCCCCGGCGCGTGAGGGCACGTGAGCCATAGAAAAATTATTTTAAAAATTTTGGGATGTTCGTGATGTCGAGTAGATCACGTTGGTATATTCAAATACCAAAATTGAGCTATGTATGAGAAGTTATTTCCAAAGTTCCGACTATGTGCTTAAATAACGTTATTTCAGTTAATTCTCATATAGGCGAGACCTATCCCGAGGATGAACGTAGCCAGGCTAGGCGTGGGAGTTACGACTCGGCTACTTACCAGTGAGTGGGCTTTTGTTTTCCGTATATACCTATATATTGCTATTTTCCCAGAAAATGAAACTGAATGTTTAAATGATTTGAAATGTCATGCAAAATATCTATTTATTTTATTTATGCATTAGTGATTGCATATAATTATGATGTTACTGCGGATGCACATGTAAATGTCAGGTAAGTTTATGTAATGGTTATAATGAGAATGAGATTGAATGATGTGATGTGATGTGATGTGATGTGATGAGAGCTCATATACCTGCACCTAGATATTAGTGCTCCTGGCCAGAGTTAGGGGCACAATCTTTCACGTAATGTTCACCTTCTGCACCGCATGCTCGCTTTGGATCAAAGTTAGGTGCACAGTCCTGTCGTATAGACCACTATAAGTGGGTTCGACTCGTAAGTGACCCGCGAATTATTCGCACAGTCTTCGCGTGATTGTAGCACTAGAGCATATTTATTCTATATATAGTGATGTTATGCAAACTATTAGAGGTGGTATTGATTTATGTGCAGGATATATACATGATATGATGAGTTTGATTATGAGCTATATATATAGCCGAGGGCTGAGTTGATTACCTGGCATTCAATCACATTCACAGAGTTATGATTAGAGTTCAGTTGAGATACTTTAACATGGCATACATACATATTTCCAACATGATTTCGAGATTTATATATATGAGTATATACTTTATTTATGGGAAATTATACAGGTTTTACGGAGAGGAGTTATAACTTTTGAGAAAATAATAGTTTTGAAAAGATTTGTTTTTGCTCACTCACGCTTTTGTTTTTCACCCCTCCGGGTTCTAGGTAGCTAGTGTTCGTTGGTGGCATACGAGGATCTTCCAGACGTTCTAACAGAATTCACTCTTATGTAGGACACCCTTTGATGTTATTCGAACTTATTATTTCCTGCTTGACTGCATTTGACTTAGTATGCTCTGGTTTTGTATAAGCACTCTTAATTCTAGCACTAGCACACTATCTTAATTAGGATTGCTAGTGGCTTGGTTTTAATTTGTTCATATTCTTCTTATTCTTCTTGCTTCCGCACTGTGCACATGGTTACATCACGCTCACGTGACGGCCAGCACGCCCCACTTTTGGGTCGGGGTGTGTCAATTAGATATATGTATTTTTTTACTTATATATACTTTTTCTTTAATTAGTGTGTATTATTTTCCTTTACGTTGAATCTAAATACATGGTGTCTAAAAACAAATGCTCATAATCCTAAACATCATAAAATATTTTTTTCGATTGTTAATTCTGTTAAAATTATAAAGCTGCTAGGGTTTTGGATCACTAGGGTTTCTGAGATAATAGCAATGATAGTGTTATTTCACCTTGGACCTTCTTTACAGAGACTACTTAATTTATACAATAATACATGAGGCCAAACTAGGAAGTCAACTATGAATATTTACACATGATCTACAAGAATCAATCTACCCTATAATTAAGTAAGACTGGCAATCTTCCAAGATACTGTCGTTCAATACTCCCCCTCAAGGTGGAGTGTGAATGTCAATCACACCCATCTTGCCAAGTAAGGATCGAAACGCAGCATGTCCAAGTGGTTTGGTGAATATGTCGGCTAACTGTGCTCCAGTGCGAACATAAGCAGTTGTGATGATTCCTGATTGGATGCGTTCACGAACAACATGGCAGTCAATTTCTATATGCTTAGTACGCTCATGAAATACGGGATTGGCAGCGATATGTAGAGCTGCTTGATTGTCACAATAAAGCTTTGCTGGCATATGATGATCAACTCGTAGGTCAGCCAATAAATATTTCATCCATGTAAGTTCACATGTGGCAGAAGCCATAGCACGATATTCCGCTTCTGCTGAAGACCGAGAAACAGTTGTTTGTTTCTTAGTCTTCCAAGATACCAAGGCACCTCCAAGAAAGATACAGTAACCGGTGACAGACCTCCTCGTAATCGAGCATCGAGCCCAATCAGCATCACAATAACCAATCAACCGTAAGTCCCCCTTTGAAGGAAGTAAGAGTCCTTGTCCAGGGGCCCCCTTTAAGTATCGCAAGAGTCGATGAACTGCTTCTAAATGTGGTTTCCTTGGCTGTTGCATGTATTGACTGAGCACATGGACCGAGTATGAAATCTCGGGCCTGGTAATCGTAAGATAGATAAGTTTACCAACAAGTCTTCTATACTTCGAGGCATCATGAAGAACTTGACCCTCTGTTGGAGATAATTTTAAGTTTTCCTCCATGGGAAATTTTGCAGGTTTGGCACCAAGTAAACCAGCCTCATCAAGAATATCCAGCGTGTACTTTCGTTGAGATATGAAGATGCCCTGAGAAGACCGAGCCACTTCTACGCCAAGGAAGTACTTTAATGGTCCAAGATCCTTGATTC
The DNA here is from genome assembly GCA_963580275.1 of Crataegus laevigata. Lineage (NCBI taxonomy): Eukaryota > Viridiplantae > Streptophyta > Magnoliopsida > Rosales > Rosaceae > Crataegus > Crataegus laevigata. The sequence goes on from OY756939.1 coordinate 943,748, forward strand.
GAAAATGAGTGTGGAGGAATCGTTTAAGATCTTGAATAGCCACTTCATCATTGCCTGTAATGATCATATCATCGACGTAGATTAGTACAGCTGTGAATGATTGATCACGTACCTTGGTGAACAAGGAGTAGTCAGCCTTGGACTGTTGATATCCGGCTTGCTGTATGGCCGTGGAAAATTTGGAAAACCAGCTGCGAGAGGCTTGTTTGAGCCCGTAAAGAGACTTGTTGAGGCGGCATACATTATGCTCCCCCTGCCGACGAAGACCGGGAGGCAAGTGCATATAGACTTCTTCCCCAAGATCGCCATGTAGGAATGCATTTTGAACGTCCATCTGGTGAAGAGACCAAAGGCGAACAGAAGCAATGGCGAGAAGGCAACGAACAGTGATAAGCTTGGCAACAGGGGCGAAAGTTTCTGTATAGTCTATCCCTTCTCGTTGAGTAAAGCCCTTAGCAACAAGCCGAGCTTTATAACGATCAACAGAACCATCAGAGTGATATTTGATTTTATAGACCCATTTGCAACCAATGGCCCGATGACCGGGAGGAAGGCGAGTGAGGGTCCATGTGTTATTCTGTTCGAGAGCAAGGAGCTCGGATTGCATCGCAGCTTGCCACTGAGGATCACTTTGAGCCTGCTCAAAAGTGGTTGGTTCGACAAGAGTAGAAATGGCACAAGCAAAAGAGCGGTGGGAGGATGAGAGATGAGCATAAGAAACATAGTGAGATAAGGGATAGTGAGTACCTGACATGGAGGAAGAGGAAGCACCCGGAGCAAGCGATTGGACATGATATAAATGATATCCCTGGAGTCGCACAGAAGGTTTAAGTGGACGGTGGGAGTGGCGAGTGGCAAGGGGAAGTGGGGAAGGAGGTACGGATTCAGTGAGGGAGGGTGCTGGAGGAATAGTGGGAGCGGGAATGGACGGGTTAGGTGAAGGGGTTGGTGGACGATCGGTTGGTGATGGGGAAAGATCTAAAGGCAATGTACTAGGGGAATCAATGGTGGTAGTAGGAAGAGGTAAGACTAGACTATCAGGCTGATGGTCTGGGGGCTGAGAAGTGAATGGGAAATGATCTTCGTGAAAAACAACATCACGAGTGGTGAAAAATTTGTGAGTAGTGAGATCATAAACACGATAGCCTTTTTGACCAAGAGGATATCCAATAAAAATGCATTTGCGAGCACGTTGATCAAACTTATGTGTGGGGTTGAGGTTCGTGGCATAACATAAGCAACCAAAGACTCGAAGATGGGTAAAATCGGGAGGGGTATGGTGCAAGAGTTCAAAAGGTGTTTTGTGATGAAGAAGTGGTGTGGGAAGACGATTAATTAAGTAGCAAGCGGTTTGAACACTTTCCCCCCAAAAAGTTAAAGGCAAATTTGCTTGGAATCTAAGTGCACGTCCAACGTTTAAAAGGTGGCGATGTTTTCTTTCAACAACCCCATTTTGTTGGGGAGTTGAAGGACAAGATGTGTGGAACACAATACCCTTGCTATCAAAGAAAGATCGTAAAGAAGTAAATTCAGCCCCATTATCGGCTCTAATAGTTTTGACCATGCAACTAAATTGTGTTTGAACCCAAGCAAGAAAGGAACAAAGCAACCCTTGTGTTTCAGATTTGTAGCGCATAAAATGAATCCAAGTATAACGAGAAAAATCATCAACAATACTTAAAAAATATCGAGCCCCCGAATGGGAATTGACTCGATGAGGTCCCCAAATGTCACAATGAATTAAATCAAAAGGTGCTTTAGAGGAAATAAAACTGGATGGAAAAGATAAACGAGTTTGCTTAGCAAGAGGACAAACGTCACATGAATGGCTAGCATCAAACATGATGGTTGGAACTTGCTTGGTCAAAACTTGAAGAGGTCCGATAGATGGATGTCCTAAGCGTTGGTGCCAAAGGTTCGAGCGCCGGCTTATGTTGTGAGCAAAATGGGGGTTTTGTTCTGGCGACAAGTAATAAAGCCCATTATATCGCTTGCCCAGGCCAATCGTCCTCCTCGTATCCATGTCCTGTATCACACAAAAAGTGGGAAAGAAAATCACTATGCATTGTAGGGACTCGGTAAGTTTACTAACGGATAACAAAGAAACCCGAAAGTTAGGCACATGTAGCACTTCATCAAGCTTAATAAAAGGAGTAATTTGGACTGAACCAACAGATTCTATAATGGCCCTTCCCCCATTCGGCATTTGCACAGAATCAAGTATGGACAAGACTCGCTTATCTAGTAAATGAGATGAAGGGGAAATGTGATCCGTAGCCCCACTATCAATGATCCAATAGCATGTTTGATTGGATAAAACTGTAGGCATTTTGGACATAGATATACCTGCGGCATTGGCAAAATGTGGTGGATTACCATCAAGTTTGGCTTGCTTTATACCTGCGGCATTTGCTAAATGCTGTGGATTACCATCGAGTTTGACCTGCTTAAGCATCGCCATGATTTGGTTGTATTCGTCGGCAGTGAATTTCAGCCCGTCACTGGTGGTTCCCGTGTGGTGCTGATCACCAACTTTGGTGGCTGCATCAGTGACCTGCACTTGGTTTGCCGTGGGCTTCCTTTTGTTGGGAGGAATCATCTTCTTGCCATGATACTTGTGTCCCGGCGGAAAACCGTATAGGTAGAAGCACCGATCCACAGTGTGATACTTTTGATCACAGTACGAACATTTAAGTGATGAGTTCCCTGAGTTTCCTCGTTGTGCAGCAGGTTCCCTGTTGCTTGTCACATTCATAGCATGTAAATTATTATTATTACGAGTGAGAGATACCTCCACTTGCTTTTCTTGTTGTAGAACAAGAGAATACGCCTTCCTAGTGTCTGGTAGAGGTTGCATCAGCAATATTTGCCCACGCACTGCAGCATAAGACTCATTCAATCCCATTAGAAACTGCATCACCCTTTCCTTCTCGTCTCGCTCGTTAATTTTCTTCAAGCCACCACAAGTGCACGTTGGAGGCTCATGATAGGACGTCAATTCATCCCATAGTGCTTTCAGTTTCGTGTAATAAATCGAGATTGATTGTTGCTCCTGTCTGTGTTCAACGATCTCTCTCTTAATCTGGTAAACGCGTGAATCGTTTCCCTGAGAAAACCGATCACGCAAATCTGCCCACACATCTGCTGCTAATGTGTAGTAAGAAACGCTGCTTGCGATGTCTTCATGCACAGAGTTCAGGATCCATGCAAGAACCATATCATTGCATCGTTGCCACAATGCAAACCGTTTGTCTGTCTCAGCGGGGGGGTCAATGGTTCCATCGACCAAGCCCAGCTTGTCCTTCGCACTTAAACTGATGCGCATAGCACGGCTCCATGTGTTGTAGTTATCTCCCTGAAGAGGTTTTGAGACCAAAATATTCCCAGGTTGATCAGAAGGATGTAGTACGAATGGGTTCGAGATATCAGTGGTCATCTCTGTTAATTTTGTGTTGGCTGCTGGTTCACTCATGGTTGGCACTGTCTGTTTGGTGTTTGCGGAAGCGTTGGGTATTCAGAGTCACCAGAAACGGTGCTCTGATACCATGTTAAAATTATAAAGCTGCTAGGGTTTTGGATCACTAGGGTTTCTGAGATAATAGCAATGATAGTGTTATTTCACCTTGGACCTTCTTTACAGAGACTACTTAATTTATACAATAATACATGAGGCCAAACTAGGAAGTCAACTATGAATATTTACACATGATCTACAAGAATCAATCTACCCTATAATTAAGTAAGACTGGCAATCTTCCAAGATACTGTCGTTCAATAAATTCTTTACCATACATATTTTGATTTACTTTTTCATAACTACCATGCATATTTGAATTTAGGTAAAATGTGGAATGACGACCTATCTGATCTTAGTAAGATCCTTTTTATTTGGTGGCAAATGTGGAACGATAGGAATGATTTAGTGTTTAATCAGATAAAGCCAAACCCAATTCGCAGTTTTAAGGCTGTGACCGCTCTAGCTAAAAATTTCTTACTAGCTAATTCCAAAGTGAGGGTGGTAGGCCACCATAAGAATAACTGTGGAATCAGATGGTGTCTCCCGGATTCTGATTACCATAAAATAAATTTTGATGGCTCTGTGGTAGGTTCTTCTATTGCAGCAGGTTTTGTCATTAGAAACCATCGAGGTCAACCTTGCTTGGCGGGTTCGAGAAATCTGGGTCAGAACACAATTACAATTGCAGATGCTTTGGCTGCTAGCTAAGGACACTCTCTCGGTGGCCAGATCGCAGGGTTTAAAGAAGGTCAAGATTGAAGGGGATTTGAAGATTGTCATTGAGGCAATCACGGGAAAATGTAGCATTCCTTGGTGTATCCGTGCTATTGTTGAAGATATCAAATGGATGGCCTCTTCTTTTGACTCTATTACTTGGAAGCATATTTTAAGGGACACTAATTTTGTAGCTGATGCCATCACTTCGTGTGGGCATGGTTTAGATAACTTCCATGTTTGGATTGGCTAAGCGCCTCCGGCAGCTACTAGTGCCTTGTTGTTTGACTCTAGGGGCCTTGGGTGTTCCCTGGGTTTTTCCCTCTCTTAATGTTATTTTGCTTCTCAAAAAAAAAAAATATTGAGCTCGTTTGAAATTGTTTTTAAAATGACTGAAAACATTTTTGTTGAAATTGATTTTCATTAGAAGAATCACTAGATATGTGCTTCTTGCAGAAAACACTTTAAAGAGTCTTTCTAAGATTCACTTGAATTTTATTAAGGATTGATTTTAAAAACGTTTCATCGAAAATGCTTTTACTCATTTATAAGCACTTTCAAACAAGTTTATTATTGTATCTGAAAAATTATAAGAAAGGAATGAAACATTAGAAAATGAAATAAGATAAAAGAACAGGACTCGTGGGAGTATGTAAGCACGTCCTGACGGACCCCTACCAACTTGTCCTGAGGGCCTGAGGCTGTGGCCAATGGCCATAATCTATGCGCTGTTGAATCATCTTTCTTTTTTTTCTCGTCTTTTTACATGTTTATTTTTGTTATGGGGTTTCTGTATGTTACAGTTTCTGTGTATAAACTAGCTATTCTTCCAGACACGACCCACCCAAAGCCATGGCTACTTTTTCCCCATGCAAGCATACACCCGCCCTAGCTATCTGTCAACATTACTGTAATTTAATTTTACGGGAGCAGTACTTTTTCTTTTCAACGTTAAAAGAGATCACGAACCCCTCACTTGAATGATTAACAAGCTAGAATCACCCAACCATAAAGCCTGGAAATAGGAAAAGTGTCTCATGGGTGCACGAATTAATCATGCATGTCCCAAATTCCTTTGCTAATAAGTTGAGAGAGAGAGAGCACGCGCACATATGTTATTTTTTAATTACTGCTCGTCTGTCATGTCATTACGCGGTGCTGTCTTTTTATTTATATATATTACAACATATACATGTATTTATTAATTAATTTGTATTAGCTCTAGGTCTATGAAATATTGACTATACCTTTACTTATGTTGTAATATGTGAATTAATAATATTGTGAGTACATTCATTTGCCATGTTTTCTTTTTCTTAGTATTGGCAATTATAGCTTAAGCAGTAAAAATAAAACTAGTAAAAATAAAACTAAGGCATGCCACAAAAGGTATTGCTCATCATTCATCAAAAAAAGAGAAGTCGAAAAGCAAAAGAAAGTTGTGCGCAAATTAGTGAAAATCATTACCAAACAACATCTAGCTTTCGATCGATAACCTGCTAGTTAAACAATAGATTACAGGATTTAGAACTAGTACTTAGCAAATTAATTAATATCATTTGTTAAACGCATGGCTTGACTAGATTGCTTGCATGCATTGAGAAGGAATAGTAACATTGTGTATCTTCAAACAAAGAACACGTAACCAGAGGAGGTTTATAACTTTAATTAATCAATGAAAGATTCAACTCTCGTGTTAATTATTTATTATTTTTCTTATAATTTGAACTTCTTGAGCGTGGCTTCATATATGTCGGAGAGAGTGGGCTACTTAATTAGTAATTACTGGTGGTTGAAATTGGATGTGGTTGTTAATTTTCCCCTTCAAAAGATAAAACAAGTAGAAATTTTTTCTGGCACTCCGAAACACAAATATGTAACGTTCAACTTATACCATGAGTAATTGTTTTCTATTAATATACAATGTTTATGTTATTCACGAAATTGTTGATTGTCGAAATATCCGAAAAATCAATGATTGATACGAAAAGGAGTGAAATGCAAACTTCATCCTATATCGGCAAGATCTGAGAAAATCAATGAATATTGATTATGTATATTTATCGATTTGCTAAAAGAAATATGTTGAAACCCATTGCAAATTTCAAACTTTTAGACTTTTTTTTTTAATTTTTTCTCTAATTTCAACTAAATCTGAATGAGTTGAAACAATCATGCCATTGCAAATTCCATAATTTCCGTCCTAGGCAACCGATATCAATATTTACATGATATATCTATCGATATTTTCATAAATTTGTATATCGATATTTTCGTAAATTTGTATATCGATATTTTCACCTACATCGATATTTTAAATATTGAATATATTCTAGATGCAATACACATCAATCATGTTATTTCCCTTATTATAACACATTAAATAACACACCACATAACTTGTGCTTCAAATAACCCGGTAACCATCAAATTTTCTCCTAAAATCAAGAGGCTTTAAGATTCAACCAAAGACTAGAGAGAAAAGCCATGGGCTATGAAACATTGAAACTGATTTAGTTGACGAAGCCTTGGTCCTCTTTCTCCTCCATGACGGCTCCCATGTGACGTTATTTCACTCGAACTTATAATGTTCGTTTAGAAGTGTTTTTCAAATAGTTGAAAGTGTTTTGGTGAAAATATTTTTAAAACTAATTCTTGGTAAAAATATAAGTGAAACGTAATATTTGAAACCCAAAAACATTTTATCTAAAAGCGTTTTTACTTTTTAGTCATTTTAAAACACTTTCAAACGAGTCCTAAATTTATAGAATGTGAATTTATTTTTATTAATATACTCTAAATATGATACGCATCAACAATGTCCTATATTATAACAAATTAAATATATCTTACATATTACACTACATAACTTGTGTTTCAAGTAACCCAGTACTCTCCTAAAATCAAGGGGCTTTTAAGATTCAACCAGAGACTAGAGGAAAACTATGGGCTATGAAACTAATTTAAGTTGACGAAGTTTGGACCCCCTTTCTCCTCCAACGGTGGCTCCATATCAACTTTCAACATTCTGACCAATGAAAACCAGTCAGAGAAATCTCAGTTTTCAACTTTCGGTCTCTAAGTCACATGCATGATGTCGCTTAGTAAATGTGTCACTGCCACAACCTATTTATTCTTTGTTGGAATTAACCTAACATAACGACTTGTAAACCTGTCGTTTTATTCCTTCTGAAAGTTTGCGAGTCTCTCACTACCTTGTCATTTTGACCCAACCTTCACTTTAAATCATGTTTTCAGATTTCACTTTATCTCTAGCCACGCAAGTATCTTGAACGGAAAACTTACCAAACTTAAACGCAACAGTGAAACAGGACATAAAAAATGATTTAAAAGTCATGTTAAATCAAATAACTTTTAAAGGGCAATGTGAAACTCAGGACAATTTCAAAGGATAACATATTAGTTAAGCCTTAAGTATACGAGTCATCTTAGAAAATTGTTCTAAACCTGCACGACTGCATGCACCCCACAATATAGAAAGTTTGGTCTTATTTTAGTCGTTTAGTTCAAATATATGCTAATTGAACTTAATTACGCACAAACCACGTAACTAAAAAAGTGTAGAACTTATACATACATACATTCCTACATACATACATATATATATATATATATATATATATATATATATATATATATATATATATATATTGATCGAGCCAAGGATTCATGCATTTTCATTAAGGGAGAAAAGCAATGCACATGCATATACAACTGGAACATGATCCCTCTTCATATATCTATCTATGTGACGCTCACTTTGTTAGTTTTTGGATCAAGTTCCAAATTCCATGTATTTTTTCTTTGTTGGCTTTACCTATATATTGTCTTATAATCTTCACATTAGTAATGCAATTTCTTGGCTGGTTCATTTTGATGAAGTCATCATCCATGCATGCATGCATTCACACTCCACTAAAAATAATAGACAACTTTAGCAAATTCATAATTATATTTTTATGCTTGAGCAATAATACATGAATAATATATCTACACCCTCGAGATGTCCCTGGCATCTTGTTTGGGCCCAAAATAACATTTTGGGCCGAGGGAAGGTTTTCTCGGCCTAAAAGAGGGTTTACGTGGAACCCTAAGAACTAGGTAAGCCTAGGACGACAACTTTTCCTTAATTTAGGGTAAAAAACATGCCCTAAAACAAGGAAAAGAGAAAGCAAGAAAAGAGAAAGAAAATGGCTTCTTCACGTGACCCAACAAGAGAGGATTCAGATCCTATAAATACAGAAGCAATGGCAACGTGCAAGAGGCATCAAACACAACACACAAATCTGCCCTGCGCAAACCCTCTCAACACCTTTGAGAATTTTTACTTTCTTTTTCGCCTTCACATCTTCAGTTTGGATAAACAGCACTGTGAAGGCAACCGGTAAACACCTTCAGTTTGGATAAACAGCACTGTTGCCGTAGAACCAGCCGTCCGTGAAGCACCTTCAGTTTGGATAAACAGCACTGCGACAAGGTCGATTGGTTATTTATCCTAGTCTCGGCCGACGAAGGAGTCTTGAATCCCCGTCGACAGAGGTCATCTCACCAGCCGGCCCGGCGAAGTGAGGTGTTACTAATACCAAAGCTCGGTGCCTCGACGCCGAGTCGCTTTACGAGTACGTACTCACAAGAGGATCTCATAACTCAACACCGAGACGGCCGAACCACGTCTGTGGCCGAGGCCTTCGTCAGTTTTGAGTACCTCTGCACTTATACTCTAGTGTCGATTCGGCGTGGTCTCACCTTCATCAATACGGTGACCGTGGCCGAATTGGACGACCACAATTTGTGAATTTTGTAATTGGCAGCCTTGTCTTCAGGCTCTAGAACCTAAAGGCCGAGACACGTTCCTTTCTCGGCCGCAATCGCAAGATACAGAAGTTGGCCGCGCGCATCCATACCACATCAAGACAATTTACTTCTCGGCCGAAGCTCGGCCGACGAGTTGGCACGCCCCGCACACATTTGAAGGACAACAGTTAGACTACTATTCACTCGGCCTGCGCGCCACGTAGGCTAAGTAGTATTTGTAGCCAACATTTTGGCACGCCCAGTGGGACCCAGTGCTAAAACTACAAAGTTCATGCCCGTCGAGACTCGATCGCTCAAGAAAAGAGTAGGGATGGGAAAATCTAACACCACTCCAGTAGTCCGCAATACAGGATCCGAAAGCTCGTCACAAGCGGAAGTCCACGACGCCGCAACACCTAACTCACACCGAGAAAGAGAAGTCACTCTCGGTGAGCCACCTCATCACACTGGATTTCTCACAAAGGTTACAAAAGACAATCTGGTCGAGGGGATTGTGGAAGATTGTGATGAGGATGGGGGCGATGCTACGGACCCACCGTCCCGGTCGTTTTTCAAGAGACGATTGGACGAACAAGCTCGGAAGTTCGAACAAACCGTCGGCCGAGACGTACAGTCGGTACTAGACGAAGTACGACAACAAAGTGCCATGCAGACCAAGTTGTACGAATACTTGGTACACATCACACCAAACTTGGGGCCGACCGAACGACCGAGACCACCTTGGCCTAAAGATAATATAGCAACTGCATCAGTGGCCGAGGTCGGCCCTACTCGGTCTAGAACACTGGATCTAGAAAAAAAGAGCGGATCGACCAGTTCAACAACTGACTGCGGCCCCAGCATGCCCGCCGTGAATGCTGCAGAAATCCAGCGAATGATCGATTCGGCTTTGAAAAAAGGGCCGAAGTTCCCCAAATTCATCCATCCATACCCGGAGTTTGTGGAGCGTTTCGAGTACCCAAAGGGTTTTAGGATTCCAGACTTCAGTCTATTCGCAGGGGAGTCATCCTTGTCCTCTCTGGAACACGTGGCGCGCTTCACCGCGCAATGTGGAGATGCCAACAGTGATTATTATAAATTACGGTTGTTCAACTTCTCATTGACCGGTCCAGCGTTTGCGTGGTACATCAACCTTCCCTCGAATTCGATCCAAAATTGGGAGGAGTTGGTCGAAAAATTTCATGAGCAGTTCTATCGACCAGGGATGGAGATGTCGGTGTCTTCGCTGGCTAGGATGGCTCAAGCATCCGACGAGTTACCAATGGAATACCTAACAAGGTTTAAGTCGGCTCGAAATTGGTGCCGAGTACCTCTTCCAGAAGTAGAGTTCGTCAGAATTGCTCTTAATGGCCTCGACTTGGAATATAAGAAGAAGTTCCTAGGGGCGAACTTCCGTGATATGTACGAATTGGCCCAACACGTCGAGCAATACGAGTACTTACTCCGAGAAGAAAAGGTATCAGCATCTTCAGCTAGAGGGACCATATACAAGAATCCTTCGGTCAATTACGCCGAGACCGAAGGAGACGGCACTCAATATGCTAGTATAGATGCGGCTGAAATTATCATCGATAAGCCGTACATCTGTAAAGCTCTGGCTCATACTAAAGATGCCAAACCTCGCTTAGCCCCGGAAGACACAACGGCCAAAGCATCCAAAGTCTACACTTTTGACATCACCAAAGCCGATGCTATTTTCGATCAGTTGTTATCGGCTAAGATCATTAAGCTTCGGCCGGGGCATAACATCCCAAAGGCCGAAGAGCTGAAAGACAAGGTCTATTGCAAGTATCACAATTCAAGTAAGCATACGACCAATAATTGTGTGGTGTTTCGAGATACTATTCAGGGATGGATCGACAAAGGCAAGTTGAAATTTCCAGAAAAACAGATGGCTGTCGATGCTAATCCGTTCCCTGCGGCAACGGTTGGCATGGTAAACGCCCATTTACCAGGGGGCAAGGGCAAAGGAAAGGCCGAGTTCGTACGGCATATTCCGAAGCAAAACCCCCAGCCACGGCTTAAGATCAACCCAGCTTGTAAGAACTCCTCAACGGAAGAGACAGGGCCCACAATTGTCCAAGCCAAAGCAGAGGAGCCTGAGAACCCAAAGATATTGTGTAATCGCTGCAAAGTGCAAGTGGCCGTAACCAAGCCACAGGCCCAGCAATCTCAGGTAACGACGCCACAACAACTACGGCCGAATAGGGCAGAACCTCGATCAACGCCCGCAAGTGTCTCAACTCCGCCAAAAGCACCCGGTTTGGGTCAGCAACATAAAGTGTTCAATAGACTTGGACCCCAAATACAGGCCGGAGGGTCATCTTCGGTCAGGCGACGACTTAGCTTCGATACCCCGTTCCACAATAAGGATTACTACGCGCAAGGTTCCAGCGGTTCCGGTTCGGTAGCTAGGCCAAAAACATTCAAACCACCGGAGACACATGACCAGCGCTGGTACACGTACCACTCACCGACAGGCGTTTGCACCGCCCTGTCCAAATCTCAGAAGCGTCGTCGCCAAAGGATAGATTGCATGGCTCGCCGACAGGCAATTCAAGGTTCATCGATTCCCAAATGGCAACCTAAGGGTACAAACTTTGGAGACGAGCGTCCACTCCCGGCCATCATGACCGAGTTACTCGAAGGAAAGCAGGCTACGGCCCCTGACATCGAGACGGCCTTCGAAGAGTCCGGCAAGCGGATCAAGATCCTGCTCCGATCAGGAGAAATGAAGGCTCGTTTCGAGAAACTTCAACAAGAGTCGGGTATAAACCCTCATCCAACACCGACATCCGAACCACTGATCCAGATACGGCGGAATCTCCATCCTCCCTTTGTTGGCGAAGCCCTGCAGTATATGTTGGAATTCCATAAGACGCACTCCGCCAATGATTTATACGGCCTACCGAAAGAATGTCAGCAAGTCCTCGACTTAGCCTTGACTTCCCCAGATGCCGAGCAGATCATTCAAAAGACTACGGACCCGGCCATCAAGGCAAGATTCCAACATATACGGGAGGCTCAGGTGCTTGGTTTTGAGGTGGACCCATACACAGACCTACCACTCGCCGAGCTCCCCTTTTCCTTCGACGATCTGGGGATTTTAAGGTTTCATTTCGAAGTCTTCTCAGCAGTGGCGCTCTTCGGCCTCACGGCCGATGAACATGAACGGGTAAAACGCCTCGACGCGTATCTGGACACAAGGAATACTTTAATTGCGTATCATGAGCAAGGCCGTCAATCCGCAAATGCCTTTATCCCCAGTATGCTCACGGGTGACACCCAAGTCAAGGCGGCCCCGAACAACGAAGCACCAGTCACCGATGAGACAACGGATGCCTTCACCGAGACTACTCCAGAACGGGTAATTTCGGCTGACGCTCATTGCGCGATGGAACGCGACTTACTAGGCCCTTCTATCCTGGACAACATGGAAATCAGCATGGTCCACGTCTTACCCGCCGAGTTTCAAACAACGGCTCCCCAACTATCATTCCTGGACGGCGATGTCGTGGCCGAAGAAGCAACACAGGTCGAATTTGTCCACACCGAGGAAGGAACGGACAGCCAAATCGACACACTAGCGGCAGCTTTCGCTGAGTTGTTTCCCCGATCCCCCACTACCAATCTACAGCATCTGAAGCCGTTGTATGTCACGGCTCAGATTGAGGGCTACCCAGTTTCTAAGGTGTTCATCGATTGTGGGGCAACGGTCAATATCATGCCCGTTTCCGTCATGCGCGCTCTGGGACGGTCACACGATGAACTTATTCCATCAGGAATCACTATGAGCAGTTTCGTGGGTGACCGGTCCCAAACCAAGGGAGTTTTGCCTCTGGACGTAACCATAGCCAGTCGCAATCACATGACTGCATTCTTCATTGTGGATTCGAAGACTGAGTATAACGCTCTCCTTGGTCGTGATTGGATCCATCAGACTGGTTGTATTCCATCTTCCCTCTACCAAGTCCTCGTCTTCTGGGATGGCAAGTCGGTCATCGTCCACCCGGCCGATACACAGCCGTTTGAGACCAATATGATTCAAGCTCGTTACTACGATGATCACGTCGGCTACATCACCCTTCACGGTTTCAATGAGGAGGGCCGGCCGACGAAGATTTCTGTACAAAAGGCTATCGAGATAGCCGCCGAAACTGTTCACCAGGACTCGGCGAGACTCGACCTAGCCACTTTCTTCCCTACTATTGATGACTGACGACGACCATAACCGACGCCAGGCCGCAATCTCTTCAACCATGGAACGACTGCTGGCCCACTGGTATACAGTTTCCAGCCAACCATACTCCGGCGTTAATTTGGTCGAGTTTCTCGCCGAGGGAGACGATGGCCCGGTAGTATCTTTAGATAAGGTTCAGCCTGCACCGGCCGAACTCGAAGACCATCGGCCTCAGGTTAAGGACCCTTTGGAAGAGATCAATGTTGGGACGGCCGAGGAACCGCGGCCTTTATTTATCAGCGCTTTGTTGCCCCAACCCATGAAAACCGAGCTGTGTTATTTATTGAATGAATTCAAAGATTGTTTTGCTTGGAGTTATCACGAGATGCCTGGTTTAGACCGAACGCTCGTTGAGCACGAGTTACGCATTAAGCCCGGCTGTAAACCGTTTCGTCAGCCCCCTCGACGGTTCTCGACCGAAGTACAGCTTGGCATAAAGGATGAAATTGTTCGCCTTTTGAATGCCGGGTTCATTCGGACAGCCAGATATGTCGAATGGTTAGCAAACATAGTTCCTGTCCTCAAGAAGAACGGCGCTCTCCGCATTTGCATCGATTTCCGCAATTTAAATTTGGCAACCCCCAAGGATGAATACGCTATGCCAATGTCAGACCTCTTAATTGATGCGGCCGCCAGCCATGCCATTTTTTCATTTATGGATGGACATGCCGGCTATAATCAGATTTTCATCGCCGAGGCTGATGTCCACAAAACTGCTTTTCGATGCCCAGGGGCACTCGGCACGTATGAGTGGGTTGTTATGCCATTTGGCCTCAAGAATGCCGGCGCCACATACCAACGAGCCATGAATACCATCTTTCATGACCTCATCGGTACATCAGTCGAAGTATACATTGATGATGTTGTGGTCAAGTCCAAGCGTCGGGAGTCACACTTAGAGGACCTTCGCCAAACTTTCTTACGCATGCGCCAGCACAACCTCAAAATGAACCCAGCCAAGTGTGCTTTCGGCGTCTCGGCAGGAAATTTCTTGGGATTCTTAGTCCATCACCGCGGCATTGAGATTGACGAAAACAAGGCCCGCGCAATTATCAATGCGCCGGCCCCCAGGACTAAGAAACAATTACAGTCTCTGCTCGGTCAGGTCAATTTTCTCCGAAGGTTTATTGCCAATTCGGCAGGGAAAATGCGAGCTTTCTCCACTTTGCTAAAACTCAAGGACCACGACAAGTTTGCATGGGGTTCCGAGCACGACGACGCCTTCACCCAAATCAAGGTAGCCCTAACTGCCCCGCCTGTTCTTGGACCGCCCCGCCGTGGCAAACCTCTTAAGTTGTACATATCTGCGGCCGAAGAATCCATCGGCTGCCTTCTAGCACAAGACAACGATGCCGGCCGCGAGCAAGCCATTTTTTATCTCAGCCGCCACCTCAATACCCCCGAGATCAATTACACGGCTGTTGAGAAACTCTGTTTAGCATTGTTCTTTGCCGCCTCCAAGCTTCGGCATTACATGCTTCCATCCGTCACTCAAGTCATTGCCCAGACCGATGTCATCCGTTACATGCTCACTCGGCCAATCGTCAAAGGGCGAATCGGGAAATGGACCATGGCACTATCCGAGTTCAATTTACAGTATGTTCCTCAGAAGGCCGTCAAAGGCCAAGCTTTAGCTGACTTCCTGGCCCAACACCCGTCTCCATACGACTTTGGGGATAATGATCTCGAAATCGGCATGGTGGAAGCACGGGACAATTTCTGGATAATGTATTTCGATGGCTCCAGCACTTCCTTTTCGGCTGGCGTAGGCATTGTCATTCAGTCTCCCGAGCACCATCGATGGTATTTTTCTTTCAAACTGGACTTTGACTGCACCAATAATCAAGCCGAATACGAAGCTCTTGTCATTGGCCTCGGCATCCTTCATGACTTGCGAGCACCCCGCGTCCTGGTTTTCGGCGACTCTGAACTTGTCATTAACCAGCTCAATGGCATTTTTCGTTGCATGAGTTGCACTCTAGCTCCTTATCACATGGTCGCTAGCTATTTGGCCGAGTCTTTTGACCGTATCACATTCGAGCACGTCTCTCGGGTCCATAATGTCGACGCCGATGAATTGGCCCAAATCGCCTTCGGCGCGCAACTCATGGGGGGCAAACGAGGACGAGCGGTACCAGTCGTACGACGCTCATACCCGGCCTTGGTTAACCAACAAGTTATTACCCAGGATCATGTGATCCGAACACGAGTAATGTCATTACCATCGCTACTGGATCGAGGAGACCCCGTCGAGATCTGCGCAGTAGAAGCATTACCAGGTCCAGATGATTGGAGAGGCGCAATCATGCGATACCTTGATAATCCTGATGGAAAACACGAACGTAAGACGAAGGTTCATGCCACGAACTATGTGTCATACCAAAACGCTCTATATAGGAAGAGCGAGGACGGCTTACTGTTGTTGTGTCTCGGCCCTAAAGAGGCCGCACTAGCAATGACCGAAGTCCATGAAGGAATATGCGGAGCCCATCAATCCGGCCGGAAGATGCGTTGGTTGCTTCGCCGACACGGGTATTTCTGGCCGAATATCTTAAAAGACTGCATTGAGTACGCACGGGGATGTGTACAGTGTCAGATTCATGGCCCTATACAAAGGGCCCCGGCCGAATTATTGCATTCGGTCACCAAACCATGGCCGTTTAGGGGATGGGCCATGGATGTCATCGGCAAAATTACACCATCATCTGGCTCGGCAAAGCATGCCTGGATACTCGTAGCAACGGATTACTTTACCAAATGGGTTGAAGCAAAATCATACGCCGTATTGACATCCAAAGAATTGTGTGATTTTGTCGAAGAACATATCGTAACTCGATTCGGTGTGCCAGAAACAATCATAACAGATAACGGCACGATCTTCACATCTGGCCGATTCAAGGAATACACGATGAATCTCAAAATTCGTCTCGAGCAATCTTCACCGTATTACCCACAAGCCAATGGGCAGGCAGAAGCAAGTAACAAAGTTTTGATAGGGATTCTTGAAAAAATGGTGAGGGAACGACCGGGTATGTGGCATTTAAAGTTACATGAAGCGCTGTGGGCCTACCGAACGTCACCAAGAACAGCCACAGGAACGACGCCGTATGCATTGACCTATGGGCATGATGCCATGTTACCAGTCGAATTAAGTGTCAATTCACTACGAATGATAGAAAACAGCAGTCTGTTCGGTGATGAGTATGGTCAAGCCATGAGACAGGAGTTGGAAGACCTGGAAGGTGTCCGTCTTGACGCTTACAATTTATTAGTAGCGCAAAAGAAAATCGCCGAACGAGCGTACAATCAGCGTGTCAAACAAAAAACGTTCGGCGAAGGAGATTTGGTTTGGCAGACGGTTTTACCAGTTGGACTAAAAGACCCAAGGTTCGGCAAATGGTCGCCGAATTGGGAAGGACCGTTTGTTGTTTCTAAGGTTCTCGGCAAGGGGGCATATCATCTCAAAGATCGAGGTGGCTTAATGCATAAGTTGCCGATTAACGGAAAATTTTTGAAAAAATATTATCCGACCAACTGGGAAATGCGGGAGTAAACAAGTTTTTTTTTTATATATATAGAAAAAGAGGTTACAAAAAAGGTGAATTCACAATCATAAAAACTAAGGAAGATAAGCCGTGAGGGCTGCCTTCAGCTCATACCACCTTCCCTCCCCCAAAGTAATCTCGGCTTCCCGCATCCTCATCTCTGACTTCATCCGCGCAACCCGCCGGGCGCCGGCCGCAAGCTCCGTCAGCCTAGCCTTGTTAGCCTCAAATGTCGCTTCAAGAGATGAAGCGACATCCGACCGTTTACGTTGAAGCTCCGCAATCTGGTTATCAAGGGCCACCAGCTCAAGTTTTTTGGCCTTGATAACTTCAAGCTCCGGCCGGGCAGCCTCTTGGGCAGCCTCGTCAGCCTTCAGAACGTCGCCAGAACGGAGGGCGTTTTCAAAAATTGGGAAGAAGTCTCGAGTCTTCTCCAAAATCGAAGACAACTGAGCAACGGTGGCGTTGTCCAGATGACCTTCGGAAGCAAGAGCATTCAAGCACTCCCCAATAGTTTCAAGGTCGTTGTTCTGAAGGACCTCCAAGGCTGACAACGACAGAACATCGTGCAGCCGAGAGAAAGCCGGATGAACAGCAGCCTCGGCGGCAGATCTGGTTGGCGAGACAGAAGAGCCGGCTCCACCAGAGGCCGTGTAAAACAGAACGTCAAGTTCGGCCTGCCAGGAAGGCTGAAAACAAAAACGTGAGAATCATTCAAGGCAAATGTCAAGGAATTCTAAAGAATAGAGAAAACTCACAATGATTGGAGGGGCCTCTTGGGAGGGGTTGGTAGAATCTGCAACCGAAGGGGAAACCACCGGCGCTGTCGGCGTTTTAAGCTCGACAGCGGCCCTCTTTCCCTTGTCGATCACATGGGGATCGGCTAAAAGATTCTCGGCCGTTGGAGTTGGAAGAGGACAGCTTAGAATGTCACCATCATCCTAAGAAGATTGGTCGAAGATTGGTCAATACAAAAACTATGAAATCAGACAAGGAAACCAGTAGGAGATTCATACCTCTTCATCATCCAGAATGACCGACGTTCGCTTCGGATTTTTTGGGGGCGACTTGACGGCCAAAGGGGTCACCTGCTCCAATACAGGGCCGCCAGAGACTTTTTGGATTTTGGGGGACTCGACCCGCCGGACAGGTTCTGGTACGGCTTGAGAAGCAACAGACGCAGACGATGGCCGGGGTGCACCAATACGGATGCCTTTGGAAGCTTTGGCCGGCGCCTCCCGGTCTCGCTTCCCCGCCGAAGGTTTTGGGAACTTTGCCGGGCGGGGAGATTTATCGGCCGCTTCAACCTCTTGACGCGACCGTTTGCCTGACGGTTTGGTTTTGGCTACAGCAGCCGTGGCCGTTTTAGGAAGAACAATGGTCTTCTTCTTCTTGGCCACGACCACCGTAGCAACATCTGCCGGCTGGGATGCTCGGCCACCTAGAAAAAGACAAATAGTTAGAGATCCTCGACGAAGTTAAGCCACCAAAGGGCAAAAAAGGTTTTTGAGACAAAATAAGAAATAAGTACCGAAGAGTTTGGCGACTATGTCATCGACCGACGCGCCAAAAAAATCGTTTGTGTACGCCTCCCACCAGTCACCAAAAGTGTCGGTGCAAAGGGCTTCAGGGATGGCCGGCTTCAGACGAAACCTCTTGCACCTTTCCTGGAAGTCCGTCTCGGCGACTTCAAGATCCTTCCCAAGGGAGCCGGAGAGGCGTCCTCGGCCAAGAAGGGAACGGGAAGAAAGGAGGGGGACCGGGGCACCTTGGACGAAGCCAAGTTGCCGGGCAGTGAAATGGGGATGGTAAACTTCCCAGCTGGCTCGGCGTGCCTCGCAACCGAGAGGAAGATCGCGTGATAACACGAACGATCCCCAATGTTGGCGCAAAGTAGGATCCGTCTCTTCATCCCAGGCCTCAGATGGAAGACAGATCGATTGGGGGTAGTTCCGACGACGACATATCAAAAACTCGTCATCAGACAGCTCGGCCAGGCCAAAGAAGAACTTGAAAATTTCTTCGGCCCGGTGGGGAGGTATGGGTCGAGTCGCCAGCTGAGGACCGAGCGACTCAGCCGGATGGAAGGATGGAAGGTCAGGCCGAAGTGAAGTGAAGTAGACCTGCAGCCAGAGTTGGAAAATCCAGAGGGGCCCACTCTGCTGGGGGTCAATAGTGGCCGCAGTCGTCTCGGCCAAACAGCGGAACAGGTGGGCGAGAACGGCCGGACTCAGGGCCAAGGACTTGCCGCTCGCCAGGGCTTCGGCCACTGGCAGGTTCTCCACCAAGCATTTGTTTGACTTGGGACAACAAATAAATTTGTTGTACCAGTAGAAGAGGAAAGCTTCATGTTCCCCCTTCCTAGCCACTTCTTCCCCATGGCCGGCGAAATGCCAGTAAAGGGTATTATAGTTAAAGAAATTCTTGAATCGCTTCTGAATTTCTTCATTGGTGGAACTGGCGCCCTTCTTCTCCTCCTTCAAGGATTCGGCAGCCCGAACTTCAAGCCAGGCCTTCAGATCGAGTCTCTTCGGGTAGCCGGCGAGGGCAGCATTGATTGTAAGGCCAGAAGGGGAAGTCCCCAGAATGGCCGAAATGTCAAGGACGGTGGGGCCGGCCGGGCCAAAGGGTAGAACCATTGTGTTGGTGGCTGAGCACCAGAAGTTGAGGGCCGCCAGCAGCAGCTCTTTATCCATGGCAATTTCCACGGTGGAAAGCCAGATGGCATCATAAATGCCTAACTTCTTCCATTGAGCGCCATGGAACCCTGACATGCGCTCTACCCAGACTGGCCAGTTAGCCGGAGTTGAAGGCCAGGAGCCTTGGGGCTTGGCCGAATCCCACTTGGCCCAGTCAATCCCATGGAGCAGGGGGGCAAGACAATGGTTCTTGCATAAGTCGATGATGGAGGAAGGGACGGTTGCTCTGAAGACCGGTCCAAGCATCTGGTGACTGACGCTCAGATCATTTTCAAAGCGCATAGCTTTGACGGAAACCTTGTCGAGAATATCCTTGCACTTCTCGCATTCGGTGGTAAGCTTGGAAGATAGGGATGCCATTGGAGAAGATTGAAAAGTTGTAGAAGGAATTGGGAATTGACGGGATTCTTTGAGCGATGAAGATACGGGAGAAGAAAATCAAGAAAAGCTTGAGAATTTTGGGAGCGTAAAAGGATCAGTGAAAAAATTCTGGGTACTTATAGGCATTTGGGTAAGAAGATAGAGCGTTTGATTTTTAAATTCGGATAAAATCAATCGGGAAAAGCGCCAAGATTTTCCGAACAGTTGAAGGAATCCAGGTGAAAAGACCGAACATCCCACGCGTACATTATGATGCACGATTGCGTGTGGCGGCGAGTAATAGTGGAAAACGGTTCAGTAGCTGCGCGTGCTGTCGATAGGGTTGCTGAGAGCATTAGGGTGTCACACGTGGCAAGGAAAGTCAAGAGGCAGGAAAGGCAAGGGGCACCGATCATTCTCAAGATCAACGGCTTCAGAGATAGAGGCGTTCCCGCTCCTTCAAGGCCGGGCTCGGTCATGACCAGCGACCTCAGGAGCGAGGGGGCAAATGTTTGGGCCCAAAATAACATTTTGGGCCGAGGGAAGGTTTTCTCGGCCTAAAAGAGGGTTTACGTGGAACCCTAAGAACTAGGTAAGCCTAGGACGACAACTTTTCCTTAATTTAGGGTAAAAAACATGCCCTAAAACAAGGAAAAGAGAAAGCAAGAAAAGAGAAAGAAAATGGCTTCTTCACGTGACCCAACAAGAGAGGATTCAGATCCTATAAATACAGAAGCAATGGCAACGTGCAAGAGGCATCAAACACAACACACAAATCTGCCCTGCGCAAACCCTCTCAACACCTTTGAGAATTTTTACTTTCTTTTTCGCCTTCACATCTTCAGTTTGGATAAACAGCACTGTGAAGGCAACCGGTAAACACCTTCAGTTTGGATAAACAGCACTGTTGCCGTAGAACCAGCCGTCCGTGAAGCACCTTCAGTTTGGATAAACAGCACTGCGACAAGGTCGATTGGTTATTTATCCTAGTCTCGGCCGACGAAGGAGTCTTGAATCCCCGTCGACAGAGGTCATCTCACCAGCCGGCCCGGCGAAGTGAGGTGTTACTAATACCAAAGCTCGGTGCCTCGACGCCGAGTCGCTTTACGAGTACGTACTCACAAGAGGATCTCATAACTCAACACCGAGACGGCCGAACCACGTCTGTGGCCGAGGCCTTCGTCAGTTTTGAGTACCTCTGCACTTATACTCTAGTGTCGATTCGGCGTGGTCTCACCTTCATCAATACGGTGACCGTGGCCGAATTGGACGACCACAATTTGTGAATTTTGTAATTGGCAGCCTTGTCTTCAGGCTCTAGAACCTAAAGGCCGAGACACGTTCCTTTCTCGGCCGCAATCGCAAGATACAGAAGTTGGCCGCGCGCATCCATACCACATCAAGACAATTTACTTCTCGGCCGAAGCTCGGCCGACGAGTTGGCACGCCCCGCACACATTTGAAGGACAACAGTTAGACTACTATTCACTCGGCCTGCGCGCCACGTAGGCTAAGTAGTATTTGTAGCCAACACATCTCTAATCAGTACACAATGCTAGTGTTTTAAATTACTCACAAAACGTCTCATCATTAGTTTACGACAACTTTTTTTTGTGATTTTAGTTTCATATTCTTCATTCGGGCCATTTTAATAAATAACCAAGGACGTAAGATGGCAGTTGATTATTTTCTTATGTTGCACTTCAATTAATCTCAACTTATCTTTCATCATGTGTCAATTTAGTCGTATTTAATGGTGCATTACAGGAAATCATTTAGAAGTAAGAAACAAGTTATTAACAAAATTCCTATACATCACACATATATAATACGTACAAAAAGAAACAAGAAAGACTTTTTAGCCAAAATGGTCCATGAGATTAGCATAACGGAGATTTTCACATAAGGGCCAAGATGACTGACGATGGACAAATTCAGAAACTAGTTTTATCGATTTCAAATCTTAATGACCAAAGTGAAAAATTAAGCCAATTTTATAGACTATTTTAGTTAAACTGCCAATGAAAAATTAATACTAGATATATAAAAAGAGTTCGTAGGATCTGTCATTCTACAAGGTGAGAATTAAGAATATAAGATATGAGCTAGATTTTCAAAGAATAAGCATTATGGTTTTGAGAATCTAAGCAGCTTATTATAATAATTGGATCGGATCAATTAGATGAGATGGATTGAATTCCTTTCAGTTGGAGAATGATTTTCCTATTAGCACTCAACTAGCTAGCTAGTTGCTTATAATAAACAACAATTTACATTTATTTATGTAATTATTTTAGTCAATTCAGTTGTTTAATTGCTTTGGAATAATATGAATGAAATTTGTGAATAAGTAACGTTACTTACCCTACTGCATGTAAACTACTTTAATCGGCAAAAAGCATATTCATCATTCCACAAGAGGATAGAGAAAACCTACTTAATAAATTGCAGATTAACTGTCTCGTGTGCAGAATATTGAGTGCAACTAGTGTTACATCTCTTTCTCTTCGCAATCAGTGTTAAAATTATCGATACTGATATCAATATATAAATTTATGGAGATATTGATGAATATATTGATACTAATATTGCTATAGGTTGTTTTTGACAGAAATGATAAAAAATTGCTAAAAAACGTGGAAATATAAAATGAAATTACAGTTAATGTGATATGGCAGTTTGTCGATATTTAACCAACATGTTCAAGATATCAACGATATCTATCAATTTTAGCCAAAATTTAAGAGTTTCTCCAATAATATCAACTCTATCGAAAAAATTTCGAACACTACTCACAACATCACTTAATAAAAAATAGGGTGAAGTGCTCCGATTTAGACCCTGAACTATCACTTCAATGAAAATTAGGTCTCTGAATTATTTTTCCGTAAAATAAGTCCCTAAATTCATTAAAAATGCTAATTTCATCCCTACTATTATATTCAAAACTATTTAATCCAATTTTTCATCAACTTAAGTCACTTGATACACTTTAAAGTGTAATACCATCATTTTCTATCCCATAAGCCCTTAACATTTCATATAGGTTGCGAATCTAATACCATCATTTTCTATCCCATAAGCCCTTAACATTTCATATAGGTTGCGAATCTAACGTCTAATTTACCCTCCAAAGATAACTCCATACACTGTTTCTTTACAAAAAATTAACAATTTACCCTCCAATGTGTATCACATGCAAGTAACGTCACTTAAATTGGTAGAAAATTGAATATAGTAGTTTCGGATCTAATATTAGAAATGTAAGATTTTTATAATTCAATGACTGATTTTCTTAAGAAAAAAAAGTTTAAAGACTTAATTTTTACCCAAATGATAATTCTGAACCTAAATTTCCAGTGGATTCCAAAAAATACAAAAGTTATAGACACTGGTCATATGATAGACTTCTCAATCCCTACTTCCCTACCCAGCATTCTCAATTAAATCTATTGGTTGTCCATTACTCACATTTATGTTGTCATGCATGGCAACCTGTTACTCGGGATCCGATATATTACTATTTTTCTATGAACCCCACGTGTGAAAATCAAATGCACTCAATAAACGGTCTAAGCTTGGGGTTGCTAGTCTAAGAGTTCGTTTATACGTGTTTTTAAAATGATTGAAATACATTTTTGATAAACATATTTTAAAATTCAATCTTTAGTAAAAATGTAAATAAATTCTGAAAAAATTACTTAAAATGTTTTCTGGAAGAACCATGTGCTTCTTCGAGAAAGCATTTTAAGTGCTTTTGGAATCCAAAAATATTTTCTCTAAAAATACTTTTAATTATTTTAAAAGTACATCTAAACGAGCTATAAGATTTCTAATATGATGCAGTATATATCAGTTGATCACATATGTAATATATATAATTAAGTGGACCCTCGCTGAGGAGATTCTTTCTTCCTTGATCGTGCTAATATTTGACCGGTTGCTCTTTCGGTCATATGATTGAGAATTTGGATAAGTCATAGATGGGGTAGATCCACCATGCGATGTTATGGGCGACTAGATTAATATATATCAACAACAACAAAAATTTGACATCATCGAGATTGTGATCACTTTGCTTTGCCATGTGTATAATGTATTAATCAAACATTTTTCAAGTTCTTATGACATGTGAGTAGTATAAATGAAGTTCAATTATCAACAACTACATCATATAGTTTATAAAAGATAGTCTAAAAATTTGACATCACTAACATCATTCTAACTTGAAACATTTTCATGGATAAATGACGTGATAATAAGAGACATATAGATGTTTAGC
The DNA here is from genome assembly GCA_963580275.1 of Crataegus laevigata. Taxonomy (NCBI): domain Eukaryota; kingdom Viridiplantae; phylum Streptophyta; class Magnoliopsida; order Rosales; family Rosaceae; genus Crataegus; species Crataegus laevigata. Next base: position 967,941 of record OY756939.1, read on the forward strand.
TCTATTATTATTATACCATGAAAATACCCTATAGTTAATCATGTTGTCCAATATTATAATATGTAAATTAGTAACACCTTAGGATAATGAGATCATCATACTAAAACAAAAGCAATAGAAAAAAGAGTGTTTCTAAAACTAAGTACTTAAAATATAGGGTATGATCATATAGGGTTATATGATCACAAAGACGTACGGGTGATATGTCATGTGATTACATATATATACGTGTAGGAGAAATGTAGGATTACAAACGAAAGATTTTGAATACGGACACATATGTTATATGTCATTATACAAGTGCATGAATATTCAAAAAAAATATATAGCTACACATGTATATAAAATATATAATACACTGCACTGTATTCTGAGCACATTAGAAATCTCTCGTTGCAAACAAAGTCATAGGGAAAGCGTGCGAATAGAAATGTAGGGTTGCATTTGGATTTTAACTTCTTCTAGTTACCAGTCCTCTCTCTCTCTCTCTCTCTCTCTCTCTCTCTCTCTCTCTCTCTCTCTCTCTCTCTCATGCCAAAAACTGGAAAAGAATAAACCCAGAGCATTTTGAATGGATCAACATCGAACAAAAGTAGAAAGTGATCGAAATGGGATTTTATATTGCATGAAGAATATCTTTGTCCCGCTGCTTAAAAAAAGCACTACATTATTAATTGGAACCAATTGAAGAGGAAGCTTTCTCTTTTCTTTTCTCAAAAGTGGAATTTTGATGCCATTGATTGAATAATGTATACTTCACGAACTCGGAGCTTTCTCTTTGTCACGCTGCACTTCCATATAAAAAAGGACATGTAGATTGTGGATACCTTGCATGCACGCAACATCGAAAGATAGACGTTCGTTCATTTCACAGAACTCATCTCATCATATTCGTATCAGCAACTCATATCAGTGAGAGCAATTTGTATGATAAAACGTAAACCGTTAGAGTAACGTCATGTATCATCAATGTAAAGATACTTAGAAAGAAACTAACATATGTCCTTGTATTATTGACACGAGACAATTGTGTCATGCACAATGTTTTAAAAAGCGCTAGGCACTAAACACTAGGCGGGCAAAGACTTAGTGCCTAGGCGTCTAAGCGAACCTAGATTGCGCTAGACAGAGATTTTTAGAATAATGATCATACAAGTCCTTCTCCATAATCCATATAACGTATCTATGCTGTTCATGAATATGATGCCCATTTTTTATGTAAACTGTATATGTGAATCTTTTGATACATGTATGCCATGCAGATTGATATATCATGAGTTCTTTACTTATATTCTTGCTGAAGTGGAGTTGCTGATGCTTATACTTTTCTGCAATAGTGACCACTTTTTAAGCCACTGTATGATTAAGCTCTCTGACCTCTCTTGACTCACACACAAATGAAGCGCGCAGAATAATTTAGTAAACAAGGAATGCACGAACAAATTAATAACGACGACACACATAAAAAGGCACTTACTTTAAATATATATGTTTTTTCAATAAAAATATAAATAAAAAAGGGCATCTCTTTCGAATTGCTGGATTCAACTTGCGTGGTGCTAATCATAAGTCATTTAGGTAGTAAATTACTATTCATAAATAATAAGTTCCACCATTATTAACTTTTACACATTTTGACATAAAATCGCACATCTGTTATATATGCGCGCTAGCAAGTGATCGAGTTGGCAATAGTAAAGATGTTAGAGAAAACTAGTTGTTCAATGTTGGTTAGCTTCTCAGAATCTTGACATGGTATCAAAAGATAATCCCTCGACGATGAGTAGTAGTTTAATTTCGAGACAGTATCGTATTGAACTTATTAATAATGGCTTGTTGACAATTTGAATTTAAAGATTTTCTGCAACGCACATCAGAAGTACATATTTCAATTACACATAAAAACAATAGGTGTTAGATTGTTTGCTCTAACGCAATGTAATGACTATTGTTCTTATGTGTAACTTAAATATTTACTTTTTTATGCATATCGAAGTTAATTCATTGAATCCCCATCAGTGGTTTAGAACATGATCGAACCGAAGGACCTAGGCCCAACTTCATTTTGGGTTCAATCTATAACTTTATACGAAGGAGTACTCAACTTCATGTTGAGCAAGAAAGTTATCATTTGCTTTGTTCTGGTACACATTCTTAATAGGAAAAGCGGCATTGGACTTTTTTTGTAAAGGTTTGTAAAAAATAAAACACATTGAGCCCACATATAGGTTGATGGTGGTTGTAGTTGGTCCAAACCCACACCAAATGTTCTTCAAGATTCCACAAAAACCAGAGAAACAAAAGCCAACGTTTCAAGCTTTTTATTTTATTTTAATAACACTTAGTATTACGACCTAATAATATTTCTCTTCCGGCTTTGGTGAAAGGTCTTATATTCGATTTTCTCAAAAAGTGAATTTGAACCACATTATTATGGCTAACCCAATATGAGGCTTAGCTCACTCCTCTACCTGCTTAGTGTAGATATCATTTCCTAAAAAAAATAAAAAATAAAAAAATAAAAAGAAAGATGGCAATTGCTTTTGTTTTAACAAAAGCTTCCTTGTACATGCATTATGGTGCGATTTTGAAGATAATCAAACTCAGTATACAACGACTATGCTAACATGGCATTCTGGTACGATCGTGATGATATTTTTAGATAATCATGTATTATCACATGCACCTGTCATATTCTATTTTAACTAATAGAAGTATACTATTAGAAATTCAAACTTGTTATACAACGACATTCTAACATTTACTATTATTTAAGAAAGTTAAACTCATAATAGTGCTTAATTATTTTGACAACGTAAGATGCGTTCAACTCTAATCACCAAGTGCATGCATGCAGAAGAAACAATACTGGAAAAGAAAAAAAAAAAGGGTAAAAAATTACGCATTAAAATATACCCAAAAAATAAAAAATTTCATGGCAGCTTCATTGTACTTTTCAAGTTGCAGAAATATAGAGGTAATATAAACACTAAATAAATTCAAGAACCCCATATTGCATGTGAACAAATTGAATTGAATTTTCTAGTGATTGAAAATTCCACCATCAAAGTTTCAACACTGTTACGAATCTCGAGGCCTCCGCCCTCAAACAATCACATCAAATATTTTCTGGTTTTTTTGTTTTTTTCTTGATCATCCAATCAAATCCGACGATCACTAGAATATATCGAGAATCTCGAGGATCGAACGGTTGCAAAGGGGACAGGATCCACGATTCAACCACACCTCTCTCGAACACACCCTGCAAAATGTGTGCCCACATGGGATGAAAGCCGCGCCTTTTTTCCTTCCCATGCACACGCAGCACACCGAATCGTTCCCTATCCCTCCCTCCGCTGTTTTTTCGCTCAACGCCGTCGCGCCACTGCCAAACGCGTCGCACCCGTCCATCTCCGTCTCCTCAAGCAGCCTCATCAGCGACACTCTCATCGGCGTTCCCGGCGCTGTTGTTCCCGCGATTGCATTACCCGTGGGACCCACCGACCCCTCTCCCTCCGGATCATGCGGAGCCCGCAACTGTCGCTCGGCTGCCAGCGCGGCAGCCAAATTCATACCCGATCCGTGCGAAACCGGAGCCACGCAACCCGGATCCCAAATATTAACCGGTCCAGCCTGGCCCACAGTTAAAACCACTCCTTCTTGTAGCGGAATATTTTGCGGTCCTTGATCTTCCTCATCCTCTCTGGCGCCAATTGCCGACGTCCGTCCAAATCCCCAGGTGGCCCCACAGCATCCGAACACGCTCAGTCTCAGCCGTTGCTTGAAGCTCCGCCTGCCCACAACCCCCCTCGCTCCATCCGCGTCGTCCATTTGCTCTCTCAGAACCTCGAGGACCGTCCTTGCCGCCCTCTCCCTCCGCACGGCTTCCTGCAATATGAGACATAGTTGACTCATACTTCAACAAACGATTCAAAACCCGCCACAAAAACCCAAAAGAAGAAAGACAAATATTCGGAGAAAGAATTGTTTCTGAGAGAAAAAAGACGTACAGATTGGGATTAAATTGAGGGGTCCAAGTCCGACTCTGTCCATGAAGAACCCGTGAGCGTCTTCAAGAAACAGAACAAAAGCACTTTTGAGAAAAGCAGGACTGCAAAATTGGATTCGGCGGGATTCTGAAAACTGGGTTATGTAAAATGCGAGCTGAGCGCCAGCTCTGTCGTTGAAAAAGAGATTTTGGGGTTGATAAGGGGACAAAATAGGAGCAGCAGCAGAAGAAGAATGAAAAAAAGAAAGAAAGCAAAAATGATGGCTTATAGCAAGAAAGCAATGGATGGAAACAAAAACAAAGTAAATTAAAGCACAATGTCATAAACATAGTGCACTTGGTAAAGTTCGATACCATTTAGAGCTACAAGGTAATCATAAACTTGTTAATGCTCAAATACGTATACTTAGCAATTTAATCACAAAAGGGGGAAATTTATATTTCTATAAATAGAAATACTAATTGGATTTTTTCAAAAGTGAAACTCTCTACAATATCATTTTATTCAAAAATATTTTATAATATTAACACAAAAATTAACATTGATTATAACGTGACAAAAGATTTATAAAAAATCGTCTTATCATTTCTCTTAAATAAAATCTCTTATAAAATTGGAAGGCGACTTAGGGGAATTCGGTGTGAGTTCAATCATTATTAGATATGCGCATTGACGTGCCTACTAAAAGTTTGTCCCTCCACAAATAAAGCTCGTTGCATTGATTGCGCTTCAAAAGACACGTTTGCAATTGAGAACAACTTTGCCAAGCATATCATAGCTGATTAATAAGTAAATAATAATGCTGATTAGCCCCTTTGCTGGATGAAAATCATAACAAAGGCTAATGTAATAGTGTGATTAATAATTTAATAACGTGATTTCGCAACGTAGCGGGGCTCGCGCAACTCTGTATTGCTCGGACTCCGTTGGTTACATAGCATAAGTGGTCCCGCTCGACCATCGGTTATCATCTCTTAATTATAAGGATTATGGGCATTGATAGTGTTCTTAATTTTGTTAATCCTAGTGGTTTAGTTTGTAATTCCAGTGGTCAATATTCGTTGGCAACAATATATTTATAATATTCTTGTTAGCATTAGTCATCAATGATTGGTGAAATCCTCATCATTCAATACATAATTTTGTACGAAATTCATTTTCTACCAATTATATATTGGGTCTTTTGACATACGTGCAATGCCCTTCATATTTTTCTATTTATATATGACTGAGGATTCTCTCCGGATCCTCTTTGTAAGGATTCTGGAAATCCTTCAATCACGTCAGTTCATCGTATATCGTGTAGTCAGAAATTATTATAATTTTTTTATTTAAAATTAAATATAAATAGTACCTGATATGTTTTTAATTACACTCTACATGTTCCAAAGATCTCACAACACTTGTTATCCATCTATCAATTGTGTAAAGACAATAGATGTTGATTCATTTGTGATGATACTTTCTTTTGAGTTCAGGACAAATCCACAGGTACAATCATGATCAAGGGGCTATGTAGAAAGGGTTACTATCCTATTCCTTTCTACATACCAAAGAAGATATCACCTGCACTACCTCATAAGCACACATGTTGTCTAGCAAAACCTGTTAATACAAGCTTGTGGCATAAAAAGACGAGGACATACATTAAATGCCATTACTTCTGCCATTCTACATCAAAATAATATCCCTGCATCACTTGATACATGTCAATCAATGTGTACACCTTGTTTGGAAGGAAAGTTTACTAAGTTGCAGTTTAATTTTCTTGTAACCAAGTCTGTACAACCTCTAGAGGTCTTGCATAAGGATGTATGGGGACATGCCCCCTTGTTATCTCATGAAGGATTTAGGTATTATGTAACCTTCATAGATGAATGTACTTGATATACATGGGTTTTCCTTTTAAATAATAAATCATAAGTTTTTGCAACATTTGTGCACTTTTATGCCTATTTGGGTACTCAATTTTCTGCATAACCAAAAATCTTACAAAGTGATGGCGAGGGTGAATATGTAGGATCCAAGTTTCAACATTTCTTGTCACAAGAAGGCATGTTATGACACGCCCTGATCTCGATGTTCGAGGGACATCAGAGACGGACACGTGCTGGCCGACACCCGAAGGTGACGAAGCCACACTAATATGCATGAGAACCCTTAATAAGAATAAAATAATAAAAATTTAAATATAATGAATATGCAAATGAGGAACGTGTTCAGAGTATGCGACTAATCTAATACACTAAAAGGAATAATATAAAATTGAATGAACAAAGAATGGGTCCTACATTGAGAGGACTCAAAGATGCTGATGCGAAAGTGCCCTGATGTCAGGAACATCGAGAATCGTCGGATGAGAGGGGTGTACAGTGGTAGCGCCACGGTGCGCGTGATATGGGGAGGTTCGAGTTTCTTCCCTTGCTTTAGGGTTTGGGGAGCTCGCAGGGTCAAAGGGTGAAGGTGGTGAGTGGTGATTGTCTGAGAGTGTGTGTGTGTGTGTGTGTTGTTTCTCTGGGAGGGAAGGGTGCATCGAGGGGGAAGGATAGAGTGAGGTCCGAGAGGGAGAATGATAGAAATGAAACAGAGAGAGGGAGAAAGGGAGACTTGGGCCTCGGGAGACAAAGCCAAAACAAATGTCCCCACGGGCACACACATTAAGACCCAAAAATAATTTTTAAAATAAAAATCCCAAACTTAGTGAAATTACAAAACTACGCATTAGTTCCGTAAATTCATGGACGGGTTGTTACAATCTACCTCCATTAATTAAAATTTCGTCCCGAAATTTAAAATAACTTGCTACATTGAAAAACTCGAAAATAGAAGAAGAAAATATATGTGTAAAGAAGAAATCCAGTCAGAGCAGTTACACAAAAAGGGAAAATGCCACATCGCCCACGATTGGGTTACAATGATTCCATCTTTTGTGCCTTCAGGCTCATACCTTCTTCCTTAGTCACTGTAAAAGTGGAAACATACTTTATAAGGATAAAAAGTCGAAAATATTTATTGATGTAGGGTCAAAATATGTACGTAAAGTACGATAACGTCAAAAAAGATATGTACTAACATACAGGTCGAAAAACTCGTACTGAAAGTCAAAATCGAAAAACGAAAGTGGGTATCGCCCAAACATACGTAACGTCATTTACTACGAGAAAAGTTGTCTTTGGGTCGAGCCCCAACAATGACTACTTAGTAACAACTACCGTAAAGTCTACCTGCCTACTTGCTTAACGAACTGAATGAATAAGTCATCAATATCAAAGTCGGCCTCTTGCGATATCGACCACACATTGTTGCTGCTTGGAGGAGGCTTTCGTGTTAGACATGGTTTGAGTTGGAGCTTTGGTGGAAGTTTTGTGCCAAATTTATCATTTATTCACACTTGGCAACTGTGGGGTTTGTTAATCACGATTGTGTCTTGTGTCTTGCAATATTTTAATAGATGAGTTGGTGAATGCAAGAAGGCAAATGGGGAACGTTCCTTTAGTTAATCGAGCGGTAATCATGATGCTTAATAGTTTGACTTTATAGGTTTAATTACTATTAGTTGGCATATCCTTTTGAAGGGTTTGGTTACCATGAAAAAGTAGTGGTTCCATTTCCATGAGAGCTTGTTTGGAAGGCTCCGTTTGGGATTGGGATTGTTTACTTAGAAAGTACGTGCTTGACTAGAAGGGCTCGTACTAAAAATTCTACAAATTGCCCTGTAGGTCAACAAATATTTATTTGAAGAGTCACACTCGTATAATCTGTTGGAGATACTCTGATGCTACTTAATATGCTTTTAGAGTAGTTTTAAATATCATTTTGTTAGAAAAAAGAACGTGTTGACTTAAATTCAGTGATTCAGTTAGACAATTTGTTTACAGTTACACTTCATTTGCGGGTGTGTTTCCATTGTTGTCAAGAGGGACGCTTCCATTGGTGAAGCTTGAAGAGATATCTCATACAATTGACTCCGAGAATTTCACCATACAAAACTCTGTCCAGTTTGCTGGACCATTGGCTACCACTTCTATCAGCAGCAATGCCACATTTGAAGTTCCGAAGCCCCAAGCGCGTCCAGGGTTGGTTAATTCGTTCCCTTTTCTTTGTTTATGTATGTAACTATGCATGAACATGATTTGATTAATTTGTTGGAAGTAGTTTGGATGAAGTTCCACTTAAGTTCCGATAGTTTCAGTTGTTGCCATTTACTTTCGTAGATCATTAATTGTTACAATTCAAAGGCAGTTTGCCTAAATACGTCATTTGTTTTACGAAATTATCATGTGAGAGGCAAATGTGAAGTGTTTATACACCTCCCAAAACCCCAAATTTATTCTCAGATGTATAACTCACATGCTATTTTATTGACGGAACTAAGTTTTTTGTAACAACACGGTAGAACTTCGCCCAAAGTACATGGACTATAATTATAGTTTGTCCTAAATTCTTGGCTTTTAGAGGGCAATGCATGGTTCCTGAAGCGTGGAACGGCTGGTTAATTGCCCTTCGATGTAGTTTGTACTGTTGAACCCCAGTTTTATCTCACACACTCGATCGTATTAGATGATTGGTCTCTAGCATAATGAATGATAAGGATGCAGCACCTGATGTGCGAATATTTTTTTTTTTAATGTGAATAAGTTCTTTTTAGTGAAACATTTCCAAGGATGCCCAATAGCCTAAGGATGAAAGTGCTTGTATGGTTTAAATACAAAGTGCTTTCGCTAAAGTCTCCTTTACGTTTTAGATTGAATCAATTCGATTATCTCCAATTCCTTGGGTGGACGGATTCCATTCTCCAATTCCTTGTGGAGTGATTCCATTCCTTCGAACTTGTTTAGTGCTGCAAGTTACCTCGTCCAATTATGCAGAAAATCACACAAAGATATTTACACAGCCGATAACGGCAGCCTCACACCCTTCAAAGGTTTACCCATCCCGAGTGGCAATGCCGAGTCGTGGTTGTTAACAATGTACCTCGACGGATAGTTCCAGATTACGAGGAGAGACAACGGCAGCATATTTGTGCTACTCACGGAAGGCCGCAGCCTCTCCTGAATCCCTGGACAAAGCTCACCAGACCAACTTGTATCGTGTGTTTTATATATGTATGTACCTGTTCAAGGAAATGAGATGCAATTTTTTAGGGTGCTTTAGATTTAGCCCCTCACAACTGTTGAACTTTATACATAAACCCACCTATATTAAAACATCTAAATAAAACCCAAATTTTGAATTTGATGCCATGTAAGATAAAAGATGTCCATACATTTAAATCTATTTACAACACCATGCCACCAACATTACTATGGCTGTTACGGTTTTTTTGTAGACTTTTAATTTAAGGAAAACTAATGAAAAGAGCTTGAAAACTTTGAGTTTTAACGATAAAGACAAAATAAAGAGTAAAGCGAATAGTACCAGGTTTGACTTTTTAGTGTAAAAATGTGGTTTTTCGTTAAAGTGAACAGTACCGTGGGCTTTTCGTTAAAACTCCCTTTAATTTATTGTCTTTTGTTTGTCAACAACATTCAATTAGTTTAATTTTTTTTTCTTTTAATTAAAAAAAAGTTATTTTCTTCTTTTATGTGAAATCGCCTAATCCAAATCTAATTAGTCCAATATACATTCTATTGAAAAAAGTAGATACATTAACTTAAACAATAAAAAAAGTTCTTTTCTTCTTTTATGTGAAATCGCCTAATCCAAATCTAATTAGTTCAATATACAATTTTCGTAAAAATTAAAATAATAGGTACTTTATTTTTAGAAAGAAAAAAAAAACTAGTATAAACATTGTTTCTTTTAAAACTTAAACAATGAATTTATAAGGTAAATTAGTTTGCATGTATTTTGCACATATGGGTTTGTTATTATGTTGGTAATTTATTTTTCATGTATTTTACATATATTGGGTATATTATTTTTCTTTTTTTAAGCAATCTAACATTTTAAAATTTTAATAGTAGGTGCACTATTATGTAGGTAAATTAATATTTGTCACATCCCGGCCCGGGCGCAGCCACCTCCCAGGCCCGCTCCACCACCGTAGCACAATATTGTCCGCTTTGGGCCCCGACCACGCCCTCACGGTTTTGTTTCTGGGAACTCACGAGCAACTTCCCAGTGGGTCACCCATTATGGAAGTGCTCTAACCCCCTTCTCGCTTAACTTCGGAGTTCCAACGGAACTCGAAGCCAGTGAGCTCCTAAAAGGCCTCGTGCTAGGTAGGGATGAGAATATACATTTAAGGATCACTCCCCTGGGCAATGTGAGATGTCACAATCCACCCCCCTTTAGGGGCCCGACGTCCTCGTCGGCACACCACGACCAGGGTTAGGCTCTGATACCAAATTGTCACATCCCGGCCCGGGCGCAGCCACCTCCCGGGCCCGCTCCACCATCGTAGCACAATATTGTCCGCTTTGGGCCCCGACCACGCCCTCATGGTTTTGTTTCTGGGAACTCACGAGCAACTTCCCAGTGGGTCACCCATCATGGAAGTTCTCTAGCCCCCTTCTCGTTTAACTTCAGAGTTCCAATGGAACCCGAAGCCAGTGAGCTCCTAAAAGGCCTCGTGCTAGGTAGGGATGGGAATATACATTTAAGGATCACTCCCCTGGGCAATGTGGGATGTCACAATCCACCCCCCCTTAGGGCCCGACGTCCTTGTCTGCACACCACGGCCATGGTTAAGCTCTGATACCAAATTGTCACATCCCGGCCCGGGCGCAGCCACCTCCCGGGCCTGCTCCACCACCGTAGCACGATATTGTCCGCTTTGGGCCTCGACCACGCCCTCACGATTTTGTTTCTGGGAACTCACGAGCAACTTCCCAGTGGGTCACCCATCATGGAAGTGCTCTAGCTCCCTTCTCGCTTAACTTCAGAGTTCCAACGGAACCTGAAGCTAGTGAGCTCCCAAAAGGCCTCGTGCTAAGTAGGGATGAGAATATACATTTAAGGATCACTCCCCTGGGCAATGTGGGATGTCACACAAAAGGTTATCTACAATATCTGAAAAAACAATTTTTTTTCAGTGTGTATAATGTGATCAATTCCTTTGATAGATGTAGGTGTTTGAAAAATTTGAACTCTGCAAGTTATGAAAAAAAAGGGTTTCGAAATACTGTGCTTTCACATTTCGGCATCTTTCCGTTTCAGTTCAAGAATTTATGCACTAAAGGTAAGTGATCTAAAATTAGGGAATTGTTAACATCAAATTTGAAGTATTTGTTTTCGTTCTATTTTTTAAGTTTGAATAAACTTTGATATTCCTTTTAGCTTTAATCGTGTTTAAATTGAAGTCCTAATTTCGGTGGTTTGTTCATAATTAGTGTGTTATGTTGTTTTACTGTGTGATTTATGTGTTTGTTAATCTATGTGAATCTTCACAAGAAATGTAGTGTACAAAGATGTTTTGCTTCCATCAAATATATGATAAGGTTACATTCATTCTTTTAATGTTATTCACTTTTCAAATCCACGTAGATAAATACATTTAAATTGTATAAGTCGTGTGTAAAACAACATCATTATAAAAGAGTCTTCTGCACGCGCATGAGCGGGTGCAGGGAGGCTAGTATATCTTTATATATAAAGCCAACAACCCCTTTTGGGGTCACAAGTTTCACCAAAAATATTTGGACAAAAATGCACCCAAAACAAAAAATTTCAAAAGCAACCCAAATAGTGCACCAAATAATGCAAGGGTATTTCGTCATTTTAACAGCATTTTTTAAATAATTAATTCTTTTTGTACATATTTTTTTTAAATTTGTACCTCATAGGCTAGTAATAATGTAATTTAATCAGCTGTTCATTAAATATTATTTTCTCTATTTTTAAACAAGTTCAAAACATTTTAAGAGGCGTGTAATGCCAGTTATACAAAAGGTCTTTCACACGCATATAATAATGTGATTAAATTAGTTGTCAAATGATTGTCTTTTTTTTTTTTTTTGAACAAACGATATTATCTACACTAAGGAGGAGAAGGTGAGTTTAGCTTCACAATTGGTTAGCAATAATGTGATTCATTGTTTATTAAATATTATTTTCTCTATTCTTAATGTAAATTCAATAGAATGTAGATAAAAATTAAAAGACCGATTTTATTATATGAATTCAGCTACTTTGATTGGTTTGTGTGGGGGTTTTTCTTGTATGATTTAAGATTATTTATTTACTTTAAATATTTGACTTTCCTTTTATCATTTTACGTATATAAATACATTTAAAACATATAAGTTGCGCGTATTACGCTGCGATTCAAAAAAATGTCGTGTGCATGAAGGCTAGTATATATTTAACCGAGGCATGTGTTGCACGCTTGGAAGGGTAGATGCTTGTACGGATAAAGCATATTTAAAAGGGCCGCTAGAAAATAGTAATTAACCTTTAAATATTCGATCGTTTTAGGCTTTATGATTTCCAACATTCTTTGTTAATTAATTAAGCGAAGCAAAGCATATATTAAGTAAGGGTGTGCTACTCACACATTTTAAATTACTTTTCACACACTATTTATTAATTTATGTTCATTAATCTTCTTAAACTCATCTGATCCAATAGTCAAAAATTAGAAGGGTGTATGAGAAGTAAAATGAAGTGTGTAGATATCACACCCTTATTAAGTACGTTGAAGCAGTAGTGTCAACCTTTTATCATTTTACGCATATACATACATTTAAAATATATATGTTGTGTGTAATATGCTGTGATTAAAAAAATATCGTGTGCATGAAGCCTAATATATATTTAACCGAGGCATGTGTTGCACGCTTGCAAAGGTCGATGCTTGTACGGATAAAGCATATTTAAAAGGGCCGCTAGAAAATGGTAATTAACCTTTAAATATTCGATCGTTTTAGGCCTTATGATTTCCAACATTCTTTGTTAATTAATTAAATAAGCTAGGCAAAGCATATATTAAGTAAGGGTGTGCTATTCACATGGGAAATTTGGAAAAATAACCATAATTTCGACCTCATATAAAATTATAGCTACCTTTTTAAATTTATGATAATTATAATAAAAAGTTAACATAAAAGTACTAATATACCCTTAAAATTACCGAAACGCAAAATTAAAATATGGAAACCACTGTAGACGGATTCAACGGATTCCACTTCCCCTTCAATTGGATTCGAAGTCAAAGTCCTTGAACACAAAATTCCTAAATCCTTTAAGCTATCACATTTCAAGTTTTTTTAGTTCTTCTATCTTCAGTCCTTATATGAATCCAGTTGACGATTGAGAGCGGAGATGTCTAATTCAATGGTTTTGGTCTTCTGTTTTTTCTTTTTCTACTCCCCATTCTTTTACTTATGTCTTCCAAAACTTAACAACGTTCTGAACAAAAAAAATTGTTTGAAGTGGGTCTTTTTATCGGCTTTCTTCCAACTTTATGATGGAATAAATCAAAATTAATAAATTCTATTTGTTTCATCAGATTTCAAGGTGGAAAATAATTTGGAGATTCACAAATGGTGCCAAAAGGAATAAAGTGGAACCCAAATCAACGATCTGGGGACTGAGAATTTTGAAGCCCCTCCGGTTTGTTTTCAAATCTTTTTTTATCCTGAAAGTCGATTTTTTCACGATTAAGAGCAGCAAATGAGGAAGGTTTTAGCCATTAGGGGTATATTAGTACTTGTATATCAACTTTTGGTTATAATTACTATAAATTTAATATTGTGGCTATAATTCTGTATGAGATCTAAATTCTGGTTATTTTTCCAAATTTTCCTATCCACACACCTCAAATTACTTCTTACACACCCTTTGTTAATTTCTGTTCGTTAATCTTCTTAAATTCATCCGAACCGACGGTAAAAAATTAGAAGGGTGTGTGAGAAGTAAAATGAGGTGTGTGAATATCACACCACTATTAAGTACGTAGAAGCAGCAGTAGCAATAGCTAGCCGGGCCTATAAATCAAAGCAAAAACCACCACATTGACATAACACGCTGCAAAGCTAGTAACCTTAACTCTTCGAGAGGGCTACAATTGGAACCTAAGGCCATCTTTAATGGATAGGGCTAAAGGTTCAAAAGCCAAAAAATGACCTGATTTTTTCAAAAACTCATATGCTATAATTCTATGAAGCGCATCAGACTATCATTTGGCCAAAGGGGCATCAGGCTGGCTGGCCAAATGTAGCTCCCCTAGCCCTTTTTTGGGCCAAACTCGTCAATTGCAATAATTGATTCAAATACAATGGCTAGATTTGAAAACATTCAACAGTAGTTTAACTAAATTAACCAATAAGTTTGAAGTATAAACTTAAAACTAATAATTATTGAGGGGAGCTATGTTTAGCACCATGGGTTGGAGATTGTATCTGAATATGACTTGATACTATTCATTTAAAAATAATTTTTTACATGCCTATAATTCTGAACGGTGACTATATTTAGCCCTTTCAGTTAGAGATTGCCTCATAAACTAAAGCAAAGGTAGATGCTTGTATGGATAAAGCACATATAGCTAAGAAACAGTATCTGTACAAAAAAGAAGCTAAGGAACAGTACGTTAGCAACCTGAACTCTTCGATCCTTTATGCTTTATTGTTCAAGATTCGTTGTTAATTTATTAAGCAAAGCATATTAGTAGAAGCAGTAGCAGCAGCTAGACTATAAATCAAACCGAAAACCGCCACATTAAACTCGCCAAGCTGGCTAGTACTCAGATGGAGTCCCAAAGAACGCCCACAGTTCCACCATATCAAAATGAGGACGACCTAAAGAAAAAGGTAGAAAGAATTGAAGAGATGAAAATCCCTTATGAACTTTTCATACAGGGTAACTGGGAAGAAGTGAAGAAATACTACGATGATCATCCGGGAAACTTGCTTAGGCCAATAACGCTGGACGGGAACAATGTACTTCACCTTGCGGCTTCTTGCAGTGGCAACTCTCAAAGAGCCCTCAAATTTCTTATTGATATATGCAGCCGTTCAACCAGCTATGACATGAGTTGTTCTTTGAGGGTTCCGAATAGTGACGGAAACAATGTTCTTCACCAGGTGGGTGTGTCCGGCAGTGTGGAAGCGGCAGAGTTCTTGGTGAACAACTTCAACCACCCTGTCCCACACATTTACAACCCTATCCCACGCAATTGTAGTACTGATGAAGAGAATGATACGCAGCCGCTGCTGTGGACTCGGAACAAATTAGGAGAAACTCCACTGTACAGAACGGCTGCTCTCGGTCACACTAAATTGGTCAAGTTTTACTGTGACAAACTGAAGACAGAAAGTCCGGACAATCTAATTAAGAAGCAGTTCAAGAGAACTGACAAAATGCCCATTCTTCATATGGCTGTCATCGCCCAAAATTTTGGTCTTTCTCCCCCTCAAAAATGCATACATTGATTCACAACACATAATATATATGAAGAGATGCAGATTAATAACTTTTGCTCTTTTGTCTTCCACAATGCAGAGACTGCTTATTGGTTGCTCAAGAGATACAGGAATCTAGGAAAAAAGAGAGACCAAGAAGGATTGACAAGCCTTCAGTTGTTAGCCCAAATGCCAACTGCCTTTGAGCCACGGTTTCAAGAAAGCCAATGGAAGATGCTCATTTATCGTTGTACGTATCGTTACTCTACTGCTATGTACAAGAGTATGGTTGTGCGCGCGTTTTCTTTTTAAAGCATTAATCTCATAGTTAATTATTGTTATCTATGCAGGCCTTCCTAAAGAAGTTGCATGCATAAAATGGTTGGCAGTTGTTGTGAAGGCTTACTATTCATTAAGGAACTCCCTTGCTAAAGGTTTGTTTACTTTCTGCCTTTGCCTCAGCGCATTTTCATCCAGCCGAACTCTTGTTACTGGGACTTTACAAAAGTCATTATGCACTTATTTCTTATGATTTTACAAGAGAAAAAGAAGAGTGCATGATGACTTCGTTGGAGTGCCGATAACAACTGTCTAATTATGACACACTAATGTATACATATGCTTGATCATGTGATGAATAGAAACAGGAGGCCTGCAGGACGGCATAATATATAAGATATGGAAGGACAAGAAAAATCAAAAATCACTCGAGAAACTCATCAAATTGCTCGTCGAGGATGACCATTCTTGGGTCCTTACTAACGAGGACGCAAAGCCCAAGGCCATTTCTCTGGGGCCAGTGAATAAAGATGGTGATTACGGTGGCGGAATAGGAAAGGAAGCAGCCATATCGGATAAGGGGGCGAAGATTAAAGTTTACAACTCTACCCCATTGCTTATAGCAACTATCACAGGAATTATGCCCATTGTGGAAGAGATACTTAAGCAGCATCCTCACGCAATCGAGCACCTTAACAACAACGAACACAACATTTTGCATCTGGCCATTGTGAACCGTCATAAAGAGATCCTTGATCTTATTCAAAAAAAACCAACTTTGATGTCGAAGCTGAATGAGAGGATAGACCACGATGGAAACACCATTTTGCACCATGCTGCAGATAGGAGATACTATTCTATATCGTTGTCTCGGAAATTAATAGGCCCTGCCATGCTATTGCAAGCAGAGCTGCGCTGGTTCCTGGTAAAGTTCTCTTGCTAGACTTATGTTGTTGCACAAATATTTATATTACCGATCAAGTCTATCGATCTTATCAAATACATATATTGTCTTATGTTACTAATTAAGTCTGTTCACTTTGGTAAAAGACTTATGTTGTTAGACAAATACTTCTAATACAAAATCTATATATACGTGGCCATGATTAATGCTTACGTGTGTTTGTGTCAGCGTGTAAAAGAGATAGTACCGCCTCATTACACCATTCACCACAACAAGAAGGATCAAACAGCGGAGGAGCTGTTCAACTATTGGCATGACCAACTTCTGGAGGACGCACAAAAATGGGTAAAAGAAACGGCTCAGGCATGCTCAACCGTGGCAGTGCTAGTGGCCACTGTAGTCTTTGCAGCTGCCTACGCCATTCCGGGGGGTACTAATGACCAAAGTGGCCTTCCTGTTTTTCGGGACGATCCTCTCTTTATGCTCTTCACCTGCATGGACGTTGTGGCCATCGCCTGCTCATTATCTTCTGTGGCATTCTTTCTCTCGGTCCTCTCCTCCCCTCTCGAGTACCCGTTTTTCGTTGACAGCATTCCAAACAAGATCTTGACAGGATTCGTCTTGCTTTTCTTCTCCATGGCAACCACCATGCTCGCCTTTGCTGCCACCATTTTGCTCTTGATTCGCGTAGAGAAGAAATGGACCAAGTCTCTACTTTACCCTATTGCTTTTTTCCCGGTCCCTCTATTCGGTCTGCTGCAGTTTCCTATGTATCAAACTTTCGAAGTCACGTTTCAGAAAATTCATGCCTGGTTTTTCAAACCCTTACTCCGCTTTCTTGGCATTCCCAAGAGAAGATCAATATGGGACACTAAGTAAGGCATATAGAATCACATAAACTTTTCATCGTAGCACAAGATGTGGTGCAGATTCACAATCTTGCAACATAAGAATTTATTTGTTGTTATCATTTCAATATTTTGGATTTTTCATATTCTCTCCTATTTTCACAATGTTATTGGGTCTTCATTTACAAGTATGGGCAACAAGTGAAGAATAAAGGCTTGTCTAAAATTGTATGCTAAAGATTATGTCTCTTGCATGATTTTATTGATTTGTAATCATTATTTGTATTTATATGTCATCTTATGGATTATTTTGGTGGATAATAATATCGCTTGCAGTAAAATTGATAAATAAAAAATAAATCATATTTAAGCGTAATCAAGTGGTTAGACTGATCTGCTTCCCCTCTACACCAACACTCACATGGACTTGGATCCTCTCCGGATCCCCTTCATGGGGATCCTAGGGATCAGACCGTTCATAAAAAATCGTGCGGTTACAATTAAATGCTTTTTACGCAAAACGAAACTGCTTTATTTTTAAAAATATAAAAATTATTTAATTTTAGCCGCACGATTTTTAATGAACGGCCCAAAGGCCTTGATCCCTAGGATCCCCATGGAGGGGATCAGGAGAGGATCCAATTCCCACTCACATATCCATGATAATTAAGTGATTATACTTGGCCATAGGGCTACCTCATAGGCAGTGGCGGAGGTCAATGCTTTTTGTCAAGTTGGTCTACCCATCCACCTAGCATGGCGACTTCACAATGTTTTTCTCAGTTGAAAAGGAAAAAAATATTTGAAATAATGCATTTTTTGTTCACCCCTCATTGGTTACCATTATATTGATTTGATTTAATTAATTTAAGAAACAAATCTTAAATTTAAACCAATTTAACGACCACTAATGAGGGCAAAAGATTTGAACTCAAAGAAAGGTGATTGAAAAGAGAAAGAAGGTGATGCGTGGCCTGGGATATAGCGGCATATCCCATGTCACACGTCACCTTCCTTCTCTTTTTAATCGCCTCTCTCTGATCTCCCTAACATTATTTTATATTAATTAAGCAACTACCTTGGCCAACTATTACAGGAATTGTGCCTATTGTGGAGGAGATACTTGAGCATCATGTAAGAATCCTATGTGGACTTAACAAGTTGTGATAAAGGAGAGGTTATGTGTTGATAATATAATTCTTAAGAGTTTTAATACGTGAAAAAGTTAATGTCCTATTATTGTGGAAACAAATTCTAAATACTGGGGAAATAACTCCTTTGTTCAACTGACATTCCATCACTCCACGTCTACCGGGATTTGGGGCAACGGGTTAGTAACCACACTTCCACGATAGATGGAAGTTGGCTGCCGTGCCTCTATAAATGCAGAAATTCCCTGCTCACAAAGACACGTTCTGAGATTAGGATTCTATCACCATAAGAACATAAGGCTTTCAGTGAGTAGAAGGATTCTGTGTGCAACTAACCATGTCTTCTTCAAAGCTCTTGTGTATGATTGACAACCACCATGGCTGCACCAGGTAAGTTTTCTGATTATATTTGATCATGACCTAGCAGAGCATGCTAACATGATCTTGGAGTTGTTCTTACATTTGGTATCAGAGCCATGTTAGTAAGCCCTAGGTCCGATGAATTAATAAGAAATCCCAATTCTTTATGCACGTATGAAATTCGTATGATGATTGTCGCAATTTTTTTTTCTTTCTATAGCATGATTAATTGTTCTAATGCCATATGCTGCTGCCAAAGTTTTATTCACTGCAGGAAAAGGGATATATGGTTTGAAGATTAGACCACTGTAAGCATTGTGCTTTTGTCATTCAGGAATTGGTAGTCATGGTTGCTTCAATTTCACAAACGGTGATCGGTATCTGATTGAAATCAGTTTCTTGATATCTATTTGATATTCATGTTGCAACCAATAAGCATAAACTTGTAACAGGACATCAATTTTCTCCGAATAGGACTCTTCTGTGAATAACATACCGTGAGTTGAATATCAGAGTGCGCGACGAACAAGATTACAAACTAATAAGAATATTATTAAACCAAAGAGAATGCCAGAACGGCTACAAAACCCTAAAGAGACTACATTGTGCCTAACTTGCTTTCTAATGAATAACAAAACACCCTATTTATAATAAACTAACCCTAATCTCTAACAAAACCTAATTCTAACGGGCTAAGCCCAGAAAACCAGATATTCAAATAAAGTAAAATACTAATACTTTCCAACACCCCCCGTCAAACTCATGGCGGTATACGTCATGGGTTTGCAAACAAGTAGATGTGGATGCAAAACTTCAAATTCTAGTGCCAATGCCGATGCCGATGCCGAATGCCGAATGCCGATGCCGATTCAAGCTACCATGCCCAATGCAAGAATACATGGGCCACAAAACCTCAAAACAACCATTTTTTTCCCTTCCTTTTTCCTTATTTTTTCCTTCTGTGCGAACCAACAACATATGGTTCTGCAGGCTGTGGCGTTATTTTTCTCATTCCCGTTTTTTCCTCTTTTTTTTTTTTTTTTTTTTTTTTTGTACAAACCCCTTTTTTCCTTCTTTTTCTCATTCCTTTCCTCTGCAGCAATGCAGACTTGCGGATGCTCCTGCGTTCAAAGGTGCAGAAGCAAATGGTGGTGCGGGTATGCGGACAAGATTGCGTGGGTGCAGGTCAGAGAACAGATTACGGAACAAAAAACGAACGAACAAAGGCAAACAAATTGATACCAACAAGAACGGATTGAACCCTAAGGATCGAACCCGCTCTGATACCAAGTTGAATATCAGAGTGCGCGACGAACAAGATTACAAACTAATAAGAATATTATTAAACCAAAGAGAATGCCAGAACGGCTACAAAACCCTAAAAAGACTACATTGTGCCTAACTTGCTTTCTAATGAATAACAAAACACCCTATTTATAATAAACTAACCCTAATCTCTAACAAAACCTAATTCTAACGGGCTAAGCCTAGAAAACCAGATATTCAAATAAAGTAAAATACTAATACTTTCCAACAGATATTAAACATATCCTCAACCTTGAGATTTATCACTGCTAATGTATGTAATATATGGCTGAGAACATACCTACATGTATGCTATCTGCTCCATTCTTTTAGATAAACCATTTTGAGGGTTTATGATGATTTTTGGTGGCAAGTGTTGATTTTATTCCGATCTTGGAGTTGTGGTTCTCATAATTGATAAACCTTTTTCCAGTCGAAAGTGAATTTCAGGTTTTTGAGTTGAAGTACTGTCACGGTAACGTTAACATGGAATCATTGTCTGAAATTTTGAACTGTAGGGTTCCTTCAGGGGGGTGATCTTATATCAATATTTGTTTGAGAATTTTGATTATGGTCTTTACTAGGAGAACATATATAAAGTATAGCATTGATTAGAATCGTTACTGAGAGAAACCATCGGGCTTTAACTGCTTTCAATAAAAGCTCCAAAGTTGATCTGATCACTTTGGATTTTGGAGTCCATTTATCATTAAGCTTAGGAGAGAATATTTGGGTGGTTTGATTTGTGAATTTGGACATTGTATCTCACTACAAGAAAACATGGATTAGGTGACGGTATTTTTTGTGGCGCCTAAAAATTCATCACATTTGGCTAAAATGAGTGAGGCTTTTTTAGAAATCGTCACATAAAGATTTTCACAAACACCAAAATATTTTGCGTCACATAAACATTTTGAATTCGTTACAAACTATTGGGCGGGAAATTTTACCGCCAAACGAAATGTTAATATGTGACGAAATTTTTACATTCATCACTTATAGACAGAGTAGGCCACGTAATAGTCAATTCATCACATATAATATTAAAAGTAAAAACTAAAAATATTGAAACTCCCAAATTGTAAAACCTAATAACCTATTTCGTTCTGTTCTCACCCCATCTTTTTCAGCTCCCCTTGGTTCTTCTCTCTCACCCCGCCTCACGGACCAGCCACTTGGTGGTTGCCATCGACGGTGACCACGTACCACCTCTCCTTCGTCTCCTTCCCTTAGCCTCTCACCTCTGTTGTTCATTCTCTAACTCTCTCCTATCTGACATAACAAGACCCAAATTGGGAAAAGAGAAATTCGACTTTTATATGGAGTTCTTCAATCGACAACAATGTACTTATTTCTTTAATTGTTTTTGGATTTTCTTCTTTAATCAGTCTTTAAATTAAGTAAAAAAACGAGGTTTATTCACTAAAATAAGCAAGTGAAATCCTTTGTGTTTTTTTATTTGTTCCTTAACTCATTGACAGTAATCTCAAAATTTTATATTTATAGACCCGATTACTTCATTTATTTATTATTTATTCACTTAATCTTTTTCTATCTATTTTATATATATCAATAAAATTTATATCAATAAAATATAAATAAATATAAATAGATTTTTGTCGTAGCGTAGTAGAATGAAGGCTACGCACCGACGCTCTCTTATCTATTAGCCTAAGCGTCTTCGCTAACTCGCTCGCCTAGTATACCCTACTATACAATACATTAGTAGGGTAGGCTAACTCAGCCGCTTATTTCAAAAAATGTAGGGCTAAGTAGCGCCTTTTCCTTTTTGAATAACCCATTCTCATTATCTTTCATAAGTCGAATCAAGCTTTTGTTGCGACATGCTATGTTTTCTCCCCCATTGCGTGCCAAGCTTAGACACCCAGTTATCAATTTCCTTTCTCTTTTGAAAATCAATGAATAATGGCTGTTATTTTTCTATTTTCTCTTTGGAATGTCGTTGATGGCCATCTGTGAACATTATCATTTGGTAAATTGTAATTTTCTTATTTCTAATTTAGTTAGAACACAATTATTGCAGCTATTTAAGCTCATGATTAGTTGCATAGTTAATTCTCTGATGTGTGATAAAAACTACAGCATCTCGGCTATAGTACAAATCCACTTCTAAAAAAAAAAACTATCATGTCCTGCTACACCATAACAAATAAGAACAAAAGGGGGAAAACAGAAGAACTGAACAAAAGGAAAAAAAGATGAAGAATAGTTTTTGGTAGATGAAGAAGATTATACTAGTCACAATATTTGGAAAGAAAAAAAAATTGGAACTACTCCCTTTTTCGTGTAACTATTTTTTTCAACACATAGACTACCACAGAGTAAATTCTCAAACAAAATAATATTTTGTTAATTAACTTGAGTTTGATTGAATTGATTAAATTTTGATGTTTGTTAGTTTAGGTACAAGTACAATTTTAGTATTGTGTACGATTCTAAAACCCAGAGGACCCTTTGCGTTCTTTAGAGGGTTTCCTATTCTATTTCTCACTGAAGCACCTTTTGTCATGGTACTCTTCGTCTTTCCCACACATTTATTTACCTATCTATTAAGTGCAATGCTTTTAGCACTTCAAACTGAGTATTTTACAATTTTTATACATACAATATGTGAAAGTGCCAAAAGTTAAACATGAGAGTGCCAACGGCGCTATGCCGTTGCCCTTCTGTAATTGGTTTGTTATGTGATTTGGTGCATTGTATTGCAGGTTACATGTGGTATTTTTGAAAATCTCAAGAAACTAGAACAATGAGAGCTAAATTTGGCTTTGCCACTTTCTTGAATGCATTTCATTTTTAGGGCGTTGGACATGCATTATGCAAGCTTAAATTTGGATTTCATGTTGCCCATCTTTTTAACCTGCCAAGTTTGGGATTAGATTGGATTTTACATCCTAGTCACTTGTTGGAGCAAAATGTAGTTTGACATTGGCATGCTAAAAGATTCAGATATTCTACCCAAAGTACCTTCAAGTGCTTTACAATGGAGGAAGAGAACAAAAGATTTGAATTAATTTGTAATTGATGGGATATACAAAGCCAAAATCAGGAAACTAAAACTAGTAAATTGATTAAACATCTACAATTTGCTTAGTCAACTTTTAAAATTTCTATATTATGCTCTCATCTAATTATGCTTTGATGCAGATTTACTTTCGTATATACATATATGAAATTCTTGGTACTTTCTTGATTTTCAGGATTGAAGGTGCTCAAGCTTGAGTTTAGTTAAGTACAAGACCAAAGTTTCAAGTTCGTATGTTGTATTTAATACTTGCAATTTAAAATGACATAGTATTCATGCTACCTCTAGTCAAAATTATTATTGCATCTGAATAGTAATGATGAATATAAAGTATTGTGCATGTATATGCTGAAAGCATGCTAGTTTTTCCTGTCATATTAGATGTCTATCTAAACAATTTTACATATATTTTATTATGGCAACCTATTAAAATGTGTCAAAATGTGCAGCTCAATACTAAAACTAAAAGTGATCTGACTTCAATTCATGGATAGACAATGGATTTGTAGTTTGGTGAGCTTACGAGGATGATGATAAAGTGATTATGATTGATGACTGTTGTGAGATATGTGCATTATAAATTAATTCACATCCTACAATAGTAATCTATTGGCCTATAATTTTACAAATAGTAATTATGCGTATATTGGTTTGTATATATTAACATTTTAGTCGTGTTAGTTACTTTTCCTTTTCATATTTTAGATGGCAGCTTCTACATAGTGAGGAAAGAGGGTGAAATAGGTGAGGGATCCCTTACCTCTTCCTCCATTTGATGCACTTGCACCTCCCCCGCCACCACCTCCTCCACAAAGACAAGAACCACCAGTGGATATCAATGATGTTGCTCTAGACAAATAGGTAAGTCATTCATAGGCTTATCATTTTTTTTTCATTTCAAGAGAGTTGGAGAGTAAAAATTCATATTTGACGAGATACAACTTAGAAAACACAAATAAAGTGAACGTGCAAGATTGGCTTTAAGAAAAAAAAAACTTGATATAACTAGCTAGAAGTTGAAAGGGTCCCTTATGAATTAAATTACATTTGTGTTCCTAATAAGTTTATGTTTCTCTTCTTTTTGTTTGCCCCGCCAATATATCCTTATGCTATTGATTGATGCTTGTTACAATATATTCTTATGCTATTGATGCTTATTACTTTTTGAGCAAAACCTTGTATGTGCCTAGTTCAATTTAACCCACATTCAAACAGAAACTACAAAATCATATGTAAAGACAGGTTGTACCTGATGGTCGCATACAGTAGTCAAGTTGTATTTTCTTAATTAAGGATATTGTAGCTGATCTTTCAAAACGAAACTGATTTGTTTCTATTTTATTATGAAAGGATAACATGAAGAAAAAGAAGGATGAAGCTGATCCAAGAAGCACCTAAGGGTACTCCATTAAATCAAGTTTTTATCAGATGGTTTCCTCATATGAACAATTGAGAGCTCAATTGGATTTCCAAAATGAAGATGAAAGTCTGGTAGTAAAAGTTAAAGGCTTTTTTGGCTGCAAGTGTCTTAGACTTCGCTATTGTTAGCACCTCAATGTTGATGAAAGTCTAGTATCAAAAGTTAAACGTTTTTTTGGCTGTAAGTGTCTTAGACTTCTCTTTTGTTAGCACCTCAATGTTGATTAGACTTTCCTTTTGTTAGGACCTCAAGTTGTCTATGTATAAGTGTTGGTGCCCTTCATGACGAATTACTACCACTGAGATAGGTCACCCTGAGTTAGATTGATATTGGGATGTTTATGTTATTTTGTGGGATGTACACTTGATGAATTGACTTAAGTGCTTTAATTGTTGATTAATGAAATATGTGAAGTATTACCTTATAGTTATGAATTGTAATTCTAGATTGCGAAACAAGAACAAGTAATTAATTCATCATATATTATTCCTAAATAGGTATTTGATTTAACACGTGTGACATACGCTGTGTCACATGTCAAAAGAATATGTGACGATTTTAGCGTCATTTAGTGTTAATCATATCAATTTGAGATTATATTGAGTGACGATAAAATCATCACTTATAAGTTTGATATGTGACGAAAAACATTGGTCACTGACTTTTTTATTTTGTGATGCTTATTCTGTCACTTACAAACAGAATATGTGACGAAATTAGCGCCACGTAAAAGAAAAATATGTGGCGACTCTAACATTCGTCACGTAAACTATCGGTGACGCTGTATACGTGACGATAATTGTGACGCTGGATTTTCGTCACATATAGTCAAATGTGACGAATTTTCATATTTATGTGACGAATGTCTGTCGCCACAAAAGCCTTCTTTTCTTGTAGTGTCTAATGGAATGTTGAACAAATTCGTTTTTTTTTTAATTACTATTATCGTTGATTATATTTTGATCCTGGGCACTATAATTCTTCGATCAATGTTTGTTAGTTCTCTGTTTTTCCTGGGACATTTGTGTTTGCACAGTGGATAATTGAACACAGGTCATTGGTTGAAAGGCGTTGTTGTCTTGAACTGTACCAGCTGCCTTGTACCCGTGAGCTGCTTCCATGAACTCTGTTTTGGAATTGATGCTGTCGTGTGGGAGTAAAAAGTGTACTGATTTGATGAAGCCAAAGGTTGATGAGCTTGGTTGACGAGTTTGGCAATAGGGATATTCAATAATCACGCTGCAAACATGGGTGTGGTTGAATCATTTGACTCAGCTGCTGTATGAAAGTAAGGGTTGTTCTTTCATTTTGTTTTGCCTTATGCTTTAAATAAAGTATGGACTTATGTGCTTGTGAATTTTACCATGTTAATGGTTGAGGTTTTATTTCAGTTATTGTGTAGATGTACAAATATATTTATGCAGTATATTGAAATATTGTGGACTGATGAAAGATTCAGACCGAATGAGCTTGGTATTATAAGCATTCCATTGAAGCTAAACAAAAGCTTGACAATGGTGGAGCACTCTGATAAGTGGGAGCTTGGAAACAGAGCTTTAAATTTGTTTCGGTATTTGCATACTGCATATTTGACAGTTTATGGTTCTTGCCCAAAGGTGTAACATAAATATTTGTTGTTTGATGCTGCACTTTTGCATACAGTTTGAACTCGATGTTGTGTATGTATGTTAAAGCAAAGGGGAGTGGAGATTGGGATTTATGTTGAATTTGAATATGGCTGCAAAATGATATGAATATTGGTCGACTGCAGTAAAGTCTATGTGGTTTAAAACTTATGAAATGTTCACATTCCTTTCCAAAGAAGGGCATGTATAAATTGTTGGTAGTTTTAATCACTGTATAGCCACATTCGTTATCGCTGCAATGTTACAACTCACTTTTGAATAGTGGGACTTAAGCTCCTCTTAGTCCTAGTTTGGATTCGACTGCCCTGTTTGAGTCTGTCTATGACTCTCTCCGTGGAGTGTGATGTCGTGGGGATGGAGACCATGGTGAGGATATTCGTCTAGAAGATTACTGGGTTGCCTCTGATATTCCTAATGGCACCAGCTTGGTGGACTAATGTACATGGCTTCAATGGTTTTCTGGCTAATACTCTTCTTGGTTGTGATTATAATTGTTTGCGATTATAATTTTTCACATAATGCTTTTCTTTGTAAGTCTGGTATAGGAATGATCCTAACGGAAAACAACTAAGGCTGCAACATCTGGAACAAATAATCATGTTATTTAACCATTGGACAAATGTTTATTAAATCTTCACCAAAGTGAGATTTTATGGAAATTTTGGTTTGGGTGTTGTTCTATGTTTGCCAGCACATAGGATGGTGGAAGAGGTGATACTGCATGCTTGTTCCGAAACCATACATGAAGTAAGTGATGCCTTTATCTGATTATTTTGATGTGGCTTTGTTTATTAGATTTAGTCGATGTTGTTTAGGATTTCATGGGTCACATAGTAATATTATGCAAGTGTTATATACATTTATGTATGCATGTGTGTAAATATACATGATAATATTTATACGTATCCATTTTGCCTATGTGAAAGATATGATATGTTACTATATGACTGTTGAATACAATGGTAACCAAGTTCCTAGAAAAGTCATTGTTTCCTTGCTCTGCGAAAGTCGTTTCATATGGTTTGTTTGATAGTAATTTACCAATTTTGGACTTCCTTAACAGTGATATAGTGCAAAAGGAGTGTGGGCAGGAAACAGCTCATGAGTCAGAGTGATAAATCTATAAATATACATTCGACTTCATCTAGTATGCATTCAAATTTGAAATTTTGTCTAATATTTTTGTTTTGGAATGAACTGTCTATGCAAGTGCTCTAGAGTGTTTTTCAGCAATTCGCATTGCTTTATTGGATTTGTTTTCACACAGGTTGATTCTATAACTATGAATACTAGTGATGAAAGTAAATAATCAATGATTGCTTGCCCAAGTGGGAGAATTAGTGAAAGAAAATTGGGCTTCACACTCATTAATTTATTTACAATATGTGTATAACTTCTAGAAAACTTAATGGGAGTTGTTCTTGGTTATTCTAATCATATTGTTTAAAAGATTTTGGGCATTAGGTTGTTAAAGCGTTATTCTATCGTAATCTATTGTGTGATGGCTATACATTAAAAAGTTAAGGCAGTTTATGTCTCTTGCTCAAAAGTGTGACATAAACATGCATGACTAAATGCACTTGTTTTTACGGCCGCTTAAGTTTTGAGGTAATTTTGAGTTAAAGATTGCTTAAATGGTTTTCACTAAATAATCATTTTGTGATGGATGACTTCTTTGCCTAATGTTTCTTGACTTGTTAGGATGGTTGCAATCATAACAATTAATAAAGTCTTTTATGATAATATTTTATGCA
The DNA here is from genome assembly GCA_963580275.1 of Crataegus laevigata. NCBI lineage: Eukaryota > Viridiplantae > Streptophyta > Magnoliopsida > Rosales > Rosaceae > Crataegus > Crataegus laevigata. Next base: position 996,009 of record OY756939.1, read on the forward strand.
CAAACATTTACTTCTTCAAGAGAACTTCTTAGCAAGATTTTATAGTGCATACTTGTGTAAAAGATTTTAGGTACCACATTATGTAAATTATGGTTTTAAAACTCATAACATGTCAATATTCTTTTCCAAAGAGAGGAATGTATGAATGGTTTGAGATGTTTTTAGGATATAACATTTTTAAAAGAAAATTAAGTTGACTGTTTTCTTGTCCAAAGACTTGAAATCTTGGTTGTTTTCTTAATCCTTTACATGGTTGTTATACAATAAAGTTACATATCAGATAGTGGAAATGTGGGAGTGAGATCGACATTCTGACATGCATAAGTATTTGTGTTCCTGTTGCTCTTGTTGAATCATGCTTGATAATGTTGCGATACTTCATCATTATTATATCTTTGATTCATAAAGATGATTGACAGCAGATTGAAATCTGTTGTTCGAAGTGTCTGTCCAAAGACGATACTTGAAGAAACCTGGGTTTTGTATGATTAAATAAAGGCACGATAAATCCATTTATGGTATAAGGAAGCATCATACAATTTGGGTTTAAATACTTGTGGTTCTGGAGTGCATGACAACTTGGGTTCCGTTGAAGTGTGGGAGTAACAACCTGATATGTGTTTTACTTTTGCTCAGTTTACTTGCTTTAAGTTTGTCATTGCTGAATGTATGAGGTTTTAATTTAAGACTTGCAATAAAATGTCTGATCTTTGTTCCATAGAACATTTGATTGAGTTTTATTATGCAGGAAAGAGGAAAAGGAATCCAGTGATTGAAGATGGCAAACCACTTTCAATCATTGAGGTAAACTGGACAAAATGTGGGAGAAATAAAGAAATGCCAGTTATTTATTGTCATTAGAAATGTGTATAAATGGATGAGTACACTTGCATTATACGGAATGAGTTTAAGGATTGTGATCTCAGGGTGAATACAGTACTAGTACATGTATTGTTTTCTGAGGTTCAATTCCCAAATGATTGCTGGTAAATGTGAATATGACATTAATTGCGTAAAACTCAACGTGATCACATAAGGATGAGTTATATTAGACATAGAACCTTAAAACCACAACTAGTTAGCGTCCATGTGGGAGAATGTAAGAATCCTATGTGGACTTAACAAGTTGTGATAAAGGAGAGGTTATGTGTTGATAATATAATTCTTAAGAGTTTTAATACGTGAAAAAGTTAATGTCATATTATTGTGGAAACAAATTCTAAATACTGGGTAAATAACTCCTTTGTTCAACTGACATTCCATCACTCCACGTCTACCGGGATTTGGGGCAACGGGTTAATAACCACACTTCCACGATAGATGGAAGTTGGCTGCCGTGCCTCTATAAATGCAGAAATTCCCTGCTCACAAAGACACGTTCTGAGATTAGGGTTCTATCACCATAAGAACATAAGGCTTTCAGTGAGTAGAAGGATTCTGTGTGCAACTAACCATGTCTTCTTCAAAGCTCTTGTGTATGATTGACAACCACCATGGCTGCACCAGGTAAGTTTTCTGATTATATTTGATCATGACCTAGCAGAGCATGCTAACATGATCTTGGAGTTGTTCTTACACAGCATCCTCAGGCAGTCGAGCCCGTTTACTAACGAACGCAACGTTTTTCATTCGGCAATTAAACACCATCAGAAACCAATTCTTAAGCTTATCAAAAGCAAACCAACTGTATTTGAACGCTGAATGAGAGGATCAACTGCGATGGAAACTCCATATTGCACCATGCTGCAGATATGAGTTTCTACTCTATAACATTGTCTTAGAATTTAATGGGTCCTGCCATGCAGTTGCAGGCAGAGCTGCGCTGGTTTATGGTAATGTTCTATTGCTAGATTTACGTTGTCAGACAAATGCTACTACTAAGTTTGTCGACTTGATAAAAGACCTATGTTGTCAGACGACTGCTTTTGTTACTAAGTAAGCCTATTGACATGCTAAAAGACTTATGTTGTCAAACAGATATTTATGTTACCAAGTATGAGATCGACTTGTTAAATATGTACTGTGTTTTTATCAGCGTATGGTAGAGATACTGTTAACATAAACACAAGACTAAGATCAAGCTATACGAGTTACTGTAATCAAAACACATAACCACGAAACATCAAACAATGTACAGATAAGCTGTTCTACCATCACGAGCATAACGAGCTTTTGAAGTCGGTGCAAGAATGGATAAAAGAAACGGCGGAGTCATGCTCAACCGTGGCGGTGCTAGTGGCCACTGTGGACTTTGCAACCGCCTACGCTATCCTGGGGGTAATCACCAAAGTGTCCGTCCTGTTTTCCATGACAATCCTCTATTTTTGCTCTTCACATGCATAGACGTTGTGGCCATCTCCTGCTCGTTGTCTTCTGTGGCTTTCTTTCTCTCCGCCCTCTTCTCTCCACTCGAGTACCCGCTTTTCAGCAGCAGCCTTCCTCGCGAGGTCATGAGTGGATTCGTCTTGCTCTTCTTGTCCATGGCAACCACCATGCTCGCCTTTGCCGCCGCCATTTTGCTCTTGATTCGCGTCGAGAAGAAATGGACAAAGTCTCTACTTTACCCTATTGCCTTTTTTCCCAGTCCCTCTATTCGGCCTGCTTCAATTTCATATGTATCAAAGTCGTGTTTCAGACAAATGATGCCTGGTTTTTCAAAGCCTTACTCCGCTTTCTTGGCCTTCCCAAGAGGAGATCAATAAGGGGCAAGAATTACATAAACTTTCGTCGCAGCATAATATGTGGTGCAGATTCAAAAAATTTGCAACATAAATTATTGTTAGATTTGTAGTTAACATTTGAGTATTCCATATGGGTTCGTCTTCTTTTCTCCCCAATATAATGTTACAATTTTGTTTTTATCTTAAATTTAAATTATGGGCAAATTAGAAAAAGCGGTGATTCCCTCTATGCACTCAAGTTCAAATCCGCTTTTCCATAATTGGATTGGATTAGATAATTAGAATATGCTCATCAGTTAATGGAATTTACATAAGAAAAAATCAGAGCAAACTCCATGGAACACCTCGAGTATAAGCCCACGATACTCATCTGAATTCATTGAAACATAATAATTCAAGAGGCTACGAAGATCTTTAGGCTCTTGTATTCGGTTTTCCACTATCATCGCGGCCATGGACTCCCTGAAATCCTCCCTCGGATCATAAGAACACTTCTCCATCGCAACCATTACAACAAATTTAGTCTCTCCTCCTGCTTGAAGTTGATCATGATCATCACCAGCTCTCTGCTTTCTTCTCCGATGATCAACGTGCCTCGAGCCCTCCTGCCCTTCCCTGATCATCTGGTCGAGTCTCTCTTGAACCATGGCATGCGATAGGCTTGATATTGAAGGGTACCTATCGGAACTAGAGCTGGCTACTTCCTCCGAGCTAGACGAAGACACGCTAAGCCGGCAGCTGCTGCAACACAATGCCTTGCATATTCTCTGTTGCTGCTTGGAAGAGGCTTTCGTTTTTGACATGGTTTGAATTGGAGCTTTGAAGGAAGTTTTGTGCCAAAATTAAACATTTATGCACCATTGGCAATGTGGGGTTTGTTAATCATGATTGTGTCTTGTGTTTTACAACATTTTAATAGATGAGTTGGTGAATGCAAGAAGGCAAATGGGGAACATTCTTTTAGTTAATCGAGCCAGTAATCATGATGCTTAATAGTTTACTTTGTAGGGTCTAATTACTGTTGGTTGGCTCATCCTTTTGAAGGGTTTGGTTAACATGAAAAGTAGTGGTTCCATTCCATGAGAGCTTGTTTGGAAGGCTTTGTATGGGGTTGCTTTTGTAGAAAATATCGGGCAGGGGCATATACCTAACCCCTGATAATACAAGAAAAAAGGATAAAGTATTTTTTTGGAAAGTCATTTTGAAGTGTTTCTTCTTGAAGAAGAAGAACAAGAAACACATAACATATTCTTCTCTAGAAAGTGCTCTGTGATCCATAAGCACTTTTGACAATTTTAGCCAAATATAGTCGTAAGTTCTTGATTGTCAAGAAGACTTTAAAAGTATTTGGAAGAGTTTTTAAGTAAAATTTTGACATGCTTCTACTAAAAGCACTTATGAGATGAGAATTATTTTTTTGTAAAACATTTCCCAACATGGCCGAAAACCTTCTTGATTACAGTGCTTATATGGTTTAGGTACAAAAAAGTGCTTTTGCTAGAGTCTCTTTTTAAGTTTTAGATGATAAGAGGAAGTGGAGAGATTCCATTCATCTAAATTAATGACTTGTTTAGTTCTTCATGTTGCTCTATCCAATCATTCAGAAGAAATTATATTAAATTACTTCGTTAACACATTGTTTGGATTCATATGGATGATCATCTTTAATCCATATGTAGAAAAGCATCATTTACTGGCAATCAAGTTGTTAAAACGAGTCGATGGCGTTGCGATAATCATCATTAGTAACTAATAAAGTAAAAAAGAAAAGCATAGCAGCCTGAGATTAAAGTGATAAGCTGGCTTAAGTCGTCAAACTGTTGGAAATATTATCTTAATGTTTGGTATTTTGAGCTTAGCTCGTTAGTATTAGGGTTTCGTTTTCTTGTTTTAGTCTAGGGTTTGCTTTAGTCTTTCTCTATATAAAGAACTCTTTATATTTGATATTCTTATCAAGTTAGGCACAATGTAGCCTCTTAAGGTTTTGTAGCCGTTCAATCTGCTTGTTTGATATCCGTTTGTCAAACGCCTCCATTATCTATTAGGATTCTAGTTAGGTTCGTCAAAATAGTTTGTTATTGGTTTTTTTTTTTGGTCTGGATTAGAAGGTTTGTGGATTGCTCAGAGGATTAAGCAATGCACGAGTTGGACCGCCTGCGGCTTTTGCGAATAGGTTGGCCAAGGATTCGAATGCAATTCGAGACGATATCGCCGAGCCCGTGAATCAAGAATTAGGGTCAGCGTGGCTGGTGGTAGACGGTGATAACCAGGTGGCAGAAGATAAAGGCAAAGAGAAGGAAGGAAGAAAAAAGAATAAGAAAAAAAAAAACGTTGTTTTTTTGTTTGAGGCCCATGCGGGCAAAGGTAAAAAAAGGAAAAAATTTTAGTTGGATTTTTTGTTTGTTTGTTTGTTTGTTCGGAAATTGGTATTGGTATCGACATAGCACTGGAATTTGAAGTTTTGCATTCATATTTACTTTGGCAAACTCATGTCGTGTGCCATCATGAGTTTAACCGGGGGTGTTGGAAATATTATCTTTGTTTGTACCATACTTGACCAATCCCAAAACTACTAAGTACCAGTCAACATTATACCGTCAAGGACCCACAAGAATTTCCCTCCAATTAGGAGGCCAATCACAATGTGACACGTGTCAACGTCAGAGGCCAATCACAGCACGACACGTGTCAACATCAGAAGCCAATCACAGCATGACACGTGTCAATGTGAAAACAAAGCTAGAAACTCTTCTATAAATAGTGATCATTCTCCCACAATAATTCTTAATGTCATTTGTACTAAATTATTCACTAGAACTCACAAAACGAGAGCTTGAACATATGTACTTGTGTGAACCCTTCACAATTAATGAGAACTCTTCTACTCCGTGGACGTAGCCAATTTGGGTGAACCACGTACATCTTGTGTTTGCTTCCCTGCCTCTATATCTTTACATACTTATCTGCACTAATGACCGAAGTAATCTAACGAAGGTCACACACATTTGACACTTTCTGTTGTACCAAAGTTCCTCATTGATTTTGTGCATCAACAATCTTAATGTTTGGTATTTTGGGCTTAGCCCGTTAGTATTAGGGTTTCGTTTTCTTGTTTTAGTCTAGGGTTTGCTTTAGTCTTTCTCTATATAAAGAACTCTTTGTATTTGATATTCTTATCAAGTTAGGCACAATGTAGCCTCTTAGGGTTTTGTAGCCGCTTTGGCATTGTTATTTGTTCAATAAACTTTTTCTAGTTTTGCAATCCGTTTGTTCGTTCATTGTGGTATGTGCACTTTGATATTCAACTCAAACAAGTAAAGAGCTAGTTTTCCAAAAGAAAAAAAAGTAAAGAGCTTTGTAGCTTAATAAATTAATAGCGTTTTTCTCTGCACACGAAGCTTTAATTATTGCTTTTCTGCCTCATGGTAGCTAAAGTCGTCAATTCAATGAAGGGGCTCGTAGTTTAACTTGTTAGTTTGTTCGATTTTGCTAAATTTTGTTTGTTTTTCTTCGTACAAACTTCTAATTGACTTTTTAAATAAAAGGAGATGGCAGAGAGGAGAATTATGAGGATAGAGAATTCAACTCCACTTGAAAAACCATCTAGTTCTAATTACAAACAATTTTTACTTTACACTAAATGGAGGGAATAATATTTAAACCCGATATGCAATAAGATGAAAGAAATGTATTATTCACCGTGAATGTAAAAAACTAGCCCGATTCTCCTTTAGCACGCTTGTATTGAGGTGACACAAAATTATAACACGAACCACTAATTTGGGTTTTGAATTGGGCCTATAATTTGGAAACTGAAATGTTGGCCCAAACAAATGGCTAATTTGGGTTTTTAATTGGGCCTATAATTTGGAAACTCAAATGTTGGCCCAAACAAATGGGCCTAATAGTTTGATACCCAATTGGCAATCAAATTTTGTTACCAAACACCCTTATTTCGAACGCAAACGAAAGATCCGGGATTCCGGAATATGCCAAATCGCGTCTAGATTTCTGGTGCCCACCAACCACCGGAAGGTTTGGTGTCTACCTACGCAAAACCGGCCACCAACATCCGCTGTGGTTTAGACCGCCATAACAGACCATACACCACCATATCGCCAAATCTCGTCCGTCCAATTCCCGAAACACCCTCGCATTCAATGGGCAACCTAACATTCCGCTCCACGGCGGAGAGTCCAATGACCTGAAATGACATTCCTACCCTTCTCAACTCCTCGTTTAAACGCCCACACTCTCACTGTCGAGAGTCAAACGCAATTCGATAGATTTCGAGCTCCGTTCGCAGTCGCACCTAAACACTCGAATATCTCGAAGAGCGTGCTGATAACGTGTTGTGACTTATATTTAGTAGAGAGGTGAGGCAAATGGAAGAGAAAGAGATGAAGAATAGACTTGAGAAATTGTGTGTTAATTCTCTAGTCCTTGTGCCTTTATTTATAGTAATTAGGAGGAGAGAAACTTGTTCTCCAAGTAGTACAAAGTATATTAGGATAGATCTTTTAGATCTCAAAGGATTCTTATTTTATCCCTACTTAGGATTTACACAATTACATATTGATAAGAACATTTATCACAATAATTTTATATTATAGCGAGATATGTGTTGCAGACTTGGTGGAAAGAGTCTACAATTGGACACTAATAAACTAAGCAAAGGTAGATGCTTGCGTGGATAATGGATAAAGCACATATAGCTAAGAAACAATAAGTTAGTAACCTTTACTCTTCGATCCTTTATGCTTTTTATCCAATATTCTTTGTTAATTAATTAAGCATATAGCAAAGGTAGATGACCAAAAAAAAATAAAATAGCAAAGGTAGATATTTGTACGGATAAAGCAGATCCAGCTAGAAAACGGTAACCTTGATGTTCGATCATTTTAAGCTTTATTATTTCAAACCATATAGCAAGACACTGCTTAATCTGTTGCTGACAATCTCCAGCCGACACCCTTTCAAAGGACATGAAATGTAATTTTCTACAAAAACTGAATATTTCTTGAGAAATAACGAAAATCCTATTCTTAGGGGCCCTACCTCTATATAGACAATATAAATAATGGTACGAATACATAATAACGGTAGAACTACACTTAGAGAAATAATGTTGTGCAATTGTTAAAGAAAATTGTTATTGGCACTCTAAAAATCTTATGTTGGAACTTCAAATTTTTTATAATTATAAAGAAAAATATACTTACGAGGAGTGTATAATGACAGTTCTCGTTATTGAAAATTAATACAATAGAAAGAACAGACCTAGACTTAGCAAAGTTGACTAGTCTGCACTCAAATTCGAATCTCCTATTCCGTCGTTTCGATTAGATTAAAACTTCCCTTGAATTAAAAAAAAGTAATATATACACACACATATTCTTTAAGAGAAGGGACTCCCATTTTTTTAACATTGGATTAGTTGTGGGGTCCACGTCACATCAAACTTTGATGATTTGAACCATCTATTTTTGAAGTTGCACCTCATAGATCATCCTTGCAAAAATTGGCCAAATAGAAAATATTTCAGGTATCTAATTGAATTTAAAGAAATTGAAGAACACTATGTTCTAAGAGATATTAAAATTTCATCTTGACAATTAACTGGATAAATGGTTTCGAATTGAATTGAATTTTTGCATATATGATCTATGAATCGAGACTTACAAAATAAACAATTCAGATTGTTGAAGTTCTATGTGAAATGAGTCCACAACTAATCCCCTTATTTGAAAAAAGTGAGAATCACTTCTCTTAAAGGGCCTTATATATATATATATATATATATATATATATATATATATATATATATATATATATACATATACATATAAGCCTTCATACGCATGCGAGTGCGAGTGCAGAAGATATTTTTTTTATTTACGGCGCGTTACGTGCGACTTACACATTTAATTACGGGCGCTACGTGCTCCTAAAGATCTTTTATGTATGTCCAAAGTCCAAACCACATGTTTGGCAAGCGTCTCATTTTTGAATTAAGGGATCAATTTTTATTACACAAAGTATGAAACAATCTTGTTGCATTGTGAGAAGGTTTGAACTGAATGAATAATATAATATTAGACTATGCTAGAAGAAACCCATGGATATTCTACGTAATAGTGAGATACTATTTAAATAAAATTAAAAAACTTTTAGATGACCAAAAAAAATCACCATGACGAAATTAACCCTGTATTATTTCGGGTAGCTTTTGAACTTTTTTTTTTGGGGGGCATTTCTATTCCATTATTTTGTTGAAGCCTATGACCCCAAAAGGGGATGCCGGCTTTATATATAAAAGATGATATATATAAATATGAGTAATGCTAGGAAAATTAAATTTGGAGACTAAATTTACAAAATAAATGATGTGTCATTAATAGAAATAAGCACATTTATTAACGTTTAAATAATAAATCAAAGGAAACTAATAGACTAAGCAAAGGTAGATGCTTGCACGGATAAAGCACATCCAACCAGAAAATGGTAACAGTAAATATTCGATCATTTTAAGCTTTTATTGTTTTAAACATACTTTGTTAATTTATTAAGCCAAGCATATCAGTAGAAGCTACTTTGTTAATTTATTAAGCAAAGCATATCAGTAGAAGCAGTAGCGGCAGCTAGACTAAAAATCAAACCGAAAACCGCCACATTAAACTCGCCAAGCTAGCTAGTACTCAGATGGCATCCCAGATGACGCACACTGGTGAGCCAGATCAAGACAAGGAAGAGGATAATTCAGGCCAACTTGGAGATATTGAAGAGTTGAACTCCGATCAATTTTTCTTAGAGGATAATTGGGACGAGGTGACAGGCCAATGTGAAGATATTGACGAGTTAGAAGAGTTGAAAACCCCCTATCAATTTGTCTTAGTGGATAAATGGGACGAGGTGAAGAAATACTATAAGCAGCATCCGGGAAAGTTGCACCGCCAAATGACGGTGCAGGGGGACAATGTACTTCACCTTGCAGCTTCTTCTTGCAGCAAATCACAATGCAAAGAAGTCCTCGAATTTTTAATTGATAACAGTGACAGCAATTCAACCCACGAGTACAAGACACAGTCCTTGAGGGTTCAAAATAAAGGCGGAAACAATGCTCTTCACCAGGTGAGTGTGTCCGGCAGTGTGGAAGCGGCTAGTTTCTTGGTGAGCAGGTTCAACGAGCCTGTCGCAAATACAAGTATTTCCAATCTGAACGACCTTATTACTCATGATAAGAAACATAATGATGCGCGGAAGCTGCTGTGGACTCGGAATGTTCTAGGAGAAACTCCACTCTACAGAGCAGCTGCTCGCGGTCACACTGATTTGGTCGAGTTTTACATGTCCAAAGGAAACCTGGAAGAGAATTATTGGCAGCACTTCAGGAGACATGACAAAATGACCGCTCTTCGTATGGCTGTCATCGGCCAACATTTTGGTCTCTCTCTCCCTCAAAAATGCATACATATATATATATATATGTATATATATATATATATATATATATATATATATATATATATATATATATGCGGAGATGCAGATTATAACTTTTGCTCTTTTGTCTTCCACAATGCAGAGACTGCTCATTGGTTGCACAAGCACTTCCCTATGCTGGGAGAAATACCAGACGAGGAGGGATTGACAAGCCTTCAATTGTTAGCCCATATGCCAAGAGCCTTTGAGCCACATTTTCAACAAAGCCATTGGAAGATGTTCATTTATCATTGTACGTATCATTACTCTACTGTTATGTGTTGAAACTGAGTCCTACATTTGCATGGGCTTATAAGAAGTTGGACTACTCTCCTTGCATGGGCTTATAAGAAGTTGGGCTACTCTCCTTATTGCCAATTGGTTTTATGGTGAAACCTTAACTTTTTTTACTATGTACACGTGTATCTTTGAGCGTGCGCTTTTCCTTTTGTAGTATTAATCTCGTACTTAATTGTTGTTATATATCTAGGCCTTCCAAATGGAGAAGATGTGGAGATGGATGGAAAAGATGTGGAGATGGTTGACGTGGAGAGCGGCAAGGAGAGCAACCATCCCCGTCAATCCATCTTTCGGAAGAAACTTGCAGGTAATCAAATTTGTAATCTAATTAATTGATCAAATAATTAAACTTAAACGGCTACCTAGATAAAGCGTTTCTTCAATTGGATTTTTTTCGTGTTCTAAGTTGCATGCATAAACTGTTTGGCAGTTGTCATGAAACCTTACTATTCATTACTGGACTCCCTTGAAGGTTAGTTTACTTTCAGCCTTTGCCTCAGGGCATTTTCGTCAAGGCAAACTCTTGTTACTAGAACTCTAAAAAAGAAACATTATTTACTCATTCCTCATTATTTTACATGAGAAGATGAACAGTGCATGATAACTTCTTTAGAGTGCTAATAACATCTCTCTATAACACGTTAGTTAATGTATACATATGCTTGATCATGTGATGGATAGGAACAGGAGGCCTTGCTGGCACAATCTACAGAATATGGAAAAACAAGAAAAATAAAAAATCACTAAAGAAACTCATCAAATCGCTCGTCCAACAGGACGGGACTTGGGTGGTTACTAGCGTAGCAAACAGCAGGACCATTTCTCTGGGGTCGTGGAGAGATCCTAAGAAAGATGGTGATGATGGAGGCAAAAAAGGAAAGGCATTTGCAAAAACCAAATCGGAAAGAGAAATGGAAGCAACCATATTGAAAGAGAAGGCGATGGTTGAAGTTAACAAATCTACCCCATTGTTTACAGCAACTGTCGAAGGAATTGTACCCATTGTGCGGGAGATACTTGAGCAGCATCCTCAAGCAGTCGAGCATGTTAACGATTATGGACACAACATTTTGCATATGGCCATTAAGAACCGCCAGAAAGAGATCCTTAAGATTATCGTAAGCAAACCAACTTTGATGTTGATGTTGAATGAGGGGATAGACCAAGAAGGAAACACCTTATTGCACCAGGCTGCAGATAGGAGTTACTACTCTATATCATTGTCTCAGCAATTAATAGGCCCTGCCATGCAATTGCAAAAAGAGCTGCAATGGTTTGAGGTAACGTTCTCTTGCTAAACTTATGTTGTTTCACAAATATTTATATTACTGATAAGTCTATCAATCATATAAAATACTTATATTGTCAGGAAAATACTTATATTTACTAATTAAGTATGTTCAGCTGGTAAAAGGCTTATGTTGTCAGAAATATTTCTGTTAGAAAATCTATATATGTGGACATGATTAATATGTACGTCTGTTTGTGTCAGCGTGTAAAAGGGATAATACCGCCTCATTACACCATTCACCACAACGATGACAATCGGACAGCGGCAGACTTGTTCAACTATTGGCATGACGGACTTTTGGAGGAAGCACAAAAATGGGTAAAAGAAACGGCTCAGTCATGCTCAACCGTGGCGGTGCTAGTTGCCACTGTAGTCTTTGCAGCTGCCTACACCATTCCCGGGGGGACTAATGGCCAAAATGGCCTTCCTCTTCTCCAGAACGATCCTCTCTTTTTGCTCTTCACCTGCATGGACGTTGTGGCCATCGCCAGCTCATTATCTTCTGTGGCATTCTTTCTCTCGGTCCTCTCCTCCCCTCTCGAGTACCCACTTTTTGTTAGCAACATTCCTAACAAGATCATGGCAGGATTCGTCTTGCTCTTCATTTCCATGGCAACAACCATGCTCGCCTTTGCTGCCACCATTTTGTTGTTGATTCGCGTCGAGAAGAAATGGACCAAGTCTCTACTTTACCCTATTGCCTTTTTCCCAGTGCCTCTATTCGGCTTGCTTCAATTTCCTATGTATCATTCCTTCAAAGTCGTGTTTCATGAAATTAATGCCTGGTTTTTCAAACCCTTCAAACCCTTACTCGACTTGCTTGGTTTTCCCAAGAAGAGATCAATATGGGGCAAGAGTAAGGTGGATTGAATCACATATACTTTCTGTCACAACACAATGTGGTGTAGATTGACAATCTTGCAACATAAGTATTTATTGTTGTTATCGTTTGAATTTTCGAATTTTTCTTATTTTCTCCCCTATTTTCACAATGTTATTGTGTCTTCATTCACAAGTATGGGCAATAAGTGAAGAATAAAGGCTTGTCACAAATTGTATGTTAAAGATTATGTCTCTTGCATGCTTTTATTGATTTGTAATCATCATTTGTGTTTATATGTCATCCTTAAGTAAGTAGTGGATTTTATTAAAAAAAAAAAAGTAATTGGTGGATTGATTTTTTTTTCTTCAACTTGGGTTCAGATCCTATCCTCTTTCCCTTTGTGTAAATTAAAGAAATAACATCACTTGTAATAAAATTAAAAAATAAATCATATTTAAGCGTAATCAAGTTGGTTAAACTAATATGCTTCTCTTCTACACCAACACTCGCATCCATGGGCGGAGCTACTATAGGCCTAAAGGGGGCAGATGCCCCCACTAAGTTTTTTTTCTTCTTCTGGTGTGCTGCGAAAAAATTGTTTAGTTTTGCATCCTAATGACCAACCCTAAATACAATACAATTAAATTTTATATGTTAATTCTTCCTATCAAGGGAAATGCTAAGGAGATTCTTCTAAAAGGGCCTCTTCGTCAATACATGTTTTTAGCACAATTTTTGTATCAACATTATAAAACATTTTGTAAAAAACATGAGGTGACAGAGAGTCCATGGAGAGCCCATTTTGAGAAAGTCTCCTTAGCATTTCTCTTGGTATCAATATGACTGATTTCGCCAACAATGATTCTAAGTGTTTTGTGTTAAAAACTTTGTGAATTAAAAATGTTTTGTTCAATAATTTTTTTTTATTTTTTAAACTGTGACTTTGTTGTTTGTGGATGCCCTCACTAATACAAATTTCTAACTTCGTCCCTGCTCGCATCCTCCTCCATTATGATTAAGCGATTATACTTGGCCTTAGGGTTGCCTCATAGGTATTGGCGGAGGTCAATGCTTTTGTGAAGTTGGTCTAACTGTCCACCTGGTATGGCGACTTCACAATATTTTTCTCAGTTGAAAAGGAGAAAAATATTTGCAAGGGTAAATAGCGGAAATAGTCCCTGAGATATGCATAACTCATCACTTTGGTCCCTTAGATTCCAAATCAATCAAAGTGGTCCCTGAGATTGTCCACCATCCATCATTTTGGTCCTTCCATTAAAAACTTCGTTAACTGTTCTGGAGCTCTTGGTCGAAAGTTTAGGCAATTTTCAAAGTTTCATAACTCAATCGTTTCTTAACCAAATTCAACCCATAATATATCAAAATGAAGATAGGATAGTGTAGAATAAGATTATACCTATTTGGAAGCCCAATGTTGCCGGAGATGGCCGAAAAATAGCCTCAAAGTTGACTAGTCCGAGCGAAAACTTGAAAACTCGCCGGAAACTGGTTAAACTTTAAACGTTAATAACTTCTTCAATACTCAACGAAACCAAGTGATTAAAATGAAAATCATACTTCTCGACGAGACAAAGAGAATGGTACCTTTTTAGACAGCTAACTTGCTTTGGTTTAGCCGAAAATGGCTAGAAAGTGCCTATCTTGGTCTCGAGTTAGCCACTTTCGAGCCATCGAAAAAGGTACCATTCTTTTTGTCTCATCGAGAAGTATGATTTTTGTTTTTGAATCACTTGATTTCGTTGAGTATTGAAGAAGTTATTAACATTTAAAGTTTACCCAGTTTCCGGCGAGTTTTCAAGTTTTCGCTTAGACCAGTCAACTTTGAGGCTATTTTCCGGCCATCTCTGGCAACCATTGGGCTTCCAAATAGGTAAAATCTTATTCTACACTTTCCTATCTTCATTTTGATATATTATGGATCGAATTTGGTTAAGACACAATTGAGTTACGAAGCTTTAAAAATTGCCCAAACTTTCGGCCAAGAGCTCCAGGACACTTAACAAAGTTTTTAACGAAAAGACTAAAATGATGGATGGTGGACAATCTCAGGGACCACTTTCATTGATTTGGAATCTTAGGGACCAAAGTGATGAATTATGCATATCTCAGGGACTATTTCCGTTATTTACCCTATTTGCAATAGTGAGTGCATTTTGCTCACCCCATAAAGTGGGGTTGATGTTCGCCCCTCGTTGGGTATCGTTAAATTAATTTAATTGATTTAAGGCACAAATCTCAAATTTAAATTAATCTAGCAATAAACAATGAAAGAAGAAGATTTAAACTCAGAGAGAGGTGAGAGAAAAGAGAACGAAAGTAAAGCGTGGCTTGGGATAGGCCTGCAGGGTGGCATAATATATATATATATATATATATATATATATATATATATATATATATATATATATATATATATATATATATATATATATATATATATATTAAGCAGCAAGTTACACCCCACCCCCTTCTTTTAATTAAAAAAATTGTTTTGGGCCTTAAATGGTGAGCCCAAGGGGCCCACCCTGATTCTGTCCTCCCTTTCCCGTATCCCTTCTCCTTCTCATTTTTGTCTCCATCTCTTTGTTCTCTTTATTGCTCCTTTCTCACTCTCTCGAACTCACTCTTCTCTCCCGTACTGTGAGTCAGCCAGAGCTATAGAAGCTTCAACGTTCGTCTCTGTCTTTCCCGACGCACCTAGGCTTTCAGGCCTTTTCAAAAAACCCTCGGGCTTTAGGCTCGTTTATAACCCCAGCCCATATTCCCTTTTTATTTTCTTCGTTATTTAAATTATGTTAAAGGCCTTGGGCCTTTGTCGTTTGGGGCCTTCGGCCCATGTTGGTTGTGACCCAAAAACCCTAGCTGTTGCATTTTTTATTTTAGTTATGTTAAAACCCAAAAGGCCTTAGGGCCTTAGCAGCTAAAACCCAAACCCTGGGCTTAAAGCCTTGGGCCGAGAAGACCAGGGCCTTTGGCCCGTGTAACCTAAACCCAGAGAACCCTTTTGGGTTCCTTCAATCAGGGCCCAAGCCCAAAACCCATTAACCCTTTCTAGGCTAAACCCTAAACCCCAAACCCGGATCTAACCCAACCCAGTTGACTCGAGTTTGACCCTACCTGTTTGACCGACCCGGTTTGACTGACCTGTTGACCCGACCCATTTACTGACCCGTTAACCCGACCCGGTTGACCGTTGACTCGGTCAACGTTGATTTTGACCTGTCAACATTGACCATTGACTTTCGGAGTTGACTTTTTCGGGTTCGTTTGGGACCTCTCCTAGGCTAATTTCGACGTCATGGACCCGTTTTTATGTATGTTTTCCCAAATAAAATCGTTTTAATAGAGTTCGACTAAGTTGTAACCTTTATGTACTTAGGGGCAACTATTGTGGCATTATTTCTTCGCTAGCAGCGCGGCTTTTGACGGCGAAGTACTGTGAGTGGACCATTTCTAAAAATGCATGTTTTATTAGTAGAAATGCATACATGAGAAGCATGAGTTTATGAGAATGTTTATGAGATGTATGTGCAATGGTTCTGTATTACCTAGTGGTCCGCTACGGGATGAAGGGATAGATTTTGGTCCATCATGGGCAACGGTGGAGTTAGCATAGGGCCTAGATTGTGTTTCCTCTGGCTATTTAGCACAGGGACGGGGAGATGGCATAGGGCCTGAAGCGATATTTTCCTCTGACTGTATGCTCAGGGACAGGGAGATGGCATAGGGCCTGGAGGGATATATATGGACATTTGACACTAGTGATTATATATGTGAGTTAGAAATTGAGATATGACACGGCCAGTGATTATATATGTGAGTTATCAGATGAGATATGGCACGGCGTGCTAGGTTTCGAAAAACCTATGTTTATCATGATATATATGTGTTTTCATAAAATCTGGGGGTTAGTATGTTGATGACTGTTTTATTATATTTATATCAAATTGGTCCACTCACCTTTGTTTTGCACCTCCTTCAGGGTATAGAATCGAGGCATACAATCCTGACGTCAAGACACTTCTGCATCGGCATCTTCGAGTCCTCTTGGTGTAGGACCCACTTCATTTGGTCTTTATTATTTTATATCATTTCTTTTCTATTATTCAAATTAGTTGTATGCTCTGAACACATTCCTTAAATGCCTATTTAATTCTTATTTCTCGTTGTTATGCATTCTAAATGGCTTGCGTCACCCCTCGAGTGTCGGCCAGCACGTGACCATCCTAATGTCTATAGGACATCGGGATCAGGACGTGTCACAGCATCCTCAGGCAACTATCACAGCATCCTTAGTTGCTGTTGGTTCCGTATTACATTGTCATAGTTGTATTATTTCTTAATATCAAGTCTTTTTATGCATGTTATTTTTCGTGACTTGGATCCAGGTTGGGAATTTGGATGCCCCTGTGGAAGAATGGACGGTTGGCGGAACCGCATTGACTTCATTAATGGACGTGGAAAGGAGACATGGTATGGTAAATCTTTCGTTATTGTTTTTGTTATCATGTAAAACTAGCAATCGAGGCCCTGCACGATGCCGCGGGTTTTAAGACCGTTTAAGGTGGTATTATTTTATATATAACGTGTTTACACTAAGATAGATGATATTATTTACAGTGTTATATACAAAGAGATTATATTATTTATAGTCTTATTTACATTTATAACACGTTTTAGATGCTGCTTGTCATGTTATAGTAAATCTGGTGCTATTTACATATATACATATATATTGTTTGAGAAGGCTAATTAGCACCTTATTACAGAGATCAATAGGTTAGTATTATTCAACTGCTCAGTGCTCAAAATATTGTGAAAAGATTATGAGCAGGTTACTGGGATGTAGATTTTCTCACTTCATTGTTCTCGAGCTCATCTTTATCTACTTTATGTAGAGGGGGTTTTCTCTTCTGAGTATTCATCTGCAAGAGTTTCCAATTGGTTGCAATAAAGTTTGAAAAATGGAGTTGTTAGTGTGGATGACTTGTTAAATATACCATTATTCTGCATATGCAGAACTAATACGACCAGCTCAAATCACACTGAAGTTTGCTCTTTGAGCAAGTTTTGGACAAACCTAAATAGTAAAATGGACAAATCAATAGGTTGTAGGACATCAATGAAATTTAAAATTGATGTAAATGGTGAAAACAGTTAAGTGAAAAAAAATGTTTAGCAATTAAGCATGCTTATGTTCCAACAACCAAACTGATTTAAATTATAGAGGCCAATCAAATTTGGGTTCTGCCATACCCAAACAGAGAGAATTTCCAAAAATCCCTTAAATGTTCGGTTTCATTTGCAAGTTAGTTGAAACAAATTTTGAGCAATATTTCCGATTGGTTGATTCCTACTCTACTCTATGACTGATGCATTCATAGAACGAGGTGCTTAAGTCCCACACCTATCCCAACAACCATCAAAGACACGTCTCCCAAAGCTCGAGCCTTTCTTGTCTTTGAAGGTGCCAAAAGTTGAGTTTGGTTTTTGGTGTTTCTCTTATGACACTTTCATAATCTTTGTAACCCACATTCCAAGATTGAAGCATAATTGATCGGCAACTAATTTGTGTCCATAACCACTTTCTCGTTTTCATTCTCTAAAAGTATCATATAATTGAATGCAATTTCATTTCATACCAATTCTCAATTGAAATTCCGAATTGCATTTCTAAATTTCATGTAGTAATTGAACACACCCAATTGCTCAAAACTCCAAACACAATATGAATTTTTTTTACACGTTTAACAATATGTATATTCTTATAACCTCACCACCAAATTTTCCAGCACCCTTGATTCTTTTCTAGCGAACCACCAAAATTTACTGAAAAGGAAAGATTTTTGCTATGTTTTTTAGATTGGACACTAAAAATCTCAAAACAATACATAGTATGAAAATTTGGACGGATGGATAAACCAAATTAACATATTTTTCCTTCAACCCATTAAGAAATCTGGACATTTTAGCAGATGGGTTCTGCACAAAATCAAATATTCTTCCTGGATTTTTCAAATTAGACACTAAATTCTTCAAGAAAATGCAAAAGATAGATGCAACTCTGACCATAAACCTAATCAAATTAATTACTCACATGTGAAGCGAAAAAGTTGTTTTGTGGAATATTGAGAGTGATCGTGTTGACTACAAAAATCACCTAGCCTACGTGGCGTGCAGGCCGAGTAAATAATAGACTAACTAAGTCCTTCAAATGTGTGCGGGGCGTGCCAACTCGTCGGCCGAGCTCGGCCGAGGAGTAAAATGTCTTGATGTGGTGTGGATGCGCGCGGCTGACTTCTGTATCTTGCAATTGCGGCCGAGAAAGGAACAAGTCTCGGCCCTTTGGGTCCTCAAACCTGAAGACAAGGCTGCCAATTACAAAGTTCACGGCTCGTCGTCGTCTGATTCGGCGACAGTCACCGTATTGGTGAATGTAAAATCACGCCGAATTGAAACTAGAGTATAAGGGCACAAATACTCAAAGCGAATGAAGGTCTTGACAATGAACGTGGTTCGGCCGTTTAAGTGCCGAACTCGGGAACTCACCTGAGAATATGCGATCATAAAATTACTCGGCGTGGAGGCCCCGAGCCTAAATATTAGTAACACCTCACTTCGCCGAGAGGCTGGTGAGATGACCCCTGTCGTCGAGGATCCGAAAACCCTCGTCGGCTGAGACTTGGATAGGTAACCCGTCGACCCTGTCGCAGTGCTGTTTATCCAAACTGAAGGTGCTTCACGGACGGCTGGTTCTACGGCAACAGTGCTGTTTATCCAAACTGAAGATGTTTACCGGTTGCCTTCACAGTGCTGTTTATCCAAACTGAAGATGTGAAGACGGAAAAGAATAAAAAATCTCAAGGTGTTGAGAGGTTTTGCGCAGGGCAGATTTGTGTGTTGTGTTGAAGGCCTCTTCACGCTGCCACTATCTTTGTATTTATAGAGGTCGAACCCCTTTCTGATCGAATCATAATTCTACTCGGATTGCGACTCCCTTCCCTCGTTGATCTCTATCTCAAGTCGTTCCTGTTTTCATTAGGACTCTCGCCGAGACTCCTTCTTGTACTGGGTTTCCTCTGTCTTAGCAATCCTCCCTCGAACGGGACTTGGCCGGCCCTACCTTAGCCGGCCCATCTCTTATATCTTCCACGTCTGATATTGGGCGTTTGGGCTGAAACAAATTCTATGCCCGGCCCAAATCACTATTTTGGGCTCAAACAGATCGATAGCGAAAATTTCAAATCAACACAACACGCATGAGTTCTACAAAGGTTCCAGAGCTTACCCAATAAAAAGGACGATGTCGGAAGCAGGGTGTTATGATCCCACATTGACTACACTTATGGGAGTGTAAGGGTTCTTAAGTCCTTGGGGTCCTCCCACCTATTGGACTAGTCTATTGGGTTGGGCTCTTCCTTTGGGCTTGAGTACCTAACACAGGGGAAATCAGCTTGATTGCAGTAAAGGCCACAGTGAAAAGGAAGCGGCGGGCATGGAGAGGGGCGACGCATAAGGGCGATCCCAGATGTCAAATGGGGGAAGAGAGCAAATTCAACGTACAGCTAAAAAGCAGTAAGTAAACTTAACTCTTCGATCCTTTATGCTTTGTCATTCAATATTCTTTGTTACTTAATTAAGTACAGAAAAAATGTTTATTTAAGTCATTTGTCAGCAAGCCAAGTTAGCTAACTGAATATGTGCCCCTGGTTGATATGAATCAAAATGACTTTGTACTTGAACTATCACATGATTCAAATCTAGAACTTAGAAACATTTTATTGCTTCTTCCCAACTTTTGGCATACCACGGACATCTGCCCAACTTCTACATTAGCCGTGGCCTAGAGACCAATGAAGGATGGCCTTCAAGTAGGAGTCTGTAGTCAAAACCAGTATCGTGGATGGCATTTCTCTATATGCAGACGAGGGAATAAGTTTAAGATGAAAGTTTAGCACTGTTATATCACTGCCTTTTTTTTTTCATTTCATTTCTTTCCTAGACCAAATGCATTTCTCATTACTTTTGAAATGGATCGTGGATTCTTCGTTACCTCATCTTCGGCCTCGACCTCATCCACGGTTGTTGGCACCACCACTCGGGAATGCTCCCGACCACCTTTTGGTTTTCTTCCAAGATTCAGATTTGATTCCAAAGCTTGATTTACTGGTGTGGAACTCGCATTCTTCTGAATGCGTTCGTGAACTCAAAAAGGATCCTAGAAGGTCCTTCACACATATGGCGTCAGAAGTCCCTTGATTCTTCAATTAGCATCACCCCCCATGCCCAAAGTTGGGAGGAGGGATGGAAGGATCTTCTCCATGACATATCTTGAACTTTCTCACCATTACAAGCAATGGAGAATTATAGTCCGAAGATATTTTCTCTAACATTAATGAGCATATTTTACTGATCAGTGCACTTTAAAATTATGTAGAGTATCTAAACTTGTTTGCTTATTGTCGTGACAATGAATCTTCGAATCCTTGATAGACAAGAAACAACACTTTGTTATCCTACTTTCTTTGTCTGAGAGTGCTCTTTTGCTCTGCAATGCAGGTGGCTCCTTTTCCGTAGCGGGCTCAAAGGAAAATTCTAGCTTCGGAACTAATTTATTTGTATCGATGAGTTTGCAAATCTGGGCGATATGTTTACAAACTTCTGAATAACGATTTCAAAGAAACTGATCTCTTTATATGGGGTACTTACAAGAGAATAGTCATCATATGGTCTTCAATATGTGCACGGTTTGTACCATGATTCGGAAATACAGGAGCTGACCGTGAAAGCTGATCTGACAATGTCTGAGAATATTTGTTGGGGTTGGTTTCTGCATTGTTTACTGTGTTATGTTTGTCATCTGTTAACAAGCCAAGTTAGCCAACTAAACATGCGACTCTGATTGATATGAACAAAGTTACTTCTTACTTGAAAACAAGAAAAGTTTGCATTGATGAGTTTGCAGATTAACATCATATAATTTGGGTGATAAGTTTACAAGCTTATCAGTAACAATCAAACAAACTGAACCAATACGTAATACAAAACAAAAATTATATTGAGAATGAAACAATCTTTGTAGAGTTGCAACTCTTAATGGCTAAGCATTTCAGTAGTAATTCGGACGGCCCGACCAATGGTGATCTAGGTGCATATTAATACCACACTCCAAACATTCATAAACCAATCCTTCGCAAATTTTCTCACACTTGGGACAATCAATGAAGCGCTCCCTCCGATCATTAGGAATCTCGCTTTTTCTCTTATCAACAAGGGCGACGTTGTGCTGGTGATCACTATGCTTGTAAGAGCCCCCTAACTTGACTTGAGGATACCTCCCTCGAGTGCAATGAGGATGACAATCAAAGTCACAATCCAGGCAGGAGTAGAACCAATGTTTTGGATCTCGTTTTCCTTCGCATTTGTCACAATAATACTCATCGAGGTCATTTTTAACACTAGCATAAGTGAGTTTGAGAGGATGATCGTCGTATTTGTACCTGACTGTAAGAGGCAATTTAACACAAGGAATACACAGATGGAAGTTGCATATCTTATGCCGACATCTGAAGCAGAAATTCTTACTACCAGCACCACAACTGCTGCAGGACACGAGCTTTCTGCTGAACTGGAGGGTGTGAACATGAGCATCACAACGGTGACTTTTACGCTCATAAAGATTACTGCAATAAAGGTCTAGGTGGAAGTCGCAAAGTCCACAATGGTATGAAAAACCTTGGCTCAAGGTCTGGCACATGTCACACTTAAACATACCACCAACAAAAGATCTTGTTTTAAGGAGTGTGAGCTCGTGTGGGTGAAGTGGGAGAAGCTTTGTTCGCGGTAATTTAGCACAAGTTATGTGGAGAGAGAAATTACAAGTAATTCCTTCTTGTTCTGTGCATGACCTATAAGACTCACCCCTCATGATGGGTAACGTGCAACCGTTACAAGTAATTCCTTCATCTTGGTCGTCCTGTCTAGCCACCTCTTGGCCATCAATGAGGGTTAACTTGTGTTGATGACTGAAATGCTCGATCTGCAGGGCTTTATCATCAGCGGTGGTCTCAGTGGCTGGGGGAAGTCTGAATGTGGATGGTTCATCATCATCATTACCATGGACGAGGATGTTCCTGATTCTCCCCTCTTCTCCTATGCATTCACAGTGGGCAGTATAACCAATACATTCATGATCATGACAACAATACATAGCACGGTTTTTGTCCATGTTTTCTGAGCAGATGTTACAGAAAACTTGGTCTTCGGGGTACTTGTCTTGGAACCACCAGGTAAGCTTGAGGCAGTGTTGGTGCTGTGCTATTTTGACTCGGAGTGGTAACCAAGAGCATTGGCGATGGACAATGAGCTGGCAAATTTTACAGATGTAGAAGTGGTAATTAAGATTGTCATCCCCATGGCCACAGACATCACAAGTGAATTTATTGGGCCTCCTAAGGAAGGTGAATTTGTGCTCATGACCGTCGTTTTGCCACTTGAAAGCACATTTGATGTCTATCCAGAAGTTGCATGCGGAACAATAATAAGCTAGAAAGAATCCTTCTGGATATAAAAGGCTACACACACCACATTTGGAGCCGTGGTGGAATGGCCAATCTTCGGCGGTGAGGATAAGAGGGTGGATCGGGTGGTGGATCTCACGGGGTAACTCCGCACATTTTTTATGTATAATCAAACTGTAGCCATCGAAGTCCTCATTACACTCGGGGCAAGTATAGTAAGGCCCAAGCACTGGTTCCAGGCACCCGTTACAGAACTTCTTCGGTTCTCTTCCTTCAAAGTCAATGGATGCTCGTGAATTCCCGGATCCATCTCTCTATCTGATGCATGCAGTACTACTTAATTCAGTAGATATTACCAACTAATATGATAAGAACTAAACTTGAAAACATGGATGCAAATTTGCACTAAAATAAAATATGTATTTTTAAACAGTAAAATATGAGAATCATACTAATCAAGTTTACAGGAGGGAGAAATATTATTTAAAAGTTCAATTACAAAGAGAGAGAGGTCGTACGCCTCGTCAAGCCGGTCAACCGAGCCGCCGAGCCGAGCCCAGTTGCAGAAAAACTCACCGGTTTCTGCAGATTTTCACCGAAATTCTTCGCCGCTTGCCACTGTGCGTGCTTTGACGTCCGATTAGAATACTGGGCTTTATTCCCAAACTCTCGAGGCGAGTCCAATGGTGAGTCCAATGGTGGTGGTCTCGCCGGAGTTCCCAAAAACTCGCCGGAATTGGGTTTTGGCTGGTTTTCTGCACAATTTTCAAATCTTCATAACTTTCTCAATACTCAACCAAATCAAGAGATTCAAAAACAAAAATTATACCTCGGAACAAGGCGTAAAGAATGTTATCCTTCTCGAAGGCTAAAATACCGCGGTTTTCCCGGAAAATGGCCGAAAAGTTGCAGACATACCAAGCTTCGATCCCGTCGATTGGGAAGAAAGTTCGAGACGAGGAGGCGTATTCTGGCCTTGTGAGGAGAGACGAAACTGGTGGTGCCCTTGGTTTGGGCGATGGTGCCCTTGGTATGTGCACAGTGAGGGCGGAAGAGAGAGTGCGTGAGGGAGGACAAAAGAGAGAGTAAGGGCTGAGGGAGAGAAAGTAGGGGTCGTTTTCGTTGGTGGGCGTGTGCTTTACTCAGAGGGAAACCATTTATAGAAAATAAAATCCACAAAGACAACACCAAAGTGAGATATTTCTTTTTTTAAACAGTAACCCACCGATAGTTTTCACTTGTATTATACGATATGTGGGAGTTTCACACAAGTCCGTGTTAAAATTTATCAGTTCTTATCAAACTCTAAACGAGTGTTTTTTTTTTGTTATAAGTCCGATTTGGGTAAATACTGAAAAACAAGAACTTCTATTAATTTAGGGGATGGGCTATAAGACTTTCTTCTTCCTATACATCTACTAAATTCTTCTAATTTTTCATAGATAGTTTTTGAGAAGCACTCACCACATATGAATAATGTAAGATGTGACATTATTGTATGTGCATCATTGGGGCCTTTGATTTACTCAGAGAAGCACATAAGTAAAAGAGTAATACTAAAAAACTAAATTTGTAGGCCAAATTTGCAAAACTAAAGGACATAAAAGTTGATGATTAGTTTATTTCTTAAGTGTTGATAAATGTGTCCATTCATATTGGTGAAACGTGATTTAGTTTGTAAATTTAGTTTCCAAATTTAATCTTTCTAACATGACCCGTAAGTAAATAATCAGATGTGCTTAAAGTAGAAGACAAGGCAAACAAAAGGCAAATGTGTGATTCAAAAAATAAATAAATAAAGCAAAAGGCAAAGGTGCTTAAAGCACAACTGAAGCTTTTTTTTTCTTTTTTTTTAATGTCAAAATGGTCTATGTGTTATAGCCATCTTACCAATTTAGTCCCCGTGTTTTGAATTTGGCTAATTTAATCCTTGTGTTCGTCTCTTTTTTGATAATTAAAGACATTTCATTCAATCTCCTTTTAAAAAAATCATAAGAAAGATTATATGAGATATAATTACCCTTTCTCTTTATATAAAAATGCAAATAAATGAGAAATAACACATATAAGAGATAAAACTTCTAATCTAAAAAATGATAAAGATAAACACAAGAACCAAAATGGCCAAATTGAAAATACATGGATTAAATTGACCCAATAACTAAAACACAAGGACCATTTTAACATTTAAGCCTTTTTTATTTATTAAAGCACAACAAGTTAGCAACAATTGGCCTTAGTTTATAGTCATTACCTTTACGTTAAGAATTTAAGAATCCTTGATGACTAAGCCATCTTTAATTCTTTATCATTGTATATTAAATTTGATAGCTTGCATTGCACGAAAAATAAAAGATTCTAATAATTTGTTAACCATTAATAATTTTGGTTTAGATCATTAAATTTTCCTTTTCCTAAGACAAAATATTTAACTTCATTTATAAGATTATTTTATAGATATTATACTACAAGTGTTAGAGCAATATTAGAAAATATGAAAATGATAAAAGAATTTTAATCATAATAATCATAATGAAAATTACAACATAAATTGTATACAAGATTAATATAAACAACAGACAAAGTAAGTATATATATATATATATATATATATATATATATATATATATATCTTTGTTGTTTTTAATAATCTTGTATACAATTTCTATTGTGATTTACATTATAATTATTATCATTGAAATTCTTGTATTATTTTCATATTTTCTAATATTGCTCCAACAATCTAAAGACAAATTTTGTATGGGACAATAAGAAAATATGGATGTGAAAAGAATCTCATGAAGTAGAAAAATTCACATCATAAGATGAAAAATCTAGCATCATTTGGAAGAAAGGGGCGTTTCTCTAATATGAGTGATTGATGTCCAATGGTTTGGAACTTAATAACTATTAAGGTTTTATTACATTGAGATGAGATTTTTACTCTGTTGTATATACCTTTTCAATGTGGCGTGCATGGTGGTGCAGTTATATAACTTTTGGTTGAAATTTGGAATCAAAACATTCATACAAAAAGGTTTCGATGACTTCAAGACACTTCTGCATCAGCATCTTCGAGTTCTCTCGGTGTAGGACCCACTTCATTTGGTCTTTATTATTTTATATCATTTCTTTTCTATTATTCAAATTAGTTGTATGCTCTGAACACGTTCCTTAAATGCCTATTTAATTCTTATTTCTCGTTCTTATGCATTCTAAATGGCTTGCGTCACCCCTCAAGTGTCGGCCAGCACGTGACCATCCCAATGTTTACAGGACATCGAGGCCAGGACGTGTCACAGCATCCTCAGGCAACTATCACAGCATCCTTAGTTGCTGTTGGTTCCGTATTACATTGTCATAGTTGTATTATTTCTTAATATCAAGTCTTTTTATGCATGTTATTTTTCGTGACTTGGATCCAGGTTGGGAATTTGGATGCCCCTGTGGAAGAATGGACGGTTTGCGGAACGGCATTGCCTTCATTAATGGACGTGGAAAGGAGACATGGTATGGTAAATCTTTCGTTATTGTTTTTGTTATCATGTAAAACTAGCAATTGAGGCCCTGCACGATGCCGCGGGTTTTAAGACCGTTTAAGGTGGTATTATTTTATATATAACATGTTTACACTAAGATAAATGATATTATTTAGAGTGTTATATACAAAGAGATTATATTATTTATAGTCTTATTTACATTTATAACATGTTTTAGATGCTGCTTGTCATGTTATAGTAAATCTGGTGCTATTTACATATATACATATATATTGTTTGAGAAGGCTAATTAGCACCTTATTACATAGATCAATAGGTTAGTATTATTCAACTGCTCATTGCTCAAAATATTGTGAAAAGATTATGAGCAGGTTACTGGGATGTAGATTTTCCCACTTCATTGTTCTCGAGCTCATCTTTATCTACTTCATGTAGAGGGGGTTCTCTCTTCTGAGTATTCATTTGCAAGAGTTTCCAATTGGTTGCAATAAAGTTTGAAAAATGGAGTTGTTAGTGTGGATGATTTGTTAAATATACCATTATTCTGCATATGCAGAACCAATACGACCAGCTCAAATCACACTGAAGTTTGCTCTTTGAGCAAGTTTTGGACAAACCTAAATAGTAAAATGGACAAATCAATAGGTTGTAGGACATCAATGAAATTTAAAATTGATGTAAATGGTGAAAACAGTTAAGTGAAAAAAAATGTTTAGCAATTAAGCATGCTTATGTTCCAACAACCAAACTGATTTAAATTATAGAGGCCAATCAAATTTGGGTTCTGCCATACCCAAACAGAGAGAATTTCCAAAAATCCCTTAAATGTTCGGTTTCATTTGCAAGTTAGTTGAAACAAATTTTGAGCAATATTTCCGATTGGTTGATTCCTACTCTACTCTATGACTGATGCATTCATAGAACGAGGTGCTTAAGTCCCACACCTATCTCAACAACCATCAAAGACACGTCTCCCAAAGCTCGAGCCTTTCTTGTCTTTGAAGGTGCCAAAAGTTGAGTTTGGTTTTTGGTGTTTCTCTTATGACACTTTCATAATGTTTGTAACCCACATTGTAAGATTGAAGCATAATTGATCGGCAACTAATTTGTGTCCATAACCACTTTCTCGTTTTCATTCTCTAAAAGTATCATATAATTGAATGCAATTTCATTTCATACCAATTCTCAATTGAAATTCCGAATTGCATTTCTAAATTTCATGTAGTAATTGAACACACCCAATTGCTCAAAACTCCAAACACAATATGAATTTTTTTTTACACGTTTAACAATATGTATATTCTTATAACCTCACCACCAAATTTTTCCAGCACCCTTGATTCTTTTATAGCGAAGCACCAAATTTTACTGAAAAGCAAAGATTTTTGCTGGGTTTTTTAGATTGGACACTAAAAATCTCAAAACAATACATAGTATGAAAATTTGGACGGATGGATAAACCAAATTACCATATTTTTCCTTCAACCCATTAAGAAATCCGGTCATTTTAGCATATGGGTTCTGCACAAAATCAAATATTCTTCCTGGATTTTTCAAATTAGACACTAAATTCTTCAAGAAAATGCAAAAGATAGATGCAACTCTGACCATAAACCTAATCAAATTAATTACTCACATGTGAAGCGAAAAAGTTGTTTTGTGGAATATTGAGAGTGATGAATAGCGAAAATTTCAAATCAACACAACACGCATGAGTTCTACAAAGGTTCCAGAGCTTACCCAATAAAAAGGACGATGTCGGAAGCAGGGGAAATCAGCTTGATTGCAGTAAAGGCCACAGTGAAAAGGAAGCGGCGGGCATGGAGAGGGGCGACGCATAAGGGCAATCCCAGATGTCAAATGGGGGAAGAGAGCAAATTCAATGGCAGCAGAGCAGAAACGAAGAGATCTTCTGTGAGTGCGCCGTGAACCTAGATGTCAAAAGGGTTCAGTGGCATAAATGAAATAAAAGAAACTGAGTGGGGGTAAAAAGGGAACAACACTGTGCTTATAAACAGTGTTTCAGTTGTTTTTCTCTTTTAATATCTATATAATTTATCGTCTGTTATATATATGTATGTACCTGTTCAAGGACTTGAGGTGTAAATTTTACAAAGAAAAGGATAAACACACACACCTTTGTTACATTTTGTCGGTTGTTTCTATTTCGTTTATATTATACTAATGGATGGTGTGAGACAATTTAAATTTTATAAATTAAATAACATAGAAGTTGATGATATGATTATTACTTAAGTGTTGATTAACATGCTTATTTCTTTTGGTGTTTATTCTTTATTGGTGACACATCATTTAATTTACAAATTTAATTTCCTTAACATTATCTTTATACTACATCCCTCAAATAAAAATATATATATTTAATCGAGGCATGTGTTGCATGCTTGCGAAGGTACATGCTTGTAGGGATGAAGCATATTTAAAAGGGGCGCTAGAAAATGGCGATTAACCTTTAAATATTCGATTGTTATATGCTTTATGATTTCCAACATTCTTTCGAAGTAATATATAAATGTAGGGTAAATTACACCATAGCCCCTCAGGTTTGAGGTCTATTACAACCCCATACAACATCTTTAAAACATTTCACTTTCATACCTCAAGTACTATTTTATTTCAATTTCATACAGCCGTTACATTTTCCATCCATTGAACCGTTAAGTACTGACGTGGCTGCCACATATATGCCACGTGGCTGCCAAATGTTTGCCACGTGGCAAATAAAAATAATTTTTTATTTAAAAAACCTAAAATTTCCAACCAAAAAAAAAATTTGGGTAAATTACACCATACTCCCTCAGGTTTGAAGTCTATTACAACTTCATACAACATCTTTAAAACATTTCACTTTCATACATCCAGTACCATTTTATTTCAAAATAACATCTCCGTTAGATTTTCCATTCATTGGTCTGTTAAATATTGACGTGGCTGCCACATTTGTGCTGATGTGGCTGCCACGTGGCAATTTTTTTAATTAATATTTTTAAAAATCTGAATCTTCTCAAAAAAAAAAAAAAAAAACCCTGAAATCATCTTCCCCGACTCACCCCCTTCTTCCATCCATCATCACCCCCCCCCCCCCCAAATCCCACTCGAGCCACCCTTTTCTCCCATCCCCCATCACCCACCCCAAAAAATTCCACACGAAATTAGATGGATCTACTACAAAATGGTACTGGATGTATGAAAGTGAAATGTTTTAAAGATGTTGTATGGAGTTGTAATAGACCTCAAACTTGAGGGGTTATGGTGTAATTTACCCTTTTTTGTTGAGAAAATTTAGGTTTTTTAAATTTAAAAAAAATAAAAAATTATTTTTATTTGCCACGTGGCAGACATTTGGCAGCCACGTGGCATATATGTGGCGGCCACGTCAGCACTTAACGGTTCAATGGATGGAAAATGTAACGGTTGTATGAAATTGAAATAAAATAGTACTTGAGGTATGAAAGTGAAATGTTTTGAAGATGTTGTATGGGGTTGTAATAGACCTCAAACCTGAGGGGCTATGGTGTAATTTACCCATAAATGTATATTGTAGCTAGACGTGTTTCACACTTGGTGAAAACAATTTATAGTTGAAGGTAACGATAGAGATATAAAAAATTTAAACTAAATTTTGTAAATTAAATTGTGTGAATATTAATTATTAGAGATTAAGTGTTGATCAACGTGTTTATTTCTTATTTATGATACATTATTTAATTTTTAAATTTAGTTTAAAAGTTTAGTCTCTTTAACATTATCTACAATCAAATCATCAACAACCACATAATTTAGTTTACAAAATTGAGTTTCAAAATTTGATCTCTCTAACATTACTCATAAGTAAAACCTAATATTATAAGCAAAGGTAGATGCTCGTACGGATAAAGCACGTGCAGCTAAAAAGCAGTAAGTAACCTTAACTCTTCGATTCTTTATGCTTTGTCATTCAATATTCTTTATTACTTAATTAAGTAAAGCATATAGCAGCAGCAGTAGCAGCTGCCTATAAATCAAAGCAACAACCGCCGCATAACATGCCCCAAGCTATCTAATACACTACAAATGGATGAGCAGCACTGGAAAACGCTAACGGTTCGGCCGGATCTGATGAAAAAGAGAGAGGATAGCTCTCGGCCGGATCAGAAAGAGAGGGAGGATAGATTAAGGAAAATGCAAGACTTGAAAGATTCCTATATATGTGCCATGAATGGGAAATGTGAAGGGCTGAACGAAAAGTTCGATCCGGAAAAATGGCTCGATGAAATGACAGTGGACGGGGACACTGTATTTCACCTTGCGGCTTCTTGCAGCAGCAAATCACAAGGTAAAAATGTCCTCCAAATGCTTATCAATATACTCGGTTCAACCAATGACAAGAAGAAAGCTCTGAGGGTTGCAAATAAGTACGGAAACAATACTCTCCACGAGGTGAGTGTGTCCGGCAATGAGGAAGCGGCAGAGTACCTGGTGAGCTACTTCAACGAGCCTGTTCCAGAAGAGGTCATGATCAGTACTAGTAGTACTGATAAAGAGAATTATGCACCGCAGCTGCGGGAGGCTCGGGATTCAGAGAATTATGAGCTGCAGCGGCAGAAGGCTCGGGATTCAGAGAATTATGCGCTGCAGCTGCTGGAGACTCGGAACTATTTAGGAGAAACTCCGCTCTTCAGGGCGGCTGCTCTCGGTCACACTGACTTGGTCAAGTTTTATGCCCACAAACTGCTGGAGGACAATCTTCCGGAGGACAATCTTTGGAGGCACTTCCACAGAGATGACAAAATGTCCATTCTTCATATCACAGTCGTTGCGCAACATTTTGGTCTCTCTCTCTCTCTCTCTCTCTCTCTGAGAACCCGCAATGTAGATTAATAACTTTTGCTCTGTCTTCCACAACGCAGAGACTGCTATTTGGTTACTGGAGAAATACCCATATCTAGCGAGCCTTACGGAAGATGAAGGATTGACAAGCCTTCAGTTGCTAGCCCAAATGCCAACTGCCTTTTATCCAGATTTTGAAGAAAGCAAATGGAAGAAGCTACTTTATTATTGTACGTACCATTACTCTACAAACTGTATATCTACACAGGTGCAAGCATGTTTTTTTTTTTTTTTTTTTTAATGAAGCAGTAATCTCATACTTAATATCATTATATATGCAGGCCTTCCTGCTGGAGGATATGTGGTCACACCACATCAGAAGGATGATGTGGAGAGCGGCATGGATGGCAACCATCCCCGTCTATCCGTCTTTCGGAACAAGCTTGCAGGTAATCAAATTTGTAATCTCATTAATTGATCGAATTGGAAATTTTTTTTTCACTATTCTAACGAAGTTGCACGCATTAAATGTTTGGCAGTTGTTATGAAGGCTTACTATTCATTATGGGACTCCCTTGCTAAAGGTTTGTTTATTTTCTGCCTCATTTTCATCAAGGCCAACTCTTGTTATTGAAATTCTAAAAAGAAACATTATTTACTTATTCCTTATGATTTTATATAATAAGATGAAGAGTACATGATAACTTCTTTAATTAGAGTGCTAATACCATTTTCCTATGACACGTTAGTTAATGTATACATATGCTTGACCATGCGATGGATAGGAATAGAAGGCCCACAGAAAGAGGTATTCGACAGGATATGGAAGGCGAAGAAAAACAAAAAACTTCTGGAGAAACTCGTCCCATTGCTCGTCGAGTTCGACGACGATTCTTTGTTGATTCCTAGTAAGCAACCAAAAATCAGGACCATTTCTCTAGGGAAAAAACCTGATGAAGAAAAGGAAGCAACCAAATCGGATACGACAAATGGTGATGAAGGAGGTGAAAAAGGAAACGCGCCCGCAGATAAGCATTTCTCTTGGCTCAGGGACATAACCGAAACGGATATATGTGAACAAGAAAAGGAAGCAACCAAATCGAGAAAGGATGCGAGGAGTGAAGTTTACAACTCTTCCGCATTGCTTATAGCAACTATCAAAGGAATTGAACTCATTGTGCAGGAGATACTTGAGCGGCGTCCTCAGGCAGCCGAACAAGTTAACGGTTACGAACGCAACATTTTGCATCTGGCCATTAAGAACCGTAAGGACAACATCCTTGATCTTATCAAAAGCAAACGAACTCTGATGTCGAAGCTGAAGGTGAGGATAGACCTCAATGGAAACACCATATTGCACCAGGCTGCAGATAGGACTTACTACTCTATAGCATTGTCTCAGAAATTAATAGGCCCTGCCATGCAATTGCAAGCAGAGCTGTGCTTGTTCCTGGTAATGTTCTCTTGCTAGACTTATGTCATCACACAGATATTTGTATTACTGATTAAGTCTATCTACCTTATAAATACTTATGTTGTTAGACAAATATTTCTATTACAAAATCTATACGTTGACATGATAAATGTGTACGTGTGTTTGTGTCAGCGTATAAGAGAGATGCTACCGACTCATTACATCATGCACCACAACAACAACGATCAGACAGCGGAGGAGTTGTTCAACGCTGCGCATGACAAGCTTCTGAAGTCCGCACAAGAATGGGTAAAAGAAACAGCTCAGTCATGCTCAACCGTGGCGGTGCTAGCGGCCAGTGTGGTCTTTGCAGCCGGCTACGCCATTCCTGGGGGTAATGACGAGAGTGGTAGTCCTGTTTTCGAGAACAATCCTCTCTTTTTGCTTTTTACCAGCATGGACGTTGTGGCCATCGCCTGCTCATTATCTTCTGTGGCATTCTTTCTCTCCGTCCTCTCTTCCCCTCTCGAGTACCCAGATTTCGTTAAAAACATTCCTCGCAGGGTCATGATAGGATTCGTCTTTCTCTTCTTGTCCATGGCAACCACCATGCTCGCCTTTGCTGCCACTATTTTGCTCTTGATTCGCATCGAGAAAAAATGGACCAAGTCTCTACTTTACTCTATTGCCTTTTTCCCAGTCCCTCTATTCGGCCTGCTTCAGTTTCCTATGTATCAATTTGTCAAAACCATGTTTCTGAAAATGGATGCCTGGTTTTTCAAACCCTTATTACGCCGCTTCCCTGGCTATCGCAAGAAGAAAGAACTTTGGGGCAAGACTAATTAAGGCGCAGTGAATCATACACTTTTCGTCCGAGCACAATATGTAGTGTAGATTCACCGCAACATAAATATTTTATTTATTGTTATCATTTGAATATTTCGGATTTTTCTTATTTTCTTCCTATTTTAACAATGTTATTATTGTGTTTTCATTCACTAGTACTGTCAAATTGTTGCTAAAAATTATGTCTCTTGCATGCTTTTATTGATTTGTAATCATCAGTACCCGGGTTTAAACCCTACCCTCTTCTCTTCGCGTAAATTAAATAATGATATCACTTGACGCTTGTAATAAAATTAAGAAATAAAAAAAATCATATTTAAGCGTAATCAAGTTGATTAGACTAATCTAGACTCTTGGATTAAGCCTGTTGTACGAAGAATTGCAGGTAATGTTACAAAATCTATATATGCGTGCTTCTTAGAGCAACTCCACCCTAAAAAATGAGCTGGCCCAAAGTCTATTTAATCCAACCAAATAAATAGTAATTGACTCAAATGAACAGTAATTGCCAAGTGCATCTCTACCCCTAAAAATGAGCTGGGCAAGAGTCTGGTCAATTTGTATTAAAATATTATTAATTTTTTTTATAAAATAATAAAAAATAATTTTATTTTTAATTTCAGATAGAATTTTTAACTAATCTTGTCACTCCACGTGTTATTTTCCGAAAGTACAATTTTTATGAAAGATGGTTAGGTATTTATATAAAAAAATCTTTTTTTCTTTCTATATTTTAAAATATTTTTTTATTAATTTAATTGATCTGGACCGTTAGATTTCAAAAAAAAAAATCCAACAACCCAAAAGTGGACACGTGGCCCACGATAAGATTCTGTCAATTTTTTTTTTCTTAATGCTAGAACGCGCGCTGATGTCAGCCTGGCATAATGTAGGTTGGTCTCTTGCTCAATCCATTATGTGCGAACTCAAAGTTGGCCTCCACTTTGGGCCAGCCTATTGGGTGGGGTAGAGTGGGTTTTTGAGGGGCTGGCCTAAAAAAGACTTTGGGCGAGCACATTTGTGCTGACGTGGTAGTCACGTTAGCTCTTAACGGACCAATAGATGGAAAATGTAACAGATATATTATATTGAAATAAAATACTACTTAAGGTATAAAAATGAAATGTTTTTAAAATGTTGTAAGGAATTGAAATCGACCCTAAATCTGAGAGGGTAAAATGTAATTTACCAACAACCTTGTTTCGAACGCAAACAAAAGATCCGGGATTCCGGAATATGCCAAATCGCGTCTAGATTTCTGGCGCCCACCAACCACCAGAAGGTTAAGTGTCTACCTACGCGAAACCCGCCACCAACATCCGCTGCAGTTTAGACCACCATAACAGACCATACTCCACCACATCGCCAAATCTCGTCCGTCCAATTTCCGAAACACCCTCACATCCAATGGGCCACCTAACATTCCGTTAAAGGAAAATTTTTGTCCTAACTAAGAACATGTGAGAACATTTGAACACATATGCAAACTAATAACACTTTAAAGTAGGCATGCATTAAAAAACAATTGTAAAACCCATGACTTTCAAAGCCTAGAGAATGGTGAACCATAAGACTCTTTAACAACATTAAAGAGAAGGAAGGATTTGAGATTCATTACCCTTGAAGCTCATCCTTGTTTACACAAGGGATTCACCTAAGTGGAGGGCCTTCAATTCACCTCCTAGCTCCTTGGATCTTCCTTGTGATTTTCTTCTTTGTTGATGCTGCTTTGCTCCTTGAGGATGTGAGGAAAGGATCTCCAAGAACACCAAAGATTTGGTGTCTCTAAGTCTCCACAACCAAGGATGTAGTGTGAAGAGAAGATGGATGACTTAGAGAGTTTTTGACGCTAGTGAAAAACCCCCTAAGTGGTTGGCCTCTATGGAGAAAAAGAGAGAAAATGTTTCTCTTCTTTGCCTCAAGAAAACCCTAGTGAGAGAATGGCTATAAAGTTGCTTTTATACTACCTCATATGTGAGTGGCAAACTTGCAATTAACCCAAGTTTGCTACCCCTTCACCCTAGGCCGGTTTTGGCTTTGTTTTTGGGTTAATTTCCATTTAGTTTTTAGTTGTCACGCAACCTAAACTCAATGGGCCTTGTGGACCAAAAACCCTTTTTAGGCCCCGAAACCCAAAACCAACTTAAAAGCCCAATACGAACCTTTCATATAATTAATTAACTAATTAATTAATCTTGACCATTCTCAATTAAACCATTTAATTGCTTATCCATCTATTTTATATCTTCACATTCATCCTTACTCGGTGTACGATCCATTAGGTTCCATTTAGCAAGGCAGTGGGGCGATTGTTACTCTTAACGATCGATTGTGAATTGAAACTACATTTCAATTCTCCCTTTGATGAAGATTAGTGTTTGCTAATCCTCAGGGCTTCCACAAACCATGAGTGACACCTAGCAGTATGTCATGGCTACCTAAGCTAAGTAGAAGTGGTTGGAGAACCTATCCAGTTACAACTACAACGCAATACAGTCCTTCTCTAATACAATACTCTTGATCACATTGTTTAAGTGATAGTTTGTTTCATGTCTATTATCCAATGTGATACTTCTCTATATGATTCAATTGAATATGATTTGGAACAAACTTCCTAAGTCATATTCATATGCTTTGGCCAAAGACTCTCGAATCATATCTCAGAGTATTCTCCTTCCACCATGGAAGGTTAGAGATCCCTTGTTGTGCATTCATATGCCTATATGACTAGATAGCTTGACCCCAATGATGTCGTGGACATTCTCAATGGAATTCCTTTGACATAATCAAAGATCAAGGACCCAACCATTAGACATCTATGATGCCTCAGGTCAAATGACTACTTTGCATATTGCAACTTACGAGTTCTTACATGACATGTATGTTCGAACTCTCTTTTGATCGTAGTTCAGTGTACTCAATTACCTTTTGAGCACCTATGTGTTTGTCTCAGTGTCTAACACTAAATGACTTGAGACTAGTCATACTCACGCTTAAGTTAACATAACACATACTAACCTTAGCGGATTGTCAATGCCCAATTGGCAATCCTA
Source organism: Crataegus laevigata (assembly GCA_963580275.1). Classification (NCBI taxonomy): domain Eukaryota; kingdom Viridiplantae; phylum Streptophyta; class Magnoliopsida; order Rosales; family Rosaceae; genus Crataegus; species Crataegus laevigata. Next base: position 1,032,770 of record OY756939.1, read on the forward strand.
TGGCTAGGAACGTTTTAGGAATGATCATAAGAGAAAGGCCTCGTTAATCCAACTCACTTAGATCACTTCTTCTCTTAGATCAAATACATTCCTTGGATTCCCTTATTGCTTAAACACATAATAGAATAAATAGTGATTAACAATAAGCTTTGCCCTCCATTAAACATATAATAGTTTAACACAATAAGTATTCCAAAAGCTATTACATCAAATGAGTGGCTTTGTGGGCATACTTCCAACATCCGCCCCACGGCGGAGAGTCCAATGACCTGAAATGACGTTTCTACCCTTCTCAACTCCTCGTTTAAACACCCACACTCTCACTGTCGGGAGTCAAACGCGATTCGATAGATTTCACGCTTCGTTCGTAGTCGCACCTAAAAACTTGAAGATCTCGAAGACACTGTTTGTGCGTGTTAGTTTTTAATGGCTCCACCATCACTGGTTGCTAACGGCGGTGCTGCCAGTGTTGAGTCAGTTCCGGGACCTGTCACCGGCCGATTCGCCTCCGTCTACAGCGAGGTCCAGGCCAGTCGTATTAACAATGCACTTCCTCTCCCTTCCGTGCTTAGAAATCCCTTCAAGGTGGTCGACGGTCCCACTAGCTCCACCGCCGGCAATCCAGGCCAGTTCTTCTTCTTCCGCTTTGTGCTCGGATCCATGCATTTTTCAGTTTCTAGTGTTTGATCTCGATTTTGAAGTTCAATTTTAGTCGACTAGATTTAGCAATCATACTGTAGAATATGTGCGTTTAGGGATTTTCTATTCCGTATTTGATCGTCTCTCGTTTCGATTGATAGAAATGTTATACTTTCATTTCTTGAACAATAAGATTACATCCTTAGAGTATATATATACTAGTGACACACCCACTTGTGCTATCAACTAATTACATCATTATCTCACTAAACATTAGCTAATCACAATGGTTGTTATATCAACCTTATAACCAACTCATCTATTTACAATGTTACCCTTATTATCCCCCTTCAAACTAGAAACAGGGAACCGAAGAGAAAGTTTGTCCCTGAGAAGAAGAAATATGGACTTGGACATTGCTTTAGTGCATATATCTGCAACTTGATCCTGAGTGCAAAGAACAGTCACTCGATTTGCCAGTACTTGTTCTCTGATGTAGTGGTAATCAAGTTCCACATGTTTAGTTCGTGCATGAAAAATAGGATTTCTAGGCAAAGAGATAGCAGAAATATTATCACACCAAAGCTGGGGAGAAGAGGGAAGAACTAGTCCAACATCAACGAAAAGCTTGGAAATCCATGTTAATTTTGCGGCAGTATTGGCAAGGAATCTATATTCAGCTTTTCTGGACGAACGAGCCACAATTGGTTGTTTCTTGGCACTCCAGCTGATAAGGGAGTCTCCTAAGTAGATGCAAAACCCACCAGTAGATCAACGATCAATACTGCATCCTGCTCAATCTGCATCTGAGTAAGCAGTGAGAGTAATAGGCTTAGAGCACTTTGGAAACCATAAACCAAGAGACAGTGTGCCTTTAAGATATCAGAGAATGCGCTTAATTGCCTGAAAATGAGATTGTCTATGATGCTGCATGAATTGGCATACCAAGTTCATTGCAAAAGACAGATCGGGCCTGGTCTAGGTTAAATACTGGAGTCCACCAACTAAAGACCTGTAGTCTGCAGGATTATGAAATAGAAGAGACTCATGATCCAACTTAGTTGTGCTAAGAGGGGTAACACAAGGCTTAGAGCCTTCCATGTGTGCTTTGGTGAGAATATCTAAAATGTACTTATGCTGAGACAGAAATATGCCAGAAGAGGATCGATGTACTTCAAGACCAAGAAAGTAATGAAGGGGACCAAGATCCTTAACTGGAAACAAGCTACTGAGTTGAGAAATGATGTCTTGACATATGTGAGCATTAGGACCAGTGACAATAATGTCATCAACATACATCAATATGAAAACCAAGGCTGGATCCTTCTTGACAAATAGAGAGTAATCATTTCGTGAATCTAAGAAGCCAAGTGACTTTAAGGCAGTGGTCAATTTGTCATACCAAGCCGTGGGAGCTTGCTTCAAACCATACAAAGATTTGTGTAACTTGCAGACATGATAAGGCTTGGTAGGATCTTCAAGCCCAGGTGGTTGTATCATAAACACATATTCAGTTAAGTTGCCATGCAAGAATGCATTACTTACATCAAGTTGATTGAGAAACCAATCAAACTTGGCGGCCAAGGTAAGCAGAAGCCTAATGGTGACAGGCTTAGCAACCGGACTAAAAGTCTCGGTATAATCCAATCTTTGTTGCTGATGAAAACCTTTGGCAACAAGCTTGGCTTTATGCTTATCACTGGTACCATCAGGTTTATGTTTGATCCGAAAAACCCATTTTGCACCAACTAAGTTTTGAGAAGAAGCAGCAGGGACTAGAGACCAAGTGCCAGTTTGAATAAGAGCATTAAATTCCTCCTGCATTGCTTTTCTCCAATGAGAGAATTTAGAGGCCTGAAGTTAAGTGGTTGGGATATAGGCAGAAGATATATCAGAAGGTAGGGGGTGTTTTGTTGCCAAAAGAGCCTTGGGTTTAAAGATACCTGATTTTAATCTGGTTTGCATTGGATGAAAGTTTATAGGTAATGAAAGTGAAGCAGGTATACTGGAGACAGAAGTAAGATTAGGAAGTGGTGGTGAGGAGGGAGATGTATTTGAGGAGGATGTATCAATAGGGGAATGTGAGGAGAGAGATGTATGTGGAGAAGTATGATGTGGTGGATGAGAGATGGAGGGAAAAGTTAAAGTAGTGGGAATGGTGTTATGATTCTGCAATGTAGAAGAACTTGAGTTGGACAGAGAATGTTGGAGAGGATCCTTGTGAGCAAAAGGAAAGGTGGCTTCATCAAAAATCACATGCCTCGAGATATATAAGCGACCAGTGAGAGGATCAAGGCACTTATAGCCTTTGTGGTTCAAGCGATAACCCAAGAAGATGCATTCCTTGCTTTTTGGATCAAGCTTGGAGGTGCTATAAGGCTTCAGCCACGGAAAACATCTACACCCAAAGATTTTCAAAGATGTATAATCTGGAGCTTTACCAAATAATAATTCCCAATGAGAAGATCTTGTGGCTGTTGGCATCCTGTTAATGAGATATATAGCAGTGGCAAATGCATCATCCCAATAAGAGTGAGGAACCTTGGAGGCTGCTAGAAAAGTTATGGCAGTTTCAACGAGATGTATGTGTTTGCGCTCAGCACAACCATTTTGTTCTGGTGTGTGAGGGCAGCTCAACTGGTGTGAAATACCATGCACTTTAAGATGATTGAGAAACTTGGAACTTAGAAATTCCCCACCAGAATAAGATCTTAGAGTCACAATCTTAGAACTGAGCAAATTTTCAACCAAAGCATGGAAATGCACAAAAGTGTCAAACACATCAGACTTGGATTTAAGAGGAAAGAACCAAGTATATTTTGTATAGTCATCTACAAATATGATGTAATAACGATAACCATTGATAGATAGACACAGTGCAGAACCCCATACATCTGTGTGCAAAAGCTCAAGAGGCTTACTGGAGGTACAAGATACAAAAGCAAAGGACAAATTTGAACATTTGCCTAGAGCACACAACTTTATGTAAAGAACTAGAAACTGAAATACAGGACTTAGATGCAAGCTTATTTAGTATTTTGAATGCAGGATGACCCAATTGTTGATGCCAAGTATCCTGTGAAGCTTTATCATATGTTGCAAATGCCTGATGAGTGCCAGTAAATGGAGAAGCATGAAAAGGATAAAATCCAGCTCTTACAGGACCTTTAAAGAGCGTTTTCTCCGAAGACAGATCCTTCACAATGAAGTGAAAAGGATACAATGAATGGAGCACCAATTATCAAGTATGAACCGATTTGCAGAAATCAAATCGTGCTTAAAATGAGGAACATGCAATACATGTTTGAGATCAAAGTAATGAGAGGCAGTATTAAGTGTAGATAAATCAAAGTTAAGTATAGGCAAACCTTTGCCATCACCGATATATACTTGTTCAGGTCCATTGTATGACTCAGGATTTTGCAGATTGGTGTAGGAGTTGGTCATGTGCGAACTAGCACCAGAGTCAAGTAGCCATGTAGGAGTGGTAGTTGCATTGTATGCACTTTGAGAAGTGGTAGTGCCAAAATGGGGATTCATGCGTTGTGTGGACACTCTGCAACTTCATGATCTAATTGGCAACAGATTTGGCAAGAAAGCTTTCTGTTAAAGTGGTTGGAGTGAGCACGAGAACCACAATTGTTTCTGTAATTGCCTTAATTTCCTCGATGAAATCTGAGATTGCCCTGAAAACCTTGATAATTTCTCTTATTACCACGATTGTTATTGTTGTAATGCTCCGATTAGAAACAGTGCCACGATTGGAAGAACCATAAGAATGCAGATGTGAACCACTCTGAGTAAAAAATGCATGGGAGCCAGAATCACCAGTCGGAGTTGGAAGAAAACCAGCAGAGGAATTGAAAGCTTGAATTGGGGCAGGTAGAGAAACTTTCTTGCGAGCAGTTAGTTGAAGTTCCTTGCTCAAAAGAAGACCATGAAGTTCATCAATGGTAGTGGAACCAAGTCGAAACTGAACAACATCAATAAACGATTCATACTCAGAAGGCAAATCGTGTAAAATCACCGAAATCAACTCAGAATCTTCAATAGGAGCACCGGCATTGGCTAGGGCATCAACAATTTCTTCAATTTGTTGAAGATAAATCGCAGCCGTGGAATCACCCTTCATGATGGTACAAAGACGAGAACGAAGCTTATGAATGTGCGATTGCGATGCAGTGGCAAGACGTGATTCCAGTTTCGACCATAGCTCACGAGCCGAATTAACACCAACAGTATAAGGAATAAGAGCATCCGAGAGTGTAGAATTAATCCAAATCAAAATATTCTGATCATTCTTAAACCATGCAACATATTGAGGATTCAAAGTAGAGGTGCGATTACCAGATGAATCAAGAAGAAATTCCGACAGAGCAGGCATCGTGCCGTCAATAATACCGGTGAGATTGTATCAGCGGAAGATCGGAGTAAACAGTGCACTCAATGTGAGATAGTTCGTCGTTGTGAGCTTAATCGGGACCAAATATCCAATATTCTAGATCGTGATTGACGAAATCACCGAGGATGTTGAAGAATTAGGGTAAGAATCCAACGGAGCAGGATGAACTGGAGATTTGGATTGAGAAGAAGGAGAGCCAGAGGTCGCCATGGCTGAAAGATCTAGGGTTTGAGCTTCGAAGAAAGAGGAAGAAGCGCGAGAAGCAGAAGCAAAGAGAAAAGGATTGAGGGTCGTGAGACTCAGGCGAGAGATACCATGATAGAAATGTTATACTTTCATTTCTTGAACAATAAGATTACATCCTTAGAGTATATATATACTAGTGACACACCCACTTGTGCTATCAACTAATTACATCATTATCTCACTAAACATTAGCTAATCACAAGGGTTGTTATATCAACCTTATAACCAACTCATCTATTTACAATGTTACCCTATTATCGGTTTCTCAGAGGAGATCGCGAAGTTGTTTCCTAATGTTTTCGGTCAGCCATCTGCACTGTTGGCGCCAAGGGATTCCGATTCGGGTCTACCGGAGCAGAAGCTGAAGATCGGTGTCGTTTTATCTAGAGGCCAAGCGCCCGGAGGACACAATGTGATTTCTGGAATTTTCGGTGAGGGTCTTAATTATCAATTTGTTATGTTTCGTAAACTTTGTTTTTCTTTTCGAATTTTGGTTGAATTCGATCCGTGTTTTGGTGTTAGATTACTTGCAAGACCGCGCCAAAGGCCTGCTGGGATCATGAAAAACAAATACATCGAACTTATTTATCCATACAGAAATCAGGTGAGTGTTTTGAGTGTGAATTTTTACCTTGTGTGAATCTTTTACCTCAAGTTAATTGTTCTTATGATCAATTATCTGGCACGAGGATATGCGCGTGTCTATGTTTAAATTCTTGAAAGCAATATATACAGCACATACATAGCTACATATATGCATCGGTATTACGTGTAGCTTCATTTTTTTTCTAGAAGATAATTGACTTGTTGCTGGTATTTTCGTCTTATCAGGGTGGTTTCGATATGATTTGTGTTGGGGCTTAAAATGACTTCACTACTTTGGAGATGTTTATCTCACAAAGAAGATTGTGACGCAACGGAATTTGATAGGCAAGAAAAAAAAAGAACACTCAAAGTATTACACAAAAAAAAACTTTTTATTCACTCACAAACTAATACAAGAGGAAACACTCAAACACTCTTACAATTCTTTACTCTTTTTCTCACTTCTTGCTCACTTGATTCTTGTTCTTTTTTCAAGCTTTGCTGGGTACATCACTTATTTATACAAGAGCATAGCCGACTTACTAAGTCGGTTGAATTAGGTTCTTTTCATCTTAACCACAAGTTGTGGTGATTCTAGATTTTTCTAATTGCAACAATCCTAGCCGACCTAATAAAATAATAATGCTAGAAGTGTCTAGCATTTTATCTTAATATGCATGTTCCTTTTATAATGCACCATCGACAAACTTGCTAGACTTATCTAGCTTATTCGCATGAATCATCCATTATGCCTTTTCATCATGGGCTGGACTACTTGTATTGGGCCAAAGAAACAAGATTACAAATCAACATCCCCCCTTAATCTTGTTTTGTGATGCCGATTGAGTTCCTTAATCTGATAAAGTCTTCTTGTTTGAGTGGCTTGGTGAATATGTCGGCGACTTGGTCTTGAGACTTCACGTATTCCACTTGCACATCCTTTCTTGCAATACACTCTCTTATGTAGTGATAACGGGTATCTATGTGCTTGCTCCTGTCGTGGAACACCGGATTCTTCGCTAGAGCTATTGCAGACTTGTTGTCGACATAGATCTTTGTTGGCTCTTCTTGTGGCATGCTTAATTCTTTCAGCAAGTTTCTCAACCAGATTGCATGACAGACACATGCGGTAGCAGCTACGTATTCAGCTTCACAGGTAGAGAGAGTGACAATCGGTTGCTTCTTCGACATCCATGTCACTGCAGTGTCTCCCATGAAGAAAACAAATCCAGTAGTGCTTTTTCTATCGTCAGAATCTCCTGCCCAATCACTATCGCTGTATCCAACGAGTTTGTAGTTATCAGAACTTGAATAGAACAAGCCAAAGTTCACAGTACCTTTAAGGTATCGAAGAATTCTTTTGGCCGTCTTCAAATGTGTAGTTGTGGGATTCTCCATGTAGCGACTGACTAATCCGACGGCATAGAGAATGTCTGGTCTTGTACATGTCAAGTAGCGCAAGCTTCCAACTAGACTCTTGAAAAATGTTGGATCTACACTTTCTCCTTTGTCATGCTTGGTTAGCTTGACTCCACACTCCATTGGCGTGCTTATGGGCTTGCAGTCGTCCATTTTGAACTTTTTCAGTATCTCCTTTGTGTAGCTTTCTTGGGAGATGAAAATGCCTTCTTCATTCTGCTTGACTTCGATGCCTAGGTAGTATGCCATTAACCCAATGTCGGTCATCTCGAATTCTTTAGTCATCACTCTCTTGAACTCTTCAAACATGCTTGGATTGCTTCCGGTGAAGATTAGATCATCCACATATAAGCACACAATCAAAATATCACCATCTTTAACTTTGACGTAGAGAGCATGTTCATGAGGGCACTTCATAAAGTTGTTCTCCTGAAAGTACTTGTCGATGCGACTATTCCATGCTCTTGGCGCTTGTTTTAACCCATAGAGGGCTTTCTTCAGCTTCAGAACCTTGTCTTCATGCCCTTTGATTTCATAACCTGATGGTTGCTGAATGTAGACTTCTTCTTCAAGGACTCCATTTAGGAAGGCAAACTTCACATCCATTTGTTGAATCTTCCATTTGTTTTGAGCTGCCAAAGAAATTAGTAATCGTATAGTTTCCAAACGAGCAACGGGTGCAAATACCTCATCATAGTCGATTCCGACTCTTTGACTATAGCCTTTCGCTACTAGCCTTGCCTTGTATCTTTCGACCTCTCCTTTTGCATTTTTCTTTGTCTTGTACACCCACTTGACTCCAATGGCTTTGTGTCCTTCCAGAAGAATAGCGAGATCCCATGTGTCATTTTTCTGAATTGCTTCGATTTCTTCATCCATTGCTTTCCTCCACTTAGTGTCTTGTACTGCTTCTTGGAAGTCGACTGGTTCACAATCAGCAAAGAGACAGAAAAGTGTAGGATTATCAAGTCTTTCAGCTACCTCATAGAGTTCGCGTAAACTCCTTGTGCGTGGAACATCTCTCTCATTTGAACTCCCACTTGATGATGTTGATGCTGGTGAATTACCATGATTGGTTGATGTTGGTGAAGCAGGTGGAGTAGTGGATTGTTGTTGAACGTCTCTTGCTTGCTCCATTATTGTTTGTTCATTATCTTCTTCAAACTGAGGAAAGAAGTGAAGATCACCTGCATGTGGGCCAAAATCCCATTCTCCTTCTTCATCGAACGTCACGTCTCGACTGATCACCGTCTTCCCATTTTTTGGATTATACAACTTATAGCCTTTTGAATTTGTGTCATAGCCGATGAAGATGAACTTCTCACTTTTGTCGTCAAGTTTGGTTATCCTCTCATCTGGTACATGTACATGGGCTATGCTTCCAAAAACTCTTAGATGGGAGATACCTGGCTTTCTTCCACTCCATGCTTCTTGCGGAGTTTTTCCCCACACACTTCTTGTTGGAGACCGATTGGATAGATAGACAGCACATGCTACAGCTTCTGCCCACAACTCCTTAGGTAGTTTCTTACTTTTGAGCATGCTTCGAGCCATGTCGAGGATAGTTCGATTTTTTCTTTCCGCCACACCATTTTGTTGAGGGGATCTTGGAACTGTCAAAGGTCGACGAATTCCATTGGCTTCACAAAATTCTTGAAATTCCTTTGAAGTGAATTCTCCTCCTCGATCAGATCTCATGGCTTTGATCTTGCAACCACTCTCCTTTTCTACAGCGGCTTTGAACTTCTTGAATGCTCCAAAGACTTCTTATTTCTGCTTCAAGAAATATACCCAGGTTTTCCTTGAAAAATCATCAATGAAGAGAAGGAAGTAATTATTTTTACCCAAAGAGCTTGGCTTTATTGGACCGCACACATCAGTATGAATGAGCTCGAGTGGCTTCTGGGCTCTTGTGGTCGACTCCTTTGGAAAGCTTTTCCTGAACTGTTTCCCAAGTAAACATCCTTCGCAAACTTGATCAAGGTGACTGATGCACGGTAGGCCTCTCACCATTTCCTTCTTGGATAATAACTCCAGTCCTCCGAAGTTAAGATGCCCAAAACGAAGATGCCAAAGCCAGGATGTGTCTTTGTAAGATATCTTGAGACATTTTGCAACATCGTTTTGAATATTCATAGGAAACATCCTATTCTTTGACATTTTCGCCTTAGCAATTAATCTTCCTTTGTCATCTCTAAGAAAAAGGATATAATTTTTCGTATGAAAATCATAACCTTTTTCTACGAGTTGACCCAAACTCAAAATGTTGCTTTTCATATTAGGCACGTAGTAGACACTTGAAATTAATTGGTGGCTGCCATTTTTCAGGGGAATAAGGATGTTACCTTTTCCTTTTACGAGTATTTTGGATTCGTCTCCAAAAGAAACGTTGCCACTCACCGATTCATTTAGCTCTACAAACATGTTTCTTCTTCCGCACATGTGGTTGCTGGCGCCGGTGTCAAGGTACCATGTATAGTCTTGGTCTCCATCATTATTTTTGCATGCCAGTAGCACAACACCATTCTCTTCTTTCTCTTCTTTCACATAATTGACCTTCTCATCAGGTCTGTTGCTTGGAGCTCTACATTCCCAAGCATAATGCCCATACTTTTGACAATTGTAGCATTGAACTTGAGATTTTTCATACCTCGAGTTTGAGCGCCCTCCTCCACGACCTTTAGTTGAGCTTTCTCCTCTTTCATAGTTGCTATGGTTGTTGAAGTTCCAACCACGTCCACGTCCATGTCCACGCCCACGTCCGCGACCTCGGCCACGACCTCTTTCGTATTGGCTTCCCTCGTTGTTGAAGCTTTCTTCTTTCTTCTTTCGCTGAACATGCGTCTTGAGGAGCTGCTCATCATTCCCTTGCCTTTTCTTATGTTTCTCTTCATATGCTTGCAGTGAACCCATTAATTGCTCTATAGTAATTTCTTCCAAGTTTTTGGTTTCTTCAATCGTCACAACAATGTACTCGAATTTGGGGTCCAACGAGCGTAGTATCTTCTCCATAATTCTAACATCTTCCAATTTTTCACCGTTTCTTTTTAATTGATTAGAAACGGCTAAGACTCTTGAGAAATAATCAGAGATTGATTCAGACCCTTTCATTTGTAGAGATTCGAACTCACCTCTTAATACTTGAAGACGAACCTTTTTCACTTGTTCGGCTCCTTTGTAAGAGGTTTGAAGCTTATCCCATGCTTGCTTGGCTGAGGTTGCACTCGAGATCTTCTCAAAGTCATTGTCATCTAAAGCTTGGTAGATGAGGTAGAGAGCCTTCTTGTCTCTCTTTCTTGAATCTTTCAAACTCTCTTTCTGGGGTTGGGACAGAGTAGCTTCATCTTCTGGCTCAGTGTAGCCTTTCTCCACGACTTCCCAGACATCATGTGCTCCCAAAAGGGCCTTCATTTTGATACTCCAATTGTCGAAGTTGTTGCTGTTGAGCATTGGAACTTGGAAGGATGCCATTGCGTTGCTAGCCATGGCTCTGATACCACTTTGTTGGGGCTTAAAATGACTTCACTACTTTGGAGATGTTTATCTCACAAAGAAGATTGTGACGCAGCGGAATTTGATAGGCAAGAAAAAAAAGAACACTCAAAGTATTACACAAAAAAAAACTTTTTATTCACTCACAAACTAATACAAGAGGAAACACTCAAACACTCTTACAATTCTTTACTCTTTTTCTCACTTCTTGCTCACTTGATTCTTGTTCTTTTTTCAAGCTTTGCTGGGTACATCACTTATTTATACAAGAGCATAGCCGGCTTACTAAGTCGGTTGAATTAGGTTCTTTTCATCTTAACCACAAGTTGTGGTGATTCTAGATTTTTCTAATTGCAACAATCCTAGCCGACCTAATAAAATAATAATGCTAGAAGTGTCTAGCATTTTATCTTAATATGCATGTTCCTTTTATAATGCACCATCGACAAACTTGCTAGACTTATCTAGCTTATTCGCATGAATCATCCATTATGCCTTTTCATCATGGGCTGGACTACTTGTATTGGGCCAAAGAAACAAGATTACAAATCAACAATTTGCAGTGGAAGGGACAAGATTGAATCTCCAGAGCAGGTGGCTCTTGTCTCCTTCGTGAAGATATTCATGTTAAGTATGTTTATCTAACCAACTAACCATTTTAAATGGATATGTATTGCAGTTTAAACAATCACAAGAAACAGTCGTGAAGCTTGATTTGGATGTGGGCTTGTTGTTATCGGTGGAGATGACTCAAACACAAATTGCAAATCTAATGTCTAATTTAATATCCAACATTAACTTACACTATTTCTTATGAAAAATTACTAATTTACCCTTCAAAGTTAATTACATACACTATTTCTTTATGAAAAAACTATCAATCTACCCTCCAATGTGTATTACATGCAACTACCGTGACTTAAATTGACGGAAAATTGAATATATTAGCTTTGACTATAATATGAGGGATGTAATTGGCAGATTTTATAATTCAAGGACTGATTTTTTTTTGAAAAAATTAGTTTATGGACCTAATTTTCACTGAGGTGATAATTTAGGGACTAAATTGACAATTCACCCTATTACTTATGATTTTATATGACAAGATGAAGAGTACATGATAACTTCTTTAAAATACTGATAACATCTTCTGCTTGACCATGTGATGGATAGGAATAGGAGGCCGACTGGAAGAGGTAATCTACACGATATGGAAGGAGAAGAATAACAAAAAATCATTGAAGAAACTCATCCCTTTGCTCGTCAAGTTGGACGACTATTCTTTGTTGATTACTAATAAGCAACAAAAAATCAGGACCATTTCTCTAGGGTTAGGAGAAAAACCTGATAAAGAAAAGGAAGCAACCAAATTGGATACGACAAATGGTGATGAAGGAGGTGAAAAAGGAAAGGAGGCCGCAGATAAGCATTTCTCTGGGGTCAGGGAGATCGAATCGGATAGATGTGAAAAAGAAAAGGAAGCAACCAAATCAAAAAAGGAGGCGAGGAGTGAAGCTTACAAATCTACTCCATTGCTTATAGCAACTATCACAGGATTTTTAACCATTGTGCAGGAGATACTTGAACAGCATCCTCAGACAGTCGAGCATGTTAACTAAAATGAACGCAACATTTTGCATCTGGCCAAAGAACCGTCAGAAAAAAGATCCTTGATCTTATCCTAAGCAAACCAACTTTGAAGTCGAAGCTGAATGAGAGGATCGACTGCAATGGAAACACCATATTACACCAGGCTACAGATAGGACTTACTACTCTATAGCATTGTCTCAGAAATTAATAGGCCCTGCCATGCAATTGCAAGAAGAGCTGCGCTGGATGCTGGTAATGTTCTTTTGCTAGACTTATGTCGTCACACAGATATTTGTATTACTGATTAAGTCTATCGACCTTATAAATACTAATGTTGTTAGACAATATTTCTATTACAAAATCTATACGTTGACATGATAAATGTGTACGTGTGTTAGTGTCAGCGTATAAAAGAGATGCTACCTCCTCATTACATCATGCACCACAACGACAACGATCAGACAGCGGAGGAGTTGTTCAACGCTGGGCATGACGAGCTTCTGAAGTCCGCACTAGAATGAGTAAAAGAAACGGGTCAGTCATGCTCAACCGTGGCGGTGCTAGTGGCCACTGTGGTCTTTGCAGCCGCCTACGTCATTCCTGGGGGTAATAACGAGCAAAATGGTCGTCCTGTTTTCGAGAACAATCCTCTCTTTTTGCTCTTTACCAGCATGGACGTTGTGGCCATCGCCTGCTCATTATCTTCTGTGGCATTCTTTCTCTCCGTCCTCTCTTCCCCTCTCGAGTACCCATATTTCGTTAATAGCATTCCTTGCAAGGTCATGATAGGATTCGTCTTTCTCTTCTTGTCCATGGCAACCACCATGCTCGCCTTTGCTGCCCCTATCTTGCTCTTGATTCACATTGAGAAAAAATGGACCAAGTCTCTACTTTACCCTATTGCTTTTTTCCCAGTCCCTCTATTCGGCCTGCTTCAGTTTCCTATGTATCAATTTGTCAAAATCATGTTTCTGAAAATGGATGCCCGTTTTTCAAACCCTTATTCCGCTTCCTTGGCTTTCGCAAGAAGAAATTAATTTGGGGGAAGATTAAGGTGCATTGAATCACATAAATTTTTCGTCGGAGCACATGCAATATGTAGCGCAGATTCACCATCTTGCTACATAAATATTTTATTTATGTTATCATTTGAATATTTCGAATTTTTCTTATTTTCTTCCGATTTTAACAATGTTATTGTGTCTTCATTCACAAGTACGGGCAATAAGTGAAGAATAAAGGCTTGTCACAAATTGTTGCTAAAAATTATACTTTGGCCTTAGGGCTAGGTCAATGCTTTTGTCAAGTTGGTCTACCCAACCACCTAGCGTGGCGACTTCATAATGTTTTAATTTCTCAGTTGAATAGGAGAAAAATATTAGAAATAATGCATTTTGTTCATCCCCTCATTGGTTAGTGGTTACCATTATATTGACTTGATTAATTAATTTAATAAACAAATCTTAAATTTAAATGAATTTAACAACAACTAATGAGGGCAAAAGAGTTGAACTCAAAGAAAAGAGACAAAAAAGAGAAGGAAAGTGACGTGTGGCTTGAGATATCAACTGCGATGGAAATACCATACTGCACCATGCCGCAGATAGGACGGCCGAAATCCAAAAAGATGTGAGATAAGTAAAAAAGGGTGTGTGGATATCACACCCCTAGAATTTAATGGGTCCTGCCATGCAGTACGCACGTGTGAGATCCACACATCGGCAACCATATAGAGCTAAAGGGACTTACCCTACACGCGGGGCCAAGGGACACATCGGCAACCATATAGAGCTAAAGGGACTCACCCTACACGCGAGGCCAAGGGACCCACCTGTAGACATTGAAATTTCGGTGAAATAAATATTAACAAATGCATTAAAATTACATTTGTAGACATTAAAATTTTGGTGAAATAAATGTCGACCATTGCATTAAAATTACAACATCCACCCATTTCACCTACATCATACACTTACTTCACCAACAAAATGGACGGTGGTGATTCATTCTCACCAACAAAATGGACGGTAGTGATTCATTCTCACCAACAAAATGGATGGTAGTGATTCATTCTCACCAACAAAATGGACGGTGATGATTCGTTCTCACCAACAAAATGAATGGTAGTGATTCATTCACAAGGCCTATAAATAGGCTACTCCATCACATAGAGATTGTAACCCAAACAAAGTCATTAATACAAATATTATTTTTGTTCACGTGTTTTTGTCTCGTTCGTTTCAGGAAATTTTCGTGTTTACACCACCATCATCGCGTAGGGCCAAGGGACCCACCCATCATGTGACAGTACAGTACGGGCCCGCTCCTTGGCTCTAATACCATGTGGAATTATCAGAGAGACGGGTCATACGGCCCAATTCTAACAACACCGATATTGTCCCTAACATGGTAATTACCACATGCACAATCCGTCAAATGTGGGGTTTTATCACAAAAGTTCTCGGTATTAGTTAGAGTGAAGTTAGGATATTTAAACTATTACTTTTCTTTTTGTATGGCCGATGTGGGATTCAACAGATTTATATTGTCAGACATGTTACCTAGTATGAGATCGAGTTGTTAAATATGTAATGTGTTTTTATCAGCGTGTGGTAGAGATACTACCACCTCATTACGGCATGCACCACAACAACAAGGATCAGACAGCGGAGGAGCTGTTTACCATCATGAGCATAACGAGCTTTTGAAGTCGGTGAAAGAATGGATAAAAGAAACGGCGGAGTCATGCTCAACCGTGGCGGTGCTAGTGGCCACTGTGGACTTTGCAACCGCCTACGCTATCCTGGGGGTAATCACCAAAGTGTCCGTCCTGTTTTCCATGACAATCCTCTATTTTTGTTCTTCACATGCATAGACGTTGTGGCCATCTCCTGCTCGTTGTCTTCTGTGGCTTTCTTTCTCTCTGCCCTCTTCTCTCCACTCGAGTACCCGCTTTTCAGCAGCAGCCTTCCTCGCGAGGTCATGAGTGGATTCGTCTTGCTCTTCTTGTCCATGGCAACCACCATGCTCGCCTTTGCCGCCACCATTTTGCTCTTGATTCGCGTCGAGAAGAAATGGACAAAGTCTCTACTTTACTCTATTGCCTTTTTTCCCAGTCCCTCTATTCGGCCTGCTTCAATTTCATATGTATCAAAGTCGTGTTTCAGACAAATGATGCCTGGTTTTTCAAAGCCTTACTCCGCTTTCTTGGCCTTCCCAAGAGGAGATCAATAAGGGGCAAGAATTACATAAACTTTCGTCGCAGCATAATATGTGGTGCAGATTCAAAAAAATTGCAACATAAATTATTGTTAGATTTGTAGTTAACATTTGAGTATTCCATATGGGTTCGTCTTCTTTTCTCCCCAATATAATGTCACAATTTTGTTTTTATCTTAAATTTAAATTATGGGCAAATTAGAAAAAGCGGTGTTTCCCTCTATGCACTCAAGTTCAAATCCGCTTTTCCATAAATGGATTGGATTAGATAATTAGAATATGCTCATCAGTTAATGGAATTTACATAAGAAAATCAGAGCAAACTCCATGGAACACCTCGAGTATAAGCCCACGATACTCATCTGAATTCATTGAAACATAATAATTCAAGAGGCTACGAAGATCTTTAGGCTCTTGTATTCGGTTTTCCACTATCATCGCGGCCATGGACTCCCTGAAATCCTCCCTCGGATCATAAGAACACTTCTCCATCGCAACCATTACAACAAATTTAGTCTCTCCTCCTGCTTGAAGTTGATCATGATCATCACCAGCTCTCTGCTTTCTTCTCCGATGATCAACGTGCCTTGAGCCCTCCTGCCCTTCCCTGATCATCTGGTCGAGTCTCTCTTGAACCATGGCATGCGATAGGCTTGATATTGAAGGGTACCTATCGGAACTAGAGCTGGCTACTTCCTCCGAGCTAGACGAAGACACGCTAAGCCGGCAGCTGCTGCAACACAATGCCTTGCATATTCTCTGTTGCTGCTTGGAAGAGGCTTTCGTTTTTGACATGGTTTGAATTGGAGCTTTGAAGGAAGTTTTGTGCCAAATTAAACATTTATGCACCATTGGCAATTGTGGGGTTTGTTAATCATGATTGTGTCTTGTGTTTTACAACATTTTAATAGATGAGTTGGTGAATGCAAGAAGGCAAATGGGGAACATTCTTTTAGTTAATCGAGCAAGTAATCATGATGCTTAATAGTTTACTTTGTAGGGTCTAATTACTGTTGGTTGGCTCATCCTTTTGAAGGGTTTGGTTAACATGAAAAGTAGTGGTTCCATTCCATGAGAGCGTTTGGAAGGCTTCGTATGGGATTGCTTTTGTAGAAAATATCAGGTAGGGGCACATATACCTAACCCCTGAGAATATAAGAAAAAAGGATAAAGTATTTTTTTGGAAAGTCATTTTGAAGTGTTTCTTCTTGAAGAAGAAACACATAACGTGCTCTTCTCTAGAAAGTGGTATGTGATCCATAAGCACTTTTGACAATTTTAGCCAAATATAGTCGTAAGTTCTTGATTCTCAATAAGACTTTAAAAGCATTTGGAAGAGCTTTTTAAGTAAAATTTTGACGTCCTTCTACTAAAAGCACTTATGAGATGAGAATTTTTTTTTTGTAAAACATTTCCCAACATGACCCAAAATCTACTTGATTGAAGTGATTATATGGTTTAGGTACAAAAAAAGTGCTTTTGCTAGTCTCTTTTTAAGTTTCAGATGATAAGAGGAAGTGGAGAGATTCCATTCATCTAAATTAATGACTTGTTTAGTTCTTTATGTTGCCCTATCCAATCATTCAAAAGAAATTATGTTAAATTACTTCGTTAACACATTGTTTGGATTCATATGGATGATCATCTTTAATCCATATGTAGAAAATGTTGAAGTATTAGAATTGTTAGGATTCTTATTGTCACATCCCGGCCCGGCCCGGGCACAACTACCTCCCGGGCCCGCTCCACCACCGTAGTACGATATTGTCCGCTTTGGGCCCCAACCACGCCCTCACGGTTTTGTTTTTGGGAACTCACGAGCAACTTCCCAGTGGGTCACCCATCATGGGAGTGCTCTAGCCCCCTTCTCGCTTAACTTCGGAGTTCCTACAGAACCCGAAGCCAGTGAGCTCCCAAAAGGCCTTATGCTAGGTAGGGATGGGAATATACACTTAAGGATCACTCCTTTGGGCGATGTGGGATGTCACAATCCACCCCCCTTAGGGGCCCGACGTCCTCGTCGGCACACACGCGGCCAGGGTTAGGCTCTGATACCAATTGTCACATCCCGGCCCGGGTGCAACCACCTCTTGGGTCTGCTCCACCACCGTAGCACGATATTGTCCGCTTTAGGCATTATTAACAAACAAATAAGTAATTAACTAAGCAACAAACACGGAAGAATCCTAACAATTCTAATACTTCAACAGAAAAGCATCATTTACTGGCAATCAAGTTGTTAAAACGAGTCGATGGCGTTGCGATAATCATCATTAGAAAAGCATAGCAGCCTGAGATTAAAGTGATATGCTGGCTTAAGTCGTCAAACAAGTAAAGAGCTAGTTTTCAAAACAAAACAAAAAAAAAAGTAAAGAGCTTTGTAGCTTAATAGACTAATAGCGTTTTTCTCTGCACACAAAGCTTTAATTATTGCTTTTCTGCCTCATCGTAGCTAAGGTCGTCAATTCGATGAAGGGGCTCGTAATTTAATTTGTTAGTTCGTTCGATTTTGCTAAATTTTGTTTGTTTTTTTTCGTATAAACTTCTAATTGACCGTTCAAATAGAAGGAGATAGGAGGGAGGAGAATTAGGAGGAGAGAGAATTCAACCCCACTTGAAAAACCATCTAGTTCTGATTACAAACAATTTTTTACTTTACACTAAATGGAGGGAATAATATTTAAAACCGAGACGCAATAAGATGAAAGAAATGTCTTATTTACCATGGATGTAAAAAACTAGCCCGATTCTCGTTTAGCATGCTTGTATTGAGGGGACACAAAATTATGACTCGAACCACTAATTTGGGTTTTGAATTGGGCCTATAATTTGGAAACTCAGATGTTGGCCCAAACAAATGGGCCTAATAGTTTGATACCCAATTGGCAATCAAATCTTGTCACCAAACACGCTTGTTTCGAACGCAAACGAAAGATCCGGGATTCCGGAATATGCCAAATCGCGTCTAAATTTCTGGCGCCCACCAACCACCGGAAGGTTAGGTGTCTACCTACGCAAAACCTGCCACCAACATCCGCTGAGGTTTAGACCACCATAACAGACCATACACCACCACATCGCCAAATCTCGTCCGTCCAATTCCCGAAACACCCTCGCATCCAATGGGCCACCTAACATTCCGCTCCACGGCGGAGAGTCCAATGACCTGAAATGACGTTCCTACCCTTCTCAACTCATCGTTTAAACGCCCACACTCTCACTGTCGGGAGTCAAACGCGATTCGATAGATTTCACGCTCCGTTCGCAGTCGCACCTAAACACTCGGAAGATCTCGGAGACACTGTCCGTGTTAGTTTTTAATGGCTCCACCATCACTGGTTGCTAACGGCGGTGCTGCTGGTGTTGAGTCAGTTTCGGCACCTGTCACCGGCCGATTCGCCTCCGTCTATAGCGAGGTCCAGACCAGTCGTATCGACCATGCACTTCCCCTCCCTTCCGTGCTCAGAAAGCCCTTCAAGGTCGTCGACGGCCCCGCTAGCTCCGCCGCCGGCAATCCAGGTCAGTTTATTATTCTTTCTTCTTCTTCCGCTTTGTGCTCGGATCCATGCGTTTTTCTAGCGTTTGATCTCGGAGAAATAATGAAGTTCTATTTTAGTCGATTAGATTTAGCGATTAGACTGTAGAATTTGTGCTTTTTGGATTTCCTACTCCGTATTTGATCGTCTCTCGTTTCGGTTTCTCAGAGGAGATCGCGAAGTTGTTTCCTAATGTTTTCGGTCAGCCATCTGCATTGTTGGCGCCAAGCGATTCCGATTCTGGTCTACCGGAGCAGAAGTTGAAGATCGGTGTTGTTTTATCTGGAGGCCAAGCGCCCGGAGGGCACAATGTGATTTCTGGAATTTTCGGTGAGGGTCTTAATTATCAATGTGTTATATGTTTCGTAAACTTTGTATTGCTTTTCGAATTTTGGTTGAATTTGATCCGTGTTTTGGTGTTAGATTACTTGCAAGACCGCGCCAAAGGAAGCACAATGTATGGTTTTAGGGGGGGGCCTGCTGGGATCATGAAAAACAAGTACATCGAACTTACCCCCGAGTATATTTATCCATATAGAAATCAGGTGAGTGTTTTGAATGTGAATTTTTACCTTGTGTGAAGCTTTTACCTCAAAGTTAGTTGTTGTAAGGATCGATTATTTGGCACGGGGATATGTGCGGGCCTATGTTTAAATTCTTGAAAGCAATATATATAGCACATACTTAGCTACATATATGCATCTGTTTTACGTGTAGGTTCATTTTGGCTAGAAGATAATTGATGTGTTGCTTGTATTTTCGTCTTATCAGGGTGGTTTCGATATGATTTGCAGTGGAAGGGACAAGATTGAATCTCCAGAGCAGGTGGCTCTTGTTTCCTTTGTGAAGATATTCATGTTAAGTATGTTTATCTAACCAATTAACCATTTTAAATGGATATGTATTGTAGTTTAAACAAGCACAAGAAACAGCCGTGAAGCTTGATTTGGATGGGCTTGTTGTTATCGGTGGAGATGACTCAAACACAAATGCCTGCCTCCTTGCTGAAAACTTCAGGTATGTTGTGACGAAGTTCTTTGGAATGATTTTACTTGCCATTCCAAACATGGTGCCTTTCGATGCAATTATGAGAGTAGGTTACATTTTGTTTTGATATAATTGTTTCTCAGGTTTTGTAATTTTTTTTCTTTGTCTGTTAAACCAGGGGGAAGAACTTGAAAACTCGTGTGATAGGTTGCCCCAAAACCATTGACGGTGACTTGAAATGCAAAGAGGTCCCCATAAGTTTTGGATTTGACACTGCTTGCAAGGTGACTATAACCATTTTTCCTTTGTTCTTTTGGCACTACTAATAACTCAAATTGTACAGATCCATGTTGTATAGTTATTAATTTTCATCTTCCTATCACAAACATGAAAGCACCTTTAATTCCTATACCTAAAGTATCATGTGTAAATTCTTCCTAATCACAGGACTTCAATGAGTATTTAGACACCTTACTTGATACATTTAGCTAAATTCACTCTTCTAGCATAATTGTAATAGGCTGTTAAAAACTTTATGCAGATATATGCAGAAATGATTGGCAATGTCATGATAGATGCCCGGTCAACTGGAAAATATTATCATTGTAAGTAAATCAAATTTCTACTAGATACATATTTAAATTTTTCAATCTTATGTTCGCAATGTAAAATATAATTTTGTGTATCTGTCTGCAGTTGTACGACTTATGGGGCGTGCGGCTTCACACATTACATTAGAATGTGCTTTGCAAACTCATCCAAACATTACAATTATTGGAGAAGAGGTACTTCAGTTATCTTTTTCATCATATTCAATTGCTCACATTGCTTTTTTTATTAATTAAATTGGTGTTGTGGGAATATTAACGCAATAAGAATTGGTGTCTGTCACAACTTGATCAACACTTACTTTCTAATGTTCTTCATGTATTCTTGTGGAAAGTAATATGGTGCAAAGTAATCTATTGGTGCAACTAAAAGATATCCATTTGCCGAATACATCTGACTTATATCTTTCTCCAGGTTGCTGCAAAGAAGCTGACACTGAAAAATGTCACTGACCACATTGTGAATGTAATCTTGAAGCGCGCTGACCTTGGTTATAACTATGGTGTCATACTTATCCCTGAGGGTCTAATTGATTTCATTCCCGAGGTAGTATCCTTGATCTTTAATATAACAACTTTAAACCCTTCTTTCTCCTTATTTCTTTGTCTACTTGGAAAGCAAGTGTGCTACTCTTCCACACACAGAGGCACACTCAAATAACTGCATTGACTAACATATAATGTTTGTAACCTTGTCGTTTGCAGGTGCAGCAACTTATTGCTGAATTGAATGAAATTCTGGCCCATGAGGTTGTTGATGAAGATGGGCTGTGGAAAAAGAAACTTACAAGCCAATCTCTAGAGCTTTTTGATTTCCTACCTGAAGCAATCCAAGAGCAGTTGATGCTTGAAAGAGATCCTCATGGAAATGTTCAGGTATATTTTTCATTTTCCAATTTGACTTAAATCTGTCCGGGGCACATCAATACAGCATGCATGCTAATCTTTATTTTTACCACTAGGTTGCCAAAATAGAAACAGAGAAGATGCTTATTCAAATGGTTGAGACAGACTTGGAGAAGAGGAAGCAGGAAGGTTCATATAATGGCCAGTTCCAAGGACAGTCTCACTTTTTCGGGTACTTAATTTTTAACCAAATGACATAATCCTTTGGCTAAATGTGGTTTCAATGATTAAGAATGAGTGCATCCCATGTGTTGGGGCTTTGACGGTAACTGATTCGCTCGCTGGCATGGATAGATCAGGATACAGGTTTAGTGATTGTGTATCAGAGAAAATGCTTAATGTTCGCATCCCTAATTTTGTTCACCTGTTGTCATATTTTTATTTTTTTTTGTAGGTATGAAGGAAGATGTGGTTTACCAACCAACTTTGATTCTACCTACTGCTATGCATTGGGTTATGCTGCTGGAGCTCTCCTTCACAGTGGAAAAACTGGGTTGATATCATCAGTTTGTACCTCTATCCTATATCTCGTTTATTCAGTGTGCCAAAATATATTTTTTCTTAATTAGGCTTGTATTAGTTGCTGTTGGTTCCATATTCCATTGTCATAGTTGTATTATTTCTTAATATTAAGTCTTTTTATGCATGTTATTTTTCATGACGTGGATCCAGGTTGGGAATTTGGATGCCCCTGTGGAAGAATGGACGGTTGGTGGAACAGCATTGACTTCATTAATGGACGTGGAAAGGAGACACGGTATAGTAAATCTTTCATTATTGTTTTTATGCAGTTGTAGGTTCTTTTCCCGGGTCCTAGGCATACCATCAGATCATTGTCTCTCCCAAAATAATGACAATTTTCTTTAAACTGATAAATTGCCTTCTGTGTTTTACAAAAGTTTTCCTTAGGAAAGAGTACTTTAGGATCTTATATAAGATGTACTTGGATGTATCTTGGTGATCTGGTTCCTTCTAAATTATTGCAGATTTTCTGATTGTTGAATTTGTTTTCCAGGTAAGTTCAAGCCTGTCATCAAGAAGGCAATGGTAGAACTTGAAGGTAAACGATTTCTCGAGAGTATTTATGTTTCTGTTTTTCGGCCTAGTGTGATTCAAGTATTATGTTATAACGATCACACTCAACTCTTGATTTATGTTGAATTTTCAGGTTCACCATTCAAGAAATTTGCATCCCTGAGGAACGATTGGGCTATCAACAACCGTTACATCAGTCCTGGTGGGTTATGAATACCAATATTTTATGAACTGCATGAGTTTTTTTCCTTTCTCGGTCTCGGTTTTCTCCACCATCATGGTTGGCCTGGTTTTTCCGAGTCCAACAAAACTATCAGCGATTACTGTTAGCCATGAGTCGATATTGTGATTTCCATTTTAACCGCAGCTACATTTCTCCGCAACTCATCGGAAAATTTTTCCGTTGCAGGTCCCATTCAATTTCATGGCCAAGCATCCAACGCTCTCAGCCACACGCTACTTTTGGAACTCGGAGTTTCTGTTTAAGCTTAGAGTTTCATGTAGCCCTTGCTTGTGAAATTTCATATGACCTTGGGAAAACAATTTGATATTTCGTTCAGCATCGTTGACATCTTTATGTTCTCTTGCGTTTGAGTAGAATAGTGACTTTATGCTCGAGGACGACAATGTAGAAGAAAATTCTGCATCGAAGTGTGCAAGACATTTTTTGGGTATTCGTCAACCCACCCCTTTTTTTTGCCTTGAAGAAAATTCCGCAGCTACATTTCTCTGCATCAGAGTGTAGCCAGAGGATACATCATGGAAGTACACACTTGTTTAATTTTGTTGGTTTTTTTGGCCGGATTTATTCAATTTGACGGCTAGAAATAAATATGTATGTGAGAAATCACTTCCCTTCACTATTCTCGATCCAATAACCATGGATATCGCATCAACTATTGATTGTCAATGAGGATCGTTTGCGAGACTAAAATCAATCAAAGCTCAAAAAAAAAACATAACATAACGAGTCTCGATAGGGATGACAGTATTTTAGACAGTATTTTAGAGGAGATTGATGAATTGAAGAGTAGGTTCAGTCTTTTCTCCTATAGGTGGCAGCAACGGAGTAGGATTCTCTATTCTCTTATTCTCATTATCTTCCATGTCCTCCTCTCATATACTTTTTGTCTTATTATCTCTATAAAAAAATGAATATAAAGTGTTGACGTGGCTTAACCGTGACCGTTCAAATATGAGAGCATGAAAGGGTAGAGAGATTAAGAGGGTAAAAAATCCTACTCCGGCAGCAACACGAAGGTTACATAGTGACGCGCAGGTTGGCAGACCTAGTGATGGGTTGGTTACATAGTGACGCGCAGGTTGGCAGACCTAGTGATGGGAGGATTTAATACAAGAATGGAGGAGGAACCATTTGGTTATCTTCATTCATCGAAATTGATTTGAAGAATGATAATTGATTGTAATTGGCGAGCAAAATGTTCAAGCGCTCTTTTTCCTTCTTTTTGGAGGTTTTTCTATATGGTGACTCGTGCGTTGGCAGACCTAGGAGAATTCCAAAACTAGTGGTACTTGTTGGATAATTATATAGTAGTTGTATTTAACTCATTTAGTTAATTAGCTAAATAATCCTTATTTGTCGGAGAAAATACATAGTTAGTGTTTGACCCAATCCCAACAGTCTAGGGTTGTTAGACGTGGAATTTTTTTTTCTGATTATACCCAGTTTCTTGTATGCTAATTAAGCCAAACTTTGGAGTCAATGAATAAAAGGATCATTCTCTCATACTTCTACACTCTTTAGAATTCAACACCACGTAGTAATGACAATTTTTGGACGAGTGCTGAGAACTGCTCGAACATGGCGATCCTCCGCCCCCCTCCGTCAAACCCTAAGCCCTAATCCTCCTCCGCGCGCGATCTCATCTGACCTTCCATTTCCTCCTCGCCGTTTCTGCCACCGTAAGTAACCCTCTCTCTCTGTCAACCTTTCTGAAATTACAAGATTTTTCGTGGTAAATGGTTTGCATTATTTATTTTTATGAATGCGCAAGAAGAAGAGTGATTGGGGCGTTTTGTTGTTGCTTATTATGCTCAAGAATAAGAAATTTATGCATGCTTATAATTGGCAAATGCAGTGCAGGCTCTTCTGAGCACCAATATCATTCCAATACGTCCGAGATTGAGAATCCGAAATCCGCGCGGAAACTAGCTGTGTTTGGGGTGTTTGGGTTTGCAGCTGCGGTCTTGGGTATGTTCTCTGGTTATGCAGCTGAGTCCGAAGTGTTTCATGAGAGTGTAAAGAGAAGAGACCTAGGTATACGACTGATACAGCTTTATAGCCAATGCACTAAATGGTTCCTACTTGACAGTAACGTAACGTACTAACGTACTTGTGCTTCAATATTGTGTGGGACACGGATTATTATGTCAATTAGCAATCCATACTTGAACTAGTTACATTCTGAATTTTGTTTTTAATTCTGCAGGATATTGATATTTCTAAGTCCGATTTGCGCATAATTCCTGGTGCTGTTGAGGGACGAAAGGATATTGCACTTACTTGATTTATTATGTGTGGTTCGTTTGTTCGATCATAAAAGAATCCTTATATATCACTCTTTCAAACAGTAATTGACACGAGCTTACAATGGGTATAGGTTTCAATCAAGATTCAAATTCCTGCGACACGCGACGCTGCACAGCTAATTGCAAATATTGATTCTGATCTTGGACTAATAAAAGAAAGTGAAGGTGATTTATACGTGTTCCTACCATATTTCTCTTATTGGTTGGTTCTATCAGTGTTTCCTCAGTTCTAAATATTTATGCTGCGATTTATTGGCAAGTAATGCTAGCTCGCCCAGAGAAAAGGAAGAAAAATGGAGGTGAAGAAGGTGATCTGCGAATTCAAGTATTCCGCTCAGTAATTCCCTTTTCAGATAGATTTGTAAGTCTATGTTTTATGATGTTTATGAATATTTTGCCCTGCAGTTGGTCTTGTTTTACTTTATGTTGCTGTTTCAGTATACCAAATGTAATAAAGTGGTCGCTTTTGAAACTTTCATATCAGTCAGCGTTAACTATTGCAGGAAATCGAATTTGTGAAGGATGGGAGCTGGAGTCCCAAAGAGTTGGATGCTCTGGTGTCTGCTTTTAGTTTACAATTAGCTGGTGTGAAGGTCCGTATGTTTACTTGTAATGGGGTTTTAAATCATTATAGACAAGAGTTTTACATGATCGATTGTATTATCACTTTTTATGATCAGAACTGTTTTGCTTCTGTTCGCCATGGACATATATGGTTCATTCTCCTTGTGCAGGTCGAGCCTGACGAGCGCCAAGACAATGACTTTGCAACATTGGTTTGCTAGAGGCGAGGCGAGACAAGACGAGATTAACTCCTCGGCTCTTCTATCAATTAGATAATTTATCAATAGAATTTCATATTCAACATTTGATTAATTTGGAATACTATTGTAGTGACGTCCTCGTTATAAACAAATTTCTCTCCTAGAGATCACTCAACTACGTGTTTTTGTTTTTAACACCGTGAAGTGTCTGTTAACTTGTGATATCGTTACAGATGCATTATAGATGCAAGCGAGTTTTTCTCGTGAAGACAAATAAAAGCTCTCTTGCAACCAAGATATAATACTAGTAGAATCACTCATTTATCCCTTGCTTGGGTAATTTCATTTAACCTTGGGAAAACAATTCGATATTTCTTCCAGCTTCGTTGACATCTTTGTCTTCCCTTGCGCCTGAGTAGAGCAGTGACTTTTTGCTTAAGGACCACAATGTAGAGGAAAATTCTCCATCGATTTTGGGTAGTTGCCAACCCACCCCATAGTTTTCCTTGCCGTACCTGTCGTTCTCGTCCGTCGATTTTAGAGAATTTATGAACTACAAAGGCCTCAATACAACTTTTGAGATGCAGAGATTGATTCCTAACAGTGCCATTGATGAAGCTCTTAGAAGTCTTGGTTTCACCTCTGCCCTGGGTAATTTTTTAACGCTACGTCATCATCCCATCTTCTTTTTCCCACTAAACAAGTAGTTTAGAAGGAGCAAATTAGGGTTTTCTCCTCGCAGAAGCTCTGCTTTTTCCTTCACGTTAAGCTGCTTCTCTGCTTTTCCCTTGAGTATTCGTTCAATCTCGGCTTTTAGATCAGCTTCATCGTCGTCTTCAGAACTTAGCGCATGTGTATATGGTCGGCCAAAAACCTAGCCCTGTTAGAATAAGTAATCAAAATTCTTGTGCTCTAATAACTTTATAATCAAAATCCTTGTGCTCTATACTATCTTTTAAGAGAGAGAGTTCAAGGGCTATTATAGCCTTTAAATGCCAAGAGTTTAGTATTTTTTTTTTAAATCAAGGGAATTATTATAGTTTAATTTTACTTCTATTTTCGCCATTATGTACTTTTCCTCCTTATTATCTGTGGGGACGGATTCGTAATGCTACTTTTTTTACGCTCGTTGTTGCGGGGTCCACTATGTAATGTATTTTAACGACTGAACTATTTATCTTTTAAAACATCATTTATAAATGATTGTTGCAAAAAATTAGACAAATCCAAAACTATTAATACATTTGCTTATAGTGAAGAAAATGGATGAATACGGTAAAGAAACCCTAAGCCCTTAATCTAGCAGTCACATGATTTCATATTTGAGTCATTTTTGGTAAACATAATCACTGAAAAAAAGATCTAAAAGATAAACATTTTGAATTATTAAAATACATTATTAAATAGATTTCACAAAAACATGTGTGAAAAAATAACGTAACAGATTCTTCCCTATCATCTTACACATGCATAGTACATATAAAGGTTGATAGGTAATTGTAAGAAGGTAAAATCGAGTATGGGTTGCTAGTCTCTCACATACTACGTGTAAGAGGCTGCAATTCCACAACTAAGATAACATTGTGACACATTATTGTAGTTTTCTTTTCATATCCTTTTGCCTTTCAACCCTAAACCCTAAATATATATCCAATTTCAGCCATAGTGCAATATCATTTCACTTTCAAGCCAAATAAATTGCGATTTAAAGTTTTACACAAAAATAGAAATATAGTCGTTAACCATCACATCAAAATAAACCCAGAACGCATTGGCCAACCAAAATATTAAAAAATAAAAAAATAAAAAACCCAAAAGAAAAAGGAACAGCTAGAAGCGTGCATGTTGACAAATGAAGTTGTGCAGGTGGTGCAATAAAAAACAAAGGGAAAGAATAAAAGTTATAGGAACTGAAATTGCCAAGTCGTAAGCATCGAAGGACGACAGTGAGTAACGGCGATCTCGGTCGCAAAAATAGCAATCTCCAAGACCTTTGTGTTGTGAGCCTACAAAGTACAAACCCAGCTATGTGGTCAGGATTCAGAACCCTTTGAGGGCGCCAGGTCCGAACCAGACTCTCCATGGCTTTGTGGCTCTCGGTTTTTGGACCTGGGTTTCTCGAGGTTTCCCAGATAATAAGGTTTTGAGCTGTAGAGGGACAGAAACTCACCTACATCTGATATATTACCTTCTAAAATTTTATGGTTACTGCAACGTTACTTTGGCAGTATCTAGGTCAAACAAAACAATACAATGTATTTTAACTTTTTATATTCAACAATTTGATCTTGGAATACTATGCGGTGACATATTCTTTATAAATAAAATTTTCTCTTGGCGATCACTACATTATGTGTTTGTGTTTCTAATTTATATAATACAGAATTAGCTTACGATATTATTATAGTTGTATTATACGAGTTTTTTTCCGTGAAACACAACCTAAAAAAAATTCTCTTGCAATCAAAGTATAATGTTAGTAACTTACGGCATCCAATAAATATATATTACATGTTAAAAAACATAAGCTATCTCTCTATTAGTTACGCGTCACATAGTATCTTTGCTATAAATAATAAATAAAAATAAAAAACTATTTCCATTGTTGGGGATGAATTGGGTCCTCCACCGTTGTTTGAGAAGACAGCATCATGTGAAGCTATCTATGTTTTTGCTTCCCCAACACCAAAAGAAAGAAAAAAATGGGGAAAAATATTAAGGGGGAGAGATGCGAAGATTTTGTCTTATGCACTTGTTTTATGTTTAGTTGCCAAGGCCCCCAAGTTAGCAATCTATGGGGAGGGTTTAGAGAATAGTTCACCTAATCTGTAAAGTTGTAAAAGTAAGACGATCGAAAGCTAGAATTTAAGCAATATGGGACCTCTTGTAGTCACCATACATCCTATAGCATGTGTTCTTGTCCTTGTAAAGATACTGGAGGCATAGCTTCGACCTTTTTCTGCTTCATGACAGACGGGTTGTGTCGTTTGTTTTTGAGGGATCCCAGCACTTGTTTAGTTAATTAAACAGAATAGTAAGACATTATTAATCACACCAGCGCTTTCTAACAGTTCCTCAAATGTGAGTCACACAAATATGAAATATCTATAATTAGTAAGACATTATCACACCAGCGCTTTCTAACAGTTCCTCAAATGTGAGTCACGCAAATATGAAATATCTATAATTAGAATTAGTGACGGATTTAGAATTCTAACTTCGAAAAAGTTTAGTGCATTTGACGAACATGTAGTCATTTACTGAATCATATAGTGCACATGTTACCAAATACGATAATTTCTGAGTCAGTCTGTTGATAGTTGCTTAGTGTATCTATCGACATATGTTGACAACTTTCGAGTGAGCCTGTTGGCGTATGCTAACATCGTTCAAGCGAGTTGTCGACGTATGTCTATAAATTCTTGCAGAGCATTGTCAACACGTGTTGCATCAAATACCTAGTAAGCGCTTCTAAATTCCGTAATATATCTTGAGAGTGTTCAAAGATTTTCTTCTCGTGTATATTTTTTTTTTCTTCTTATTCTTTCCGATCTTCAATGGGTCTCAAAACCTCCATGGTCCCTTAATAAATCGGCCTTTGATCAAAACTATGTGAGTGTTTTATCAAAACACGTGAGTGACTAACCATAATCCCCATCTACCTGTACATACTAAGGTATAGTGAGGTCACGACAAGTAGCGTCAATGTATATGAACAGGGAGAAATGGATCATCTCCGGATACATTTCACCAAGTTTTCCTCATCAATTAATCCGAGCTCTTAAAATTTGATCAAACAGCTAAAGTTATTATAACTTTTAAAGTGAGTTCCTATTTATAATCGTTTGATCAAATTTCAATGACTCGAATTAGTCGATGAGAAAGACTGTGAAAGGGGATCCCTTTCCGAGCAAGGGTGGGTTTGTAAGGGACCCATTGAATTGATGGAATGGGTCGTTTTTTCCTTTTCACATGGCTCATCATTTTGCCTACAAACAAACGCCATTAACAGAGGAAGAGATGGAGAAAAGGCAATCCTTTTGAGCCTAGCTAGTAGCTATACCCAATTGCCATATATGCTTTGATTCCAGCCAGGTCCACAGAGTTCGCCACCATTACTGTCACACAACAACTTAGCCATCATCTCATCAAATATTTCTGTTTGTGATGAGGTCCACCCGAAACGTTGTTGTCATGTTGAGGGGTGATGAGTGATGGCTATTGCATGTGTTTCGATACTGCCACGACCTCATGTATGTCATCTTATTTTATTTCTCTTTGGTTATGCCCCTCCCATCGAGTAAGGTATATCATATTCAGGATTCGAATCTTTGGAGTTCCAGTGTTAAAAGTCAATTTTTTTTTTAATAAAAACAGAGCAAGAATAGCAAAAAAAAAAAAAACAAATTCAGACCATTTCGTCGAACACTTGGTGAGTTTGTTGTGTCAGTCAAACTATGTTGCACACATGTTAACCAATATCGACATATATTCAGTGTTGCTCACGCAACATGTTAAGATATGACTAACAGGTATTCCATCAAACACTTAGTAGGGTACAAAAGAGACTCATACAAAACACTCGAATGGTCTTTAGAAGACCTATATTTCCAGACTCCAGGTGGTTCTAAGATCACCTTGGTCTTAGTGTGGATCCGCCTCTGCATATGACAGTTCGTTGAAAACAAAAACAATAAATTAAGACATTTCGGAGTGAAATGGTTATTTTATAATACAAGTAAACGACATAATTCATATATATCTTAAACTCATGATATATTATAATTTATAAATAAATAAATTTACGTAACGGTGCTAATTCACGTATATATTATTCAAATGTGATGTGTTATGTACTCAATTTAAACTGACCAAAACTAAATTGATAACTTCCTGCATGTATTTCCCACTTCACCGTTTTTTAAAGCCGCCATTTATTTGTCTTGACTTGTGTTCGTTCGATGGTGGATATTCAGCGTGGTGTGTGGAATATTACAGCCCGCAGCCAGCTGAGCTGCTGAAGAATGCAAGTCAACTGCTGATAAAACGATAACTAGCTAATTAATCAAGAGGTATATTTCTTAACTAAATTTTATCTTATGAATTGAGAAATTTTTTGCATGTGAACATCCGCATACATGAGTGCATACTGTCGCATAGGTAAGTACTCTCAAACACGAAACATCCGCATACATGAATGCACACTGTCGCATAAACAAGTACTCTCGAACGAGAATGTTCGCATGGTAAAATTTCTTCTTCTTCTAACAAACTTATCATAGGCCCCAAAACATTTGACTAATTCTAAGCACACCACGTTCATTTCGTAATAAACAAAAACATCTGCAAAAGATCCTCCATGTTAGACATAGTACCAAATCAATTATCAAGTGAGGATAATCAATATGCATCATTTCTGAGTTAGGTACACTGGAATTGATTTTCACACACATTTTTAGCCTTTCACACATTCTCACACACCTTTTTTTTATTCATGATCATCAGATATTGAATATATCAAACAGAATCAATGATTCTAATTAAATATGGAGTAATGTTATTCATACCATGTTTTTATATCACATTTCTATACCACCTTAGATGTGTTAAGAAACTAAATAAAGCGTGTGAAAATCGTTTTTCCATATATATAATTGTGTTTGATGTTTTTGGATCAACTGATTGTTTATGAACCGGGGAGAAATAATAATGGTGTGAATGTCAACGGTATGAAATGATTTTGGGCAAGGCAACTTGGTTTTTCTGAAAGTTGAAACCCCACATCTGCCCTCATTTCACAATATTGTCCACATTGTTTGTGATGTTTAATCCACTTTTGGTTGTATATATGTTGTCACTACCTTGCTAATAATTGGATTATCATCATCAAAAGAGATAATTGTGAGATATTTTTTATGATATATAGAGGATATACTGTATTTGAACAGCAAGATTGAGAGTTTCAAAATTCAATTATGTAAAACTAATGATTAAAAATATTTTTGGTGAAATTGTTTTAGGATTCGGTATTTAGTAAAATGACAAGTGAAGCGTGAAAAAGTCATTTATTGCTTTGCAGGAAGCATTTTAAGTATTTTTGGAACCTAAAAATATTTTTTCTAAAAAAACTTTCAGTCGTTTTACAAGCAGTTCTAAACAAGCCCCATAGTCCAGTGTCTTGTAGATCTTTTTATCAACTACATGCAATATATAATTCAATGTTTCATCAATGGTTTTTGGTAAACTAATGGCTATCGATGGAGAATTCTAACTTGTCTTTCATTTTTCTATGCAATTAAAAAAAAGTGAAATGCTTATAAGACTCTATTAAAATGGGATTCTTTATGTACTTTCTATCACCTTATAATTTAATATTAATTTTTGTACCGATATTATAAAATAGTGTGCCTAAAACATGAAGTAATAGAAAATTCATATGGACTTATAGTATCCCGCTTAGTCTCCTCAACAATTCTCATTAGAAAATATTGAAGTTGTTGAATAATCAAGGATTGAAATTGAAGAAAGCTAAATTAGGCATGCACAGCCAAATGCGCTAAAACAATTGAAGAAATGCGAAATATAGAGAGTTATATATACATGAGCGAGTTCCGATGAGTCAAAGATGTACATGAATGATTAATTAGGTGGAAATCATGAATCATGATAAAGGATATTCTACATTTACATTAAAAATTCTATAAATTAAAATTAAAGATGCAAATGTCATGGTATAATTGACAACCAAATTTCACATTAGGATATATAATAGTGAATAAAAAATACTTCGATGTTATACTCTAATCATTATCGGAAAATCCAACTCGGTTACTAAATTACCGTTAAAGAGGAGAAAGAAATGT
This sequence comes from Crataegus laevigata, assembly GCA_963580275.1. Classification (NCBI taxonomy): domain Eukaryota; kingdom Viridiplantae; phylum Streptophyta; class Magnoliopsida; order Rosales; family Rosaceae; genus Crataegus; species Crataegus laevigata. Next base: position 1,065,612 of record OY756939.1, read on the forward strand.
TCATATCAGTCAATTGGTTTAGTGGTAAGCGCGTAAACTAGAAGGTCTCACGTTCGATACTTCGAACTAGTGAGTCTGCTTGATTTAGCCACGGGCATGATGAAATTTTCTATAACTTCTCTGGGCTTAAAAATGGAGGATAATTCCCCTTTTTTCAACTGAAAAAAAAAAAAAATTGCTTATGCGTGTAAGACATGCTTGATAGTCATTTAATTAACGAAATTTTCAACAAACAATAAATAATTAGTTTGCATTTACGTGTGCGCGTAAATATAGTGTTTAGTTATACACTATAATGAAAATGTGGCATGCCTTCATATTCAATTATCACACCAAACACTTCAAATTCACCAAATGCATTACTTCAAAAGGATCATATCACTTCGATGCAGAAAAAAAGACATCGACACTGAAAAAGCATATCTCTTTTTAACGTAAAATATCGTTGTACGTAAAAATAAAAATAATTATAAAAAAAAATAAAAAAATAAAAAAAACTATCGCCTAACTTTTCTTCTCCGGTGTAATAGGTTTAGGTTTGAGGTATAGAGTTTTTGTTTTATGTAAATCTTTCTTTATTTCTACATGTTTTTGAGAAATTTTTGTATGTATTTGTAGAAAAGTAACTGCATATCTTGTAATTTGATTAAAAAATAACACATACTCCTCCCCTGCTTTATTTAATGGAAAATGCTAACAAAATTACATTTTAACATTATTTTTTATAAATTACGTGATACAGAAGTTAATAGTTAATTTTTTTTTTAAATTATATAATAAAAGAATCAAACAATGAACCGTAACATAAAGTTGCCTCTCGCCACACTTATTTAAACCCAAGGATTCTCGCCAGGACCATTTTTTAGGAATCCTGCAATCGTGTTTATTTATTATATATCGTACGATAAAAAATTATTTAAAATTTAAAATTTAAATAAAAATAATATTTAATGAAAACTGATCACACGACATACAATAAATGAACACAATTACAGAATTTTTAAGGAATAGACCCGGCGATGATCCTTGTTCCTTATTTAATGGCTTGAATCCTCCGGCTTCTTTTCTTTATTGTTTGTAGGGTCCGAAGCACTGAACTCTGCTCACACTCCCCCAGACTCCTCAGGAAACAAAATAAACTTCCACCTCCCAACTCTTACCCACGTTCCCTCCACCATCCACTCATCTCTCTCTCTCTCTCTCCAAAAATATCCATCTCAATGGAGCACAGCCCCAAATTCAAACCCCACACGTCACAGAGCAGCAGCCGACGAAGGCGAACCAGCACCGATTCCAACTCCCCCGAGTTCGAGTTCTGGAGAAACCCCTCTTGCCCTCAGCCCAATCTCCTCTCCGCCGATGAGCTCTTCGTCGACGGCGTCCTTCTCCCTCTCCACCTCCTCCCCCCTCCTTTCCTTAACCACTCCGACCCTTATCCTAAACATTCCGACCCACCTGACCCAAATCCACAACCCATCTCACAACCACCTGTTCCTGACCGAAAACCCATTTCGGAACCCGACCCAGAATCCGAACCCGGTCCAGGACCTGAGTTGTCAGCTGCTCCCGTTCTAACCGCATCGAAGCGTTGGAGGGACATTTTTAAGATGGGCGAGAAGAAATCCGTCAAGGCCGACGAGACTGATAAAGAGAAAGACAAGAAGAAAGACCGAAAGGGCGGCGGCGGCGGAACGAGCTCGGCGGAGCTGAACATCAATATATGGCCATTTTCGCGCAGTAGATCCGCCGGAAACGCATATACCCGACCCAAACCGTTTGGAGCTCCGGCAACCCGGAAGGTGAACAGCGCGCCGTGTTCAAGGAGCAACTCAGCGGGGGAGTCGAAGTCTAGAAAGTGGCCGCCTGCGAGTCCGGGTCGACCCGGAGTTCACTTGGGTCGGAGCAGCCCGGTTTGGCAGGTCCGGCGTGGAGCCTCGCCGGCTGTAAAGAGCAACTCCGACCCACAAGCACGAAATGCTGAAAAGGGAACAAGAAAGGAAGTACCGGAGAATCGCAGGAGTAAAAAAACCGCTGGAGCCGTTGTCGCGGGCGGCAGCGGCTCGAAAGCTCGAGTCTTGAATTTGAATGTTCCGATGTGTATTGGGTATAGAAGCCATTTGAGCTGTAGAAGTGAGAATAGTGCAGTTGGAGTTGGCATTGGCGGCGGTGGAAGCGGCAGCAACAACCGTCGTGGTGGTACTAGCGGCGGCGTTAACGACGGAGGAGGAAACGGCGGGGCTGTTGGTAATCTTTTCAATCTGCGCAGCCTTTTCACCAAGAAGGTGTATTAAGTACAATTAATCATCTCATTAGTCATTACTTAATTTCATCTCCACCATGTTTAACTTATTTTTGTATGATTACAAATGGGTCCGTTTTGTATAATCTTCTCTTTCTTTTTCCTCTAAAAGAACCAGAAAAAATCAAGGGAAAAAAAGAGGGAAAAAGTTTTTCTTTTTCTCATGTAATTAGATTGAAAAGTAGCTTTATGTGCATATTATGCTGAGCTTCAATCAGGTTTAATATTGAGTGTCGTTTGGACTTTGGAGCACTTTGTATGCGTATTTTATGGGTTTCTGCAGCTTTATTTTGTTGACTTGGGTGCATCGTTACTGCCAGTATAGCTTGACTTTATCCTGTATTACAAAAAATGTCATTTTGTTGGCTCGAAAGCTCTTCACTAGGCAATTTTAAGGGGCTTCGGTAAGGAAAATGCATGTATTTATGTAACCTTATGTTTAGAGTTCAGCAGCGGATTCAAGACTCGAATTTTAGAGAGTTATAATGATAAAATGTTTGAAGTTTTTTAGATAGAAATTGAGCGAGAAGTCCGCAAAAAAATAATAATTATTCACTGAAGCATTTTGTCAAACACTTTATAGGCTTGTTATCACCAGCGAACTAAGTTGCGCACATATCAATAGATATTATTCTATGTCGATGCAATCTGATGAGTGTTATTGAGAGAATTTGTTGAGTGTTGTCGATGTAACTTGTGAGAGGTATTTTGTTAAACACTTGATAAACACACACACACACAAAACCGTTATTAAACATTCGAATGGGCCTTAAAAAACCTATACATGTATATTTCTTGAATTTCGGGTGATTTTGAGACCACCTTGATCCCAATGTGTGCATCCGGCACTTCTTATGTTTTCTTTTACATCTCCAAAAGAGAAAAGAAGACAATAATCACGTGAATTGAAGAGGAGGTGGGTTCAAATTTAAATTTATAAATCCCTTTACACACACACAGGCCCCTTCTCAATAAGGATCCCCATTTTTTTTGAAAAATGGAGATATCCTCTTCACCGTTATATTTGACTTTAATGAAATTCTGTAGTTGAGATTAAATCACAAGCCACAAAATTTCATTAAAACCAAATCTAACGGTCGAGAAGGGATCCCTATTTTTTTCTTGGGAAGGGATTCTCACACACACACACACATATATATCTAAGAATATAAATGTATGGAAACTGAATCTCCAAATTTCAAAATTCAAATTTCATCATTCCGTTGGAGATTATCCTACCTAACACTTTGCTAAAGCAATATCAGCTCAGCCAAACTTTTTTTAGAGACTACATATTTGAATTAGCTTTTGACTTCGTACATACAGGGAAAGCATGGCAAAGCAATCAAGAAGGGGAGGGATGGGGATATGCTTTTGTCACCAAAAGAAATTGGTGTGGGTTTTTAAGGTTTCACAAAATTGGTTACTTCTACTAGCTACGCCTCTAGTGTACAATTTGAGATGGTGATAATTCTCCATGAATAACAAGCGATCCTTGTTCCTCCCACAAACGAAATGAATAGATTGTTTCATGGCCTTACAAGTTACAATCCAAAAGGATGGCTCCTGTGGTCCTGTAACTCAAAAGACATTTGTTGCTTTCCTTCAACATGTTGTGTTCTACAAGCATCCATTTGCCACTGAGTGGAAGTTTGTAGAACAAATATGTTGAATCATTGTTCGATTTAATCAGTTAAGTCCCAGTTCATATAAGGTGATCAAACAAAGGTCAAGGTATTAGTCCAATTAAACAGACATAGTTTTGTTCAACTTAGATTGAGCCACTACAAGAAGATGAATTCAAACTTGGCTGTAAGAGAGTCGATACCTTGGCATAGCCAATTGAACAGAACTTACATCTGCGTGAGTTTAACAAGTTTTACTTGCTCATTACCACTACATTTCTTGAAATTTTTGAGAGATTTTTTCAATGTGACCGGAACACAGAGTAATACATCATATGTCACTATATAAATAGTGGGATATGTGTGTTAAAAACTTAAAAACTTAAAAAATATAATTTCCCACCACTTATATAAAAACATGTGATGTATCATCCGTGTTCTGATCACAATGAAAAATTTCTCGAAAAATTGTACTCGGTGGGTAAATATTTTACACAAAGTAATCATTCCCCCTATGACTACATATAAATATATTGACTCAAATTTGCAAGAGAGGACAGGCGGCTGATTTTGTGGCTATTGCTTACTAAATAGAACACAATGGGAGGGGGGGCGGACTCCTTTCTTCAAGATAAAGGCTCGTTGTAATCACCATTTTTTTTAGAATGTTTTTTCCATATTGTCCTTTTAGTTTTACCCTTATTTTTTGAGAAAGTTTCGAGTAATATGTTTGACACCTTATTAGTAGTACATATCTTATAAAAGCATGAGATATTCATGTGTTTTAATCTCATATGATTTTTGCACTAGTCTCATTTAATGTAAGAATTGTCTTAGTCAAATAGTCTTATCGAAGCTTTTCTTGTTATATATGTTTTACCAGTTAAAATATGCATCCATTCCATAATAAAGTTAAGGTAGATCCTAACAACTTATAACGTTAGTGATAAACTCTTAAAGTATTAAACTCGGTACTAGTTAAATGAAAATGAATAGTATTCAAAAACCACTGGGCCCAGCCCAATATAAATACAGGAAACTGTGGTTAATTTGCAAACAAACACCACCTCTTAAACTTTGCATGTTTATCAAAATTTTCACTTGAGAATTGAGAGAGAAGCTATGGCAATTTTCGGACGACTGCTGAGAACTGCTCCAACATGGCGATCCTCCGCCCCCATCCGTCAAACCCTATGCCCTAATCCTCCTCCGCCCGCTCTGTCACCTGACGTCCCATTTCCTCCTCTCCGTGCCACCGTAAGTGACTCTCTCTCTCAACTTTTCTGAAATTTCAAGATTTTTCTTGGTAAATAGTTTGATGCTTCCAATTAACAAATGCAATGCAGACTCTTTTGAGCAACAATTTTCATTCCAGTGCGTCTGAGATTGAGATTCAGGCGCCAAAATCCGCCCGGAAAGCAAAAGCTGTGGTGGTGGTTGCAGCTGTGCTCTCGGGTTTGTTCGCTGGTGCAACCCTAATTGCACATAAAAGTCTGGCTAACTTGTGTGACGCGGCTGTTGCAGATCAGGCTAAATTCGGCGAGTCTGCAGATAGCGCAAAGAGAAGAGAGCTCAGTATACAATCAACCGACGGAGCTTTAGCCAATGCAGAGAGCGTAACGTATTTCTGTAAAATCATTGTTCGATTTAATCAGTTAAGTTCCAGTTCATATAAGGTGATCAAACAAAGGTCAAGGTATTAGTCCAATTCAATAGATATAGTTTTGTTCAACTTAGATCGAGCCACCACAAGAAGATGAATCCAAACTTGGCTGTAAGAGAGTCGATACCTTGGCATAGCCAATTGACCAGAACTTACATCTGCGTGAGTTTAACAAGTTTTGCTCATTACCACTATATTTCTTGAAATTTTAAAGGGATTTTTTCAATGTGACTGGAACACAGAGTAATACGCTATATGTCATTATATAAATAATGAGATATGTGTGTTAAATAGTAAGAACTTAAAAAATACAATTTCTCACCACTTATATAAAAACACGTGGTGTACCACCCGTATTCTGATCACAATGAAAAAAAATTTTGAAAAATTGTACTTGGTGGGTAAATATTTTACACAAAGTAATCATTCCCCCTATGACTACATATAAATATATTGACTCAAATCTGCAAGAGAGGACAGGCGGCTGATTTTGTGGCTATTGCTTGCTAAATTGAACACAAAATGGAAGGGTGGCGGACTCCTTTCTTCAAGATAAAGGCTCGTAATCAAGGTTTTAAATATTTATAATATCTCAATATTTTTATTGAAATTTTCGTGTTTTTTTATTACCGATATTTTCGATGTCATCGATATTTCCATCGAAATTTCCGTGTTTTTTAAATTTCTATATTTAAAAAAACACAAAGATGATTCGAACCCCTCCTATTTTACTCTTTCAACACCTTGACCGCCATATCACTTATGTTTTTGTGAAAATATGCTAAAATATTTACATATTTTCTACACTCACAATGTTTGCCAGTTCGCTATATAATGAACTTAAATCAGTTAAATCCATCATGCAATGCATTTCCTTCCAATTTTTTGTGATAAACTAATAGATAATTGACTAAATAAACATCCTGCAAAGTTTCAATAAAAAGAGTAAATGACAAAAAACTACCTCAACTATTGGTGTCGTGACACTTTCATACCTCATCTTTAAAACGTAACAATGTCATACCGCATCTTACGAATTTGTGACAATGTCATACCTCCGTCAATTTTTCTGTTAATTTTTCTGTTAAGTGCTGATGTGGCAAGAGATGGGGACCACTCACTAATACAACTGGATTAAAAAATAATTAAATATATTTTTGATAATTAAAATTTAAAAAAAAATTATATTAAATATATCTCTCTCTCCCTCTCTCTGCATCCAGAACCCATTCCCATCTCCCCCCCCCAACCACCCCAACCCCTTTCTGTTCCCCTTCCGTGCAACCCCCCACCTCAACCCAGTTCCTCCTCCCCCCCCACCTCTACTGCAACCCAGAAACAAAAAAAATAAAAAATAAAAAATAAAAAATTCATACCCAGTTTCGGCAAGAAGAAGAAGAAGGAGAAGAAGAAGAAGGAGAGAGAAGAAGAAGGAAAGAAAAAAAAAAGATTCGGCCCAGAAGAAGAAGAAGAAGAAGAAGAGAGAAGAAGAAGAAGAAGAAGAAAGGAAAAAAAAAAATTCATACCCAGTTTCGGCCTAGAGAAGAAGAAGAAGAAGAAGAAGAAGAGAGGAAAAAAAAAAACAGGAAAACTGGGTGAGTGAGCGGGGCACCGGCGCGGGGGGGGGGGGGGGAGGGAAGAAGCAGGGACAAAGGTTTTTTTTTATTTTTTATTATTTTAATATTAAATGTTTTTTTTAATAATTTTTTAATAGAAAATGGGTCCCAGATCAAGCCACGTCAGCGTTTAACTGAGAAATTGACGCCTAAATAACGGAATGTATGATATTGTCACAAATTCGTAAAATGAGGTATGACATTGTCACTTTTAAAAGATCAGGTATGAAAGTGTCTTGACACCAATAATTGAGGTAGTTTTTTGTAATTTACTCCAATAAAAATTTCCAAGTTTTTCTTACAATTTTCATGGTTTTTATTCAATTTTTATCGATATCGATAATATCCCGATATTTCCATTGAAATTTCTGTGTTTTTGGACTACCGATATTTCCGATATCATCGATATTTAATACCTTGGTTGTAATCACCATTTTTTTTAAGAATGATTTTTTTCCATATTGTCCTTTTAGTTTTACCCTTATTTTTTGAGAAAGTTTCAAGTCTTATAAGTAGTACATATCTTATAAAAGCATGAGATATTCTTGTGTTTTAATCTCATATGATTTTTGCACTAATCTCATTTAATGTGAAAGTTGTCTTAATCAAGTAGTCTTATCGAATATTTTCTTGTTATATATATTTTACCACTTAAAATATGCATCCATTCCATAATAAAGTTAAGGTAAATTTAAATCCTAACAACTTATAATGTTAGTGATAAACGCTTGAAGTATTGAACTCGGGACCAGTTAAATGAAAATAAATAGTATTCAAAAACCACTGGGCCTAGCCCAATATAAATACGGGAAACTGTGGTTAATTTGCAAACAAACACCACCTCATAAAGTTTGCATGTTAATCAAAATTTTCACTTGAGAATTGACAGAGAAGCTATGGCAATTTTCGGACGACTGCTGAGAACTGCTCCAACATGGCGATCCTCCGCCCCCCTCCGTCAAACCCTATGCCCTAGTCCTCCTCCGCCGCTCTGTCAACCGACGTCCCATTTCCTCCTCTCCGTGCCACCTTAAGTAATTCTCTCCCTCAACTTTTCGGAAATTTCAAGATTTAATTTTCTTGGTAAATGGTTTCACGCTTCTAATTAACAAATGCAATGCAGGCTCTTTTGAGCAACAATTTTCATTCCAGTGCGTCTGAGATTGAGATTCAGGTGCCGAAATCCGCGCGGAAACCAAAGCTGTGGTGGTGGTTGCAGCTGTGCTCTAGGGTTTGTTCGCTGGTGCAACCCTAATTGCATATAAAGATCTGGCTAAATTGTGTGACGCGGCTGTTGCAGATCAGGCTAAATTCGGCGAGTCTGCAGAGAGCGTAAAGAGAAGAGAGCTCAGTATGCGATCAACCGACGGAGCTTTAGCCAATGCACTAAATTGAGTATGCGATCAACCGACTGAGCTTTAGCCAATGCACTAAATTGGTCCTACTTAGACAGTAACGTAACGTATTTCTTAATCAATATTGTGTGGGACTGTGGTTGTTAAGTCAATTAGCAATGCACACTTGAACTTGTTTTATTCTGGAATTTTTTTGAATCCTGCAGGATATTTCTAAGCTTGCTCTGCCAGTAGGGTTTAATGGTGCTGTTGAGGGACAATTAAAAGGTTATTGCAGTTAGTTGAATTGTTATGTGTGGTTTGTTTGTTCTCGTAAAAGAATCCATCTATATCACTCTTTCAAACAGTGTTTGACACGAGCTTATAACGGGTATAGGTTTCAATCAAGGTTCAAATTTCGGCGACACGTGAAGCTGCACAGCTTATTGCCAATATGGCTTCTGATCTTGGACTAATAATAGAGTGGTGGTGGTGGTGGTTTAGATGCGTGCCTATCGCGTTTCTTTGTTTGGCGCAGATACTGTTAGAGCAATAGTTTTTCGGTTATATCACTGTGTCCTCGGTTCTAACTATCACATTTGGGTTGTTTTATGCTGCGTTTGTTTGAGCCCTTTATCATTAGTTGTGGTTTTGTGCACCAAAATATGTTGTATTGTGCTATCTATCCTTGTGAACCATATCAGTCGAGTTTCTTGTCAATTAATGATAGCTCGCCCAAAGAAAAAGAAGGAAATTGGAGGTGAAGGTGGGAATCTGCGAATTCACGTATTCCGCTCAGTAATTCCCTTTTCAGATATATTTGTAAGTCTCTCTTTTATGCTGTTTGTGAATATATTGCACTGCAGTTGGTCACAAGTGTTGTCTTTTGAGATTTTCATATCAGTCGGCTTAATTGTTTCAGGAAATTTAATTTGTCATGGATTGGAGCTGGAGCCCCCAAAGAGATGGATGCTCTGGTACGTGTCTACTTTTACTTTGCAAGTAGATGGTGTGAAAGTTACTACCATTACTTATAATGAGGTTTTAAATAATTATACGAAAAAGAGATTCAGCGTTTTGTTGATATTTTACGTTAGCAAATCTACAATATTATAATTTACACTTATGGTAATTAATACCACACCAAATTAAAACAATTGAAAATTTAAAAAATAAAAATAAAAAATTCAATGCTCACTCATCGGAGAATGATTTGTATGAAACAAAGAATCAAATAATTGGCCAATTATAAAACTCGCTAGTTATGATCTTATTTTTAATTGATGATGGGATAAATATGGACTAACTTATGGGTAAATGCAAAAGTAACACTTGCATCACTAAAATTAAAATGTTTGGGGTTCGTTGTCGTTTTGGATGAAAATGGATTCTCTCCTGATTCCTTTCACCAAATCCACCCAATCACCTAATCCATGTCTTTAAAATTTGATCAAACGGCTAAAGTTATTATAACTTTTAAAGGAGTTCTCTGTTTGTAATCGTTAGATCAAATTTCAAGGGCTCCGATTCATTGATTGTGTGGATTTGGTAAAAGGGATCCGCCCTTTCCGTTTTGGCTAAACATCGATTAAGAGGAAGCAGGAGTTTCAAATATAAATTGATACAATATCAAAACTTCAACGTGCAGTGTGAAGAAAAATTGAAACATCGGCTCATTTTGTAGAAAATGACAAATTTTGAGGGTGCAAATTGCAGTTAGCCCAAACTTGAAGGTGTAAACTGTGAACTTCGGAAACATCCTTTACACGCGCATCTGAAGTGCGTACGTTTTAACTGACGCACTCGGGTAGCTGATCAGTCAGTCAATAGTCAAGTTCTCTCTGTTTGGTTTCGATTCTGAGATTGCAAATGGCGTCGGAGGACAAGAAAAAGAGTCGAACCGGAGGAATCCGTACACTTTCCGATCTGAACCGGAGGTCTGCGGATTCGGACAGTGACTCCGATGGCCCTCCGGAGTACTACACTGGTGGCGAGAAAAGGTCCGTCCATCTCTCTCTTTCCGATTATCCCTTTTTAACATTTCCTTCAATTTCCGGATCATATTTTTTATTTGGTTTACGAAAGTCTTGTTCTTTCTTGTTTGTTTGTATATTCCATGTTTGTTTCTCTTTGAATTTATGAATCTTTGTATGTTTCTCGTTGCCAATTCTTCATGCTTGTTTGCTAAATTATATCAATTAAAACATAGAAATCTGGAAATTTTATGTTTAGGTGAAGAAAATGAGCCCTTTTTATCATCAATTGGGTTGAAAATATGATATATTGCCTCTAATTTCGTTTTGATCGGATGGGTTGAAGTTGTTATGAAACTCTGAATTGTGTGTAGACATTTCTGGGTTCCATTAGGGAACATATTTGTAGGGGCTTATGATGGCTTGAAAGCGAGTTTTACGGGAAATCCGCTGCAAGATATGTACTGTCTTGTGTCTTAGTATTACAACAAGAATACTTCCGTGCACGATTATTGAACGGTCATACTCATATTTGTTGAACTCAATGATTAAGATACAATAATGCACACATACACAATAATAGACTGAGTCCTGCTTAGTCTGTAAATTTCGGGTGAAGAGTAAGAAATAAGTAGCTCATTCCTCGATTACTATATTGGACCAGAATTTGTAGTTACAGGTCAAGTTTCCAGGATAAGTAGGTGTTTTAACATTTAACAGAAAGCTTTTTAGCACTGTTCTAAAAATCCCAGGCGCTATGTCCCAGCCCGCCGCCCCGATTAATGCTAAGGGCGCCTAGACCTGTTGAGGCACTGCCTTGAACGCCTAGGCACCCGCCTAGACTCACCTAAACACTCGCCTAGGTCGCAACTCACTTAAACAGAAAATAGATAACTTTCATTTTGCATTTTGTTTTTTTCCAATAAATTGTAAAAGACTTGTTGCATAATTAAACGAACACACATTATATCCTTATTTCACATGTTTTCATTATGTTTCAATACTTCATAATATATATGCATTCTATTTTGTAGTTTATGATGAAATTATATATATATATATATATATATATATATATATATATATATATTTATTTATTTATTTATTTATTTATCAGGTATAAGCAGACACTTATTTACACGAAATATGATTGATTTACTTAAATCCGCCTAGTCCGCCTAGGCGCTAGGCCCCAGCCCACCGCCTGACTAACGCCTAGCGACTTTTAGAACCTTGCTTTTTAGAGAGGAGTCTACATCTTCAACTCGTGGCATTGTCCAAAGTGGACCTATAACAGGATTTTAATTTTTGAAACTAATTTTAGTGGTTCTCCTTGTGGTTTTGTTAATCTTATTGAGACTGTAGATAAGCAATCATTGGCAGCTGCCATTTGGTGGTCTTTGTGTGGTAGGAAGAGCTTCAAGTGAAGCCATTTTCGAGAGCTTAGATTTCATTTGGATAGCCGCACACTGTTAACACTTCAGTTCGAATTGATTTCTTAGCTTCTAGAGGAGCGTGATGGTGAGTCGATAATGCGATTGGAGGGGATTTGCTAGAACTGTATCTACCATCTTGTCTGCATTGCGTTGTGGCTTGGTATCTTTGTAGATTTGTTTGCTGACCTTGTTTGGACATCAGTGGGTGACATCATGTTCACCTTGTATTCTATTTACAGATTTGCTTTGCATTCGTTCCGTTGTGTATCACAGTGGAGCCTATGCCTTGAAGGGAATGGTATGACGTTATGCATGGTCTGCTTAGTATCTTTTTTATATCTGTGATTTTTAAGATTGTGTTTTATTTCCGTTGTGGTCTTATGTCATGTCTTAGTCTTCTTATTATTTTATCATTCTTATGTCACAGGTAGTGTCCTTGTTTCGATAAAATCTTTATCTTTTTGTCTTCCAGAAATTAACAATCCTAGAAGCTCATAATTTGTGTGAAATTTTGAAGAAAGTCTAACATGTGTAATTACAATACTTGCAGTGGAATGCTTGTCCAGGATCCTACGAAGGATAACGATGTGGATTCCATTTTTGATCAAGCAAGGGAGTTAGGAGCCACGGAGGGGCCTTTTGATCCTTCTATTGCATCTTCAAGCTCAAGAAGCTTTGCTGGAACTGGTAGATTACTCTCTGGGGAAACTGTACAACCTACTCCTGCACAGCCCGAGACTGTTGTTCACAACATCATTTTCTGGTCTAACGGTTTCACTATAAATGATGGCCCCTTAAGGCGGCTGGACGATCCTGAAAATGCATCTTTCTTAGAGGTAATATCAATGGAAGTATGACTCATAGAAAAAAATGAGGAAACTAGTAGATTATAGTATCAGTTGTTGTGGTGGAGGGTGTCCATTAATGTCCTCTAAACTTATTTTCTGTACAGTTTGCATTGTACATACTTTACTTCGTCCTCTTATGCATTAGTTAATTTGATAACTATGCATGTGATCTCATGGATGAATTTTCTCATGCGTAGGCACTGGTTTGCTGTCGTGGTATTCCCATAAATGATATTTCATCTTTATTCTTTGTGTCAATGCAGAGCATCAAAAAGTCTGAATGTCCAAAAGAGTTGGAGCCTGCAGATAGAAGTACCTCAGTTCATGTCAATCTAATAAGGAGGAATGAGAAGTGCCCAGTGAGTTCTCTCTTTAAGATCTCCTTTGTACAATTCCATTCGGAAGTATCTTAGTTGAAGATTCTCCAATGATCTCATATCTGCATTTGCACTTCTCTTTTGTCAAATGTGTTTCAAATTTAGATGGCCTGCTCTCAAAGGCCAGCGGACAATATTATAAATTACGAGCCATTTATTTTTCCTTCCTTGCAGGAACCGGTGAAGCGACATGTTCCATTTCAGGGTGTGGGAAGAACACTGGGTGGCAGCTCTACTCCAGCAGCATCTGAGCCAACGACTGCATCGACTTCTCTCAACACTGCTCCAACCCCCTCCGCAGGCTTGGTTGTGGATGAAAAGTTGCCATCAACATCGGTTCAACTTAGGTTGGCTGATGGGACCCGCATAGTAGGACATTTTAACTACCATCATACCATCAATGACGTTCGTGGCTTCATTGATACATCTAGGCCTGACGGTCCAAGGAATTATCACCTGCAGATTATGGGGTTCCCTCCCAAGCTCCTCAATGATCCGAGTCAAACAATTGAGCAGGCAGGCCTCGCCAATTCGGTTGTGATCCAGAAATTATAGCCAGCCGGACCATGACATTTTCTGTTTATCCGTTAGCAATATACGTACCAGGTATGAAGAACTTGAACCTGTACTGTTTAATCCATATGTACATTGTATTTCAAGATGTGGGTCTGACTGTAAAATACTATTGGAAACTATAAAGCATCTTCTTTCAATTTTTAAGAACTAAATACTAGGGCAATGGGGAGAATTTCTGCCGGCATCGGCATCCGGCAAGCAATTTTCATACCAGCTACTTGGTTTTGGCACGGAATGATTACTTATGCTCATTTGTAGAGTTTCTGATAAGGTCGGAGCTTTCTGCTAGCATCTCCAGTGTGGCTGTCGTATACGGAATTTCGAATTTTCCGCATACGGATGATGCACTGAACATTTTCTCCAAAGAGGATAGAGCTCCATCTTACCCTGGAACACCTTTGATTTGCCTTTGAGCCATAATTTATTTGTTAGTTTAGAAAATTCATCAAAAATACTTTCTTGACTAAAAAAATGGTAATAACGCTTCCAAATACCTTGTGACCTTTTTCTAACATTTGTTAAATGCGAAAACCCAACGGTTGCATTTTTCACAAAAATTTGTCAACTAATGTTCACCATTTTAATGGTTTTGCGAATTTCTACAAAAACCATCATAAAACCTATTTGGGTACAAGTTATTTCACAATATCTTGCAAGTCCCGCTTTTCCATCACATTTACAAATGTCTACAAAAATCACAATAAAACTTATTTGTGTTATTATTTTCATCAAAACATAAGCTTGTGGAAATTCAAGTTGGACATTGTAAAACTACATGCCAACTCAGTAAGGAGTGAGTCAGTACAAGGAGGCACATACGACATGGTATGTGGTCTGGTTTCCATTTCTTGGGGGGGGGATTGAGTGTGGGATGGGAACTAATTAGGTATCTCAACTCGGTCGAGCTCCGTCCATAGTGGCATAGAAGATTGGACACCAAAAGCCGTATGTTGTCGGCCAAAACAGCTGTTTATATGCCAATATATGTCCTATTCCTTTTTTTGTTCTTCTGAAGATGAGAGATGTTTTTGCACGATAAGAGGTTTGGCCGCCTACTAATATTAGTTAAGGGTCTTCAAAAGGTGCGATTCTCTGTTGGCAAATTTGCAACCGATACGTAATGTCAGTGATATTAATCGCTCGATAGATGTTTATTACGTGTTTACAAAGTAAATTATTTGACTAGCAATCACTTATTACTAATTGATGAGAAACGAATCTATCTACTTCAAAAGAGCAAAAACTCTTAACAAGCCCTTTAAGATTTAAGAATCTAATCTCTAACTCCAATCATCACCAAAAAGCCTCCCCCTTCTATATCCCACGTAGTGTTTGTACTAAACTAATTAACGACAAATTTAAGATTAATGTTAAGGTTGATTAATACCAGTTCCACGTGCAGGAAGCAAAGCTTAATGGGAGCAAAGAGGCACCACAAAGGGAAAACATGATAAGCTAACTTCAAAGCAGAAAAGCAAATAACCTCTTTCTAGTTGGCTGGGAGTGATCTCCTAATGGAATATACATTATAAGCTTTGTTTATGTTGACCAATAGTAATATTCTCTTGTCAAAATCAATTATGTGTATCTTTCATTTCGTTGTACCCAACCTTTTATATATTTCAATGTTTTTTTTTCTTTAATGGTTGAGATGAATTCTATATTGTAAACACATGATTTTTATGGGCGTTTATTGTTCATTTTAGGTTTTAAAAGACGCTAGGCGCTAGTCGGGCGGCAGGCTGAGGTCTAGCGCCTAGGCGGACTAGGTGGATTTAAATAAATTCATTATATTTTGTGTAAATAAGTGTCTGTTTATATTTAAATATATATATATATATATATATATATATAATTTCATCATAAACTACAAAATAGAATGACATATGTATTATGAAGTATTAGAACATAATGAAAACATGGGAAACGTGTGTGCTCATTTAAGTATTCAATAGGTCTTTTACAATTTATTGAAAAAAAATTAAATGCAAATTAAAAGTTATCTATTTTCTATCTAAGTGAGTTGCAACCTAGGCAGGTGCATAGCGAGTCTGGACGGGCTAGGCGGGTGCTTAGGCAGTCTAGGCGGGCACCTTAGCTAGTCTAGGTGTCATTTCTTAATTTTCAAACACCTAAGCATTAATCGGGACAGTGACCAGCCGCCTAGCGCCGCCTAAGGGATTTTTAGAACAGTATTACTACTAATAGACTTAAATATTTGTAAATCATTTTCAAGCAATTTTTAAATGTATCCAGCGTAATATTAAACTGTAATTATATAACAACTTGGGATATGAGAGATTTATCACGCACATCTGTTCGTTGTTAGTATTCAATAATTTTTATTCTCTTTTCTCAATCATTGGATTCAAAACATTATACTAAGAAATGAATTTTTATATACAATGTAGATTCCTCAATGCCCTACAACGACAGCTTTGGCAAAAGCAAGGCCTAAAAAACCAAGTCCTTGATTGGGAAAATAAGGGAAAAAGATATCGAAACGAGACAGAAAAAAAAGAAAAAAGAAGCTGGAAGGCTGCATTTTCGGGAACAACGTGCAGAAGAACATAGAACCAAAAAGAACAATTACAAAATGTGCAACATGACTTATAAATATCTACTCAGGTAGACTGTTAATGCAGCTAGCTAGCTAAAGCCTACAACTCGATTGTACCATGTGAATCAACATATCAACCTCATTGGAAGGAATTGTCATCCTTGACTGACTGGATATGCATTGACAACTTAATACATGTCCCTTGGGGAATATGTTGAGGGATATATATCTTGAAAAGTAAATAAAAATAGTGTGGAATTTTTCTGCAAATATACAAGTTTGGGAATTATACGCACAGAAGAACTAGCTCGCTACGTCGATTACCACATCATCCCCATGTTTATATTTGCATTTAGAGATTAAACTGCTAAGACTACACCCATTTTAATTAAACTTTTACCCTTTTATAAGTGCAAATAAAATCCTTCCTTCCTTTACTATACATGCATATCTATAATTTTACAGGAAATATTGAGATAGATAGAATTGAATTCATATTTGAAATTTTGAGTGTAAAAGAAAATGCTTTGAACGAGTTTCAAGCTCTTGCCATGCATCTTTTGATTTTCATATTTGTATCATTCACTCTCTAACTTTAGTTCTTAGGCTAGCTCACAATGAGACTCTAAGGTACCATCATCATTGTTTCCATTTTGCCATGTGTGTGTGTGTGTGAGACAATTGGACTCGTGAAGATTATCTGCTAAACGACTTTCGCCATATAGAGCCTCAAGGCGAGGTTCTATTCCGCCAACCCGGACCAAACAACGGAAGAACATGCTTAGTATAATACAACAAATATTATTGTGCAATTAGTAAGAATAATCACTTTTTGACAAATAGTTTCAGAAGTGATTACATCTTCGTTGAGTGGTCGATCGTTATATATCATTATTAAGTCATCTGTATATGATCAATTATCGTTATTATTAAAACTGATCATTTCCACATGAAATATCAAATAACAATCATTTCTGCTAATTACTCGATATGATTCTCAAAGAATTTTTTTATAGGAAAACTAAGAAAAAAACTTGAAAATTTTAAGTTTTAACGATAAAAACAAAATAAAAGATAAAGTGAATAGTATAATGATTAATTTTTTAGTATAAAAATATAGTTTTTTGTTAAAATAACTTCTCATTAAAAAAAGCTTGCTAGTTCTAGTGCTACAAATGAATATATCGTATAATCTTTTTTCTTTGTTGGGAAACAAAAACGAAAATTAAAGAAAAAGAAGCATAAGCAACACAAAAAAGGTGGCTTGGGTTGGGTCTAGGGTCAAGTAATTTTATTTAAACATTTCATAGACAATATCTGGTTTGGACTTAAGAAAATGTTCGATTTTTTGGCTTAAAACTGAAAAAGATTAACATGAGATAGGTATTGATGACTTTTCAGATATAAGAAATATAAGATAACATTAAAAAATGAAAATAGTGGTACTAAAAACATGCAGTATCATGACATCAAAAATGTATTTTTTTTCATTGATAAAACTTTTGAAAATAAAAAAATAAAGTTTAAGAGATTATCTCTTTATATCATATTTTATAAAACACATGAGTAGTTATTTATAATTATATTATTACTTTAGTATTGATTAACGTGTTTAAATTATATTAGTAACTAATTATATATTTTGTAAATATGATCTAAAAAATTAGTTAACAAACTTTATTCAAAATAAAAATACAACACGACTTTAACAAGATTAGCTAAGCTCAAGCTTGCTGATTTAATTTTTTTTTAAGTGAACAATCCTTAACTTCTTTCTACATAATCCATATTAAATTGCCTTTGATAAAAATAATAATAATAATAATATAGCAGTGTAATTGTTTATCCAAGTGATAATATGTCGTTCACAGATCACTATTATCCTGATCCTAGCAAAAGTCTTAAATTTGGCCTTTAAAATATATTTTATTTTATGGCCCCTAGAATATTTCTGAAATAATTATATCATGCAACTGTTGATAGACAGGACGTAAAGTGCATGTCAGATAAGCTTTTTTGCTACTAGAGATTTTTTAGTATACCAAAAACACAGTCTAATACATTTAATTGTCGTAAAAAATATTTGAAATAAAAATTCAAGTGTGATTCTTGCCAAATTCTCTTTGGGAGAATTTCAAAAATTTAATAATCGTGCTCGTTCATCAAACATTTTGCAGTCATAAATTATTTTAAATATTTTCATTTAAAATTAAATATAAATGACACTCGATAAAACTTAATGACACGATATATTACGAATCTCAGATCCTCACTAAAAGAGAGGATCCGTTGGAAAAATTTCTTGCTTGCAAAGAGCCTAGGCCTATCCCTCTATAAACTCTCTCTCTCTCCCACCTACACCCACACACTTCTACTTTACACTTTGAAACATCACGGTTCACACCAGTGACGTATCTGTAACTTTATATCTTTACTTACTCTTTCTATTCCTACGATTTGTGACGGATTCGCGTGCTATTATGATATTATCCTCCTATTCTCTCACCCCATTTCAAAACCCTAACCCTAACCCTAACCCTACAGCCACCCAACCATAACTCTAAACCCTAACCAAAATCCAAGTACTTTACTGCCTGCTTGCTTACAAATCTAATGTCCCATTTTTCACTCTCCCCAGAACACCACACCAGGAAATAAAAAAAAATAGAATTCCAATTTAATCAGTTTCAGGTTGATTTGTCTTTAGATTCCTAATAATTTTGTTTGGAATATTGTCAGTCTCTATATCTTAACTGAGTTGATTTATTGAGTACGGGATATCTATCACCAGATTTAGGACCCCACTTATGCAAACGATCGTCTTGTCTAGTGCACATAATTTTAAATTATTTATACAACTAATTTGTCTATATTCTTGCAAGATTTTGGTAATCAGCTTCTCTATTTTTTCCTTCCTCTTTTTCTTTTTTTTTTTCATGGGGGCCCTTGTTAAATTGGCAGTCACCGTTCATTTGTTCAGAGATGTAAAATTAAAAAAGAAGCTTATTCTTTCTGTGGTTGTCTACGGGAACCTTTTAAAAGAAAAGGTACTTGTATTTTTCAATCAAATAAGGTTTTTGTAATGTAATTATGTTCAAGCATAACATTTTTGCATGATAGAGTAATATGGCATCCACAATCTTGTTATGTAATAATAATGTCATTTTGTGTTATTAAATAGGATGGTATGGTATTCTAGAGCTTGTATGAATAATAATTTACGCTTATAGTGTAAATTATGATGTAATAATTAACATTGATAGTATAATTAATGAACCAAATTGTTACTTAAGCTCACTATTATCACATAACGTTTGAAGATCATGGCATGCTTATCCTTTCTGTAAACAAAAATCTATCAACAACCTGCTTCCATGGTGAAGTTGAGATTAACAAGTCATTGAAGATACTCGAGATTTCTAGATCATGGCCTGCTTATCCTTTCTGTAAACAAAAATTAAGTAAACATTGCAAAGGGAATACATACAATAACAATACAGATTAAATACACGATATATATAATATAATACACAGCAAACAATGAAATGGAGACAATTTGTTCTTCATCGATTGGAACCCCTTCTGTCTTTCTGCTGTGTCCAGACTACATGGGAATGGAGAGGAGTGAAGCTCCGTAGGAATACATACAGCTATCAACTTTAATGGGAGAGAGAAAAATAGAACCTAGATCAATTACGTACATGTAGAGGCAAAGTGGCCTAGAGATCAAGAGAGATCTGAGGAAGAGACATTCGGACTGTCCCACCAGCTTTACCAGCTTTATTTTTATTAGCTGCAGCAAACTCAACTTTTCTTCATGCCGAATAATTACGCATTACACACTATGACTCTGACTAATAATAAACGAGATGGAGAGAGAGATTTTAGATCATTTCCAATGAGCCAATCAAAGGGTTATAAGACTAAAAATATTTCAAAATAACATGAAAATTGTCTTTAATTAATTAAAGATTAAGTCAAATGACTCGTGGGTCTAACCGGACCAAAAATGCAAAATCAAGCCTATCGACTAGTCTAATCCAGCCAGCCCGAGCCCCACCCAAACAATTCAAATCCAACAGCTACCTAAGTCATTAAACAACATTAAACAATCTTATATAATATATTAATATTAAACTTAAACATTATTAAAGAACACAATATCCACCATAATACTACAATGGGAAGTTATTCAAACTTGAACAACATTAAAAATATGTATATTTATATTTAACAACATAAAATTTAAACGCATATTCCATGCTTCTTTTCGCCCAAAGATGTGCAACAAGATTCTGTTGTAGATACTTGTTTGTGGTTTTCTTCATCTTCCGCTACAGTCTCATTGTCATTTGGTGGGACAGTTCTTCCACTGCCAATGCACGCAATCTAATGACCTATCGTGCTCGGAAAGTCACGGTCTTCAACTTTGCGAAGGAGCCGATCTAGATCTGCTTGATTTGGTTCACAGAGGTACTCCTCTTTGTAAAGTTGAGCAACTGTGTGACAGAATTCAGCAAGATTATCAAGGCATATAGACTCAGACATACTATATGTATCATCCATCGCATCAGCTGGGGAGGCATATACTAGCATTCAGAGTGCAATAGTAACCTTCTGATGAGGTGAGAAACCAGAATGGCCTACTCTGTCCAGTTTTTGTCGAAAGTATAGATTTACATGTTGGACATCATGAAGTAAACACTCGAAGACATGAAGCCTCATTTGGAAACTACGTTTGAAATCTTCTTCGGTGTACACCGAATTGGTGTTGAAGTAGTTGTTCATCAGTTTCTCATGCGCCATCTCTCTTTCATGGCTTATAACCGCAACCACCAACAAAGTCACCCCATTGAGGTTGTTATTCAATTGCCTCACACGCTATGATCCCATCCATGGTTCCCATATATGATGTGTTGTGCCATGCTTCATCTTCTTCGTTGGACTCCGAAGAAGATCTAAAGTTTGAATTAATTGCAAACTTGAATTGAAATAGATATTGGAGAGAGCAAGGTTGAAGTTGTGTGAATTATAGGCCAATATCCATCCTATTTTTTGACATTGGAAGCTGAAGATAAGAAGTGTCATGCTGATAAAAATCCTATCTAAAATTCCCACGACCAATTACATCTCGACATGCGGCACTCGAAATCATATTCAAAAAATTATTGAGATTACACATCGACAAGAAATTTGGATAGTTACTCACATATCGACAAGTGGCACTCGAAATTCGAGACGTAAAATTATTGAGATTTCTTATCGACAAGAAATCTAGAAAATTACTCACATATCAACACTTAGCACTCGAAATCCAAGACGTAAAATTATTGAAATTCTTTATCGATAATAAATCTGCAAAGTTACTCACATATCAACAAGTGACACTCGAAATCCGAGACGTAAAATTATTGAGATTCATTTTCAATAAGAAATCTGTAAAGTTACTCACATATCGACACGTGACACTCGAATCCGAGACGTAAAATTATTGAGATTCCATCTCGAAAAATTATTGACATTTCATCTCGAAAAATTATTGAGGTAATTTAATTTAGTAACTATATTAATTCAATTAAAATAATTAATTATGTTTGGCCTATAACCCTTTGGCCCCTTCGGTTGAAGATGATTTTTTGTCATAGGGTTATGTTTGGCCTATAGCCTTTGGCCCTTCGGTTGGAGATTGTAAGAAACATGGTTTGACACTGTTCATTAAAATATTAATTTTTTAGAAAACTGTAGGTTAAAATAAGCCATTTAGGCATCCTTTGATTGGAAATAACCTTATATACATATACTGCTTAGGAAAAAGATTTTTTCAGTTAATTTTCACTCAAACCAAATCCAAGACTTTAAAAAAAATTCGTCTAAAATTCTAAATACGTTTACCAAGAATCAAGAACGCATTTTCTTAGCATCAAAAGGAGGAAAGAAGAAAAAAGTTGTACAGAAGTCATTCGTATATATAAATATTAATTAGGTAATGCAAGAGAAAAGAAAAAAGTTGTACATAAGTCATTTGTATAAATAGATATTAGGTAATGCTAGAGAGAAAAAAAATTGTACATAAGTTATTTGTATACATAGATATTAGGTAATAATAGAGAGATTAAATGTGTAGGCTAAATTTTATAAAGTAAATGAATTAGAACTTGATAATTGTATTATTATCTAAGCGTTATTTAACATGCTTATTTTTTGTTGGTAACACATTGTTAGTTTGTAAATTTAATATCTCTAACATTATTCATAGGTATTATTAAAAAAATCATTATTCATAGGTATTATATAATTGAAAGAGATACCGAAGCACATTTGGCCAAATACCAGCAAAGGGTTTCATAGTGACTAAGAAGATTGATATGAATACACAACTGTGAATTTGACAAGGGTATTGGTATAGAGCATTACATAACAATGAGAAAAGTTTATAGTGTCTTTTTTTTAAAGGTATTGGAATACCATTTAATTTAAAGGAAACTAATGAAAATAGTTTGAAAACTTTGAGTTTTAATGAAAATGACAAAATAAAGGGTAAAGTGAATAGTACCATGATTGACTTTTTAGTGTAAAAATATGATTTTTCGTTAAAGTGAACAGTACAAGAAGTCTTTCGTTAAAATTTCCTATAATCTAACATTATATTTCTTGTAATTAAGACATTGAATTAAGTTGATGTTAGATTATAGGGAACTTTAATGAAAAATTCATGGTACTGTTCACTTTAATGAAAAATCATATTTTTACACTAAAAAGTCAATCATGTTACTATTCACTTTACCATTTCTTTTGTCATTATCATTAAAATTCAAAGTTTTCAAACTATTTTTATTAGTTTTTCTTAAATTATAATTGTCAAAATTTTATTGTAAGGTTACACAATAATGAATAAGTTGCAAGTGTTTGTCGTAGTGAATAAAACATTTCTCTTCAATCAACGGCATATCGAATTCAAGTTTTCCCTTTTCGCTTAATGTAGCTCGGAGTGATCATTTCACTTGTGATAAAATAATGATGACAAGGTTTTATAAAACAAGTTGACATAGTTATTATAGACTAACTTTATATATATATATGACATCGTAACCGTTCTGTCATACTATTAACTTCTGTTATTATGCATAAACGTAAGTGCATTAGATAATTATTATTCAAATAAAAGATCAAAGAGGTTAATAAAATAGTAAATGTCACTCTAAATAAAGCATACTACGTCATATTGAGCATGTGCAATCACTTGTTCATTAATTATTCTTGATGGTTTCTTTATCACAAGTTAATCCATGTCAACTTGTGATTGAGCAGTGCAAAGAGAAATGACTTTGTATAAAGAAGTGTCCAGGAGAAAAGAAAATGGCAATATCAACACATTCTAGACGCATATGGGTGTCCGATAGGGCATGAGCATCGGTACTTTGGTAGGTGACAAGCACATGACAAACTAAATTAAAATATGCCCATATATATTGCATGATAAGACATATTCTTTATGAAATATTTACTATTTTAATTTGATCATGATGGATAATGGTGTTGGCGTTGGGCCGTAGGGGAAGAAGAAGAGGACAACAAGCAGAAGTGCGAATATTAAATGAGTGGACGGATTGCAATCAAGCTCCAGTAGTAAACAAGAAAAAAGCAGCAAAGGCTACAGTAGAGAGAGAAAGCTAGACCTAGCAGTGGTGATTCCAATTTCCCCCTCTCTACAATTTTTATTTTCCTAGTGTAAAATATTTTCATCCGTGTGAGTTCATACGTATATATATACTATTAGCCATTAGGTGTCCCGTTTGGCTCTTCCCTCGATTTGATCGATCGTTGGGTCTCTCCCTTCTCTATCTCTCTCATAATTCTTTGCCAGTAATGGCAGCGCATCAGTGGCAGTGCAAGAAAAGAGGGTGAGAGTTTTCATCGGGAAGGTAAAGCTTTGCATCACACGACACACAGAGTCTGATAGAGTAATAGATTTCTCCCCTCCTCAGTAACTCTCCCCTCCTATCTCTACAGCATCTACCATATTTTTATTATTTGTTATTGTTGTTCACATTCACACAACTATCATTAATAACCAAATGAGTTTGTATACCCTAAGAAAGAAAAATAACCAGCTAAGTGTTTAGAGATTATGAATAAATTTGTATTTGTTTATAAATAATTATGTTATTTTTTATGTTGTTAATTAATTTTTGTAATAAATTTTTTATCGTACGAGAGCAAGTTGTATACTCACTGTCATACATGCTCTACATCACTTAATTTGTATTATCACGTGTTAAGTTAAAAATTTGTTACACATTCAAACCAAAAAAGAAAGAAAAAACTCTATATCTACTTATAAATAACTAAACTACTTTTTATATTACTAACGAGTAATCTTCAAATTTTTTTTGAGTCTTTGTGAACCACCGCTCCTTTATTTGTTTCTGTTGCAAAATCCTACATATTATATATATATAGAGAGAGAGAGAGAGAGAGAGAGAGAGAGAGAGAGTATTATATATCTGTGAGGAGTTAAAATTAAATGCATGTGTGGAGAGAGATAAAACAAGAATTTTGCAAAGGAAATCAGAGGCAAGCTTTGGCAGACCCAGCAAATGAAGAAAAAACACTAACATAATTAACTACTGACCCACCATCCTCCACCACTATCACTCTCACTCACTACATAGGATTTCCCTGTTAAGAGCCTGCTCAAAGTTGTAGCATAAAACCCGGGAGAGCCATATCTTTCTTTGGAGGAGTGATATAGTTCAGGATCAGATCCACATATTTATGCATGTCTAACATTATTACGTAGGACAGAGAAAATAAGAACACTTTAACCTAGAGAGAGAGGGGGAGAGGGAGAGAAGTGATTTGTAGCAAAGCCAAGTGAACGAAACTAGTAGAAAGGACTAGGTAACAAAGTTAATTTGTGAGGGATAGGATATACCGATATAGCAAGAGATCTAGAGAGAGAGAGAGAGAGAGAGAGAGAGAGAATGGAAGGTGGTTCCAATGGCACCTGTAGTATGATGGCTTTTGGAGAAAGCAGCAGTAATGGAGGAGGAGGAATGTGTCCGATGATGATGATGCCTTTAATGACTTCATCACATCATGCTGATCACTCTCACCATCATCACCATCAACAGCATCAAACTATGAACCCTAATCCTAATGCAGATGCACATAATACTAGTACGACTCATCAGTTTCACCAGCTTCCCCAGCTGCCTCCGTCCAACAACCATAACGACCGGCATAACACAAGCGGCGGCTCCTCCTTCGTTCTCCACAACCCAGCTGCAGCTGCCGCCTCCTATTTCATGGACAACAACAACAATAATGAAGGTGTTGGCGGCAGCTCTTTTTCTTCTTCATCTTCAATTGTCAAGGCTAAGATCATGGCCCATCCTCACTATCACCGCCTCTTGGCCTCCTACATCAACTGTCAAAAGGTAAAATTTAAACCATCGATATAATTAAAATACACACACACACACACACACATATATATATATATTTATATTGACCTCCCAAATAGGTATTCAATTCCTACAAACGTAGGAGTTAGTACCACAATTCTCCATTCTTTGTCCTCTTTTTTTTTTTTTTTTTGTGCGCGCGCTTGAAAGGACATATTAGTTGACATGCGCCTGAAAGTGATAGATATTTCATGTTTCCAAGCTTCGTTCCTTTGGGAAGTTGAGATCTGAGAATCTTAATAATCATATTCTCATTGTAAATTTTGTTAAAATAATGTGGATTGGGCGATATTAACTCCTTTGGTAGGGCGATGTAGGACTCAGAACGCCCATCCTCAACGAAAAATTTGGTATTATGAAGTTGTTCATGCAGTATTACTACTACCATCATGTTCTTGTCATGCTTCATCGAGTTCATTATGTTAACAAGGAACTTAAGTAATTATGTTTTTGATAAAGACGGTCCAAGTCTCTTCGCCTTTCGAGTTTTGATCTTGTTTAAACATATGTTTTCATCATCATCGTCATCCTCATCATCATCATTTAAAAGAGTTTGAATAATAATATTTAATTGAAAACAATGATGTGCAGGTTGGAGCGCCGCCTGAAGTGGTGGCGAGACTGGAAGAAGCGTGCGCATCGGCGGCGACAATAGGTCAAATGGTGAGTAGTAGTAGTGGATCAGGATCTCTCGGTGAAGATCCAGCTTTGGATCAGTTCATGGAGGCCTACTGCGAGATGCTCACCAAGTATGAGCAAGAACTCTCTAAACCCTTCAAGGAAGCCATGATCTTCCTCCAAAGAATCGAGTCCCAATTCAAAGCCCTTACTCTTTCTTCTTCTTCCGATTCTGCAGGTTCGTCATCACCATTATCTTCTCAAATTTCTTTGATGTTTAGGAAGACCTTTTGAGTATTTTCTTTATTTTTTATTATCTGAATATTTTAATGCTAAGCAATATAATAGCCAGCCATGCATGGATGTCGTTTCCAAGATCCTGTAGGTTTATTTTATTAATTAACAAATGTGTTCCAAAGTGGGTACGTAATTAGTTCTTCTTTGTTCTCCCTTTTCAAACTCTTTCATTTGATGTATTAATTGGTTCCTTCTACAATTTATTTAATTATATATCTGCTGTTCGTTGGGATGTATTATGTATATATAGAACTGTTTTAGTACTAGGGTAGTAGCTGGCTAATTTCCACTCGCAAGTTATGTTATTTTATAGCTAGATTGACAAATCGATGGCGTTGCATAGAACTATATGGCTTTATTCTCTTCTCGGTGTGTGTATTGGATGAGATTGTTTGGTTTGTTTTGAATTCTTCACCTTGTTTTACCTAGTTGAAATTGACGCACTGAATATATATTAGGACAAATGGTTTGGCTTGCGTTTTCCCCCCGTCTTGTATATATATATATATATATATATAGCAATGATCAAAGTAACTGCTGTTTCATAACTATTAGGTCTTTTTCTTAAAGCCCTAGTGGCCAATTTGTGTGGACAACAAAATATTTTTATTTAGTTTTACACTCTTGGAATATTAGTTAACTCTGTTAATAAACTTTTGTATGTTAGTCTGCCTTGTTCCAAGGTTACTACAGAAATATAGACCCGAGTTCTAGAAATCGTCAATGTTTTAATGTATTTCAAAACATGTATATTTAAGCTTTAGATATATTTCTGCACACAGTTATTGATTCTATAAGGACTATAGCTAGCTTATAAGTTGTATCCTGGATTTTTACACACACAGAATATCTCCCAAACGGTAAGTGGTAAGCTTGACTCATGGTGTTGTCCTAATACAATGATACATATCATGGGCAGTCTGTATGGACCAAAACAACCGATATGGTGGGTCTAATTCATGAAGATTAATACAGATCCTCAAAGGGATGAGCTAGAGATTGACTATTTGATTCCTTGAATTTTACATATATGTATACTCTTGATTTCCCTATTGTTACACACGGCATGCTGGACTCAGGGTAACCTGGTTTTCTGCACTCAATTTGTTTAGGTAACATATCCTTAATTAAGGTTTTAAATGTGGTGGAGTTTTGAAGGTTTGTGTTCTCTTTCACCTTAAATTTTACAATAATATAGCATTTTCTTCTATGTTTCTTTTGGTTGTGTAAAAAAGGGTGCTTCAGTCCAAATATATGTCCTTACTGAATCTATTTAATTAACATTTCATATTGTGAAAAACTGATTTAACATTTTTATATTTTAACTCAGTTATTGTTGTTCAATTCCATAAAAGATATTACAAGTAATCCTTGAAACATTTCATGAATTTCGATACTCCAACTAATTCAGCAAGTGCAGAGGCAGCTGGGGTAATTAACCAACTCTTAACTAATCTAGAACTAAACATTGTCAACCAAAACCCAACTAATCTTGAACTAATCATTGTCAAGCAGCTGTACTTGCGACTTCATCGATCCTTCATCTTGATAGCCTTGCTTGCTTGAGTGAAAATTATTCTGTTGCTTCTGACAAATTGCAGTAAACTAATTTAAAAGGTAGCCTATATATCAATCCTTTCCTTCCGTGGTATCCTAGTGATATGCTAGTACTTTTTTCTAATCTGGATTCTGGATAAGAATTCCTTGTTAACTTGAGAGATTACGCACTCCCAAACACAGATTTATTTAGTATGAAATTGATGAGTAGTAATTGCATTTCAAAGTAGGATTAAGGAAGCTAGATCCATGCCTATATGTTTTGCATAGAGTTGGCTTGCATGGCTTTGTGATTTTTTTGATGTTGGGAGTGAAAAAAAAGAATGTCTATGGGTCTAAAAAGGAGTCCCTAGGTTCCAAAAGAATAAGACGCTATTTACATCGGACACTTTTTACCCTGTACAAGAACGTGAAAGGTACTCTCATTCCGATGGCTGGATATAAATTCCTCATCATTAGGGATATAATTCTACAAAAAACCTTAGCAAAAAGAAAAAGATGAAAGGAAATAGAGATACTACATCGAATGCAGAAATGTTTTTATAGCAACAGTGTATGTTTTCAGTAATATATATGCATAAAACTATCATGAGAACTCAACGATAGACCCGATGAGTCTTTTTGAACCCAGCTGGAACTTTTGACCTTTCAATCATTAAGTTGCCTTTTTTTTCCTCGTAAGAGATCCAATGTAAGAGGTCAGTGGCCCTTCACAGAGATTAAATTCGTTTTGATTGATAAAGCGAGACTACATGAAGGAAGATTCCCTAATGTAAACATTTACACGTTAATCTCTTTTATGTGTGATAAGGGCTGCAACTACGATATAGAAAGTCTGTTTAAATCCTTGATGTACTTTAATTATGTGTTCATGTTGTATGTCATTAGGTTATGGCGAGGGAATTGATAGGAATAACGGATCGTCTGAAGAAGAGGTTGATGTTAACAACTTCATAGATCCCCAAGCGGAAGACAGGGAGCTTAAAGGTCAGCTATTGCGCAAGTACAGTGGATATTTGGGTAGTTTGAAGCAGGAGTTCATGAAGAAGAGGAAGAAAGGGAAGCTGCCTAAAGAAGCCAGGCAACAGCTGCTTGATTGGTGGAGCCGTCATTACAAATGGCCTTATCCATCGGTATCTTATTATACAAATATATACGTCTTTCGTTCTATATACATTCAAGTGAAATAAACATATGCTCACATTTCCCATCAAGAAGTAGGTTAATTATATGCGTTCACATTATCGATGCAGGAGTCACAGAAGCTAGCTCTGGCCGAATCAACGGGGCTGGACCAAAAGCAGATAAACAACTGGTTCATTAACCAAAGGAAGCGGCATTGGAAGCCGTCGGAGGATATGCAGTTCGTGGTGATGGATGCTAGCCACCCCGGCCACTACTACATGGACAGTGTCTTGGGAAATCCATTTCCCATGGATCTCTCCCACATTGCTCTGAATTAAGATGACAAGCAATTAGTATGCTGCTAATTAGATATATTTAAAATGTGTTATTGTGGAACGCCGATGCATTTCTTAACAACTTATCTATTAATTCCTTTTGACTATGGATTGTGATTAATGTCTCACAATCGTGCATGTGTTCCAGCATCCTACAATGTATGTAGTATAATGTATGACTTAATTTCATTGTTAACCAATATAAATAGTGGGTTCTTAATGTGCTGATATTGAAATGGGGGATGCTAGGGATGTCAAAATTTTAAACCATCTCTTGTAGGCTATAATGGGTTAAGTTTCATAATGAGAAAGCAATCATGTGGTTCAAATTCGCCGTTGGTGAAAATCAAGTTTGCCGTTGTCATCAGATCTTAATACTAAATGATAACAACACTTGAATTTTAAATAAAAGTGTTTACGAGTGAAAGAACTTTTTAATTGTCGAATTATGGAAGTGTGGAAAATTACTTACCTAAAAATATAAAAAATGAAATCTTGCAGTCCAGTATCTAGGAAAGAGTACTTGGGGAGGCTGAAATTAGGGAGAACACTAGAAATATGGTTTTTGTTTTTCTTAAAGCAGAGGTTGGCTGTGAGTGCAAGGCTCAAAATAAGAATAATGAGTCCTAAGAAAAGTGTCTGTGAGGAGGCTGTTGTTAAAGCTAGGCCAAGTGGTGGTGCCCCTCGTGCCATTGTTAGGTTACTGAGTTCGAGTAAGAGAATCCGAGAGGAAATTGCAATTAAGGAATAGTCTAGTTAGCTTGAAGAATTAGATTGATGAAGCGTCTTGCGTGGAACTGCAGGGGTATTAGGAGAAATGAATTTTCTAGTAATTTTAATTTTAGAAAACTAGATTTTAATTCATAAATAAGATGAAGTTTAGAAAAATGTCTTATACAAGATTAAAAATTGATTTTAGCCCATAGACTCTATTAAATGCTTGCATATGTATTCAATGTCTCTCTTTTTTATTTATAATTTTATGGTGTTCATAAATTAAATTTTATGAAAATATTGTAAATTTTAATTCTCATTATGGTGAGTATCTTATATAAGAAAATATTTTCGTAAAGATTTTTTGGTACACTTATGTTTTTGCATATTTTCTTATGTGTCACTAATTTATTACAATATATTTAGATACCAACATTTCAGTACGATGGGTTAGTATAATATGTTTAGATTTTTGCATACTTTCTTATGTCTACTAATTTACTACAATATATTTAGGTATGGACATTTAGGTACACTAAATTAGTAAAATATATTATGATACAGACGTTTAGGTGCACTAATTAGATGAAGTTAAATAAAATTAATGAATTAAAATGTGTCTAATAATAAATTTATAATTTAATGTAATGACACTAAATAAGATATCTATTGAATATTAAAACAAAAATATAATATAAATTTGAATTAAGTACACATTATGGGACTAAAATCAATATACAATCTAACACTAGGTTTTTATTAAATTTTAATCTTCTTGAAGGATTAAAGTTCAAAAGTAGTTTGGTTAAATTGGACTTTTTTTGCATGATGGGGATTAAGGTGGATGTTCATAAGGTTCCTAGGAACTTTTATTCCAAGTATTCTGACAATATTTTTTGCTGTGATCCAATTGGTCGATCTGGAGGCCTCTGCTTATGTTGGAATAGTACTAAGGTTTTTGTTAGCATAATTTCTTCCTATTCGAGATATATTCATTGACACACCCGCACCCGAGAATGGGGCGTGCTGGCCGTCACGTGAGTATGACGTAGCCATGTGCGCTGTGCGGAAGCTAGGTTCGAAAACTAAGAACGAACAGATTAAAAACAAAACCACTAGCACCCTAGATACGATAGTGTACTAGAGGCATAATAAGGTACTTATACAAAATCAGAGCGTTCTAAGTTCAACTGCAGTCAAGCATAAATAGAAAGGGTTTAATTACACCCGCAGTGCCATACATATGGATAAAGCTGTCAGAAAGCCGGAAGTCCTCGAAGTGTCAAACTCGTATCTCACACTACCTAGAACCTGGAGGGGCGAAAAATAAAACTGAGTGGGTCAGCAAAACAATTCTCTTTTAAAAACCAATCTTTATTCAAACATCTAACCCCTCACCGTAAAACCTGTATAATTTCCCAGAATCAAAATATATACTCATATATACGTATGTTCTCAAAATCATGCTTAAAGTATATGTATGCCATGCCAAAGTATTCAAAACAGAAACTCAATCATAAACTATTGATGTGAAAAAATGTCAGGTAATCATCTCAGCCCTCGGCTGCATATAAATCTCATAATCGTCTCAGCTCTCGGCTGCATATATATCTCATACTCATCTCAGCTCTCGGCTGCATATATATCTCATAATCATCTCAGCCCTCGGCTGCATATATATATCTCATTCATTTCACATCAAACTCATCACTGTTGGTTTATCGATTCTCATTAATGCATGCCCTTACCTGGCCCTTACCTGTGCGTCCGCAGCACCAACATGCAAATATGCAATCATTAATGCATTAAAATGATATGTGAATACTTTGCATGGTCTTAAAATCATATAAACGTTCATTATCGTTTTCTGGGAAAAATAATACTAATATATAGGTGAATACGGTAAAAGCTGCCCACTCACTGATAAGTCGCTGGGTCGTAGCCCCCGCGTCGAGCCTGGCTACGCTCGTCCTCGGTGTATGTCTCACCTATATGAGAAATCACTATAAATACGTCATTTAAGCACATACACGTAACTACGAAATTAACTTCTCATACATAGCTCGATTTTGGCATACGAATATACCAACGCGACCTACTCGACGTCACGAGCGTCGCTATATTTTTAAAATAATTTTCTGACGTGGCACGCGCCCCCACGCGCCTGACGTGGCACGGGTCCACGCGCCCCCCACGCGCGCGCGCGTGCGCGCCACGCGCCTTCTACCTCGAGCTCGCCGGAGCTCCGCCGGCGCCGGCCACCGGTCGCCGGAAAACCTGCAACTCCTTGTTTCTCGTCCATTTCTTCACCATTTTCTCTCATTTTTCTTCCTACGTGCTCTAAATTAAGTGTAGAGTAAGTCTATACCTTCAAAAACTTCGAAAACCAACGAGAATCTCGTCGGGAAATTCTCCAAAACCGGCCACCTCCGTTCTCGACGATCCCGACGTCAACGCCTAGCCAACGAACGTCCCCGAGCCTCCTTGGGACCTTCTAAGACTCGTGGTGAGCTTAGATTTGCCTAAAACACAACGTATGAAAAGTTCATGAACAGTGCCAAAATCGTACATCGTGAGAACGACGTGAAAACGAACGAAATCTCACCTGAAATGGGTGTCAACGTACTCGTAGGAGTCTCAGGAGTCGAATGGTGGTGATGGATGGTTCGATCTGTGAAGTTTTGGCCACCTTTGGCCTTGGCCGTACGTTTTCTGGGCGAGGGAGAGAGAGAGTCGACGGAGGAGAGAGAGAGAGAGAGAGAGAGAGAGAGAGAGAGAGAGGGTGTGAAAATAATGGAGTGTGTGGTCCAATACACACACACACATGCACACGTACAAAAATATCCTCGTAGGGCAATTCCGTCATTCCATAACTGGTAAATCCATATAAATCGGGACGGGTTGTCACATTCATTGTTCTATGAAGGACTTAGTTACTAATTTAGAGCAATTAGTTACCTTCATTTATGCCTTTCCCCAAAAGCATTTGCAATCTGACATGTGAGAGGAGGTCCTTAGGTTAGATCCAATTCATAGTCCTTGGTGCTTAGTTGGAGATTTTAACAATATTGTTGATCTTTCAGAGAAGGTTGGAGGTAATCAAACCCATACCACGAACATGAATAATTTTATCAATTTTCTTAATCGTGGCAACCTTCTGTCTTTAAATGCGTCTGGAGTTCCTTTTACTTGGACTAATTATCATATGAATCATACAATTGTTTTCGAGAGATTGTATAGGGTGGTGGCTAACCCTTTATAGTTAAATATGTTCCCTAATTATCATTCGCATAACTATCCTATTTTTGTTTGTGATCATAGTCCTATTTTATTATCTCTAAATTCTAGTGAGGAGAAGAATAACTACTTCTCGTTTAAATTTGAGGTTATGTGGCTTAATCATCCTCAGTTTAAAACGTTTGTGCAAAATTCTTGGCATTGTGACCCTACTATTAATCCTAAAGATAAATTCAGAGTGTGTGCTGGTAAGTTTTAATTTCTAGTTTGTAAATGGAACAAGGACACTTTTGGCAATTTAAATGAAAAAAAAAGAAAGAATTGTTAAATGAAATTGATGAGTTTCAAAAGAAAATTATGAGTAACAACTCTGTTGATTTGATGATGGAAAGATCTCTTCGAGATGAATTGAATCATGTGTTACTTTGTGAATAAATTATGTGGGCCCAGAGAGAAAACTAATTGGCTGCAACTTGGGGATAAGAATACTAAATTCTTTCAAACTGTGGCTACTATTCATAAGAAACGAAATGAAATTACAAAAGTCAAAGATGTGAATGGGTTTTGGTGGTCTGTTGGTTAGGGCCTTGAACAAGTTTTTGTGCAAGATTTTAAAAAGCGTTGTTCCTGTGACAGTCCTTCCTCTGGTGCTTACCTAAGTAATTTAGCGGATACCATTCGACCTTGTGTTTCTAATCATCATAATGAAAGTTTGTTGTCTCCTATTACAGATGAGGAAATTTTGAATGCTGTGAGTAGCATTGGAGCTTTTAAAGCCCTGAGTCCCGATGGTTTAAGTGCGGCATTCTTTCATGGTTGCTGGGACCAAATTAGGGACTCTGTTTTCTGTTTGGTCAAAGATTTTTTTTCCAAAATGGTTCCAGCTTAAGACTCATAAATCATACTAACATCTTTTTAGTTCCTAAAATAGATAATATGGAGACTATTAGTAACTATAGGCCTATTAATTTGTGTAATGTTAGTTATAAAATTATCACAAAGATCATTATTAAGCGACTTAAACATCTATTGGATCTTAAACCTCTATTGGATCTTTGCATATCTCAAAATCAAGGTGCTTTCACTCCGGGTAGAGCCATTCAGGATAATATTCTAATTGCTCACGAAATGTTTGCTGGTTTCAATAGGATGAAAGGAAGAACTGGAGCTATGGGTGTCAAGCTGGACCTGGAAAGGGCATATGATTACTTAAACTGGGATTACATTTGATATGTTCTTCTTAAATTTGGTTTTGATAATCGTTGGGTTGATTTAGTTATGGAATGTATTACTTCTCCTTCCTTCTATGTGCTTATAAATGGGCGTTCCCATGGTTATTTTTATTTGAAGCGGGGAATTAGATAAGGGGACCCTTTGTCCCCTTATATTTTCATCAGTTACATGGAACTGTTAATTAGACACCTCAATGCCCCAACAAATAATCTGAAGTCTCATATTGGTATTTTGTCTTCACCTAGAGGATTTAAAATCTCAAATCTAGTGTTCGTTGATGACTATCTCCTGTTTGTTAAGGCCACGCCGAAGGGTGCGAGCAATATTCTTCAAATCCTTAATATGTTTTCTAAAGCGACGGGCCAACAAATAAACTTTTATAAGTCGTCCTTGTATTTTTTCAAGAATACCACTTCTCCAACTAGAATTGATATTGTTAATATTGTACAAATTCAACATAAAACTACTATTGGTAAGTATCTAGGAATTCATAATATTGTTTTCTGAAAAAAGACCAAGTTAATGGTAATGAGTTACTTAAGAGGGTTAAACAAAAATTAGCTGGTTGGAAAGCAAGCACTCTTTCGAGAGCGGAGAGGCTTACTTTAATTAACTCTAATCTAACGAGTATGCCTAATCATGTAATGTCTTGCTTTAAGTGTCTTGACAAGATTGTTAATAAGCTTAATAAAGAGTGTAGGGATTTTTTATGGGGTAGGGACAAGAAAATCTTTCCAATGGCTTGGGATTCAGTCTGTACTCCTAAGAAAATGAGAGGTTTGAAAGTTCGAAAACTTGATCATTTTAATAATGTTTGTCTCGCTAAGTTGGGTTGGAAGGTAATGACTGAGGAGGATAACTGGTGGGTGAAGTTAGTTAAAAGTAAGTATCTTAGAAAGTAAAGTTTTCTAGATAATAAAATTAGACAAAATCATTCTTTTGTTTGGAAAGGTATCTTGAAAAGTAGGAATGTTGTTCTTAAGTGTATGAGATGGAGAGTGGGTAATGGTAAGGATATTTTGTTCTGGTCCCACAATTGAGTTTTTTCCTTACCCTTTGTTCCATCTCTTACCCAATATTGAGACCCAAAACATTAATTGGGACTTGAAAGTTAATGAATTTATTGATAATTATTGGTGGGATAGGAGAAAGTTTTCACGAGTGGTTAGTAATGACATCGTGAGGGAAATTTGTACTATTACAATTCCCTTGCAGAATTCCAAAGATGTGCTTGTTTGGGGTCCAAATACAAATAGTAAGTTCTCTGTTAAATCAGCTACTTGAATCCAAAAATGGGCATTGACTTAATCTATATAGCACAAGTTAATTAATAAGACGTGGAAACTTAATATTCCTCCTAAAGTTAAGATGTTTGCGTGGTTGTTCATTCGTGATAGACTTCAAACTAGGAAAATATTAAGTCATATTGTAATTAATAGTGACAAGATGTGTCCTTTTTGTAATTATGTAGAAGATGACCAAATACATTTATTTTTTAATTGTGGTGTCACTAAATTGATTTGGGACCTTTGTTCAACTAAGCCGAGCAATTTCACTAATGCTAACTTCGACTCGGCAGTAGACTGGCTAAATTCTTTAAAGCATATTGATAAGGAAGTTCCTAGTGATTTGAGCTTGTGTTTGCTCCTTTGTTGGCAAATTTGGAATGACTGTAATAATATGGTGTTTAGAAATGTTATGCCTATCCCGACACGATCTAAGTTATTAGATGTATCTATAGGTGAAAGATATCTTAAAGCCAATAGTAAAGGTTTGAGAAGAAATACTAATGATACTTCCACAATTATTAAATGGCATATGCCAAATAAGGGTTTTGTTAAGTTAAATTTTGATGGTTCGGTGGCTGGGGACAAGGTGGTGGCGGCGGGATTTGTATTAAGGAATCATAATGGGCAGGTTATTGGAGGTGGAGCTTTAAATCTTGATGGTGCCACCATTTATGAAGTGGAGGTTAGGGCTCTTAAAGAGGGCCTTCTTTTTGCTCAGAGGAAGGTATATACAAAGATTATGGTTGAATGCGACTCTAAGTTGGTCATTCAGTCAGTGATGGACCGAGGTGCGATGCCTTGGAATCTGGTTCCTATTAGTGAAGATATCAAGTGGACGGCGACCAATTTTGATTGCATTGACTAGAAACATATTTATAAAGAGGCTAACTTTATGGTCGATGCCTTCACTCGCCAAGGCCTTCTTATTAATGATTGTCATATTTGGGATCATTGTATTCCTTCTTTTGCTCTCCATGCTTTTCAATTTGGTTCTGTAAGAAACGGTTGTACACGTGGTTTTTCCCTTTAATATTTTTTCTTGTTTCGAAAAAAAAGAAAAAGAAAGAGTACTTGGGCTTCATAAACTATAAGCCCATTACAAACGTGCGCAATAATAATAATAAGCCCAACCCATATTTGCTCGTTTGTCGATCCGAACACACAGAATTTGGGGTTTAGGAAATTGGGGGTTCTTCGTCTACATCTTGCAGCAGCACCAGACCTACCTCCGGCAACCTCTCTCCCTCTCTCTCATTCGCCCTGCTTCCACGACGAGAGCACTCTCCGTTTGGAGGATCAACGGCCTACCGCATTTCCTAATTGGGTACTTCTTTCTTCTTCGTCTTCGCTTTGTTTTTTGGGCACTTTTGATCATTATGCGTTTCCAATTCTGTATTTAGATGAAGGTTTGTTTGGACAATTTAGGTTAGTGTTCGTCACTCTTTCCTCAGCTTCTAAAGTTATCTTTTTGTTTTGGGCATTTTATCGAACACCTCGAAATCATTCGAATAAAGATGGAAAGAAAAAAATGGTTTGTAATGATAGTCTGTATTATGTGATAGTGTGAAACTCTCTAGTATTTCATCCGTGCATTTGAGAATGAGGGACCGAGTTCGACGGTGAAGTAAGTTCTGTGATGAATTTATGTTGGTGTAAAGTGTAAACATCAATTTAAGGTCCTAAGTTGTGTATTTTTGTAGTAGGAAGACTGAGAAAGCTGATTTGTGGATGTAGATAACCAGTTGAATACAATTCGGTATGGCTTTGTCGGTATCCAGAAGGCTTTTGCGTTCATTTGGTTCTGTATTGGCATCAGGCCGCTGTGATTCTTCAAGTAATTTATATCCATCATCATTTCGTGCTACTCTCGGTAAGGGCGTGTGAATGTCTTTCGTAAGCTGTTTGTTTTTGACTTCCATGGAAGGAATTGAAAGCATTATTATTTTGTCCAACCTTTATTTTGGTCCTTGAACAGATTTTTGCGGCCATGTTCCCGGGGATATCTTACTTTCTGGAGAATTGTCAGCTGTTTTCAAGGTATTCTTTGCATAATTATATTTAGATTCCTCCACACCTGATTTTTTTTATATTGGAAAAAGAAAATAATATAGTGGAAGTTAAACTATATCATATTTTTCATATACTCAATAAGGTGATTTGTTGGATTTTTTGCTTTCTGTATATGTGACAACTCAGTAATTAACTCATATTTTGTTGTACCTCTTTATAGCCTGGATCATTTTTTATAGCAAATCGAAGGCTTTCAACCTCCAACCCGACTCCCGAATCAAGTGGAGGTGCCTTTCCCTCTAATTTATTGTCTGCAAAGCCTGTGGTTGCATCAGAGCGTTCTATAGGTACGGGGAAAGCTCAAAACTTTGCATGTGTTGAGATTTATGTTACCTGTAAAAAGCATTATAAGTATTGAAACGTGTGCATTAATTGTTATACAGTAGGTTTGAGCTGAATTCTTTCTCCATCTATTGGCATAAGTTCAAATGTGTTGTCCCCGATCTCTGCTATGAATATAAAAAATACACACACGGACGCACATATATTTAAACTAACATTGCATCTTTATCACTCGGTAAAAATCAGTTTGGACATCTATCGTACTTTTAGCTAGCTGTAATGAATTCTATCTCATCTACTTGTGGATGATTCTGTGAAAATCAAGAACAATCCTATAGTTTGTATGATTGAAAGGTTTTTCGTTTGTCTTTTATGCTAAGTGAGATACATTTATGTAGGCATATTCTTGCAGTGCATGCAGAAACTGTTAGTTTGTTGTAACACTTACATATTACTTTACCTGGATTACATGTAGATGCAGGTATGGTTTATTAATGTTACTTATCAAAACTGGACTCGTACTGTAGAACTGTTTTACTGATATTGTGTACTGTAATATAGGGCTCTGTCAAGACCTTGTGATTCCAGTGACAAATTTTCATTATGAAGATAAAGGCTTCACAGTTTTGGCTGGTGATGTTTTCGATGTACCTATTAGGAAGGATATTATTCATCGGGTTGTACTATGGCAGCTAGCAAAACGGCAACAGGTATTTACTTATCTATGTATATACTTAGGCATTGATACCTCAAATACATCAAATTTTCATTATTTAACTTATGCCGTAATATTTTTTATTTTTGATGAAGAAAGAGGATATTCTAGCTACTGTGCCACTAGGAAGCGCACAGGCTTTCATATAGAGAGAGAGAGAGAGAGAGAGAGAGAGAGAGAGAGAGAGAGAGAGAGAGAGAGAGAGGGAGGGGGGGGGGGGTTCTTCTGTGTTGGTGGGTTCTTATTTTGTTTTCACATGTCATAAGTTTAGAAATTATTGTCGTCCAAGTTTAGATTTTTCATACCATGGAAGCATTCTTGATGAACCACTGGTGAGACTATACAAAAGTGAATGTGAGGAAGATGAGATAAAAGGTTATGCTTGTTGATTGGTCTACAGGGAACACATTCAACAAAAACTATTAGTGAGGTTAGTGGGACTGGGAGAAAGCCATGGAATCAGAAGGGTACTGGTCGAGCGAGGCACGGAACGTTGC
Organism: Crataegus laevigata; assembly: GCA_963580275.1. Lineage (NCBI taxonomy): Eukaryota > Viridiplantae > Streptophyta > Magnoliopsida > Rosales > Rosaceae > Crataegus > Crataegus laevigata. Next base: position 1,105,355 of record OY756939.1, read on the forward strand.
GTGGTCCCCAGGTACCGATATATCATGCTTTTGAATTAGCATGTTTCCTGATTTTCATTCTACCTTGAAGGTGGTTTTGCTAATGGACTTAATGGGTGTTAACAGTTCAGAGGAGGATGCACAATGCATGGTCCTAAGCCACGAAGCCATGAAATTAAGCTGAATAAGAAGGTTCGGCGTCTAGGACTAAAGATTGCTCTGACAGCTCGAGCAGCAGAGGGAAAGGCAACTCTCTCCCCCTCTCTCTCCTTGCTTTGTTGTGCTGTGTGGCTGAATTATTTTAATTAAAGTTTTGTCTTATGGAACTTAACAAGTGAAACTGTATGAAACTACAGCTTCTGGTTTTTGAAGATTTTGAGGTCCCCACGCATAAAACCAAGAATATTGTAAACTACGTCCAGCAAATGGAGGGTTGCAAGAAATTTTTGCTGGTGGATGGTACTAAAGCAGAGGATGGTAAACAAATGTTACCCGAAAAGCTCAAGTTGGCTACACAAAATTTGCATTATGTGAACGTGCTGCCCGCAGTAGTGAGTTGCTCTTTCTGATTCTTAATTAGTGTTGTATTATTGCTAGCTGATTCGATGCAGCCTGAGATGCCATTCCACATAGACACTTTGTTCTAGAAATTAGTGGACTTCTTATTTTATTAGCAGTGGATTAGATAGAAATTATTGACGAACGTTTAAATTGTTGAAGATGTTTGATTCACGAGAACTAGAAGCAAACAACGAAAACAACATTCTCAAGTTTGTAGATACATGAAACCAGCTGCCATATAAGTGTTTGAACTCAGTTCTCATGTGTGTTTCTCACTTTTTGCAGGGTTTGAACGTCTACAGCATCCTGCAGCATGACACACTGGTGATGACCCGAGCAGCTGTAAACGAAATTGTCAAGCGGATGCACACTCCAATCAACCGTTGACGTAGTATCTACTCGTCTGCTCCGCTTCATTACTTATAGCTCATATAGGAACCGGCTTTTGTTTCTTGAAGGAGCTAAAAGAACGCCAAAAGTTTTAGCCGAAAAATAACGTGTTGTTTTTCTTACCGTATGCAGATCAAATTAAGTGATTGATACGTTGAATTCTGTCTTAGGTTAGCTTCACCTCAAAATTTTGTAGTTGGATATGAGTGAGGTTTAGGCCTCGTTTGTCAGTTCGGACTGTACTGACTATTTCTGTCGGATAGGATAAATAGTCACCGAATAGTACTGACTAAATTAGTCGAGCGTTTGGTGCAGTATCGGATTATAACCGTATTATTCATACTGTATCGAATATAAATTTAATGTAATTATCTAAAAACCCAAATACTTTTCAAATCCTAAACTTCAAAATAAAAAACAAATTAAAAAGCCCCAAATTAAGCAAAATCTAATTTTAAAAAATTAAAAAAATTGCCCAGATGAAATATTGTTCAACAGTCAGGCAGGCTGCAGACAACCAAATGAACAAAAATACACAAATTAAATGTTGAACAAAAATAAATAAAAATACCAAAAAATTGCCCAGATGAATATTGTTCAGCAGGCATGATGGTAACCCGCTTGGCATGGATGGCGCATAGGTTGGTGTCCTCAAACAGACCCACAAGGTAGGCCTTAGCAACCTCCTGCAGTGACAACACTGCGTGGCTCTGGAAACGCAGATCAGTCTTGAAATCCTGGGCAATTTCACGAACAAGCCTCTGGAATGGCAACTTCATGATCAAGAGCTCAGTACTGTTCTGGTACTTACGGATTTCACGAAGAGCGACAGTACCAAGAGAGCAGCAGTGCGACAGTACCAGGAGAGCAGCGACGAGGAGAGTAACGACGACAACGAGAGGGATGACGGCGAGAGGAGGTGTCGTGGAGAACGAAGTGCGAGAGAGAGGAAAGGTTTTACCCGACTAATAATCCACTCCTTTTGGAAGGGTTAATTAAGAAGGTGTATACCCGACTATCCTATCCGGCTGCTTAAATTAATCCGGCGACTATTTAGTACGAGAGGGCACCAAACGGCTGGGTCCGTACTATTAGTCCTATCCGATCCTTTGTACGATATGCCAAACGAGGCCTTAGAGGACATTCATTCATACGGAAACTAATGAAAATGGCTTGAAAATTTTGAGTTTTAATAATAAGGATAAAATAAAGGGTAAAGTAAATAGTATTAGGATTGACTTTTTAATGTTAAAATGTGACTTTTCGTTAAAGTGAACAGTATTAAAAGTTTTTCGTTAAAGTTTTCAACATTCATTCCCTCGCTGTTAAAATGTTGTACACCTTTGCTGTTATGAAGGCAATGTTGCTTTCTGGGGTCGCAGTCATTTTAGAAAATGTATCCAATTTTAGTAATTGAGTTAGATTTCTCCCTTGGGTCGTATTCTGTTCTTATTCTATATCAGCATGATTGTTGCTTTGTTTGTTTTAGCAGATAAGTTGAGATTTTCTCCGGATCTCGTTGTCTGGAGCTTAAAAATAAGTAAATATGGACCACTCAAATTAAATACAGCTCTTATTAACTTATTTCTTTGACTCACCTCATAAAAATCAAATGCTCCGAATCACTCTCTCTTAAATGGTACATAATTGCTGATTTTTAGGCTTTGAGCTCAAGAAGGGATCTACTCTCAGACAGATGCCGCGCGGTGACAATGGCTCGAAAAATAGAAATTGATAAAGAATAAAAAACATGGCTTAGCTGTACTTTACAGCTTTTATGAGAAATGGCAGCATCATAATCTTCTTTTTACACGCACCGAAAATGTGAATCACATAAGAAAAAGTTACTAATCACAAAAGAACGAAATAAAAATTATTGGAGAGGCGTGGAAGGGAACAAACATTAACGCCAAAATTTAAGACAGGAATTATGAGACCCCATAAAGGTCAAGCGCCGCAGTCACTTGTGTGCTCTCCACCCCCCCCCCCCCCCCCTCTCTCTCTCTCTCTCTCTCTCTCTCTCTCTCTCTCTCGTCTCCACGAGAAGAAGGGTCTAGAGTCTAGGGTTTTCCGGTCTAAATTCTCCCTCCCAAATGTTCAAAATTTTAGGCCTTTGAAATCAGACCGGTTTCCGCCATTGAAATTGATTCAAAGTTCCCACATTTTCCACCACCAGAGCTTCCCAGAGAAGACCCACATGGCCAGAACCAGACCAGGAAAAAAGGAGTCAAAGGACGCGGACTCTTACACTATCAGGGGCACCAACAAAATCGTCAGAGGTAACAAAAATCAAAGCTTTTTGTTAATTTTCTAAAAATTTCGAAAAAATAATTGTTGGGTTGTTCGATTTTTGCTGGAACGCTAAATGGGTTGAGGAAGTTTGGTGATTTTGCAGCTGGGGATACCGTCCTGATGCGCCCGTCGGACACCGGAAAGCCGCCGTACGTGGCGCGCATCGAGAAGATCGAAGGTGAAGGCCGAGGCGGCATGAAAGTGAGAGTGAGGTGGTATTACAGGCCGGAGGAGTCGATTGGAGGGCGGAGGCAGTTCCATGGAGCCAAAGAGTTGTTCTTGTCCGACCACTATGATGTGCAGAGCGCTCACACCATTGAAGGAAAGTGTACAGTGCACTCCTTCAAGAACTACACTAAGCTGGAGAATGTTGGAGCTGAAGATTACTACTGTAGATTTGAGTACAAAGCTGCTACTGGAGCGTTCTCCCCCGACCGAGTTGCTGTGTGAGTATAATCTGTGTTTGTTTTCGGTTTTAGTTGAAATGTAGTACTTAAAGGGGTGGGGTTTGATGAATTTGGTGGAAATGTAGTATTTATGGGTGGGATTTAATGGATTCGGCTTTGTGTGTTTTGAAGGTATTGCAAGTGTGAGATGCCGTATAACCCGGACGACCTCATGGTGCAATGTGAGGGGTGTAAGGACTGGTAATCTCTTCATTTTTCCTTCATATTATATTAGCGAAGATTGGATTGGATTTGTTGGACAGGTTGTGATTCAAATATTGATTAAAAATTTGTACCCAAAGAGAGGGAGAAAAAGAAACATTGAAGAGGCTGGATCCCCAAATTGCAGTCTCGAATGCTAGTTAAAATATATGCAAACAGCATAGAAGTTTGGATTGAATGATCATTTGCCAATGTTTTCTTCTCCCATCTGGCGGCTTTAAGTTATATGCTTATGTGAGTTATCACTGCAGTTTGCCTGAACCAACTCATAATTTGTGCCATATGAAGGTTGATTTTCATATGTTTGTTTTTTTTAGGTTGAATTCAAATGTTTAGTTAGAAGTTTACTGTTCACATTCATGCTTGAGAACTGGTTGCCGAGTTTAGAAGAACTTTCGGTCATAGTTGCAACATTATTGACTTGCGGCTTGTACATTTTAATATCCTGATACATACATGGATTTATTTTACCGTCGAACTTGTAGGTACCATCCTGCTTGTGTGGCCATGACTATTGTGGAAGCAAAAAAACTGGAAAGCTTTTTGTGTTCTGAGTGTTCAGCTGAAGAGGATGGGAAAAAGCCCCAGAATGCAGTTCCAGCATCTGTTGCGAAGGTACGATTTCTTACAATGGAGTTTTAGATAATTATAGACAAGACTGAATCATATATTAATAATAGTTTCACATGTTCACTGTATATTTTATGATCATTGATGCTTTGCTTTTGCCATGGACATGTATTGTCGTTTCTCCTTGTTATTCACCGTTGTTTTATTTCTGTCAAAACTTGTGTACGTTAAAAGTAGAGTGGTTTTTCTCCTCCTACACTATATATCAAATTATGTTATATCTTTTGCAACCAAATGTGTAATCAGAATTCATGATCTTTTTTGCAGCTCGAGCCCAAGCGCCGAAAGAAATGACATCCTTCGCAAGCGTTGGTTTGCTAGAGCCGAGATGATATCAACTCTTTTGATTGCCGCCATGGGGGCTTGTACAGTAGGATATCAGGACCTTAGCTTTTTGGTTACATATCATGACCGTAGTTTGATTTAGGCTGTGTGCACCAGCTTCATTTTCAGGAAATTGGTCATGCAATTGTAACTAAACAGAATTCAGTTCAAACCTTGTTCTCCATCCAGACAACCGATGAATCTGTTGCGTCCAAAAATTGTTGCTTCGTACCTTTTATTATTAACCTATGAATCTGTTGTCGTTGTGGTTGGATAACTTTTTGTATGTTTAAGTTGTAGGAGTTCGTATTGCTCCAGGGCAGCTGAAAATATCTGCACATAATAGTGCACAGTAAAATGTTACAGTGTCTGTTCTGATGGCTGCTTTTCCAACTTCGGTAGATGGTTCCATGATATACAGTTTGCAAAAATGCTCTCCTGTCACCAAGTGACTGGAGAACGCGTGGTCACCAGTGTGTGACTGAATTTTTAGCCACCAGGTGATCAAGAGAAACAGATTCATACTGTCGCACGCCCTATTCCATGTGGGTGCTACCAAAGCTCCAAGATTTTGTTCATCGTGAATCAGAAGTTAGCTCTTGCTTTTATCCGTCTCTCGGCGAAACAGATCCTCTCCATATCTAATTCATCAGAGCCCGGGAATCAAGTGATTCCAAATTTCATACAACGACCAGGAACTATTATGCTTTTTAAAAGCTTCTCTTTTTTTAGCCGTTTGATGAAATTTGGAAGGCTGGGATCACTTGATGCCGGGCTCTGGTAGATTAGATCTGAAGAGGATCTGTTTCCGTCTCTCGGCACCAATAGCAGCGAACTCATCAAGGATGTTGGGTGTGAGAAGGCATACCTTTGAGACTTTTGAGTATGAACTAAATAAAACGAAAGATAACGATTTAGTCCAAAAAGCAGGCGTGTTTTCCTCTTAACATAATAGTTCAGTTCCTTCACCAGCAAACGAGCAGATGAACTGATGAACTGTGAAGCTTGCACTCTAGAAAGCTCTTTTCACATTAATAGAGCAAGAGTGTACCATTAATACGATTTTGTCCAAAAAGCAGGCTTGTTTACACTCTTGAAAGCTCTATTCACATTAATAGTGCAGTTAACCATTGATTGTTTGCATGGCAGATATGGCAACTTCTTCATGTTTTAAATCTGTTAAGCTTACAAGTAGATTTGTGTCCATAAATCATGAACTGCAGACTCCTATATATCGAAACCATCAAACAGCACATAATTAGCGTTAAACCGAACAAATTAATATCATAATCCCCAACATATTTGTCAGTTTGTGATGCAACCATGGCAGGAAAGGCCAGTCTAATGCGTCCAATATTTGTCTTTGCGCTTATTGTTTCTGTCGGGTTCATTAGTTTTGCGGAAGAGCGAGCCTTGTACATAGTTTTGATGGAAGGAGCCCGGTTGCATTCCATGGAGGTTCTCGAATATCATCTCGTGAAGACGGAAGGCGTCTTGGTCTAAACAGGTGGTACGGGGAACACAAAACTTGTCTACTTTTGTTTTTATGTATATACAGTCCGCCTTTGTGCACGACATCTTGTCTTTCTCGAAAGACGTGATACACTGAGAAATATATTTTTTGTGCAGAACGTCATGTTTTTTTATTTTAAGAAAGACGTGACGTTCTGCATAGAGATTCTTTATATATGTGTGTATTTATAATGATAATTGCTGATTATGATCTTAATTATCTATGATTTGATGCTCATGGATATGGTTAGTGAAGTTTTAAAGGCCCATGAAATGCGATTGGTCGATTCTCATGACCAACTTCTGCAAAGTGCTTTAGAGACTGCAAGCTTTACACACATTGTAAATGGCTTTACTATCCATACCACCCCTTCCCAAGTCATCGGACACTATGCGTATTTATTTTATTCGAGCAATATTCCAACCTAATTTAAATAATAGGATCGGAGATGTTGAACTTGGGGGCAAAGGGGAAACATATTCACCACGTTTGAGTCTCGCTCCCCATAATGTATACTGGTTTAAAGTAAAATATTGCTTGTATATAAAAATGCAGTCCGATAATTGTTGGATATAGACATTTACCTATATATTTCTTGATGAACATTACAGGCTGAGAAGCTCAAAGATGCGGTGGGAGTGAAGTTGGTTGAGAGAGACAGAGGAGCAAAGTTGGTCATGGAAGTCACGTGGCATCAACCGTTGTCGGTAACGCTGGAGTTCCAGTGGTTGTAAATGGTTACTGCTATGGAGAAGCAAGTGGGATGGCTCCACAGGCGCGGTATGCTTTGTCTATTGCTACATTGCAGCAATGTCAAGATTCCAGAATTCTCAAAACACTTCTTTTGATTGTGATTTTGGTTTTTCATAACAGAATTGCGGTATATAAAGCTGCGTATCCTACAGTGGGAACTTTAACGGACGTGGTTTCAGCAATCGATCAAGTAAGATCTTTAATTTGACAGATTTTCCAAGTTTACTTGGCATCCAAGTTTCTTACCGAAATAGTATGAAACTTACTGGCTAGTTCCCTAACAAGTACAACAACTTTCCATTACATCAGGCAATTCTAGATGGAGTGGACATCCTAACACTCTCCATAGGACCAGATGAACCTCCTGAAGATACAGTTACCTTCTTAAGCGCGTATGATATTGCCATGTTATCTGCTAGAAGAGCTGGGATTTTCGTGGTGCAAGCAGCAGGCAATCAAGGGCCAGGTTCTTCGAGCGTAGTGTCTTACAGCCCTTGGGCCGTAGCTGTCGCTTCATCTGGCACAGATAGAAATTATCCCAGTTATATTCTTCTCGGAAATGGCACAAAAATTGAAGATGTGGGATTATCAGGTACTAATATCTTCTTCAACATTTTAACAGACCTTGTTCAACTTCATCCATATTTTTTTCATGAACTGATTATCTTTATCGATTTCAGGACCGACTTTTGGATATGGTTTACTTTTGCATAAGTTGGTTTTTGGCAAAGGATGCAGTGAAGGCAGATGGGACGTTCACAAGGACTCCGCCTTAAATCGAGGAGTGCCAATATCCTGAAGCATTGGATCACAATGTAGTGCAAGGTAGCATCGTCATTTGCACCTTCTCAGCGGGATTCTACAACGGAACATCCAGCCTCACTGTCATCATCAACGCGGCAAAAAGTCAAAAGGAACTGAAAAACGTAATGGGAAAAAAATTCAATTAAAAGCAGACGGGTGGAAAAGAAGAGAACCAAACGTAATGGGGAAAAAATTCGATTAAAAGCAGTCAAAAGGAACTGAAAAACGAAGAGAAAGCAGAAAGCGGCAATGACAGATGCGTGGAAGTGAACAGTAACCGAGAGTTTGGGTTTTAGTCTATATAAATTTTGCACTGCAATCTGGTACAAGCATGGCAACACCTCATGTAGCGGGAATAGCAGCACTCATCAAACAGTACAATCCTTCATGGATTCCATCCATGACCGCGTCCGCAATTTCCATCACTGGCACAAAGTATGACAACAACGGAGAACATATAATGGCAGAAGGATCCGGCATAGGCAGTACATATCCGTCCAGCCATTTTGATTTAGGAGCTGGATTCGTCAGTCCAAGTCGGGCCATGGATCCCGGCCTAGTCTTACCTTCTGGATATGAAGATTATATCTGCTTCTTGCGCTCATTGCCTGAAATCGGTCCAGCTACAGTTAGAAATGCAACCGGAGAACCGTGCAATTACACACTTGACCATCCGGCCAATTTGAACCTTCCTTCAATAACAATATCGGGCATTGAGGGGGCCTCAAATCGTCCGACGGATTTTCAATAACGTGGGGAGCAAGCCAGAGACTTATGTTTGCTCTGCGGTGTCACCTAATGGGACAATATGGGATCTGCGTCCAACGTGGTTTAGAATCGCTGCACAAGGCATCCAAGAACTGCATGTACAAGTTAAAGTGACCCAAGCGATGGATGATTTTACATTTGGTGAAATTGTTCTTACTGGAAGTTTAAATCATATTGTCCGGATGCCCTTGTCGGTTTTTCCCGTTTCAATATCAAAATGATGAGAAGCTTTAGCTTTCACAACTCTGATGAATGGAATTTGAATGATTATATTATGATTGGATCAATGGTTTTATACAAATCATGTGAATTTACATGTTACAATTGAATTAGCAACATGGGGGACGCTCGTGTGTGGCCACCTCCGGCGGTTTGTCCTGGTCGGATTGGAGCGGAGCTCATACTCACCCTTCGGGATTAGTCAGATATGCGGATACCGCAAACTGTCAGAAAAAAACAAGACACAAATCTAGGAAGCCGTGGATACCTATACATACTCCTTGCCGTGGGCCTTGGCTGGATGTGTTTAGTTTGTCTAACTGCCTTTCGAATTCTCTGCTCGAACACACGCCATTCAATAGTGGAGTTCTTCATAAAGATGCATGAAAGCCTGCGTTTGTTTGGTCGTATTGTTGGCATTTTTCCTCCACCGTAGTATATTCGAAAACCGGATACCAAGGATGATAACTGACTTCCTGAATCGGTCATGGCAAATGCACGGCGGCAGTGCAGCCTATGAAGTCCAGTGCTGCTAACTACAGAAGGAAAGAACTCACTTAGGCATGTAAAAGCAGCAGTACAACCGAAATGTACGAATAATCTTAAACATTTACAGCATCTCATTACCTGTGACGAAAAATTCATGGAAGGTTCGAGTTCAGTCGGTGTGAGCAAATTTTCTTTAGTCACTAATTCCGTATACAAGCTAGTCAAAGCAATCATCCTTGATCTCCCTCCATATATTTGTGAACCTGCCACAAATACACGTGTCTTCCGGTTGAAACCAAGAGCAGCAAGCATTAGTACTGCTTCTTCAGGTGTTAAGGGACAGAAGCCTTCTTCCCTGAGCTCTGCAGGAGTAGGCAGCCTGAAACCAGTAAAAAATTCCGATAAGACAGGTCAAACTCAAAAGCATTTACAAAGTGCTAATTGAAAGAACAGAAACCCTGACAGCAAATATTTTCTCAGTCAATATGGGAACTTTAACGAAAAGCTCTCGGTACTGTTCACTTTAACGAAAAACCACATTTTTACACTAAAAAGTCAATCCTGACACTATTCACTTTACCCTTTATTTTGTCCTTATCATTAAAACTCAAAGTTTTCAAGCCCTTTTCATTAGTTTTCCTCAATATTATATCATGAACTATCAAAATAATAACAAACTAATTAAATTATATACTGCATACGTTTTAGTCTTCTTGAGAAGTGTCAATGCGGGGAAGTGGATTTCACGATATGCTTCCAACTCTTTCCTCTCTTCATCACCTCCACCAAACTCACACAAAGAATGAGCTACCATGTCAATTTCAAACCTCAGGTGCAAAGCTAGATATCTGGAAGCTTTCTTAGCACGGCTTTTGTTTTGTTTCTTGACTGGTTCTGCATATGAACCAACAAGATAGTGATCAAGCTGTCCAGGGTGACTTTTGTTTTGACGCAATCTTTGAAGCAGTAAAGCACCAACTTCTTGTATCTTGGGAACAAATTGAAGGGCGTGAAAATTACATCTGCATCGAAGTCTCTAGATGAAGTTCCCTGATTAGGAAGAGCGAAAATGAAAAGTGGTAGGCAAGCAAGCAACTAAGTGAAACTATGTGAGGAAGATGATGTGAATCCAATAAAAAATTCCGTAGAAATAAATGATTAAAGGGTGCCAGAGCTTATTGTCTACCTGCAACTGAAATGGTATTGGATCAAATGCCAAGCGACGCCCGAATCCAAGAAAATGTACAACTCCGTTCTTAAGTAGAATGGGGATGATGTGTTTCAAGTAAAAACTTGGCTTTGCCTCTTTGGGGATGTCTACATCTGTCACCTGGAAAAATTATAACAAGAATTAGGAAGACTCATCATGGAAGAAAACACTTTGATGGTTATGAATACTTAATGTCACTGAGGGACATACAACACTACCAATTGCTTCCAAATCTAATGACTGTAGCTCCTTTGGAAGTTCCTTCACTATCCGAACATCAGGAGTCAAGTAGCTAATAAAATGCTCCTCCTGATAGATATCGCCGAACTGACTATGAAATCATACAATTAGTTATCATTATTTTCAAAGGCAAAAAATAAGAGACATGGGATACATGAAGCTACTACAATCAGAACACGAGCAGAATATGAAGAAAGCACCCACAAATATTACCATTTTGATCATGATCAAGAGAAATAAGAATAGTGAAACAATTAATAGAATCACCCCAACAACCATCGAACCCCATTTGAGTTTTGAATCCCGAAGCTAAATGACATCAGCCGTATAGCACAAGAAATAAAGGAAAATGCTTGGTAGAAAAAAGGAAAAATAAGTCACCTCACATATCTCCATATACTGCTATACAAAAAATTGGGAACAACCAGGGTTGAATTGAGCAGTCGTGCAACAGCGACAGCATTAGCCAAAGAAATAACTATTAGGTAAAAAAATGGATATCACAGAAAATGAGGCCCCGTAGAACTGAATCCTATATTTATGTTTCCGAAGGTATGATGACTCAATGCAAGTTCATGGAATTGGAACACCAGTAGTCTTCAAAAAAAAAGAGTGAGTGCCTCAAGCACCACTTACAGCTACTCGCTGCTGGTTCATCCCACCGTTTGCAGTGACCAAAATATTTTCCCTCTATAATGTACAACAGATAAGTTGATATCATAGCCAGCTTAATGAGTTTACAAACTGGACAAGTGTTGTTTGCAATATTTAAAATGCATGAATAAATGACTACCATTAGGTTCCCAGCTCCGTTGGTCCGAACAAGGTTTCCAGGAAACAGCAGGAACTAATGGCTACAACCACAGATCTTTCGGCTCAGGTTTATTCTGCCCCTAAATCATATCAATAAATCCGGCAAACGAGCCACACCAAGTGATTAGATCGAGATGTCATTAATTAAAGCATCAAAACTAAATTCAAAATCCAGTTAACTAGAGAGGAGAGAGAGTACCTCTGCCAATGCATGGGAAGCCAAAGCCAGCATCCTTCCGTAATTACCTTTCTGTGCCTTTTTTCCTTCACCAAATTTTCTCCATTTTTCCTGCAAACATACCAAGTAAGAAACACAGAAGGAAAATGTTAAAACCATCCGGTAAAAACTTTCACCGCATAAGCACACAAATTCCAATTCTCCTTCCCGCAGTTTAGATTAGTTTAAAGTAGAATATCGATCGTATCAAAAACAAAAATTTAAAAACTTTCTGATCAAGCGGAGGTGCTCTTACGCCTGAGTTTGAATCACCATCCCCGCAGTCAAAATTAGCTTTAAGTAGACTATCGCTCGTATCGAAAGCTAAAAAGTTCGAAACTTTCGCATCAACGACATACCCGAATGGTGACAGAAACCGAAGACACAGACGAATTCCCGGAAAACCCAGATTCAGAACGGATCCCATGATCTTGAAGCCGCAAGAGCATAATGCAATTCATCAAGAAAAATAAAACCAACAATCCAATCACCCCCACAAACCATTTCGCTCGCTTTTTGCTATACCATGCCCTCTCAGCCACCTTCCTGGTAGAGGCCCTCCTCTGCATCTTCAGCCCACTATCCGTCTCCCAATACAACGGCGGCGCCTCGGAGGTTGAAAACCGAGTGAGGCAGATTCCCGGGAAGCTAGTCGGGGATGACGGGCGGCTCCAGGGAGTGGAGGAGCCGGACCGGTAATGCAGCAAGGTGGGGTTGGGACAGGCGGAGGAGGAGGTGGTGGGGTCGAGGGGCTGAGCTGAGGTGGGTCCATCTTCTTCTGGTGGGTCTGGTTCAATTTGAACTATGTTTACGGACATCGATTGTGTGCGGTCGGGTCCGAGGTTGCTAAAATAGATGTCGGAGTTTGCCAAATATGGAAGGGCGGAGATTGAGACTGGAATTTGCGGGACTTGTCTGGGTTACAAGTACAAGGACTTGCCCTTTTTGTTTTTTTTTTTGTCTGCATCAAGACATTGGCCAATCAAATCCATTCATTTTTAAAGTTGAGATAAATTACACAAAACTACTTAAACTATGAATCGAACGACAATTTCATACTAAATATTTTAAACATTACAATATCATACATCAACTTATGAATACGTTTCACGTCGAATTTACTTTTGCGCCCAACAATTTGCATTTGTCAGACAGACCATTTGAGTTTAGCATTTACATGGCTTTGAAGAAAATCAGCTAAAACAAGGTAAAAATTTATTGGCCAATTTCCAGAATATTTGCATTGCATTGTTTGACAGCGATTTTAGACTTATTTTTATATGTAGATAAACTCTATGAATCATAATTACATATCTTTTTAATCTAATTTTAGCACAAATTGCATGTTTTTCTCCGCTTCTTTGTGCTTCATCCAACCCTCGCCTCGCCATTTGTACAAGGAAAACTGCAAATATCTTCAACATATGTGTGCTTCGGCAAGAAAAAAGTCACTTGTCTGAGTCGTCTCCTTCCTGAGGCTTGGGTTCAAATCTATCAGCTCACTTTAGCTATAGGATCTGTCCTAGCGAGAGAAAGGAGAGAGAAGGATGTTGGGGAGACTTAAAACGACATGTCAATTGCCTCATGATCGGGGGTCTTGTATCCGAAACTAGATTCATCACTTGAACGTCTGACCACGCTTGCTCTTTGTACTAAGCGGACCAGTGCTTGCACAACTTCGGACATGGGAGGCCGAAATTCAGGTTCCGGCTGTAAATGCATAAAAAACAATATGCAAATAGGTTAGTTTCTAAAAGATGAGAAGGGAGATATGAACTGAATGTTCCCCCACCATCCCTCCAAGAACCTATTTTATCCTTCCTCAAGGAGAAATGACGAGAAGACAGAAAAATGTGATTGTCTTCGTCTGCGTGAGCAGCTCGATCTTGCATTCAAGATATTTACGACAACCACTTCTTTTTAAACTGTTAGTGATGCTCTTAAAGGCCATAAGTGGGCAACTAATTGCTTCTTCTTTTTTCCTTTTTTTTATCTAACTACAGTAAAAAAAATTCTACTAGCATTAATAAAGAAGTTACCTGAACACAAAGTGCAATGATGTCGGCAAAACGTGAAAGTGACTTTGCCGGATACATGCCGTTTAAAGCCGGGTCAACCATTTTTGCTAGGGCATCTATATCATGTAGTTGGGGGGTAGCCCATCTCACAAGTGATTGTTCTGACCTTGACCTTGAACTAAACATTAGAAGAATTTGAGGGAAATGGGAAACCATTAATCAACACTAAAAAGAATTGAGAAATTTCAAGGAAAAGCAAAAGAACACATAAACTTGGCATTTCATTAACGTGGGCCAGGAGTACCAGTCTAGTGGCTTCCGACCAGTCAGCAGCTCGAGCATAACCACCCCAAAGCTGTAGACGTCACTTTTTACAGTGTATACTCCTGATAAGGCGAATTCAGGAGCACTATAACCAAATGAACCTACCATCTGAGTTGAAACCTGTGAATCATGAACTTGAATGGATCACTTGTACACAACAAAAGCACGAGGACTGAATATTTGCTACAATCTATAAGAACAATTTAACTTCATCAGTTTTACCTGTCGCTCTGTGTTTGGCGTTAGAGCAGCTAACCCACAGTCAGATAAGTGGGGATTAAGCTCTTCATCGAGTAAAATATTTGCTGACTTGAAGTTTCTATGTACAACAGAAGGTAAGCAAACTTCATGCAAGTACCTGGCAGAAGAGTCTTTAACTTAGTTTTTGAGCAAACATTGTGCAACTTTAACCCACACACCACACACAAATGCACACTAATTTAAATGTTGAAATATGTAACATACTCTAAAGCTCGAGCAGTGCCAAGAGCTACCCTAACACGGGCATTCCAAGTCAGAGTCTTACTGCCGTCTTCAGCAAAATGAAGAATGTCATGCAAGCTCCCATTTCCTACATACTCATAGATTAGAAGACGCTGTCCATGCTCTGCACAATATCCAGCCAATGTAACAATGTTTGGATGCCTCAAGCGCGACATATTTGAAATAGCTTCAAGGAAATTATCTTCCTCTTGCAAGGATAGTGCTGCATTGTCAATTTTCTTAACAGCCATTACCTACATGACCGAAAAAGGACAAAGAAAAATAAGTTCATGTGCCACTAGTATAACAGTTGATACTACAGGAGAAATCGACCTCAGAAAAGTAAAAGCTCGGGGTGCCAGAATTTAGTGGAGCTTATATGGCAGGTAACAAACTAAACTAGATCCTATTTTAGCTTTTTTTACTTGTGCTGCAATTACACCAAATCAGCAAACCATCACTA
Organism: Crataegus laevigata; assembly: GCA_963580275.1. Taxonomy (NCBI): domain Eukaryota; kingdom Viridiplantae; phylum Streptophyta; class Magnoliopsida; order Rosales; family Rosaceae; genus Crataegus; species Crataegus laevigata. Next base: position 1,120,513 of record OY756939.1, read on the forward strand.
ATTTGTACATATGGAATTATGGATATATTATTGTTTTAAATAAAAGGAAGAAAACAACAATAACGTAAACAAACTTACCTTTCCATTAGGGAACTCTGCTCTGTAAACACGACCAAGAGAACCTTCACCAATAAGAAATTCTTGACTAAAGCTATTTGTTGCTGTTTGGAGAGAGGCAACAGTATAAGGTGTAGCAGTGATAGGTGATTTTATCCTTTTTGTCGATCCATTTTTACTATGTAACCTATCAACCACCAATATTTCTGCGGGTGGGGGCTTGATATCAGTTACAGCAGCCGTACTTTTTACCCTCTGCTCTTGCATCTCAGTATTTACTGCAAAATAGTGCAGGATGCAGCATGGAAATGGTTAGGATACTCACAGAAGAGCATACCGCTACAAATATTTGTAAGAATTAGCTTTAACCTTTTTACATCTATTTGAAAAGGGAAAGTACTAGTATTTACACTACTAAAAATGAATTTTGTTTCAAAGAACCCACACGCTCTCAAATCATATTTCTAGTATATTAAAAAGCCAAACTTCAAAAGGAAAAGGAAAATGAAAAGAAGAGGAAAGCGATTATACCATTATTTGTGCGAGCAGAGACACTTCCACCAGAAGCTCTTGGAGTCCTGTCCTCCCTTTTATTTTTGCGAATGCAAAAAGCAAGAGCAAGTAAGACAATGAGAGCAACAAAAACAGATCCCAGAATTATCCCTACCAAAGCCCCGACAGCCAGCCCTTTTTTTGAATCACCCTGTGGGGGTCTTCCAGATCCAGAATGGCTGCGATTCTTAGTAGTTCTTCCTGGGGGAGGTGGGATATGTGGTGGTGGCGGAGGAGCAGGACCATTATCAAAACCATTTCCATCATAACTATTTCAATTTTAAGAATAATATTAGATGTATTGAAAAAGTGGAGCACCAAAATACAGATCTGCATAAAGTAAAAAAGAAGCTCACACAAAAGTACGAATTGAACTAAGCTCTCTAGGTATCCACCCGCTGAAATGGTTGTTCGCAACATTTCTGCTCATAACAATGCGCACAACAAAGGTATAAGGTTAGGTAGTAGAATTCTGAGTGCCAAAATAAGGAGGGAAAACACCCTTACAAAGTAGTCAAAGGCAAACCCGTCAGAACATTGAGAGAACCAGTCAACTGATTATTCTGCATATAGCTGGCACAAATTGAGATGTCATTACAAGTTAGTGCAAATAAACACAGTAGAATATTCGCAAACAGAAGTTTCAAAATAAATCAGTACTTCAAAAAACTCACAGGGAAGAAAGATTGGACAATGAACTAAAGGAACTAGGAATATCACTGGTGAAGTTGTTAAGAGATAGATCCCTGCAAGGAAAAGCATAGCGGCCCACCATATGAATTAGTTTAAAAGGAATTCTAAACAATGCAGACAAAACATTCACGACAACAAGATAGCAGAATGCATATGCAAAAGAGTGCTAGAGTAAGGTATCTTACAAAGTTGCAAGGCCCACAAGATGAGCAAAAATGTCACCAATTGACTGGGATAGTGAGTTACGGCTAACATTCCTAAAAACATGGATTTTACAAATACATTAGAACAGCGTCATGGTGTGTAGCAGAACTGCAGGAGAAAGTTAATGAAACTTCATAAAATTCAATACAGGAAACTTACAAATAGCTGAGAGAAACCATGTTGGCAATAGAATAAGGTAAATTTCCAGTGAAGTTGTTCCTTGCAAGATTTCTGTACATGCATACACAAAACAAGAAGGAAAAAATAACAATTGAGTATCATAGTAGCAAGGAAAACGACGTACAAGAACAAAAGAATGAATAAATAAATGATTGGGCATTACAGGCTTGTAAGATTTGGAGGTAACTGATACGGGATTGCATCATGAAAATTGTTGTCACTCAAATCACTGATGAACACAAAGAACTTGACATTAGTAACTCGGCAAATCAATTGAAACTAATAGAATTTGTTGCAAAATCCTACACAAAATCAAAATAAAAACAGAGCAATAGCACTCTCACAATTTTCTCAACGATAGCAGATCGGAAAGCAAGTATCCCACAGTTCCACTGAGACCTAACCCGGAAACCTCTCTGTTATAACAACAACAAGACACATTAACAATGTCAATGAAGCAACTCAATTAATTGTATAAACTTCAAAACCGGCCACATTTTCGAAACATAGAATCATACACTGCAACAACAGCTGAGCCCTCACAAGTTACCCCTTTCCATGACTCTCCACATGGATCGCCGCCACTACTATTCCAACCGGTTAGCTGAGAAGGACTGTTTACTGAGGTGTACAAAACTTGAAGTGCTTGAACTGCAAAGCAAAGAACATCACCTTTAAGAAAAGCACACCAATTTCTCACAAAAGCTTTGCTGCTTATAGACTGCCTTTATTTGCTATCTGGTAAAATAAATCCCAAACTTCAAAAATGGGGAAAAGTTTCAAGCTTTGATTCCTCTATGCAATCAGGTAAATTCCTCTGAGCTGAAATTTAGCCAAGTTATGGTAAAATTTCTCATTTTTCCAATAACCAATCACCATTATATGGAAAAAGGCAAAAACACCTGCATTTTTAATTTCCCACAATTTTCTCAGCAGCCAAGCAAGGCCTAAAGTTATCGTCTTTTTTTTTTTTTTTTTTTTTTTTTATGAAAAAAAAGTTTTCATCTTTGAAGAGAAAAAAAAAATACATCAACAGATCACAAAATAAAATATAAAAAAACCCCAAAGTCAAAAGTTCATTTTCCATCCAACCATCACCAAATCCGTAAAGCAAAACCAACCCAGAATCGAAGCTCAAAACTTTTATTTAATAAAAAAAATTACTGAGAAAATGATTGTAAATAAATAAATAAATAATGGGAAAATACCATCAGAAGCATCAGTGGTGCCACTAACGAGAGGCAGAGCAGCTAAAGCCGAGGCGATTAGCACGAACTCAATGAGCCAGCGAGTCACAGAGAGCGAGTTAACAAAAGGGTGAACAGCCATTGCAGCGTTGGAAGCACAGAGAGAGAGAGAGAGAGAGAGAGAGAGGGAGAGAGAGTGTATTCAGGTGAGGTGCGGCGCATGCAGGAGCACCATGGAGGCGCAAGGGAAGAAGAAGAAGCAGAGAGAAGTATTTGGTAGCAGTAGTAGTTGGAGTAGGAGATCGCCACCAGCATTCAGCGACATTGTCATTAAACAAAAGAGTCAGAGTCTCTCTGGGAGATTCGAACCTTCAGTAATTAAGAGAGAGAGAAATTAAACTAAATTATAAATTATAAAATAAAGAAAATGTTACTGTGCATGCGTTGTGTCGGCGAAAAATGGAAATGGGGAATTTATTAAAAAAAATATGGGAAATGGAGAAAATAAGATGGAAACAGTCTAAAACCGAGGTTTGGTATCTTCGAGTGAAGAAATTTTTTAATGCGTTCGAAACAACAAAATTATTAAACTAAGTGAGACTTCTAGTTCGAAGTTATCTCAGTGTTAGGTCTACATTGATATTTTTACATTAAGGAGAGAGAGAGTTTGACAAAGCCGCATAATGGGTAGTCAAATTTAGTATCAAATTCGTTATTCACGAGATTCAAACCTAAGACCTCTCACTTTTAAATTTAAATATTTGTTAGAGAGTTTATTAGCTGTAATGTTGTTTAAAATTCAAACATGCCGTGTATTTACCAAGCAAAACACTGTGTGTCATTTTTGTTTTAAATATTTTTCTAATTATATAATAACATATGGTATTCGTCTGTGTCTAGCCACGCTGAAAGATCTCTGTTTGGAGTGGACGAGTAACCTATGGCTTTTTGTGGGAGGTCTCTTTCTGACTGTTAGTTTGGAGTTTCGTCATTGCTTGGTTCTCATTGATTTTTGGATCCTCTGCTTTTTTGCCTCTCTTTTCTGGTGTCTACTTTGCTTGGGCTTTTTCCACGTATATAATTAATTTGAAGAACATAAAATTACTTATTTTGACTGTATTGCAAGTTAATCACGCAATTGTTATGTGTGTAACTTGTTTATATGTGTTGATGCACAAATCTAACACATAGATACCCTTATTGTGACATTATAATAGCAAATAAGTTCTTATGTAATAGAGAAAAGTTTTGGTGGGATTACCACTCTCACATAAAAAGGAAATCTGCATTAAGATATGATTAACGTGCGGGTGGATGAATCTAAACGTGGAGATAATCTCAAATGTAGAACATAATTTTGTGTGTACAACCGTAATATGTAGCCTATTTCTCGATTAGGTGGGTTCATGGGCATGAATGGGAGAAAATATAATGTACATGCACTCTTTATGTGTATGTAGTCGCATAACCATGTTGTGTGATAGGCGAATCTCTTGAATTTGTCCAAATATAAGTAAGTCCTCCGATGGAAAATAAAATAAAAAATCTCAATTGAGATGGTCTAATCACGTCATATGTGTGACTACTTCTATAATAAAATGGGACATCACACTAGGATGGAGGCAAATAGAGTCAGCTGAGACTCAAATGCATAAGATCTCATAATAATAGTAGCATGAATGGTGTGGTGGGACTGCCCCACTCAAAATATGCTCCTTTAATAGACGATCAACTTACATAGCACAAGAATATCGTCACCGTGATGACCATGCTAATGATTCAAATTTCAATATCATTTGTAAATTTTTTCTCTACGTATTATTAACGCAAAACGCCAAATCAACGTACTTAATAAAAGCGGTTCTCCTCTAATTGATGTTGATGTTGCCCCGTCTTGCTGGGTAGTGGTCGAAATACTTTTGACACGCTGAGTGCAAGCCGCAGGGGAAGGGATTGAGCTTTAGTAAATACACGCAATAATATGTATTTAAACCTAGAAAACCATGATAAGTACATTTAACAATATTACAAGGACAAATCAAAACCTATCAATTGAAACAAAAATATATATTAATGATTTTTCTTCACCTGATCTCATTTTAACTTGCTAAAAGTTATATTTTAATCGTCAGCACCTCGTCATATCCATCACCACCACAATGAGAAATTTTTCGATGTTCCTGACACTTGTGTCAGGTGGTGTTCCTTATCTGTAAGAATTTAACACCTAATTTTAGTTAATTAAAAAAAATCTAATTGGTGGGAACGCCACCCAGCACAAATGCCTAAAAATTTTCCCATTTCAACGAGAAATTTTTCATTGAGATAGAAACACGAGTGGTACACCAAATGTTTTTGTGTAAGTGTTAGGAAATTTTATATTTTAATTATTTACTTTTTAACACACATATCATACCATTTATATAGTGACACGTGATGTACCATATCGTGTGCCGATCACCCTGAAAAATCTCTCAATTTCAACACCACCATTCATTTATGGCTAAAAAAGAGTTGTTTTATGTCATCCACTTGAAGATGTGTATATAATTTTCACGGAGGAGTTCACTTACTCATAAATTTGTTTGATGATATAAATCCATATTTTATGTATGCATGAGTGTGTTGGCGTGCTAAATTTGTAGAGCGCATTTTTACTCATCACATTCAATTGTTGTAATACTCACTAATCACTATCTTATTTATTACTGTTAAATAAGTTTAAATTTTAAAATTTGTTGAAAATAACACATACACCCAACATATAAAACACATATGATTTTTCGAAGTTATTTCCGAATGTCAATATTTTTTTTTGTTGTCATAAAAATGTCAATAATCTTCGATCTTTACAAAATTTGGCCTTTGAGGCGAGAAATTTTTAGTTGTGATGAAAATATAAATGGTACACTACGTATTTTTATGTAAGTGGTGATTTTTTTTAATTTTTAAGTTATTAACATTTTAATATATATATATTCCACTATTTATATAAAGACACGTGGTGTACAACCTCGTATGACGGTCACACTAAAAAATCTTTCGTTGGTGCCAATATTATACAAATCACGAGAAAGTTAACATTAATTGAAAATAAAGTGGACTTGCTCATTATGAAAAGAAAGTCCAATTTCAAATATTTATTATTTTTATTCGTTTTGGGAAAGTCTAATTTCTACAGTAATTTTACTACTTTTTGAAGTGACCCTAAAAACACGATGCTGCGAACATTGTTTTTCTTTGGCCATCAATTAAGCCACAAATTATCATCATTAAACAATGGAGAGTATTGTCACTCAGAACTACAATTTAATATTATTATTTTTCACTTGAAAGTGAGAGGTATTAAATTCGAATCTCGTAGATGATGAATTTGATATCAAATTATGCTGCCTATTATGTGATCAATGTACCAATAAAAAAACAATAGGGAGCATCACTTAAAAATTAAAGATATAAAAATACAACTAATATAACATTAAACTCTATTATTTTTTAATCATTTCATTTTAAAACAAAAATACAAAATTCATTAAAGTTGAATCCACCAAGTAACCTTTTATTACAGTAGTAGAGATGAGTGTTGTACTTACACCATGACATGAGTTAGAACCATGTCGACTCCCTAATCTAACAAATATATCGTATGACAAAAAAAGAAGGTTGAACTCAAAATCATGAAACCAGTATCGGTACCAGAAATAGAACTCAGGATATATCTTGTGGAATATGGGCTTCAAATTCGTCTCTAACCACTATGTCACTCTATAATGATTGTCAAAGTGTGTATGTTTGGTTGAAAATGCGAATATTTCTGATTTCAATATGTAAATGTTGAGTACTTTTGTTAAAATCCAATTTTATTGCCTGAATGGGGAAGGCAATGAATTGCCCGTGATCGCCTTTAGATTCCTTCAACAGTGTCCAACAAATAATTAGAGACACTCCATCATGTTGTTTAACAATTATTCATTTGTTCGTTCACAAGCTTATTAAAGTAGTTGTTTGCACTTTGCAATGTCGTATTAGCAGTTCATTACACATCAAATAGAGATATCGACACATACTTATACACAATATAATGAGGGTCAACTGTCAATTAAGTCTTTAAATTATCACTTCAGTGAAAATTAGATCTCTAAACTATTTTTTTTCTTCAGAAAAATTAGTCCTTAATTTATAAGAATCTGCCAATTACACTCCTAATATTATATTCGAAGCTACTATATTTAATTTTCCGTCAATTTAAGTCACGTTACTTGTATGTGATACACATTGGAGGATAGATTAATAATTTTTCATAAAGAAATAGTGTATAAAGTTAATTTTGAAGGGTAAATTGGTAGTTTTACATAAGAAATAGTGTACGTTAACTTTAGAGGGTAAATTAGATGTTAGATTTTCGCAACCTATATGAAATGTAAAAGGCTTATAGGCGAGAAAATGACAATAGTACATTTTAAAGTGTGCCAAGTGACTTACGAAGAAAAATTAGATAAAATAACTTTAAATATAATAGTATGGATGAAACTAACAATTTTTAATGAATTTACAGACTTATTTTATCTAAAAAATAATTCAGAGATCTAATTATTATTAAAATGATAATTTAAGAACTAAATCAATACTTCATCTATATAATTAATTTACATGTTGTATATAATACAACGAATGACATTGTTATATGTATGTAAATTATAATATAACAAAATTCACAACACAATGTGTCGGTGCGATAGTTACTTGAAACGAGAGGAAGAGACCAGATGGAGCAGACTTCCTCGTTGACTGCCTGAAATCTATGCTCCTTCTTTGTTTTCATAATTAGGTTAACAGAATAAATAACTTTTTCTCTATCTTTCCATATTCAGATGAACCGAACCACTACGGGTTGGTTTTGTGATTGACAATGAATTATAAGCTTGTATTCCACAAAATACGTTGTGAGTTTAATTTTTAGTATTGACGAATCACAGGTTAATAACTAGAGGAGGCTGAAATTTATTTGAGACCTTCAAAAAGATATATTGCCGTAACAAAGTCACAAACTTCTCATTCTTAAAAAATCAGATGGACAGTAAGAACCCATGATCTAATCTTCATAATATCTTATGTTATAAATCAATCACTTTCTATTAACTAGATTTATATTAATTTCAACAATTCGTTAACAGTACTCAATCTTGAACATAGAAATAAGAATCACAACAGTAGTATTTAATAATTCCAATCTACTGTTCTGCATTTTTATTCACGTTACAGATGTTCCCCACTTAAGAATAAAACAACGACCGGATTTCTTCCTGAGCATAGAGATCAGAGACTGCTATAAATAGGGGGTTTCATTTAAAATTATAATAATTACAGCCATTTAATTAAATTTCAAGAGTCTAAATGACCGGTTCCTAAAACAACAATGACCCCTTTTATAATTGTTTATAAAACGACTAAAAATGTTTTTATAAAATATTTTGAAGTTTTAAAAACACTTGAAGTATTTTATTATAATTTACTTGCGTTTTTATTAAAAATTAACTTCAAATTTTTTTAATTCAAAAACATTTTCGAGCATTTTAAAAATATTTTCAAACCAGTAATAATAAAAATATGCTGCAATGGCTAGTAGTCAAGAAATAAAAAAAAACAACTTACATCGTTACTGTAACATTGGAAGGTGACAGAATATATGACATCAAAAAGTTATCCCAAAAAGGCAGTGAAAATTGTCCCCATCCCATAAACCAAACAAGGCCATTCAGCGGAACAGAGGCTTGCCATTAATGTCTCTTCAATAATATTAGTATACCCAGCGCAATGCTGGTCAATTTCACGTAACCTGAACTAAAACCGTGTATATTCGGTATACACGATTTTAGTTCGGTTCGGTTGTAGTTTAAAGAGTGAAACGGACTGAAGTAGACCGCTTAAACCATCTCCAACTCTTGAGTTAAAACTTAAAATTTTTAGCCTAAAACATTTAGGTTTTAGCTCAAAAGTAGTTTTTATGCTCCAACTCTTCTGGCCTTATTTTTTAAGTTTTAAATTACTTTAAAAAAATTATATATACTATCATAATTTAATTTTATGAACATTTTAACCTAAAAATATTTAAATTCCAATAACTATTGAAAAATCACTAAATTTGGGTGAATTTTGAGTTAAATAATTTTAGTCGTTGGATTTAAATTTGGGCCGTTAGATTTTTTTTTACCGTTATATTTGATTATATTCGATTTCAGCCGTTGGATTCAATAAATCCTAAGAGACATATTCATGTGGGTGCCCACACCATTTTCTGGGCTAAATCCTGGAGCAAATTTGACTTTTGTTTAGCTTTTAGCTTTTACCACATACATTTAGCATGAGTTAAGTTAAGTTTTGAGAAATAATAAAACTTAAAAAATAGCATTTAGCCAGAGTTGAGTTTGGCCTTAGCAACTAGGGGTGGGCAAACGGGTAGAGGAACCGCAGGTCGGGGCGGGTACGGGCCGGTTCCAAATATTTTAGAAACTAAACGGGGTGGGGCGGGGTGGGTCCTTGTCATTTACGGGGCGGGCCGAGTCCTACATCCTAGAAAAACGGGCCCCGGACCGACCCGTTTCTATTTATAATCTGTGCAGTTTTTGAAACACTGCAATCTGTGCAGTTTTTTCACATTGCAATCTGTTTTTTCACACTGCAATCTATGCAGTTTTTTCAAACTACAATATGTGCAGCAAACATTTTTAAATAGCAAAATTTCAAACTGCAATCTGTGCAGTAAACATTTTTAAACAGCAAAAAAAAAAAAAGGACTCGTGTACCCGGGCCGAACTGGCCCGTTTCAACTGGGCCAAGTAAGGTCCGGTTCCTGTTTTCAAAATTGTAATGCTCGACCCGGCCCGTCCCGTCTCCTTTAATTCCGGGTCCGGTCCAGTACCTTCAAAAATAGGCCCGGCCCGTGCCCAGCGCTATTAGCAACTGTATTCAACTTTAAATGACAAATTGACATCGAAGTAAGCAAAGAATAGTGCCGCAACAGTTGTCACTGCTTCCACTTTGTTTGGCATTTTCTTAAATTCCAAGTAAGATATGCGTTTTAGACCACAAAAGAGTAAGATATGCGTTAGACGCTAATTCAAATGACCACCATCATCCACCATTATTCCACCATTATTCCACGTTATGTACAACTTTATATATACTGCCAATTGGATACAGGCTTTTGAAAATAAATTGACAAAGAGACAAAGTATAAAATAGTTTTTGTTGACGACTTTGAAACGATTTTCTTCAATGAAGAAGATGTTCATATCCTTCGCGACTGTACTAAAAGTTTATTTTATTTGGAAGAAAAACGTAAAAGAGAAAATGGGGCAGCTAATTACTATGAACTCACAATTGTTTCCTTGGCCATTTCAATAGTTCAATTCTGCAATTTTTTGACCGAAAGTAGCACGTGAGACCGTGCGTGTGGTGATTTTACGACTCCAATGTCTAATCCGCCCTCACATATGTCACTCTATTATGTAAAAAAAAAGGACGAAGTTAAGCTATTCTCCTTTGACTGCAACAACTAATAAAACATTCTCGTTTGAAAGTGTTTTTCAAATGATTAAAACCGCTTTTAGAGGGTTGAAGCCCAATTAGACCTAGGTCCAGTCCAGCGTTACGATCAACGAGGCCTCTAATTTTGGGTGACCCGGATCCAACGGACAAGAGTTAGTCCAAGCCGACATAAGAGAAGTCTGGCAATTTCGTAATTTTAAAGATTCTGGTACCCTTGAAGGTGTCGTCAACTAAAGTACCTGCCAATGGCGGGTGTGGAAAATGAGGCGGCACCAGACGCGATGGAAAAATGCGAAGACAGCGAGAGAGAACTCGACCTTCGGTAAGTGGTGGCCGAATTTACTATAAATTCCTAAAAGAATCCGAATAAATCATGAACAAGAAAGGCTTGGCAATTTTATTGCGTACCAGAATGCAGCGCCCAAGCTCCGATCCCAGAGACCTCGCCCGCTCTCCTCTCGCCGTAAGCGATTAAGCATTTCGATTTTTTCCGAAATCCGTGTTTTTTGTAGGCAGCGTTTGGATTGCGAAGAAAAGTTAATGGAATTTTACTGGTGATTTTGCAACAGAACGTGGTTAACCAACCGCTGCCTAATTCCGACGGAAGACAATCGAGCGGACGACTGGTGCTGCATGGAAGCGAAAAGCTCAGTGCCTCGACCAATACCGAGAGGTTTATTATTTTATTATTTTTTTTTGAATTTATACGATTTTTTTTTGTTACCGTAAAAGCTTGAAGTTGTATATTTTGAATGCGATTGTGAAATGCCGAATTTTTCTAGGGAATTTGAAGTTGTGCGGGAGTCCATGCACTCGGCGATTTCACTGAGCAAAACCGAAATTTTAGACTCTGTACTAAGCGATTTCGCGGAGGTAGGTGTTTTTTTATGCTTCTAGAAAAAGCGCTTTTGCTGAAAGAGCTTATGAGCAGAAGTGTTTTCTGCAAAAGCATTTGCCAAACGGGCGGCTAATTGTATTTTGGATGCGAAGTTCATTTCGTTGTTGTTGTTGTTGATAATGTAGGGATATTTTAGCCTCTCTTACGAAAATCGTCGAAAGCTGCTTGTACTACTTGCCAAAGAGTATGATCTTAACAGGACGCAAGTTCGCGATTTGATCAAGCAATATTTGGGACTTGAGCTCCCTGAAGGTAAGTCTTGTGTTGATTATCTTATGAGAATTGTCGAAAATTGCATTTGCACTCGGCATTTTGTGAGTTTGATGCAATGTGTGTCTGTAGGTGACAGTGCTCCTTCAACTGGCTCTGAAGAGGAGACATCTCTTTCTGCTTTCTACCGTATTGAGCGCAATCTGAGACATGCTCTCAAGCCGGAGTATGAAGTTCTGTTTGAGCGACTCAACACACATCCTGGCGGGTTGAAGTTCTTGTCCAATCTTCGAGCTGATATTCTATCTATTATCGCGTAAGATTATGCTTATGGGGCACATGATCTGTTTTTGGTTTATTAATTTTCTGTCCCACACAATGTTTTGAATTGAATTGAACCAAAATATTTGTATTGTACATACAACTATTAGTCTATTACAATGTTAAGAAATGAAATTGCGCCCAAGGAGTTTTAAGATTTTATGAATTGTTATCTTTTCATATTTTCAGAGAGGAAAATACTGCATCTTTGCGAGCACTGGACTCCTACTTAAAGGAGAAACTAAGTACATGGCTTAGTCCTGCTGCCTTAGAGCTTCACCAAATCACATGGGACGATCCTGCCTCTTTACTGGAAAAGATTGTGGCATATGAGGTATTTATTTGTCTTGTGTTGTGTTGTAACATGGCACGCTATGTGTGTAGCCTTGACACCCTCCTATTATATTGCATAGGCTGTGCATCCAATCAGCAATCTTATAGATCTTAAGAGAAGGCTGGGAGTCGGTCGCCGTTGTTTTGGATATTTACATCCAGCAATACCTGGTACTCTATTATGTTGTTTTATCTATTCACATATTGATCTACTTCTTGTTGGTTTTTGTCTGTCTTTTTGGTAATTCGTGATGCTACCTAAGAGTAATATCACAGTTACCTATTCAGTTGATAAATTTTTCATTATGTAGCCGTTCGTTGTATTGGGTAGGACTACATACTAGTATATGTTTTTTATATTGTTACTATCTTCTTTAATCAGGTGAGCCCCTTATTTTCATCGAAGTTGCACTCATGAAGGATGTGGCTCAAACAGTACAGGTCAGTTTTCTTTAAGCTTTACTAGACGACTTCTTCTTCTTCTTCTGGTGATATATTTTATATATGATAGGAAGTTTTATGGGATGACCCTCCTACTCCCGAATGTGAGGCTACATGTGCATTGTTTTACTCCATATCATCAACTCAGGTGTGCATATTGTTACATATTATTCTTAAATTTTAAGTATCATTTCACTATTTTCCTTTTTTTGAAAGGGGATATTAACCTATTACTTCATTTTTTATGCGACCATTGCCTGATCTGAACAGTTTTAAACTTTTATAGCCTGGCTTATCAGGGATCAACCTGGGAAGGTTTCTAATTAAACGTGTGATCACACTTGTGAAAAGAGAAATGACAAATATTTCTGTAAGTGCTTCAATCCCTTTTGGATATTTGAATATGTGACATTGAATATATGTCATATTCAAATATATGACATTTTAGCTTGTTCGAATAAATTTTCAGAAATGAAATTATAGTGCGCTTCACAGGAAATCAAAAGAAACTGGAGTAGAGGATATAGTCTTGCTCATGGATTTATCTCACACATGGCCTTTTGTTTGTTTATTCATAGACTTTTGCGACTCTTAGCCCCATCCCAGGTTTCATGCAGTGGCTCCTATCTAAGCTGGCTTCTCAATCAAAACTTGCTGAAGGTGAAGCAATGCCACACTCACCAGCTTCTGATATGTCCAGTTCTACGTTTTCGGAAAAAATTCTTGAACCAGAAGAGGAAAGAGCACTTATGCATGCTTCTGCGTAAGTCATATTGTAATTGGCACATTATGTTAGCATATCTAGAGAGTAACATGCTTAATAACAATTTCAGTAAGAATGCTTCATAACAATTTTCACTTTCAGGGAATTCACTTCTGGGAAAAATAGCATGGATGTGATGTTCAACTTGCTGACTTCACCAAATCATGAGTGGACAAATTCTGATAAATTGCTTTCAGTAGTAAAACCCCCTCTAATGCGATTGTGTGCCAGGTATATTAATATTACTAGTAAAATTGGAGATGACAGGTCTGTTATGAAACAGCTACGAGTGAATACTGTGTAATTGGCTATGACGTGATATCACACAAGCTACTTTTACAGTCGTACACAAACTATTTTTACAGTCTTGTGTTCTATGTTGTGTGTGAAAACGCTATTAACAGATTTTAGTTACGTTGATTATAGGTACCTTCTCCAAGAGAAAAAGAGAGGAAAAGCTCTGGATTCTGTTGCGAATTTTCACTTACAGAATGGAGCTGTATGTCACCTAACTCAAATTTGCAGAACACTAGATTCGTTGTATAATTTGATGGACAAAGTGAAACAATTTCTCCTTAACGCACTGATATGCTAAGCCTGAGTTTTCTTACTGCAAATTAGATGGTCGAAAGAATCAATTGGATGGCGGACCGGTCAGAGAAGGGCCTCCATCAAAGTGGAGCTATGATGGTGAATTATGTTTACAGGTAACCGAAACCAACCTTCTATTTTTTTTGCTGATAAATTTCAATTTCATTAGGACATCTCATAGATTAAACATACATGGTTGCAGATTGGGGCAAATTGAAGAGTATGCTCAATCATATTTCAGTACAGGGCTTATCCACACTTCTAGTGATCTTCGCCGTTACGTTGAGACAATTAGTCGTGTAAACGAGTGACAGCATAATGATTTAGTCGCGTTTTCTTCGAATGTTGACACTTTCATGCCAAAATTTGTGTCTAGTGGGAAGATTGTAAGGCCTGAAGCCCTCTAAACATATGTCCAAATGTACCTATTTAGCTATGATTCTCAATAAAACTAAAGAATTGTTATCCACCAAACTGAAAAAAGTATATATCTAGTTATGTGTTTTGCACTTGCTCAAGTTATTATCCCTTGGATTGGCCCGTTCAGTAATAGTAATTTTTGGGTCGAATTTTGGACGTGCTCTAATTTGCGTTAGTTTTCCGCAATAATTTATCTATATATATATATATATATTATTACGGTGAAAATTTCATTATTTTTTTTAGATAAATTGCCATAGACAGTCAATGGCGAACCATCTCCAATAGATGCTGTAAAACAACGAAAACTTTATTTTAAAGAGCTAAACTAAAAAAAATTCATCTCCAAGAGATAATGTAAAAGAGTCTTTACTAGACGTTGCTGTAACTGTTGAAATATGTACAATATAGAGTCCCACTTCGGAAACTTGCTTCACCTTTATGTATTGATCGCGTCAATTCTCACTTTCCCTGATCACCTTCCACATGACTTATTTCTCGGACATAATCTCTCATGAGCCTCGTATTGGATTCATCTACCATCTACAAAAACTAAAAAAAGGGTAACTTTTCTCTTTATCCCCATAGGTAAAAGCAGATAAAACAAGCAGCTGCTTTTATCCGTGGCATTGGGGATAACATAAAATGAAAGGTAAGAATTCCTTACCTTGGAAGCCAATCGCTGCAAGTTGTCCCACTCGAAGTCATTTTTACAGTACGCAGATCGAACCTGGACAAGAAACGGCCTTCTATGTTCAAACTTGCGAACGTTAACAAGTTGGTGGATTAAAAATCAAATAAAATAAGCATCCAAATTGACTTATTTCGTCATGGACTGACATCTAGGATGCAAAGCTGCCATGTGGACGCCACATAAATCACAAAGAAAGTCACGTTGTCAAAAGTCAAATTAGGAACAGCCGTCCGTTTTTATTATCGTGGCTAACAAAATTTCTCAACATGTTATTGATAATATTTTCGACAATATCGATATGTGTTGGTGTTTAATAAAGAACAGACATTCTGCGTAGAGTGTGTAGTAGGAGCTTAGAAGTTGTTGGATATGGACTTACCTAGACCCTTATGCCTAGACGATTCTCTCATCAGATTGGCACAGAATTGGTCTCCATCGTTCAACGAGTTCCTGCTCAGAAATTCCATCAGCTCTTCGTATGCCTCCGTGTTGTAACTCTGCTCTGAGAAGTTTACTGTTAACATTCGAAAATACTAATGAATTTGACCATGAAATTAAGAACAAAGGGATGGAGGAGGAAGGAACCTCAAGCTGAGCGCAGACAATTCCAACTGCAACATAAGTGAAGAAATTGTGGAGGTTGTTGGCCGCCTTTGCTTCTGGCGAGGGTTCTCCAAATCCTGCATATGGCATGTCAGAAAGTTAAAACGCATGACATTATACAAGTGACTAACGCACTGTCACGTGAGTTGAAGGTGCGTGATTGACTTGGATTCCAACACAGATGCCTGACTTCCCCGTTGTAGTTATCTAACTTATTGTCAACAAATGTATACGTGTAGGCAAACAAAAATTTGCTGAATTACCCACCAGGGACATACATCTTGTGGCAATGCATGCGAGGGGGACGAGAGGCTCTTGGTTTAGAATTGGATAGCCAAGAACGATTGTTAGGTAATATGCTTCTGTTGGGTTTTTGTGGGAATAAAGAAGGGAGCTGAGAGAGTGGGAGAATTGCCGCAGAGGATTCCATGGATAACCAACTGACAGGAGAACAAACTGAACCGGGATTTCTGAGTGATCCACAAATCCAGCTCTACTGTCCAAAATATCTATTGGAGCCTACATGGCAAGCAGGTAGGAGTTTTGATATCCATTTGTGGAGCCCACCAGTTCATTTTTTCCCTATTCTATTTAGTGAAAACTTTGATCGCAGGTTGTATGTCTCGTACTAATAATACAATATCATATATAGATTTGTCTTTACGTTATACTGTATCGTGCTTATGACACGCAACACTTACAATATGACTAGGCCATGAAAGTTACTCTTTCATTTAGCAACGATTAATCTCCAGTCCTTGCTTTCCCTGAGGAAAATATTTGGCTTGTTCATTTGAAAGTGTGACATTTGTGTAGAAATTTTACTGTGTACTTTGACGATATATTTATGCACAAGTGTTCTGATTGCATGATAGATAGATTTTTTTAGGAGCAAGAGCCACTTCAGAAACCTCATTTAATTTACTAAACTCAAAATTTCAAAAAAAGATATTCAATAAGGTAGTTGTCGATCTCTCTATATGGGACAAAATTCCAGTGGTGTTGTCTTTGATTGGCCGGCTTATGAAGGTGGAGTAAACCTGTAGATCTTGTTCTATTGTTTGACTAGAGCAATGTTCACATCGAAATAACTGCATAGAGTCAAATGATATCAAAATACAAGGAATTGTATGCATTTGGTCGGAGACTCCTACCCTAATTTTTTCTCCAACTTCAACCCATTGGTCCGCTGCCTGCCTACCCAATTTTAAACAATTTAGTAAGGAAAACGAGTGTCTCTCTTGCTCTTGTCCTCTACTCGAAGCCAAAAGAATTCCCCTTTAGGAATCAAAATGCCAGAGTGGTTCGTGATTAAACGAATCATAAGCAGAAGATGACGACAAAGATAAAACACGATGCAGTCACCCCTCCATTTTAATAACTCCAAAATTAATCTAGCTAACTCACAATCATCAACCAAGTCTTTAGACTATATAATATGATCTCTAAGCTCATTAAAATTTTCATTACCCCTTCATTCTGTCTCAGTGTCTCTGCACGAAATGAGAATCTTCGCGGCCGACGGAAATATACTAGTCAAATTCTTAGCCCTCCATTTTTTTCTCCTCCTATCCTTCAAAGCCAAAGCCAAATGCAAAACTGGCTGCAACGCCTTGGCCTCATACTATGTGTGGGAAGTTTCAAACCTCACTTACATTAGGCACATATTTGGCCAAAAAACTCAAGAAACTCTCAAGTACAACCATGGAGTCGCGCCCGACAAAGACCTTGTCCCCGGTACGCGACTCAACGTGCCGTTTTCGTGTGACTGCTTAAATGGTGACTTTCTAGGGCACACCTTCGAGTACACAACGCAGCATGGTGATACCTACAAGAAAATTGCTGAGTCTGCTTTTGCTAATCTCACCACAGTGGAATGGCTGCAAAGGATGAATTTTTATACGGTCACTCAGATTCCGGATAAAGTTCCAATCAATGTAACAGTGAACTGCTCTTGTGGCAATAAACATGTGTCCAAGGATTATGGTTTTTTCGAGACGTACCCTCTCCTTCCCGGCGAGGACTTGTCGTCCCTGGCGTCCGAGACCGGTGTCCCGGCACCGTTGCTGAAGATGTACAACCAAGGGTCCGGCTTTAGCTCTGGGAATGGCTTAGTCTTTGTGCCGGCAAGAGGTTAGCATGCTCTACAATTATTTTATATTCATTACCGTACTCCTCAGAAAAATTAAATAGTTCACACATGAGTAATATCATCTAGGACAAAAACTTAGATAGGAGAGCCGCACCACGTTATTTATAGAGTGCCTCATATAAAATTACGTTATTCATTATCTCGACACCATTTAAATTTATACTAGTCTCACCTGATGTGAGAGTTGTCCTAATTAGACAGTCCTATTAAAATTTCTCTAATAAGCAAAATATAATTTTTAGTACTCATTTGCAGGAGATTAGAATTTAGATGAGCCATTATTTATTTTAATATGCTCCTAATTGTCATTAATTAATCAAATGCATGACAACTGCAGTGACTAGCAATATATTAGACAAATATATTGGATTTGGTTTTATTCTTTGTCCTTTGTTGCTTGGTCTTTTTTACTCTCGTTCGTAGAAAACATATGAACGATTTATCTTTTATGTTATGCTGAGATAAGGAAATATGAATAGAAAATTACTTGCTGCTGGCATGCTGCTAATCAGACAGTGCTCAAACAATAATTAGAGAATAATTGAAGAGATTATCTGATAATTGCTGTGAATTAAAAGACAAAAAGCACAGTTGCATTTGTGGATGTTTTGTCCCTTTGTTGAAGATACTAGACCAGTCTACGTGAATGGAATAGGACAACTGCTAATCAATCAGATGGGCGACTTGATTTAGCTTTCTGGTGGTGGATTATTATAGTAATCCCCAAGTCCAAAGATGCTTATATACACATTACGCGCGTTTAGTATTCATTCATTAATCCGGCTTTGTAACGGACGGCCGTTCTATAGCATCAATAATGTGTACGTCTATGTCATTGTCACGTGTCGATAAATGCCTCAGCGTAACATTCGAAAGGAGCTTAAATGACAACTTTAAAGAACCAAATACTGGAAACAAAGTTCCAAAAATATTCTCTAAACTTAAAATCCATTTTTAACCTAGTAAATGCTCCTACGTCAATATGTCACAATAAATCAATAAGTTTGATTCGCGGCTCTTCTCTTTGAAACGACGCATTACAAGCCCAAATCGGAGCTCAGATTCTAAATCTGCAATGGTTGGATTTATCTGCTAGTTTTGCGCCTCTCAAGTCCATTTCGTCATCTGTTCTACATCAGCGCCTATACTGGGAGAATGCTGCTCCTTAATTATATGAATTCAGTCAAAACACAAGCAAATTAATTGCTGAATATTAAGTTTAGTTTCTCTCTTACCGGCACTCGACGGAGACAGTTTGCTGCCTTTGTCACTAAATTTCGGCTCTTTATTTTGCAGATCAAAATGGGAGTTTCCCACCGTTGAAGTTGAGGTAAACTCTATGCACATTGACATGTTCGGTAATTTCTTTTGGAGTTGTCAAGATATTTTATCTCATTCTATGTTTGTCTCTCTTTGCAGTGCAGCTGGTAGGAGCTTTTGCGATTATACTGCTTCGACGATATCTCTCTTAAACTTCAAAATTGGCTTTGTTTTGATGTCTAGTGCCTTCCATTGTGATGACATTTGAGCAGGTATCACGGGTGGAGCAATCGCTGGCGTATGTGTCGCCGGGGCTTCTGCAGCTCTTACTTTGGCACTTCTTTTGTATATTTGGCATTATAGAAAGAAGGTGGTTGAGGAGGCACCATCTCTTTCTGCAGCTTCTCTTGAAGACCGGTATATTCAACGTGCACACGGTAAATTTCCATTTCAATGTCTCTTGTTTGTAGCAGTACTGACACGAAAAAATGTATTTCAACTGGAGATTTTCATATGGTTGTCTCACTTTTTTGAGTAATTGGTAGTTTTTTGTCCTGTGGTTTTAGTTTCTGGACATACTTCAGAGAAAACTTTGGATTCGTTTGCTCTAGTTGGTGCTTCTTCTCCTGGCCTTATAGGCATAACCGTGGACAAATCAGTGGAGTTTTCATATGAAGAGCTTGCTAAGGCGACTAGCAACTTCAACATTTCTAATAAGATTGGCCAAGGCGGATTTGGATCTGTTTACTACGCAGAACTTAGAGGCGAGGTTTGCGCTCTTGTTTCTACATTCCATCCACAAAGTTTCCTATGAGCTTCATATTCATATAATTATTTAGATACGAGGAAAAAATCTTGAACTGGTAACTGAAGATGTAACTATTAAGTGCTTGTCATTGACCTGACACTAGCGCGCAAAATCAAGTGGCTGACTCTTTTTTCCTGCTATCGAGCAGAAAGCAGCGATCAAAAGGATGGATATGCAAGCAACAAAAGAGTTCCTGGCTGAACTGAAAGTTTTAACACATGTTCATCACTTGAACCTGGTATTCTGCCTTCTAAGTGACAGAATCATGATACCGAAAAATTGAATTTGTTTTATCCAAGGCCTTAATCCAACTTGGATTGAAGTGCATTGATCTATCATGCATTAATATTTTGTTTTTGCGCAGGTGCGGTTGATTGGATATTGCGTCGAGGACTCTTTATTTCTGGTCTACGAGTACATTGAGAATGGTAACTTGAGCCAACATTTGCGTGGCTCTTCAGGTGAGAAAGATAGATAATGCATCTGTCTGTAGAGCATCTAATTTCCATGCCTCTTTCTGATATCACAGCTTTTTCTCGCAGGTCTAGATCCATTGCCGTGGTCAACAAGGATGCAAATAGCCTTGGATTCAGCTCGAGGGCTCGAATACATCCATGAACATACAGTTCCAGTCTACATTCACCGTGATATCAAGTCCGCAAACATCTTAATAGACAAAAACTTTCGTGCAAAGGTTGTAAAAATGCCTTTACTGTTATGCAGGCTATGAAACTGTTCTATATGATGTATATGTAACATTAAATTTTCACACAGGTTGCTGATTTCGGGCTCACAAAACTGTCTGAATATGGAACTGCTTCATTGCAGACGCGTCTTGTAGGCACATTTGGCTATATGCCTCCAGAGTACGCAATTATTCTCCATCTTTTATTTTTCACCATTTCGTTCATCGTTACTCGCATGCCACTTATTATGTCTCCGTCTCTGTCTATGATAATCTGAACGACACGCAAGTAATTTGCATCTCGACATATATGAGAGATTCTCGCATTGAGATAATCTCACGTCTACTCAATTTTCTTTAACTTTTGCCCTATTAAGTGACATGATTGATTATCTAGGTATGCTCAATACGGCGATGTTTCTCCAAAGATAGATGTTTACGCCTTTGGTGTCGTTCTTTTTGAACTAATATCTGCTAAAGAAGCTGTTGTCAGGACAAATGAATATGTAGCTGAATCAAAGGGACTGGTTGATTTGGTAGTTTTTTCCTCCTCTGCTTTCCAATAAGTAAAATCCCATAAAAACAGTTTCCATAACTTGACTGACAAGAAAACGTACTTAATGTGATGCAGTTCGAAAATGTTCTTAATCGGTCTGATCCCAGAGAAGATCTAGGTAAACTTGTCGACCCCAGACTCGGCGATGATTGTCCTCTTGACTCAATCTGTAAGGTAAAATTCCATCCCCTAAACCCTAAGATCCTAATCTATGACTAATCCTATTTCTCATAAGCAATGCAATTCTGGCTTTTCTGTTGCAGATGGCACAACTTGCCCAGGCTTGCACACAAGAAAACCCTCAACTGAGGCCGAGCATGAGATCGATTGTGGTTGCGTTGATGACACTCACATCGTCGAACGAGGACTGGGATGTCGGTTCAATTTATGACAATGAAGCTGATCTAGTCAATCTAATGTCAGGGAGGTAGTACATAGAACATCACGCTTGATAGACATGCCTAGACAAGGTGACTTCAGAAGAACAAAAGTCCTAATTCTTCTTCTTTCAGATTGCCAAGCATCTGCAGTATCTGTAAATAAGCATTCGCACCAGATGATTTCATCTCTTGTTTTGTATAATGGGGGTGCAATATGCAGACTCCTAGCTGCAGAATAACATCGAAAAACGGCATTGTACATTACTTCGTGTAACTGTCAACATTTTGCTTCGACCCCATTGATCTTTAGCCCATCACGTTCCTTGTGTTTATGTTTCCGTTTGATAAAATTTCATGTTCGGTCATAATAATGTACTACTGGTGCTTCGTGAACTCATTCTCTTCCTTTCTTCGATCGGTTGCATACATTGTGTGATATTAAAACAAGAAGGAAAATTCTAAAAGTATGAGACCGCACGAGGTTCTATCTGAAAAGCCCTCAATGCAATTAGTAGTCGACCACCAACTTTTAGGCTGCAGGTTGATGTGGGGAACCGCACAATTCTCAAATTGTTTGACATTAATCTCAAACTGGGAGGTCCAGAAACTGCATAAGCTGACATATATTCATAGCATGGCATGCATTGTGCGAATGCTTCCTAGATGCTTTCCACTGTTTTAACGAATTATTTCTGTTCTGTATAAGTGTTACATTATAATATATTAATACGATTTACACGTACAAAGAAACAAATCATTCTACGTAACGTGGCAAAAACACTGTTTGACGCGGAAAGGAAACGGATATGCCCAAAATCAACAGTGAAAACTGGATAATATTGTAGCATACTTTCTTGGACTGGCCAAAAGAAAACCTCACTTTCTTGTCAAAAAAGTCTCACAATGCTCCATTTGTAATATTGCCTTGTATAAAATGTCAAATGGATGACTAAATTAAGCAAAGCATGTCACGTCCCGGCCCGGGCTCGCTCTACCACTGTAGCACGATATGATTCGCTTTGAGCTCCGACTACGCCCTCACGGTTTTATTTCTGAGAATTCACACGAAAACTTCCTAGTGGGTCATCCATCATGGGAGTGCTCTTGCGCGCTACTCGCTTAACTTCAGAGTTCCGATGAACTCCGAAGCCAGTGAGCTCCCAAAAGGCCTCGTGTTAGGTAGAGATGAGAATATACATATAATGATCACTCCCCTGGGCGATGTGGGATCTAACAATCCACCCCCCTTAGGGGCCTGACGTCCTCGTCGGTACACCACGACCAGGGTTTGGCCCTGATACCAAATTGTCACATCCCGGCCCAGGTTCCACCACACTCCGGGCTCGTTCCACCACCGTAGCACGATATTGTCCTATGTTGGGCCCCGACTACGCCCTCACAGTTTTGTTTCTAAGAACTCACATGAGAACTTCCCAGTGGGTCACCCATTATGGGAGTGCTCTCGAACGCTACTCGCTTAA
The DNA here is from genome assembly GCA_963580275.1 of Crataegus laevigata. Classification (NCBI taxonomy): domain Eukaryota; kingdom Viridiplantae; phylum Streptophyta; class Magnoliopsida; order Rosales; family Rosaceae; genus Crataegus; species Crataegus laevigata. Next base: position 1,143,530 of record OY756939.1, read on the forward strand.
CTTCGGAGTCGGAACTCCAAAGCTAGTAAGCTCTCAAAAGGCCTCGTGCTAACAAAGCAAATGCATGAATCGTATTCTATATATATAATATTTTGATTCGATTCTCTCAAAATTTCAGGTAAAGAGATGAGATTTGTGAATTCTTAAAATATACTACAAGACTTTTCTAGTTCCTCAAATTCCTCAACTTTTTAAAAATCTTTAAAATAGATTTTTAATTGAGTGCACCTTGAATATTATAAATTTCTTTAAAATCATAATTGAATACACTTGAATTTTTAAAGATTTTAACAAACTATCTTAAAATTTTTGATTGAATACATGTTAAATTTCAGAAACTCGCTTGAAATCATAATTAAATATCCCTAGAATTATTAAAAGAAATAAAACCTATCAAAATATGAATTGAATACCCCTGCCATAAAAGATGATTTTCAAACTATCGAGTTCAAATATCTTGAGCATTATTGTTGATTACTTGTATTCCACTAAGAAACTTAAAATATTTCCAACCCTACATGGATCATAAGAAAATACTTTATGACATTCTCTCCCCCCAAATAAGTAAGAAAGTCACAAGCTCCAATATCCAAAAGATATTACTTTATGACATTTTAGACTAAGATCCAGAACCAAATGATTTCATCTGCAGTATCTGTAAATAAGCATTCGCACCAGATGATTTCATCTCTTGTTTTGTATAATGGGGGTGCAATATGCAGACTCCTAGCTGCAGAATAACATCGAAAAACGGCATTGTACATTACTTCGTGTAACTGTCAACATTTTGCTTCGACCCCATTGATCTTTAGCCCATCACGTTCCTTGTGTTTATGTTTCCGTTTGATAAAATTTTATGTTCGGCCATAATAACGTACTACTGGTGCTTCGCGAACTCATTCTCTTCCTTTCTTCGATCGGTTGCATACATTGTGTGATATTAAAACAAGAAGGAAAATTCTAAAAGTATGAGACCGTATGAGGTTCTATCTGAAAAGGCCTCAATGCAATTAGTAGTCGACCACCAACATTTCGGCTGCAGGTTGATGTGGGGAACCGCGCAATTCTCAAATTGTTTGGCATTAATCTCAAACTGGGAGGTCCAGAAACTGCATAAGCTGCCATATATTCATGGAAAGTTTAATAAAACACTTTCGGCATTGTTTATTTTTAATGAAAAATCAATTTTTTACATTTAACTATCACTATTTATTATACCTTTAAAAGTGACTTTTCGTTAAAATTAAAGTTTTTTTAGATTAATTTTCCTTATATTCATAGCATGGCATGCCTTGTTCTTGTGCTTCCTACATACTTTCCACTGTTATCACCGAATTATTTCTATTCTGTATACGTGTTACATTGTAATATATTAATACGATTTACACGCACAAAGAAACAACTCATTCTACGTAACGTGGCAAAAACACTGTTTGACGCGGAAAGGAAACGGATATGCACAAAATCAACAGTGAAAGCCGGATAATATTGTAAGCATCCTTTCTTGGACTGGCCAAAAGAAAACCTCACTTTCTTGTCAAAAAAGTCTCACAATGCTTTACAATGCTCCATTTGTAATATTGCCTTGTATCAAATGTCAAATGGATGACTAAATTAAGCAAAGCAAATGCAGGAATCGTATTCTATATATATAATATGTATAATATGGAACCCAGTTCTGTTGCCGAGATTCGGTCCAAAATTAGGAACTTTGGAATCAAATCAGTTTGATTAATATGGTGTTCAATTACATGTTTATATTTGGATGTCCGCCTTGAAAATTACATGGTCATCAATCTAATTAGCTCAATTTTTGTATCGTGAAAACTACATGATCATCTTTTAAAATAAAAAAAACTAACAAAAAGTCCAAAAAAACTTCTTTTTTAATGAAAAGTTTTTTTTAAAGATATAGTAAATAGTACTACGAAACGATAAAAATGTGATTTTTCGTTAAAAGTGAACAGTATTGTGATTGTTTTATTAAAACTTTCTTTAAAATAAGGTTGTGTTGCCCAACATATGACCACATGTTTGTAAATTGCTCATTTTTGACGTAAACTAACAAAATTAACTAAAAATACCACATGCTTCTTACAACTATAAGTTTTATATGAAATAATAAAATTTAACTAGAAAAAAATGTTCCTCGTCTATTCAATTGAGATTTTGAAAGATTTTAATGGATTTATAAATTCATGAATTTTGATGGAATTTTATGGATTTGTAGAGATTCCATATAAAATTTTGATTCAATTCTCTCAAAATTTCAGGTAAAGAGGTGAGATTTGTGAATTCTTAAAATATACTGCGAGACCTCTCTAGTTCCTCAAATTCCTCAACTTTTTAAAATCTTAAAAATAGATTTCTAATTGAGTGCACTTTGAATATTATAAATTTCTTTAAAATCATAATTGAATACACTCAGATTTTTAAAGATTTTAACGAACTATCTTAAAAACTTTGATTGAATACATGTTGAATTTCAGAGACTCACTTAAAATCCTAATCAAATATCCCTAAAATTATTAAAAGAAATAAAACCTCTCAAAATCTGAATTGAACACCCCCGCCGTAAAAGATGATATTCAAACTATCGAGTCCAAATCTCTTGAGGATTATTGTTGATTACTTGTATTCCACTAAGAAACTTTAAATATTTCCAACCCTACATGGATCATAAGAAAATACACATTCTCTCCCCCAAAATAAGTAAGAAAGTCACAAGCTCCATTATCCTAAAGATATTACTTTATGACATTTTAGACTAAGATCCAAAACCAAAACGTCATAGTTGTTGATATTTTAATATACCAACAAATAAAATCGTGCGTTACCGCAAATATCATATCCTTTTGGGTCTCTGGTGTGATTGTGATATTTTTTTGTTTTTTCTGATTGTGACATATTTGGGGCCCTTGTAAAAAATAATTCCACTTTCCCATGTCCTCTAAATCTGTCATGCACCGAGGATCACAACTATGTGAGAGTGTCGTTCCCGTTGCAGCTTGTCTTAATCTAATCGGCGAGTAGCAAACGCTCAATTCACACGCTGGCGACACATCATTCTCCCTCCTGAAGTTTACCCTTCCCAAAGGCAAATCATCGCCAACCACTTCTCCTTTTTTGTGTCTCCCATTCATCATCAATATGAGAAATTTTTAGTAGCAATGGGAACACTAATAGTACATTATGCGTTTTATGTAAATAGTAAAATTTTTAAAATTTTAAATTATTAATCTTTTAACACATATATCCCACTATTTATATAGAGACACGTGATGTACCATATCGTGTGACGTTCATACTGAAAAATCTCTCCACCAACCTCTTCTCTTCTTGTTTCTCTTTGCTCATAAATATATCGAGCAAAGTTAAAAGAGATTTTCTAAAAAATAGAAGTAATGTTATTCATACCATATTTTTGTACTATATTTTCATATCATCTTAAGTGGCATTTGATGTGTACAACCACATCATTTGAATTAATTATATTTTTAAATTTAGTTTATTATTTAATAAACTAATAATTAAGAAAAATTAGTTAATTAAACGATGATTGTGTTATACGAGGAGTCATTCTCCTTCCTTTCCTTGGGTTTTGCATATTTTTCAAATGATGTGAACATCCACATCAGATGTCACCTAAGGTGATATAGAAACGTGGTATAAAAACATAGTATGAATAACATTACTAAAAAAATGAGACTCTCTATTGATTATTCATCACCTTATATTTTTAACACAATTTACATGTTAACATATAAAACATTACACTAAAAATAAAAATGAGGTGGCTGAGAGTCCGTAGAGCATCCCACTTTGAGAAAAATTATTTAGCATTTCTTAAAATATATAATATTACTTTCACCAAAAATAAAAATATGTTGTACAGAGTTTATGACACACCCCGACCCGGGGTCGGAGCGTGCTGGCCGTCACGTGCGAGTGACGTAGCCAAAACGTCAGCGGAAGGTAATTATGTATGAAATGCAGCATTGAATGTCAAGTGAATAATATACATATGATAAAAGTGATATCGAAAGAAATTGTGATAGTGAAAGGTCACAGAGCCAATCCTAGGTGCAGTCGATTAAAACAAACGACAGAAATTCTAAAGAAATCCTACATCAGTGGTGGTCTGTCAGAACTGCCTCGGTGCCTCGATAGCCGTCCACGTCGCCGCTACCTAGAACCTGGAGGGGCGCAAAACAGAAAATGTGAGTGGGCAAAAACAATTGTTTTCAAAAACCATTTTAGAAATCCATATATAACCCCTCTCCGTAAATCAATATAATTTTCCCAGAAAATAATACTTATATAATTTATATACGAAAACTCGTCTCATAATCAAATCCATTATCAAGACACAATGATAGGCCATGTCGATATACCAACTTAGAAAATCATCATCATCAGTCAGGTAAGTATGATAATAGTGATTGAGATGATGATAGATAGTGAATTAGCTCATCACCTGCACCTCGGGTGTTAGTGCTCCGCCAGAGTAGAGCCTAGCCTTCACGTGATCGTTCACCTCACGCAATTGTCACATCCCGGCCCGGGCGAGACCACTTCCCGGGCCCGCTCCACCACCGTAGCACGATATTGTCCGCTTTGGGTCCCAACCACGCCCTCACGGTTTTGTTTCTGGGAACTCACGAACAACTTCTCAGGAGGTCACCCATCATGGGAGTGCTCTAGCCCCCTTCTCGCTTAACTTCGGAGTTCCGATGGAACCCGAAGCCAGTGAGCTCCCAAAAGGCCTCGTGCTAGGTAGGGATGAGAATATACATTTAAGGATCACTCCCCTGGGCGATGTGGGATGTCACAGTTTACATGAATTCTCTTGCACTATCTATGTTTAGTTATATTTCTCTTTCTAATATTAAAAAGAAACTTAGTTGAGGTCAAATATTGAATCTTATTCTCTATAAGTTCGAATTTACACATCATCGAATTAAACAAGAGCAACAAATCTAAAAGTACAAAACCGTAACGTACAAAATTCATTCATTCAACAAAGTCTGAATCACAAAAATCAAACATGACCTTCAGCAATGCTTGTAAAATCCTGAACAACCAAAACCTTAAATTAATTAACATGTAACTCTAGCTAAATTGGTAATACCTAAATCATTTTAAATACTTTTATTTTAAATTAAATATGAAAAATACCTGATAAAAACTAACCAAACAATATACAATGAATGGACATGATTTGAGAATTTTAAAGATTCTCATAAAGAAGATTCGGAGATAATTCTCTCGAGAAAAAAATATATTTCTATTGTTTTTTGTCTTATTATCTCTATAAAAAAATCAATATAAAATATTAACGTAACTTAACAACATAAAAAATAAAAGTAATAAAAAGTGAGAAGTCAGACAATCCAAGACTTTCGGTCTTCGGTGTGATGTGAGTCGTGACAGATTTTGTTGTTTCTGATTGTGACATTTTAGGGCCCTTGTTAAAAATAATTCCACTTGTCCATGTCCTCTAAATCCGTCGCACACCGAGAAGAGAACCACAACTATGTGAGAGTATCGTTCCCGCCGCAGCTTGTCTTAATCCAATCGGCGAGTAGCAAACGCTCAATTCACACGCTCGCGACACATCATTCTCTCTCCTAAAGTTTACCTTTCCCAAAAGCAAATCATCGCCAACCACTTCTCTTTTTTTGTGTCTCCCATTCATCATCAACCTCATAAATTTTTAGTTCTGATAAGAACACAGATAGTATATCATACGCTTTTACGTAAATAGTTAAATTTTTTAATTTTTAAGTTATTAATCTCGTGTGACGATTACACTGAAAAATCTGTCTTCCAACCTTTTCCCTTCTTGTTTCTCTTTGCTCAATTAATATATTGAGCAACGTTAAAAGAAATTTTCTAAAAAATGAGACTCTTTATTGATTATTCATCACCTTATATTTTTAACACAATTTACTTGTTAACCTATAAAATATTACGCTAAAAATATGAGGTGACTGAGAGTCTGTAGAGCGTCCCACTTTGAAAAAATTTCTTTAGCATTTCTTAAAATATATAATATTATTTTCACCAAAAATAAAAATATGTTGTACAGAGTTTACATGAATTCTCTTGCACTATCTATGTTTAGTTATATTTCTCTTTCTAATATTAAAAAGAAACTTAGTTGAGGTCCAATATCGAATCTTATTCTCTATAAGTTCGAATTTACACACCATCGTATTAAACAAGAGCAACAAATCTAAAACTACAAAACTGTAACGTACAAAATTCACTCACACAGCAAAGTCTGAATCACACCAATCAAACATGACCTTAGGTAATGCTTGTTAAATCCTGAACAACCAAAACCTTAAATTAATTAAAATGTAACTCTACCTAAATTATTTTAAATTAAATATAAATAATACTTGACAAAAACTGATCGAACAATATACTATAAACATATATAATTTTAAAATTATCAAGATCATGAAGATTCAAAGAGAATTCTCTCGAGAAAATCGCATGCCTTTGCGAAAGCGACAGATACCTGTAAGTGCCATGGGCAACCCTACCTTACCCTAATCTTTCTTACCCGGACAGATCATTAGTTTCCAACCTACTCGATTATGGTGGGAGCTCAACAGCCCCAACCACTTCCCAATCCAATTGGCCCGTGCTATCCACCCTCACCAAACCGCGCGTGAAACCGCCACGCCTTCGTACAGCCCAGACACTCACATTGTAGTAGCCGTTGGACATCCCCACTGTCCGCACACGCCTTGCCGACATCGAAGGATAAGTACACGACGTTGTTTATCAAGACTACTGTTGACTAAATCCAGAAAACCATACGGTATAAAGTAAAACTGACGCCAACCAAAACCCACGAAACCCACAAAACCCACCACCCTCCTCTCTCTCTCTCTCTCCTCCCTCCTCCCACCTCCCACCTCCCTCTCTCTCTCTCTCTCTCTCTCTCTCTCTCTGTGGAATTCACATTTCCACGAAAACGACATCCCACTGTTTTATTGCAATTTCTACTGTGTCCGGAATGCGATTGCTGGAGTTTGATTCCCCACTTATCTGTTAATTCTCTCAGTGGCTGTGATTCAAAGTTGCAGACTTTGCACAGTGGAAGCACCTTCACATTAGCGTGAGTTCTGGATTTCCTTGGAAGGAGAGAGAAAAAGAAAGAAAGAAAGAAAGAATGATGCTTTCTTTAATTGGAATTTGAAGCAATTCGATCACTTTCCCATTCAACTTCCCCGATCCAAGAAAACCCTGGTTTGTTTTCTTTCCTTCTTTCATTATTTATTCAATTTTACAGTGTTTTATCAGCCAAATTGTGAAGTTGAGTCTCGGAATTAGCCGTAAATTTTTATTTATTTTTTTATAATTTGGATTTTTATGCCTTAGTGTGTCTGTTAGTAATTGTATAGAATTTTCTGCAGCTATGTGAGAAAAGGCTTTGTATAGAATTTTCTGCAGCTACGTGAGAAAAGACTTAGAATACTTGGATCTAACGAAAGACGTAACAGAGAACCATAATGGCGTTATATGATTCGTATAGCCGACCCCACTTAGCGGAAAAAGGCTTTGTTGTTGTTGTTGTTGTTGCATGTGAGATTGAACTGATTTTTAATTTTATCTGTGTTTGATTCTAAGGCGATGGTTTTCTTGGGAATTGTAATTTTCTAAGAACAAGTATGGTGTAAATCCACCGTTTACATCGAATAAATATTTAATTAAATTGTTCCTAACTTGTTTGTAGTTGTTTAAAGACTTAAGAATTGATCACTTTTTATGAAAAATATGGGAAATGTTTTCCAATCGATGGACTAGTGTTTGATTCAGAGACTGTATAACATGAACGAAAGACGGAAGTTTGTTCATATAATATTGTAGCCTTTTATTGGTAAAAATGTTTTTGGTAGCATATGCATAGTTTTCAGGGTAGAATAAATTGTTACCATTTTGGCTGGATTGGATTGCTTTGCAATTTCACAGTCCAGTGGTTACAAGGTTGTGAGAAATTGTGTTCATGTTTTCTGTTTCTCTGTGACTTTGTGCTTCTATACTGGCCGTGGCCCTTGTGTGGATAGTGTTTCGTTAATGTTAATGGTCATACTCGTTTTACAGGTTATTGCGTTGTTGTTTGTGGATAAATGGCTACGCTGGGAGATTTAGGGGTTGGAGCGGGCATCAATATTCTCAGCGCGCTCCTTTTCTTCATAGTGTTTGCCTTTCTTAGGCTTCAACCCTTCAACGACAGGGTCTACTTTCCAAAATGGTATTTGAAGGGATTAAGGGAGAGTCCCACTCATTCTGGCGCGTTTGTGCGCAAGTTTGTCAATCTGGACTTCAGGTCATACTTGAGGTTTTTGAATTGGATGCCCGCTGCGCTGAGGATGCCAGAACCAGAGCTTATTGATCATGCAGGATTGGATTCTGCAGTTTACTTGCGGATATACTTGATAGGGTATGCTTGTTTTTCTTATTCATTTTTATTCTTTCATCGTGTACTTACTTCATAGGCTTTGCAGTGATCGTATACTAATTTTACGTTTCACTTGTCTTTCTTATATGATTCCTCACTTTCGCATCGCATAAACTTGTTCTGCTTTAACTAAGCACTCATGCCCAAATTTCCCCTTGTAAATATAATTTTTTAGCTGATGTTTATTGCTCTATTCCTTTTTTTTCTTGTAGGCTTAAAATCTTTGTTCCTATAGCATTCCTTGCATTGGCCGTTTTGGCACCAGTCAACTATACAAATAGCACTTTGGATCTGGCAAAGTTAGATAATGTTACTTCAAGTGACATTGATAAGCTCTCGATATCAAACGTCCCAGATAAATCGCAAAGGTTGGAAACCCTCCTTATCCATCTTAAATTGTCATTTTTTGATGTGTATGATAATTATTCCTGCCCTTAGAACTGTGCCATTTCTGTAAAACACATGGTCCTTTTGGATATTTGGGCAACATAATAAATTCTAGCGTGTTAGCATTAAATTGTTTTTTTTTTCCGTAGTATACTCATCCTTTTTTTTTAATATTAAAACATAAGAGAAATAAAAATGTGACTGTATTTCACAGATTCTGGAGTCATATATTGATGGCTTATGCCTTTACCATTTGGACATGCTATGTGCTGCTGCTGGAGTATGAGAAAGTTGCCAATATGAGGCTGCATTTTCTTGCAACAGAAAAACGCCGACCAGATCAGTTTACGGTGAGATTGATTGTGTGCTCGGTATACTTCAGATTATTGTACTTGCAATGACTTTAAACATTTTCGGAGTTAGTAATGTGGTACCTTCATATTTCAAACTTTGGAGGTTATGTGGCGGCTTTGATTTCCTTTCTTGGAATAATTGATTGATATAGTGAATTTGGAGTATTTGTAGTGATACAAAAAGAGAGGATAAAACAACTCTGTAAGCCCGTGCTCGTGTACCAAACTAATTTCTCTGGTTTTTCGCAGGTCCTTGTCCGGAATGTTCCACCAGATGCAGACGAATCTACAAGTGAGCTTGTGGAGCACTTTTTTCTGGTCAATCATCCAGATCACTATCTTACACATCAGGTTTGTTTATTAAATAAGTGAACATGCTCATGCAATATAATTTTAGCTTAGTGTTAATAATAGACTTTGAAGAGATATTTATTTGAAGAGGGAAATATGGTTACATGCAGGTGGTGTATAATGCCAACTCACTTGCGAAATTGGTAAAGAAGAAGAAGAAGATGTCGAACTGGCTTGTCTACTTTCGAAATAAACTTTCTAGAAGTGAAACTGCAACAAGGCCCTTAATGAAGGTACTTAAAATGCGCTCGTGCTGAAGAACGAAAATGTTTCCAGTGTTTAGAGTTACTTATTAATTTCTGATTTAACCTTTATATGTTACTATCAGACTGGTTTTCTTGGGCTTTGCGGAAAAAAGGTTGACGCAATTGAGTATTATGAAACTGAGATTGACAAAGTGACAAATCAAGTAAGTACAATTCCTTGAGTTCCTAGCCGAATCTCTACTTCCCCAGGATCTTGGTTCATTTGAATGCATTTTTTTTTCTCAGATAGTTGAAGAAAAAGAGAGGGTCACTCATGATCCGGACTCTATCATGCCAGCCGCCTTTGTTTCCTTTAAAACTCGATGGGGTGCCGCTGTTTGTGCACAAACTCAGCAATCCAGAAACCCAACTATTTGGTTGACGGAGTGGGCTCCTGAGCCACGTGATGTGTATTGGCCAAACCTGGCAGTTCCATATGTAAAACTCACAGTTAAGAGGCTTATTATGGGCGTTGCGTTCTTTTTTCTCACCTTCTTTTTCATGATTCCCATTGCAATTGTGCAATCTTTTGCAAGTCTCGAGGGACTCGAGAAAGCAGCTCCATTCCTAAAGCCCATTGTAGAAGTGTGAGTTGTTTCATCCTCAAACTTTTTAGCCCAGTACCTAGTTTTTGTTGTTCCTGATTTACTAATATCATCCTGCTTTATATGCAGGAAATTCATTAAGTCAGTCATTGCAGGTTTTCTACCCGGAATTGCACTGAAGTTATTTCTAATTTTTCTACCAACCATATTGATGATCATGGCAAAATTTGAGGGCTATACATCTCTGTCTTCTCTTGAACGGAGAGCAGCATCTAGATACTATCTCTTCTCTCTGGTGAATGTATTCCTTGGGAGCATTATTGCTGGAACTGCGTTTGAACAGCTAGATTCTTTCATTCACCAATCAGCATCTGAGTACGTAATTCTTTCTTCTTTTTTTTTTTTAATATGTTGTTCACCGTCTCTTATTTTGGCTATGTGATAAAGAAAGCTGTTTTAATATATTGCCTCAGATCATGAAAATTAAGTTTTTATTTTATTTTCGCAGAATTCCAATAACAATTGGTGTTGCTATCCCAATGAAAGCAACTTTCTTTATCACGTATATAATGGTTGATGGATGGGCCGGTATAGCTGCAGAGATTTTGATGTTGAAACCGCTGATAATATACCACTTGAAGAATTTCTTCCTGGTGAAGACTGACAAGGATAGGGAGGAGGCCATGGATCCAGGGAGTATTGGTTTCAACACTGGAGAGCCTCAAATTCAGTTATATCTCTTGCTCGGCCTTGTGTATGCTACGGTGACACCAACCTTACTTCCGTTCATAATCATTTTCTTTGGCCTGGCTTATGTTGTTTTCCGTCATCAGGTAAAAAGTCGGCATCAAATTATACTTCCGTTCTACTAATTATATCTTTTGTTGCAGGATATATTTTAACCTCTGTATTTTTTTATGCTTCAAATGCAGATCATAAATGTCTATAACCAGGAGTACGAGAGCGCTGCAGCATTCTGGCCTGATGTCCATGGTCGTATTATCACGGCCTTGATCATCTCACAACTCCTCTTGTTTGGGCTGTTGAGCACAAAAAAAGCTGCTCAGTCTACGCCGTTTCTCATTGCACTTCCAGTACTGACCTTATCGTTCCATAGGTATTGCAAAGGTCGTTTCGAACCTGCATTCACGACATACCCATTACAGGTATGTAGGGATTCCACTTGTTGCCTCTTTCTATTCTGCTACTCAAAATTATCATCATCGTTTAATTCTTTGTTTTTCGGGGTTTAGGAAGCAATGATGAAAGATACGCTGGAACGTGCAAGAGAACCGAACTTGAATTTAAAAGGCTATCTTCAGAGTGCATATATTCATCCCGTTTTTCAGGAGTGTGGCGAGGAGGAAGACCATGAATCGTTTGAAAATGGTGAATCTGAGAGCGTGATTGTGCCTACAAAACGGCAATCCCGGAGGAACACCCCAGCGCCTAGCAGAATGACGGGTGGATCCTCGCCGTCTTTGGCTGATGTTGAACTACTTGCACGGCCTTGAATTCCTAGTTGGAAGTGTAGATTTTAGCTGTAAATTTGGCCGGTAGAGTGTCTGTACAAGTGGAAGATAATGGCGTTGTAAATCAAATGAGCTGACAACGATGCACGAGGAGGGCGGACAGAGAGAGTACTGAGTTTTTGTTGCTCGTTGTGCAAAGGAAGAAGACGAACCAGAAGACGGAAGGACAATGTAATTGTTTAGTTTGTGACATATTGATTTTTGAAATGGTTTGTATATTGACATATCTTAGTTGGAATATCATATGGTGGAAGTAAGCATTTTCTTTAGATAACTTGTGATTCACCCCGGCAAATAAAGCCCACAACTAAAACACGAATAAAACGGGAATATTTTTTCTCAACACTCGTTCAAAACTTCCACTCGTTCTTCAGGAAAGAAAAGGAATAGATGACCAAAAATTTTGCTTATAGATCTCAGTTCCCATTCATCATCTCTTTTGTTTTACCTTAAAATTACGGTTGATCCGTCGGATTGAAACCCCCATTAGATTCAGCAACTAAGGACGAGATTACCATAAGCTTTTATATGGTGATGTTCATCTCCTATTTATCACTGTTGGATGAGTTAAAATAAATAGTGAGCATTACCACTACTCGAGAGTAGTGAGTAAAAATGCACCCGTATATTCAGATTTTTAATTGATAAAACTAAGTTATTGTATTTTTTTTACGAAAGATTTAACGATTAAAAATGTCAAAATATAAAATACACTTCAAATATAAATGCAGTATAAAATGTGCATGTAAAAAAACAATAAGTAGGGCAATTTCAAGGTACTTAAAAATTTAACCATAAAAAGCGTATATGGTCACAGTTAAGCTAACTAGACCAATGTTTTTTTTCTTCTGACTACGCTTTCGTTATCGATTCTCCTCTTTTAATTTTTTTTATATTAAATTGGAATGTCATTTTGATATATATATTAATTCATACAAGTGCGAAATCTCGTGATTTCTACATGCTATACCATTTATAAAGTGGCCACGGATCTGTTGTCCCCTACTAAGTTTTTGAGATGGAATTTGCAAGTTTTGATTTACAAATCTAAGGTGTGAGGATTCAAACACAAATTCAGACAGATTACACATTCGCTCTAATTAATATGAATACGATCATACTTACGATCGAGAGAAATGCTAAGGAGATTCTCTTAAAAGTAGAACTCTCTACCACATCATATTTTATACAAATTTTTTTATAATATTTAACACTAAAATTAACGTTAAATTGTGATGTAACAGAGAATTTCATTTTCAAAAGAATCTCTTTAATATTTTTATAACTGATAATTTTCACGACACAAGTACAAAATTGGGCCAAATGATATGTACTAAATAAGGCCCAAACCACGCACAGAAAGGATGCCTGAATTAGGTAGTGTAGGTCAAACAACTTTCCAAAGCCGAAGGGGACAAATCCTGTTTCCTAGTCCTCCTCACACAAAGCGCTCCGTATATATACCCCTTCCTCAAAATTATCCACCTTCCCTTCCCTTCTCTCTCTCTCTCGCGTTTCTCAGTTTTCGTTTCTCTGATCTCCTCCCTCGCATTCTCCATTCCATTCGCCCCCGAAATTCCCAGAAATCGTTTTCGGACCCAGAATTCAGAAAATTCGATAACTTCAAGAAATCGATCAACATGCAAGTGCAACAACGCCTCTGAAAAACCAAATTCCCAGCTGATCGTTTGGCTTTCTGGATTTTTCACTAATTTTTAGGTCAGTCCCATTTGAATTCATTCGTTTTTACCTGCCCTTTTATTCGAATTCTCATTCTTTGCTGAATTTTTGGTTCTTTGTTTTGTGAATTTTGGCGCTTAAAGTGGGGAAAAAATGGAAAATTTGGCGTGTTTGGGTGGGACTGCATTGTATGATTTTATGGGGATGGGATTGGATTCAGGGTTTTTGGGTTTGGATTTATTGAGGAATTTTATGCATGAAGCCGGATTGTGGGTCGGTTGACTTAAGTCAACTGAGGTTTTTGTTCTGCATTGACTCGGAACAGTTTTGGAATTTGTCAAAACGGATTGGAAATTAATTCAAATATATTGTTGTATGCTTGGTATTAAATTTCAATCTGTTTGTTTTCGTGGAAAATAAATTTTCCAGTAATGATCACAGTCAACTGTGGCGTTTGTTCTGCACTGACTCGTAACAGATTGTAGAAATCTCAGAACGGATTGGAATTTGATTCAAATACAATGTTGTATGGATGGCTGGTTGGTATTCAATTCAATCTGATTGTTTCGTCGAAGATAAAATCCCGCGAATGATGGCTGTTGTTTGATGTGTGCAATTGGCATTGTTTGTCCATATAAAAATTCAATCTTTATGATGCACATTTTGGTTTTTTCATTCTAAGAGAGCACGAAGGTTTATTTGAGCCTGTAACATTGTTGTTTGTGAGTGCTACTACGTTACTAGTTAACCTAAGATTCTGTCCTGTCCTATTGGAAGTGGGAATGGAAGTTTTGATAGTAGAACAAGGGCGGCTGGAGAGGTACAACAATAAAGGTACTGGGGTACATAAGAGAAGACGTTCCAATTTCCTTCATCATGAAAAGGGAGGCGGCAAATCAGAAGAGGATGAAAAGCACAAGGACTTGTCGTCACTGACAGGAACAGAGTCTAAGAAGAGACGGCTTACTCCAGAGAATGGAAAAAGGATTTCGAAAAAGCGACGCTCCTCCTCAAAAGTGGTAGAAAGTTCTGAAGATGAGTTTGATGGGGAAATTCTGTTTCTTATTAAGGCACAAGCCCGCAAAAGGGGAAGAGTTGATTGTGAAGTGATAGGAAGAAGTTCCTTCAAGGATGAAGCAGTAAAATATAATTCAAATAATGCAGCTTGCAATACCTCCTCTCCTTCACCACCGACTTCGCCTGGATCATCGCCAAGATATATGAAGGTATTGTTCATTTCCGCTACAGATGTATTTTATTTTTTATCTAAGAAAATAAGGTTAGTCTGACTGAAAGATTTGTGTTTCTTCTTAAAGCAGGATAATGAAGAAGTTTATTTGAAGTGTCATCAGTGTATGAAAGAGGAGAAGAAAACCATTTTGTCCTGCTCCAAGTGTAAAATGAACTCCTATTGCATCCGCTGTATCAAGCAATGGTATATAATTTATAGATGCGGTTACTTTTTAAATTTGGAATTTTTAGTTTACGTTTATCATGATTTGTATATGTTGTTCATATAGGTATCCTCACATGAAAGTAAAGGAAGTCAGGGAACTTTGCCCATTTTGCCGCCAGAATTGCAACTGTAATGCATGCCTGCACTCAGCTGGTGTGATTAAGGTTTGTTTCCCTATTATTACAGAGTTGTTTTCTACACATTGCTCCCTCTATAGAAATTTATGCTAATAACGGGGTTTCTTCTTTACTTACTTGGAACTGCAGATACCAGAGAGGGATGGCGATAAACGCAAAAAGGCTCAGGATCTGGAGCATTTAGTTTCCAACTTGCTTCCGTTTCTAAAGAAAATTTCTCAAGAACAAACTGAGGAGATAGAGATTGAAGCTTATCTTCGAGGTACAATATTTTTGGCATTGGCTTCAGTTTGTTTTGAACTTTAAGACACTTCTAACAAAAACTGAACTTCAGGACTTTCACCTTCCAAAGTTGAAGTACCACAGACTCTCTGTTTTAATGATGAGCGTGTCTATTGGTAACGATCTCTACTATACTAGAAGGGAATATTATATGATTTATTTTGTCACTGTCTAAATATTACTTTGTATGCTTGGAACAGCAACCACTGTGCAACTTCAATCATTGATCTACACCGAAGCTGCTCAAAATGTTCGTATGAACTTTGTCTAAGTTGTTGCCGAGAAATTCGCCAAGGAAGCCTTTTAGACCGTGGAGAAGTGAAATTTCAGTATAGGAGTAGGGGTTATGATTATATCCATGGTGGAAAACCAGCACCTGATTGTTGTCCCTTAGAAAATTCAGAGGACCATATTGAGCCTTTGATTGAATGGAAGGCAAATGGTGATGCTACTGTTAGTTGTGCTCCGAAAGAAATAGGTGGCTGTGGTGAGTGCGTATTGGATCTCAAGTGCATCCTTCCGAGCTGCTGGATCTCAAATTTAGAAGTAAAAGCAAAATATTTATTAGAGATTTTCCAAAAAGAGCGATCTACTTTCAAGCACGATTGTGAAACAAGAAGGGATATGTTACGAAAAGCAGCTTCTAGAGAAGGTTCTTGTGACAACTTCTTGTTTTGCCCTGATTCAAAGGACACTCTGAAAGAAGAAGAGCTTTTGCACTTCAAAGAACACTGGATGAATGGTGAACCAGTTATTGTTAAAAATGTGCTCGAACAGGCAAATGGTTTGAGCTGGGAGCCAATGGTGATGTGGCGTGCTTTAAGTGAAAATATAGATGCAGCTAGTACACAATATTCAGAAGTAAAGACCATTGATTGCCTGGCTGGTTGTGAGGTGTGGTTCTTTTGCCACCAGTTAGTACTCTAGGCACTCTTTTAAATTCCGGCAAATCATAATTTTTTTGGGTGCTAGATCTATAAATTTCGTTTCAAATCCACTTGTTTGGTTCACACACTTTTGTCTGAAGTTTTTCATTCTTCTTTTCACTTTGTTTTTTCTACCCATATTGCACATTTATTGCTGATTTGTGAACTTCTGCAGGTGGAAATCAACACTCGTGATTTTTTTAAAGGATACACTGAAGGGAGAATGTACAAAAACTTGTGGCCAGAGATGCTTAAGCTCAAGGATTGGCCGCCCTCTGATAAGTTTGAGGATCTTTTACCGCGTCATTGTGATGAATTTATCAGTGCCTTACCCTTTCGAGAGTACACAGATCCTAGAGCTGGTATCCTTAACCTTGCTGTTAAGTTGCCACCAGGTGTCTTGAAACCAGACATGGGTCCAAAAACATATATTGCTTATGGTTTTCTGGAAGAGCTTGGAAGAGGAGACTCCGTAACTAAGCTCCATTGTGATATGTCTGATGCGGTATGACTTCAAAACTTGGAACCTGCTCAATTTTTCACATAGTTGATTGAACAAATATTATGCATCCCAAATTTTTATAGCAGTTGACATGACAAACTAGTTGTATATTTTTCACATGTTCTTTCAACTTCTGTAGGTGAATATTTTGACACATACCGCTGAAGTGAATTTATGTAATGAGCAGCAGTCTGCAATTTCTGAGTTGAAAAGGTTGCATAGGGTGCAAGATGAAAGAGAACTTATGGATTGGGAGAATTCTCACAAGGATCATGCTGGACAGTCTGGCGGAAAGACCGAGGACAGAGAAATCACAGAAAGCAATCGCCCATCTGAAACTAATGGAGAATTGAAAGTTCGAAAAGGTGAACTAGATGAGCCGTCTTGTTCTTCCTCTAACGAAGAAACCGAGGAAACGGGTGGTGCTTTGTGGGACATCTTCCGCAGGGAGGACGTTCCTAAGTTAGAGGCTTATCTGATGAAGCATTATAAAGAATTTAGGCACACCTATTGTTCACTAGTTGAAAAGGTACTTATCCTTTCTTCAGTTTTTCGTTAGCCGAAATGTGCTCCAAGGGTGCTGATGTGTTTTTTGGGTCAGGTCATTCATCCAATTCATGACCAATCTTTTTATTTAACGTTGGAGCACAAACAGAGGCTGAAGGAGGAATTTGGTATGTAAGAAGTCAAGGATCTGTTGATGGACCTTATACCTTTGGATTGTTAACTGACATGCTTGTTTCCCATTTAGGTGTCGAACCATGGACTTTTGTACAAAGACTCGGAGAGGCAGTATTTATTCCAGCCGGATGCCCACACCAAGTCAGGAATCTCAAGGTCCCATTTCATTTCTTTTCTTCACGATTCCTCTTTCCAAATAGTTTCACTTGTATAACTCTGAATTAATATGTTTTCCAATCTGCAGTCCTGTACGAAAGTAGCAGCAGACTTCGTATCTCCTGAAAATGTCCATGAGTGCCTCCGTTTAACCGAGGAGTTCAGACAACTTCCGAAGAACCACAGAGCCAGGGAAGACAAACTTGAGGTAAACCACTTAGTTTACCCCTAAGCGATGCTTTATTTCTTCTCCTGACTTGTCCTTCTGGTGTAACAGATAAAGAAGATGATACTTTACGCCGTCGATCAAGCTGTTAAAGATTTGGAATCCTTAGTATCGATTCAAGAGTTGGAAGCCTTGATATCAACTCGAGCTTTGAAGGCTTTGGAATGAACTCAAGTTTGAGCATTTTGGAGCTACCCCACCCAACAAGTCAATTGTGCAGTAGAATTTTGTTATAATAATACTGATATTGGCTTCTGTTAATTATCTGCTGAGCGCCATTTTTGTAAGTAGAAACAATTTTTTGGATCGGAGTTCTCTTTGCACTCCAAATAAATTGAAGCCAATGATGTTTTTGTTACAAGCGATATTACTGCTCTTCGTATTTAAAGCCCTTAATGAACCTGTGTCTTTGCTTCGATATAAAATTGCGAGAAAGACTCGGATCATGAGGTCGGACCTTCGCACGTGCCTGGTGCAAAAAAAATTTAAACTTGCCTACAACGTCATGCTGGCGTCAGCATGACGTCAAGCAGGCCATCTCATTGCTCAGTCCATTTTGAGTTGAACTGGAGACCAGCTTGGGCTGGGTGCCGTCCCATCCACTGGGCTGGAGGAGATTGGTTGGGTGCCGGGCCGAAAATGGTGCTGGGTGTCGGCCTAAAAAGTCCCCGGTGGACTTGCTCTCACAAGGAAATTAAGACACTTGAGCATCAAAGCGTTTTCTTGCATATACCCTGCTGACATATTGTTGGCAAGCGCAAATAATTAAGCTTCTCAGTTACAGAGAGTTGCATTTTGGAATCACAAAAGCATGAATGTATAAACGAATAATGCATAAATCTGTAATGTATTGATTACTAACAATATTGGGCAATGTTCACGTGCACACATGTTTACACTTAAAGCAACCTACCTGCAAAGTAGAGTTAAAACACTGAACATCGTATAATATTATATCATTAGTTTGGAATACCGTCACAAATTAAAATTTCTAATGTACGCAAGCAAACCATGTACTCACACGACCACCCACACAATACAAGGACTCCTTTTATTGGGGTAACAGTGCGCCACTCTTTTTGAAAGAAGATTGCACATGGATGACCACATAAGAATCCCTCTACATAATACCGTCACGGTGCAGGTAAGTCAAGATCCAACTCTTGTATTTCTTTGATACCATTATATATTTACACTACATTGACAGATTTGAGCAAAATTATACGATGAGTCATCGATAATAAGTTAATATTAAATTCGTCATTCACAAAAGTTAAAAGAGAAGAATAGCATTAAATCATATACGAATTGACGAGTAAGTCAGGCTCATATAAATAAAATATTGTTGAGTAATGGAGAAAGAAACATAGTATTTGTTGAAATACCTAAACTTTGAAGCCAACAAGGGCTGATTGAGTTGGTAATGATCATTCTTTTCTCTAGATCAATGTCTAAATTGAAGTTCAATTGTTGACAATCCCTTTTAATGGGTGATCTGTAAAAACCAATATGGACAACCTCGCCTCCCCTAAACTTTTTTGAGAGAGCGCGTTTGATGGGCACTTATTTAAGGAATTAGATCCTCTTCGAATTCCTCACTGTGGATCCCGATGATCAACTAATAACAATCGTTCATCAAAAATAGTGCGGCCACAATTTTTTTCTTTTTTATATTTTTCACACAAAACGAGGCTACTTTGCTTTTGAAAATATAAAAAACATTCAATTGTAGCCGCACGATCTTTGATGAACGGTTGGTATTAATTGATTACCGGATCGCAGTGAAAAGATCCAAAAATGATCTAATTTCCTTGTTTAAAACTATTTTGATGATCTGAATTATCTATCTATATATATATATATATTTGTGTATTTTATTATATAATAACTTTTTTAATTAAAATAGGAAAAAAAATATCATTCTTCCTTGATGCTAAGGAAGGGTAAGTAGCTAGAAATTCAAGATTCAAAATCTTCTTTTGTTAAAAAAAAGTTAAAAAAAAAAAAAATTAATAAAAGTAAACTATGAATAAAGATTAAAAGATTGTGCGTGAATGTGCTTCCTTTCTTACCCATAATTACTTGCGACCCAGGAATAGAAACCATGAAACATCTTTCCAGGCTTTTGAAGATCTCATGAGCTCCATGACAAATTGATCATGTTTCAAGCAATCCTTGGACAAATGCTTTCTTAACGAACACTAAGATGAATCAACCATATTTCTGAAACTAGTTTCTTCATAAAAACACCAATTGTTGAAACTAATTCGTAATCGTTGTGCCAACGCTTTTCTAAACTATCCACCATGAATCAATCGGATTTCTAAACCAAATTCTTCCTGAAAACACCAATTGTTGAAACTGATTACGAATCAAAAGCCTTGAGGTTCCAATAGCCAAGAAAACCCAATCCTCCAAGAGAAACCCCTCTTCAAATAATGACCAAAAGAAAGGTTAGGTTAAAAGTTCTTTTTATAGTGAGATTTGTGCGGCATTAGGGTTTCTTAATGCTTTTGCGAATTAACGAAATTGCCCTTGCTTTAGAATCCTATTGGAAGTTGCATGAATCGTGGCTATTTATTAGGATTGATCACTACGTATCAATTTAGGATTCAAAAAGTCAATGCAAATCTTACGACCCCTACGCAACGAACACATTCTCAACTTTTTGTATCAATTTATACAGAAATTTGTGCTTCGAATATTCGATATTCTGAGTTTTTGACGGTTAAATTTTTATTTTTTTTTGGATTTTAAACAAAAGCGGTCAAAACATTAAGGACCTGGTATTTTATTTGAAATTTTTTATTATTTTTTAAAATATTTTTTGAAAATAATTTTTTTAAGACTAAAAAACTTGATTGGTTTGCGATTTAAAAATTTTAAATTTTATAACTTAAACTTGATTGGATTGGAGTAGAGACGAAAAAAGTGAAAAGAAAAAAAAAAAAGAAAGAAGAAAAGAGAGAGATATTTGGAGTGAGGAGACGAAATTCTGGGGAATCTGCCCTTGGAGATGATCTTACGTAACAACACGTGGCAATGAAAATTTTTCCCCGAATAAGAGTCATACAGCACGTTATGAGTTCTTCCCAGTCAGTGCCATTCTTCTTCTTCTTCTTGGGCTCAATGCGAGATGAGTTCTTCTGCTCACGCGATACTCCGTCTCCGATCCCAACCGCCTGCACCGACCCCCTTACTCTTCGGCTCTATTCCGTTTCCCTCGCATTCGCTCACCCAATCCAAGAAACTCAGGAAAAGCAGCTTTTCTTTGAAGTTGTACAATAACAGCCCCAAACGCGGCGTTTTTGGTGGAACTAGCGACGTAATCAGAAGCTTGGTGGCCGAGGAAGCCAATGGCGCGGCGGAGCAGAAGCCGAAGCAGCAACCGGCGGTGAAGAGACCCTACCCTTTCCACGACATCGAGCTCAAATGGCAGCGTTATTGGGAGGAAAATCGGACTTTTGGAACCCCCGATGACACTGATACCTCCAAGCCCAAATACTATGTCCCTGATATGTGGTCTCTCGATTTTTCACAAAACTCTATTTTTTTTTAAATTTAAATTTCAAATGCAAGTGCTTGTTTATGTAGAAATTATGAACACCCAGTTTTAGTAAGAAAATGATTGTTTAAGCAATTGGGTTAAATGAAAAACTTAAACTTTCATAATTCATATGCCTTGTGGAAATTGCAGTTGTTTGGAAATTTGGGATAATATGCCATTTCATTGGTTAATTGTTTTTGAACTGTAAAATTTTCCGGTCTTTCGGGTTAACTGAAAGTCTAAAACTTTTGCTCATTTGCTCTCTTGGTTTTGGTGGATTGTATTATCTGTTCCCTACATATTGACATTTCGTATTTGCTTGCAGCTTAAATCATTATAGATGGACCCAATGGATCTTTCTTCAGCTATTAAAGAGAGGATTGGCATATCAGGTATAAATGAGATATTGGCAGTAGATAGTTTCTATCATTTTCGCCATTACACAGATCTGATACTTTGTTACATTCAGGCTGAAGTGCCAGTCAATTGGTGCCCTGCTCTTGGTACTGTCTTGGCAAATGAAGAGGTGATAGATGATTTGAGTGAGCGTAGGGGTCATCCAGTTATAAGAAAGGTATATACTGGCTTGATGCATTTTCATTTTACACACCATCTAAGATTATAAATAAATAATAATAAAAAAAAACTTACTGGCTTATTTCCAATTTTTGGATGGTTTTATAATTTTGCAATGTCATTGTTTATTACCAAGCAGCCAATGAAGCAATGGATGCTCAAGATAACTAAGGGCCAACAATATTGAGCACAGGTGGAGGAGTATATAGATATTGCCTAAAGAAAGAGTGACCTTGAGAGGACTGACCTTCAGAAGGAGAAAACCGGGGTCTTCAGTGGTTGCTATGCTAAAAATCCAGTTCATGGGGAAGCTATCCCTATATGGGTTGCAGACTATGTCTTGGGGAGGTGTGTTTGGCTTCATTTTCATTTCCTTCATTTATATTTGCCACTAGAAAGTTGCGTCTTGCTGGAGTTTTGGCGTCTATCTTTGTATGATGTGCAAAATGGGAATCGTATCTGTTGATTGTTTCTCCTCTTATGCAAATATGTTTCACCAAGTTGCTATATAACTTCAGCACGGGACTTTGTTACTTTGCAGTTATGGAACAGGGGCAATTATGGCTGTTCCTGCAGATGACACTTGTGATTTTGAGTTTGCATCGAAATTTGACATCCCAATTCGTTGGGTTGTGGATGATAAAAATATCAGTGGTTTCAAAAAGGCCTATTCAGGTGAAGGTATTGTTATAAATTCTTCAAATCCAACATTGAGGCTGGACATTAATGGCTTATCTAGCAAAGTAGCTACTTCCGAAGTCATTGACTGGGCTGAGAAAACTGCAAATGGGAAGAAAAAGGTGAGTTTTCAGAGCACGGAAGCTTATATAATTACACATTTGGAGTATGCCAGCCTACTTGCTCTATGCATAATGCATATGATAAATGATCTGTTCTCTTTGCTCAAACTTGTCTTTCTTCAGGTGAACTTTAAGTTAAGGGATTGGCTTTTTGCTCGGCAATGTTATTGGGGTGAACCTATTCCAGTAGTTTTTTTGGATGATACTGGTGAGACTGTTCCCATACTTGAAACTGAACTGCCCCTTACCCTACCAAAACTGGATGATTTTTCTCCCACTGGGACAGGAGAACCACCACTCTCAAAAGCAGTTTCTTGGGTACAGTTTCCCTCTTTTGTTCTTTCTTTGTTTTTTTCCTAACTCCTTAGTCCATTTATGGATAAGTTCGTGTGGTTTAACATTTGTAATTTTGTTAAAAAGTTTTGGAGGGAAGTAGTCTCCGAGGGTTATTGGTGCTCTAAAAGGTTGCCTGTGCTCATCGTCTTGAAAGACTCGCGGCTTTTTCTGAGTACTTTTCTTGTTTTTCTTTCCATCCTTTGAGGGTGGTCCGCTCTTTAATTTTTCTTTTGGTCGCTTTGTGGAAGAAAGACGTTTAACGGTCTTTTTCTCCTTCTTTTTACTAATGGTTTGCCACCCGTCTTCGGATTCAAGTGATGACTTCGATGAATCTTCCCAAACATCAAAACTTGGTGCAGTCATGAGCTCGTACAAAGTTGGGATTTTTGGATTTCTGGAACAAGGCATGTCGGGATAAGCATGGACAATTGTGGTTTCATTATCGACATGAAATCCTATAGGGATTGACCCTTCTAGTAATGGAGCAGAGGGTGTTGATTTTCCTTCGACCATATTGGACGTTGCCGTCTGATGTTTCGAAGATGAATCCACCTTGATCTCATGCTTGTTGATTTTTTCTTGAATTATATCCTTAAGGATATAGCAATCCTCTATTGTATGGCTGATGAGTCGATGATACCGACAATACTTTGGATCATCGGTTTTATTTACTTCAGCGGGATGCTTCAGTTCAGGAAGCGTGATCATCTTTGCTGCAAGAAGTTCGTCAAAAATAGTTCCTACATCTTCATTATCGAAACTATATTTAACTTCTTTTCTTTCCTTAAGCGACATCCTCTTTGTTCCTTTGGTTTCTTCTTTTCTTTTTACATTGTCATTTTTCTTGTCTACTTTGACAAATGTTGCCATAGAATCTCTCTTCTTCAGCATTATTTTGTTATCACCTTTCTTGGTGTCAGACTTTTTTTCTAAGTCTTGGATCATCTTTCTAATCACAATTTTTTGGGACATTTGCTTCTCCACATTACTTGCTTTGGATACCAACTCGCCGAAAGTTCGAGGCTCTACAATTCCTACAAATGTTGCAATCTCAGGGATGAGGTTGTTGTAACATTTTTGCACTGCCGAAAATTCGGAAAGTTTTTCCATGCATTGTAGGTTAAGACTCCTCCATCTTGTGATGAATTCGCTCGCGCTTTGTCCAAGCCTTTGTGTTGTTTGAGCCAAATCCATTAATGTGACTTTTTTCTTTGAACTCACGAATTGAGCTAGAAAAGCTCTTTGCATATCATCCCACGTTAGAATTGATCCTGGCTTTAACTGAGTGTACCATGTGAAAACAGACCCTTTTGAGTGATTGAACGAATTGTCGAACCAATAGATTTGACTGCGATGTTTCCCTAGAAGCTGAGTAAAAATGGGCTAAGTGTTCTTGGGGAGAACCACTTAAACCATCAAATTTATCAAAGCTCGGTTTTTTATACCCACGGAGAAATGGCACTGTGTCATAATGAGCTGGATAGGGCTTCCGGTATCCAAGAACTGGTGTCGTTAAAAACATTTGGAAATCACGAATTTTTTCAGCGAAAATCGCATTGACGTCTGGATGCGTGAGCTGGATACCAGAACTTTCTCCTTCTATTTCTTTCTTTGCTCTATCTCCAGCATTATTTATGCTAGCTTGAGCGGCTAACTGAGTTGCTAAAGTCACAATTTCAGCTTCCTTATCAGCTACCAAAGTTGCCATTTTTGCTAGCCTTCGTTGCATTTCGAGTAGTTGTTCTTCTGTGTTTGATGCGCCAGTCATCAGAACTTGCATGTTCTCAGATTCGACGTCTTCGTTTATCTCCAACCTTTGGAATTGAGTCATTACCCTAGGAATTTCTTCTTAGGAAAAAGATTCATTTCCCCCAGCAATGTTTCAAATGGTAGATGAACTCTCAGGATAGTGGACTGCCAATGCTCAGGCCCTTGCACGCATGATAGGTCCCTCGAATTGAATGTTGTCCATTTCCTCGACAAGTTCGTAGGCCTTGGCCTTTTGTTGAACATTTCTGAACACTATCGGTGAAATTTCTCTATCTTCCTTGACAGAGGTCATTATGACTGACTCCGTTATAGGTAAAGTAACCGGGATTGTTCCAATCATGATTTGGGTGACGACAGGAACCTTGGTAGGCGATGATGACATCACTTTGACGATCTTGCGTCGAGGCACCTTGGTGTCCTCAGATGAAATAACTCCAAGAAACTCCCTTGAGATAACTTCAACGTCTTCAAGTAGACGTTCCCTAGCAATCTTCTTCCTAAGAGTTCGTGCCGCTCTTTTCATTGCATTCCTTAAAACGTTCTTGGACATGCATTTCTTTGGCCCAACTTTGATGACTTTGACAACCACCTTGCAGGTCTTTGTTGCTACCCTTGTTTTCACCACCCTGCAGTTAGTTAATGCTTGATAGATGGTGAAGGAGATTCAGTGACTAGCATGCCTTCCATATCCAAGTTTGGATTCAGCAGTAGGGAGTTCGTGGAAGTAAACAGTAACTTGTGGCGCTATGTTTCCTGTTACAAAAAACATAGCTCGTTAATTATTTTTTTTTAAATTAGAGATGAAAGGGAAAATGGGTCCCACTGGGCGTGCCAAAAATCATGTTGAGCAAAAATTGTGCATAATATGTAAACAAATAATTCACTCGACACAATTTCACATTCGTTCATTTTTTCGAAGAGGGTTTTATTAACTTGAGTTCAACCCATTCTAGGCTACGCGCCCATTAATTACAACGTTTCTTTTGGGAAATAAATACCCTTTGATTAATCGTAACTTAGGGATTTGGTTCTTTTATTTGATTTTGTGACTGCACCTAGGTAGAACGCTCAGTTGCCTACGTACCTTCACTGAGGGATCAAGTCACTTGTAGTTCCTTGAATTGGTGTTGGTTTGAATTTGGTGCCTTGTGTAATTTCAGCTCGTGCAGGCAAGGAGCATGTGATGCTTTGTGCAGTTTTAGCTCGTGCAGGCGAAGACTTTAAGCCATTGCAGCGTTTGATGCCTTGTGCAGTTTAGACTCTTGCAGGCGAGGACTTTGGGCCATTTGAGCTTCTGATGCCTTGTGCAGTTTTAGCTCATGCGGGCGAAGAGTGCGCTTGTAGTCTATGCGGCCTCGACCGACATGACACCATGCTCGACCACAACCTCACGCTACCTACTGATAGACAACGACAACAAGGCAATAAGAACCATAGTCATCTTCTTGCCGTTGAACCTCTCTAGGTTCGCGTGTGTGTTTGTGAACCATCCCATGTAGCTTTTTAGGTTGAGGTATATATGTGCCCTCTCACTCACCTCTCTGGCCCTGGAGAAGAGATGGCCACCGTAGAGGTCTGCCTAGAGCTCATGGCTTATCCTTTGCGGTTCGGTCGGCATTTTGGTGGACCACCCAGAAATGTCAAAGCTATAGAACAGGGCAACCCAGTCGACCCACTCTGGTTTGCTAGTAAGCTCAACTATCTTCATGTCTTTTACATCCGCTTCCTGACCTATCATGAATGAGGGGTGGTGTGTTGTTACTTCTTCCACTGCCTTTTCAATCCACGATTATGCATGCCTGTCCGCGAGGTTTGCCTAGAAGATCCCCCGCGCGGGGTCTTTGTGTCCCTCAGCCTTAACGAAGAACTTTATCACATGGTCTGCACTGAGATACCCTCCCTGGCATGAGGCATTCGTTGTCAAAGATTAGCCTAGTGATCATGTTGTTCTTTACCCCGAGGTGCTAATGCGAGGCGACTTCTCTCTTGCTGTCCGCGACGAGCCCCGAGTCTTTCCAATTCTTGGGGTCGTACGGTGACATGTCAGGCATCGTCGCTGTCGCTTCTCACCGGAGATACTGGTGGATCTCTGCGCTTGGTACCTTGTCGAACTGTCTGCTGAGGTACATGTTGTGCCACCACGGCTTGTCCAAAGGATTCCTCAGCTAGAGCCTACCCCTCATGCTCATAATGTATGCTTTGAGTATCTGGGATCTCAGCTTGTCTCTAAACCGTGCTATCATAGCTGGGTCTACTTGGTTGCTGTCCCCGATTTGCTTGATTCTGTCCATCATGGCTAGGCCAGGTGAGACGTCGGGCAGATCTTGAACATCTTTGCGGTGTTCAGTGAATTGGCCACGTCAAGCGTTGCTAGGTCCTACAACATACCCTGGATGCTTAGCACCCCACGTCTTGCAGTATCCTCTGCTTTTGTCTTCAAGACCTGTGTCTCTCCAGTGCACAAGGGGCCGGCGAGCTTCCCCAGATGTGCCATGTACGCCCTGCGGTACCCTTTGCACACCAACACCTCGTCCCCAAGAGGGACCAATCTGGAGCTTTGTACGATCTTTGATATGTTCCCCTGAGCTACGCCCGCTGCCAGCTAGGCCTGAGATATTTGCTTGAGGTCCCCACCATTTCCTGTGCGCACACACCCACGATAGCCGACGTAACGGACATGAGAAACTGGTGCAGCCTCTCCATGTTGCTCTTCTCGAGTGCGAAGCGTGCCTCACCCCCTCCCAAGATGGCGTACTCCTGGTACACCAATAACAAGACCGGACCTAACTGATGAGGCACGCTTATGACCGACGACGTGATGTCTGTCATGCCGATGCTCTTGGGGTCACCCACGTGGTACTCCCACCGCTTCTTGTCGTCCAGGCCCATAAATAGTGCTTTCTTCTGCACCTATCGTGAGCTTGACAACCTGATCAGCTCTTTGGCCTGCAGCACGGCCGTAAGAAGCGTTGGCATGCGAGTGTGCTTGAGTATTTCCCAGTACACCTATCTGTTTTCCTTTGACGTAGGGAGATGCACTTTGCTCAGCACGCCCACGGCCACCAACAATTCTCTCATGTACTCGCCCAACAAGCTGAACTCCATTGCGGGGGCCGCCTTGAGTGCCCAATCCCACACTAGGCCGAATAGGTGGTAGATTGAGGTTATGCCGCTGTATATCCTCAGCTGATGCAAGGTCTGACTGTGACTGGCGGTCAGCACCAAGAACGTCTTTAGCCTGGCCAGGACTGATTTGCTCCTCAGCCTGTCGGCTATAAGCCTGTTCCGCATGATGGTGCGTAAAGCAGCGCACTGCTCCCTAGATGACCACTGCTCCGACAACACCTATGAAAGCCCATTCGGATACATGTCGCCAGAGGTCACTGGTTTTAGCCTAGTCGCTGCGGAAGCCTCGGACAAGCTTTCACCCTTGAAGCGCCATGCAAACACCCCAAACACATCTTGATAGCTTATTGGCGTGTCCTCCCGCTCTGCCAACTCTAGGTAGGTGAACACCAACTCCGCGTACTTGGAGTTGTTCTGGAATGTCGTCATTTTCTGGCAGAGTACGCGGAGTTGGTGTTCACCTACCTAGAATTGGCAGAGCGAGAGAACACACCAATAAGCTATCAAGACGTGCTTGGGGTGTTTGCATAACGCTTCAAGGGTGGAGGCTTGTCCGAGGTTTCCGTAACGACCAGGCTGAAACCAGTGACCTCTGGCGACATGTATTTGGATGGGCTCTCATGGGTGCTGTCAGAGCAGTGGCCATCTAGGGAGCAGTGAGCTACTTTACGCATCATCATGCGGAACAGGCTTATGGCCGGCAAGCTGAGGAGCAGATCAGTCTTGGCCAGGTTGGGGACGTTCTTGGCGCTGACTGCCAGTCACGGCCAGACCTTGCATCAGCTGAGGATATACAGCGGCATAACCTCAATCTACCACCTATTCGGCCTAGTATGGGACTGAGCACTCAAAGCGGCCCCCGCAATGAAGTTCAGCTTGTTGGGCGAGTACATGAGAGAACTGTTGGTGGCCGTAGGCGCGTCGAGCAAAGTGCATCTCCCTACGTAAGAGGAAAACAGGTAGGTGTACTAAGAAATACTCAAGCAGACTCGCGTGCCAGCGCTTCTCGCGACCGTGCTATAGGCCAATGAGCTGATCAAGTTGTCAAGCTCACGGCAGGTGCAGAAGAACGCATAACTTATGGGCCTGGACGACAAGAAACGGTAGGAGTACCACGTGGGGACCCCAAGAGCATTGGCAAGACGGACATCACGTCGTTGGTCAGGAGCGTGCCTCAGCAATTAGGTCTGATCATGTTATTGGTGCACTAGGAGTGCACCATTTTGGGAGGGGGCGAGGCACGCTTTGCACTCGGGAAAAGCGACGTGGAGAGGCTGCACCAGTTCCTCATGTCCGCTACGTTGGCTATCGTGAATGTGTGCACACAGGCAGTGGTGGAGACCCCCAAGCAAAGATCCCACGCCCGGCTGGCAGTGGGCGTAGCTCAGGCGAACATATTGAGGATCGTACAAAGCTCCAGAATGGTCTCTCTTGGGGACGAGGTGTTGGTTTGCAAAGGGTACCACAGGGCGTACACTGCGCATCTGAGGAAGCTCGCCGGGCCCTTGTACATCGGAGAGACACAGGTCTTGAAGACAGAAGCAGAGGAGACCGCAAGACGTGGGGTGCTAGACGTTTAGGGTATGTTGCAAGACCTAGCAACGCTGGACGCATCCAACTCACTGAACGCCGCAAAGATGTTCAAGATTTGCCCAGCACCCGACGTCTCGCTTGGCCTGGCCATGATGAACAGAATCAAGCAAATCGGGGACAGCAACCAAGTGGACCTAACTATGATGCCACAGTTCAGAGCTGAGATCCTAGATACTCAGAGCATACATCAGAATCATGAGATGCAGACTCCAGCTGATGAATCATCTAGATAAGCTGTGGTGGCATATCATGTACCTCAGCGGATAGTTCGACAAGGTACCAAGCGCAGAGATCCATCAATATCTTCGGTGGGAAGCGACAGCAACGATGCCTGATGTGTCACTGTACGACCCCAAGAATTGGAATGACTCGGGGCTTGGGGCAGACAGCAAGAGGGAGGCTGTTTCGCATCAGCACCTCGGGGTAGAGAACAACATGATCACTAGGCTGATCTTTGACAACAAATGCCCCAGGGAGGGAATATCTCAGTGCAGACCATGTGATAAAGTTCTTCGTGAAGGCTGAGGGACATAAAGACCCCGTGCGGGGGATTTTCTCGGCAAACCTCGCAGACAGGCGGGCGCAGTTGTGGATGGAAAGGGCAGTAGAGGAAGTAGCGACACACCACCCCTCATTCATGATAGGTCAGGAAGCGGATGTGAAAGACATGAAGATAACTGAGCTTACTAGTAAACTAGAGAAGGTCGACTGGGTTGCCCTAATCTACAACTTTGACATTTCTGGGTGGTCTGCCAAAATGTCGGCCGAATCATAAAGGATAAGCCATGAGCTCTAGGCAAACTTCTACGGTGGCCATCTCTTCTCCAGGGCCAGAGAGGTGAATGAGAGGGCACATATATACCTCAACCTGGAAGGCTACATGGGATAGTTCACCAACACACACGCGAACCTAGAGGGGTTAAACAGCAATGAGATGACTATGGTTCTCATTGCCTTGCTGTCGTTGTCTGTCAATAGGCAGCGTGAGGTTATGGTCGAGCATGGTGTCATGTCGGTCGAGGCCGCATATACTACAAGCGCACTCCTCGCCCGTATGACCTAAAACTGCATAAGGCATCAGAAGCTCCAATGGCCCAAAGTCCTCGCCTGCAAGAGCCTAAACTGCACAAGGCATCAAACGCTCTAATGGCTTAAAGTCCTTACCCGCACAAGCTAAAACTGCATAAGGCATCACATGCTTCTTGCCTGCACGAGCTGAAATTGCACAGGGCACCAAATTCAAACCAACACCAATTCAAGGAACTACGAATCACTTGATCCCTCAATGAAGGTACGTAGGCAACTGAGGGTTCTACCTAGGTGCAGTCACAAAATCAAATAAAACAACCAAATCCCCAAGTTATGATTTATTCATATTGGAATCAAATAGTATTCCTTTCCCAAAAGAAGGGTTGTAATTAATAGACGCGTAGCCTAAAATGGGTCGAACCCAAGTTAATAAAACCTTCTTCGGAAAAATGAACGAGGGTGAAATTATGTCGAGTGAATTATTTGTTTACATATTGTGCACAATTTTTGCTCAACATGATTTTTGGCACGCCCAGTGAGACCCATTTTCCCTTTCATCTGCAATTTAAAAAAAAATTAACGAGCTATGTTTTTTGTTTTTTTTTTTGTAACAGGAAGCATGGCGCCACAAGTTACTATTTACTTCCACGAACTCCCTACTGTTGAATCCAAACTTGGATATGGAAGGCATGCTAGTCACCGAATCTCCTTCACCATTGATCAAGCACCAACTAACTGCAATGTGGTGAAAACGAGGGTAGCAACAAAGACCTGCAAGGTGGCTGTCAAAGTCATCAAAGTTGGGCCAAAGTAATGCATGTCTAAGAACGCTTTAAGGAATGCAAGGAAAAGAGCGGCACGAACTCTTAGGAAGAAGATCGCTAGGGAATGTCTACTTGAAGACATTGAAGTCATCTCAAGGGAGTTTCTTGGAGTTATTTCATCTGAGGACACCAAGGTGCCTCGACGCAAGGTCGTTAAAGTGATGTCATCACCGCCTACCAAGGTTCCTGTCGTCACCCAAATCATGATTGGAACAATCCCGGTTACTTTACCTATAACGGAGTCAGTCATGATGACCTCTATCAAGGAGAATAGAGAAATTTTGCCGATAATGTTCAGAAATGTTCAACAAAAAGCTAAGGCCTACGAACTTGTCGAGGAAGGGGACAACATTCAATTTGAGGGACCTATCACGCGTGCAAGGGCCTAAGCATTGGCAGTCCACTATCCCGAGAGTTCATCTACCATTGGAAACACTGCTAAGGGAAATGAATCTTTTTCCCAAGAAGAAATTCCTAGGGTAATGACTCAATTCCAAAGGTTGGAGATAAACGAAGACGTCCAATATGAGAACATGCAACTTTTGATGACTGGCGCATCAAACACAGAAGAACAACTACTCGAAATGCAACAAAAGCTAGCAGAAATGGCAGCTTTGGTAGCTGATAAGAAAGCTGAAATTGCAACTTTAGCAGCTCAGTTAGCCGCTCAAGCTAGCATAAATAATGCTGGAGATAGAGCAAAGAAAGAAATAGAAGGAGAAAGTTCTGGTATCCAGCTCACGCATCAAGACATCAATGCGATTTTTGCTGAAAAAATTCGTGAATTCCAAATGTCTTTAACGACACCAGTTCTTGGATACCGAAAGCCTTATCCAGCTCATTATGACACAGTGCCATTTCCCCGTGGGTATCAAAAATTGAGCTTTGATAAATTTGATGGTTTAAGTGGTTCTCCCCAAGAACACTTAGCCCATTTTTACCCAGCTTGTGGGGAAACATCGCAGTCAAATCCCCTATTGGTTCGACAGTTCGTTTAATCACTCAAAGGGTTTGCTTTCACATGGTACACTCAGTTAGAGCCATGATTGATTCTAACGTGGGACGATATGCAAAGAGCTTTTCTAGCTCAATTCGTGAGTTCAAAGAAAAAAGTCACATTTAATGGATTTGGCTCAAACAACACAAAGGCTTGGAGAAAGCACGATCAAATTCATCACAAGATGGAAGAGTCTTAACCTACAATGCATGGAAAAACTTTCCGAATTTTCGGCAGTGCAAAAATGTTACAACAACCTCATCCTTGAGATTGCAACATTTGTAGGAATTGCAAAGCCTCGAACTTTCGACGAGTTGGTATCCAAAGCAAGTAATGTGGAGAAGCAAATGTCTCGGAAAAATGTGATTGGAAAGATGATCCAAGACTTAAAAAAGAAGTCTGACACCAAGAAAGGTGATAACAAAATAATGTCGAAGAAGGGAGATTCTATGGCAACATTTGTCAAAGTAGACAAGAAAAATGACAATGTAAAAAGAAAAGAAGAAACCAAAGGGACAAAGAGGATGTCACTTAAGGAAAGAAAAGAAGTTAAATATAGTTTCGATAATGAAGATGTCGGAACTATTTTTGACGAACTTATTGCAGCAAAGATGATCACGCTTCCTGAACCGAAGCGTCCCACTGAAGTAAATAAAACCGATGATCCAAAGTATTGTCAGTATCATCGACTCATCAGCCATACAATAGAGGATTGCTATATCCTTAAGGATATAATTCAAGAAAAAATCAACAAGCATGAGATCGAGGTGGATTCATCTTCGAAACATCAAAAGGCAACGTCCAATATGGTTGAAGGAAAATCAACACCCTCTGCTCCATTACTAGAAGGGTCAATCCCTATAGGATTTCATGTCGATAATGAAACCACAATTGTCCATGCTTATCCCGACATGCCTCGTTGCAGAAATCTAAAAATCCTAACTTTGTACAAGCTCATGATGGCACCAAGTTTGGATGTTTGAGAAGATTCATCGGAGTCATCACTTGAATATGAAGACGAGTGGCAAATCGTTAGTAAAAAGAATGAGAAAAAGACCGTTAAACGTCTTTCTTCCACAAAGCGACCAAAAGAAAAATTAAAGAGCGGACCACCCTCAAATGATGGAAAGAAAAAGAAAAAAAAGTACTCGAAGAAGGCTGCGAGTCTTTCAAGACGATGAGTACAGGCAGCCTTTCAGAACACCAATAACCCTCGGAGACTACTTCCCTCCAAAACTTTTCAAGAGTAAGGGAAGCAAGGAAGAAATTGGAAACTGTCATGCGACCTCATGTGAAATCCATAGCGATAATGAGGTAGGTGATTGCACAAATTGCCTTATTAGCAAGGCGTCAAATTGTGATGTCTTTTCACAGGCTGAGTAGAAGTGAGCTAGATGTTCTTGTGGGGTTCCATTTGCACCATCAAATTTTTCGAAGCTCGGTCTTTGATAATTTTTTGGGTATGGCATTGCATTGTAGTGTGGAGGGTATGGTATTTGGTACCCTAAAATTGGTGGAGTTAAAGACATATGGAATTTACGGATGTTCTCATCAAATATTTCATTGACTTCTTGTCGTGTGATTTGACTTGAGGAACCTTTTTTTGTTGTCTTACTATCACCAACAACGTTAACCTTAATGGCTAGCTGTGCAGTTAATGCTGCAATTTCGGCGTCTTTATCAGCTAGCTTCCTTTGTATTTCTTGAAGCTGCTATTCTAGACTTGATGTGCCAATTACCATAACCGACATAGACTCCACATCTTCATTTTTGCTCTTCAACCATTTTGGGATATTATTCGAGGCAAATGCCTTGTAACGGGATTGATGTAGTCTTGCTTGAGCCATTGATTGTTTAATATGACCAATACATGGTTGTGACTTGGCTTGGAGATCGGAGAATGCCCTCTGTGATTTTGAGCCAGCGTGAAGCCCCATGACTTAGTTTTTAAACTTGACTTGAGATTTTGGAGATGCCCCCTGTAGCACGTGGGCTTGAACTCTCATTGCCTTATTGTTGTGTATTTTCGGATTCGTCTTCTTGGACTTGACATAACTTGTCACCTTGGAGTGCCTCCATAGACGGTGTGTGTTAGCAACCACGACCCACCGATTGAACTTGAGGTCTTCCTTTCTTGTTACTGGTGTAAGACTTACGCAGGTTTGAGAGTGCTACATTGGCTTAGTGCACGGAATGTTGAGGTTGTCCCTTGGTTGCTTTTTACGGGACAGGTTTGCACTATTAGGCTACTTAGACGACGACTCGACGATCTTCTTCCTGGTAGCCTTCCTATAGAGACCGGGTCTTCAATGGCCTCGTTACGGCGGACAAAACCTTCTAACAGCAATGCTACGGCGGCAGGTAGCACGAATCTCTTAGATTTGATTAGAACCCCACGGGGTGGTTTAGACCTCGCTGAAGAAATTCATGGGATTGACGGGGGTAGATGCTGCTAGTGCGTTCATCTTTGCATTGTCGGCGAGCCTCAAAACCATCATTGGGCATGGTGGGTTGACAACGAAAGAACCGATTTCGAAACTTCTTTGGGCACCCAAGCAATTGTTTCTTCCTTTTGGTTAGATCCAATCACTGTGTTTTGTTGAAATCTTCGTTTGGTGTCGCAGCGGCAGCAAAAGAAAGTGGTGGTTTTGTTGGGCTTGTTGGACTGCAACTCGAGATGAAGCAAGAATTTAATGACAGCGAGGTGGAGATTTGAGAGGCTCTGATGTAGGACTCGGTCAGAGAAAGGACGCGAACGGGTTTGAAAACATTGGGTCTGCTTCTGCATCTGAGGGCATTGATGGTTTTTGCAGAGTGCCCATCTCTATTTTACATCTCCACTTTTTTTTTTTTGCTTCGGGAATGGAATAAGCAAAGTGCTTCTTTCCTGCAAGGTGGAGCAACACACCCTAGAAAAAGAGAAATAAACCCAAAAGAATAAATGCATACCTTCCAAGTCCCCTGTTTTTTTTCCTTTGCTTTGATTTGCTTTTGTCCTTGCCGTGTATCTCCTTCCTCTTTTCTTGCTTTGCTTTCCTCCTTTGTTATTCTCTGTGTGCTTCTCAGTTTTTTCAACGATGTAAAGACTAACAAAATTACAAATGTTAAAGCACACAAACTCATCCATAAATGGACTAAGGAGTTGGGAAAAAAACAAAGAAAGAACAAAAGAGGGAAACTGTACTCAAGAAACTGCTTTTGAGAGTGGTGGTTCTCCTGTCCCAGTGGGAGAAAAATCATCCAGTTCTGGTAGGGTAAGGGGCAGTTCAGTTTCAAGTATGGGAACAGTCTCACCAGTATCATCCAAAAAAACTATTGGAATAGGTTCACCCCAATAACATTGCCGAGCAAAAAGCCAATCCCTTAACTTAAAGTTCACCTGAAGAAAGACAAGTTTGAGCAAAAAGAACAGATCATTTATCATATGCATTATGCATAGAGCAAGTAGGCTGGCATACTCCAAATGTGTAATTATATAAGCTTCCGTGCTCTGAAAACTCACCTTTTTCTTCCCATTTGCAGTTTTCTCAGCCCAGTCAATGACTTTGGAAGTAGCTACTTTGCTAGATAAGCCATTAATGTCCAGCCTCAGTGTTGGATTTGAAGAATTTATAACAATGCCTTCACCTGAATAGGCCT
Source organism: Crataegus laevigata (assembly GCA_963580275.1). Taxonomy (NCBI): domain Eukaryota; kingdom Viridiplantae; phylum Streptophyta; class Magnoliopsida; order Rosales; family Rosaceae; genus Crataegus; species Crataegus laevigata. The sequence continues at coordinate 1,179,705 of OY756939.1, forward strand.
TTTTGAAACCACTGATATTTTTATCATCCACAACCCAACGAATTGGGATGTCAAATTTCGATGCAAACTCAAAATCACAAGTGTCATCTGCAGGAACAGCCATAATTGCCCCTGTTCCATAACTGCAAAGTAACAAAGTCCCGTGCTGAAGTTATATAGCAACTTGGTGAAACATATTTGCATAAGAGGAGAAACAATCAACAGATACGATTCCCATTTTGCACATCATACAAAGATAGACGCCAAAACTCCAGCAAGACGCAACTTTCTAGTGGCAAATATAAATGAAGGAAATGAAAATGAAGCCAAACACACCTCCCCAAGACATAGTCTGCAACCCATATAGGGATAGCTTCCCCATGAACTGGATTTTTAGCATAGCAACCACTGAAGACTCCGGTTTTCTCCTTCTGAAGGTCAGTCCTCTCAAGGTCACTCTTTCTTTAGGCAATATCTATATACTCCTCCACCTGTGCTCAATATTGTTGGCCCTTAGTTATCTTGAGCATCCATTGCTTCATTGGTTGCTTGGTAATAAACAATGACATTGCAAAATTATAAAACCATCCAAAAATTGGAAATAAGCCAGTAAGTTTTTTTTTATTATTATTTATTTATAATCTTAGATGGTGTGTAAAATGAAAATGCATCAAGCCAGTATATACCTTTCTTATAACTGGATGACCCCTACGCTCACTCAAATCATCTATCACCTCTTCATTTGCCAAGACAGTACCAAGAGCAGGGCACCAATTGACTGGCACTTCAGCCTGAATGTAACAAAGTATCAGATCTGTGTAATGGCGAAAATGATAGAAACTATCTACTACCAATATCTCATTTATACCTGATATGCCAATCCTCTCTTTAATAGCTGAAGAAAGATCCATTGGGTCCATCTATAATGATTTAAGCTGCAATATGTAGCTGTCCAAAAATCTGAAGTCTGCACCTTTTAACCAATGAATTTTCCTAATTGCAGGTGACCGAGGAAATAGAAGCAACAAGATTCAAGACTGGAATATCTGCCATGATGGAGTTCCTTAACGCGGGTTATAAGGTCCTTGAAACCATTTAAACGATACATGTTCCATCTCGTTGAGATAGTTAAACATGACACATTACTGAATAATTTTTATTTTTCAGTGGCAAAAACATCCAAGATTGGTTCTTGAAGCATTTGTTTTGTTGCTCTCGCCATATGCACCTCATATGGCCAACGACCTTTGGTTTCGCTTGGGACACTCCAAATCTTTGGCATATGAGCCTTTTCCGGAGGTGAGATTACACATGAAATATGGTGTAGGATGTAATACTGCGCGAGGAATGTCAAATGGTATACAGATCACTAGTTGATTACTTCCTGTGTTCTAATAAATGCAGACGGATCCTGCTTACTTGAAGGAATCTACTATTGTCCTCCCAGTTCAGATCAATGGCAAGACGAGGGGTACGATCCAGGTTGAAGAGACCTGTTCGGAGGAGGATGCCTTCCAGCTTGCATCACAAGATGAAAAACTCTCCAAATACCCGGATGGGAAGTCGATTAAGAAGAGAATTTTTGTTCCTGGCAAGATCTTGAATGTTATTCTGGACCGTGAAAACGTCAAGGCGGCTGTCCGATGATCCCTTCAGTCCCATGCCGGCATTGGTGATTGAGTCAGACGACTGCATGAAGAAACAGCTCCGACGTTATCTGCTTTGCATTTGATTGCATATGCCTTCCCGTTTCGGACGCCTAGAAATCTAGAATTTGGTCTATGTTTTGGGAAGAAGGAAAGCAGAGCTAATTATGTTACACGACCCTGGCTTGCCCGCATAGGCCCCTCACATTCCAGGGCCCTAGAAACAAAACATGTATGTAAATAGGCGGAGTCATTAATTTTCTCTATTTATAAAAATTGTGAAGTTTCTGATTTTCCTTAATTGAATTATAAGAAAAGAATACATTATAAAGGTGTACAATGACCCTTCATATTCGAAGGTACAAAGAATACTTCCCTACTGCTAAATACAATGAATAAGAATAAAGAACTATACAATTGATTACAATCATATAAACTAATAAATAGAGAAATTATCTCTTAACTAACTGTCTTTACTAACATTCCCCCGCAAACTTGACTCTGGGGAGGAGACCAAGTTTGAACACAACTTCTGAAAACGCGCTTTGGGAAGTCCTTTTGTGAAAACATCAGCCAACTGGGAGACTGAGGGCAGAAACTGAACTTGATGAGTGCGAGAAGCAACACGTTCCCGAACGAAATGATAATCCAAACTAATATGCTTCGTGCGAGCGTGAAAAACTGGATTAGCTGCCATATATGTCGCACTTAAATTGTCACAATGCATCAAAATTGGAGAATTAAGAGGCACACGAAGTTCACGTAACAGACTCATGATCCATATTGTATCTGCGCACGCAAAGGCAACGGCCCGGTACTCGGCTTCGACACTTGAACGTGAAACTGCCTTTTGCTTTTTAGCACACCAGGAAATTAGGTTCCTTCCCAAAAATATGCAAAATCCCGTGGTAGACTGACGGGTGTCTGGACACCCCGCCCAATCGGCATCTGAATACGCAACCAGTCGGAATGGTGAGGAAGAAAGGGTGAAATATAACCCTTTTCCGAGAGTGCCCTTGAGGTATCGTAAGATACGTTTCACAACGTCCATGTGATCAGTAGTTGGTGATCCCATAAATTGATAGACTGTTTGCACTGCATACGAAATGTCCGGACGGGTGAGCGTTAGGTATTGAAGGGTGCCGACGAGATGTCGATAAATGGAAGCATCAGGAAGAGGAGAGCCTGAGTGCATAGAAAGCTATTGTTTGGTAGCTAGGGGAGTGGAGCATGGTTTACTGTCAAGAAAATTGCTTCGCTTCAGAATTTCCAAAGTATATTTGTTTTGAGTCAAGCGAACACCAGTAGGCAGGTAGGAAACTTCAATGCCTAAGAAATAATGTAACTTGCCCAAGTCCTTAATTTCAAACTCACGACCCAAAGTCGTTATAAATGATTGAATGAAAGTTGGAGAATTACCCGTGAAGACAATGTCATCAACGTAAAGGAGAAATACCAGAATTGTTGAACCCTGATGAAAGATAAACATGGAATTATCAGCCCGACTCTGGAGAAAACCAAACTTAATCAAGAATGAGCTAAGGCGTTGAAACCATGCACGGAGGGCTTGCTTGAGGCTATATATTGCCTTGTGAAGCTTATAGATATAATGAGGACGATTTGGATCAACAAAACCCGGTGGCTGAGTCATGTGCACTTCCTCCATTAGTGAACCATGAAGGAAAGCGTTCTTCACATCAAGTTGGTGAAGAGACCACCCAAAGGAAACAGCAAGACTGAGAACAGTACGAATCGTTGTCGGTTTTACCACAGGACTAAAAGTCTCAGAAAAATCAACACCTGCCTGCTGATGGAAGCCTTTGGCAACGAGACGCGCCTTATGGCGCTCGATTGAACCATCTGAATTGTGCTTTAACTTGAAGACCCATTTACAACCAACAGTGTTGGCATGAGGGACAGGAGGAACCAGAGACCACGTTTGTTGCTTAAGGAGAGCATTAAATTCATCAACCATGGCCTGATGCCATAAGGGAGAACGGGACGCTTGAGTGTAACACGAAGGTTCAGAGTCCTCAACGACGAGAGCCATAAAAGCTTGAGGAAGTGGATGACGAGAAGCAAAATAGGACCGGACTTTGGGTGTTGATATACCTGACTTGGACCGGGTGTGTGGGCCTCTAGATGGGGCTGGAACTGTGGTAGATGGCGAAGAACCAGAGGATGGCAAGGTAGGTGGCATGGTTGGATGTAATGCATGGGAATGTGGGTCATCAACCATTGAGGCAACAAGAGGTATATCTAGGGCATTATCATGATGTAATGCATCTGTTGAAGGTAAATTCTGTGAAGAGGTGGGCGGTGGGGGCAATGTGTCAGCGCCTGAAGGTGTAGGTGAATGCACAACAGGTACCACAGGAACAAAGACAAGTTTCGAGGAGTCCATACACTGAGTGGTAGAAAGAGATTCATAAGGAAACACGTCTTCGTTGAAAACAACGTGACGAGATAAATAAACTCTCCCAGTAGCCAGATGTAGACAACGATATCCCTTGTATTGCGCACTGTAGCCAAGAAAAACACAAGGCAGAGATCTAGATTGTAACTTATTAGTAGTGTAATCACCCAAGTATGGAAAACAAGCACATAAAAAAATACGAAGAGCAAGATTGTCCGGATCACACCTAAACAAAGTTTGATATGGAGAGGCCCACTTAAGAACAGGTGTAGGCAAGCGGTTGATCAAATAAACTGCAGTAGTGAGGGCTTCAGCCCAAATGGTGTACAGAAGTTTGGCAATAAGCAAGAGAGTGCGACCCATTTCAGTGATATGACGATGCTTACGCTCTGCTAGGCCGTTTTGTTGCGGTGTGTGAGGACAAGAAAACCTGTGATGAATCCCTTTTTGCGCACATAATTGTTTGAAGGATGAATTATTAAACTCCCGACTGCCATCACTTTGAAATTGTTTAACAGTCTTAGAAAATTGAGTTTGAACATAGGATAAAAAATTACTAAAGTGTTGGAACACCTCAGATTTGTGAGACATGGGAAAAATCCAAGTGTATCGTGTATAGTCATCTGTAAATAGGACATAGTAACGAAAACCAGAGATAGAAGCTACCAGAGACATCCAAACATCGAAATGAATTAAATCAAACGGGTACATGGAACAATGGTTTGAAGAATTAAACGACAAATGATGAGACTTAGACAATGCACAATTATTACAAAATTCTTTATTTGAGACAGAAAACGTAGAACCTAACAAATCACTAGACGCCAAAACACTAAGAACTTGTCGAGACGGATGCCCAAGACGACGATGCCACAAGGAGGGTGACGCGAAGAGTGAAGCAAATGCTTGAACTGGAGAAGATCTACGCCTAGATGCACAATCAAGTTTGATAGGATATAGGCCATCCTCACATGGGCCCTGAAATAGAATAACACCGGTTTTTAAATCACGAATGATAAACCCCCAAGGGAAAAACGTTAAACTGACCCAATTGTCCCTTGTGAATCTTGCAACAGACAACAACTTTTTACGAATGGCAGGGACATGCAGAACTTGAGACAAACGAAAAATAAAAGATCCTGACTCAAAGGAAATATTACCAGTGTGCGCAATAGGGAGAGCATCACCATTACCAACAATCACCTGACCATTTTAACTATTTCCAGTTGCAGACGTCAGAGAAGGAGCATCATTAGTCATATGATGGGTCGCACCGGTATCGAGATACCAATAAGGATCTGAAGAAGAAGCAACATGCATTCCTGCAAAGGCCCTTGATAAGTCATCTTCACCCCGAGCAGCTTGAGGACACTGAATGGCAATATGCTTATATTGGCGACAAGCCCATCACTGAGGACCTCGTGAATTGGGAGAAGAACCAAGAAGTCGAGGAGCAGTGGAATTACCACGATGAAAACCATGATTATGACGCCCTAAACCAGCGCTACCAATGGCAGGAACTTGAGTTGGACGACTATTGCCACCAGGTCCACGGGATCCACGAAAACCATTATTACCAGCAGGATTTCGATGAGGCTGTTTACCACCATTACGGCTCCCTGAGGAACCATTCCCACTTACGAGCTGAATAAAATGCTTGAAGAGTAGATGCAGGCGGTTCAAAAACAGTCTGTTGAGACTCAAAGAAAAGCAACCGAGAACGCAATTCATTGAACGGCGGGAAGGGAGGAAAATTAGTCAACATTGCCACCATTACACTGTACTCCGGTCCTAAGCCACGAAGCACATAAGACACCAAATCTTCATTGGCAATGGGTTGGCCAATGGATGTCAATTGATCAGCAAGAGCCTTAGCCTGACCAAGGTAATCTGCAATGGATTTAGTCCCTTTTTGAAGTGAAAACAATTGAAACCGATAGTGAGTGGCATTTGCAAGAGATTGTTGTGAAAAATTCTGACGAAGATGCTCCCAAATTTCACGAGAAGTAGAAAGCCCAACAGTTAAAGCAAGAATCGGCTCAGTGAGGGTGGCACGAAGTATACTGACAAGAGTTTGGTCAGTTTGATACCAAGCAAGATACTCAGGGTTTGGAGTAGTAGTGATCACAGGGGCAGTGGAATCTGCAGAGGAGGGAGGAGAGGAAACTGGAGCAGTGGTAGTGATGACAGGAGGAGGGCACGGATACGATCCATCGACAAAACGCCAGAAATTCTGGCCAATTAAAAACGGTTTTACCTGACTCTCCCATGGAAGATAGTTGTTTTCAGAGAGTTTGATAGAGACCAAGGTAGAAATATTGGGGATGGAGATTGAGGAGGGAGAGGGTGAAGAAGAGGATGAGGAAGCCATGGAAAAAAAAAGGATCAAGGCTCTTATACCATGTGAAGTTTCTGATTTTCCTTAATTGAATTATAAGAAAAGAATACATTATAAAGGTGTACAATGACCCTTTATATTCGAAGGTACAAAGAATACTTCCCTACTGCTAAATACAATGAATAAGAATAAAGAACTATACAATTGATTACAATCATATAAACGAATAAATAGAGAAATTATCTCTTAACTAACTGTCTTTACTAACAAAAATAATAATGCGAATAATAGAGTAACGAATCTAACGGTTCATAGAATGCATTCAAAAGTTCAGTATCATATCCAAGGTTTTAAAAGACGTCAGGTGTTAGTAGGCGACAGATTGAGCCCTAGCGCCTAGACTGCTAGGCGGATTTAAGTAAATTTTTTATATATTGTATATGTGAAAAATACATAATTTTATTATGATACATAAACTGTAAAATAGAATACTATATAGATTATAAAATCTTAGAACATAATGAAAATATGGGAACACGCATATAATGTATATTCATTTAAGTATTCAATAAGTCTCTTATAATTTGTTGAAAAAAATAAAATGCAAAATGAAAGTTATTTATTTTCTGTTTAAGCGAGAGTCGCGACCTAGACAGGTTTGGGCTGACTAGGTTGGTTCTAAGGTGGTCTAGGCAGGTGCCTAAGCAGATCTATGCGTTATTTCTTAATTTTCAAAAGCCTAGAAATTAATTATGGCGATGATCAGCTGCATAACACTTAAACGAAATTTAAACAACACTATGCGAGAATTTTTAAAATAGTGATTAGGACAAATATTCTCAATTGGTAATTCAAATTGTGAACAACCGACAAGCTTTTGAGTTTTGACTCATGATTTCTTGCCGTTCTGATTGATGCGTTGTGACTAAACAATCTATCGAGGACGATGTGGGTGCGACAAGTACTACTAAAGCAATGTTCAATCTAAAGCAATGTTCAGTTTTGGTTTCAACGTGTTTGAACATGAAATATGCAATTTTCTTACTCTTAGTTTTATATTTAAACACGTTACGTTGTTTTTAATCACTTAAATTATAAAGTTATTGTGAAATTGAATGAGATTGTGAAATAATAATGCGACTAATAACAATCTCACATAGGACGCAAGAAATTCTATTGTTTCGAGTTGGTGATCAATTTTTGAACTCATCAGTCGAATCACATAAACTTACCAACTCGCTCGCAAAAGACTGAGAATCTTATATTCGAGTTTGTCTAAAACGACATCTAAACAGAATGACTCATTTCTTCGAGGTTGGTTGAACATGCCACCTAATCAGTCGGTCAGTCGGACAATAAAATTACTCCCAATTTTTGAATGCTTTCATGGCGTACGCTGAAAACCTCCTTTAGCTTTACAACCAAAAGTGGCAAAGCGGTGCCGTTTAACTAAAGAAGAAGAAGAAGAATCCAAGCGCACCTGTCCCTTCCCGTGTGGGACCCACCCTCTCACTAGTCGTACGGCCATGATCACGGCGCGGAAATCACAGACTCCACACTTGTCATCATTCTCCGAAGCCCCGCATAAAACTCCAAAATTCACACACCCAGCAGCGCACCCAGCACACCCCCCTCCCCTCTCCTTCTCTTCCTACTATTTGAAAATTCAAATGCTCCTCCTCCCCTCTCCTCCTCGGAATTCAACCCTTCAATGTACTCTCTCTCTCTCTCTCCCCTTTTTGACTTTCAATTGAGCTCGTAATTTCTGTTAATTTTGATATATTTCATGTAATTTTCGATTAATTGAAGGAAGGACGATGGCGATGACGATGACGACGATGAAGAAGTCACCGCCAATCCCGGCGCGCCGCGTCATCAGGTTGAGCTGGAAGCTGGTGATCGTCCTCTCCGTCGCGCTTTGCGTATGGGCCTTGTTCCTGCTCCACTCGCAGCCTGACCTCCTCTCCTCCTCTCCGTCTTCGTTGGTCATAGCGAGATCTCGAATTTCCCGCCACGGCAGAAGCTTCACCGGCACTCCGAAGATCGCGTTCCTTTTCCTCGCCCGCCGTAGCCTCCCGCTCGATTTTCTCTGGGGCAGTTTCTTCGAGGTTTAATCTCTTTACTTTTGTGCCATTTTTTTGTTTTTCCGTCTCAGTTTTCTTGGACTTTCTCGGGAAAGTGATCGAGAGTTGTGTGTGAATTTCGCAGAATGCTGAAGCGCCGAATTTTTCGATTTACATTCACTCGGCGCCTGGTTTTGTGTTCGATGAGTCGACGACGCGGTCGCATTTCTTTTACGGCCGTCAATTGACGAATAGCATACAGGTAGTTGCTCGTTTGGTTGCTGAGAAAATGAAACGGAAAAAGTATTAATTTTGAGGTTCGTTCTGTCAGTTTTTTTAATAAAAATTGCAAAAAGTTCGAAACTTTCTTTATTTCTTCATGTTCCCTGTTTGTTTGCTCTGAAAATGAAGGGAATTAAGGCAGTCTAAAGAGTTGGTAATCAATTCTGTGATGTGGTGATATTTATCTTATAGATTATAACATTCAATAATCGAAATTTTAGACAAAATACTGCTAAAATATTTTCAAAATAATCCAAATTTAGTTCGAAGGAATTATTTGCTTCGATATCAGGTTTTTGCAATGTAGTATTGTTGCCTACTTATGCTGAATCCGAACTGGTGGTCACACAAAGCAGGTGGGTTGGGGAGAATCGAGTATGATTGAAGCGGAGAGGCTGTTGTTTGCAACAGCTCTTGAGGATCCCGCAAATCAAAGATTTGTACTCCTTTCTGATAGGTTAATATTCTTGGCGTAATTGTATGATCGTTTTTCCATTTGCAGAAGAGGAGTTTTATGTGGTACACTACCTATCTAACTTACTTTTTGCACTGCAGTTGTGTTCCTTTGTACAACTTCAGCTATGTATACAGTTACATGATGGCTTCTCGTAGGAGTTTTGTGGACAGGTAGATGCGGATGGTTAAATATCTGTTAGCAAAGTTTCACATGTAATTTCAAGTTCTGAGTTGATAAATCTTAAGTGTCTTATGCAGTCTGTTTATGTTGTAGCTTTCTTGACATAAAGGAGGGCCGCTACAATCCTAAAATGTCACCTTACATACCAAAAGAAAAATGGCGAAAAGGATCCCAGGTTATTATCTGTTTTAAACTTTCGTATGAAAATGGCAAAAAGTACCTCTTTTTGGGATAGAGTCCTTTGTTAAGTCAAGTCAGAAGTCTTCAACAGTGCTTCACTTGTTTAGATATTATCGTAATCGTCATCATGATTATGAGTATTGCTCTGTGTCTCTAGTTAGTAGGGATTCTCATTTATAGTATTATGTGATGTGCATTCTTGATTATGCTCTAATTTGAATTGGATGGGCAATTTCAGTGGATTGCTTTGGTACGAAGCCATGCAGAAGTCCTTGTGGACGACGATGTTGTTCTTCCAGTGTTCAAAAGTTTTTGCAAGGTACACAGTCAAGCAGTTTACAGTTTAGGGTTTGGGGTTGTCTTCTCGTTTTTATGTTCTGTTATGAAGCTTTCTTATCAAATTACGATCATTCTTATCAAATTGTTAACAAATTACAAAATTTCTCGCTTTGTTTATATCAACAAAGAAAACACTTCATTGCTTCTTACTTTGCAGCGTCGCCCGCCTGTGGATGTCAGAAAGGGGAAGCTGAATCTCGTAAGTGTGATAGGTTCAGGCATATCCAAAATTGTGTAGTTTTCTCTTGCAAGTGAGTGATCTTAGATTCTGCTGTTGACTTAAATACCAAATGCAGAAACTTCAGAAGCAGCACAACTGTATCCCAGATGAACACTACGTGCAGACGCTGTTTGCGGTAAGCATTAGATGCTTTGGTTCTTCCTTTTCTATCTTTGCTAAATGTCTTACGGTATCAAGGTTTCTGTTTCTCTGTTTGTTGAAATGGCTTTCTATGAATTAGTTTAGCTGTCACTAGTTCGAGAGTTTCTAAGCACGATCGTGTTACCCTTTTTTATGTCTTAATTTGCTAGATGAGTGAGCTTGAAGGTCAACTTGAGCGAAGGACATTAACCTATTCGTTGTGGAACAATTCTGCTGCAACTAAAACCGAGAGTAAAGGCTGGCATCCTATGACTTTCAACCACGCGAATGCGGCGCCTAAAAAAATAAAAGAAATAAAGGTGACATTATGATTATTTTCTTCACTTGTTTTCCATTCTGGTTTCGTCGTTCTGACTTTTTTCTTTTCCGGCAGGATATCAACCACGTATACTACGAGACAGAATACCGGACAGAATGGTGTCGTGTCAATTCAACATACGTTCCTTGTTTCTTATTCGCAAGGAAATTCTCCCCGGGAGCCGCCATGCGCCTTCTTAGCAGGGGAGTAGTCGCTAAATTTGATACCTCTGCACTACTAAATCCGCCACCATGATCTTATACTTGCGAGTTCTTACCGATGCTCACTGACTGTTTGCTGACACAAACTATAATCTGGGCAAAGTAGAAAGCCCACTAGAGGTTTACAGATACCATACTCACACCCACACGATAGATTTCGATACCAAGTGCAGTAGAAAGGTTGGTCGATGCGGCTGATCATCGTTGTTCAAAGATGAAGAGTTTACTCTTATAAGAGAGATGATAGGAATTGGATATCTTCGAGTGTATCCGCTTGAATTTTCGTTCTGTAAGCTCCAGCGGAATTGAATGTCATGGATTTCTGTTGTGACCCATAAAGAATGTAGTTAACGAGTTCCAAAATTAATCATTCAACTCTCGTTATCAATGCTCGTTTTCCTCGTTCCCTTGCTTAACATGTTCGATATCGATACGATGGTAGTTTCCGGCATCCCCAGGTCTCAGCATCAAAATTTCTCCGGCAATAATGTTCCTAGTTCCTCGTTACCCTTCGTCCGACAAGCCGTCGGCGCTGTTCTTGATTCTAACATCTGAGAGAAAACGATTAGTGCCCTGTCCGCAGAATCATTTTGCACAAGCCCTGACATCATGGCCGTTCACAGAACCACATCCTAATTCGTCGTCCCTTCGAAGATATGAAGTGCAAGGTCAATGTTCCTGCACTTCAAGTACATAACCATGAACCATGAGCGCTGTTTTCGACATGGTGCAATTCATATCCAGTTCTTAAAATCTGTCCGTGCAGAGACTTTCCCAATTTCAAGTTACTCTGCGCGGCAGCCACAGACACAGCGGATGCATACGTCTGTTTATCAGGCTCCATTTCTTCAACTCTCATCGTATACAAAAGCCGGAATACTTCTCCGATATTTCCAGCCTGAGAATAGCTTGAAATCAAGGAGTTCCATGAAACTATGTCTCTTGCATTCATATGCTCAAATAAGTCTCTAGCATCTTCAACTCTTCCACATTTACCATACACATTCAACATTGAATTCGCCAAAGTAATGTCGGACTCAAAACCATATAATACTGCACAACCATGCAAACACTGCAAATAAGCCAGCTCCGAAACTCCAGAGATCAATCTTAACAGAGTAACCTAACTGGCTGAACTTCTTCGCGCCGCATCTCGCTAAACATCTCAAACGCAATTCCAACATTTCCGGCACGCGAATAGCATCCGATAATGGAAGTCCAAGGAACAACATTTCTGTGGGGCATTACGTCGAAAACCTTGCTTGCATTTTGGGCGTGTCCAAATTTGGCGTAAAAGTTGATCACAGAAGAAGCAATGTAGGCATCCAAAGAGAACCCATTAACGACGATGCATTGGTGGAACGAGAGGCCATACAGAAAGAGGCTTAAGGAGGTGCAAGCTTTGAGAAGATTAGGGAAGGTGTAGGTATCCGTAGGTGTGTTGGTTTTGAGCATGGAGGAGTATGTGGCAAGGACTTCATGGTGTGAGCCTTGGGATGAGAGGCGGTTGATGACGGCGTTGAAAGTTTTGGTGGCGGCAGTTGAGGCGGATTGCAGCGGTGGTTTCAGGTGGTTTAAGAAAGAGCTGTTCAGCTTGTTCATAACTCATGCTATTGATTACTGAGGAGTTGAGAGGGTGGGTAGGCAACAACAAGATTACATATAACTGTGGTTTATAGTACAAACAAACACGACACAATTATAAATAGAACAACGCGAACAGATTCATTGCCATTTTCCACCAAATTCTGAAAGAACGTCGGTCTACAAGAGAATTTATAATATGAACAGTTCTGATCATAAACAAGTTCTATGGAAACAGAGTTTTGAGTAGGAGCTATGCTAATCCTTTGAGTAGCCAAACATTGTCCAAGATTTATTTTATTCGATTTCATCTGTTCAAGTTACAAGATACAGTTTGATTTGCATGTCCAGCCTTCAAATGGCATAGAACTCTTACTATAATTTTGGAAAATTATAGCATAAAATTACCAAAACATGAATCAATTTAGTCCAGCTAATTTGATTGTTTCTTTGGATATTCCCTCGGCCCGAATATTGTCGATCCAATTCTCACGTTTGTGCTGCCCATTTCGATCTGCAAAACCATCAAGTTTTTCCATTTAGTGAGAAAATTTCACTGGTGTGTGGTGAAAACATATTACGAAAGCTTAGTCCTTACAGCTAGCTCAAAATCAGAAGACATGCCCATTGAAAGCTCACATTGCTCCTCTGGTATTCCGAGTGCCTTGCAAACCTCAGTTCTGCAGTTTGCCAATGTCTGACAACAAACAGTTTGATTTGAGAATTGCCAATAAACCCGAGGAACTGAAACTTTGGAGAAAGATTTACATGTAGTGTGTTGGAGCATCACCTTAAAGTTTTCCGGTGTAGAAGTATAATCTAGCATCCCAATTGTCATTAGACCACAAAACTCAAGGTTTGGACAACCCGAAGTTACATGCTTTGCGAGCTCCACACATCCAGAAGGCTCAACACCAAATTTCGCTATAATAGTATTTTACGGAGATCAGATATTATCTCAAAACAATAGAGAACAAATTACTAACATACGGAAGACATGGATTATCGGCAAATATTTGATAATGAATAAAACGAATACAAAAAGTACAACGGATAACCATGCAAGCATAAACCGCAATACTCTGCAAGCACGCATCCCCCACTATATCTCGGAAAAGGGTTGGCTCATATCTAGTTAACTAAACTTACATTCTTCTCCACTGGTGTTCACTTGGAGTAAGACCTTCAAAGGCTTTCTCCCGATGCTACCAACCACGTGATCAAGACGATTAGCAATCTGCACAACATACAAGGTGGAGTAAACTTAAAACCAACCAAGCGGCTCAGTGTCATAACTGCTGAACATGATTATCGCTAAGAAAAACACGAGCTTCCCCAATTACAGACAATTAACAATGGCAGCTACACTTGAATTGCCCCAACCATTACTAACTAAAGGTAATATAACACAACACAGAACGAACGACAAAAAAAAAATGGGTACAATCTTTACCAGAATCCCGTAACTAAAACAAAATGCCATTGAATTTCTCGAGATCCATCACCCGAAACTGAAAAGTAAGTTTGCATACAACGCACAGAAAATGATGATAGCAGAATAAGCGTCTACCTTCTCATCGTCCACAATCTCTACCATTGCAAGGTTTGGTACTCCAGCTGCACAATTTACATAAAAATCAAATCAAAACTGCTGATTGCTTCTGTACAACGAACGGATTACCGAAAAGAGGCTTAAAGGTATGAAATTCAAGCAAATTGACAACAACCATGATTGGAGAAAGAGAAAATAATCATACTTAGAAGGGGTTTTACTTTATTGCTCTGCAAATTCCCAATGAAATGCCACTCAATGTCCTCCGGAAGCTGCAACGCCCAAACGATCACCAAAATTCAATTTCTGTCAGTACAAAGAGGATGCCCAAAACTCTTTAGAGAGAGAAAGGCAGGAGTTTTATACCTGAGGAGCTTTCTCGACGATTTCTTGGACGTAGTTTTCGCCGAAACAGCGATGGCCGGCGTCGTACACTTGGCGGAGCAGGGAGACTGGTTTCGTCTTGCTCACCGCCACCACTCGGATGTCCTGGGATTTACGCGCTGATTTTTCGGCTGCCTGCTGGACGCGCTGCAGCACCGAGCGGAGCGCCGCCGCTGCGACACCGTCGATTGCGGCGGAGCTGGCCATGCCTGGTTGCTCCTCTACCTCGGCTTCGTTTTCTCTCTCCGCCTTCTCCAGATTGTCGGGTTGCGAATTGCGATTACACTGCCATTGCAGCTGTGGCGTGGAAGCTTAAAGACTCGTGGTTGCCATTGTTGCTGACCGGAGCGCCAGAAGGTGCGGATTGAAAACGACGACGCTACGACGTAGGAGATTTGAACCATCCCAAGTTTTATGACTCCAGCCCAAAATTTGAGGCTTGGGCCTTGAGTTTATGGCCCAGATTTAGTTTGTTGGATCTCCCTATTCAATAACATAAAAAATATTTGAAGGACAAATGTTTTTTTAAGTAACACGTGTATCATTCATGTTCTAGGCACAATAAAAAAAATTATTCTTTCAAAGATTTCTCTTTGATTCTCCTTCCTCGTTCATAGCATTTTTTTTGGTAATCGAAGTTTAGAGGGAGGGAAGGTTACCCCATCCAGGACTAGGGCCTAGCCTTGGTTTAACAAAGAGAACGATTTTTACCAACTCAACAAACCATCGTTGTATATCCCTTACTTGAAAATGAACAAAATATAAAAATTAAATATATTATAGAGTGATCAAGGAGAAGAGTACATATTGTTGTTGATATCCACTGCCTCATGCATTAATTTCAATTTAATCCATTTGAAAATTTCTAACCCTAAAGCAGTAACACCTAAAACACACAGTATTGCGACATAAGGCCATTTCCAATTTGGAGGATGAGCTTGATTTTTGATTCCTTCAAATATGTTTGCTATAGTTAGAGCAATTAGAGCGTAGCCTAAAAGATGATGGCATATCTTCACGTACTTATTGGAAAATCCTTTTTCTTCCTGCTGCTTAGGTCGCCAAAACATGGCAAGCATCTGCAAAACCATAGAAAATGTATCGTTAATTCTCGAAGCTACTCGACCCCTTTCGACAATAGTATTGATCTCTTTATTTGGGTTACAATTTATGAGAAAACTAAATCATTAGCTTATTATAATTCTGACTCATTTCTTCGATCACCGTTCACATATATATTGTTATATTACAAACTCGAGATATAGGTAACTGTACATGCTTATTTGGTACAGAATGATGATAAGATTCAATTGTTTTATATAATTAGTTGATTAAAAAACAACAAACTTTTTTGTACGTAAAATGTTGAAAATTAGATTATGTAACTTAATTAGTACATTGACATCTAAAAACGCGAGACATGTAAAATTTAAGTAATATTTGTGTATCCTTATTATTCTAATATTAATTTTTAATGATGTTTGATGTAGATATAAAAAATTTCATGTATTTAGTGATTTTTTTATACATATTAATGTGCAAAGAGTTAGGGGTCAAAGAACTTGAAGGCCCCACTTCAAAGGCTCACTTAAGACCTCCAAATTCTTAGAGCCGGCCTTGGGGACAAAACCCAACAAAGAAAGTTAAACACAAAAATCTTAAATTAGCGGTCCAATACTAGAACTTCCGAACAGTTAAACTTGATAAAAATGGTCTAACTATCGATTTTATACATACATGCATCTATCTTTCTAAATACATGATAATAACGCATTGAGTTAGAAAGACACATGACCATCTTATTAATTTCAACACAACCATTAATTTAATCAACTACAAGGAGTTTAAGACTTACTTGTATGGCGGTGAATGTAAATATAATAATCCCAAGAGTGCGATGCGTTTTGTTACCGTGTCCCTTTGAAGAATGTCCAAGCAACATACCAATAAGCCATCCAACTGTGCCTACAACGGATCCACCGGTTTGACACGTTATGTGAACTGAATACCATTCCTTGCACTTCAATGGATATTTTCTGAAGTACCTTGCAGCTATTGCTCCAATCGGCAACAAAGTCCCCCATCCTATAATATTTAGAACCCCATGCGTCTGTCAATAATTTCTTCATTAAAATGGGCATGGAAAAATGGCAGCGCGATAAAAAATAAATGACGCAAGTAGAGAGGCTAGTTATACAAATAAATGACTCTAACGAAAACGTTTAAGCCTTAAACAAGCTTACATTTCTTAGGTAATGCTGAAAAGGAGAATGGTTGTGATCTCGCCATGTTCTTAGGTGTGCTGTGACTTCAATCTCTGCAGGGCTATGCGTGTTCCCTTGGTGATTGCATGATGAAGGGAGAGGAAAAATAATAAAACTGAGGATAATCAGGCTTTGATACCTTATCATGCTCTCTCTCTCAAGCAAAAGTTGTTTGAGGGGTGGTGAATCTGTCAATTTTCTGAAGTGATAACAAAGTAATGAGAAAAATCCTATAAAAAAAAAAATACTAATTTCACATATTATAGAAGTCTGTAAGTAGAATTGTATACAACTTAAGATATGAAACTGTTTTGTAGCTTGAAAAATTTCCTCAAGTAGTGTTTGGCTGTTGAGAATATGTGCTTTTCTTTGCAAATTAGGGAATCATGTTTGGCTTGTTTTAGAGGAAGTAGGAAAAATCAGATTTTATTCCCATCTTTATTTTCCCTGCTCCCTTTTTCTTTTTAAATGTTTGATACTAAGATGCAATTTTTATGGGCTTAATTTACTTTTCAAACATGAGGGTTTCAGTTTCTTCATGGGGTTAAATTAAATATTGCATAAATCTATCATTGATGTGAAACTGTGAAAGTGAGAAAAAGGGTCGGTTTTGCAATTTTTATGTTCTTTTACTTAGACTTTATGGTTGGAGAGATTTTTTAGTATTCTGGGAACACGGTACCGTACACAAAGTATGATAATAGTTAAAAATTTGAATAAAAAAAGTTTCTAATCAATTATTTTATGACACTTGGTGTACCGAACTATGTTTACGAGACATTGAAAATTTTCTCTTATGGTTGAGATACAGAATCAATGGAAGGGCAACTTTTCTTTGGGCCCAATCAAATGGATTTCTTCTTAGAAGATTTTCCGTAATTTGTAAGTAGCCCTTTGAATTGAGACCATTAGTGCACCATAATGTTCCTATAAAACCCCATGTCACATTGATTCCTGTTAAGTACCTCCTAAGCTCCTACCCCAAACAAAAAAAAAAAAAAAATGAAATAAAGAAACTCACTAGCTTCTAATTTAGTCATGGCCATGAAGTTGATAAACATCTTCTTTACCCTCCTAGCAGCAATGGCCATTGTTGGAGCTGAAAATTTCCACGATGATCATATCGAAGACTTGGAAATGCAGACAAGTACGGAAGCAGAAGCAACTAAATTTCCTGAAATACCAGATGAAGAAAAAGCAACTACTTCTCTAAGAGGAGTGAGCCGTTTTCTTTATAATCATCATAAAAATATACCACTGCCCAGTTATAATTGCGACAACTTTCCTAGGGTTTGTCGTGCGAAGAACAGCCTGGGGCCAGACTGCTGCAAGAAGAAATGTGTTGACGTGAAGACTGATCGGTACAACTGTGGGATTTGCGGCAACAGATGCAAGTACACAGAGATTTGTTGCAGGGGCAAGTGCGTCAATGCATCGTTTGACAAGAGGCACTGTGGTGGGTGCAATCAGAAGTGCAAGAAGGGAGACTTCTGAGTTTATGGGATGTGCCATTATGCATGATTATTTCACAGTATACTACTGCTATACATTTGAGTATACTGCTATACATTTATTCTGTCATATTATTATGACAAATTATACGTAACAAAAAGAGAGAAAAATTATTCTTATAATTATATGACCTAAAGCATTATTATTGTTATTGTAAAACCACTGCAATTAATGGTTTCAAAGTAATACAGTTATGAGACACTGTTTTAGGTACACGGAAACATTGACCATGCAAGTGTGGTGTGTATTTACACTTTCTATTTTATTGTTAATTGTACTTCGATCCCGCCCATCAGAAATCCTCCATCAAGAAGGGAATCGTCCGGCACCAAAATTATGTCAAACAAATATCACATTTTTCAAGAGCAATAAATGATATATATACTTGTTCCATAATCTAGCTAGCTAGTGATTGAAAAGTGCAATTCCCTTGTTGTATTGCTATGTCAAATATATATGCCATATTACAGATGCATATAATTTGCTGCAAAGTCGTTATTTTCATGTGCTTAGGGAAGGTACGCAGTATCTTGTTGTTGCTTCTTTACCGAAACGCAGTCGCTTACCCCTAATGCAATCAAGTTAACTTGCTTTGAATTTAGTTTCTTTCTATAATTATATAATTATAACGAAAACAAAAATGCTACTCTTACTATACTTTTCATACCGTATTTGTACCATCTTTTTCATGCACTTGAGCCTGGGACTGATGAAATTTGAGGGGAAACGTGGAACCAGTCTAATGGAGATGAGATCCACATTTGTTAGTGAGTACCTCTATTTTAGAGGTGATACAAATGTGGTAAGTATAGCATTACTCAATTCCTAATTTTTTTTTTTGGGGAGAAACGATACGATATTCATTGAATGATAAGGAATACGTACATAGTTGAGGATAGGGTGCACAAATGGGTCTCGATAAAAATCTTGTCGGAGATTTCAATCCAGTAGAAGAAAAAAAAAGTGTCACGCACAAGCAACTTGAAAATTTAACTATCCTCATTGTAATACAATTGAATAGTAAAACAATTAACTGGATCTATCTTCAATCAAGATGTTCGTGACTAAAGTAAATATATATAGGGCCAAATAGTATCCTCAGTTCCTAACCAAAAGTGTGTGTGTGTGTGTGTATATATTGCCAAATAGTGTCCTCAATTCCTAGTTTTAATTAGTCAATACACCCACATGATCGACAACTTATGTGATTCTTCTCTTTTCACCATCTTCCATCTCACATTCGAATTTTGGCATCAATGGGGAACGTATAACATCCCCTACCCGAGTCATCGAGTCTAGTCCTAGTCCCTTGATAAAGATCCAATATCATAAGGGCTGACAATTAATACACATGCATGTCTTCATATATGTTATTTTTCCTAATTCCTTTTTGAATGATGAAGAACTCATTTAGGTCTTGAAGAATACAAGAATTTCACCTCGAAAATTGACAAAATTAAATATGCTTTATATTGTGTGGTTCCACTGAACTACACCGTAATTTTTTTATGATAAAAACTCTTTTACCTATGATGTTGACGGTAATACAACTTGAAAGACAGTATAATCGTAGACTGAGACTTGTCTTTTTAAAATCTTGACAACCAGTAAATTCAGTACAGCTGAATCTCTATAAGTAGTTCCAGGACCCCTTGCTTTGTATCACATCCAAAATTTCTCGCTCTCTCTCTCTGCCTTCCTCACATATTAATTTGCCCTTTGTTTTCGGGACTAAGTAATTTGCACTATAGTTATGGCCATGAAACTGCCCAAGTTTTGTTCACATTGGTGTTGGCGGGCATAGTCATTTTCTCCTCAGCAACTCCAACTATTGAAGAGACACATGGTAACACCAAATCACAAAACCCTAGTAGTACTATCAGTCGGTTTCTTGGTTTGCACGAGTTTGTAGGGCATCGACACCGACCAAGGATAACTTGTGAGAGGAGTCCAAGAATTTGCTGGGCAATGGGCAGCCCAGGACCTTACTGCTGCAACAAAAAATGCGTCAATGTGATGACTGATAAACATAACTGTGGAATGTGCGGAAGAAAGTGTAACTATTCAGGACTGTGCTGCAAAGGAAGTTGTGTGTATCCTTCTGTGGATGAGAGACACTGTGGCAAGTGCGACAACAGGTGCCCAGCGGGAAGCTTATGCGTCTATGGGCTCTGCAGTTATGCTTAATTAAAAACTTAAAACATAATTTTATATATAGTTAAGAATATATGTGTGATTGTTACAAATGAGGCCAAGTCATCGGTACTCCTTATGGATTTTCCGGAAGCTGGGACATGGATAACGTAGTGATTCGAGCCGGTGGAGAGTACGAGATTACTGACCGAGGACTACAACTGAGATGGGCCGGCCGAAGACCTGCTAGCGAAGGAATGCATTCTGTTTACTTGAATTATATATTGTAGTTTAAAAAATAATGTTATCAATAATTGATATCGTTAAAATACATTACAGAGTTGAGTCGGTATTAAAAAAGTGTGTAAAAAAGTATACTTCAATATAGATATATACACACATACATACACACGGATCAAGGTATGGAATACGTAATGTGAGTAGTAAGATCATGGCTTTATTATCCGTATATAATCGAACATGTTAATGTAACGATTAATTGGTGGCATACGTGGGGCAATTTTGTGTATATACAAATTAAGGTGAAAATTGGAAAAAAAAAGTGCATCTACATCTGATGATATGATAAATTGTTATATTCCGTACACGTTGGTCCAAACAATATACTTAAGTATTGCGTGATGATGGTAATAGCATTCTTTAGTTAGCAATTCGAAACGATGCTGCGCGCACGCACAGTACAAATACATACTTGGATGTCATAAAACTACAGAAGATCAGGAACCATAGAAGAAATGCAAATATAGTCAATCAATCACCACTTTGTTTGCTATCAGATACCAGCTGAAATTTTTTCCAAAGCATATATATATGCGAAGTAAGATATTGAATGTCTCTAATTATATATTTGGAAAACAGAATTAAATGAACTACACATAAAAGATATTATGTTGATAAAGAAGCGTTAACTTCATTTTGCACAAAACATATTTTTCATATAAGAAGTTAAATAAAGAAACCAAAAATACTATTCTTACCAGTATTTGTACCATCATTTGTATCATCTTTTTAATAGAGATGGAACCCATATATGTTGGTAAGCCTACCTCTATTAGAGAAATGGTATAAGTGATGGTATAAAAATAAATGAGAAGTGTAACACTACTCATAAAAAAATGAACAGTATTCAACAACCTCTCTTGCTTTCACTCAATTAGATTTGAACACGTGTTTAGTTTGTGTTTAGAATTTCAATTGTTTGAACATGCGTTGAAATTTGATTAGATAAAAGTAGGAGTGGCTGCTGAATTTTCAGCAGCCAAAGTATTTGTTTGGGCCCAAAATAACAGTTTGGGCCGAGGAAAGTATTCCTCGGCGTGAAAGGAGATACTGCGGATGGTCGATTCGTGGGCCGACTGAGTTGAGTCGGTCGAATCCTAGTAGGAAAAGGATTTATCTCAAGTAAAGATAAGGGAAGCGAAATCCATCTGTGGAGACGGAGTCCCAATACGATAAGGAGTCTCGGTGGGAGTCCTAGTTGAAGAAGGAGTGGCCGAGGCAATCCGATAAGGGTGAGGAGTCCCAATCCGAATAGAATTATGATTGATCAAAAGAGGACTCGACTCCTATAAATACAGAAGCAGTGGCAGCGTGCAGGGACCTCCAACACAACATACAAACCTGCCCTGCGCAATTTCTCGCTCTACGCGAAACTTCTCAACTCCCTTGAGATTTTTATTTTCCTTTTCGCCTTCACATCTTCAGTTTAGATAAACAACACTGTGAAGGCAACCGGTAAACACCTTCAGTTTGGATAAACAACACTGTTGCCGTAGAATCAACCGTCTGTGAAACACCTTCAGTTTGGATAAACAGCACTGCGACAAGGTCGACTGGTTATCTATCCAAGTCTCAGCCAACGAGGGTTTTCGGATCCCCGTTGACAGATGTCATCTCACTAGCCATCTTGGCAAAGTGAGGTGTTACTATTACTTAGGCTCGGTGCCTCAACGCCGAGTTATTTTATGATCGCATATTCACAAGTGGGTTTTAGAGTTCGGCACTTAGACTGCCGAACCACGTTCATTATCAAGACCTTCATCCGCTTTGAGTATTTGTGCCTCTATACTCTAGTATCAATTCGGCGTGATTTTACCTTCACCAATACGGTGACTGTCGCCGAATCAGACGACGACGAGCCGTGAACTTTGTAATTGGTAGCCTTGTCTTCAGGCTTGAGGACCCAGAAGCCGAGACGTGTTCCTTTCTTGGCCATAGTTACAAGACACAGAAGTCAGCCGCGCGCATCCACACCACATCAAAACACTTTTACTCATCGGTCGAGCTCGGCTAACGAGTTGGCACGCCCCGCACATATTCGAAGGACTTAGTTAGTCTACTAGTTACTCAGCCTGCGCGCCACGTAGGCTTGGTGATTTTTGTAGCCAACAGTATTATTCTTAAAAAAAAAGTTTTAAATCGAACAATCAAACTACAAAAACTAAAGTGATTGAAATGGCGCAAAGAGAACAAAAAAAATTGGCTTGCGACCTAAAACTAATACATCATAAGGATACGGATGAAGAAAAATTATTTTCAAAATATCTAAATGCACTATGGTTTGGTGGTATTCCTCATCGCTTAGAAGTGAGAGGTCTTATGTTTGAATCTCTTAGATGGCGAATTTGATACTAAATTAGGCTGCCTATTGTGTGGCTTAGCCAAACTCCCCCTCCTCTTAGTGTAAAAATATCAATGTACTAAAAAAATGTATTGCTTACAACTTTACACTTTAGGAAAACAAATTTCAAACTCAAATAGTTTAGAAGAAGATTTAGTGGAAAGATTAGAATTTACTTAGAGCATGATTACTATATGTGTGTGTGTGTGTGTGTGTGTGTATATATAAAGTGTTTTTGTTTTTATATAAAACTTATAGTTGATATGTGTTTAAATGTATATTTTGTTATGCACAGAACCAAATCTAAGTTAACGAATTCGAATTGGATGGTGTGGTCACTCTCCTGGAAGCTTCATCGTTCATACTATCGGTCAATGGTCAGTTATGTGATTCCAAAAGTATACTAAAGAAGAAGAAAATGTCAACATAGAGGCTCCACAAGTGCTTCTGTAACGGTTTCCCCTGTTGGAGAATGGACTAACTTTGGTTTCTTGGACCCCTGAAATAACAAGAAGGCGGGCTTGAGCTCACGTAGGCACCAACACATATGCAATATTATGCATGCATGAGTGTGATCAACCCAAGCGATTAAGAACACCACAGCGCCTAACCTGCCTACTTTATCACAAGTAAATTTGGATCTTTTTCTTCTCCATAAGTCCAAATCCACCTAATTAATTTGGGGTACAAAGTTTCTTTGTAAGCCTAACTTTGTTTTACTTAAACGCTTCGTAGCCCTTTGATTTAGACCAACCCATCAAGTAGATGAATACTCGCACAAATTATAAAATTAATACCACTCATAGCCCCCTCTCATTCTTCTCTATAAATACTCCAACCCTATATGCTTCTTCATCCAAAACATTCATACATACGTTCATCACCATCTTCTCTTCCTTCAGAAATCTCTCCCTTCATACATAAAATACACCCAACTACGCAAACAAAACATCATGAAAGCCTTCAAGGTTTTTCTTGTGCTTGCCATGCTAATGGCTTTAGCCATTACTCTCTCCGCAACAACGGACCAAGAAGAATCATTCTTGGACGAGGAAAATAATAATACAGATGATGCAACCAAAAGCATGCAGTCAGAAAAAACTACTTCTCTTACCGGAAGAAGCCGCTTCCTTGCCTCTCGGGCCGCTGCGCCCACATGCGACAAATACCCTAAAGTTTGTCGGGCGACGGGCAGCGCAGGGCGAGATTGCTGCAAGAAGAAATGCGTGGATACGAACACAGACAGCGTAAACTGTGGCAAGTGTGGGAAGAAATGTAAGTACGGGGAGACATGCTGCAAGGGCAAGTGTGTGAACCCTAGGTCTGACAAGAAAAATTGTGGGAGCTGCAACAACAAGTGCAAGAAAGGCAGTTCATGTGTCTATGGGATGTGCAGCTATGCATGATAATTATGATGTCTTCATGATGCCATCAGCAGATAAATTATTCTACTCGATCTATATATTGCAATGAGTGTTTGGGGGGTACAATTAATTATTATTTATTATTAATTGATTATTTCTTTTATTACAATGTACCTAAAGTATTACAATGTAACTAAAGAATACGTAATTTGCTAGAGAAGGAGGATCCGGCCCGGATTCAGTTTCCTCTTAGGGTTGGTATTGTGTTTCCTTGTTCTTGTGTGCTTCGTAATTTTAGTATGTTAAGAAATCTTGCTTTGTACTCCAAGTTACTGTTTTAATAAATAAGTACGATTATTAAATTCTCTCATTTCTACCTGGTATTAGAGGCCGGTTCTTACGAACTAAGTGGATCTCTTTCTCTCTCAATTATGAGGGGAATTATTATTTCCCATTTAATTAATTAAGTTCTTATTTGGAGATCATTTTCACCGCTCGATTTGAT
Organism: Crataegus laevigata; assembly: GCA_963580275.1. Classification (NCBI taxonomy): domain Eukaryota; kingdom Viridiplantae; phylum Streptophyta; class Magnoliopsida; order Rosales; family Rosaceae; genus Crataegus; species Crataegus laevigata. Next base: position 1,204,425 of record OY756939.1, read on the forward strand.
TAGTTTGGTACTGTACGTATGTTAATTAGAAGGAAATTAATTTGTAAAGAAAAAGCCAGTCGGGCATCTAATTGGATGAGATCATGTCTATGTTGCATTGGCCGCTAGGATATGATCGAACAATGAGACAGTTAAAACTAGTTAAAACAGCATATGCCAAAAAATGGGGATCCTTTTCGTTAAGGGACATGTATATATACCTATATGTTTTTAAAATTCATCTATGTACCTAAATATTTGTACTTATGTATTTTTGTGTACCATATGTCCGTACTTATAAACATATGTGTAACTATAGGGTTGTGATTTTCACACACCCTTAACTACTTTTCCCACACCCCTCTCTATTTTTTAATATTTAATTGGTATCTTACTATTTAATCTTCCATATATACCCCTCATACTTTTTGACTTTTGAAAGAGTCAGGGTATACATGGAAGGGTATATATGGAAGATTAAATAGTACAATACCAATTAAGTATTAAAAAATAAGAAGGGGTGTGAGAAAAGTAGTTAAGGGTGTGTGAAAATCACAATCCTAACTATATATTCATCTATGTACCCACTTGTTGTGTACTGTTACATAGCTGATAGCTCCATCCTTTTTAAATTTGATCTGAGTCTTGCTCATTTAATATGTGGAAATGTAATTCCTATTGTAAAGGATTAATTGATTGAGTTGAATTTTTCAGATGAAAATATTGGTAAATAATGATGACAGTAGTAAAAGTACTTTAATATGACATGACATTGAGTTCCAAATGAGCGGACCTAAATTAGATTTACAAAACCATGAAGGTTATAATATAAAAGATATCCTATTAATTTAAGCCCTAAAATTTAAATGCCTTTTAAAAAAAAAAGTTAATGAATTATAATTTAAATAAAATAGTAACGTTATGTGACCTTGTTTAAGAATGACCGAAAAGCTACTTAACTCTACGTTGTCGCAAATTAGAAAATTCAATTAATGAAAATGGAAAGATACATGCATCAGCTACACACACTCAAAAAACATCATTAAAGAAAAAACTAAAGTAAACAGTAAATGACAAAGCCCATATCGGTGATCAATAGCAAGCTAACCATTAATCGAGTTCGCAACATGAACACAGACAAAGACTCATAACCTTAACCTAAACCATTCCAAGTACAAGTAGTTGTAATTTGAGAAAACCATGCAATTAATTAAATACATTAATCATTAACTAACGGATAGGGATGCACACGGACACATGTGCATACATTATTGTGATCCTTATTGTTGAGTAGAAGTAGTCGATCTGGGCGGGTCGTATGATTTCTAAGCATAGTCGCAAAACCCTTTGTAACAGGAAGTGCCTATCGTGCAACCTTCATTCCTACACCTTCATCTTCCCAGTCCTTACAACCCCATCCCATACCTCATTCATCTTCTCCATCACCTTCACCTATTTCAATCCCTGCAGCTACTCCATTATCTCCATCTTCCTCCATTCCTCTCAATACCCATCCCATGCAAACCAGGTCCAAATCTGGTATTTACAAACCAAAAGCCTATTCTGCAACCAAGCATCAACTCACTTCTCATATTTTCCATGATTTTGTCCACTACCTATGTCCAGGCTTTAAAGTATCCACATTGGGTTAAGGCAATGCATGAGGAGTTTCATGCCCTGCAACAAACTGGTACTTGGTCCTTGTACCCAAAACTGATCATCAAAACATTGTGGGATGCAAGTGGGTTTTCAGAATTAAAAGAAAACCTGATGGTACCATAGATAGGAACAATGCTCGCCTAGTTGCTAAAGGTTTCCATCAACAAGAAGAGTTGGATTATACTGAAACTTTTAGCCATGTGGCTAAGCCTGTGACTGTTCAACTACTGCTCACTCTAGCTGCTCAGTTTGATTAGAGTCTCAGTCAACTTGATGTAAGTAATGCATTCTTGCATGACACTCTCTCTGAATCTATCTTTATGCAACAGCCCTCTAGCTTTGAGGATGCAGCTCATTCCACTCATATGTGTCAGTTACACAAGTCCCTATATGGACTTAAACAGACCCCTCGAGCCTAGTATGAAAAACTGCATGGTGCATTGAAACATCTTGGATTTACTAGATCTCAGTCTGACCACTCATTGTTTGTCAAAAATGACCCCATGATGTTTGTCTTGGTTTATGTTGATGATATCATTGTCACACGACCATCCACTACAGCCTGTAAGCATGTTATTTCTCAACTCAACTCCCTTTTTCCTATCAAAGACCTTGGTTCTCTTCACTATTTCTTGGGTATTGAAGATAAGAGATCTTCAAAAGGCATCTTTATTTCACAAACCAAGTATATTTTGGATCTTTTGAAGAAGGCTCATATGGATGGATCCAAATCACGTGTCACTCTTTTTAATACATCTAAATTGGATCACTCATCTCCATTGCTTGAAAATCCTGTAGAATGTCGATTGTAAGTTGGTGCTCTATAGTATTTAACCTGGACTCGACCAAATTTATCTTTTGCAATCAATCTTTTATGTTAGTTTATGCACAGTCCAAGGCAATCCCATTTTCAGGTTGTCAAACGAATTCTCAGATATCTCAGGGGGTTTATTCATCTGTTCCAGGTCTTAAAGCCTTCTCTGATGCTGATTGGGCCGGTTGTACAATTGATCGAAGATCAACTGGGGTTACTACATTTTTCTAGGATCTTCTCTTATTAGTTGGAGTGCTAAGAAGCAACAAATAGTTGCTCGTTCTTCCACAGAGGCAGAGTATCTGTCTCTAGCAAATACTACAGCTGAAATCACATGGATATGTCAGTTGATTACTGATAATGGTTTCTCTTCCTTCTACTCCACAACTCTGGTGTGACAATCAATCTGCAATCTCTCTTGCTAAGAATCTTTTGTTTCATGCTCGAACAAAGCATGTTGAGATTGATTACCATTACATCTGAGAAAAAGTGTTGTCAAAAGCCATTTTTGTCCATTTTGTCTGCACCAAGATCAGATTGTAGATATTTTAACCAAATCTCTATCGAACGATATATTTCATCTCTTACGATCCAAACTGTCTCTTCGTGCTCCTCATTTCAGTTTTAGGGGGATGTAAAGGATAGTATTGTAAAAGACTCAGTTAGTGATAAAACTTGGAGTTGGTTAATTTGTTGAGTTTGTTGTAATAGGTGGCAAGATAGTTAAAAGGTTAGAGTTATGTGAGAGAGTGAAGAGTTATATATAAACAACAATAGTGTAACTTTATTATTCATTCAATGGAATTCAGCTTTCTTAACATGAAGCACTTGCCACAGTTTTGATTGTCGGAAATTGGTTTGACACAATGAGAGTTGTAGCATATCGCTGAGATGGCGCATCTCTTCCCATAAACCCCGCAGTTAAGTGCGTCTGTCCTCACATTCGTACATACTTTGTTGCCATAATCAAGCCCTCTGCTACCTTCAGTGACACTACAAGCAAGAGGGTTTTAGCCACATCATCCTCGACCCGCTGGAGTCTTCGAGGCCAGGAACCGGCTTGTTGATGCTGCTGCTTCGTGGTTATTTAGTCTTGCAGAATGTTAGTACAACATATATAAAGTCAATGGAATAGAATGATCACAGTACCAAGAATTAACCACTAACCTGTTGAAGACATCTTTCAGAAACTAAGGTTCTTCTGCAGCTCCTCTCTACCGTATGCAACAGCTCAAAGAATGGGAGTTGAGTATCCTTTGTTTGTGTATATATGAGTGAGCGCAGGGACCCCTAGTTTTATGCCAAATACGATGATGACTGACAAGGACTCATCCCATCATACAATCCTAATCAATCTAACCTTATCACCGAGAAACCCTATCATTCACATCCATTATAAGTGTTTGAACACTATCGTGACTGTTTTAGCTGAAACCCTTATTATACAAGATCCTTATCAACTTACAACCTTAGTTAATTCCAATCTCTTATATCTTCACGTCTCCAACTAAAGATAATCAAGTGTTCAGCTCTTATCAGAACTTACATTCTCCCACTAGAGCTAACACTTGATTCAACAGTCGCTGGCCTTATGTGAAGCTATTCTTTATTGGCCATGAGATCAGCACCAACTTGAATCACGAACACAAGTTCAGGTCATTAATTAGTATTCATGAAGAACTAAAGGGTAACATGTTCAATTCGTCGAACAATATCCCCATAATTACATTCACAAAACTAACTAACACATTGAACTCCCACAAGATGCAAATTTGTGTAAAATGTGTCTGTAGATGTATAGTTTTTCACATCCTGCACTTGGTCCCCTTAAGAATCGATAAATCAATTCATCTTAATGTTTCATATTGAAACCCTTTGGTTGTTTGTTCTACTGACAATCATAATATTGTCAAATCCATTATGCATAATAAAATATACACATATTGTTATTACTAAAGCTGTGCATCTAGAGGGAAAACTTTGAAACAACCTCACAGCTTTAAAACTTCAGTAGCGAGGAAACCTTATCAAAGAAGAAAACTTTATTAATACTTATTCATAAATACCAGTCATGTGAACTGGTAACTGATAACAAACCCGTTCAAAAATTTACTTGCTCCCACTAATTAACATCATCAAAACCAGCTAACAGACCCATCTTTGCAACATGCTTCTTGAAAACCACAACTGGAACTGCTTTGTTTAAAGGATCTGCAATCAGAGAATCGGTCTCCAAGTAATCAATCTTTACCAAACCTGCCATCACTTTTTCTCGAGCAATCAAATACTTGATATCTAAATTCCTTGTTGCAGATGATCTTTTATTGTTCTTGTTGAAGAAAATAGCTGCATTATTATCACAATAAATTTGAATTGGTCTTGAAATAGAATCCACCACACTTAGTCCTGCAATGAAATTTTTCAACCATATAGCTTGATTGACAGTTTCACAGCATGAGAGATATTCAGCCACCATGGTAGAGGCTGCCACCGTTGCCTGCTTCACACTTCTCCACGAAACTGCACCACATGCCATAGTGAAAATATAACCTGAAGTAGACTTAAGATCATCTGGACATCCAGCAAAATCTGAATCATTATACCCTTCTAACACAAGCTCATCAGTTTTCCTGTAAATAAGCATATGTTCCTTGGTTCTTTGAAGGTACCTCAATACCCTCTTGGCTGCATTCCAGTGAGCCTCTCATGCGTCAGATTGAAACCTTCCAAGAACACTGATAGTGAAAGCAAGATTAGGTCTTGTGCATACTTGTGCATACATCAAGCTTTCAACAAAAGAGGCATACGGTTTTCCTTCCATGTGTCTTCTTTCTAGCTCACTCTTGGGACACTGCTCTTTGCTTAATTTGTCACCCTTTGAGATTGGCATTTCAGTAGTGCCATAAGAAGCCATGTTGAATCTTTTCAAAACCTTGTCGATGTAACCCTTTTGCGATAACCCCAATAATCCATTCTTCCTATCTCCTTTAATCTCAATACCAAGAACATATGAAGCTTCTCCAAGGTCTTTCATTTCAAAGTTTTCTTGCAGCAATTTCTTGGTCTCATCCAATAAGCTAGCTTTGTTCGTTGCAAGTAGTATGTCATCCACGTAAAGGACCAATATTATGAAGCTACTCCACTGATTCTCAAGTATATGCAGTTATCAGAAGGATTCTCAACAAAGCCATTCTCTTTAATAACTCTATGAAACTTGAGATACCATTGTCTCGATGCTTGTTTTTACCCATATATTGACTTTTTCAATCTACAAACTGAATTTTCATTCCCTTCTTCTATGAATCCCTCTGGTTGCTTCATGTAGATGCATTCTTCCAAGTCACCATTTAAGAATGCTGTCTTGACATCCATTTGGTGCAAGATTAGATCAAAATGTGCAACGATAGCCATAATAACTCTAAACGCATCTTTTGTTGAAACCGGACTGAAAGTCTCTTTATAATCCATTCCCTCTCTCTGAGTAAACCCTTTTGCTACAAGTCTCGTTTTGTGCCTCTCTATGTTTCCATTCGAATCTCTTTTGGTCTTGAATACCCATTTGCAACCTATTGGCTTCATGTTTTCTGTTTTATCTACAAGCTCCCAGACTTCGTTATTTTTCATTGATCCCAGTTCATTTTCCATTGCTTCTATCCATTTGGTGGCATTTATACTTGAGACTGCTTCTTTGAAAGTTTTGGGATCATCAAATTCTGACAAATCAATATCATTGGCTACTGTTTCAGTCATGTACACAAAATCTTCTAAGACGGTTAATCTCCTTACCCTAGTTGATTTCCTGACCACCTATTGATTTTCAACAATGCCACATTCTTGCCCTTGCTGAGTTTGCATGCCTAGTGCTTTGGTGTCCATAAGCTCATTGACACCATTTACATCGACATCATCATCAATCGGTGCCGTAGCTCCCGCAATATCTCCTTGCTCAGTATTCACATTCCCTTCATTTGTGTCATCATGCATGTACCTTGAAAATTCAGTTGCCTCCGTGTCATCATGTATGGCCCTTGGAAATTCAATTGCCACTGTTTTTGCCTCGAGAGAAGGAATATTTGCATGTTCTATATCAGTGCCAATGTCTCTTTCCTCTTCGAAAATAAAATCATTATCGTTTGTCCCAGAATCATCGTCCAGACAATGCTCCATAAATACTGCTTTCCCTGTCTCAACTATTTTAGGACCTTGATTGCTAGAACAGTAGAATCTAAACCCTTTTGATCTCTCGGCATAACCAATGAAGTAACAACTAATTATTTTGGGATCAAGTTTAACACTACTGGGGTTGTAAATTTTGGCTTCTGCTTTACAGCCCCAGACGTGTATATGATTCAAGCTCGGTCTCCTTCCAGTCCATAATTCAAATGGAGTGTTTTCTACTGTTTTTGAAGGCACTCTATTCAATAAATAATTTGCAGTTTTTACTGCGTCTCCCCATAAATATTTAGGCAAGTGAACCCTACTAATCATGCTTCTTACCATATCCATTAGGGTTCTATTCCTTCTCTCTGCGACCCCATTTTGCTCGGGTGTACCTGGGGTGGTGTATTAGGCCACTATTCCATTGTCTTGTAAAAACAAGGCAAATGGTCTTGGATGCCTGCCATTTTGTGTATATCTGCCATAATATTCTCCACCTCTATCAGACCTTACGATTTTAATTTTCTTTTTCAATTGATTTTCAACTTTAGTTTTATAAATTTTAAACACTTCCAAGGCTTTTGATTTTTTTGGGATCAAATATATGTAGCAGTATCTAGAATAATCATCAATGAAAGTAATGAAATATTTATTTCCTTCGATTGTTTGTGTAGGGAATGGACCACAGATGTCTGTATGGATTATTTCCAGGAGTTGTTTACTCCTAGTTGAACCCTCTTTACGTTTATTAACCATTTTCCCCTTAACACATTCAATGCAGAAATCAAAATCATTGAAATTCAAGGGAGGCAAGATGTCGTTTTTAACCAAAAGTTCCATTCTTTGTTTTAATATGTGGCCGAGTCTCCTATGCCAAAGATTTGAAGAATTTTTCGAATTTTTTACTTCTTTTTCGACATTGAAGACACTTTCAATCAAATTGGTTTTGAATTTAAACATACCATCACATAGAAATCCAGTGCCAATATGAGAAGATTTGTAAAAAACATTGAAGCCAATATTATTTAAAGTAAAATAAAATCCCAATAATACTAACTTAGAAACGGAAACCAATTTCCTTCTCATGGAAGGTACATAAACCACATTTTCTAGCTCCAAGCAAAAACCAAAATCTAACTTTAATCTAACAATCCCTAGTGCCTTGACTTCAACTCTTCTTCAATTGCCAATTGAAACCTTAACTTCATCCTTATTTGGTGTTATCTTTGTTATGAAGTCCTGCAATGAATTTGTAACGTGAATAGAAGAGCCGGAATCAAGCCACCAAGCATTGCTAGGTATATCAATCAAATTGGACTCAAAACAAGCAAAAACATTTGAAAAATTATTTTTACCTTTCTTTGCCTCTTGTTTGGCAAGCCATGACTTGTATTTAGGACAATTTCTCTTCATATGGCCTGTCTTTTTGCAAAAATAACACTTAAAAATTGATGAGTTATTAACTTTGAAGGTCTTTTTAGAGGGAGGAATGTTTCTGGCAGTATCCAAGTTTTTGTTATTGCCGTGCTTTGCATGAACAAAATTCACCGACTCACTCTTCTCTTTTTCAGCCCTTTCCTTCTTAATTCTCACTTCCTCACCCACACATATAGATATTAATTCATTGACATCCCATTTTGCTTGCAGTGCATTATAAGATACTTTCAACTGAGTATAAGAACTAGGCAAGGAATTCATGATGACATGGACCAAAAATGTTTCAGAAATTGGTACCTCGAGTGTTCTAAGTTTCCCAACAATGTCGATCACCTTGAGAATGTACTCACGGACACTCCCTTCACCATCGTATTTGATGGTTGTTAGTGAGTTCATCAAGTTTCCAGTTTCTATCTTTTCAGATTCTTTGTACTTCTCTTCGATCGATCTCATAATCTCCTTTGCATTAGTTGCTTCTGGGAAGCCTCCACGAACCACATCAGTCATGGATCTTTTGATTATCATGAGGCATATCCTGTTCGATTTCTCCCATTTTTCATGCTTGGATCTCTGGCTCGAATTGCATCCTTCATTTGGCACTGGTGGTTCTTCAGTTCTCAGCTCTAAATCCATATCCATGACACCCAAAAGTATCTCCAAATCTTGTCCCATTGCTGATGTATGTATATATATTGATATTGATCATGCTTTCGTCAACACAGACAGCTTTAGCTGTCATGTGTTCACAGTCATCCTTCTCTGTACAATATATATATATATATATATATATCAGTTCTTTAATCTGCAACACAAAACAATTCTTGATGCTTTCTTCTTAGGGTTAATTGGTATGTGAAAGCTCTGATACCAAATGTTAGTACAACATATATAAAGTCAGCGGAATAGAATGATCACAGTACCAATAATTAACCACTAACCTGTTGAAGACATCTTTCAGAAACTACGGTTCTTCTGCAGCTCTTCTCTACCATATGCAACAGCTCAAAGAATGGGAGTTGAGTATCCTTTGTTTGCGTATATATGAGTGAGCGTAGGGACCCCTAGTTTTATGCCAAATACGATGATGACTGACAAGGACTCTTCCCATCATACAATCTTAATCAATCTAACCTTATCACCAAGAAACCCTATTATTCACATCCATTATAAGTGTTTGAACACTATCGTGACTGTTTTAGCTGAAACCCTTATTATACAAGATCCTTATCAGCTTACAACCTTAGTTAATTCCAATCTCTTATATCCTCACGTCTCCAAATAAAGATAATCAAGTGTTCAGCTCTTATCAGAACTTACAAGAGAGTGATGGCTAGAGCCATATATCAGCATGGCTAGCATAAACAAAACATTGAGAGAATATTTCATCATTTTAGTATATCAGAATTGGTGTGTTGTTTGTGTATATATAAATTGAAGAGAAATGTATCAAAGTATATATGAATACTTAGTGTAGATGTGGAGAAGCATGCAGGGCTGAGGAAGTATATATAGAGAAACTTTCTGCCCTAGGGTTTGATATTAGAGAGGTCATTAACGTGGGGAATATTATTGCATGTTTCTTCTTCTGTTTTTTTGCTGTCTACAATATTGCATGAGTTTGTATATTGATTCTGTGCCATTTTCATTGGTTGGTCTAATTATTTAAAAGGGCCACAACAAAACGTCAATTCAGCAAACAAAGTTAGGCTTAATATGTTGTATTCCGTATACGTGAATATGAACAAAAAACATGCATGCAAAAACATAGATAATTAATTACAGATTCATCATTATTGGTAGGCATGTCAGGCAAGCTGCTTATTAATAATTTCCTTGGGCAAGCTCATGCATGCTATATTTGTATGTGTGGTAATACAACTCCGATGTCTAGCAATGAAATCCGTAACGTGATTTACTCTTCAGATGGCGCCATATACTTCTAGTAACGATTTCTACTCCACACTCGTTATAAAAATGATTAATTATTAAAAAGGCTACCTAAAGAATGTTGTTAGCTAATAGAGAAGAGGTATTATTTTGACCGACTTTTAATATGTATATATTTGGCATATGCTGTATTAGCAAGTACCATGTATATTATTTCATTTTCCAACAGTTCAATTCCCATTTCTTTGCAAAGAAAGTTGTCCCAGCACCTGGCGGCGCTTGTCCCACAAGCGGAAGGGCTTAAAAAGGAGCTTCTTGATTCATAAGAAAGTTTAGTAATCATGCAGAAGGAGCTCGAAGCCATATGAAATAAGGAATCCTTACTATCTAATCATCTAATCTATCACTTCTATCCCAGCAGAATGAAGCATGCAGCCACTACTGATAAGGCTAAGCAAAGCCATACTGACATGCATGTGGAATTAACTGTATGATTAATTTATGTATCGGCTCCCCGGATACAATTGGACAGTTAATGGGACAAGTGCCGCCAGGTGCTTGGACAACTTTCTTTGCAAAGAAATGGGAATATAACTGTTTGAATATATATATATATATATATATATATATATATATATATATAAAAGCTCGATCCAAATAATACTTCTTCTCTATTAGCTAACAACATTCTTTAGGTAGTCTTTTTAATTATTAATCGTTTTTATAACCAAGTGTGGAGTGGAAATTGTTACTAGAAGTATATATATATATATATATATATATATATATATATATATATATATATATATATATATATATATATATATATATATAAAGTGTTTAGAAGAAGATTTAGTGGAAAGATTAGAATTTACTATGAGCATGATTACTATATATATATATATAAAGTGTTTTTGTTTTTATATAAAACTTATAGTTGAAATGTGTTTAAATGTATCTTGTGTTATGCACAGAACCAAATCTAAGCTAATGAATTCGAATTGGATGGTGTGGTCACTCTCCTGGAAGCTTCTTCGTTCATACATATCGGTCAATGGTCAGTTATGTGATTCCAAAAGTATACTAAAGAAGAAGAAAATGTCAACATAGAGACTCCACAAGTGCTTCTGTAACGGTTTCCCCTGTTGGAGAATGGACTAACTTTGGTTTCTTGGACCCCTGAAATAACAAGAAGGCGGGCTTGAGCTCACGTAGGCACCAACACATATGCAATTATGCATGCATGAGTGTGATCAACCCAAGCGATTAAGAACACACAGCGCCTAACCTGCCTACTTTATCACAAGTAAATTTGGATCTTTTTCTTCTCCATAAGTCCATATCCACCTAATTAATTTGGGGTACAAAGTTTCTTTGGAAGCCTAACTTTGTTTTACTTAAACGCTTCGTAGCCCTTTGATTTAGACCAACCCATCAAGTAGATGAATACTCGCACAAATTATAAAATTAATACCATCAATAGCCCCCTCTCATTCTTCTCTATAAATACTCCAACCCTATATGCTTCTTCATCCAAAACATTCATACATACGTTCATCACCATCTTCTCTTCCTTCAGAAATCCCTCCCTTCATACATAAAATACACCCAACTACGCAAACAAAACATCATGAAAGCCTTCAAGGTTTTTCTTGTGCTTGCCATGCTAATGGCTTTAGCCATAACTCTCTCCGCAACAACGGACCAAGAAGAATCGTTCTTGGACGAGGAAAATAATGATACAGATGATGCAACCAAAAGCATGCAGTCAGAAAAAACTACTTCTCTTACCGGAAGAAGCCGCTTCCTTGCCTCTCGGGCCGCTGCGCCCACATGCGACAAATACCCTAAAGTTTGTCGGGGGACGGGCAGCGCAGGGCGAGATTGCTGCAAGAAGAAATGCGTGGATACGAACACAGACACAGTAAACTGTGGCAAGTGTGGGAAGAAATGCAAGTACGGGGAGACATGCTGCAAGGGCAAGTGTGTGAACCCTAGGTCTGACAAGAAAAATTGTGGGAGCTGCAACAACAAGTGCAAGAAAGGCAGTTCATGTGCCTATGGGATGTGCAGCTATGCATGATAATTATGATGTCTTCATGATGCCATCAGCAGATAAATTATTCTACTCGATCTATATATTGCAATGAGTGTTTGGGGGGTACAATTAATTATTATTTATTATTAATTGATTATTTCTTTTATTACAATGTACCTAAAGTATTACAATGTAACTAAAGAATACGTAATTTGCTAGAGAAGGAGGATCCGACCCGGATTCAGTTTCCTCTTAGGGTTGGTATTGTGTTTCCTTGTTCTTGTGTGCTTCGTAATTTTAGTATGTTAAGAAATCTTGCTTTGTACTCCAAGTTACTGTTTTAATAAGTAAGTACGATTATTAAATTTTCTCATTTCTACCTGGTATTAGAGGCCGGTTCTTACGAACTAAGTGGATCTCTTTCTCTCTCAATTATGAGGGGAATTATTATTTCCCATTTAATTAATTAAGTTCTTATTTGGAGATCATTGTCACCGCTCGATATAATTAGTTTGGTACTGTACGTATGTTAATTAGAAGGAAATTAATTTGTAAAGAAAAAGCCAGTCGGGCATCTAATTGGATGAGATCGTTTCTATGCTGCATTGGCCGCTAGGATATGATCGAACAATGAGAAAGTTAAAACTAGTTAAAACAGCATATGCCAAAAAATGGGGATCCTTTTCGTTAAAGGACATGTATATATACGTATATGTTTTTAAAATTCATCTATGTACCTAAATATTTGTACTTATGTATTTTTGTGTACCGTATGTCCATATTTATAAACATTTGTGTAACTATATATTCATCTGTGAACCCACTTGTTGTCTACTGTTACATAGCTCCATCATTTTGAAATTTGATTTGAGTATTGCTCATTTAATATGTGGAAATGTAATTCCTATTTTAAAGGATTAATTGATTGAGTTGAATTTTTTCAGATGAAAATATTGGTAAATAATAACAGTAGTAAAAGTACTTTAATATGACATGACATTGAGATCTAAATGGGCGGACCTAAATTGGATTTACAAAAACATGAAGGTTATAATATAAAAGATATATTTAAGCCCTAAAATTTAAATGTCTTTAAAAAAATAAGTTAATGAATTATAATTTAAATAAAATAGTAACGTTATACGACTTTGTTTAAGAATGACTGAAAAGTTACTTAACTATACGTTGTAGCAAATTAGAAAATTCAACTAATGAAAATGGAAAGATACATGCATCAGCCACACACACCCAAAAAACATCATTAAAAGAAAAAACTAAGTAAACAGTAAATGACAAAGCCCATGTCGATGATCACTAGCAAGCTAACCATTATTCGAGTCCGCACATAAACACACACAAAGACTCATAACCTTAACCTAACCCTTTCCAAGTACAGGCAGTTGTAATTTGAGAAAAACATGCAATTAATTAAATACATTAATAATTAACAAACGGATAGGGATGCACATGGACACATGTGCATACATTATTGTGATCCTTATTGTTGAGTAGAAGTAGTCGACCTGGGCGGGTCGTGTGATTTCTAAGCATAGAAGCAAAACCCTTTGTAACAGGAAGTGCCTATTCGTGCAATGGTACACCTTCATTCCTACACCTTCATTTTCCCAGTCCTTACAACCTCATCCATCTTATCCATCACCTTCATATATTTCAATCTCTGCAGCTACTTCATTATCTCCATCTTCCTCCATTCCTCTCAATACCCATCCCATGCAAACCAGGTCTAAATTTGGTATTTACAAACCAAAAGCCTATTATGCAACCAAGCATCCACTCCCTTCTCATTCTTCCCATGATTTTTTCCCCACTACCTATCTCGAGGCTTTAAAGTATCCACATTGGGTTAAGGCAATGCAGGAGGAGTTTCATGCGCTGCAACAAACTGGTACATGGTCCTTGTACCCAAAACTGATCATCAAAACATTGTGGGATGCAAGTGGTTTTCAAAATTAAAAGAAAACCTGATGGTACCATAGATAGGTACAAGGCTCGCCTAGTTGCTAAAGGTTTATACTAAAACTTTTAGCCATGTGGCTAAGCCTGTGACCATTCGACTACTGCTCACTCTTGCTGCTCAGTTTGATTGGAGTCTCAGTCAACTTGATGTAAGTAATGCATTCTTGCATGGCACTCTCTCTAGATCTTTCTTTATGCAACAGCCTCCTGGCTTTGAGGATGCAGCTCATTCCACTCATGTGTGTCAGTTACACAAGTCCGTATATGGACTTAAACAGGCCCCTCGAGCCTGGTATGAAAAATTGCATGGTGCATTGAAACAGCTTGGATTTACTGGATCTCAGTCTGACCACTCTTTGTTTGTCAAAAAGGACCCCATGGTGTTGGTCTTGGTTTATGTTGATGATATCATTGTCACAGGACCATCCACTACAGCTTTCAAGCATGTTATTTCTCAACTCAGCTCCCTCTTTCCTATCAAAGACCTTGGTTCTCTTCACTATTTCTTAGGTATTGAAGGTAAGAGATCTTCAAAAGGCATCTTTTTTTCACAAACCAAGTATATTTTGGATCTTTTGAAGAAGGCTCACATCAAGTTGACTGAGACTCCAATCAAACTGAGCAGCAAGAGTGAGCAGTAGTCAAATGATCATAGGCTTAGCCACAGGGCTAAAAGTTTTAGTATAAACCTTTAGCAACTAGGCGAGCCTTGTACCTATCTATGGTACCATCGGGTTTTCTTTTAATTCTGAAAACCACTTGCATCCCACAATGTTTTGATTATCAGTTTTGGGTACAAGGACCATGTACCAGTTTGTTGCAGGGCATGAAACTCCTCCTGCATTGCCTTAACCCAATGTGGATACTTTAAAGCCTGGAGATAGGTAGTGGGGACAAAATCATGGGAAATGTGAGAAGGGAGTGGATGCTTGGTTGCATAAGGCCATCAAAGGAATTCTCAGATATCTCAAGGGGTTTATTCATCTGTTCCAGGTCTCAAAGCCTTCTCTGATGCTGATTGGGCCGGTTGTACAATTGATCGAAGATCAACTGGGGGTTACTGCATTTTTCTGGGATCTTCTCTTATCAGTTGGAGTGCTAAGAAGCAACAAACAATTGCTCATTCTTCCACAGAGGCAGAGTACTAGTCTCTAGCAAATACTGCAGCTGAAATCACATGGATATGTCAGTTGATTACTGATATTGGTTTCTCTCTTCCTTCTACTCCTCAGCTCTGGTGTGACAATCAATCTGCAATCTCTCTTGCTAAGCATCCTTTGTTTCATGCTCGAACAAAGCATGTTGAGATTGATTACCATTACATCCGAAAAAAAGTGTTGTCAAAGGCCATTTCTGTCCATTTTGTCTGCACCAAAGATTAGATTGTAGATATTCGCACCAAATCCCTATCCAAAGACAGATTTCATATCTTACAATCCAAACTGTCTCTTCGTGCTCCTCAGTTCAGTTTGAAGGGGGGGATGTAAAGGATAGTATTGTAAAAGACTCAGTAAGTGATAAAACTTAGAGTTGGTTAATTTGTTGTAATAGGTGGCAAGATAGTTAGAAGGTTAGAGTTATGTGAGAGAGTGAAGAGTTGTATATAAACAACGATATTGTAACTTTATTATTCATTCAATGAAATTCATCAGCTTTCTTAACATGAAGCACTTGCCACAGTTTTGATTGTCGGACATTGGTTTGACACAATGAGAGTTGCAGCATATCGCTGAGATGGCGCATCTCTTCCCACAAACCCCGCAGTTGAATGCGTCTGTCCTCACATCCGTACATACATTGTTGCAACAATCAGGCCCTCCGCTACCTTCAGTGGCACTACAGGCAAGAGGGTTTTGGCCACATCCTCCCCAACCCACCGGAGTCTTCGAGACCAGGAACCGCCTTCTTTATGCTGCTGCTTCGTGGTTATTTGGTCTTGCAGAGAGAGTGATGGCTAAAGCCATATATCAGTATGGCTAGCACAAACAAAACATTGAGAGATTATTTCATCATTTTAGTATATCAGAATTGGTGTGTTGTGTGTGTATAAATTGAAGAGAATATATATCAAAGTATATATGAATATTTAGTGTAGATGTGGAGCAGCCTATGCAGGGCTGAGGAAGTATATATAGAGAAACATTATGCCCTATGGTTTGATATTAAAGAGGTCTTTAACGTGGGGAATATTATTGCATTTTTTTTTCTGTTTTTTTGCTGTCACAATATTGCAAAAGTTTGTATATTGATTATGTGCCATTTTCATTGGTTGGTCTAATTATTTAAAAGGGCCACAACAAAACGTCAATTCAGCAAACAAAGTTAGGCTTCCAGAAAATATGTCGTATTCTGTATAGGTGAATATGAACAAAAAACATGCATGCAGAAACATAGATAATTAATTACAAATTCATCATTATTGGTAGGCATGTTAGGCAAGCTGCGTATTAATAATTTTTTTGGGCAAGCTCATGCATGCTATATTTGTATGTGTGGTAATGCAACTCAGATGTCTAGCAATGAAAAATCCGTAACGTGATTTACTCTTCAGATGGCGCCATATACTTCTAGTAACGATTTCCACTCCACACTCGTTATAAAAATGATTAATTATTAAAAAGGCTACCTAAAGAATGTTGTTAGCTAATAGAGAAGAGGTATTATTTTGACCGACTTTTAATATGTATATATTTGGCATATGCTGTATTAGCAAGTACCATGTATATTATTTCATTTTCTAACAGTTCAATTCCCATTTCTTTGCAAAGAAAGTTGTACCAGCACCTGGCGGCGCTTGTCCCACAAGCGGAGGGGCTTAAAAAGGAGTTTCTTGATTCATAAGAAAGTTTAGTAATCATACACAAGGAGCTCGAAGCCATATGAAATAAGGAATCCTTACTATCTAATCATCTAATCTATTACTTCTATCCGCGCAGAATGAAGCATGCAGCCACTACCGATAAGGTTAAGCAAAGCCATACTGATATGCATGTGGAATTAACTGTATGATTAATTTATGTATCGGCTCCCCGGATACAATTGGACAGTTAATAGGACAAGTGCCGCCAGGTGCTGGCACTAGTAAAAAAAAACCCCTTTGCATGATGTAGGTCATTCGTCACGCAAAGTAAAAAAAACGTCGCGCAAAAAATTACCCAACGAACTTGCGTCGCGCGCATAGCGTTGCGCAAACATCTTTGCGCGACGTTTGGCTTGGTCACGCAATGAGCCGTCGCGCAAAGGCCTTTTGCGCGACGTTTTGTGTTTAGCGTCACGCAAACATACTTTACGCGACGAATTGTGCTACGTCACGCAAGTTACCGTCACGCAAACATGTTTTTGTACTAGTGTGGGACAACTTTCTTTGCAAAGAAATGGGAATATAACTGTTAGAAATTAAAATTTATATATATATATATATATATATATATATATATATATATATATATAGGAATTGCTTAAGGGAAGGGATCCCCATTTTTTGAAAAAATGGGGACATGCTCCCCACCGTTGGATTTAACTTTAATGAAATTGTGTGGTTGAGATTGTGTGGCCTGTGTTTTAATCTCAACCACACAATTTCATTAAAGTCAATCTAACGGTTAGGAGCGTATTCTCATTTTTTTCAAAAAAATGGGAATCCCTCCCCTTAAGCTGCCTGCCTGTATATATATATATATATATATATATATATATATATATATATATATATATATATATATATATTAAAGCTCGATCCAAATAATACTTCTTCTCTATTAGCTAACAACATTCTTTAGGTAGTCTTTTTAATTATTAATCGTTTTTATAACCAAGTGTGGAGTGGAAATTGTTACCTAGAAGTATATGGCGCCATATATTATATTAAAAGAAAAACTAATGGAAATGGCTTGAAAACTTTGAGTTTTAATGATAACGACAAAATAAAGAGTAAAGTGAATAGTACTAGGATTGACGTTTTAGTGTAAAAATGTGGTTTTTCGTTAAAGTGAACAGTACCAGGAATTTTTCGTTAAAGTTCCCTATATTAAAAGCCAGCACCATAATGTTTTTGAAAAACTGCTCTAAAACGTGCGTTTTTTATGTATACTGTATTTTTGGTTACATAAGAATTGTATTATATTCTAACGCATGGAAAAAAAATTCACAAAAGCTACCACAATGTACAATATGCATTTAAATGTGAAATGATGAAAATTAAGAAATATTTCCACAAATGCTACCGCCAAAAAAAACAAAAAGAGAGACTAGGAGATTAGTTACAATATTAGCTGAGCAAGTCCGGATTATTTGGAAGTGTAAGATATAACTTTGTTATAATGTGAGTATCAAACGTAAAATCATGTAAACTTCGAGCTGTGGAGGTACATAAGGGATTTTTCATTGATAGATATCCGATTTGTAGTGTCGTAACATTTGTTCTGCACATTTGGTAATCACCATAATTAATTAACGAACATGCATATATACATATATAGCATGAGCTTGCCCAAGGAAATTGATAAGCACTAAGCAGCATGCCTAACCTGCTTACCAATAATGATGAATCTGTAACTATATATATATGTGTGTGTGTATGCGCGCTTTTGCATGCATGTCTTTTGTTCATATTCACCTATATGGAGCACAACATATTAGCCCAACTTTGTTTGCTGAATTGACGTTTTGTGGCTTTTTAAAATAATTAGATCCAAAATGGCAGAGAATCAATACAAACTCATGCAATATTGTAGACAGCAAAAAAAAAAAAAAAATACATGAAATAATATTCCCCACACGTTAATGATGTCTCTATTAATTGTTAAACCCTAGGGCAGAATGTTCTTCTCTGTATATATATACGTCCTCTGCCCTGCATGCTTCTCCACATCCAGACTAAGTATTCATATATACTTTGATATATATTCTTTTCAATTTATCCACACACCAATTCTGATATACTAAAATGATGAAATATTCGCTCAATGTTTTGTTGCTAGCCATGATGATCATGGCTTTAGCCATCACTCTCTCTGCAAGACCAAATAACCACGAAGCAGCAGCATCAAGAAGCCGGTTCCTGGCCTCGAAGACTCCGGCGGGTAGGGGAGGATGTGGCCAAAACCCTCTTGCTTGTAGTGCCACTGAAGGTAGCCGAGATTGTTGCAACAATGTTTGTACGGATATGAGGGCAGACGCACTCAACTGCCGGGTTTGTGGGAAGAGATGCGACATGTCAGAGATATGCTGCAACTCTCATTGTGTCAAACCAATGTCCGACAATCAAAACTGTGGGAAGTGCTTCAACCATTGCAAGATAGGCACTTCCTGTGACAAAGGGTTTTGCGACTATGCTTAATTAGAAATCATCGCGACCCCGCCCAGATCGACTACTTCTACTCAACAATAAGGATCACAGTAATGTATGCACGTGTCTGTGTGCATCCCTATCCGTTACGTAGTTAATGGTTTATGTATTTAATTGCATGTTTTTTCTCTCAAATTACAACTGTGTACTTAGGTTAAGGTTATGAGTTTTTGTGTGGGACATGGATTCTCTCCGGATCCATTGGTCCTAATCCACCAAGTCCCATCATTATGTTGGTGTGTAATTCTTCAGCCGAAAGTTTTGGAGCCAAAAGAAATAGTGTTTAACACAGTCCATGTGGTAATATTTGTTTGTAACTAGATTAAGACATGTGGTATTATCTCATAGGATGATACAATCAAAGGCTGAGATTAGTTTTCAAATTTGTAAGTGAAGGATCTCCCTTCCTTGATGTATAACGGTAAACATGTTCCCTCAATGAAGAAGTGTGTGTGACTTTTCAGTTTTCTCTCTTCTTACTCAGAATCCAATTTTCTTTCTCTCTCTGTGTTTTCTTCCAGATTGTCTACTTGCAGGAAGATTTCCATTAAAAACACTACAAAAGAAACACAATTCTAACACATTAACCCTGTAAAAAAAAAATTAAAGAAAAAAAACTAAAATAAAAATTATTAGCAATATAGTAAATTAAACACAAATTATTTTATGGGGTTTTTTTTTCCAACGCTTTACTGCAAGGTAACCACATCAATTGCCTCTTCCACATTTTTTTATCAAATAAAATAATTCTTAATAACAAAACAGTTATTAAGAAACAGTCACTAAATATATGAACAAATCTCTTCAGGGACAAAAAATTATTTGAAGGTCGTCATCATTTTGAACTCTATACAGCATAATTGGTATTTAAAAAATTTTAAAAGCTTGTTCGTAATTTTTTTTTTCCAAAGAGCAGAACTTTATTAGATACGAATTGAAATGTTTACATCATATGCCAGAGCATTAAATAACCACTCTGGTTCATAATAATCCCACATATGACATCCCCCCACACGTGTAACATGAGTTGCCACCAAATGCGCAGCTCCGCGGGGTAAATAGGAACTCAACTTGACTTAATTATTGCTTGAGATGCCAAATGTCCCATAGAAGACCCTCCACAGTAGCCTTCAGTTGTATAGCACCCATAAGCATGTCCACCAAAGCCTTTGAATCTGTTTCAATTTGAATATACCCAAATCCCCTCTCCACACACGCCACCAATGCAGCTTGCACTGCTTCCGCTTCCGCCATCAAACTCGATTCATAATAAACATTCCCCACACCTCTAACTGCTTTAAACACCCCTGCAAAATCTAGCCACCCAACCGAATAGGTCGACTCATTAATTATTTTGTTTACTTGAAATAAAAGTCAATGGACCTAAATCAATAAGCATGATATCATGGACTAAAACTATGAAATGAAAGTCAATGGACCTAAATCAATAAGCATGATATCATGGACTAAAACTATGAAATGAAAGTCAACGGACCTAAATCATTAAGCATGATGTCTTGGATTAAAACTAATAGCTGACTAAATTTTTGGAGTTATGTCTAATTATCCCTAAGAAAATACCTAAAGCGTCCCTAGCTAAAACTTAAAGCCCTAAATCAAAAATTGTAAACTATGGGAAATTTGGTCGGAACCAAGTCGTGCTACTTTTGTGAATTTGATGCACGTATTTATTCTCTTTGAAACAAGAAGTCATGGATTTTTAGTACAAATTTGCAATTTTTTTTTTGTTGCCCTTATTTGTGCAATTTGACTAGATCTTTAATCAATTTTGCCATTTAATTTATGTCACATATCATTCACATAAGAATAATAAACCACACTATTACTTATCAAAAAAATTCTCCAACGTAGCCTATTCCAAATGCTAATTAGTTAGGTTCAATTTTTCTCTTCATGAATACAGTATATATATCCCCTACAATATCCAGTCTATGTATCCAACTCTTAAAATAATCCTCTCAAATTTTATTTTCCTTGACAGTTTAAGAGATTATTACATTTCCTTAATTTTAATAGGCCTCTCTGATTTAATAATTAATACTATAGTTTAATGATAGTTCTCTCACTTATATGTGAGAAGCCTTCTAACTTCTGTACCTGACAAATCTGATACAAAAATATTATTATTAACCCATTGTATTATTTAACTCAAATCCCCCATTTTCTTCGTGTAAATATATCATAATCTATTAGGTCCAAAATTTTTACGTGCCCCTCACCTTTCACTGAAACATAAATTTCTGGCAAAGAATTTTATTTCTTTACTACATAACATAATTAATGTAGGAAGGCATACATTACAAAAGGAAGTCCACCAGCCTTAGCTCGTGCAACCACGTCTTGTATAGACCCAAAACTCTTACATTCCAAAACATAAACAAAAGCACTCCCTATTTTAATCATCTGCACAATCTTCTCATTAGTCATCACCCTATCCAATTCTCCCTATATATCCTCCTAATTCTGTTCGTTTTCTTAATCAACTCATAATTAAGCCATGGCCTCCCTAGCTCCTCTCGTATTTCTCTTATGTTTTTTAACTTATATTGCTCCAACATTTCAAGCCTACTCCCCAGACTACTACACCACCCCCAAAATCACTCTCAAAAACATCATGAACGTGGTAGACTCGTGTTGGCGCACCAAATCCAATTGGGCCACCAACCGCCGCGCCTTGGCCGACTGCGCAGTAGGCTTTGGCAAAGACGCATTGGGAGGAAAATACGGGAGTACTTATGTAGTCACAACCTCAAATGATGACCCAGTAAACCCTAAACCTGGCTCACTCCGTTACGGGGTGATCCAACCACAGCCATTATGGATAGTTTTTGCCAAGGACATGGTGATCACGCTAAAAAATGAGCTCATTATGAATAGTTTCAAGACCATAGATGGCAGAGGTGCTAAAGTTGAAATTGCGTACGGACCATGCATAACGGTGCAGGGTGTTAGCCACGTTATTATACATGGAATAAGCATTCATGATTGTAAGCCTGGGAAGGGTGGGAATGTTAGGAGCACTCCCACACATATTGGGAAGCGTCGAGGGTGCGACGGAGACGCTATTGCTGTCTTTGCTTCTTCGCATGTTTGGATAGACCATTGCTTCCTAGCTCGTAGCGCAGATGGCCTCCTTGATGTCACCCATGCTTCCACTGCCGTCACCATCACAAACAACTATTTCTCTCAGCATGACAAAGTAAGCATAAAAGGTTAATTATGAGGTTATGAATTAATTTCCATTAATTGAGCCTTTTGTTTTCTCTGCTCGACTTATGTTACATTTTGGGCTAATTGCACAAGTTACTTTCTAGCTAGTCGGTTCATGTATCTTGTTTAATTGTCAATGGATGAGGGAATTAGAGCATGAGACCTCATCCAACGTTGAATAGAGGATGCAACTAAATCGAGAGCTAGCTAGTTGTTGTGTATCGAATTTAACTAACTCCCTTGTGCTTTAATTTCAGGTGATGCTGCTTGGTCACAATGACAATTTTAGTGCAGATAAAAATATGAGAGTCACAATAGCCTTTAACCGCTTCGGGGCTGGCCTTGTTGAAAGAATGCCAAGGTAAGCGCATAACTTACCTGCAACTCTTTGAACAGAGAGAAGTACATGAGAGTAGATTGTTTAATTAATTTATGCCATTGTTTTTGTGGTGAAAAAAAAAGGGTTAGGTTTGGGTATGCGCACGTGGCCAACAATAGATATGACGAGTGGAAAATGTATGCCGTAGGAGGCAGTGCCAATCCAACAATTTTCAGTGAAGGGAACTACTTCATAGCTCCTGAGACTTCTTATGCCAAACAGGTTACAAAGAGAGAGGCCGGAGGCAGTTGGAATAATTGGAAATGGAGATCTTCAGGGGATGTGTTCAAGAATGGTGCTTTTTTTGTTCAATCTGGATATGGAAGCTGCTATCCACTTTACTCTCGAAAGCAGTCGTTTAAGGTCTCTCCAGGAGCCATGGTTCCTGCTTTAACCTCAAATGCAGGTCCTCTACGCTGCTTTGTTGGCAAAGTATGTTAATTTGCTTTGCCATATATATATATAGACCCTTTTCCAAACTTTTTTTTCTTGTTTTTGGTCCTACCCTTTGAGTTTCCGGTAATTGAAGCTCTCTGCGTACATTGGCTTCTTGGATCTCTATTATCAATATTGACACTCTTTGTTATCTGTGTTGTGAGTCTATCCAATTTGTGTTCCTACATAATGTTAGAGATGGCAAAACATAGAGTGAGGAATTCCTGAACTTTTTATTATTAGGATGCATGATATGTCTCCGATCCAAGAATTTTGTTTTAGTGAGACGGCTAGCTACTGGCATTGTTACAAGAAAATTTGACAATGTTGATGAAAAGCACTAAGTAGCTATTGTCGATTTTTCTTGCAGGTTTTCGTATAAAATTTTTGGGTGTTATAATATCAGTGCACGGCATTGTTAATATTTCAGTAGTAACAAATAGATATAGATGATATAACATCACTAGATTGTTCAAGCAGAAAAATTACTCTCACGCTTCATTGGCTGTCTCAATGTTGTATATAAACAGGAAAAGAATCAAGAGACACAGAAAAGCATGTCGATGTGCAAAAAGCGATTAAAAAAATTAGAAAAGGTAAAGAAAGAAGGTGGATGCTTTTACTTTGGTTTAGTGTCTTTAGAAAAGCCTATTCTCATTGCTCTGAACCCCACATGTTACGGGTGATTTAGCTTTCATTTTCTTCAAGTACCAAATTCCTGCTCCAACTCCAAAGGCTCCTGCAACTGTCACTCCACTAATCGTCCCTGCAACATTAACAAAATAAAATCCAACTTATAGTTATGCACACAACATCCAAGCTATATATACTTGAATTTATGAAATTTTGTTCCCGCTATAAAAGCCTAAATCTCAGAAGTGAATCACCTGCAAGTACTCCATTCCTCCTATTCTGAGAAATGCTGTGATCTGTATCATTGTAATTAAATAATCAACAATCATAAAAATTATTAGAAGGGAAATTAATGTTTGGTACAATGTAATGACTAAAAAACTTTGTTTAGTTACATCGGAGAGTTTCGAACCTGAACCTAGTCTACTCCTACCCATCACCATATACACTCTAACCACAAGGCTAAATGGCTCAAAAACGTACCTTTACAATACGTAGTGACATTTCCTCTATCACACAAGCACCAGAAGTTAAGTGTTTTCGTGTCAAATCCACATGTCCCACCTCCTTTAGATGTATCCTGACACTGAAGGCAACGGGTGGTCACCGGAATATCGAAATTGACACGAATTCCGTATTCAGGAACTTGATCATCCGGCTGATTTTCACCAGTGCTTCTCCAATACACACTAGTATAAGTAGCACAATACTTCAACATCAACCTCAGAGACTCAGTGGCTTTGGGATAGTAAGAGCAGCAAGAACTTGTCCTCAAAGCTGAGGCGCACTCAGGCAAGTGCCTGCAAAGATAGCTAGAACTGTCACACGAAGAGTCACATCGCTCCGGAAACCTCTCACAAAACACAGGCTTTGGCTCAATGATCACATTTTGTTCACTACAATTAAAGAATAGGTAGTCGTTTTGAGGAGAGAGAGATAAATGCGTGCTCGTGTCGAGGCTAAAAGGCCTTGTGGCTCGGAATGTGTCACCGTCTAGGCAATTCCACATGAAGGGGTCGATGAGAAGAATGTGAGGGTCGGAGTAGCTTATGGATTTAACGGGGTATCTTCCGGAAGGTGTTCGGAGTTCGAGTTTAGAGGATTCGGAGCATACGAGGATGTTTTTGTAGTAAGGACTCCCACAGCCCTCATCGATGCCGAAAGGGTAGTTGATGGGAATGTTGCCGCAAGAAGTTCTGCAGAGGCTGGCTTGAGGTGCCGTGAGGCTGACAAACGGAAGGGTAAGGAAAATGAGCAGGACAAACGGCATAGGAGTTGTTAGAGGAGACATGAGAGATGCTAGCTAGCTCGGTTAAGCTTGAGTGATGGTGTATATCCCAACAAAAATTTGGCAGTTTAAGCAAAATAGCTAGATGAGTAAAGTGAAGTGTGATCTGCGTAGTAGTTGGTGTTCACTTTAATGTCTTTTTCTCTTTTACTTTATTTGCTCTCATGTATGCTTTGTGACTGGTTTTGTTTGTCTGGTGCTTTTGCTTTATGGGAATATTTAGTGAGATGAACATTTTGACCAAGTAATCATGATAGAATAAATCCCGGTATTGTATTGTATTTCGGAAGGCTTTTTCTTACCGAAAGATTTTTTTTATTTATAAAAAAAAAAACTCATCATGTTTTTCTCTTTTAGAACATTCAATAGATTATACGTGTCAAAAAAACATCACAATCTTACAATTACAAACACATAAAAAATACATTATAATTATTCAATCTTGGAGGACGCTGAGCCTAAACCCTAAACCCTAGTCGCAAGAACTAAAACATTAATTGCAGGCCCGAGAACTATCGTAGAGGCTTCACGAGGAAAAGACTGCACCAATCTCTGATGATTTTACAATTGTTGACAAAAAGCTCTGCTATAAGTCCCCTCCAACAAACGTCAAGTTTCCTTCTCATAGTCCTTTGATGGGCACACAAATCACAAACACCACTACCTCATATTTGAACAACAATCACCACTACGATATCCGAGAATGAACAAACCACAACTAGGAACACAACCCCAAAATCTCTCCTCGACAAAGTGAAAAAGTGACCACACCACAATCACGAACTGAAAGATCTCCTCGACATAGCGAGAGAGAGAGAGAGACTACAAACTAAAATCAAAGAGGAAAAAAAAAGATTAAGAAGGATTGTCGCCGATCCCAACGCCAAAGGCAGAGATCAGCGGCTAGAGTTTTTTCTCTTGCTTTTCTTTGGGGAGGGTTTTTCTTTTTTGAAGCGGAAGACTTGTGTTGTGTGTATATATATGTGTGTGTGTGTATATTTTTTTTCTTTCAATTATTGAAATTGAAGGTCTATGAATGATTATGATCCATTTCAATATTTCTATATGGTATCTACCATCAAGAAACCTAATTTTTTTTTTCTTTCTCTGTACTTCGCCCTATACCAAACCCTAAACCCCAACCCGTCTAGTCAGCATGCATGTTTGGGAAGACAAATTCTGATCAGAGTGACCAAGTTTTAACTGTTGTATGGAAGTATTATAGTAGACACTAGAGCAGTGTGGCACCACCAGACTAGAGTGACCGTTTGGTTTAGAATCACTCTTTTTTGTCTACTTCTCTGCACAATCATCTTTGATTCTTAACGAAAGCCATGGGTTTGGGCTTATCCTCTAATTTGATATGTTTGAGTTTGGAACAAGATCATGTGAAGCCCAAGTCTACTAATGACCATTACCCATTCTCATTTTTCTTTCTGTCAAAAGACTATTACCCACTCGAGGACTCCGGAATGTGGTCCTTCGTGCAGCTTACGAAAATAGTAGTAGACTAGTAGACTAGTAGTCGACGTAAGTTCTAATTCTTGACAGGCAGATGTTGATTTCGTTAGTTCGACAGGTCATGATCCTGAGCATACAAGTTCAAATCTCTCCTCTCATATGAGAGATGTTTATAAAATATCAAGAAAAGAAAAAATGAGTAGATATTTTTGACTCAGTTCTATATTTGATTTTAATAAAATATAATAGAATACGCGAACTTGGGTTTCTTAAGATGTTAAGGTTCCTTGCTGCCCACGCTAACTGACATCTTCGAAAGAGCTGGCGAAATTTTGAAGAAAAAAAAGAGAGCTGCTGAATGAAGGCTCGTGAATTTATTCTTTGTACAAGAGGAGAAATATCCGTTGGCGGCAGCCAGCGTTTTTATATATAGCCAAACTGTATATCGTTAGGTTGATATATAATATTTATGCTCACAAAATTTTCAAGAAATTAGGCACTCAGTTATAAGCTAGAGCAAAAATTGGGTATGCCTGTGTTGCTCGATCACGTTAATTATGTATTAGTAGGTAAATTTTGACAAAAGCGTGAGATTTTTTTTTTTGTACTTTTATTTCATCAAGTTTGAGAGATGCCTTTCTCAGACTGCCATCATATTTGATGACATGGCCTATATATCACGATTTAGTATGACAGTCAAAACTATCTATCTATATATCTATATAAATGGAGAAGACAAAAAAAAAGTGAAACTTTCATAATTTCAAGATTATCCTCTTTCTATTAGAATTTCAAAGGAAAAAAATGAATTCATAAAAAAAATTAAAAACACCCACCTAGTGAGACTGTGGGTGGTTAATATTTTTAAAATACATTATTCATTGTTTTACATTTTTTTTTCAAACAAACAAATAAATAAATAATAAAATAATTACCACCTGCGTGTAGCAAGATGGCTAGTTTAATTTCACCTGAAAAAAGTAGAAATGATGGAAAAACAGTGGGCTAACTCAAGATGTTAGGCAGACAAGTGGTAATGCATTGAAAAAAAGTAGTAGTAGTAATGAATATATGGCGCAACCATGCATGCATCCAATCAAACCTCTAGATATATAGTTACGGTTTGATTGCTTGATCTCAAAACGTGCTATCCCAAGCAAGAAAAATCTCCGGATACTTAATTTGGCTGAAAATCTTGAGAACAATTTAAACGCAAAGAAAGCAAATCAAAGATATATCGGAACACAAAGTCTTGTCTTGAAGTAGAAATGAAGACATGGTCAAAAAGTAGGTCCTGAAATTTTAAAAGCAATGCCAGAAAATTGTTGTGAAAGGCATATATCTAAATTCGTATGGCAATTGGCACCTCCTCTTATTATGAGAAAGTCTACAATTAAAGGAGTCCACCGTCATCTGCCCAATTGTCTACCCAAAGTCTACGTACCGCTGATCTTTTCGTTAGAGAGGTCCAAACGTACGCAAGAATACCATTGGCTCCAAAGACCCATCAATTCTACTTTACACCACCCCCCCCCCCCCCCCCCCCACTGATATTTATAACGTAGTGATTACTACTTTTGGGTGCGATTAATTGTGAAGTTTTATGGTGGAACTTCAACTTTTTTTATGATATTAGAGCAAGTTGTCTCATATGTGAAGCCAAATGGCCACACATACTTCAAGTCACTTGTTTGTGTTGTTCAGGTGCTAGACTTGAACATTCATCGTGTGAGGGGGGCATGTTGAGAACGAATCACACATTGATTGGATGATGACCTTGCATGGCTTATGAGTAATTGGTGTTACTTCCCATATTGCCAATTTGTTTTTGGTGGAACCTCAACTTATGTTTTTATAGTAGGTTGACCTATATGTGAAGCCTAATGGCAACACATGCTCAACATCACACGTTTATTTTGTCCATGTGCTAGGCTTGAATATTCGCCACACGTAGGGAGTCGTGTTGAGAATGAATCACACATGGTGAGATGAGGGATCTTACATGGGCTTATACATAAGTTAAGCTACTCTCCATTTTGCCAATTAATTTTATAATGAAATCTCAACTTTCTTCAAATCTATCAAATTAATAAATTAGTTAATCAATTCCCAACTTTAGACCCAATATTCGTGTTGAATGTAGAGAAAAATTCAGAACAAAGCAAAAAAATATCCACATGAAACTCCTGCTAGCTTGATAAAGTGGAGAAAATCTTGTTACTTATAAGATCTATAGGTCATGTATATACACCCAGAGGTGATGCATAACCTTTCATTATATGGTGACCATCGCCAGTGCTAATGCTTTTAATGGCCTGCTACACCAATTACATTATTTTTAATTGAACAAGCTCACAAATCACAATACAGGATACGTGCCACACTAAACATTGCATAATATAACACGTCCCTCTATATTATAGTGGTCAAATCAGATTAGAGAAATCAAATCATTTTCTCTCGCATTAGGTTTATCATGATAATGCAAGTCATTTTCGTGTTATTGATAAGATCATTTGGACCTGAATCCTCCACCAATCGTAACCCCAAGCAATTTATCACTTCATGCAAGCCCCAGTCCAAGTGAGCTGAGGTGTTCGAACTACATCTCTATCAACTATATCTCTTTCAAAGTTAAATTTCATGATCAACTTGACCTTAACCTCATTTTAAGTTTAAAATAAAGATGACGGTAGTGTGCATATACATACATACATATATATATATATATATATATATATATATATATATATATATTATATAGAGAGAGAAACACGCAATTATTTATGGAAAATAATTTTCACTATTTTTTTACTCGTGCACAATCATGTTTATTGCTAATTTTTGAACCAAATAAAACAAAAAATAAATAAATAAACATAAACAAACAAAAAAAAGTGCGCAAATCGTCTTTCTTAATTCGAACTTTTTTTTTTTGGAAACAAGGAATAGTATGCCAAGGCACAGAAGCCAAAAGAGAACAAGAAAGCCTATAGAGAGGCAAACAGCCAAAAAGACACAAGTAGTGAACGAAAATACAACACAAAGACACCTCTACCAAGTGAAAGCGTCACTCCAAATACCCTAAATTCTAACTTAGTTTCACTAAAACATTAAAGACCAACAAGTGTTTCTCTCCTTCAAGTTACACAATGTCACTTGCATCATCAATTTAATCCAAGGTTTGGAACATCAAATCATGAAGCTATTCCAAATTATTTTTCTTTCGGTGAAATTGGAAATTCCAATTTCTTACACATATGATGCTGACAAGTGACGACTAAAATCACGAGCGGTGGTGCTGCTTAAGTTGACAATGAATGATGGGTTTTCCTCTGATTTCATCCATAATTTTATACAAATTTGTTTGTTTTATCTCAAATTATTTATAGCTGTAATTGTCACAGATTTGTCGGCCAAAAATGGGTTTGAAATTTGAGAGAAATTTGTTTGAACCGCTTTAATAAACAAATAAAATTATAACCAAATGAAGGCCAAGTTGTTGAAGAAGAAGAAGACTCAAATTACTTGTCAAAACAATTTCAGAAATATCAAGGTAACTGTTGCACAAGAAGCCCATTGGAAAGTAATTTTCTTAAAATAAAATAAAAAGGTATTTCTACACTGTATGAAAGGATACATAAATTTCGTACTAAATTTGCAAATTATGTAATGTGTCACTAACAGAAAATAAATATATTAATCAACATTTAAGTAATGATCTAATCATTAATAACGTCTTGTAATTTTTAAAATTTAATTTAAATGAAAGATCTCTATAGCGTTACCGTGTGTGAATAAAACATCATTGAAATTATAGAGGTGTATATGTGCAAATTTTATTGTTTTAATCGCTTCCGTTTGCATGATTCTCTAATAGTCTTCTTTCCTTTTTTTTCTCAAAAACCCTTGCTGTCAAACCTAATACAACAAGTTTCTACGTCATGCAAGTAAGCCACGTGGGAAGTATCCTATCGTCAACTCAAATCTTAGTCAACTATGTCTTTTTCTTCATTGCTGATTTCGTCCATTGATTGGCGGTGATAACCTTCAATTAGTGGTAGTTTTATACTAGTTTAATGTAATCGTACAGAGCTAATTGACATTTGGAATTGCCAGCTATTTTATGAATTCTTTTCTCTAGACATACTATGCAAGTTTTTTTTTAATAAGCAATAATGCATAAACGATCCTATAATATCTGATCTTGTGGCTAGAACAAGATGGGTTAGTAAACTCGAAAAATTTAATTTGTTTCTGATTGCACCTCATGTTGATACAAATTCACAAGTTAAGCTATGAGCGAGCAATAGATTCACACTTCACGATTTCAAGTTATAACATTGATGAATATACATTTATTGATGTAGGTCGATTTGCAACACACTTATATTTTAATGTCACACTGAAAAATTCATTAACTAACTTGTCATCCAATTTTTAATTTAATGAAAAGAAAGATTTTCACTAATTTGTATACTTCAAACTTACAAATTAAATATAGTAGCCTTGGGTAAAGCTTTACCATATCCTAAAGTTATTACAATCCTTTGATGATAAATACTTTCATCAAAATTATATTATTTTTTTTGTTGATAAGGAGACATTAAGTCCAAAAGAAAAATTATATAAGAATATCACGAAATTTCAGCTATATCTATAACTAGCAATCGACCACTAGAATGAGGAGCTTGTTCAAAAAAGATTGAACTCAAACTGCATATTAACCGAAACGAGCCAAATCATCATTAACAAGTCATCGAAATTACTTTAGTTTTTCAATTTTGGTTTTAATTTTCGAGAACTTTAATTTCTCAAAGGAAAGTGGGATGAAGGAATATTCCACATGTTTAATATAATTAGTTTCACAAAAATATACTTTCACGCTTTGATTAGATTGAAGATGTCAACTTTTAAATCAGAACTAATAAACACAAAATTCTGCGTATTAAGACATTGTATTTTGCGCACAGATTCAAAAACTCAGAATTAGAACGATTAAGTACGTAGAGAATATAAAAGTAATACAGCATCTTTACATATGCATGCATCAACCACCAGGCGCCGTAAGTTTGATGTTGTTTGTTCTCTGTACACATCAACATATTTATTTACCTTTTTTTTTCCTTCCTTCTCTGTGTTCAGTCCCCCTGGTTAATAAGATGCATGCAATTGCAAACTAACTGGAGAAATTCTCCACGACTCCATATGGATTCTTAATTAGTCCACTAACCCCACCCATGAGTTAGGCCGACTTAAAGAAAAAAGAAAACAATTTTTTTTAACAAGACGATATTATAAACTATTCTGTACTACAAAAAAAATGAGAAATATGTCGAATTTTTATATAAAAAAGAATTATAAACTGTAGTTTTAGAGTTTGGTATAAAAATTTAAAGCAACAAAGTAACGTTTGGTTTGATCTAGGTGATGAATTAAAACTCTGGTATGCAATAAACTAGGTTTTGCTATTCCTTCGCGAAGATTTGTTGGGACAGAGAGCTCGTGATACCTGTTGTCTACCCTTCCTAATCTATTTTATTTCTAGATTTGGTGCAACTTATTGAATATATTATTCTAGCCGACTATCGTAATTCACGTTTGCAACTGAACCGAGAAAAAAATGTTACAATTGATAAATAATTTTAATAAATAAGGAGTAGTCATGTTTCCACATGGAAATATCAATTAATGCAGGGTAATAGTGAAAGTGCATGGAAAGTCCTTAGATGATCAAATGTGCCAAGAATCCCTTTTTTGGCCCAAGACTAACACCTTTTTGCATGTTAAAAGCTTAAAGGAGGTTCAAAGGTTCGGATGTTGAATTTTCTTTTTCAAAAGTAAACTCAATTGATCATAAGTCAAGGTAAACGAAGGAAGCTGGTCGAGCGTTGGTTTTTCTTTGCTGGGTACACGATCGATGCAGGCATTTTTTCAAAAGAAGCATTTACTAGAACTAAAACAACAGATCAAGAACGTCACAAGAATTTGAAAATTGGCACACCGATCACAAAGTAAAGGGATTCGGTAGACGAAATTAATAATAATAAACCGTACTTATAGGGGATGGATTTTGTTTTATCCTTTTTTTCTTTGATTTGAAAAGAAATATATAATTATATAATTTATATATTAATATCAATAAATGGTAGCTTTACTGTTCGTATTTTTTACCATATTTTACAGTTAACAGCTTATTATAATAAAAGTATTTGGCTTGTACAAAAGAAGACGTTTATGATTGTTAATAAGCTTTGGTTTAAGTGAGATAATCATATGGATTAAGTACTAATCTTCAATCTTTATTTAATCACTTGATCATTTTAATAGTTGCCGTATGTTGAGATCAATCCATTAGTTTATTGAAGTTTTCAATGGAATTAAAAGTGTGGATTTTGAATAAGAGGTCAAGTCTGCCGATTAAAACTAAAAAAAATTAATGAAAATAATTTGAAATCTTTGAATTTTAATAATTATGATTGACTTTTTAGTATAAAAATGTAATTTTTTGTTAAAGTGAATAATATTAAAAAAAATTGTTAAAATTCTCTTAAAACTATGCGTTTTATAATTCAAACTTCAGGTATTATTTACAGGATCCAGAGAAGAATCGAAGGGAGGAAGACAAAGCAGATGGAATGATCAGACAACCGATGGGAAATTAACAATTTATTTAACTTAATTAATAAATTAATAGAGTCGTAATTACAGTCGATAATAATTGAAAGAAAAACCAAAATAGTATAAGCAAGTGACTCGGTCCCACAGGTAAGCAGTCAACATAGTTCCCGGACAGATCTGAAACGTGGAGAGTAATGTCATGGTAGGTGGGGTCAGGGGAGACTAGGCCACTGCTTCACCCGGTCATCAGTCACAGCAAGAGAGAGAGAGAGAGGCGGGCCGTCAAAATGATTGACTTGGTTCGGGCCCAGTTGGGCCCAATTTTGGCCTTTTTTTTCCTTATTTCGTCACGTGGAACGCGCCGCACGGGGCGGGGCGGTGCAGGTCGTTTCCTTTTTCCCTTTCTTTAGTTGTGTCTTCACTTTCCCTTTTGATTTATGGGAACGAGTCAAACTCTGTCTTGACGAAATGTGGACGAAACCCCACCCAATTAAAACACCTCTTGCATTTCCACACACGTCCACATATGGCAATCTTTTAGTATGTTCGTTACGATATTATGCGATGTTATTAATTAACGTGTTTAGATAAATTAGTCTTTGATCATATCGAACAATTTACTTGTAAGAAACGCTTCTGCCCGACTAATTGTGCACGTTAATAAAGAGAATCGACCAAAATTTGATAGGCTTTGTTTATGTTTTTATCACCATTCAACCGCATGAATTCGTAACTTGTGAATTAATAACACGACGTAAGTGTTTGAAGGTGTTCAAAGTTTAACAGTATTTGACAATTTGGTCGTCGTGGTTATCTTCACCGTCGAACACTTGTGAGTTGCGACTCTTTGTTTGTTTGGGTGGGGTCCAAAATTTAAAACGGGGTGGCCTGGCGTCGACAGATGGCAGACTGACGCACCATCTGACGCAAGCGAAAACTGAAATAATAAAAATAAATGAATAATCCCATGAATTTCTCACAAATCCAATCTATTTGTTTTTAAGTTTGGTCTACGTCCGCACCCTTTTTATAGGCCATCACGTTGCACCGGTAAAAGACTTCAAAGACTTCACCACCCACACATACCCCTCATCTCTCTCTCTCTCTCTCTCTAAACCCTCCTCCATTTTCTTAATCTCCTCTTCACCTCTCTTTTATAATTACCACTTGTTCGTATCGTCAAAACATTAGTTAATTTTTATGGACAAAGGATGGGGGCTCACTCTTGATTCTGACTCCTTCGGCTACCTCCTCAACAAGCCGCCCACCGCCGCGGTTAGGCTCGACCACCACAACAACAAGAGAAGCAGTTTTTTTGGTGGAGAAAGGATGTTCCCGGGAATGGAATTCCCCGTCAAACTTGGCCGCCGGGAAGAGCAGGATGCGTCGCAGCCGTCCAATGACAACAACCGGATGGTTGTGGATGAGGTGGATTTCTTTTCCGATCATAAGAACAAGCTCAATACCAATAGTACTGATGATCATCATCAGGATTCGAAATCCAATGGTGCAGTCAATGTCAAGAA
This sequence comes from Crataegus laevigata, assembly GCA_963580275.1. Classification (NCBI taxonomy): domain Eukaryota; kingdom Viridiplantae; phylum Streptophyta; class Magnoliopsida; order Rosales; family Rosaceae; genus Crataegus; species Crataegus laevigata. Next base: position 1,239,295 of record OY756939.1, read on the forward strand.
GGAGAATTGGACTGGTTTCGATGTTAATGTAAGCGCTACCCCTTTAAATTATTATTTTTCTTGATTTTTTGGCGATTTATTTTTAGTGGTACTTATTTTTCTGTTTTGGATGTAAATAATATGTAGACTGGATTGCAGCTTGTTACTGCGAACACCGGAAGTGATCAGTCGATGGTTGACGATGGGTTTTCTTCTGATCATGGTGTTAACAATAGAGCAAAGAATCATGAGGTAAGACTTTTGAATTACATGAACACCGTCTACAACTCGAGCAGATGTTACTGTAACGATATTTCGAGTTATTCACATATTATCATCTAAAAAAATTTGACATATACGTAATTGACTTGAAATATTATTTTTTTTTTCTCCGAGGAAATAAATTATCTGAATTTCCTATTTTTAGATTAAAGTTGAATTTTCTATTTTTAGACTAATGTTTTATCGTTGTGATGATCAGCTGGCCCAGTTGCAAGTGGAGGTGCAACGTATGAATGTTGAAAACCAGAGGCTGAAAGAAATGCTTGGTCAAGTGACCAACAACTACAGTGCGTTGCAGATGCATCTTGCTGCAGTTGTACAACAACAAAATCACACTACTGCAGCTCCAGCTGAACAGAGATCACAATTAGACCATGATCAGGTAATTAGTTCATCTCCGTAATCATCGCAATCATCTTTTTGAGATGACGATATTTTAAATTACCCTAATTTACAGAAAGACAAATTGCCTAGCCAACTAATCTAACTCACGTCTTCAGAATTTTGAAATATATTGACTCTTTTTTGGTATAATTATTTATCAGAATGCTGAAGCAAAGTCTGATCAAGAAAAGAAGCAAGGGTTAGTGCCAAGACAATTTCTGAATTTGGGTCCGACAGCCACAGCCGAGACGAATGATGACCAAGTTTCCAATTCTTCATCGGAAGCAGGAACCCGATCAGCTTCACCACCTCAAAACATTAATGAAGTTGCAAAAAACGATCAGAGCGGTCCGTTGGATCCGCCAAACTCTAATAATTTCCGTGACGGGAAAAGAGTTGGCGGGGATGAGAGTCCTGAATCTGAATCACAAGGGTGGGTGCCCAACAAGGTCCCCAAGCTCAACAATTCTGCGGCTCCTAAGCCAATTGATCAATCAACCGAGGCAACCATGAGGAAAGCCCGCGTCTCCGTCCGAGCCAGATCAGAAGCCCCTATGGTAAATTAATCTAATTCAATTCACTTTAATTAGTAACACTTCAAAATAGTCATCCTGCACTCGTGCTGAATTAAATAAATAATGAACAAAGTAGTATAGTAACTCGATTATAAGTCTCAAGTTTCATGAAACATTAAATTTTGATTAATTACAGATTACTGATGGATGTCAATGGAGAAAGTATGGACAGAAGATGGCAAAAGGAAACCCATGTCCTCGTGCATATTATAGGTGCACAATGGCTGTAGGCTGTCCTGTTCGCAAACAAGTACGTATACTTTTGATGAAATTTTCTGTGCAGAACGTTCGTTCTCTGTTGTTTTAGTATTGTTAAAAACATATCGATAACATCACTTATGAAGGTACTAATATGTTCGTGTTACTATTTTGATAGGTACAACGTTGTGCTGAGGACAGAACCATACTGATCACAACATACGAAGGCAACCACAACCACCCACTGCCACCCGCTGCAATGGCCATGGCATCCACCACCACGGCAGCCGCCAGCATGTTGCTTTCGGGGTCCATGGCAAGCGCGGACGGGATGAATATGAACCCTAATAATTTGCTAGCCAGAGCAATTCTTCCTTGTTCATCGAGTGTTGCCACAATTTCAGCCTCAGCCCCATTCCCAACTGTCACATTGGACCTCACCACATCTCCATTACAATTCCAAAGACCAAACACCCCATTTCAAGTCCCTAATTTCCCAGGGCAACCCCAGAGTTTTGGGGCAGCTTCACAACAACTGCCTCAAGGTTTTGGGCAGGCTCTCTACAACCAGTCCAAGTTTTCAGGACTTCATTTGTCCCAGGATTTAATGGGGTCTACTAGTTCACAACAACAACAAATGCAGCAAACTCAGTCATCCTCGTTTGCTGACACAGTGAGTGCCATCACGGCTGATCCGAGCTTCACTGCTGCTCTCGCGGCCGCTATCACCTCCATCATTGGTGGAGGAGCTCATCCGAGCAACAACAACAACAGCCCCTCTACCACGTCCAACAACAGCAGCGGAGCCAACAACAAGAAGAACATTAGCAGCTTCCCGGGAAATTAATTAGAAATGTGGGCGTCTATTTTTTTTTTTTTTTAAATTGTCCTTTGGGTTTAGAAAATGTTGGTAACATGTCGATACCTTTTGTTGTTTTTTTTTGGGGGGAGGGTTTAGAATCGTTAGATGGATCCCAACTTCATTCTTTCTTTCTTTTCCTTTCTGGTGTTATTTTAAATAATTTGATTCAAATTTTTCAGTAAATACACAGAACAAGGAAAAAGATTTAGCTTAGATTCTGTATTTACTATTCCAATCAATGACAAGTACATGCACTACTAAATGTTTCATCTTCTATATATTATTTAGTTAATTTACTCCTAATCTAATCCATGATGATTATGTTCAATTAAGACACCATGGACCATAGCAAAGACAGAAGAAATTGCTGTTTACAAGGAAACCCTAAGAAAAAAACTCCAAGAAGGTAAGAGAGAGAAGAAGAAGAAGAAGAAGGTGGGATATTCTTATACGTGTGAGGGTGGGGTTGCATTCAACGAAATCGGCCACCTTTATTTGACACGTAAAATTAAAACCATGGACTTTGAAGAGACTTCCAGGCAACTACGTGTGTGTTTGAATAATTTAGGGAAAAGATGAGGTCAAATTCGTACAAAAGTATAAAGAAAAAGGAAGGTGACAACTTTGAAGTGTTGAGTAGGTTTCGTGGATTGTGGGCTGCTAATTTCCAATTGGGTACGTTGTTGACTTTCTGTACACTTTGTTTGACATCACGTCACTGCCATTGAATTTTGAATCCATACACCAATCAATGATGTGAATTTCTAATTTGGTTATTTATAAAATTAATAAAAAAAAAAAGTTGGTAAAATCATAAGAAAATAGCAAACGTGGAGCATTGTGGGCGCCAACCGTACCTCATCCACCGTACGAAGGATCTTCTACTCTATATGGACTCAAGGGATCCATGGCCTTCGTCTTCATTGCCATGTTGTGGTGGATAGGAAGTGACTGCCTTTTTATGATCCTCACGTGGATGCATGTGGCCAAAAACACCTTGACTCGTATTATTGAAGGGTAGTTAGACGTTATTGTCACACTTATACGTCGGTCTGGAAAATTTTCTCACGATTCGTTAACTCAATACGAAACGATGCGAAAGTAACAGGTTTCGAGTTGATTTGTTAATAAATCGGATTGTTACCGAATTAACTGTTAAGAACTCGTTAATGTTGTTTGATCATCTATTAAGAATCCGATAAAATATCTTTTTTTAAATCTAAGACTTAGTCACAGTCATTTCTTAAATAAATTTAACTCGACATAAAATAATACAAATTGTTAACGAATTTGATTACTATAGGTCACCGTATAAGAACTCGTTAAGGGAACATATTTGCCACAACAACATAACATGTTTGCCAAGCCTACTCATACGTGATGGTTGTAATTCATTGAGAGTTATCATATCCAAAAGGATATCTGAGAAATATTGATTTTTACTTTATGGATATTGACATGAGAACGTGCAGTTTTGATCTGTACGACTGATTGACTGATTAGGGTTTTGAAATTAACCACATACAGCACCCATTTCTGGAATTCATCGAAGATAATCTTAGTCAACAAACGTTAATAATGTGAAGAAAATAACATTTTTGAATATTTTACATATTCCCGTCTATTTCCATCGAAAGGTACGTGCTCGCTCATATTTTGGGACCTTTGAACCTTTTGGTTTCACACTTTATATTTTTATTATTTTTTCCAAACACATTTTAAATAATGATAGAAGTAAAACATTTTATAAATTAATTAGTCCCTTTGACAGCTTTGTAGGAAGAAAGAATGAACTGCAAAATTTAACATCTGCTATATAAAATAAAAAGAAATCCTATGCACAGAAAGGCGCCCTATTCAAAGAATTTGGTTTCCTCTATTGCAGCAGTATGGATATTGCTTTTATTATAAGGAAAACTAATAAAAAAGACTTGAAAATTTGGAGTTTTAATGACAAGGACAAAACAAATAGTAAAGTGAATAGTACCAAGATTGACTTTTTAGTGTAAAAATGTGGTTTTTCGTTAAAATGAACAGTACCGAAAGCTTTTCGTTAAAGTTCCCTTTATTATATGACTAGAAAGACACCAAATTCCCTGTTCTAGCTCTAATTCCATACTCGATTGAAGCAAAGGTTAGAAAATGTTGCATGTACATTGTTATTTGTTAATTATATTTGTAAGAAAATTAATAAGCTCTAGAGCTAGTTTGTAAGTGATTTTAAAATGACAGGAAAACGTTTTCGATGAAAATATTTTTAGAACCAATTTTTAGTTAAAATGCAAATAAATCTTGCAAAAGTACTTAAAATGCTTCATAAAATAAGTACATAATTAGTGTTTCTGCACAAAACAATTCAATTGGTCTTTTGGACGTGAAAAATTGTAACCAATTGTGAACCATGTCCATTGAATTGTATGGTTTGGTTCCCATTCATTTCCGAACGATGTGTAGGGCCTAAGATTGTTGGGTCCAACCAAATAATGGGCTTCAAGAAAAATAGGGCCCATTGGATCCCAAAAAGGGCATACGACGGTTCTTCATTAAACTTGACCTCCAAGTAATCTTACTTTTAATTTCCGACTTTCCACTTTAAGCTTTGCATATTGTGAGAGTGATGGGCACAATGTTTGCTTGCCTTAGAGAGGACTATTCTCTTTCTTGCACTCAGCAATAACCTATGGCCTAATGGCTAGGCTGTCTTTGCATCATTTATTTTGCCTTCAAGAGGACTATTCTCTTTGCTTGCAGGAATCATCCTAATTAATTCGTGTATTTTGAGATTTTTGTCTATCAACTACACAGGTTTCGAAATTTAAATTCATTTAACGGTGGTAGATAGAGTGGCGACAACATCACCATCACCATCACCTGAGGGTGGTGAGTAAAAATATTTCCTAATTAATAATCTCATTTCTCGGATCCCCTCCCGAGCACCATAACTACATTCATAATGGATATCGCTGTATTGGTTACACTAATATTGACAAATTATCAATTATATGTTGAAATAACAAACAGTTGGCGAGACTCATCAGAATGTATATGAAATATGTTATTTATTATTATCAAACTAATGTTGCATCCATGATACCACACGTCGTTACAATGATATCCACGGATTATCGGTTGTACATCCACAACTCGTTTCCAATCCAAGCAAAACGTGCATAACTGCATTTGATTGTAAAGTTTCAATTGATTTAGTGCAAGGGAAACGTGAACATCGTCACACAAAATTCATGTGCAAGCTACAGTCCACAACAAGCTCACGGTGGGCCCCAAATACGAAAGATTTTTTAATGTTTAGAACAACGGACAATACACTATATATTATTATAAAACAGAATAAAAGTTTGTCTTTTTAAGTATTCATCTGTAATCCACGCTGTTTGATATTTCTCTTAACTCCTTAATCACCGTCCATTTTTGTAAAACTCCCCCTCGAACGAGACCATCGTGCCTCCTCACAGTATCGACCGTTTAAATCCCAAAGATCGGACGGTTCGTATCAAAAGAGTCAGTAGGGGCCTACCTTTTAGACGCCACAAGAAATATAGGTGAGGGCTGAGCTGGGCCCCAGAGTAAACGCAAAGAGTGACAGGGCAGAAGAAGGTCCTCTGTTTTTCTCTATTTTTTAAAGCCACTCTGTTCCTTCGAGTTTCTTCACACCAACTTTCCACTGGCTCTCTCCTCCTCCTGCAAACAATTTAATCGCCGAGTTTTATCTTATTTTAATTATTTTAATTTATTAATTGTATATGCTTGAAAGGAAGATTTAATTTGGTTCTGTGGTTCTGCGTTTTTGGAGCTATAGGCAACATGGGAACCAGCTTCAAAGCACTTGTGTTCCTTACGAGCCTGTTGTTTTCTCTTGTATCCTCTGCACCCAATGATGGGTTGTCCAGGATTCGACTGAAAAAGGTGAAACTGGATTCTAACGACCGGGTTGCTGCGCAGCTCGAATCCAAGAGTGGATTGAGAAAGTATCGTCTCCCTTCGAATCTCGGAGAACCCGAGTCCGGGGATGTCGACATCGTTTCGTTAAAGAACTACTTGGATGCTCAGTACTATGGTGAGATTTCCATTGGCACTCCCCCTCAACCCTTCACCGTCATTTTCGACACTGGAAGCTCGAACTTGTGGGTTCCGTCGTCCGAGTGTTATTTCTCGGTGAGCTTGAACATTTACACTTTGCTGTAATTTTGAAAGATTGAAACTTTTTGGATGTTTGGAAAGCTTGGTCTGAGACAACATGACCATGGTTTGGTTGCATTTGGATGCAGCTTGCGTGCTTCTTCCATGCCAAGTACGACTCGGGCCAATCGAGAACGTACAAGAACAACGGTTTGTTTTCCACGCTTTGCAGTAATTGTTTCTGAATCGTGTGAATGCTGCAATTTGGTTGTGTTGGCTGCATGGTGTAATATTTGTCGACTGCTGTGCAGGGACTTCTGCGTCCATCCAGTATGGTAGCGGAGCTATTTCAGGCTTCTTTAGCAATGACAATGTTAAAGTCGGGGACATCGTTGTTAAAAACCAGGTAATCATATTTCTGAGCTCCCCTCCTTTTCCGTCTCCCGGTCTAGTATTTCGGTTTAACTGTACTTGTTATTGGTGGTGCATCTACATCATCAGGATTTCATCGAAGCAACTAGTGAACCCGGTCTCGCATTCCTGGCCGCCAAGTTTGATGGCTTATTGGGACTTGGGTTTCAAGAGATTTCGGTTGGAGATTCTGTCCCAGTGTGGTATAATACGCATTTGCATCGTTCACCGATCATCTTTTTTTTTTCAGAAATAATTGAATGAATAGTTTCAGCATTCATTGGTTGATATGGAACAAATGAATGTCTTCCAGGTACAACATGATTGAGCGAGGTCTTATCAAGGAACCGGTGTTTTCCTTTTGGCTCAATCGCAACGCACAAGAAGAAGCAGGTGGTGAAATTGTGTTTGGCGGAGTTGATCCGAATCACTTCAAGGGCAAGCACACATATGTTCCGGTAACGAGGAAAGGCTATTGGCAGGTTGGTAGTGAAACATTTACGTCCAGTGTGAGAGTGTCTGATGCTTTCTTTTCTTTTTTGCCTTTCTAATATTTTACCTTTCTGTTTTTCCTCTTTTCTTACTTGCATCTCTCCTTGGCAGTTCAACATGGGTGATGTTCTTATTGGTGGTAAACCAACTGGTATGTACCCTCTTGACGCCTAAAGCATTGTAGTTCAATAAAATGACATATAAATAGAGCAAAGCGCCCGCCCCTGTGTATGTATTTTTCACAGGATAGGGGACAATGATACGAATATCGTATATATTGCCCCCGTTGTTCTGACTTAACTATTCTGCTGTTCAGGATATTGTGCTGGTGGCTGTTTCGCAATTGCAGACTCTGGAACTTCTCTTTTGACAGGTCCATCGGTATGTAATCCAAATTTTAGTTGTTACATTGTTTTTGTATTGATTAATCCTTTGATGGTTGCATGTTTTGTGTATTTAATTTTATCTAGCTTGTTGGATTAGCTAGGTCAGGTTCACTTTGTAACTTCGCATGTTGAATGTTCTGATTGTAGCACAAAGGGAGAAATATGAACATGTTAATGACCTTTTTTCGTGTATATAGATGGAATGAAGTACTTGTGCTCGTTATGTTCTTCCAGCTTCTGTTTGCGTCGCGTCTGTTTGTTTTTGCATGGTTTTGCACAGCTGCATTAGTAATGACAATTTCCCTGTCGATAAATTTCTCTATACGCATATATAAAGACTGCAATTACCAAGATAAATCAAGCCATTGGAGCCAGTGGTGTTGTTAGCCAGGAATGCAAGGCGGTTGTTAACCAGTATGGACAAACCATTCTTGATTTACTCGTAGCTGAGGTAAATTCAAGATTTATGTTATTCCAGTTTGCACTTTTTTTCTTGTGCACAGGAGTGGAGACGATTGTAATTCATTTGGTTGCGTACTTTCTCCAACAGGTCAAACCAAAGAAGGTTTGTTCTCAAATTGGAGTGTGCACCTTTGACGGAGCTCGTAGTGTAAGGTCAGCTCAAAAGATGTCCTTCTATTGCTGTTAGTGTTCTCGGGCTCGCCTTCATTAGGTAATAGTTTATTGTTTCACTGTTGTGATTGTTCAGCATGGGCATTGAGAGCGTGGTGGATGAGAAAAACGGCAAATCTTCCGGCATTCTTCATGATGCTTTATGCTCTGCTTGTGAAATGGCGGTTGTCTGGATGCAAACCGAGCTTAAGCAGAATATGACGCAAGATCGTATTTTGAACTACGTCAATGAGGTACAGAAATTTCACAAAACTTGATTATATTTGTAACCCGCATCACTTCTCTTTCTGACTCCACGATGTTATAACTCTCCGCAGCTTTGTGAAAAAATGCCGGACGCATCGGGACAATCTACTGTCGACTGTGGAAAGCTTTCTTCCATGCCTCCCGTTTCCTTCACCATTGGCGGTAAAGTTTTTAAGCTCACTTCAAAGGAGGTACGGCGACATCCCAATTTATCCTTTAGCTGTATGCTTGCATATTTCTTAAGACCATCTATGCAATGCTATCTGGCTCCCCCTTAAGATCAGCGAACGAGGAATCTAATGTTCTCTTTTAGTACACTAGAAAAATTAGTGTTACCCATAGTTTCTCGACAAATAGTTTTAAGTACGTTTTCATGACAATACTGTTACACTTTTCCTGTGGTTTAAGGCGAATTTTCGTGTGAATAAATTTGCATGACTAAAGTTGTAGTGCAGCTACCCTTGCGCTTCTGCTAATTTCTCCGTTGGTTTGAGCAGTACATACTTAAGGTCGGCGAGGGTGCTCAAGCTCAGTGCATGAGTGGATTCACTAGCCTGGATATCCCTCGTCCCCGCGGACCTCTCTGGTATTATCACATTAGTCAACACTTGAACTCGTTTGTCGTGCTTTATATACGATAAAACCTGCTTGATTCTCACTTTGCGGCTGTGCAATGCAGGATCTTGGGAGATATGTTCATGGGTCGTTACCACACCGTGTTCGATTATGGCAAGATGAGAATCGGATTTGCAGAGGCTGCATAAAGAACGGCCTTGGGACCGACCCCTCTTCTTGAAATTATTTGATGCATATGCTCATCTTTGTTTACTTTTCATATATGTACCTCTGTATGTAAAGGGATCCAGTGGTTAAAACTTGCAATCAGTTGTGGTTTCTGTTGGCGTCGGCGTAAACCTAGTGTTTGTAAATACAACTGTTTGTAATCTGGTATCATATGTTATAAGTTTGCGAGCATGTAGTAAATTGTGCAATGTTTTCTAGTAATATCTCAAAATTAAGGGCTTTAGCTGTTAAGTAGTGTTTGGATTAATATTTGAACTTTGGGCCAAATTGAATAAGGATGTTAAATAAAATGGATTTATCTGAAGCCCAACATAAAGCCCATGGATGAGATGAAGCCTTCTTAACCACAAATAGGCCACTTGCTTGCCTATGGAAGTGACAAGTGATAAGACTAACCTACTATCAGCAAAAAAGCACTTTCCAGTGGCATTTAAGTAAAAAGGAGGTGATGACTCACTGCCTTCCGAAGTGCTTTCGGGTAAAGATACAATCACTGCAGTCGGGCTAGTCTGTCTATAAAAGAGGGAAGTGGCCCCGAAGACAAGGACACTCAACCAATCAAACAAACAAACTTACAAACTTTACTCTCAAGCCAGATTTGCAAAACAAAGCTATAAACAGCCTAGATCTTTGATCTTTTAGCCATCGCCTACCCAGAAAGTTCATCTTTCTTTAATTTTAAAGCTCTGCTACTCTCGTAGTATCAATTCCCTCGTGTAAACTTGTTTACCATCCATTACTTTCAAGCCTTCAACCTTTGTAAACTTAAAGAGAAGCGTTTGCAAGAAGTTCAACCTTGTTGGACAAAGTGAAATCTTGCCCGATGCTCTTTGTTTGTCTTCTAAACTAGTAGATTTGTCATTTAACATATTGTCCAGCATGTATTCAAGTCATTTCAACTTTTGTTCTACTTTGAGAGTCTCATTTATGCCTAGATCTGGTTATCTTTATGGATCTTCTTGCATCTAAAACTAATCTAGAACTAAACGAATGACTTAAGGGGTTCTAGACACCCTTCCTTCAAGCATACAAAACCATAACTGAAAGTCCTTGATCTCAAGGCAAGAAAGAACTTAATATGGACTTAACCCGTCCATGACAATCCTTTGATAACAAGAAGTTCGAGTAACTTGGGGCGCAAGAAACCGACTTAAACACACTTGTTCTACATCTACTATAATGAGATAGTGGTGGCACGCCTAAGCACTTAATTAGTTTTGATTGTGAGCCTTAAGGCCTATACTAATGCTCAACAAAGGCATATTTTAGAACTAACTATGTCTTGTTCTTGTAGCGGACAAACTAGTAAGAACCCGACCACCAAACACATTCAAACCAACATGCCAATCCCCAGGGGAACTGTGCTGAGGTGCCGAGAACCCTCCCCGCCGGAGGAAATCTTTGCCCGAACAAGTAGAAGTATTAATCTCCATATTTTCTTCAACAATATGAAATTTGATCATGATAAAACTCTACATTATTGACGCATATTGGTTTTGGTCGATAGCTGAGTGAAGGCAACGATTTGTTTGAAAAAATAAAAGAGAGTGGAGGACCCAATTTGGAGAAACTTGTGTGGGGCCTATGAGGCAGCAATTTATTTTTGGTTGGACCTCAGCATGTAGGTCCCACCAAGTGCAGCCCCGTAGAGTAGCCGAACTCAAGACATTCTCCCCCGCATATTGTACTTGGGATGAAGATTAGGTTGTAATGGGATGAAATAAACTTAGTCGTTACGCAAAAGTTTGTGTTGACGTGAATTGGTGTATGATCCTTGATATAGTTCCATTCCATTGGCTTTGAGGCCAAGTTATTCGCATGATGAAATTCATTCATCATCTCATAGCTCATTGAGTTATATATATTGGACCAATGAGCTTGTGTAGCGCCACTTTAAGTATCTCATGTTTTTTTTACAATGTTTTATAATGTTGACAAAAAATTGAGGTTAAATTGTAAAGTGACAGAAAATGGAGAGTCTGGCTTTGAACAACCGACGTGTTATTTAAAAGTGTTTGTATTTAACAGGTGTTTGTAATCTAGAAAAACTGAACCTAATTATATCTGAAAGATTAATATTAGGAAGACTAAATTTGGAGACAAAATTTGTAGAACAAATGATGTATCACCAACAAGAATAAGCACATTTATCAATGCGTAATAAGCCACTTAAGTAATAAGCCAATCATCAACTTTCATGTCCTTTAGGTTTCAAAATTTTATCTACAATTTTGGTCTCCCTAACATTACCCTATCTAAAAAGAGCCTAAACTAAAGAAGGAATAATATCTTTAACAGTAGGTGTGATGCACAAGTTCTGGAAACGTTTTGTCACGCATGATTCACGAAGCACAAAGGTGGGGCTAACCAGCTTTGCCAAAAGCTGACAAATAAAAGAGGGGGACGAGGAGGGCAAAGGAAAGAACAGAAAGAAAGAAGGGGTAGGTGGCATGCATGTGAATGATAATATGATAGGGTATGATAGGGTAGCTTGGAAGCGACATAAATCACAAGGTACGATACCGAACAAACACACTCATCAATCATGATTCATATTCGTGCATGCACATTGACATTGACACCACATATTTTGCGCACGCAAAGCAAAGAAAAGGCCAAAGGTTACGTTACAACGTTGTGAGCTCCAAACCACTGCAGTTGTAAGTTTTCGACTCACTTGTTTGTTAGGTGGATTCTAAGTTTCTACCGGACCGGCCTGACCAGACCAAACTGGTTGGTGAAATCGTTTTGTGTTTGGTTTGGTTTGTGCGGAGACGAAGAAACTGAGAGGATGCATGTAAGAATATGAGTTGCGGCTTTGGTTTGGCAGCTTTTACAACTAAATTATTGTTCATCCCAACCGTCCACCTCCTTTCCTATGCTTCTTTGCACAATATGCACTCACTTTCCCACTGCAAACAAAAGCCTTTTAATTGCCTTTTACATCTCAACTATACCCTTTTCTTTTAGGGAACTTTAACGAAAAGCTTCTGGTACTGTTCACTTTAACGAAAAATCACATTTTAACACTAAAAAGTCAATCTTGGCACTATTCACTTTACCCTTTATTTTGTCCTTATCATTAAAACTCAAAGTTTTCAAGCCCTTTTCATTAGTTTTCCTTTTCTTTTATCTACATAATTCCATTTTCCTTTGTCTGTTATATGTTTTATTTTTTACTTAAGGGTTAAGAAATAAATACCATTCATGTGCTACTTAACTATGAACTAGATGAACTAGATAAGTAAAAGAATTGGGAAACTTAAGAATATATAAAAAGAAGCAAGAAATGAGAACTGGATCAACTACTTCCATTAGTTACCGACCTAATTCCTGATTTTGAAGTCAAGAATTAGAATATTTGTCGCTGGTTTACTGCCCTAGCAACTGTTGTTTATAATATTTGTGCTCAACATATTTTTCATTCATTGAAGAATGGGTGTCGCTAAACCAAATTATTATATAATTATTTAACGGTTTATTTCGTAACAACTGTTATTCGTACTACACGAGCTCAAAATATTTCCACCAAATTATCATGCCCATACTTTGAGTATTAGAAATTCTCCAAGAAAAGTACTCATTTTTTATCATTTAATTAAAAAATTGTACCATTTATTTACGTATTCAACACTTACCAAATCATATCCTAAACTTGCCAAACTTATTACTAAAATTGGCACCAATTATGCATCCAACTCGGGAGAAAAATGAGTTCAATATTTTAGTGGGAGTTGTACTAGAGACCATTCAAGTCAATCCATTTTCCAATTATTAGGCTTTAGGCCTCATACATCCCCCCAAAACACAGAGATAAATTTTCATTATGTCTGAAACACGAGCAGTACATCACGTGTTATTATATAAGTCGAGAGAAGTTTTATTTTTTAAGTTGCCGATTTTTTAACACAAATATCTCACCACTTCACAATTTTTATAGTGAAACATGACGTATCACTCCATATTTCAGACACACTCAAAACTCTCGCCCAAACAAGAATATCCCATACATTTTCTATTCGCACCCCAATGCGTAAGGACTACGTAACACGTCCCAAATGCATGGAATTTACTTTAACCGTATTCCATTCATCCCCATCCCCAAGCTCATCTAACCGCCGGCCAAAAACAGTTTGCACCCTCTTTTTGCCACGTGGAGGCCTCAGATGAATTAGAGAAGACGGCGGCCGCCCTTTGGTCCGTAAAGGCCGAAAGAGTGAGAAAGGTGTTTGAAAAGGCATTAGCTTCTCTCACCAGGCCTCAAGCTAAAGCCACCCCGCATACCAAACCACGCCCACACGACTACTCCCCACACTTTTACTCACCACACCCACCACCACCACCACCTTCTCCACTCATATATATTCCACCTCCCAAATCCCAACCCAACCAAAACAAACTTTAACACATACCAAACTTGTAACCCCCATCCGTTGTGTAGTTCTGCTCGTCTAATCCTCTGTTATCGTCTTTAAATGGATTGGACCAGGGGCCGAACCATCGGCCTCGGCTCCTCCGCCACGGTCTCCATTGCCAAGTCGGACGTCTCCGGCGAGGTTTTCGCAGTCAAGTCAGCCAAGCTCGCACAATCCCAATTCCTCCAAAAGGAGCAAACAATTTTGTCTACATTGAGCTCTCCCCATATTGTACGGTGCAAAGGCCACAGCATCTCAACTGAGAACGGCGACGTTTTGTACAATTTATTTTTAGAATACGCGCCTGGTGGCACAATCTCCGACGCAATCCGACGGCAAGGCGGGTGCCTAGACGAGGCCGCGATCAGGTGCTACGCGAGGCAGATTCTACTCGGACTGCAACACCTCCACTCCAATCAAATCGCTCACTGCGACGTCAAGTGTCAGAACATTCTGGTCGCGGAAAATGGCGCCAACGTGAAGCTCGCCGACTTGGGTTGCGCTCGCCTCGTGAATTCCGATTGTGATTCGCCGATTGGTGGGACCCCTCTGTACATGGCGCCGGAGGTGGCGCGCGGGGAGGAACAGGGGATAGCCGCCGACGTGTGGGCTCTGGGATGCACAATAATCGAGATGGCGACCGGGCGGGCGCCGTGGTCCGACGTTTGCGACCCGGTATCGGCGCTGTACCGAATCGGGTTTTCCGGCGATGCGCCGGAGATACCAAGCTCTCTCTCGAAGCAAGGCAGGGACTTTGTCGCCAAGTGTTTGATTGGGGACCCACTGGAGAGGTGGTCGGCGGGTGAGCTTCTGGAGCATGGATTTGTAGTCGAGGCACCCAATAATTGGCTGAGTCCCACCACCGTGTTGGATCGTGGTTTGTGGGAAGAGGAGGAATTTGAATCGGACCAGATTTGGGATCCGACCCGTGAGAGCAGTGGTTCGGATTATTCAGCTAAGGAGAGGATCCGAAAGTTGAGTGAAGGCATTGCGGCGTCGTCTCGAGAAATTCCCAATTGGGCTTCGGATGAAGAAAATTGGGTCACAGTTAGAAGTGACAACATTAATAAACAAGATGTAGCGCAAACAAACCTCATTTTTCCACTTTACGCCGGGCAATCCAAACACGTGCCGCTTTACCTCTTATCGCCGTCAAATGAGGCCAATATCTCGTCACAGTATACCAAAAGTATATACGACCCTCCAACAAATACAAATCCGGATACAAATACGGATCCTAGTAGTTGCTTGGGTTTGGGTTTGGGTTTGGACACTTGTGATGCAGCTAGCTTTAGCATTAGGCATAGTAAGAGAAAGGCTTGGATGGCCTCTAAATGTAACAGTTACGTATTTTATTCAAATCTTAATTTTGTAAACAAAAAATTATGGTTGTTTGTGCATGCTTCTTGTTTTACTTTTTCTCATCATTTTTTAATACAGCAAACAAGTCCATTGCCTTTTGAGCTTGCCCATGTTGATACATAACATTTCTTGCATTTAGACACAATCTAACGACTGCGTTTGAGCACCTGCCTTGTCGTCTGATTATGCATACAATGCGGGCCCACAAGTTGAAAGAAAAAGGGAAGACTTGATAACTTAAATTGACTAATTAGAATGTGAAAAATAAAGACCATGAAATTAGCAGCTAAAATGTGAAAAATAAAACTAGCTCTCAAACAAAATAAAAATAAAAATAAAAATAAAAATAAATCTCAATTGGTCTGCAATCCCTCCCTTATCAATCGTCGCTACCACCTTCCGAGTGCTTGGCAGCCTCCCACTTCAGTCTTCTTTCTAAGATCTTGTTCTCGTCAAGTAATCGAACATACTCTTGGAAAAAACAATCCGAATCTTTGCTCACAGCCATAATTTCGTCGTTTGCGGCACGAAGATCCTCCGTCTTTGTTGCAATTTCGTATTCGAGCTTTTTTAGTGCAGTGAATGATGCCTGCAACCAACTCTGTAATGTTCTATTTTTCTCGTGCACCTCATCTTGATCATCAAGTAATCGTCCAAATAGACTCCTCATAAAATTAGCATCGTCTTCTGCACCATTAAGCTCAAATTGTAGTTGGTCGAGCTTTGTTTTCAATGATTCCAGGTCGTCCTCTTTATCCGCAAGCATACGGTCGTACTCAGCGAAAGTCTCTTCGGATTGTTTCTCCTGCACGATCGCGCGGTCCTCTGCAGCGTATATCTCTCTTGTCTTTGTCTCAAGCTCATGTTGTAGCTGTTTGAGCTTTGTGTCCGAAGATTGTAGCTCCTTTTGCAAACTTTGGTTTGCCTTGATTGCAACACCTTGCGCGTCAAGTAGCCCTCCGAATGTGCTGCTTAAATTCCTTAAGTCGGCTTCTGCATCATTCAGGTGTTTGGTTGCGGTCTCGAGTTCAGATTCTACTTGGCTGAGGCTAATGAGCTTTGTTTTCAAAAGCTTGTTTTCTTCAAGCAATTGATCGAGTTTGAGTTTGGCGTTGGACGACGACTGTAACTGCTGCTTTAAACTCTCATTCTCCCCATGGACAAAACTCTGCTCCTTAGTCACATGTCCAAGCAACTTATTTAGAACAAGAACATGAGCTTGCGCGACATTAGTGTCTTTTGCCTTAATGTCGCGCTCCAATTCTGCGCTGTTGACCCTTGTTCTCAACGATCGCAATTGGTCATCTTTCTCCCCAAGCAACCGATCAAACTCGACAAACATATCTTCCGATTCCAACCACTTGTGTAGACGTTTGTTTTCTGCAACCTCCAGTGCGTTTCTTAGGTCAGAAACATCTATTGTTTTGGTCTCGAGCTCGGACTGAACTTCGTCGAGCTTTGCGCTCAACGATTGCAATTGGTTTTCTTTCTCCTCAAGCAAGCGATTTTTGTTTTCTTCAAATCTGTTGCGCAGTTCCCCCATCAATTTCGTTTGTCTATGAAGTTTTTTGACATCCTCGCATACTCGGTGCAAGACGAAATCAAGGACTAGGAACAACCCTGTAGATGAGCAACTCAAACGAAATCAAGGCCTTAAAATTTAAATTATGTACTCGACTTTTAAAGACTTCCATATATTGTGCAGATCAGGTACGGAGCTAAAGTAGACTTCTAGTGGGGCACCTTCTATGTCATGGTATATACTTTATACGTATGAAAA
The DNA here is from genome assembly GCA_963580275.1 of Crataegus laevigata. NCBI lineage: Eukaryota > Viridiplantae > Streptophyta > Magnoliopsida > Rosales > Rosaceae > Crataegus > Crataegus laevigata. Next base: position 1,256,241 of record OY756939.1, read on the forward strand.
ACAAAACGAAGATTACCGATGAGAATGAAGTCGAGGAGCAGGCAGTAGTAACTGACAATGCGCTCGAAAGGTGTTTGGATCATCGCGACGTAGTGCACGAAGAAGAGAAACTGGAGCATGCCCTTTGCGAATTTCAAGCCGAACATGCTAGTGAGAGTTAAAAGCTCCATGAGTGATATCCCCAGAAAGCTTCAACAAAGACGAGAGAGTTAAGCTCGTTAGATGGGTCTGGTGGTTTACTAACTTTCCTTGTACAAATTGTGCAGACATGTAATATTTGTACATGTGTGTGTGTGTGATCCCTAGTCTTTTGGGTAAGTTGGTTTGGAATCCCATGGAAGTAAGGGATCTTACTTCCTCTTTCCGATTTTTCATTCCGTTCTCATTTAAATTCCAAGCAGAATCCGGAATGTGTGTCAAGAACTAATCCAGCTCTTGACTGGTTTGATTCGTTTTCTTTTTAGGAAAACTAATGAAAAAACTTTAAAAACTTTGAGTTTTAACGATAATAACAAAATAAAGAGTAAAGTGAATAATACCAAGATTGATTTTTTAGTATAAAAATCTAGTTTTTTGTTAAAGTAAACAGTACCGAGAACTTTTCGTTAAAGTTCCGTTACTTTTTTTCCTAGTAGCTAAAACGCTGGTTTTTTGGACTTTTCATTCCTTATATTTTCCCTAGCCTAAGCCGGTTTTTTATTTGTGATCATCATCAGTACTGGTTGCCAAAACACAAAGGTAATGGTTAAATCAAAATCAACCGCGGCAAAGGAAATCGCTACGAATCCAAACATTTTCTTCTTCAATTCAAATCACACAAAAAACCCGTCTACTTCCGGGAGTAATCAATTATAAAACAACATGGTTCGTTTGAAAATGCTTTTAACGAATTTTTTTAAAACCAACCTTTAGTAAAATAACTAGTGAATCTTAAAAAAATCACTTTATTGCTTCTTGTAAGAAGCACGTAACTATTGCTTCTTGCGCGAAGCCCTTTAAGTGGTTTTGTAATAAAACTTAACACCTAATAATAGGTGGTTAAGTTTGAAACAATATCGATGATAGATTTGCACAGGCCTACAAAGTTTATCAAGACAAAATGGAATAATTGATCCGTTCTATTTCAACACTCAACTTTTAATTACATCAACCATACAAAGTGGTAAGCCTCTCTCCACTCCACCACACATAAAAGCCCCCCTCCCCTCTCCCCTCTCTCCCCCCATAATTAGCATATATGAAAAATTAATGTAATAAATAAACTCATCTCAAAACACTCACAAGAAACTTCTATGGAATTACATAATAAATTAAAAATCTCAAAATGTGGGCAAAATCCCTTATGAATCTTTCTTGCTACCTAAACGTGATACTCTCCAGTCCAATGACTTCAACTGATTCTTTAATTTTTGGTTTTCTTCAAGTAAGCGGTCATACTCGAGAAGAAACCCTTCCGATTGTTTTCTTAGAGCAAGGACGTTGGACTCTGCAGTATGAACATCTTTTGTCTTTGTCTCGATTTCTGATTCTAGCTGTTTGAGTCTTGTCTGCAACGTAGCCATCTCATTCTCCGAAACTTTCATCTGATCCAAAATGCTAGATTTTCCATCCTCAGATCCTCTGTTCTGTTTCTTAAGGGTTTCCATACTCTTTCTGCGTATACGAAGTTCTCTAATGTAGTGGTGTAGTCTGTCTATCATAAGACCAAGAAATAGGAAGCATCCTGTAAATGGGAGACACAAATGAGTCGATGACTAACAAGATTTTGTCACTATCAGAAAGCAACAGGAAGTCATGAAACATGAAACACCCTGCTGCAATAAACATCTGGTAAACAGAAATTGTACCAATATAATCACAACGCAATTCACAACATGCGTTATTAAGGCTACTCCGGCTAGGTGGTATCTTTTATTGTCAGCAAACACAAGCTACTACATATATTGTCAAAAGGGGAGAAGGAGCATGAGAAACCGCTTGAAAATTAATCGAATATGTAGGGCATGATCAGATTGGTTGCTTCTCATTTCATCCTCATCAAAAGGATGGGAAGGGGATCAAAAATGAGTGAACAAACAATAATTCAAACTCAATGAACATTAGCTACTGTACAAACATAGAACATATTTCTTCACCGGTTTGATTTTAATATATCTAACTACTGATGGCCTAATGAAAACCGATAAATGCACTTCAGAAAGAATAAGGAATCCAGGACTCTAGCAGCAAACCAATTACTTATATGCTGATACAACCTATACGAACAATAATGCAGCTGATATCACCAAATTGCTGTCTACATTCTACAATATCAATACTATTTCCTGATAGAAGGACCTACAATTTTCCTCAACAAATTAACTTAGTATTAAGCCTCCAACTTAATTAAACAAAAAAATATCCCAGTTTCTTGCTTTAAGGGCTGTATGGTGGTAAGCAGGCAGTAGGCACATTTCGGACAGTAACCATAGTCGGCAACAAGGTGAACAAGACACAAAATTCACCAGCAGTCGGCAACAAGGTGAACAAGACACAAAATTCACCAGCAGCTCTGAAAATTACATCTCCAATTACAAAATGTTCCTCAACAACCGAAACATAGAGCATTCAAGTTAAGTGATTTATTTCGACCAGATTATGTGGTAGTATTGGGGAATACGAAACTATTTGTGAGCAATGAACATACACAATTTTCGACAGCCTGTGTATATAATTAATCTGAAAACCAATGAACTCAGAATCAGGTCACTATAACACCATAATGCCTCGAATTTGAGTTCTCGAAAACAGGTTCTCAGAAACAACTAATTAAGACCCAGAAAACCTAGCTAGTTACTTTCTCTTACAAGTTCGTGTCATCAATGAAACAGTGATGAACATAGGAAAGCAAAAGTTACAATCTTTATCACCCAATATCACTCCCAAATCCATCAAAGCAACCACATTTCAATCACAACTCACAAAACAACAAAACATTTAACAAAGAACAAAAAATTTGCACATTCAAGAATTCCACACTAAAATCTAAGTATCAGAGATTATGTCACTAGAAGTCTAAAACAAAAAACCAAGAATTACCCAGATAGCAATTGAGTTCTAGAAATTAACCCACAACAAAATACTATGAAAATTACCCAGGAGAGTCGCGTCGAGAAGGTGCTTGATCATGAGGACCTGATCGGTGGGACTAAGAACAGCAGCTTTGTCGATCCGGCTCGCCCTGATCTTAGCTATGCTGTAAACGTTGGTCATCAGCGTCACAAACACCGTCGCCGCCACCGTCTTCACTACGACGGGGCCGCGGCCGCGCTTGATCTGATCCAGCCCCCAAATCACCAGCTTCCTGAAGGGGGTCTTGAACAGAAACGCCAGTATCAGAACCATTTCGAATAAAATCACTACGAACAGCAGCTGAATCATCTTTCTGGTGCTTTTGTTTTGGTGGGTAAGCAAAGTGTGTGAATGTTGAAAGCTATGGAAAGAATGCGTCGGTTTGGTTTTAGAAGGAGAAGGACGAAAGAGGAGAAATTTTGCGACAGAGTCAACAAGGGCCAATTGGATTATTAGTCCCGTGCTGATTGGTTCACAGAAGATAGCTTCTGTGATAAAATAATCAAGATTTAAATACTTGTACTGACAAAAACTGAGGTTTCATCAACTTTCTTTAATGGTTAACACGCGGGCACAAAACTCTTCAATAATTGTTAGCACGCGTAAACAATTAACTAAGAGTTAACAAAGCTTTTAATTTTTTATCTAAATCTTAACAAACTTTACCACATGCGTTTAAATCTTAATACGACATAAAAATTATACAGATCCTGCATTTGTAATTCTTGCCATATATAAGATGAAATAGTAAATTTATATACTATATCATCTTCATTTGTTCCACAATTGGACGGTTGGAGTCATCATAGAAATCACGTTAGGTTAACAATCGAATCATACATGCATCATGCCTTTTATTCTTGACTTTAATTTGCTTTTTTTGGGGACAAAGTTGTTTTTACATTGCTAACTTGGAAAGTTTTGGTAGTGTCCCTCTACACACTTTTCGACTTTTATTTAGCTACTTACCTTCTAAACTTCAAAATTTAGTATGCCATGATTCAAAATTATTACATTAATTAGGGAGGAGACAAATTCGTACCTTTTAGTCTTTAAAACGTGTCACTTAAATAGTCAAAAGTAACTTTCAATTTGATGAAAAGTTGGTATATCTAACCAAAGTTAAGATTATAAAGACGTAAAACTAAATTGAAAATCGAAAAGACAATTTTGAAGGATATACAAAGTTTTATGCTTTGATAAAATTCATCCTTATTGCTAATCGCTACATTTTTCTTTTAAGACAAGCAAAGCAAAGCAACAATGGTGAAGAAGGGAGAACCGAACTCATAATCTCAGATGCCAAAATAATTTTTTTTAACCAAGTTATAAACGCTTCGACATTATATCTTATTTTACACATTAGCTGGTTGGTGTGATAATCCAGGTTCATCATTAACGGCAGTTGGCGATCATAAAGGTTAACTGGCTTTTGGCCTTTGCTGATTGCCGGTAGTGTGTTTTTCAAGGAATCCATGGTGACAGACAGATTAACAAATGAGTTGCCACTTGGGGAAAGTAAATACGGCTGCTGTGGAGAGTGGGGAAGGACCGGAAGGGAAGGTAACATGCCAACATGGCTACTGCAGCAAGCAGATGACAACTTAATCATGAGCTGCAATTCCATTTGAATGCCTGTTCCTCTTTTCTCCAACGAAGATATTGAACTCGATACCAAGTAACAGAATGATTTGGGCCTACAATTTTTGAAATTTTGATTTTGGGCTTTGAGACTGTCTTCACCATTGTTTAGTTATATACAAGTGAAGAGCGTTTAGACGACTGTTGCACAATTTTCGTTAGGTAGTGTTATTCACATTTTTTTTAATCTCTTGTACACTCATGTTAATTTTGTTAATTGATTTTTTTCAATTCAATCGACCTGACGGTCGAGAATTGAGAGGGGTGTGTGAGAAGTAAAAATGACCTTGTGGATAGTACCACCCTTTTTGTTTAGTTTAACTGTCTTAAAAGCACTAATTCATGCAATTTTTCATTCAAAGATTGTCCTTATAAAAAATTAGAGGAATCCAAAACTCACCAATTGTAGCCAAGAGTATAGGCAAGTACATTATGTCAAGAAAACACTAAAATGACGATCACTTAATTGATGGTTTTTTACAACAACAATTAAAAAGCAAACTGACACGATTAAATCTTATTTTTAATCAAGTAAGACATGGTGATTATTTGTATAAACAAGTTAAAGTTACACAATAATGTACAAATTACATCACAAAAGTGGCAAAAACTAATGAACCGAATTGGAAAAAAGACAAAACCAACACATTTACAACCACCCTAGAATAGCTTGCTTGCAAACTTTTCAGAGAAAACAGCAAGATGATTGAGTTCTGATAAGCTCCTTCCAAGCTGCAAAGCCACCTTCAATTCAAACAGCCCCCCATTCTCTCTCCTCTCAACTTGTTTCTCTCTCAAATTTGATTCGATACTCTCTTGCATCAGCCTAAAACAACCAGCATTGCTCCTATACATTTCAACCACCATCCCGACTTGCCCCCCATGCTCCAATGTATTCACAACACTAGCCAAAGCTCCACAAACCACCCCTACCATTACTCCCCACACCCCAAGATTGCTACTTGAACCCACAAAAACAGACCCCAATGCTGCAAGGGCAGTTAAAATGGGACCAGAAATAGCCAAAACTTTGTTCACTTTCAAGGCTATTTCAGTCAATCTCAAGTACTCAGGCACATCCTTGCTCCTCAAAGCCCTAGCAACCTCTCTCATCTCCCCTTCCAACTTCTCACTCCACCCATTATTCCCATGTACTAAATTGCCTTCACCCCCCTGAACCCTAATTTGATGATTCTGTACTCTTGGCCACCACACTGTGGGCTCCACAGTTTTCGGGAACTTGTCAAGCATTTCACCTAACAAAGGAAGAGGGTAAGCCCTGTCCAATGCCAACACTTTCTCTATTGCTTCATTCACATTAATTTTACTCACACTGTTATTGTTGAGAGATAGGGTTGTTTGAATCTGTGCATGGAGCTGTTTGAACAGCCTTGCCGCGTTCCGCTGCTCCTCAGCGAGCTGGGACGGTTGGATTTTGTTCGTCACCGCCAGCATGGCAGCGGCGGATACGTAGAGAAGAGTGGAACAGAGCTTGAGAGCCATAAAGGGTGCTTTTGCAGTAGAAATAGCCTTAGCAGCAGCAGCTAGTCCCGCCATGGTTGCAGCAGTGAGAGTGATTGCGTTGATGGAGATTAAAAGGAGATGGTTCCAGTTGTCCCGCTGAGCTCCGATGTTTTTGTGCATCTCCACTCTGTCTGCAATGGTATCCATGATTGCGTACAGCTTAGGAATCACCGTTGGATCATCAGAACTATGGCTAGTGGTGTTGGGGTTGATTGGAAAGTTGAAACAGTCATTTTCCAAATTCTGGATCAAACTTCTGGTTGGGAGCTTGGGAGGAGGAGAAGTTGGACTCACATGGAATTTGGGTGTATTATTGGCGGTGGCCTTAATTACTACTCCTTTAGGAAAACGGATTTGATAAGGTGAATCCATGAAGCAAAAGATTCTTGAAGCTTGAAAAGTTGCCATACTTTCTTTGGGTTGATCGAATTATTACTGTTTTTGTATATGAGCAGTATATTGGTTGTGGGTTTCTAGTGAGTGTTGTGGATTGGCTTTAGGCATGGAGGAGGATGTAGTGAAAGATAAAAGCAATTCGTATGTTATTTATACAACACTGCTTTTGTTTATTGCATATAGAATGACTTATTTGTTGTAGGCCGATAGTATTGCATATAAAATGACTTATATATTGTAGGCCTATTATCTGAAGAATTATAGAGGGGGAGAGACAGAAAGCGATGGCAAGAGAGAAGAGAATTTGTGAATTTTGAGCTGTGTTATCTCACTCATTGTGCATTTATTTACCGTAGTTAGTAGAGATAATCCTTGTTTTTCAAGTAATACATCTAAAATAAGACACTATCTAAAAGATACTCTAGAATCCTGATAAGATTTACATACTCACATTCCTAACTAGATTAGGGCTGCAACATTATCTATATTTTGGATGCCATCATATGTTTAACACTATAATATGTGATCTCTTGTTTAAAATACAGTCATAGTTTGTTCTCCGATATTGATTCTCCATCTCCATGAGTAGGAGTCATCTAATCTCATGGCCTACAAAACTGGGAAATTTGGAAAAATAACTAAAATTTGGACCCCATATAAAAAGATAGCCATCCTTTTAATTTTATTATAATTAGAACCAAAAGTTGATATAAAAATACTAATATACCCTTTTAACAATGAGCGAAGCAATTACGCCCACCATTGCAAAGATTAGAGTTGTAACCACAAAACCCGTTTTGGTGTTATCTGATTACAACACCTTTTCTTCTGAAAATCAACTCCGCAAACAGTTGATCTACAAAAAGCACAATCCTTTTTCTATAAATCTTGTTACAGATCAGAGCCCAATTTGATTTTAACGTGTTCTTAAATCCAATTTGATCTTCAACAAAGAGAAATGCAGGAGGGAAAAAAAGGGGAAGAGCTTACTACTTAGTGGTTATTACCTTGAATAAATGATATTGTCTTCAAAAAACAAATCGTAACGTTGCGTGAGGCTCCAACCTCTGTGTTTTGCTGGGATGGGAAGAAGATGACAAAGATTGGGATTTTTGAAAAATTTAGAAAAGTAACTGTTAATATCAGATGGAAAAACAACCAAGAGCTTAATAAAACTTCTCATCAGAAATTGGCTGAGCTTTTGAACTTTTTGAGAGGGCTGGAATTGTCTAGGTTGCTGAAGTGGACTTTGAATTTCTTTGGATTTGTTTTGTAAAAAGTTTTAATCATAAGGGTGTATTAGTACTTTTATATTATATTTTGGTTATAATTATCATAAATTTAAAAGAGTTGGCTATATATTTCTATCTAGATATTTTAATTTTGATTATTTTTCCAAATTTTCCTACAAAACCATATCTCTCTTGGGGGTTTGAGCTTTTGACACAACGGCTACACAAATTGACTTATCAACGGCCATAACGAGTAGATCGTTGATGCATCCAATGGAGTCGAGACAAAAATGTGACATGTCTTTGCCAATTGCCTTTGTTTAATTAAATTCAAAGACCAAACGAAACGAGTACCATAAATTAATATTACCTCCTAACTTAGTGCAGAATTATTTCATGAAAAAAATATATTTGTAATGAAAACATGTTACTTAATCATATTATTAGCATTACTTTAATTAAAGTTTTTCCGATTATATAATTCATTAACGTGGTTCTGTTATATTAAAGGACAATTTGTGCAGGTTGAAAGAATATTTGGGATTAATTTTTCTTGAGAATTTCCAAATAATCCCAACACACCTATACTAAATTACTAATCCAACATTTGTCGTAAACTATTGGTGTACATTTCCTCAATTAGTTTATCACATAATTTTGGTAATGGCTATGCAGCCTGCTAGTGGTAGTGCTCCTCCTTATCCTATGACATCGAAGGGATCCTGTAGTGGTTCATTCAACTCCTAATTATTATTTAGTGGTTTTCTTCATTATTTGGAATGGTGCAAAGATGATGTGTTTTTCACAATAGTGATCGTTTTCTTTTTCGGTAATCCTAGAGAGACTAAAATTTTAAATCATCACATGATGTAGAAGTTGATGGTTGAGATCCTTCGTTAAATTATTAAAAAATAAAGAAGTCCAACCATCAATTGTACATCATGTGGTGTACAAAAGATGGTCTAAATATTTGATTTTCCTAGCATTTTCTTTCTTCTGTAAACCTGCGTTATCTCTAATCACTCAAACCTTACCTACTTAACACACAAGTTCGCCAATTATCTTTCAAAATCCTTAATTATTTATAGTGTTTAATCTTTTGAACATCCGGGCTAGTTACTTAGTATATTTTGTAAACGAAATATTTCAATATCTTGTATTACAAGCATCTGCCTTGGGGATCATGCGCACAATGTGTGATTAGTTATTTATAGTGTTTAATCTTTGAACATCCTAGCTAGTTACTTAGCATGTTTTGTAATCGAAATATTTCAATATCTTGTATTACAAGTATCTGACTTGGGGATGCACACAGTGTGTGTTTAGAGCCATACCAAATTAAGTTCATTTTAGACATCGTTTTTTTCAGTAACAAAAACCAATTCTCTAATCTTCCATGCTGAACACACTTGGATTTAATTTATAGTATGAAATAACCAAAAAATTAAAATAAACCCTGCTTTACTAATAACTTGTGTATAATTATAATATTCGTTTTTGTGTGTAGCTATAACGATATATTTAAGGATAGAACTTGGTTGCTGAAAGAATCAGCAACATCCCCCGCTGATCACCAATCACGGCTGGACACGTGTTTAAGTTGTGATTAAAAAATTCACAACTTGGACACATGTCCAGCCGTGATTGGTGATCAGTAGGGGGTGCTGCTGAATCTTCAACAACCAAGTCCCATTTTATATTTAAATTGAGGAGTGAGAGAATAAAGTAAGGTCAAATTTACTATCTACGAGATTTAAATCTAAAAATCACGGTAGTGACTCACTATAATATTATTCAACGTCCAATTAAAGGTGAGATCGCCAACGTGTGAGATTAATATTATTCAAAGAACATTAGAGACCGAGTTGCCCTCCAATCTCCATGCTTGTTTGCAACATAAGAAAATCAAAAGCCTTTTGTGTTATTTATTTCATGTCCCCTTGCTCTGAGAGTTTTGACCTCTCTCATTCACATGCAATTATGCAATGTATGGTCTCCAACACCAACAAGGCAAGCAAATATACATCTTCGACTTGGAATCGTATGCAGGCAGCGGCGGATGTACAGACCAAAGTGGTCCTAGGACTATCCGGAGTTTGAGAAATATACATGTGAAGGCCTTCTCAGAACCTTTCGAATCGATAACAAAATTTATGAACTCTAATGTGTCGTTATCTCAAGCCAATCACGAAATTTTATGAGATATAATATTTTCAGTTACATGACACTGCACAATTAGCTTGATATACTAGTACAGTGACATTCCTGTTGCATTCATGGCAATCCTCTTGGATTTGTAGCATGTCATTTCACACTTGTTACGCAATAAATAATCGAAACAGATCACTCATATTCATTTAGAATATTTTCTAAAATATCCAGGATACATGAAAACGGGGATCCATGACTTATATCTAGCAAGCATATAGAGTTCATAATTGTTCAAGAGCTAACTAGAAAAACTCATAGGGACAACAATCATCTGAGGCCAATCGAAGAATTTCGTCGGTTTCACTTGGCCCTTGGTAGTGCCACAGATCTTGCCTGTAAATTTAGGAAAATTCCCCTGAAAAAAGAAATGTTCAAGCCAGTTTGTTAACGAATCAAGAAAAAGAATGAACTAAATGCATATTATACCAGCAAAATGGAGGTTAAGTTTATAGATCATACCAGCCAAAAGCGACCAAGCTGTGGAAGATGACACGGAGGTGGAGTGGCACATACTGGTGATTTATCCACCCCAGAACAGGCCAGAACTGCATTTCGACCCATCAAAGTTTTACGGTTATGAAATCTTTTACATTTTCGTATATGTCCTAGCATAAATCATACAGAGACAGAACTATATACCGTCCACGATGTGTATTGCACTTTTGGGTAGTCCGACTTAATTTTACTTTTCACTTGCACCCAAGGTCTTCCTGTGTTTCACATCTTCGTTAGACAATTAAGCAACAAAGTTCACACCATCTGTTACACTAACTTACACTAAACATTCATATCTGCTCCACGTGCTAGCGTGACTCTTCCAGGCTGGCTTTCTTTGAAAATTCAAGAGCTGTTTGATTGATGCATAATATTTTAATCTCATACTTAAATACTACACTTTTAGATCTTAAACAAACAAATCTTAAGGGATGATGGGTACTACTGCATTCCAACTGTATTTCTCACATGCCAACATATCAAACATAAAAAAAATATTGACATCGAAGGTTTTCACATGCACTTACCCTCCACAACCAACCCATAGTAAAGCATGAAAACCAAGTTATTCCATGGAGAAGCGGTCAGCTGCTCCAACAGTACCTGAAAAAGTTTCATCACGAATATTAGAATGGTCAATACGTTTTTTCATTTTGTTTCTTGGAGGCAGGGAAGGGAAAATGGGAGCATGAAGGAGAGTATAGCCTACCTTCTTTGCTACTGTTTTTGAATCCTTCTTCCCCTTGAAAATCTTATCTAGTATTGTATGCAGGAAATGCCCAAATGGTCCAAGATAAACAGCTCCGAGAAGCTGCACTTAGAAATGCTCATCGTGTAAAACTTATGCCACAGTAGTTATACACATTAAAACATCTTAGCAGATTAACAATTTTAGGGACAAGCACATACCGTCTTAAAATGATAGTACTTATTCATCGAACCAAACTTCTTACAGACAACAAGAAAGTACATTATCACCCGGTAATGATAGTAATTACTGCTGCTAGATGGATTTTAACCATCATCTCCGACAGTAACGCTGCATATTTTGCATTTTCTCATGTTCGAGGCTTTAACCATCATGCCCCACTCAAACATTAAATGAGAGGGGAACAAAAATTCCCAACTTTCACCGAAATTTTGGTACTAACTGATATTTAGGTTCAAGTCCATAACAAAACTAGTAGCCATTTTTTTCGACAAAGGCATAAATTAGGTTCAAAAGATCGAACAATGTGTTTGTAGACATGTAAATTTATTTCGTGTTCACAGTGTTACACCAACTTTACTACTTTCAAAAATCCCCTCCTTCTTTCATATACAGTATACCACACATACACAGATGAAAGAAACAAACTTTCGTAAAATCGGCAAACGCAGAAACCACAGATAAAGATGGAATCCTAATGGACCTTACCACTTTGAGAAGAAGCCGTCTTATCTGAAGTTTCTGAATGCCAGTGAGCTTCTGAGACACTATGTCACTGATCGCCGACAAAACGCCCGCTGTAATTGCCTGCTCGGATAACAAACAAAATGATCATCACCAAAAATTCCCAATTAACAACTTGTTACACCATATTGCTCAGCTCGAAACACCAATTAACTGCTAATCACGATTAAGGAATTTGAGCTGAAAATACATCATCTTTGAAAAATCCCAGATGAGAAAGCAATCTAAACACGCAAAATATTCAATCTTTGTGGTTTTCTTCAACTTTCTCGGGAACCAAACAGGGGTTTAAGAAGGAAAACGGAAATCAAGATAACCCAAAAAAAAGTGAGACATAATTTGATAAAAGGCATAGAATTTGACCTTGGTTCTGAGCGGATGATGCTGAAGCTGAAGCAAGTACTGCCGCAACCCCTTCTTTGCAATCGACCCCATGAAATTTTCTTCGTTACAAAGTCGTCCGATTTCTTGAGAGGAGCTGATAAAAATGGCGGCTTTACTCTTCAGAAATATATGGGGGAACTAATGGGAATAGGTAATCAATGATACGAAACTGTTGGAAGTCAGGACAGTGAGAGTGACAGAGGTTCATGTGTTTGAGGGTCCCGCCTCGCCGGAGGGGGCGGAGTGCCCAACTAAGCCAACACTGTTGTGTTGTTTTAATGTCGTAATAATGCTTCGCATATTCTCCGTCTGCGGTTTAACCAATCACTCAGCAACCATAAGCAGGCGAGGAGGCCTCTTCTCTCTCTTCTTTCAGGAAAACGAGTTCGGAGTGTGAGGTTGTCAAATATGGGTTTCCGATTTTCAGCTTCAAATGATTGAAAAGTTAATTTTGGTTCAAATTAGAAAAATAAAAATCTTTATTTATTTCTACAAAAATAAAGATACCGAAAACAATACAAGTGGTGGATTGTCGTAATAAATAATTATTAGAATTTCATATTTTACTCATTATATCTCTGCGTACAAATTCCTCTAAGTGTACATTAGTGTAGAACAATGTTGGTGTTAACAAAATATTGCAAACAATTATCAAACTTTTAATACAAATAATATTTTTATTCTAAAGGGAGGGATAAAGATTTAGCTCGAGACACAATGAATTGAAGAGGGAGATCATAACTATTAAGACAATCCACCGCTTATAATCTTTTTAATTAAAAATGATAGCAAAAAGGGTTAAGAAAAAACTTAAATAATTACTAAAAAATCGTATTTATTCATAATAATAATAAAAAACAATGAAAACGTGCATCGCAATTGTAACATCCCACATCGCCCAGGGGTGAGGATCATGTAAGCCTTATATATATATTCTCATCTCTACCTAGCACGAGGCCTTTTGGGAGCTCACTGGCTTCAGAGTTCGTCGGAACTTCGAAGTTAAGCAAGTTCACGCGAGAGCAATTTCAGGATGGGTGACCCACTGAGAAGTTCTTGTGTGAGTTCCCAGAAACAAAACCGTGAGGGCGTGCTCGGGGCCCAAAGCGGACAATATCGTACTACGGTGGAGTCGAGCCCGGGTTATGGTGGGGCCCGGGTCGGGATGTGACAATATGGTGGGGCCCGAGTCGGGTTACGGAAAATACTCAACTTCTTTTTTTATTTAAAATTTGACATGTATCTATGAATATTTTTTTTATGAAAATATTAATAATTTACTTTTATATATCCATATTACATTAGATTGTAATTTGTAGGTAAAAGACATTCATAAGTTAATGAACTCAAAGCATGAAGTGCAAAGTTAAGCCACAACTTTATGACACGCCCCGACCCCGATATTCCCTGAATATCGAGATAGGCACGTGCTGGCCGACACCCAAAGGTGACGAAGCCATTAAATTGAATACAAGAGGATTGATTTGGGCACAAAATATAGATTTAACAACAATAAGGTTTACAAAAGATAAACAAGCCTAACTGTGAGGCTAGAGTACCGAGCATGTTCTACAGAGTTTATTTACAAAAGATGGAAATATTACACCGAAGAAACAGTAGCAAAAGATCAGCAGCTACTGATAGGGGAAGGCCTCGTATGAAATCCCGTAGTCCTCGTTTCTGTGACCTGAATGGGGGCGCAAAACAAGGGTGAGTGGACCAAGTTTATATACATACATAGTACGAAAATAGTTATGAACATACTAACCCCCACAGTTATATAATGAAAACTACTAGTATAATAAATGATAGTTTTACTAAAAACCTTAGCATGCCATAAACATCTCGAAAGATATATCGCGGAAGAACATCGCGTCAAACCAAAGCATTAATCGTCTCACAAATCGTCTCATAAACGCGGTGTGCTGCTAGTAAGATCACTGAATGATAATACTCCCGGCCCAATGCCTGCACCTGAGTCTCTGTGCCCGTAGCCAGAGATAACTCCCTCCCGGCCCAATGCCTGTCTCCGTGTCCCTCAGCCTTTCGCTAGGGATTATTTCTCCCGGCCTAAATGCCAACACCAGATCCTCGCCCCAGGCGGCATAGTGTCCACTAGGTACGCACAAATAGTTACGCCTCTCCAAAATAACCGCTTCATAGTATAGAGTCATCCATCATCTATACTATAAAGAGGGGTTTTCGGAAACATGTTCTAGCATCCTATCGTCATCCATCAGATAGTCTACCAGTTCATGGTTTTTATAGAAAATACGATATATCAAAATATAGCTCAATATAGGCCAACAATTCATTCCTCACAAAATAATGAGACGATATTCAACATTTCAATAAACATGCTTAACATAACTTCAATTTATAATTTCCAAGTAAAATCAAGGCATGCTATATAAATATGTAAATCTTCATTTCATAACATAAATCATATTTTTATTTTGGAAGGTGGTCCACTCACAGTACTTCGCTGCAGTAGTGTTATGCAAGCAAGAATTATGCACGTCCTCCCTCACCACTTCACCTAAGCACAAGATGAAATAGATAGATAAGAGATTTGATTTGAATTGAATGGAATAAGAACTTTGGTTTCGGACCCCGGGTTTTTTATTTAGGTTTGGAATGGATTGAGTTTAGGGTTTCTAAAGCTTTGGGTCTAAGGGAATGAGGTTGGATGGTTTTGGAACTTAGCCAAACTATACGACCTACCCACTCTTTCGACCACACTACTCACACTCGGCGAACACAAAATACATGTTCTTGTACTACCCTGACGCTCACACAGTTCCTATATTAACCTTGTATAGACTTACATATATATACAAGCATACCTAAACATTTACCTACGTATCTACTTTACACACCAAGCCAAACACTCATATATACATACATACACACACAGTATGCAATATAGTACATACACGGCACAAGAACTATAATTGCACACATATATATGCATCTGTGTACTACATATGTACGTATACAAACATCTGCACAACCACATAATTAATACATACGTATATGTATATAACTATAACACACAAATCTCCGTAGCATACACACATACATGGCTCATTTACACTAATACCCACATGCATGTTTATATGCATATCGTCCAGCACACACACCTATATATCTATATACACACTTACATGTATGTTTATAACTACATTTTTATACATTTAACACACACACACCCTCACAGATTACCTATCACATATATACATTTATACCACACGCAACATTCACATATCTCTATATGGCGATGTGTGTATATTTTCACGGCATATACCTTTATACATATAAATATATCTAACTTACATATCTTCACAGTATAAATGCATAGATATATATATCTATATACACAACCCACACACTCTCGCCACCTTATACCCGCACGCACAGTTTCAATTCCAAGTTATAGAAACATACTCATCCCTGTTCCATTTAGATCCGTAGCTCCTGCCTACATGCAGGTATCTATATGTCCCCATTTTTAAGCACACAAATGCACTGCACCTATCTCTCATCTCACACACACAAAAGCTCACGGTGTAAGGTGGTGGAAGGTGGAAAAGGTGGGATTGCTGAATTCCATCCAGAGGGAGTTCTTAATTCCAGTCTAATCTACAACTTAGAAATCAGAGGAGTGGAAGAGACTTACCTATTTCGAGTTCGAAAACTTTGAAACTCACGGCCTCAAATGGCAACACCTCCCAGGTAATCCCGATGGTACATGCAAGGGTGAAACTGAGTTCTTTGCATTCCAAAGGTCCAGATTCTCAGATTTTGGAAGTTTGATTGATGGGGAGGTTGAAGGAGTGATGTGGGAAGGCTCTCGGTTTCGTTCCTTTTTCAGAGAAAGAGAAGTGTTTTTCGCAGGATTAAAGGGAAGAAGAAGAAGGCTGGTATATTATTATTTGGGTCAATGGGTGATTGGGCCGGGTTTGGCTCAACTAATACTCTAGGGCTTTGGATTTAAAACAAATTTGGTAGGTTGGGCTTAGCCCACTAAACTTAGGTATTAATTTAGGTAAGGGTTGTTAAAATCTACCCCCCTTAAATAAAATTTCGTCCTCGAAATTAAGTTTACCTTACGTGAAAAGGAATGGATATTGGGTCCGCATTTGTTCTTCGGTTTCCCAAGTTGCTTCCTCGACTGCATGATTTCGCCAAAGGACTTTCACTAGTGGTATCACTTTGTTCCTCAACACCTTATCACGCCTGTCGAGGATAGCCACTGGTTGCTCCACATAACTAGCGTCAGGACTCACTTCTAAAGGCTCGTGTTGAATGATGTGGGAGGGATCAGGCACGTACTTACGAAGCATAGAAACATGAAATACGTTATGAATTTGCGATAACTCCTATGGCAAGTCTAATTTATACGCCACTGCTCCAATTCTCTCAATGATTTGATAAGGGCCAATGTATCGAGGACTCAATTTCCCTCGCTTGCCAAAACGTACCACGCCTTTCCAGGGTGACAATTTCAAGAATACATAGTCGCCCACGGCATATTCCCGATCTTTAGAGTGCTTATCGGCAATACTCTTCTGTCGGTCTTGTGCCGTTTTCAGATTTGCCTTGATCAACTGAATATTTGCATTAGTGGTATCCACAATCTCCGGTCCCGCTACTGATCTTTCCCCTGCTTCCGTCCAACACAATGGCGTCCTACACGCCTTCCCATAAAGAGCTTCAAAAGGAGCCATCCCGATACTGGAATGGTAGCTGTTGTTGTAAGCGAACTCTGCTAAGGGTAGATAAGTGTCCCAACTTCCCTTCCATTGCATTACTGACACTCGCAACATGTCTTCCAAGGTCTGGATAGTCCGCTCGGACTGACCGTCCGTTTGAGGATGATAGGCTGTACTGAAAAGTAACCTGGCACCCATAGCGGTACTAAAGGCTTTCCAAAATCTGGAAGTGAATCTAGGGTCTCTGTCTGATACAATGGAGATGGGGACTCCATGGAGACGAACAATATTGTCAATGAATAATTTCGCCAACTTCTGTAAGGAATAGTTCTGTTGCACGGGCAAGAAATGTGCGGTCTTGGTAAGTCGATCGACAATCACCCAAATACCATCGTACCTGGATGGCGTTCTTGGCAACCCATACACAAAATCCATGGTGATGTCGTCCCACTTCCACACTGGTATTGGGAGGTTCTGCAACAATCCACCAGGTTTCTGCCTTTCTGCTTTCACCTGTTGGCAGATAATACACCTGTTTATGTACTCAGCTACATCCCGTTTCATACCTTCCCAATAGTAAAATGGGTAAATAGTGCGGTATAGCTTCGTACTTCCCGGATGCATAGCATAGGCGGAATTGTGAGCCTCCTCCAGAATTGCATTCTTCACCATGTCATTACCTTTTGGCACAACCAAGCGATTCCCTTTCATTAAAGTTCCATCTCGACGGACGAAGAAATCTTCTCTTTCTCCCGTCGACACTTGCTCTTTTAGAACAGTACATTCTGGATCAAGTTTTTGGGCTTCTCTTACCATATCCACAAAGATAGGTCTCACCTGGAAGTGCGCTAACCACTCTCCCTGCTCACCGGGTTCCAGGTTAACACCCAATTCCCGAAGAGAAAACAATAGGGGAACATGGATAGTTTGGAGAAATGCAAGCTGTTCATGATGTTTCCGGCTCAGAGCATCAGCCACGGCATTGGCATGTCCGGGATGATACTCGATCGAACAATCATAGTCGCTCAACAACTCCATCCACCTTCTCTGTCTTAGGTTCAACTCCTTCTGTGTGAACACATATTTGAGGCTTTTGTGGTCAGTAAAGATACGGCACTTTTCGCCATACAAGTAGTGCCTCCACATTTTGAGAGCGAAGATTACTGCTCCCAGCTCCAAGTCATGAGTAGGATAGTTTCGTTCATGGGTCTTCAGTTGTCTGGAAGCATAGGCAATGACTTTGCCATGCTGCATCAGTACACAACCATAACCCGATAGAGAAGCATCCGTATACACCTCGAATTCACCACTATCGTCCGGAAGTGCAAGAACCGGTGCTTGAGTGAGACGTCGTTTCAACTCCTGAAAACCTTGTTCACAGCTTTTATCCCACTCAAACTTCACACCTTTGCGAGTTAGCTTAGTGAGAGGCAAGGCAATTGCAGAGAAATTCTGAATGAATCGTCGATAGTACCCTGCCAAACCCAGAAAGCTTCTCACTTCGGTGACATTCCTTGGTTGTTCCCAATTTGATACTGCTGCCACCTTCTGGGGGTCTACACTGATTCCTTCGGCGGATACTATATGTCCAAGGAAGCCCACCTGAGTTAGCCAAAATTGGCATTTATCGAACTTGGCATACATCTGGTTATTCCTCAGACGCTCAAGCACTAATCTCAGATGCTTCTTGTGCTCCTTCACACTTTTAGAATAAATTAGGATGTCATCAATGAACACAATCACAAACCGATCCAGATACGGTCTAAAAACTCTGTTCATCAAATCCATGAATGCTGCTGGTGCATTTGTCAATCCAAAAGGCATGACACGAAATTCATAGTGCCCATACCTCGTACGGAAGGCGGTTTTCGGGACATCCTCTTCCCGAATCCGTAGTTGATGATACCCAGAACGAAGATCTATTTTGGAGAATATTTGAGCACCTTTCAGCTGATCAAACAAATCATCTATCCGAGGCAGAGGGTAACGATTCTTTACCGTCACGCTATTCAACTGTCTATAATCAATACAGAGTCTCATTGATCCATCTTTCTTTCTAACAAAAAGAACCGGAGCTCCCCACGGGGATGTACTCGGTTGGATGAAACCTTTGTCTACCAATTCCTGGAGTTGGATCTTCAACTCTCTTAACTCCACTGGTGCCATTCTATAAGGGGCCAAGGAAATAGGGTTTGTACCTGGGAGTAAATCGATGGTAAACTCAATTTCCCTCGCAGGTGGCAACCCTGGTAAATCATCAGGAAACACATCGATGAAGTTCTTTACAACTGGCACCTCTTCTGGACGTAACGAAGATTCATCCTTCGTAGCTACATGGGCTAAGAATCCCACACAACCTTTATTCAACAACCTAGTTGCTTGAATGGCAGAAATGATACTATTAGGGAGAACACGTCGCTCACCCGTAAATGTAATTGATGGAAGTCCTGGACGATTAAACATCACAATTTTCTCCCAACATGCGACATTTGCACGGTGTTTAGATAGCCAATCCATTCCTAGAATGACATCAAACTCCGCCAGTTTGAAAGGAATCAAATTAACCTCTAAGTTTTCCTCTTCAATAATAACTGGACAGTTATGGTATTGCCATTGTGCACAGAACATATCACCACGTGGCATTTGTATTAGCAAATCAAAACCTAGTGGTTGAGGTTGAGAAGGTATAATTCGGGCAAAAGACGAAGAAACAAAAGACCGTGTGGCACCCGGATCAATTAAAATTCTAGCCCAAGTATTACAGACAGGTAACATACCGGTGATAACTCGAGGATCCTGATCAGCCTCCTGCTGAGTCATGGCATTGATTCGATCATGAACTTGATATCCCGCATTATTGTTCCGACCGCCACGACCCCTAGAACCACGTCCTGCTCTATTCCCCTGATTCCTGTTACTGGAAAGCGTTCCAAACTGTTGCTGAGTTGGAAACTGAATACCTTGGCTGTCAAGTCCTCTAAAACTCTGACTACCCCTGCCACCAAACTGCAAACTTCTGTTATCCTCGTAATTTTGATTAGTACTACTTCCATAACTTCGACTAGTACTGCCACTGCCATCATCGCTTGTTCGACCGCCAAACTTTCGAACTGTCGGGTGTCCACAGTAGCTCGAACCAGAAGCAAAGTCACCAGGTGATGGTGCCGAAGGACAATCACGAACAAAATGCCCAGTGCCACCGCACCTATGACACACTACAGTAGCTACCCCACAGTTTCCTTGATGACGTAAACCACATCGATTACAGACCGGATAACTCGGGGTGAAATGACTAAAAGGTCGTCTCGCCGACTCGTTGCCTGAGCTTTCACTGACGATCCCGAACCTCGACCTGGTCGTTTAAATGAGAAGTAGTGTCTGGGACCTACAGAGCTGGAGGGGCCCGCTGATCCTCTGGTACTCCGTGTTCGAAAATTTCTATTCCTTTGATTCTGATTCCGCTGTCTATTTTGTCTCTGGGGCTGACTCCAAACCTGAGGTTGCTCCTGCACCTCCGTATTCCACTGAGATTGTTCTATACTCAGACTTATCTCGATTACTTCTTCATAAGTTCTGGGTCTCTGAGCAGCTACCAGTGTACGGTACTCTTGGTTCAGTGCAATCATCGCCTGATCCATCTGTGCCTGAGGATTATCATAAGTCCCATCATGATGCCTAGCCAAACGCCGGAAGGTACTGTCAAATTCTGTGATGCTGAGGTCACCCTGTCGAAACTCCAAATACTCCTGTCTCTTTCTCAATCTATAGCCAGGGCTTAAAAAGTAAGAAATAAAACGTTTTCTGAAGGCAGCCCATGTCATCCAAGAACCGGGTGGACGAGATTCCTTCATTGATTTCCACCAAGTCCTAGCATCACCTTGAATGAAATAACCCGCAGTGTTTGCCCACTCATTCATTGGACATTTCATAACCTCCAACGTATCCTCCATTTTCTCTAACCACTGTTCAGCCTCCTCGCAATTTCCCACAGATCTCAATTCAGTAACTCCATGACTTCTAGCAATTTCTATATATGTCCGATTCGGTCTATGACCCGGAAGAGCATTCATTAATGCCGAGGTAAACTGTTGGATTCCCCCCATTATAGAAGAACAAGGTCGTCGAGGCACATTCCCACCAGGATTAGCCATACTTCTGACAAAGACAACGAGATTCAGAAAAGTTGAAATTTACCAAATTGGTGGAAAGAAACCCTAACCATGCTCTGATACCAATCTGACACGCCCCGACCCCGATATTCCCTGAATATCGAGATAGGCACGTGCTGGCCGACACCCAAAGGTGACGAAGCCATTAAATTGAATACAAGAGGATTGATTTGGGCACAAAATATAGATTTAACAACAATAAGGTTTACAAAAGATAAACAAGCCTAACTGTGAGGCTAGAGTACCGAGCATGTTCTACAGAGTTTATTTACAAAAGATGGAAATATTACACCGAAGAAACAGTAGCAAAAGATCAGCAGCTACTGATAGGGGAAGGCCTCGTATGAAATCCCGTAGTCCTCGTTTCTGTGACCTGAATGGGGGCGCAAAACAAGGGTGAGTGGACCAAGTTTATATACATACATAGTACGAAAATAGTTATGAACATACTAACCCCCACAGTTATATAATGAAAACTACTAGTATAATAAATGATAGTTTTACTAAAAACCTTAGCATGCCATAAACATCTCGAAAGATATATCGCGGAAGAACATCGCGTCAAACCAAAGCATTAATCGTCTCACAAATCGTCTCATAAACGCGGTGTGCTGCTAGTAAGATCACTGAATGATAATACTCCCGGCCCAATGCCTGCACCTGAGTCTCTGTGCCCGTAGCCAGAGATAACTCCCTCCCGGCCCAATGCCTGTCTCCGTGTCCCTCAGCCTTTCGCTAGGGATTATTTCTCCCGGCCTAAATGCCAACACCAGATCCTCGCCCCAGGCGGCATAGTGTCCACTAGGTACGCACAAATAGTTACGCCTCTCCAAAATAACCGCTTCATAGTATAGAGTCATCCATCATCTATACTATAAAGAGGGGTTTTCGGAAACATGTTCTAGCATCCTATCGTCATCCATCAGATAGTCTACCAGTTCATGGTTTTTATAGAAAATACGATATATCAAAATATAGCTCAATATAGGCCAACAATTCATTCCTCACAAAATAATGAGACGATATTCAACATTTCAATAAACATGCTTAACATAACTTCAATTTATAATTTCCAAGTAAAATCAAGGCATGCTATATAAATATGTAAATCTTCATTTCATAACATAAATCATATTTTTATTTTGGAAGGTGGTCCACTCACAGTACTTCGCTGCAGTAGTGTTATGCAAGCAAGAATTATGCACGTCCTCCCTCACCACTTCACCTAAGCACAAGATGAAATAGATAGATAAGAGATTTGATTTGAATTGAATGGAATAAGAACTTTGGTTTCGGACCCCGGGTTTTTTATTTAGGTTTGGAATGGATTGAGTTTAGGGTTTCTAAAGCTTTGGGTCTAAGGGAATGAGGTTGGATGGTTTTGGAACTTAGCCAAACTATACGACCTACCCACTCTTTCGACCACACTACTCACACTCGGCGAACACAAAATACATGTTCTTGTACTACCCTGACGCTCACACAGTTCCTATATTAACCTTGTATAGACTTACATATATATACAAGCATACCTAAACATTTACCTACGTATCTACTTTACACACCAAGCCAAACACTCATATATACATACATACACACACAGTATGCAATATAGTACATACACGGCACAAGAACTATAATTGCACACATATATATGCATCTGTGTACTACATATGTACGTATACAAACATCTGCACAACCACATAATTAATACATACGTATATGTATATAACTATAACACACAAATCTCCGTAGCATACACACATACATGGCTCATTTACACTAATACCCACATGCATGTTTATATGCATATCGTCCAGCACACACACCTATATATCTATATACACACTTACATGTATGTTTATAACTACATTTTTATACATTTAACACACACACACCCTCACAGATTACCTATCACATATATACATTTATACCACACGCAACATTCACATATCTCTATATGGCGATGTGTGTATATTTTCACGGCATATACCTTTATACATATAAATATATCTAACTTACATATCTTCACAGTATAAATGCATAGATATATATATCTATATACACAACCCACACACTCTCGCCACCTTATACCCGCACGCACAGTTTCAATTCCAAGTTATAGAAACATACTCATCCCTGTTCCATTTAGATCCGTAGCTCCTGCCTACATGCAGGTATCTATATGTCCCCATTTTTAAGCACACAAATGCACTGCACCTATCTCTCATCTCACACACACAAAAGCTCACGGTGTAAGGTGGTGGAAGGTGGAAAAGGTGGGATTGCTGAATTCCATCCAGAGGGAGTTCTTAATTCCAGTCTAATCTACAACTTAGAAATCAGAGGAGTGGAAGAGACTTACCTATTTCGAGTTCGAAAACTTTGAAACTCACGGCCTCAAATGGCAACACCTCCCAGGTAATCCCGATGGTACATGCAAGGGTGAAACTGAGTTCTTTGCATTCCAAAGGTCCAGATTCTCAGATTTTGGAAGTTTGATTGATGGGGAGGTTGAAGGAGTGATGTGGGAAGGCTCTCGGTTTCGTTCCTTTTTCAGAGAAAGAGAAGTGTTTTTCGCAGGATTAAAGGGAAGAAGAAGAAGGCTGGTATATTATTATTTGGGTCAATGGGTGATTGGGCCGGGTTTGGCTCAACTAATACTCTAGGGCTTTGGATTTAAAACAAATTTGGTAGGTTGGGCTTAGCCCACTAAACTTAGGTATTAATTTAGGTAAGGGTTGTTAAACTTTAGGTGAACGAAACATGAGTGCAAGTTTTACAAAAATAATAATAATAATTAAGAGATGATTGCAACAATGGTCTACGAACTTTAACTCAATTGAAACTTTAGTTCATGAATTAAAAATTTGTGAGTATTGATCGCTGAATTGTTGTAGTGTGGAATAACGGTTATTTTTGACACACCCCGACCCGGAATGCCCACTAGGACTCCAAAGTCAGGCTGTGCTGGCCTCAAAGGGCATTTTCGTAAATTCACTTACTAAAATTATAAAAATCATAACTTTTAGGGACGGGCTGTTACATTTTTAGCTAACTCATTCAGAACTTCTATCCATTTTTTCCCTTTAAACTTTTTATTTTGAATGAAGAATCTAATGAAGTTAGCCAAAATGATCATTGCTCTACATTATACCAAGTTTAGAAATCAATACTAACGGATTTTTACTTTAGGAATCAAAGCTCTAAGTGAGCCAAAATTCAAGACAATTGCTCTAATTTTCTCAACAAATTAAAGAAAAACAGGAGGAGGATTGCTTTTAGAAAATTAGAATCTGATACGTTGAGGCTTGAAAACTAGTAGTTGGGAGACCTCTTCAAATCGCAAGTAGATTATCAAAATTGACCGCTAAAAAACCAAGTGATGAAGAGAGACCTCTTCAAATTGCAAGTAAATTGATAAAATTGACCAAAACAAAGAGTTGTCAGTTTTTTAAAATATTGCATTTGTGAGGGTGAATCAAATGCAACGGTGGACGAAATTTTGAAAAACATTTGAGCTATTATAATTTATAAATTTGTATATTTGGTCGTTAAACTTCTCCATTAAATAATATTGACAATGTTTTGTTTAGTCGAATGTGACATTTTTTTTTTGTCAAATAATTGTGATATAATATTGTAATATTACTTAAAAGATGACGCTCCGGAAAACGAGTCTTGAAAATTATAGCAAATTGGGTCTAAAAAAGCACAATAATTATAGATAAATAAAAACGGAAGGAGAAATATGATATTTATAAAAAATGACGGATCGCGACACCATTGTTATTTACATATGTTTTGTGGGGCAAACTTTGTAATATATTTCAACGATTTGAACTGTCTATCTTTTAAGTTTCCCCTCAAAGATCAAGTCTACAAAAAATCACTCAAATATGAAATCATGTGATGACATGACCGCTGGGTTTAGGATTTCTTTATAGAAATTAGTTCATCAAATTTTTACACTACAAATGCATGTCTTAATGGTTTTGAATTTGTTCCTTTTGTTTCAAAAATGATTTATGAATAATGTTCCAAAAAAATAGACGGTAAAAATCATTAAAACATATTATAGAATAGGCCCCACAAAAATACCATGCAGGTGAATAGGAAGAGAAAGACCACTTCAATTTAGGGGTCAAAAACTTGTGAGTTGGACTTTAGATTATTAAACCAATTTATTAAATAGAGTACAACACAAGTAAGCGTATCCTTTAATCACTATACACAAGTAAGCGTATCCTTTAATCACTATACATTAGCGATGATGACATGACCACTGGTTTATGATTTCTTTATAGAAATTAGTTCGTCAATTTTCTACACTACAAATGAATGTTTTAATAGTTTTGAATTTGTTCATTTTGTTTTAAAAATGATCTATAAATAATATTCTTAAAAATAAACGGTAAAAATCATTAAAACATATTATAGAGTAGGCCCCACAAAAATACCATGCAGGTGAATAGAAACAGAAAGACCACTTCAATTTAGAGGTCAAAAACTTGTGAGTTGGACTTTAGAATTTAGATTATTAAACCAATTTGTTTATGTTTTGGTTTACTTCTTTTATATTTGTGTTAATTAATCAACATGTAAAACACTATAAAAACCAGAAACGGTATATCATTTTACTAAATATTTAATTATCAAAATACCTACTAAACTATCACGAAAGTATCTCTTTACCATATGTTTTTGCAACTGTATCACTTTATCTAATATCATTTTGTATCTCACATAACACCAGTTTGCAAAATTCGTCAATTAACGAATAACTTTTGCTCCACGATATGGCATGATATTAATAATATGAATGACATTTTGATGATATATTGAGTACCTCATATTAATAAAAAAATTAATTAGTTAACACACGGAGTTGATGATGTGGCGACCCGTCCCAAACGTTTTATGTAAATTCTCCCCGTGTATGTAAAATGACGATTTTACCCTTATCGTTAATTATTATGAAACCGTCATTCTAAGCTTAATCGTTTTAACTTTAGTAATGTAAACTTACATAAGTAGAAATATTATGTAAAAGTAAAAATCCTCACCAACCTTGTTCCATTACCTCCTCCTACCAAACCCACTCGGAATTCTCTATTCTCACCCGTCCTCTTTCCAACTCACGAATCCATAGTTTGTGTTATTCAAATCCTGTCATCATCACACCTCTCAAACTCTCAGACTCGAAACACTCTCTCTCACTAAACACAAACAGTCTCTCTCTCTCTTCACAGAAGCTCGAAGCTCTCTCTCTCTAACATTCCCCACGGACCAAATTCAAAAACAACTCAAACCTCGAAGATTTGAGAATCTAAAATCACCACTGGACTCTTTGGAACCTCACGAGTCCATCTACATCGTTTTCAGGTAAGAAATCCAACGTTTTTACGTCGGAATATCAAAGTCCGATCCTAGCACTATTCATCATCTTTCTTATATGACCTTTTCAGCAGATTCTAAGATCATAGGAAGGTTTAGAATCTCCTCACGAAGCCAGGAGAAGTTCGTTGAGTCGATTTGGACGTCGGGAGACTGAGTTTCGAACTTGGCCGAGAGTCGAAGGATTTTTCCGGCGAGATTCTTTGAGATTTGAATCCCAAAACAGGTATAAACATGTTCCCCGTGTCGAGGGCTTCAATTTGATATAAAGATCGTAAAAAATGGATTACAAATGAACGAGATATGAAGAAAACAAAAATTTTCCAGTTTCCGGCGACCGGAGCGTCGCCGGAGGTTCGCCGGAGAAGACGACGGAATATTCCGTCAACTCTGACGGAATATTCCGACGCCGTCAGTCATAATTAACAGAATCAGTTAAATAATTAACGGAATATTCCCAGAATATTCCTGACGACGTCAGCTGACGTCGTCAGTGTGCGAGTCACGTGCCTGCGCGTGGGGGCGCGTAGACCCGTGCCTATTGTGGCGCGTGGGAGCGCGTGGTAAGTCCAAAAATTAATTTAAAAATATGGGTGTGTTCGTATTGATGTGTAGATCATTTTGGTATATTCAAACCTTAAGTTTGAGCAATCTATGGGAGTGTTATTTAAATTCCCGTATTTAAGCGTTAATTAATTCGTTTAAAAATATATATAATTAGGAGAATTATATCCGGAGCAATTACAAGACCAAGCTAGGCCCGGAGACTACGACCCAACGACATATTGTGAGTGGGCAGTTTGTTTTTATATCTATACATACTTATGGTTTCCAAACTTCATAAAATGCTTCACTTTACATATATGTTGCTAAGTATTGGATAATTGAGATATAATTGTGATAAATGCTGCTGTATGGTTGAGATATACTTGTCATGATATTCATACATGTCATATACATACTCATCTGCTGCACTGGTGTTAGTACTTGCCCCAGGGCCAGGGCCAGCCTTCACGTGTATGTTCACATTGCACCGTTCGCTCGTCTGGATCCAGGTTAGGTGCCAGCCTGTCGGGTAGATTGCATTAGGCAATCCGACTTGTATGTGATGTGCTTTTGCACCAGCTTCGCGTGACTGTAGTACTTGAGCGTATTGATTACACCCAGCCTGTTCGTGTCAGAGTCATCTGTTCGAACTTGTGTGCTAGCATTAGATGGATGAGTACTTAGGAATATTGTTTATCACATGATTATACTACCGTAACATTGATACATAATTACGTGATATATTCCTAATCATACTGTGTTCCACATGATTATATAACTGTATCATCAATCTTAACATGAATTGAATTGTATATCGTCAGTTATACTTGGCTTTAGTATTGTGGATATATATATACGTACATACTTACTCATAATGTGCTTTTGATAAAGGAAACTATAATTGTTTTACGGCGAGGGGTTAGTATGTTCAAAACCAAACGTTTTCACATAAGTTTGTTTTGCTGACCCACTCAACTTTGTTTTTCGCCCCTCCAGGACCTAGATAGCTGTTCTGCGTGGCATTCGAGGAATCTTGAAACGTTTCTGACATTCGGCATTCCGCTTCTGACGTATGAACTTATCACTATGTGTAATAAGCGTACTTTAGTTGCTTGACTACTCTTCGGTAGTCGTTTCCTGATTAAGCTCTGAATAACTATAGTGGGCCACACCCACGTTTGTGCACTCTGTCAATATTTCAAATTTTAATAAATTCTATGTTCGATTTTATATTTATACACTTTTTACATCACATTACCCCTATGGTTACGTCACTTCACGGTGACGGCCAGCATGCGTCGACCTTTCCAGGTCGGGGTGTGTCAGCTTGGTATCAGAGCACTAGGTTTAGATGATCCTATTATTCCTAGTGTGTTTAAACTCTTGTCTTCTTATGTCAGAAACATGGCACCTCGAAAAGAGCCCCGTACTCCCGTCGAGAACAACTTCCCGGGATTTGAGCAATTTGGCGAGGTTATCGCCAACGCTATCCAGTCGGCACTCCGTCCTCCCCAGAGGAACACTCTGGATTCGGTAGCCAGATTGAAGATAGATGAGCTTTTTGGCACAGAAGGGCCAGAGAAATCGGAGACTTGGCTCGACCATGTCGAGAAGACTTTCGATGTCATACACCGTCAAGGGAACCTACCAAAAGAGATATGGGTCGATACGGCCACTTGGTTCTTGCGTGAGGGAGCGGAATCCTGGTGGAAACAGGAGAAACGTTCCTTATCCGACGAGGATATTGCCGACTGGGACACTTTCAAACACATTTTCCAGAACAACTACATTCCCCCAACCTATCTGGATAGAAAAAAGAACGAGTTCACAGAACTGAAACAGGGCAAGATGTCGGCCTCCGAATACTATCGAAACTTCGTAGATCTGTCCCGCTACCATCCCGCGACGGCTGCTAATCCTACAGAGATGCTTCGTCTGTTCAAGAGGGGGACCCAAAAGAAGTTACGCTCCATGGCGACCGCTACCCCTTGTAACACCTATCAGGAGTTCTTCGCGGTCTTGCTTCGAGTAGAGGAGTCAGAGAATACTCCTGATGACGACGACGAGGATAAGGGCAGGAGTACTCAGAGGAACAACAATAATTGGCAGTCTTTGCTTGGTCCACGGAGGACCCAGAACTTCAAAAGGAACAGAAATGGTCCAGGGTCATCCAGCGGAGGTTCCAACTCTGGTTCACGCAACAGAGGGAACAGATTCGATAACAACTCTTTCCAGGCTCAAGGAAACTCTAACAGTTCTGAGCCCCGATATTGTCACAGGTGTAACGCCCGTCACTATGGCGAGTGTAAGAAGGGCACAGGAGCATGTTTCACTTGCGGACAGCAAGGGCATAGGGCCTATAATTGCCCTCAGAATCAGAAAAATCAGCCTGCCATTATGCCACCTGCAATCCCCATACAGCAACGTCCTGCACCTGGCAATCGTCAGCTGATAGGCTATGGTGGAGCCTTCCATTATCAGGGGGACGTAGCCCCGCACCAGGGAGGACCATACCAACATCCGATTGAGGCACCCTACTATCAGACAGGGAATCAACAGATTCAAGGAGGTTACCCTCAGTACCAAGGAGAATATGTGCCTTATCAGGGCGGGGAAACTCAGGTGCACAACGGAGGACAATATCAGAACTGGGATGTAGCGTCCGGCAGTGGAAGTGCAGGCAGACAGGCACTTCCAGCCCCTCAGGGTCGAGGGAATCAGGGCCGAGGAAACCCGACCCAGGCGAATAGAGGTCGTGGAGGCAGACAGCAAGCTCAGGGAAGGGTCAACAACATCACCTTCCAGGAGGCCCAGGCAGACCCGAACCTGATAACGGGTACGTTGAATGTTCTAGGCCACCATGCTAAAATTTTAATTGATTCTGGTGCTACACATTCAGTTATTTCCCATATGTTTGCTCGAACAACCCAACCACATCCCACTTCACTCGGTTTCGAGTTAGAATTTTCGATGCCGAGGGGAGAAATCTGTTATGTTAACTCGGAGTATAGAGGATGTCCCATCCTTATCGAAGATGTAGTGATGCCGGCTAATCTTGTGCCATTAGATATCGTTGATTTTGACGTTATCTTAGGCATGGATTGGTTGAACTACTATCGAGCCCATCTAGATTGCTATCGGAAGATAGTTACTTTTCATCGACCAGACGTACCTAGTGTCACATTTGTTGGTGAACGAAATGGTCTGAGGCGCGGAATTATCACCGCGGTGAGAGCAAGAAGAATGTTGAGCAAGGGCTGTCAAGGCTACCTAGCTCATGTGGTACTATCTGAAGAGGCCACTGCGTCCGTGAACGACATCGAAGTGGTCAGACATTTCCCAGATGTTTTTCCTGAAGACTTACCTGGTTTACCCTCGGATCGCGAAGTAGAGTTCACCATTGATCTACTTCCCGGTACTAATCCTATTTATCTTTCACCTTATCGTATGGCTCCAGCAGAGTTGAAGGAACTTAAAACTCAGTTACAAGAGCTTGTCGATAAAGGTTTCATTCAACCAAGCACTTCCCCTTGGGGAGCTCCAGTTCTGTTTGTGAAGAAGAATGACGGAACTATGAGATTGTGCATCGATTATAGACAGTTGAATCGGGTGACGATTAAAAACCGTTATCCGTTACCTCAGATCGATGACCTCTTTGACCAGCTTGGAGGAGCTTGTGTATTTTCGAAGATTGATCTAAGGTCTGGTTACTACCAATTGAAGATCAGACAAGACGATGTCCTGAAGACAGCTTTCCGAACTCGATATGGTCATTACGAATTCCTTGTGATGCCATTTGGGTTGACTAATGCACCAGCAGTTTTCATGAACCTGATGAATCGAGTATTTCATCCATACCTCGACAAGTTCGTCATTGTGTTCATAGACGACATTTTGGTGTACTCTAAGAATGAAGCTGACCATGCCAGGCACTTGCATTTAGTGTTGGAGAAGCTAAGAGAGAGTAAGTTGTATGCTAAGTTTAGCAAATGTCAGTTTTGGCTAGACCAAGTGTCATTTCTGGGGCACGTGATATCAGCTCAGGGTGTGCTTGTTGATCCTCAGAAAATATCCGCCGTTGAGGATTGAGAGCAACCTCAGACTGTTACAGAAATACGAAGCTTTCTTGGCCTTGCTAGCTATTATCGACGCTTCGTGAAGAATTTCTCGGCTATTGCACTGCCTCTGACGAAGTTGACCAGGAAGGGAGTTCCATTCGTATGGAGTGAGGAGTGTAAAAAGAGTTTCCAACAGTTAAAGTACTTTCTCACTCATGCACCTGTCTTAGCACTTCCCGATGACAAGGGGAACTACGAGATCTACAGTGATGCATCTCTGAATGGTCTTGGATGCGTGCTAATGCAACATGGGAATGTGATTGCGTATGCTTCACGCCAGCTAAAGCCTCATGAGAAGAACTATCCCACTCATGACCTTGAATTGGCGGCAATCGTATTCGCTCTGAAGATTTGGAGACATTACCTTTATGGAGAGAAGTGTACGATCCTCACCGATCATAAGAGCCTAAAGTACATTTTCACTCAGTCAGAGCTAAATCTCCGACAACGAAGATGGATGGAGTTGCTTAGTGACTATGACTGCACTATTGAGTACCACCCAGGTCGTGCTAATACCGTAGCGGATGCTCTTAGCAGGAAACCTCATGCTCGACTCAATACTCTTATTGCAAGTCATCTTCCTGTATTGACCGATCTACGGTCTACTGGCGTAACCTTGGAAACAGCTCGACGAGGAGCCTTAATTGCAAGTTTTCAAGTCAGACCAATCCTGGTGGATCGTGTTCTTGAGGCCCAAAAGAACAATACAGAAATTCAAGAGTTGATGCAGGCGGTATCGGAAGGGAGAAAGAAGGATCTAAAGGTCAGAGACACGGATGGCATGTTGATGCAGGGTACTCGGATGTATGTACCTAAGATTGGAGAACTAAAGAAGGAGATACTGGATGAAGCGCACATTTCTGCTTATGCGATGCATCCTGGAAATACCAAAATGTATCATACCGTCCGACAGTTTTACTATTGGCCAGGTATGAAAAGGGAGGTCGCTGAGTATGTCAGTCGGTGTGCAATTTGTCAACAGGTTAAGGCGGAAAGAAGGAGGCCCTTTGGGTTACTACAACCACTCCCGATACCTCAGTGGAAATGGGAGAACATAACAATGGATTTCGTGTACAAGTTACCCCGTACGCGAAATGGTTATGATGGAATCTGGGTTATCGTTGACCGACTCACTAAGTCATCACACTTCATACCCGTTCGTGAAAATTTCTCGTTAGACCAATTGGCCGAACGGTTCGTCTCCGAAGTGGTAAAGTATCACGGAGTCCCTATTAGCATCATTTCTGATCGGGACCCTCGGTTTACCTCGAAATTCTGGAAAGCTTTTCAGGAAGCTTTGGGTACAAGATTGCTTTACAGCACCGCCTATCATCCTCAAACCGATGGACAATCGGAAAGAACGATTCAAACTCTGGAAGACATGTTGAGATCGTCAGTTCTACAGTTTGGAGACGCTTGGCACAAGCGCTTACCATTGATAGAATTTGCCTACAACAACAGTTTTCATTCTAGCATTGGTATGGCCCCATTTGAAGCGTTGTATGGGAAACCGTGCCGTACTCCTTTGTGTTGGTCAGAAGTAGGTGAACGGGTTTTGGTGGGCCCGGAAATCGTGGATGAGACAACACAGAACATCCAAGTAATAAAGGCTAATCTGAAAGCGGCTCAAGACCGACAGAAAAGTATTGCCGACCGACATTCCACTGATAGAGCCTATGAGGTTGGCGATATGGTGTTCTTGAAGTTATCGCCGTGGAAAGGTGTGGTACGTTTTGGAAAGAAAGGGAAGCTGAGCCCTAGGTACGTTGGACCGTACCAGATCATCGAGCGAATTGGGGAGGTTGCTTATCGACTCGCCTTGCCACTGGAGCTAGCGAGAGTACATAACGTATTTCATGTATCAATGCTACGGAGATACGTCTCGGATCCATCACACGTGATCCCTCCTCAACCTTTGGAAATCAACCCCGATTTGACTTACGATGAGATTCCAGTGACGATTCTTGACTGGAAGGATAAAGTTCTTAAGAACAAGACCGTACGGATGGTAAAGGTCTTATGGAGAAATCACTCAGTGGAAGAATCTACTTGGGAAACAGAAAAACGTATGAGAGATTTATATCCGCGTTTGTTTTATGGTTTCGATATGTAATTGATGTCGAAATTTCGGGGACGAAATTTTTATAAGGGGGGTAGATTGTGGCGACCCGTCCCAAACGTTTTATGTAAATTCTCCCCGTGTATGTAAAATGACGATTTTACCCTTATCGTTAATTATTATGAAACCGTCATTCTAAGCTTAATCGTTTTAACTTTAGTAATGTAAACTTACATAAGTAGAAATATTATGTAAAAGTAAAAATCCTCACCAACCTTGTTCCATTACCTCCTCCTACCAAACCCACTCGGAATTCTCTATTCTCACCCGTCCTCTTTCCAACTCACGAATCCATAGTTTGTGTTATTCAAATCCTGTCATCATCACACCTCTCAAACTCTCAGACTCGAAACACTCTCTCTCACTAAACACAAACAGTCTCTCTCTCTCTTCACAGAAGCTCGAAGCTCTCTCTCTCTAACATTCCCCACGGACCAAATTCAAAAACAACTCAAACCTCGAAGATTTGAGAATCTAAAATCACCACTGGACTCTTTGGAACCTCACGAGTCCATCTACATCGTTTTCAGGTAAGAAATCCAACGTTTTTACGTCGGAATATCAAAGTCCGATCCTAGCACTATTCATCATCTTTCTTATATGACCTTTTCAGCAGATTCTAAGATCATAGGAAGGTTTAGAATCTCCTCACGAAGCCAGGAGAAGTTCGTTGAGTCGATTTGGACGTCGGGAGACTGAGTTTCGAACTTGGCCGAGAGTCGAAGGATTTTTCCGGCGAGATTCTTTGAGATTTGAATCCCAAAACAGGTATAAACATGTTCCCCGTGTCGAGGGCTTCAATTTGATATAAAGATCGTAAAAAATGGATTACAAATGAACGAGATATGAAGAAAACAAAAATTTTCCAGTTTCCGGCGACCGGAGCGTCGCCGGAGGTTCGCCGGAGAAGACGACGGAATATTCCGTCAACTCTGACGGAATATTCCGACGCCGTCAGTCATAATTAACAGAATCAGTTAAATAATTAACGGAATATTCCCAGAATATTCCTGACGACGTCAGCTGACGTCGTCAGTGTGCGAGTCACGTGCCTGCGCGTGGGGGCGCGTAGACCCGTGCCTATTGTGGCGCGTGGGAGCGCGTGGTAAGTCCAAAAATTAATTTAAAAATATGGGTGTGTTCGTATTGATGTGTAGATCATTTTGGTATATTCAAACCTTAAGTTTGAGCAATCTATGGGAGTGTTATTTAAATTCCCGTATTTAAGCGTTAATTAATTCGTTTAAAAATATATATAATTAGGAGAATTATATCCGGAGCAATTACAAGACCAAGCTAGGCCCGGAGACTACGACCCAACGACGTATTGTGAGTGGGCAGTTTGTTTTTATATCTATACATACTTATGGTTTCCAAACTTCATAAAATGCTTCACTTTACATATATGTTGCTAAGTATTGGATAATTGAGATATAATTGTGATAAATGCTGCTGTATGGTTGAGATATACTTGTCATGATATTCATACATGTCATATACATACTCATCTGCTGCACTGGTGTTAGTACTTGCCCCAGGGCCAGGGCCAGCCTTCACGTGTATGTTCACATTGCACCGTTCGCTCGTCTGGATCCAGGTTAGGTGCCAGCCTGTCGGGTAGATTGCATTAGGCAATCCGACTTGTATGTGATGTGCTTTTGCACCAGCTTCGCGTGACTATAGTACTTGAGCGTATTGATTACACCCAGCCTGTTCGTGTCAGAGTCATCTGTTCGAACTTGTGTGCTAGCATTAGATGGATGAGTACTTAGGAATATTGTTTATCACATGATTATACTACCGTAACATTGATACATAATTACGTGATATATTCCTAATCATACTGTGTTCCACATGATTATATAACTGTAGCATCAATCTTAACATGAATTGAATTGTATATCGTCAGTTATACTTGGCTTTAGTATTGTGGATATATATATACGTACATACTTACTCATAATGTGCTTTTGATAAAGGAAACTATAATTGTTTTACGGCGAGGGGTTAGTATGTTCAAAACCAAACGTTTTCACATAAGTTTGTTTTGCTGACCCACTCAACTTTGTTTTTCGCCCCTCCAGGACCTAGATAGCTGTTCTGCGTGGCATTCGAGGAATCTTGAAACGTTTCTGACATTCGGCATTCCGCTTCTGACGTATGAACTTATCACTATGTGTAATAAGCGTACTTTAGTTGCTTGACTACTCTTCGGTAGTCGTTTCCTGATTAAGCTCTGAATAACTATAGTGGGCCACACCCACGTTTGTGCACTCTGTCAATATTTCAAATTTTAATAAATTCTATGTTCGATTTTATATTTATACACTTTTTACATCACATTACCCCTATGGTTACGTCACTTCACGGTGACGGCCAGCATGCGTCGACCTTTCCAGGTCGGGGTGTGTCAGATGAACTACGGTAATGTGAATTACAAAATTGAAAGTTTAGAGGGGATAACTGATACAGTTGCAAAAGGAGAGGAAGAAGCCATACTTTTGAAATACTCGAGGATGGTGCATTTTTATAGTTAAGCATTTTACTAAGGTAATGTTGATTGAGCAGTGTTAATCGTACTGTTTTAGTCGTGTCCACATCAAGGTTTATATTAATATAAGTTTTCAATCGTGTAATGTATATTCTATGAAATTTTTATTATAATTTTGAGTCTCCTCTTGATCTTGTTTTTTGATGTATTCGGCAATAGACTAAACTTAGCAAATTAGAGAATAACTTGAAATACACAAGATTTATATTGGTTAGGCAGAATTTTTGCCTACGTCCATGTGTGATTTCTACAGAAATCACGGCTTCGTATTAATAAAGCATACAATACTTTTGCAAATCCTAAACTAATTCCTCTTCTCTCGGCTGTCTCAGGTTTTTCTCTCTCTTATTCCTAGACTTGCCTATTTATAAGTTTAGAGTGATTTATATGCCTCACCCTACTTCTTGTTAAGTTTCCTATTTTATGTGGGATAGGAAAATACACTTTCTTTTATTTTTTTCAATTGTACTTCTCGAATTTCCGCTCTGAATTGTAAAAAAAAAGAAACTTGATTCTTTCCAAATACAATTTTAAACAACATAGGATACTAACGTTGACGAGCTAAATTTGGAACAATTCTTACCCCTGCTAATACTATGCATACGTGCATGGGGACGAGAGAGAGAACGAGTGAAGGCAATGCAAAATAGTGGACCAAATATTGAAGAGGAAAATTACAAAAAAGAAAAAAAGGAAAAAAAAGGGGAATGGGTCACGCTGCAGCATCAGGTCAGCCAATAAACCAAGTCCAGTCAATATTTCCAAATCTGACCCCTTCTGCCTTTTCAGTTTTCAGCTCTCCTGCCTATAAATACCCACCACATCCCACCCTCTTCTTCCATTCCCAACTCTCTCCTCTCCTACTCCTCCAAACTGAAAACCCACCTGAGATCCTCTGCTCTCAACACTCTTAACAAAATACAGCACCCCAACCAATCAAATGGCTTCCCTCCAAACTTCATCTCCTCTCTTCTCTTCTCCCTCACGTTGTTCTTCCTCAAACAGAACCATAAATGCCGCCATTCATGTCCGCAAGCTCCCAAGAGTCCGCTTTGCTGACCTAAAACAAACCACGAAGCTCGTCATCGAAGACCTCCAGTTGAAGGCACAAGTTCTGAAACACGAAAACACCGATTTGTATAACAACAATCACTCTGCAGCGGCAGCAGCTCCCACAACTTCCACAACTTCCACAACTCAGCTCTACGCGCTCTTAGAGGAGGTGGCAAATAGAGTGGAGATGCACGCAAACATCGGCGAGCAGCGCAATAACTGGAACACACTCTTACTTAGCTCTATCAACATGATCACTCTCTCCGCTTCCCTAATGGCCGGAGTTAATGCAGCTGCTGGAACGTCCGTTTTGGCATTGAACATTTCATCGGCTATTTTGTTTTCCGCAGCTACCGGAATGCTGATTATCATGAACAAGATCCAGCCTTCGCAGCTCGCCGAGGAGCAGCGCAATGCTACGAGGTTGTTCAGGCAGCTCCAGAGCGAAATTGAGACGGTGTTTGCTCTTCGTGATCCTACTGAGAAAGATGTGAAGGAGACAATGGAGAAGGTTTTGGCTCTTGACAAAGCTTACCCTCTTGCGTTGCTCGGTGCCATGCTCGAAAAATTCCCCAAAAAATTGGAGCCGGCTGTTTGGTGGCCTAGAAATGTTGTTCAATCTCAAAATCCAAGGAAACCGAAATCCCGGATGGGAAATAATGTGAATGGATGGAGTGAAGAACTTGAAAGCGAAATGAGAGAAATTATTCAAGTTGTGAAGAACAAGGACCTTGAAAACTATGTGAGATTAGGAAGCTTGGTAGTATTAAAGACCAACAAGATTTTGGCAGTTTCGGGCCCTGTGCTTACTGGGATCGCGGCTGTTGGATCCGCTTTTGTAGGCCATGGATCAGCCACTGCTGCGGTTGCAACAGTGGCTGCAGCCTCTTTGGCTAGCGCAGTGAATGCTTTTCAGCATGGCGGGCAAGTAGGGATGGTGTTTGAGATGAATAGGAACTGCGCCGGCTTCTTCAACAAGTTGGAGGATTCAATTGAAGCAACACTTGGAGAACAAGACTGGGAGAAGAGAGAAAATGGGGTGGTTTTTGAAATGAAGGTTGCAATGCAGTTGGGAAGAAGCTTGGAGCAGCTCAGAGAAGTTGCATCGAAATCAGCTTTGTATCGTTCGAACGGAGAACCCATAGACGAATTCGGTTGCAAGCTTTTCTAATTAGTGTAAGAGTATAAAGACTGATTAGGATCATGCTACTTGTCATAAGATTGTAGACCTAAGTTAGTTAGTTAGCTAGAGACTTGGTTCTCTATATATACATCAATGTAATAGCTTCTATAGTAAGAAATGAAAGCATAACATATTAATGCAATGTTCTCTCTCTAAGATTCTCTCTCACTCTTCGTCTTCGATCTCTCTTTCTCTCTAGTTCTTGAAACCCTGGCTATCTTTCTCAATCTTCTTACATTAACATGGTATCACTCGCCATTGATACTCACGCCGCAATCTCCGATCCTCTGGCTGCTTCCACTCATCTTCTTCGTCTGTAATTCTCTAATTTGGTATTCTTCTTTGTCTGCAACTTCTAGGGTTTTTGCCATTCTTGATCTTCTTGTGCACACCAGGTGTTTGTAATTTTTCCTCTGTTATAAATCTTTTCATTTTGCTACTGCATCGCAATTACAAATTTTACAATCTCCGATCACTAGTCTTATTTCTACAATCTCTACATCTGTGAATGTGAAGCTTGATGATTCTAATTACTTGAATTGGCAATTTCAAATGCAATTGTTACTTGAGGGCCACAGAATCTTGGGTTTTGTTGATGGATCGCGTGTTTGTCCCCCTCGATATGTTACTGGTTCTGCTAATTCTGATAGTTCTGGTCTTGCTGCTGCAAATTATTCTTCTCAATCTGAGAATGAAGACTATATTGTTTGGAAGATGCACAATCATGCTCTTATGCAGTTGATCACTGCTACTTTGTCTCCAATAGCAATTTCATGTGCCATTGGTAGCACCAGTGCCTGTGATCTGTGGACTCGATTAAAGGAACAATTTTCGGCTGTCTCTTGGACTAGTATATTTCAGCTTAAGTCGAATCTTCAAACTATTCGAAAGGGTTCGGATTTGGTGTCTCAATATTTGCAACTTATTAAGGAAGCTAGGGTTTATGATTTCTTTATAGAAATTAGTTCGTCAATTTTCTACACTACAAATGAATGTCTTAATGGTTTTGAATTTGTTCATTTTGTTTCAAAAATGATCTATCAATAATGTTCCAAATAATAGACGGTAAAAATCGTTAAAACATATTATAGAGTAAGCCCCACAAAAATACCATGCAGGTGAATAGAAATAGAAAGACCACTTCAATTTAGAGGTCAAAAACTTGTGAGTTGGACTTTAGATTATTAAACCAATTTGTTAAATAGAGTACAACGCAAGTAAACGTATCCTCGAATCACTATACATTAGCGGTGATGACATAACCGCTGGGTTTATGATTTCTTTATAGAAATTAGTTCGCCAATTTTCTACACTACAAATGAATGTTTTAATAGTTTTGAATTTGTCTATTTTGTTCCAAAAATGATCTATGAATGATGTTCCAAAAAATAAATAATAAAGATCGTTAAAACATACATATTATAGAGTAGGCCCCACAAAAATACCATGCATGTGAATTGAAACAGAATGACCACTTCAATTTAGAAGTCAAAAACTTGTGAGTTGGACTTTAGAATTTAGATTATTAAACCAATTTGTTAATGTTTTGGTTTACTTCTTTTATATTTGTGTTAATTAATCAACATGTAAAACACTATAAAAACCAGAAACGGTATATCATTTTACTAAATATTTAATTATCAAAATACCTACTAAACTATCACGAAAGTATCTCTTTACCATATGTTTTTGCAACTGTATCACTTTATCTAATATCATTTTGTATCTCACATAACACCAGTTTGCAAAATTCGTCAATTAACGAATAACTTTTGCTCCACGATATGGCATGATATTAATAATATGAATGACATTTTGATGACATATTGAGTACCTCATATTAATAAAAAAAAATTAATTAGTTAACACACGGAGTTGATGAACTACGGTAATGTGAATTACAAAATTGAAAGTTTAGAGGGGATAACTGATACAGTTGCAAAAGGAGAGGAAGAAGCCATACTTTTGAAATACTCGAGGATGGTGCATTTTTATAGTTAAGCATTTTACTAAGGTAATGTTGATTGAGCAGTGTTAATCGTACTGTTTTAGTCGTGTCCACATCAAGGTTTATATTAATATAAGTTTTCAATCGTGTAATGTATATTCTATGAAATTTTTATTATAATTTTGACTCTCCTCTTGATCTTGTTTTTTGATGTATTCGGCAATAGACTAAACTTAGCAAATTAGAGAATAACTTGAAATACACAAGATTTATATTGGTTTGGCAGAATTTTTGCCTACGTCCATGTGTGATTTCTCTTAGTACAGAAATCACGGCTTCGTATTAATAAAGCATACAATACTTTTACAAATTTAATCTATACTAAAACTCAAAAACAACTAAAACACTGTTCATAAGCACAGTAGTCTTCCAGTTTTACCCTCGCTCATTTTGTGTTATTACAAGTCTGCCACATTCCTTTTGACACGTTGGATCACACTCCCTTTCCTCCTCACTTCTTTTCTTCATGTTCGACTTCCTTTCCAGTCAAAACCTTCTACTCAAATGGCATACAAAAACAACAGACCTCTCTCAACATTTTGTTTTTTGCGTTAATAGTTCATCATTTCCTTCTTTTCGTGGCCGATTGTAGATTTCCGCTTTTTTTTTTTTGGGAAATTGACATGCTTTTAACAACATCATCTCCCTAGAACCTAAGAGCTTGGTTCGGGTTTGAATTTTCCGACGTGAATCAGACAATTCCGGCTATACCCAACATCAAGGTTAGTCTCAAACCATTGTCCATCACCTCAGATACCTTCTAGACCTCTTGCATGCCCAAATATGCATCAAATTTGTGATTTAATATAATTGGGTTGTATTCAACTTTTGATGAATTTTTAGAATTTTACGTTTGAAGTTCTAGGTTTTGGAGCCTCTTTTATGTTTTTTTGTTTTCAGCTACGATTGTTCTTTTTAACGTATGAAAATTGTTCTTTTTTCAAATAGTTCCCGTTGTAGCTGTATCAGTATGTTTGGATTGTTATTTGTTTATGTCAATTAATGTGAAGCCTTCCATTTGAATTTTGATTCGATATATTTCTTGGTCAAGTAACCAATCGCCTTTGTTATTCTCTCTTGATGATCATGTACTCTGTAATGTCCTCATTGTCTATGCAATGTGTGTGTTCACTGCGTTGTTTGATCAATACTAATATTGAAAGTTGGGTATCTTTGAAATGCCCTGCAAAATCTCTCCACTTCTGGGGCACCCACCTAAACAATTGAGTACAAGTAGTTAATTTTCCTTCCATATTTCTCCATTGAGCTTTAATCCAAAATTTGTTTTGGGACAAGCAAAATTATTTCACTTTAGTTTTTGTTTCATTTATTTCATCCTTTGTAGTTGAGAAAGAGTTCTCAATTTTTAGTTAATTCCATTTGTAAACATGACATCACTGAACAATAAAAAATTTACAATCAACATATGAACGGCTGACAACTGATACATATAACCAACTAACAGCACGCTCAGGGCCAACTGATGCATATCACCAAGCAACATGCTCAGGGCCAAGGCTTATGTTATTATTATTATTATTATTCTTTTAATTATGATAGAGAGTGTTATTTTGTGATGAATTTGATTACTGACTTATTATATGTAAAGAATAAGCATTGAAGAAATAAGGTAACTTCTTGGAATGATCTTTCTGTTCAGTCTGAGGGGACCTTCAGTGTTGAATTGGCCAATTCTCATGTGCTTGAAATTTTTCGATTTTCAATTGACAATAATATTAGCATATCTTAACTCAAATGTGTACACGATAGACACTAAAATGGATACATGCATTGATATGGCAGATGTTTTTTAAGTTATATGAATACAAGGAGAGTGCTGACTCTTTCGAACGAGTCTGATCTGGCTCTTTCATATGATATTGTTGAAATGATTCTG
This sequence comes from Crataegus laevigata, assembly GCA_963580275.1. Classification (NCBI taxonomy): domain Eukaryota; kingdom Viridiplantae; phylum Streptophyta; class Magnoliopsida; order Rosales; family Rosaceae; genus Crataegus; species Crataegus laevigata. The sequence continues at coordinate 1,298,444 of OY756939.1, forward strand.
GACCAAGGTTCGGATTTTGACTCCATTTATCTTTGATTGTGTTGTACTTCAGTTTGCAATAAACATAAATATATTCAAAACTTCATTATTTTATTATAATATACAGATTAGTGATTTCAATTTTGCGTGTTGGTATGAACACGTTTTGATTAGTAATTTCTAACATTAATTATTTCGTGTTTCTAGATGTGAGAAATCATCCAGTTTTGATATAATTCGTTTAACTGCTAGAAGTGACTTACAATACAATAGCTATTTCTTCAGAACTCATTTTAGCATTCATTTCATTGTTTGCCAAATCAAAAGGAGTTTTTAAGAAGTAGAATTTAGAGTGCCTTACTGTTCAATATGATTTGAGATATTACAGTGATTTGAATACTATTCAGACCTCATTAAGAAAATAGTAAGGCACTCTAAATAGTTACTAAAAAGTAAGAAATAGATATTGAGTGCCTTACTATTTTCTTAATGAGGTCTGAATAGTATTCAAATCACTGTAATATCTCAAATCATATTGAACAGTACGGCACTCTAAATTCTAGCATTAAGAAAATAGATATTGAAAAGTAAGGCACTCTAAATAGTAATATCAGTTTTTAAACAGCATTCATTTCATTGTTTGCCAAATCAATAGCTGTTTCTTCACACCTCATTAAGAAAATAGTAATATCAATTGTTAAATAAACCCTTTTGTTCAATTTGAATATCTGCATATTTGATTTTGGCATTGTATAAATTAAGAAAATAGTAATATCAGTTTTTAAATAAACCTTTTTTTTCAATTTGAATATCTACATATTTTGGCATTGTATAATAAGGATTTTTAATTTTAGTCTTGAGTAGGACTTTGATTGATTGTGCATTATGGAAGGAAATGTAGATTGAAGGTGTCTGCTTACTGTGTCATTTGAGTTGTCCATTTTACTATTCAAGTTTGTCGAGAACTTGCTCAAAGAGCATACTGTTGGTGTGATTTTAGTTGGTTGTAAATAGTATCATCTCTTTGTAAATAACGTTTTAAAATCATCTCTCTCAGTGTAAACATATTATATGTAAAATAATATCACCTTAAACGGTCTTAAAACCCGCAGCATCGCGCGGGGCTCAATAGCTAGTCCTAAACTAATTCCTCTTCTCTCGACTGTCTCGGGTTTTTCTCTCTCTTATTCCTAGACTTGCCTCACCCTATTTATAAGTATAGAGTGTGATTTATATGCCTCACCCTACTTCTTGTTAAGTTTCCTATTCTGTGTGGGATACAAAAATACACTTTCTTTTATTTTTTCAATTGTACTTCTCGAATTTCCGGTCTGAATTGTAAAAAAAAAAAAAAAACTTGATTCTTTCCAAATACAATTTAAACAACATAGGATACTAACGTTGACGAGCTAATTTTGGAACAATTCTTACCCCTGCTAATACTATGCATACGTGCATGGGGACGAGAGAGAGAACGAGTGAAGGCAATGCAAAATAGTGGACCAAATATTGAAGAGGAAAATTACAAAAAAGAAAAAAAGAAAAAAAAGGGGAATGGGTCACGCTGCAGCATCAGGTCAGCCAATAAACCAAGTCCAGTCAATATTTCCAAATCTGACCCCTTCTGCCTTTTCAGTTTTCAGCTCTCCTGCCTATAAATACCCACCACATCCCACCCTCTTCTTCCATTCCCAACTCTCTCCTCTCCTACTCCTCCAAACTGAAAACCCACCTGAGATCCTCTGCTCTCAACACTCTTAACAAAATACAGCACCCCAACCAATCAAATGGCTTCCCTCCAAACTTCATCTCTTCTCTTCTCTTCTTCCTCACGTTGTTCTTCCTCAAACAGAACCATAAATGCCGCCATCCATGTCCGCAAGCTCCCAAGAGTCCGCTTTGCTGACCTAAAACAAACCACGAAGCTCGTCATCGAAGGCCTCCAGTTGAAGGAACAAGTTCTGAAACACGAAAACACCGATTTGTATAACAACAATCACTCTGCAGCAGCAGCTCCTACAACTTCCACAAGTCAGCTCTACGCGCTCTTAGAGGCGGTGGCGGACAGAGTGGAGATGCACGCAAACATCGGCGAGCAGCGCAATAACTGGAACGCACTCTTACTTAGCTCTATCAACATGATCACTCTCTCCGCTTCCCTAATGGCCGGAGTTAATGCAGCTGCTGGAACGTCCGTTTTGGCATTGAACATTTCATCGGCTATTTTGTTTTCCGCAGCTACCGGAATGCTGATTATCATGAACAAGATCCAGCCTTCGCAGCTCGCCGAGGAGCAGCGCAATGCTACGAGGTTGTTCAGGCAGCTCCAGAGCGAAATTGAGACGGTGTTTGCTCTTCGTGTTCCTACTGAGAAAGATGTGAAGGAGACAATGGAGAAGGTTTTGGCTCTTGACAAAGCTTACCCTCTTGCGTTGCTCGGTGCCATGCTCGAAAAATTCCCCAAAAAATTGGAGCCGGCTGTTTGGTGGCCTAGAAATGTTGTTCAATCTCAAAATTCAAGGAAACCGAAATCCCAGATGGGAAATAATGTGAATGGATGGAGTGAAGAACTTGAAAGCGAAATGAGAGAAATTATTCAAGTTGTGAAGAACAAGGACATTGAAGACTATGAGAGATTAGGAAGCTTGGCGTTGAAGACCAACAAGATTTTGGCAGTTTCGGGCCCTGTGCTTACTGGGATCGCGGCTGTTGGATCCGCTTTTGTAGGCCATGGATTAGCCACTGCTGCGGTTGCAGCAGTGGCTGCAGGCTCTTTGGCTAGCGCAGTGAATGCTTTTCAGCATGGCGGGCAAGTAGGGATGGTGTTTGAGATGTATAGGAACTGCGCCGGCTTCTTCAACAAATTGGAGGATTCAATTGAAGCAACACTTGGAGAACAAGACTGGGAGAAGAGAGAAAATGGGGTGGTTTTTGAAATGAAGGTTGCAATGCAGTTGGGAAGAAGCTTGGAGCAGCTCAGAGAAGTTGCATTAAAATCAGCTTTGTATCGTTCGAACGGAGAACCCATAGACGAATTCGGTTGCAAGCTTTTCTAATTAGTTCATCAGATTTTGTTCAAACATAACAAAAGGAAAAATTCTTTTATTCTTTTAGTTAGTTGTAGAATCTAGCAATTCCTTTGATTCTTTGTACAACGATGTAACATAAAAAATTTAGTGTTAGCACTCAAATTCTTCACACTACAATTTGTTTCTTTCGTCAAATTAAGCTTTATTTAGCGTTGAACAACTGCGGTTTGCGCCTAATTAGTATTTATTGAAAACAAAATTTTATGTCCTTGTTGAGAGAGGGAGTTCTGAGTTTAGTAGTTGAACAAAATAAAGCCGTTTGCAACCTAGTTGAATATTTCAACAAAATGCCATTTCGTATCAAAAATATATTACGAAGCTTGCCCCACATATGTTTTGTAGGGCAAACTTTGTAATATACCATATAGCTTTTAAGTTTTCCTTCAAAGATCAAGTTTACTAAAAATTACTCAAATCTGAAATCATGTGACCGCTGGGTTTAGAATTTCTTTATAGAAATTAGTTCGTCAATTTTCTTCACTACAAATGAATGTCTTAATAATTTTGAATTTGTCTATTTTGTTCCAAGAATGATCTATGTATGATGATCTAAAAGATAGATAGTATAACTCGTTAAAACATATTGTAGAGTAGACACCACAAAAATACCATGCAGGTGAATAGAGACAGAAAGACCCCTTCAATTTGGAGGTCAAAAACTTGTAAGTTGTACTTTAGATTATCAAACCAAATTGTCAAATAGAGTACAACGCAAGTAAACGTATCTTTTAATCACTATACATTAGCGGTGAACACAGGTAATGTTCCTTTTATATTTTTGTTAATTAATCAACATGTAAAACACTATAAAGACTTGAAACGGTATATCATTTAACTAAATATTCAATTATCAAAATGCCTCCTAAACCATCACGAACGTATCTCTTTACCATATATTTTTGCAACTGTATCACTTTATCTAATGAGTAATGTTATTCATACCATATTTTTATACTACATTTCTATACCACCTTAGGTGACATCTGATATGGACAGCCACATCATTTGAAAAATTTGCAAAACACAATGAAAGGAAAGAGAAAGACTCCTCGTATACTACAATCATCATTTAATTAATTAGTTTTTCTTAATTATTAGTTTATTAAATAATGAACTAAATTTAAAAATCTAATTAATTCAAATGATGTGGCTATCCACATCAAATGCCACCTAAGGTGGTATGAAAATGTAGTACAAAAACATGGTATGAATAACATTACTCTTATCTAATATCATTTTGTATCTCACATAACACAAGTTTGCAAAATTCGTCAATTAACGAAGAACTTTTGCTCCGCGATATAGCATGATATTAATAATATGAATGAAATTTTGATGATATATTTAGTATCTCATGTTAATAAAAAAAATTAATTAGTTAACACACGGAGTTGATGAACTATGATAATGTGAATTACAAATTGAAAGTTTAGAGGCGAAAAGATACAGTTGCAAAAGGAGAGGATGAAGCCATACTTTTGAAATACTCGATGGTGCATTTTGATAGTTAAGCATTTTACTAAGGTAATGTTGATTGTGCAGTGTTAATCGTATTGTTTTAGATGTGTCCACATTAGGGTTGTCGTGTCATGTATGTTGTATGAAATTTTTGTTATAATTTTGACTCTCCTCTGGATCTTGTTTATTAATGTATCCGGCAATAGATTAAACTTAGCAAATTAGAGAATAACTTGAAATACACAAGATTTATACTAGTTAGACAAAAATTTTGTCAACGTCTAGTTGTGATTTCTCTTAGTACATGAATCACGACTTCTGTAATTAATAATAAAGCATACAGTACTTTTGCAAATCCTACGCTAATCCCTCTTCTCTTGGCTATCTCGTGCTTTTCTCTCTCTTATTTCTAGCTCTTGCTGCACCCTATTTATAAGTATAGGGTGTGGTTTACATGCCTACTTCTCGTTAAGTTTTCTATTCTATGTGGGATAGGAAAATACACTTTCTTTCATTTTTTCAATTGTACTTCTCAGATTTCCGCTCTAAATTGTAAAATGAAAATTAATTCTTTCCTCATACAATTTTAAACAAAATAGGATACTAACGTTGACGAGCTAAATTTGGAACAATTCTTACCCATGCTAATACTATACATGTGTGCATGGGGACGAGAGAACGAGTGAAGGCCATGCAAAATAGTGGACCAAATATTGAAGAGGAAAATTAAAAATAAGGGAATGGGTCAGGTCAGCCGATAAACCAAGTCCAGTCAATATTTCCAAATCTGACCCATTCTTCCCTTTTCAGTTTTCAGCTCTCCTGCATATAAATACCCACCACATCCCACCCTCTTCTTCCATTCCCAACTCTCTCCTCTCCTCCTCCTCCAAACTGAAAACCCACCTGAGATCCTCTGCTCTCAACACTCTTAACAAAATACAGCACCCCAACCAATCAAATGGCTTCCCTCCAAACTTCATCTCTTCTCTTCTCTTCTCACTCACGCTGTTCTTCCTCAAACAGAACCATAAATGCCGCCATTCATGTCCGCAAGCTCCCAAGAGTCCGCTTCGCTGACCCTGAACAAACCACGAAGCTCGTCCTCGAAGGCCTCCAGTTGAAGGAACAAGTTCTGAAACACGAAAACACCGATTTGTATAACAGCAATCACGCTGCAGCAGCTCCTACAGCTTCCACTAGTCAGCTCTACGCGCTCTTAGAGGCGGTGGCGGACAGAGTGGAGATGCACGCAAACATCGGCGAGCAGCGCAATAACTGGAACGCACTCTTACTTAGCTCTATCAACATGATCACTCTCTCCGCTTCCCTAATGGCCGGAGTTAATGCAGCTGCTGGAACGTCCGTTTTGGCATTGAACATTTCATCGGCTATTTTGTTTTCCGCAGCTACCGGAATGCTGATTATCATGAACAAGATCCAGCCTTCGCAGCTCGCCGAGGAGCAGCGCAATGCTACGAGGTTGTTCAGGCAGCTCCAGAGCGAAATTGAGACGGTGTTTGCTCTTCGTGTTCCTACTGAGAAAGATGTGAAGGAGACAATGGAGAAGGTTTTGGCTCTTGACAAAGCTTACCCTCTTGCGTTGCTCGGTGCCATGCTCGAAAAATTTCCCAAAAAATTTGAGCCGGCTGTTTGGTGGCCTAGAAATGTTGTTCAATCTCAAAATCCAAGGAAACCGAAATCCCAAATGGGAAATAATGTGAATGGATGGAGTGAAGAACTTGAAAGCGAAATGAGAGAAATTATTCAAGTTGTGAAGAACAAGGACATTGAAGACTATGAGAGATTAGGAAGCTTGGCATTAAAGACCAACAAGATTTTGGCAGTTTCAGGCCCTGTGCTTACTGGGATCGCGGCTGTTGGATCCACTTTTGTAGGCCATGGATCAGCCACTGCCGCGGTTGCAGCAGTAGCTGCAGGCTCGTTGGCTACTGCAGTGAATGCTTTTCAGCACGGCGGGCAAGTAGGGACGGTGTTTGAGATGTATAGAAACTGCGCCGGCTTCTTCAACAAGTTGGAGGATTCAATTGAAGCAACTCTTGGAGAACAAGACTTGGATAAGAGAGAAAATGGGGCGGTTTTTGAAATGAAGGTTGCAATGCAGTTGGGAAGAAGCTTGGAGCAGCTCAGAGAAGTTGCATCGAAATCAGCTTTGTATCGTTCGAACGGAGAACCCATAGACGAATTCGGTTGCAAGCTTTTCTAAGTAGTTCATTAAATTTTGTACAAACGGAAAAGAAAAAAAAATAGGAAACATTCTTTGATTCTTTATAGTTACTTATAGAATTTAGCAATTCGATTGATTCTTTGTACAATGATCTAGCATTGAAAATTTAATGTTAACACTCAAATTTTTCACAGAAGCTTTGTTTAGCGTTAAACAAACGTGGTTTGTACTTAATTAGTATTATTGGAAACAAAATTTTATGTCCTTGTTGAGAGAGGGGGTTCTGAGTTTAGTAGTTGAACAAAATGAAGCTGTTTGCAGCCTTGTTGAATACTTTTATGATCATACATACCAGAAATGGTCCAGATTGGGCGGCCTAGATTGACCTGAAATGTTGACTTTGAAGCCCTGTCTTGACTTTGGGTGAGCTACATTGTGGTCAATGTATTCTCTTAATAAATCAATTATTTTAACAACCTCATGTTTCATATATTGACATGCTGGTTTAGCTGGGAAACTAAGAGTAAAAGATCATCCATGTCGGTAAGAAACAGAAACAGTAACAGTAAAAGATCATCCATAAGCAAGTAGCATTGACAGAAACAGTCGAGTTTTAGCAAGAAATCAAACGGGAAACTGATGATGATGTCCCGCGCTTGAATTATTATGGCTTGTAGTATTTTGTAGGTACGAAAGGCATTTTCGTGACAGCTCCATCGTAGGCCTTTCCACGGACAATAATCTTAACTTTGGTTCCCGCCTTGTGTGATCCAGACTTCACGTACCCCATCGCTATGTTTTTCTTCAGGCAGGGGCTAAATCCTCCACTTGTGACCTCCCCAATGATTTCACCTTTCTCGTTCTGAATCTCGCTGTGGCTTCTAGCAGGAGGGCCTGAAGAGATGAAACCAGCACGCCGGATTTTAGGGCCTTCCTCAAGTTGCTTGAGTATTACCTCAGCACCAAGAAAGCCGCCTTCTGCCCTTCTTCTCTTCCCAATAGCCCATGTGAGTCCAGCCTCCACAGGTGTTGTGTGTTGCTCCATATCATTGCCATATAAACACAACCCAGCTTCCAGTCGGAGACTGTCGCGAGCACCCAGACCTGTCAGCCTCACCTTCCCCTCAGATTTCTCCAAGATTGCTTTGGCAAGATCTACTGCATTCTCGTCAGGAACCGAAATTTCAAATCCATCTTCACCGGTGTACCTAAATTTCTCAGTGAAAAGTACAATCAAATGTCAATCACAGCTCACTCAACAAGACAGTAGAAATGCCAAATTCTTATATCACCAAAGAAAAGCACATAACAGAATAAAATTGCTTCACTCGTCATCTTCAATCCTTTTCCTAGTAATTACATGAATGCATACGGGGGAAGAGAAACGACTAACTAAAGTCTGAGCACCCGCAGAAAACCTTAAATTGGTATAAACCAAGGGTCATCAGCCGAATTCTCAGATGGAAAACTATAATCCCCACACCGTGAAAAGTAAATTGCTCGCTTTGGAAAAGACCACAAAAGAGATAGGGGGAATGTACCCAGTCCTTGTGAGAAAGCAGTGTGCACCATTGATATCCAAAATTCGGAACTCTCCAAAATATAACTTGCTCAAATCCTCTTTTGTCAAGTGTTGAAGAGTTGGGGCAGCAAGAGGACCCTGCTCGAAAAATCAGAAAACTCTTACTGCATTGTTACTATAAGGATCATTAATCAGCTATTGAAGCAAAATCAAACTGTGTCCAATTGTGAGCCTACTTCACTATCGTAACTGCAGCAGTTTTAACTAATCGAATTATTTGTCAAATCAACGTAAATAAGTTTCAACTGAACTACAAAACCTACCTTCTAATTGCTGTACTTAGCTTAAATTTCTTTAAACTGGATTTTTAATGTAAGAAGAAAAAAGCAGCAATTGAATCAGACAGTTCCAAACTCAAATGCAGTTGAATAAGACAAATTTCAAATATGCAACACCGCAATCATACACGACAGTTCTATTAAATGAGCAAGTGAATATTTAAAAACCACGAGTATATGGCAGATTCGGTACAATAACAATATGAATCAACAAAGACGAGTAAATATTTGATCAAGGGATTGACCTGGAGAGCTAGAAGAGATCTCTCATCATGGATGTGCCATGAGACATCTCCGCCTTTAGCCTTGAATGCCTTCATATGCTCTTCAATGTGAGCAAGATCTTTATCCCTACATCCAGCATTCACCACCAGGTATATGTGGTCATCGGTAACCTTGGTAATCACAGAGTCATCAATTGCCCCTCCCTTCTCATTTGTAAAGACAGTGAGTGTCCCCGTTCCAGGGGCAAGCGAAGCGACATCCGCAATGACAAGCTTTTCAAGGAATGGAATGGAGTCCTTCCCCTTAAGGCTCAGCCCACACATATGCGAGACATCAAACAGACTACCATTCTGCCTGCAGTTTATAGTGGAGTCGATGATCGAGTCCTTATACTGAATAGGCATTCCCCATCCAGCGAAAGGCACCATCTTTCCGCCATTTGCAATGTGGAAGTCATAGAGGACTGTCTTTTTGAGTTCAGCTTCTGAGGCAAGGTATCGACGAGCTACAGCCTTCTTATCACCCTGAGCAATACGCCGGGTGATTGACTGGCCAAGTTGCCACAAACCCGCTCCTCTCATCTTAGCAGAAATATCTGAGACAAATAATCAATCATACTGACTTTTAGGTTCATGTTACAAAATGGAGATAGGTCTGCTATACTAGAAATGGCATGCCTCTATAACTTGTCCTGCAAACAAAGCATATTCTAAGTGGGCACCAAACGATTCAAGCCAAAGCATATTCTAAGTGGGCACCAAACGATTCAAGCCAAACCTCCATATCTCAAAAACAACAATAATCAATACACGGTAGGGCGTCATTAGTTGCTGTGAGGAAGAAACCAACGAGAGATAAATCGATCAAAAATGTTCCATTGCATTGCAATTCATACAGTTTTGTTAGTGTGGTTGCATCGAGACATAACCCTTAAGCACCAAAATTTTGAACTTTGAAGTCGAAAGTCATCCAAATGGTATAAAAACGCAGAGGAATTGATCAAGCAGGTCTCTTTACAATACAATTTTCAAACTTTGCATTTGAGAATCCACCAAATCAACATTACAAGTTTTAAACCACTGAAAAAATGCTACAAATCAATCAGAACCTCTTTCAAGAACAATAAAACAATTGAATATTAAGCCATTGGGATCTCAAATATCAGAACCATCAAAGAGAAAGCAAACCAACCACACAGATCTCCTAATCTCACATCATCTAATCTTGAGAGAGAGAGAGAGAGAGAGAGAGAGAGAGAGAGAGAGAGATGCATTAAAAAAAATATACCCAGAAAAACATACCCAATGAGATGCAGTTACAGAACAAGGAGAAAAAAAGAATAAAAAACTCACATGCTGAGATGTGTTGTCTTCTCTGTTATCTGTTCTTTCAAAAGCAAGCAAATCTGAGACTGAGAGCCCAAATGAGCATCTGTAAACTCAGAAAAAAGGTGGCGTTTTTATATTTCTGAGTCCAAATACAAGACAGTGGCAGACTCGCAGAGACAGATAAATTAAAAAAAAACAAGGAAAAAGGGAAAAAGAAAAGGGTTGGTGGGTATGTAGTGGGTGGAGGGTTTTCCCCTTCCTAATCGAGAGAGCACCCCATCGCCAGTGAGTGGTAATGGCACAACTTGACAAAATAACCCCAATCCCCTCTGTTCTATCATCATATCGCTTTCTTCACTCCCCTCTTTCAACACAAGAACTTGTGGGTCGGATCGGATTCGGGTTTTGCCCCTTTTTATTTGTGTTCGTCTTGTGTTGTGAAGATCAAATTTACTATTAATCAACTCGTAACACTCGCTGTTATTGATGTTTTTCACGAAGTTTTACAAAATTAGTCGTGAGGTTTTAATTTTCTTTAAATGTACTATGATTTAAAATCGTATCAATTTATGCTATTTTTTAGTTAACCGTGTGATTTAACATTAAATTGATGATGTTGTAGATATGTGACTTGGTTCTAGGTTACGTAAAATCTACAATTGCACAACTAAGACAAACTAAAGTGACTATTTGTTGTTTGGGAATAATTATGCATTTTGAAGAGAAGTTGAAGCTCGATGATAACTAGTTTTGTTTCCAGGTTAGTACTATTGTGATTTCCACACCATACATAAATGAGCCACACACTAGTCATGCTACCAATTTAATAAGAACCACAAAACATATAGCTATATAAATCGTAGACATAAAGGATGAGGATGATTCAAATGAAAGACGGACAATAATAAAACCTCATGGGACTTTTTGACTTTCTAATACAAGTGAGCCTCGTATACAATAATAACACGGCCCGCCTATATTAGAGTGTCAACAAGTGTGTTAGTTTTGTATGTTTAAATAAAATTATTGTTATACTCTAGCAAAATAAATAAATCTCGTTGCAATATGAAAATGATTTATTCACACTTTTTTACTTAATGCATATTTTATTTTTTAGCAACTAGATTGAACGAATAAAAAAAGAATAAATTGATGATAACTAAGAGGGGGAAAAAGAAACTCTAACGAAAAGCTTTCGGTACTGTTCACTTTAACGAAAAATCACATCTTTATATTAAAAAGTCAATCCTGATATTATTCACTTGACCTTTTATTTTGCCCTTATCGTTAAAACTCAAAGTTTTCAAGCTATTTTCATTAGTTTTCTTTAAAAAAAATTTTTTTTTTAAAGTGTTGAAAAGATGAAAAAAAGTGTACATTGTTGAAAATAATGGTGGGTAATGAATGCCCACAGTGAAATTGAAAACATTGGGTAGATTTTCAATGCCCATAAAAATGATCTTGACTTAGGAGATGAGGAAGATCGGATTGTCAAAGATGTGTGCTGGGAGTTGCTCTATAAATAGAGCACTCCATATGCTTTCAATACACAGAAAGTTCATAGAAGAGGAAGAGAGAAAAGAGAGGAAGAGGAGAGGAGATAATAGAGAGAGTTATTTTTGTACTCCTATTATTCTAAATTATAATGAAAGCATCACTGCTGCCCCGAGAATGTACTCCAGTCACACTGACTGTAGAGGAACCTCGTAAACTTTGTGTCTTGTTTATTTATTCCACTGCACACACCGTCAATTTTACAACACGTTATCAGCACGAGAAGCTCTCATGTCAGTGGAAAGCACAACGCCATAAATCAAGTGAAGCACTATCTACCTCTCACCTCTGTCAGCTAAAATCTCACATAATAAAAGGTATGTCTATTTTTCATCTTTCCCAACGCGCCAGAAGCGCTCCACTGAATTCCAGTGAGAATTGAAATTCACAACGACCTGTAGTCGTCACGAGATAAGAAAACTCGTACTTGACAACTGGTTTCCAGAGATCCAGAAGAATCTCGTTAGACTTGGAAACCCAGATCGCGTCTTTTTCGACGGATCTCGAGAACTCCCATGAATACTCGGTTGTCTGAGATGGTGATGGCAGGACTGAATCCACATAGTCCTCCCTCTCTTATACCTCCATCAACCCCGCTGTCATCTATAGGAAGGTTCTTGCTTTGTGATGCCATGTTCCCTGGGTCATGCAAGAACAACGCCAGTCTCTGGTAGCCTTTTGGGATTGAATTTAATTTGGGCAACCTCCACAACAACTCAGCTGGCCCTGAGTTTCGAGACTGACAGAGACAGAGAAGGAAAATGATGGTGTGTCAGATACCATGTGGAAACTAAGAAAAAGTAATAAAAATAAAAATAAAAAACAAAAAGAGTAAAGACTTTTTGGATGGTGTCATACCATTTGAAAAGAAAGAATAAAATATATATATATTTATGTGAATGGTGTTGGTTTAAAACACTTTCACGAGTTTTATTTACTTTAAAACAATTTATTTATCATGGACGGTTTTACCGCCTACTGCTTTAAGTTTTGATTTATGTGAATGGTGCTGAATTAAAGCCCTTGTCACAAGCTCTATTTACTTAAATGCAATTTATTTATTATGGTTGGAATTACCGCCTATTGCTTTAATTTATTTATTATTATGATGAGTATATATAGGACCTGAAGTTCCTTGACTAGATTAGAACCTGAAGTTTCTTGATCCTTATCATATAAAAATGATTGGACCAGAAGTTCCATCATGCAAATATAAAAATGATTGGACCTGAAGTTCTATCATACAAAAAGATCGGGCATGAAGTCCCTTGATCCTCAAGATCAGGACATAAAGCTCCTTGATGAGTACAGTAAGTTTGAAGTGCCATAGTGCCTCAACTTAATTGCAATAAAAGCCATTAGAGTCTCAGTCTACAGACTATTAAATAAGGACTAGAAGTTCCTTATGTCTATACTCAAAATGGTTTAGCAGAAACATTTATTAAGCGGATGAAATTAATTACCCGCGCTCTGCTCATAAAAACGAAATTGCCAATTTTTACATGAGTACATGCTTTTTCGCATGATGCAGTATTAGATGGGTTGAAATTTGTTACCAACCATCAATACTTCTCAGTACAACTCATGTTTGGGAACCAGCCAAACATTATACATTTACGAGTTTTTGGTTGTGTTATCTTTGTGCCTATTGCACTGCCACAACTTACTAAAACGAGGCATCATCGCAAATTGGGCATTGATGTTGATTCACCGTCTATCATTCAACATTTGGAACCCGTGACTGGGGATATGCTTACCGCATGGTTTGCAGACTATGATTTTGATAAGACAGTTTTCCCGCCATTAGGGGGAGAAAATATCATTCCAGAAGAATGATGAGAAAAAAAAAACCGTTCCAAAAGAACGAAGAGAATTTGTCTTATTTTGATTCATGAAGCAATCAATTAAGAATAATTGAATGATGCATCGATATGCAAATCAAGTGCCAGATGCATTTAATGATGCAACGAAAGTAATGAAATCACATATACTTGCTGCAAATGTGCCTACAAAAATTGATGTCCCTGCTGGACAATATAATGAAGCAGCAAATGATTTATCTGTTGCATGCCTGAAGCATGGCAGATAATGTGGTAGTAAATGATTTATTTGTTACACGCCTGAAGCGTGGCAAACCCTTAGATTCATAAGGTTCAGTCATTTAAAAGAAGAAGAATATGGCACTACTGAACTATTGCATTCCCAAGGCATAACTGTTAACATGCCGAAAGCATGACAGTCACCGTATGGATACACGTCCCAGAAAGGACAATCCGCGGACATGGGAATTTTGATGTCTCATGCATGAAGCATGATAGACATATAGGTTCCAATGACTCAACTCCTGGAAGTGGAGATTAAGATCCCAACTCTATAACGCTCAAGAAGAGGTTATGATCCGCATTCTCTAAATTATGACTATCCTGGAAGAGATAGTGTAATGCCCTTGAAGAGGCAATGAATATCCAAAGAAATGAAAAGTTTTTATGCATGCGCATGCACATGAGAATATGGGATCACGGATTGATGAAAACCAATGATAATTTTGGTCTTACAAGTAGCTACTAAATTTCATCAATGAGTTGTGTTGATATTGAGTCCCGTTCTTTTCCACCAACAAAATTTATTGGCAAAAATGGAGAAAGGCAATTCCATTACAATTTTGTAAGAACGTGGAGAAATGGACCTATATACTTGAATATAATACAAATAGCCAAAGGATGTTGAACCAAAGAGGTTACATATGGGCATTTGTAATACAGTGAAATACACTCACATGATATGACACAAGGTTACTAATTGAAACCTGAAATTATACTCATGTAAACGAGTTTATATGAATGGAGAGTTATATATGAAGGGTTGTGAGTCGCCCACATCATATCTCCATAAGTAAATCCCTCAAGTATACATGGAAGCAAATTGCTCTGTATAAATTCCAAAGGAAAATGTGTCATGAAGTGTAGAAAATCTCTGAAGGATTCAGATTGCTTAAAGTAAATCCTGGAAGGATAAAGCATAAATTATGTACTCAATACCAATGGATGGTATAAATTGCCTGAGTGAGTACTATCATTATGATATTGTTGCAACATATTAAAATCTCTTGCAAGAGTCGATTAGAACTCCTAAAGAGTCGATGATATTAAATTAGAACTCCTGAAGAGTCAAGAAAGATTATAAAGTGTTGAGAAAGATATTGTCTCGAACTGCAGATCGAACAATATGCCAACACGAATCTTATCCATGATGTTTATGATATTAAAGACTCATATGGATTGAAGATTATGAGTTGAATACTCAAATGATTTAGACACTAAGAATGATCATTTATCTTCACGAGGGTAAAGATAAATTGATATTTGGTCCAGAAGTACCACATCTTAGTGAAGTATATGCTTTATTGTATTTGGCACAATACATTGAAAGAAATAAAGCTTATTTATTAATATCTCTGAGAAATTACAGACATGAAGAGGGATAACTTCACAAAAGTTGCTCATGTGAAGCCTCAGTACTCGGAGGTACCCCAGAAGGGGAAGGCACCGTCGGTTGATTATTTGGAGGCTCAATACTTGGTGGAACTCCAGACTGCTGAGACAATGGGTGTCTTTGGAATAAAGGCTCGAATCTCTGATTGTCATTTTGGGTTCGACCTTCGGATTCCAGCAGGTGGTCGAGCTTTCTTTTCATGCTTGTTGAGTAATTATTTGCAAGCATGTGTAACACTCTATTCTCATGCTTGAGCCCTCTAATCTCTTATTTAAGACTTGCCACCTCAGCCATCAATGATTCAACTTGGCGAGTTCGAGCAAGTAGGCGTTGGCTCATATTAGAAACAGAGCCCGCACACTGAATACTGAGAGCCAAAGAGTCTTGAACGGCCGCCTCATCAGACCGGTTTGAAAGGATTCTGTTATCCTTGGGAGTGAGAAGATTCCTAGCTACCACTCCAGCAGTCAAGCCATTTCAGAAATGATGAAAAGAAAAGAACGTCAGATAAAATCTCAGAAGTGCAAGAAGGGGAAATTTCTGCAAGCATCAATTTTCTGAGTGTGTCTGAACAAATTGATATCTCTGTAAAAGAAGAGGCAACAGGGTCACATATTCAAAAATCGAAGAGACACCAATTTTTGAATTTCAAAAGCCGGATTTCTCTGCATGACGTCTGCCAACATTTCTCAGACGCAATCTCAGCTCTTGGATATCACGTGCAACCTTATCAAAGATCTCTAATAAAGTTGAAAACGCGTGAATCTTACTGTTCTAATTACACCACAGTTGCTGACAAGAGTAAAAGCACAGCACTACTACCTGCTATTGGAAAATCCCTATATATGTTTACCTTCGGTCTCCATGGCAAGGCAGACCTGCAAAATATCTAACTCTTCTTCCTCCTCTCCAAGAATGCATCTTCAACAAAGCATCTCAAATATTCAGTTTTCTTCCTCTCCGAGAATACCTATTCAAACATGTCACACCAGAGTAAGAATATCTCATATCATTAGGGTCGAAAGCAAGGATATCTCATATCATGCTTTTTCCCTACCCTTTTCTTTGTCCTTGTTCTTACTTGCAGGACAAGGAGAAAGAGAGCAATCAGTCGCCACTTGGAGTCAAGCTTCCGACTAATTGTTTGGAACACTTCCCTGGTTGCTTACCTAGCATCTCTCTCGAGTACTCATTTTCAATTGTTGATATGATGATAGCTGCCAAGCATGATGAGTCGCTGAGAAGTGATGTTCTGAAAGACTATCCAAATGCAAGGTTTGCATTCCACTCCTGCATCAGAGGGAAAATACTGCAAAAGAAGATGCCAAACCTGCATGGGGGAAAAACTAGGGAAATACCACTTTTGAAAATGGAGCAAGTAAGGCAAGTGAAAATGATACATTGAAGCATGTAGAGACAAGCACAGCAAAACACATGTCCCCGACAAAGCCGAAGATCACTTGCTGCACGAAGCTCTTCATGATCCAATTTTCATTCAAGATCAAGTCTCGACGACCCTTGAAGAAATCACAAGTCTGATTCAAGATCAAGTGTCCACCACCCTTGAATCAAATTCAGCTCCAGAAAAAAATGAGTAAATTCAGACCTTTGGAGGAAGTCTAGCAGAAGGTCCTCCAGCCCAGTTCAAGAATAAGCCTGTGGAAAGTTAACTACCAGTAAAGCACCTCTGTTGGTAACTCTTCTCGCTAAGAGACCGAAACAGAATGATCAGCCTAAATGATTTGAAATCAGGGGGAGATACTCATCAGGGGGAGCATCCAAAAATAGATCAAGATTTTAACGAGGCAACTGATGTTGATATGTGGGCATCCAAGGGGGAGTATTGAAAATAATGGTGGGTAATGAATGCCCACAGTGAAATTGAAAACATTGGGTAGATTTTCAATGCCCATAAAAATGATCTTGACTTAGGAGATGAGGAAGATCGGATTGTCAAAGATGTGTGCTAGGAGTTGCTCTATAAATAGAGCACTCCATATGCTTTCAATACACAGAAAGTTCATAGAAGAGGAAGAGAGAAAAGACAGGAAGAGGAGAGGAGATAATAGAGAGAGTTATTTTTGTACTCCTATTATTCTAAATTATAATGAAAGCATCACTGCTGCCCCGAGGATGTACTTTAGTCACACTGACTGTAGAGGAACCTCGTAAACTTTGTGTCTTGTTTATTTATTCCACTGCACACACCGTCAATTTTACAACATACATATATTACTCTCCATACAAGATTTGGACCATTCCAATCTTACATAGAGCACAAAAGCATGACGCTTACTGGGCTCATAGATTGCCCTGGCCCAATGTCCCCAACCTTTCTACTGAAGATCCATCTAAATATATTGCCATAGCTAAAAAAAAAAAAAAAAAAAAGAACAAAACAGGGATAATTAATCAAAGATAGAGAAAATTCAAATTTGGTAGCTTAAATTAATTATTCCATATCTAGTACACCAACCATATATGATGAGCACAAATTAAGCAACTAGTATTAACTAATTGATTCAGCTAGCTGCACGCATATATGGTGCTCAAGTCGATCCACCACCAGCTCCTTGCCCTTCAACCGCCCCCGCTCCAGCTCCAGTTGCAGCTCCGGATTCAGCCCCAGATGCAGCTCCGGTACCACTACCATAGCCTACTCCACTTCCGAACCCACCTCCAAAACCAGATCTTTTACCATATGGATATCCATAACCGGGAAACTTGTGATGGAAAAATGCAAACGTCTTTTCATCATCAAATTTAAATGCACCGCCGACGCTACCCTTTTTGCTCGTCGCAACGTTCCTCCCAGCCTCCGTGGTGCTACTGAGTGTAGCTAGAGCACCCAAAAGCACCAACATGATCAAAACCTTAGCAGCAGCCATGATCTCAAGCTATTCCTAGGAGATAAGTAATATGTAAGCTAAAGATTTCTGTGTATTCGATTTGGGACATTTCCCTTCAGGTTGGACGACTGAATTTATAGGTTGAAGAACAAGACCAGAGAAGATGAAGGTTGAAGTTAGGGAGATCCACTTCATGTACGTGAGTAACCTATATTTTTGGTTTACCAACAAATACAACCACCCCCACGTATTGTTGGTGTGTTTGCATCAAAATGATATTTTTTTTTTTTCATTTCTAACCTCTATTACCTCTATGTAGTTGAGAGAGGTTACTAAATTCGTATCCCTTGTGGTTTGAAAGTCAAGTGTAAAATTACAACATCGACATGCATGTTTTGTAACGTTAATTTGTAATGAAATATTATAAGTCACGTTATTTGCACTTGGAGCTATTTGTTAATAACTACACACTACAATTAAGAAAAACTGACAATTACTGATATTAGTTGTACCAAATGAGGTGCATAAAAAGCACATAAGTGACTAAGTGGGTTATTAGCCACTCAGAGGCTTTTTACTCACTCCATTGCCATTTTGTAGAGGTAAATGTTGGTGATAATGTCAATTTAAGGTATCCGGTCATTAATCTAATTGCACATGAAGCATATATTCGAGGAGAATATTGAAAAGAGATACAAATTAAGTCTAGAGTCACTTTTTTTTTTCTTTCAAAGTTTCGCACATTGTCTGCATAAAAATGTGCATGATGATTTTAAGTGTTAAGAGTGAGCTCAAGAGAGACATCATTCGCATCTGAATTTCCAGAGGCTTTGCTGAGCCTCAACAGTTCACGGGAGGCTTTCGGTGATGACGAGTTGAGTGACAGAAACATTCTTGCATCATATTCACTTTCGGTACCGCGTAAATCTTCCAAATGTTTATGATTGCTCTCCTGAAAATTCATACACATGGAATGGAATATTAAAGGACTGTTCAGAGCCAGAATGTCATAGTAGAGAGGGAGAGAGAGAGAGAGAGAGTACTGGTCCAATATTATCACTGCATCTTTTGAGTAGATCATTGAATATAATGAAAGAATTTGGTTTCTGCTCGTATCTTTTACTTGATACTTGATAGGGTACTAATGGCTTCGTCTCATCCTTCCTGTAGACATCATGAATGTAAATCTCACATAACTAATAATGTCAATTAGGAGACAAAAAATAATTAATTAATTTACAATTACCATTTGGCCAGAGGGCTGGTGTTCTTGGTAGCAAGGTCTTCAATATAACAAGTTTCGTTATTGCTTTGGCAGGGTCCGTAATTGTACATTTTTATCACCCCATCGTTCTTTTGGTGACAAACAGGTTGAGCAATATTGATTGGTTTTAAGTACGTTGAGTTGTTAGAGTGCTCAGAGACCAGCAAAACACGATTCTTCTTTGCTGCCATAGCCGCTGCTGCACAAAATTTCAATTCAAATATTAGCTAGAGCTTAAAGAATGATAAAAACATTCATGATTACACAATTTTTAAATGAAAAAGAGAGAAGGAGAAAGAAAAACTAATAAACTCGTGTTGCAAATCAATTAGGTCTTCTTCAATTTTGAATAATCTTGAAAGTACCAAATATCATAGAAAAATTGTACAAATACATTATTCATAGGAATTAATTTTGAGCAAATCGACTATATATATTCACATCTAGTACAACAATACTTTTTTGTTGCTATACATATATAATACATGATGAAGGGAATATATATATATATATATATATATATATATATATATATATATATATATATATATGTTGTGCAATAAATTTAATGACCAAAATAATGATGAAAATTAGTCAAGAGTGAAGAGGAGAGAGCGCATGCATGTATGTACGTGTGTACCTTGTATGCCTTGCTCAAGCTTCATACTCCTGTACATCTGTCCACGGTCACAAACCTCAACGTTAGAAAGAATAAAAAAAAAGAAATTCCAAAGTAATTAAGGTGCTTGCTATGAAACTGCCTCTCATCTGTTCTTTGAGGGTGCGTTTGGTACGCGGGACGGGACGGGACGAGGCGTTCCGTCCCGCGTTTGGTACGCCTAAAACGAGTGGGACGAGGCGTTCCACAGGACAAGTTTTGGATGATTTTTGGTTCCACCTCCCCCCCATGGAACGGGGTTGTTTCACGTCTGTGGGACAGAAATTTTTAACATTTTAGGACAACAATGCCCCTTGTCTTTTTCAAAATTTACAACATCCGTCCCGTCCTGTTCCGTCCCGTCCCGTCCAGTCCCGTCTGCGTACCAAACGCACCCTGAGTGCTCTATTTCTTATCAAAGTTTGGTCTGCTTGCTTAGTATGGTTTTGCATGTCATCATGCTTTCATCAAGACATTTATAATTTTTTTGGGTACCCTTTGGTTTGTGGTTTTGGTATTCAGCTGGTGGGGCATGGTTGGTGCTGGTGTTTATTTAATTTGGGCTCGTATTTATTTACGTTTTAGGGGTGAACTACAATCAGCCTCCTCTCGTACACGAGCAATCAAGCTCCAATTAATTGAGGTTACTTCTATTAATAATGTTTCCATGAAGAACTCTGTTGATGTGCTATGTATTCTTCGGTCAATTGGTGTGCATGGTCGTCCTACTAAGGCTCCTCCTACGGTTGAGTTAGTATGGAGTCCTCCTTCCTCTTCCTGGGTTAAGGTGTATATAAATGGTGCAACTAGGAGCTCCTGGCTTGGCTGGTATTTTTGGAGATCACAAAGGACTTGCTTTTGGTTGTTTGGCGAGTTCGCTTAGGTTAGCATCATCCTGGGAGGCTGAGTTGCATGCCGTTATTCAAGCTGTCTCTTTTGCTTGGGACAAGGGTCGGTACTTTTTATGGATTGAATGTGATTCTTCTCTTATAGTTCATTTTCTTTCTGCTCGAGTTGATGATGTGCCTTGGTCGTTCTGTGTTCAATGGCATAATTGTTAGGTGCTTTTATTTTGTATGTGAATCCGATTTTCTCATATTTATGGTAATCAAGTGGCGGATTACTTAGCTAGTTATAGAGTCGATCATCCAGGTAATTTTGGTGAGACTTTTGTTCTCCTTGTGTTGCTGCTCCTTATCTTCATAATCTATCTCAACTTCCCGTTATAGGTTAGTTGATACTGAGCTTTGTTTTTCTATGAGGGGAGGTGGTTTATTAGCATTTTGCTTTGCGGTCTTGGACTTAATTTGGTTCGAGGAATCTTCTCCAGTTTTTCTTTTTCATTGATGTATTGATTTTTTTTGCGGGTTTTGGCTATTTTTTATCATCGCTTTTTATTATTTAATGAAATTATGGAGATAGGAGATGGATGGAGTATTTATATCGGAAAGTTAGCTCTTTAAGTTAGAAAGAAATATCATACTTTTTAGTTGATGACTAATTCTCAAGATCTTGATTCTTTTTTACCGTTTGCACAGGTTTAGAGAGCAAAACTACTATGGTAGACCAATGACCAAGTGTTTTGTACAGTTCAACTCGCATAATCTATTATCATTCTTTTATACAAAAAATAAAAAACAAAACAAAAAACCCTATCCTACCCGATTAATTAATTGGAATTTTCCTGTTCAAAATAAATAAGTAGAAAACACCAAATTAACAAAGAGAGCTTTGTCTACGCTTAACAAGATCTAGCTATCTCTTGAACCAAAAAAGAAGAAAAAAAGATGTAGTTATCTAGCTAGATCGCAGATTACCTGAAGATGGCTTTTAACGTGCGATATAGTGAGGCTTTTCACATTCATGATCAGTAAAACCATCTTTGGAGTGGCTCCTGTAATTAATTGAACACAACCATAAATTTTTATTAACAATTTGCTATATATATGTGTGCGCGCGCGCGCGCGTCTGTGATGGGAGAAAAGCTAAAGTTACTTTGTTCTCCTCCAAGCCTTTTAACAGCATGCACAAAACAGCGGTGAAGATCAGGCGTCCAACGAAGCCGAGGCATTTTGGACCGAACATAAGGTCTCACCGGAACCGATGATGATGAGGATGATTTCAACAGGCTGCCGCTCATCTGACGATGACTGGGCGCGCCCGGAAAATGGTGGGGATAGCCGTGGACTACTAGCTGCTTCCCTAGAGCTGTGCTTCTCATAGGAGTAACACCATCACCATCACCATCACCATCATCAAATGATGGCGTGTAGGGTATCTGATCACCATTGTCAACAGAAGAAGAGGGAAACCTCTTAAGAGATGAGGATCTCTGGTGATGGTGATCATCTCCTTCAACCATCTTCATTGCCTGATCTTTCATGTTAGAGAGAGAGAGAGAGAGAGAGAGAGAGAGAGAGAGAGAGAGAGAGCTAGATATATACGAGATGGGGTCTCAGAGAATATATATGAATACAAAGATGATCAGTTGGACTCTGTTGCTGATATGTGTCTTCTAGTGGCAGCTTTTCTCTAGCTCAAAGAGACACTTCATTTTTTTAGTCCTTGGAGTTTCAATTGGAAAAAGGAAAAAAAAAAAACTCCCACAGAGAATTTCAGACTTTGTAGTCTAGCGCAGGTTGTGGTTTTATGTTTGAAAGTGACTTCATGATTGGGTGAAAATGAAAGGTGAAATGTGAAAAATTATAATTTTTCTTGACTAATCAACTACCTAGCTAACACGTTCTCTGGGTCTTTTCTGTACATTTTAACTTTGTAAAAAATGAAAAGAAAGGAAAGCTAGGCTTCTGGAGCTGTGACCAGCCCAGCAATATCTAAAAACATGAATGATTAAAAAGTCGAGTCGAGTCAATAAATAATATAAATTGATGTATACAATATGGTCTGGGAATCAGCTCAAACGTCCGTTATAACAAGAGAAATAAATAGGGTTAGACAAGAAAACAAAGGAATGGCAGACGTACGTTATAAGTTCTATGTATGAACCTGATGGGTGACACATATTTGACATTAATAAATAAAAAATGGGTGACATAAGCAATTGCATCTTCAAAGGAAACATACGAAAACAAAACCACCCAAAATTTTCAAACCTCTACTCACTCCTCACTCCTCACTCTTCACTCTTCACAGTCAAGTTTGAGAAAATTTTGATGTTGTCTGATTAGGGGTAATTCTTATGTATCGAGCAAGATTAATGTGAAGTTCAATAAAGTGAAAGAAAATTTTGATAAAATTGACTGATAAGTAAGACTGACATGAAATTGAATTTAAAAAAAGAAAATTAAAATATATCATACTAGACGTGGTTGGCGTTCCTACACCAAATTATTCTTTGAGTCAAGTCCCCTCTCCTTAATTCCAGCCGAAAATGACTTTCACTCCTTCACAAATCACATGGTATTTTTTCAACTAATTAATCAATGGATGACTCAAAGTCTCTCAATTCACAAACACAAATCCCAAAGCACGGCATAGAAATAGATGAACACAAAATGAATAATAAGCTTGAGGTGAAAGTGATGGGGAGAAATAATATTGAAACGTAGACATGCTTCGCATGTCGGTTACTCGGGCATTGCTAGCTGGGGGACACGCTGGGGATGAAAACGTCATTTAATGGGGGTTATATGTAAGCACATCTGCATTGCATGCAGAGTGCAGTTAGGGTTGTGGAATTTGGATGGAATTATTATTTTTTTTAATCTTTAATTCATTAAATTTGAATTTATTTGTTTGGACACAGACAAAATGGCTGAACTAAAATTCATGACATGTATGGAACGTGGCCTCCATGGACACACTCATTCAGTAACAGCATCCAAAAGAGAGAGGCGGTTTCAAATTTGGAAGAATATTCCCTCTCTCTATCATCAGAGTGTTTCTGTGGCAGTGGTATGCATCGGCATGGACGAAAAGTGTTGTGTGACATCCTAAGCAATCTGTTTGGGTTAATATTTGAACAATGTATTTAAGTGAAAAAAAGTTCAAAGATGCCAGGTTGAAGAGGATTTGTCCGAAGCCCAGCACAAAGCCTAGAGGCCATCTGAAGGCATTCTCAGCCAAATACAAATCACTTGCTTGCCTATGGAA